>JASDDO010000029.1:402911775-405311775 GCA_030015575.1 Agapanthus africanus
ACCCCTCATAAATGAGAAACCCCGTATTCGATTCCAGGTATTCCTAATGGGCTGCTCCAAGCCTTTTATATTCCAATCATTAATATAATTCCATGTTTGTATATATAAGATTTATATATGTTTGACAATTTTCCCATTCCAAAAGAGGTAAAACTAATGATGAGGATTTTCTATGTTTTTCACAACTTTCCTAATTGATCTATGCAGCTGTACAATTTGCATTAACCTTGAATCACTCAGAATATTCTAAAATAATAACACACGCAGTTTCCTTAGGAGCACAGACATAACAGAAGAAATCTGTTTTCAGATATTGCTTATCTAAAGCATTTCAAAACTATAATACATAATTTTGTGATGGCCCCCAAGATAATAATCCTTGTTTCACGTTATCCATAATCTCGCATTCCTCGGCCTTAATTAAGTGCTAGGTTAGATCGCGACTGCATATGATACATGATATCTGACGACTGTTTCATCATCAAGATCTGGCCTACACGTGCCTGCTGTCGGCCTGAATTGTCCTGCCGTTGTCGCCTACAATTGGTGACAATGTGACGCGGATCTTTCTAGGATCCGATCCATTACCAAAACTGGCAATGGGTCTACAATAAGCAACTCAAAATCATAGGCCCCAAGCTACGTGCATGGCCTTTGCATTATTAGTTGTAACCACCGTCACGCAGACACGTGCGCATCTCCTGGCTCACGTCTCGAATCTACACGTGGCGGCCTATCATTGGCTGTGGTTCGTCAACATGATTAGCTTTTTAATACGTGGCATTTAGCGCCAACAAACTTTAGAGGTTACGAGAGAAGTTAGATGAGACGTATTGAGGTTGACATTCGCTTTTTCGGATCCGAATCGTATCGGTTTCGGATCCTGACGGCCACGCGTCGTCGAGCGCCTTCTTGTAGCCTCCCGATGCCTATTGTGGGGGCCACCACGTGAGTGACGGCTACCACAAAAATTAGCAAAAAAAATGAAGTCTTAATCTTAATAATTAAATATCTTCTCTATACATAATACATCCTTATTTTTTTTTCTTATAAAAAGAAAAAATAAGAAAAATTCTCCAACTCTCATGCCCTCCACGTCATCTCTCTCACCTCTCAAGCGCTCCACCTCATCCCTCCCCTTTTTTAAAATAAATAAATAAATAAGACTCTAGAACCCTCCACATTTTCTCTCTTCTCTTCTCAATTTTTTTAAACACGTGCAACGCACGTGTACAAATTTTAGTATATATAATTATGGATTCGGCGGTTACCGTATGATTCAAGTCTTACACTTTAAGATGGGAGCTGGTTATCTGAAGCTGTCCATGGTATCGTGTTGTGATTTTAGGGCTCAGGGTTTGGTTTTCCGGCAATCTCGGTCGTCTATGTATGCCACCGGCTGCATTTTACCACTTTATCTTTAACTTCACGTCATAGTTGGAATGTTTAAATTTACAACTCTTTCAAAATTCTGGATATTATGGTTAAGCTGCTTCCAACTTTCTTTGTAATGAAATTATAACCGATTACCAGCCGGGCTTGGCTCAGTTGGTATCAATTTCGTCTTCGTTATGAGAGGTCATAAGTTCGATAACTGAATGGGGTTGATTTCAGCCGCCTATATTGACCGTTTCCCCTTTCAATTACGTGGCTGCAAGCGCGCCCCAACCGGGGAATGTCCCTTCTCTTCTAAGGCACCGGCCATGAAAAGAAAATGCTGCACACAAAATCTTTTTACCAAATTTTGGGGGTTGAACTGTAAATTTGACCATTACATAACTTTGATTTGGACTTGTCATGCAATTAAAAATTAAATTAATTTGGGGGTGGTAACCGACATTGTGGAGGTCGACAAAAGGGCCCCACGAAATAAAATTGGAAAAAGATTGGCTGGCTTTTGCATTTGAAAATTTAATTGAATGTGGACTCAATAGTGTTGATTTTTGGAAATACTTAAATAAATGGACACATGGTAGGGTCGGTGAAAATTAATGGCTTTTTCTAATGGGTTTGAAAGGTAAATGGAACCCATAAATGTTGGGTCCAAATATGGAAAATGTTTAAAGTTGCATGAAATTAAAATTACAATTGGGATGTTTCAACAACTTTCACTCAAAAACTAAATCATTAACTTTTTTCTTGGATCCTTTGGTTTTTAACTATTTTTTTTTGTACAAAACAACCATTCTCGTTAATTTATGATACCTTTTCCAAAAGCAACCATTTCTAAACGCATATAACGAATATGTTGGATACAAGGAGTACTCTGAATACTGAAAGATGGATGTCTGAGCATGCAGAATGACTTATGGTATTGCTGTCTTTTAGAAAATAAGGCAATAAAAGGTATTGATTAAAAGTTGATTTTTCATAACTTTTTTGGGAGGCTCGTGGTGTCAATCTTGATCTTTATGGACTAAACCCTTTGAAGATCAATTTCCACACAATTTCGATACTCTTTGGCTGTCATTTAAAAAACGGAAAATGTTTTGCTTTCTGGAAACCGTTGAATTTGTAATCCTGCAGTTGAAGGGCAAATAGTGATATACGTGGAACTGGATGAATGGTGACGGCCATTAAAAATAGTGATAGATATTTTTTTTCCCGTGTTTTGAATTAGGTGATGTTTTTAATACCAAAATGGATAATAAGTGTGGCACTAATGGATAACATAGGGTCCATGATTCACAAGGTGTTGGAATACTAAATTCTCCAAAGTTGTTGTGATTGTAACATGAAAGATATGGACTCTTAGCATCTTCTTGTACCTATGTTTTAATGAGGATAAACTTGTGAGCTCGTCTCATGACACATATATGTGAGATAGATAAATGTTATGTACGTGGAGAATGTTAGAAAACTTTGATGATCCTTTCAAGTAATATTATAATTATAAGGATAAAGAGCTATCGTATTCAACATCTTCGAGTATCTCTATGTTCGACTTTTTCATGACTTTCTTAAGCAATTTATCTGTCTTTTTAATTATTCTGCTCTTTTAACTTGCTTCAGAAGCTATCTGAGTAAATTTCATAAGCAAAAACACCAGGATGTGGAGTTAGGCTAGCTGTGGTTTACTTTAAAGTGGAGGTAAAGATGGTGCAAGTTGTGTTTTGCAAGTCCCAAACTCAAAAAATTGAGTTTACAAAACTTTGATCAGATTGAAGCTGAGATGACTGCAGTTATCTCAAGTTTTGGGCTGAGACAGCTGTAGTTATCTCAACTCCAAAATGGCTGCCAAGCAAGGACGGATTCATGAATTTTGATCAGAGGGGACACAATTGACAAAGTACAAATTAACGTCTAACAGAACAAACATTCATTGTAAAAGATATCTGGTCTCAAAAGTAATTTTGGAACACTTGATTACTGTATGGACAATTATATCTTAATTGATGAAAATTTTACGAGAGTTAAAAATTTAAAGAAAACTATACTTCTCATTAATTAATATGGTGTGAAGGATTTTCTTCAAAAATACAGTGTATGTTGGGCTTATTTCCTTGAAACCACCTTGCGGATTACACAAGTTTTTCAAAACCATGTTATAGCTCAAACTGATCAGGAAGATCCCTTGAACTTTTCAATTTGTCGTACAAAACCCCCTTATGGAGCGGTTTGTAAAGTTTTCTGACGATTAACGGATCATATGGCCCACATTTGATCGATTCTTATACTTATCCGAAATTATCCATCATAATCTCATTATGTCATTTCCCTCCCTAAATTTTTATTCAAAAATTTTAAATTGAGGTTTCTTCTACAAATCCTCGAATCTAAAGCCTTGTCCTCCAAATTAAGAAAAATTACTAACTAAACGAAACTAAGAGTATCGTTTACCTTCAATGCATCTAGAGAATCCGTATTTTTATTAAAACAAAAGATTATTTTAGTCATTTTTTTTGTAGATAATCGCAAGGGGTTTCTGTGTAACAAAATAAAAGTTCGGGGATTTTGGCGATGAGTTTAAATTACACGGTGGTTCTGGAAATATCGAGTAAACCATGTTTATGTGAAATATTTTATTTGGGCAATGTGTAAAAGTTGAAGTAACGTGGGTGCCAAAACTCAAGCAGGCTTTATAATTGTGTCTGGCCTCAAAGATAGATGGGCTTATTTTGTAACTTGAAAAGTTTGGTGCTGTTTAAAGTAGCATTTGAGGTGATTTTTTAAGCGTTAGCTCGATGGGCAAAAATGATTTTTGAGCTAATTTAATCACTTTTGCCGGAACTGACCATTAAGTCTCGTTCAAGCGCACATCCATACCCACACACAAAGCACACACGCACCCAGATCCGGGGACTCACGAATTTGCCTTGAAAGCATTAATTTATGTCCACTTCCCCTTCTTGCGTTCGAACCCCGCACTCACCATACCAGCCGGACTGTTGCTCATCGGTATTTAATCATATAAATATGCATAAAGCGTTAAATGCGATTAATCCTAGACATAAGAAATGCCCGTTTGAGCTAGTTTTCAGGCTACCAAAACGAATATCAATGCGGTCGGTGCTCGACCACAACTCAGATTAACTACGGCCGGTGCAACCCAAACAAGGTAAAACTCAAGGGCGGTCCTTGTAGGGATCATAGGGCTGGGACCCTTCCTAGTATTCTGGGTGTGTACAGCTAATTAGCTGCATCAACCCTAACTAGTACCAAAATCTTCAAAAATATTGAGCAAATAGTTTTATACTTGTAAGATTAGTTCCATATTATTCTGTCCAGGGACAAAGCAGTAAAAGTCCTGGTTTGCCAACTAGTTAAGGTTTTCCAAGCATCTCGTAGGGTTTTGTTGCCAAATTCTTAAAATTGAAGCCGTAGTTCACCTGGCAAGTAAAATAGAGTTCCTACACCGTGGTTTTGCAAGCTTCTGAGGCTGAAAATCCTTTATTTCTTCTAAACTTCAAAAATAGTGGAGTTTTGCGAGGGTTTCGTGTCATCTCTTTTTATTCTCCCCCCTCTGCACTTGGAAAAAAGAAAGTTAAACGAAATCTTGGTTTCATAAACCATATAATACTAATGTTACGGTCCGTTTCCCAAAATACGGAACACGAGGGCTGACAAGGCCAGCCATGCTCCTACGATGAAGGAAAAATCCTGCCGTGGTTACACTTCGGTGTCTAGCATTTGTTGGGGTCAAAAATTACATCCCGTTGACCAAGTCAAAGTCAAGGTCAACCCCAGGTAAGCGGACTCAAGTCCAGATAAAGTGACCCCATGCCCAAGTCGAGCCCGCGGCCTGACCTTACCCAGGCCAAAGGAATAATGGTTAGAGTATAAATAGGCTTAATGTAATTTTTAATGAATAAATGTAATAAAATGGGTAACAAACTCAAATTATATAAAAACTCATGACCTATGTGCAAAAGAAAAAAAAATACATGGCATGGAAAAGGCATATGTGCTATTTTGAAAAGCCCAAGGGGCCATATTTAAAATGTAAAGTCTATATAAGGTATCATGATGAATGATAACAAACAAGATTCTTCCCATATCAACTTAGGATTTTGTGTATCTTTCTTCAAGGTTCACATACTCTTTCTTTTCTTCTTTTCTTTTTTTTGGAAAAATCAAGAGTTAACACTTGTTTTCTAAAAAATAAGAAATAGTTTTTCAGCATAAAATTTTTGGAGAGGAGTTCAAATCTGCTGTCAAGTCTTTAAAAGGGAGAGATTTTAAATCTCAACACTCTTCACCCATAGATTCAAAAAAAAGGAAGAGAGAAAAGGAGAAAGAGACCCATCCTTAAAAAAGAACTCACTTTAAGAGGATTTAAGCTTCAAAAAAAGAGAAAGGTGTCCCCTTTCATCATCCAAGACAGAGATCTTGGAGTTTCAAGAGATCTCTTTTGGGTTTATAAAAATAAAAATCTTTTGGGAGTTTAACTCCAAATAAAATTTATTTTGAGAGTTCAATTCAATATAGAATTTTTGGGAGTTCAACTCCATTTTTAAAAACCCATTTGGAGTTTAACTCCATAATAATTATAACAAAAAAAAGATAATTTTTTGAAGTTTAACTCCAAGCCAGTGGATATCCTCCACCCCCCACAACCTACGTGAGGAGAAGAGAAGCTCCTACAAAGGGAAAGCTCCTTACTTCCTCTCAAGTGAAAGGGAAGGGAGACACCCACAAAGTGGGAGCCCCTTACTCCCTCTCACGTGAGAGAGGGAAGCTCCCACTCTGTGGGCACTTCCTCTTAAAAAAATTCAAAATAAAAAATAAAAAAGTTTAGATTTTGGAGTTTGACTCCACAATAAAAATTCTTTTGGGGACCACGTAAAATCTTCTGAAGTTTTACTCCACACAAATGTTTTTGAAGTTTAACTCCATAATAAAAAAAAATTAGGGAATTTTAACTCCACATAAAATCTTCTGAAGTTTAACTTCATACAAATGCTTTTAGAGTTTAACTCTACAATAAAAATTCTTTTGGAGAGTTTTAACTCCATGTAAAATCTTTTGGAGTTTAATTTCATACAAAAACTTTTGGGGAGTTTAACTCCACGAAAAATCTTCTGAAGTTTAAGTTCATACAAATGCTTTTGGGAGTTCAACTCCATAAAAAAAATTTTTGGAGTTTAACTCCATACAAAAACTTTTGGGGAGTTTAACTCCATGAAAAAATCTTCTGAAGTTTAACCCCATATAAATACTTTTGGGAGTTTAACTTCAATAAAATAAAAATCTTTTGGAGTTTAACTCCATATTTAAAAATCTTTGGAGTTCAACTCCATATAAAAAAAATCTTATGAAGCTTAACTCCATACAAATGTTTTTGGAGCTTAACTCCATAACAAAACAAAATTTTGAAGTTTAACTCCATAAAAAAAAGAGTCATTGTGGGAGCCTGCTCCCTCTCACGTAAGGAAGAGGAAGCTCCCACTAAGTGGGAGCTTCCTTTCCTAATGTGAGGGGGAGGCTCCCACTAACGTGAGGGGGAGGCTCCCACTGGGTTGGAGCTCCCTACTCTTCCCCACGTGGTGTCACGTCCCGCTTCCCAGTGTACGAGCAGAGGTCGTGGCGAGGCCCGCTACGTATTTACTCAGAAATAAACACGCTAAGCTTATCTAAGCAATATAAAATAAAAGTACACAAGAGACAAGATGTAAATGAACAGCAAATTTATTTATTAACATTCTTTTTACAATACAACTGAAATTGAAATACATGGAATAAAAACAATGCCTAAACAATGGCCTAACAGAAATATAAATAAAATGTACAAGTAACTAGAGCTCCGGGTCGAAAGCAAGCTGATCCAAATACTCGCTGGTGGGTTCTGTCTCCAGAAGGTCCGATCCACCTGACAACATCCCAAAGAAGAAAGAAACGGAATGCCATCAGCGAACAATCGCTCGGTAAGTCCCAATGAATAAGTAGAGACAGAATATACATAAGAAGAATGTAACTTTTAAAGTTGTATTATATTATTAACGCTGTTGTTTGCAGCTCGGTACAGAAGAGGCCAGTGTATACGAGAGGAGTCTCACTATCCCGGAGACTAAGGTATACGGAGTACAAGGAACCGTTCAGCAACGGTACAATGACAATGGAGATTCAGATTAGGCGTCTTATGGTTGCAGTCTCGTACCACTTCTAACACCTTCCGTACCAATCTACCCCTTATAAACCCCGCGATATCTTAATTGTATTGTATTGTTTGTTATATAGATGGATGACTTGCCGAAACTATGATATCAGTAAATGGATGTAACTGTAGAATCATATAGATGGATGTATATCCATGGTTTGGATCAATCAAATTGTATAATGAAAATAGATTGTACAGACGGATTCATATTGAATCGTTGTATTGTAAGTTTATACTTGAATCACATTCAAGTCAGATTGATTTAGATTGAGACTCGGTCCGAGTCAGACCATTAGAAAAGAATTGAAGTCCTGAATTATGTTTTGGTGTTATCGGTAACTGCTGCACATGGACGGCAGGATTTGTGTCTTTTCAAAAACAATTACCGTGTTGATAACACCGTTTGTTAGATTGTTTATCTTAAATAGGCAAGCACCCATATCTCTGGCTCCCTGAGGCTCAAGAGACCGGTCTTGCTTAAACTATGTTTACTATGGTCCTTATTGTAATTTAGTATAACTTGAGCGGTTTTGTGTAAAAATAATTTTGGTATAATTTCAAAATATATCTCAAGCATTTAATTATCGTCTTTAGGGTGTTCATTGATGTATATTTTATAAATGTGACATTTCTAGTGAATAAAACCTAATTTTATAATATATGGTATTTATTTGTAATATGAATATTGTTTTGAATTATCATGGTAGTTTCATGTAATATTTGACTTCTTTTTTTGAGTTTTGGAAACATGGAATATTATATATTTAAAATAAGTATTTTGGTAATAATTATATATACATATTTAATGAAAATAATTTTATTTATTTTCTTGTAAAAATCTTATTTTCTAAAGAAAAATGTATAAAAAGTCCATCGAGACCGAATGCTCCTTGCGGGGGTCTGCATCTCGCTCTACTAAGCCCGAGGATATACGATAATCCGTACCATCCCGAACGGGGTTCCCCAAATGGGTTGTAGAGACGCAATTGCATGAAAATGTTTTAATACATCTTTTATAGAAAACGGTTTTATAAGTTAAAGGTATTTATTTGCAAAGTATGCCGTATTCCCCGTATTCTATTGTCCTAAGATTCATCGTGCTATGATAGATATGTGTGTTGTGATGAGATAGGTCATTACCCCGTGAACTATCTAAAAGTATAGCAAGGAAATAAGGTTATAATGTCGAAATGAATAGTTTATGGTATTTTTATATAAAAATGCGATAAATGTCACAAAATTAATTATTCAGAGGTGAAACTTGATTTAATATTTTTTTATTGTTTGTTAAGCAATATGTGAGAATGTGAAGTTATCTTAATTAAGAAAAATATAGTTTTAAAAAAAAATTGAATCGGAAGTCGGATTAACTCCGCTTCCGTCGGGTTTTGGAAATGAAACTTTTTAAAGAATAAGAGGAGAAGGGGAAATGTGACTTACTGGGTTATAAGGTAGAGGGGAGAAAGTGGAAGAGTGGGGAAGCGCCTGTGTATCGTTTTGTCGCCGGAAACTCCTTAGGTCGTTGCCGGAACTTCGTTGGAGCTTCGCCCTTCGTTAACTCCACCTGCACACTATAAGAACTTGGAAATTTCTTGAGAGTTTTGGCAGGGAATTGTGAGTGAGGAGGGGTGAAATGAGGGTGGTATTTATAGGGAAAAAATAGGATTTAGGGTGTTTAAAGAATGCATTGAAATATGCATTAAAATTGGATTAAATTGGCATTTTATTGCTCTCTAGAAATATTCAGAGTAAACAAGCAATGTGGGGTTAGTGGGGTAGTTGAAAGGTTGTAGGGGTCGAAGTTTAGGGGCAATACCGTCGATTTAGACCGGCGGTGCCGGTTCTTTGTGTGTGTGTCGCCGGTTTCATATCGTCGGGTGGAGCTAGGGTTTAGACCACGTGTCGGGGTCGATTGCTATACTTTAGTGCACATGTTTAAATGATTTGTAACTCTTCATTTTACGTGTTGTGCATGTGTAGACCCTTGGGCCTATAAAGAATTAAAAGAAATTAAAACAAAAAAATAATGTGGCTGATGGGATTTGAACTGTGGTGCTTTGTAACAGCAGTGCAAGGCTTTACTAGTGAGCTACAAGCTCTTTCTTGCTGTTCAAAAGTAAAAAAATTCTTATAGTACTCACAGGATCTGCAAATACCCCAATTGTACATTAGTTTTTAAAAAATTTATGTACACAGAATTTGGAGTTCGTATAGTCTACCCTCCTTACAAAAATTTCGTCCTCGAAATTTACAATTTATTTTAAGGACTAGTTTACAAATAAGTGAGGATATCTTGCACACATCTCATCTTCCCCTTCCCATGTTGATTCTTCTGGAGTGTCTTTTCTCCACATCACTCGAACCAAGTTGACTTCCTTGTTCCGCAGTGACTTCACTTTCTTGTCCAGGACCTCAACAGATTGCTGTTCACAAGATAAGTTAGGTTGTACAGTGAGCTCAGAATGATCGAAAATATGGTTGGGGTCACTCACATACCTTCTGAGTTGGGATATGTGGAATACGTTGTGTACTCCTTCCAATGAAGGTGGAAGTGCCAAGCGGTATGCCACTTCACCGACTCGTTCGAGTATGTCGAACGGTCCATTGTATCTTGGACTTAGCTTACCCCGTCTTCCAAAATGAATCACTCCGCGATTCGGAGATATCTTCAGGAATACATGATCTCCTGGCTGGAACTCCAAGTGACGGCGCTTTGCATCAGCCCAGTGCTTCTGTCGATCTTGGGCTATGCGTATTTTTTCTCTGATAGTACGAACTACGTCAACAGTTGCTACTATCATCTCAGGTCCTAGGAGTTCTCTATCTCCGATATCCTCCCAACTTAATGGCGATCGACACTTCCTTCCATATAGCGCTGCAAAAGGTGTCATTCCGATGCTTACTTGGTAGCTGTTGTTGTATGAAAACTCCACAAGATGTAGGTGATCTTCCCACGATCCTCCGAAGTCTAACATATACGCTCTGAGCATATCTTCTAAGATCTGAATAGTTCGCTCAGACTGACCATCTGTTTGTGGATGATAAGCCGTGTTGAAGTTCAGACTTGTACCCAAGCTCACTTGCAGACTCTGCCAGAATTGCGATCGGAACCTGGTGTCACAATCGGAGACAATGCAGAACGATACTCTATGAAGTCTCACAATTTTCTATATGAGTTCATGGGTATCAGAGATAGTACATATTTGAAGAGTTTAAATCTTACTTAGATTCTTACCTCTATGTACTTCTTTGCTAATGTTTCAGTAGATTGGCCAACTTGAAATGGGATTAAGTGAGCCGACTTTGTGAGTCGATCCACAATAACCTATACCGCATCGTTATCCTTTGTGCTGCGAGGAAGTGCAGTCACAAAATCCATTGTGATGTGTTGCCACTTCCATTCTGGGATAGGTAACGGTTGAAGTAATCCAGCAGTCCTGTGATGTTCAGCCTTTACTTGCTGACACACCAAGCATTTAGCGACGCTTCTAGCTACGTCATGCTTCATTCCATACCATCAGTAATTTTGACGTAGATCTTTATACATCTTTGTACCTCCAGGGTGTAATAAGTAGGGAGAACTGTAAGCTTCTTTCATTAACTCTTTCCGAACATAACTTTTTTGTACACACAGTCTGCTGCTGTATCTTAAAGATCCGTCTTCATGGATGATGAAGTCTATTCTAAGTCCATTCTCTACTTGTTCTTTGATCTTTTGAAACTTAGCATCACTTGCTTGAGCTGTATTGATCTGATTGACAATGGTAGATTGAACTTGTAAGTTCCTCAAACTTGAAGCGTTACCTAGCATGATCACTTCAATCTCTATCTGATGTAAGTCTTGTTGAAGCTTCCACTGTGTGGTGAGATTCAATGCTAATGGTTGGCGACTAAAGGCATCAGGTACCACATTCACCTTCCCTGGGTGATATTGCAGGTTGAAGTCAAAGTCCGCCATGAGTTCTAACCATCGTCTTTGCCGCATATTAAGCTCCTTCTGAGTAAACACATATTTCAGACTCTTATGATCTGTGTATATGTCCAATCGTTCACCAAGAAGATAATGGCGCAAATCTTAAGAGCAAAGATAACGGCCGCCAACTCCAAATCATGCGTCGGATAATTGTGCTCATGAATCTTCAGCTATCTTGAAGCATAAGCCACAAACTTTCCGTGCTGATGTAGAACACATCCTAATCCCTTACCGGATGTATCGCAATATACTTCGAAACCTCCAGATTGGTCCGGTATGACAAAGATAGGTGCCGATGTCAATCTTGACTTGAGTTCCATGAAAGCTTGTTCGCATACTTTTGACCACACAAAATCTTCATCTTTACGTGTGAGTTTGGTCAGGGATGTTGCTTTCTTAGAAAAGCCTTCAATGAACCTTCTGTAATATCCAGCTAGACCCAAGAAACTTCGAATGTTCTTCACTGACTTTGGTATCGGCCATTCGCTTACTGCTGAAACTTTCGCTGGATCCACAGAGATTCCTTCGCCTGATACAATATGTCCGAGTAAACTAACTTGATCTAGCCAAAACTCGTATTTGCTGTATTTGGCATAGAGTTGATGTTGTCGTAGAGTTTCCAGGACAATTCGTAGGTGTTCGGCGTGTTCTTTCCGGCTCTTAGAATACACCAGGATGTCATCGATGAAGATTACAACGAACCTGTCTAGGTACTCCCGGAAAACTTGATTCATTAGGTTCATGAATATTGCTGGCGTGTTGGTCACTCCGAATGGAATAATAAGAAATTCGTAATGGCCATAACGAGTTCTGAATGCTGTTTTATGAATATCAGCTTCCTTGACCTTCACCTGATGATAACCTGAACGAAGATCCAGTTTAGAGAATACGCAAGATTCACTTAGCTGGTCGAATAGACCGTCAATGCGCGGGAGAGGATACTTGTTCTTTATCGTTACTTCGTTCAAGGCTCTATAATCAATGCACATTCGATATGAACCTTCCTTCTTCTTCATAAGCAGTACTGGTGATCCCCAACTTGAAGTGCTGGGACGAATCCATCCTTTCGCCAATAATTTGTCCAACTGAGTTCGGATTTCCTTCAAACATTCCGGACTTAATCGATAAGGTGTTTTGATTACCGGTTGTGCTCCTGGTACTAAAGTAATGTTGAATTCAAGAGTTCGATCGAAAGGCAAACCTGATATATCGTCAGGAAACACATCTTCGAACTCTCGAACTACTTCTTGCTTTGATCCTTCCTCTGCTTGAATTGCTGCAATCACTGCCTTCTTCTTTGGTTTCGCCTTGTATGTACTTGGCTCCAGGGTACGGTCTCCGCTTTTGAAATAGAAGACCATATGCTCTGGAATCTCGAATACTATCCTCCTTTGACGACAGTCAATGGTAGCATAGAATGTTCCGAGCCAATCCATACCCAAGACGACGTTGAAGTTTGGTATGTCCAGTACCTTGAAGTCAGCATAAAATTCTCTGTTGCAGACGACCACTGGACACAAGTTGTATCCCATTGTTGCCTATAGAACGCTATTTCCTGAACTGATATTCCAGCTGGATACAAGCGGTGTGATTGGAATCGCATGAGTTCGGACGAACCGTTGCAACATAAAGTAATGAGATGCTCTAGTATCAAATAGTGCGAGTGCAGGCAGTGAGCCTACTAAGATTGTACCTAAGGTATGTGGGATATGTTTTAGGTATAAGGGAAAGATATAAAGGTATGTATATAGACTGGAAAAGAGTTTTGAAAGGAAGTGTTACCGGTAATGACTTGGCCGGTGGCTTCAGCCTCTTCCACAGTCATCGTGAAAGCCTGTCGCCTCGGCACATTCCTCCTTGCCGGAGGAGCATTCCTCCGTCCGTTCCTTGGTCCTTGAGTTGGGTTCCTTTGAGCTTAATGGAACTGATGAGGAGGAGGTGCAGTCGGTCCACGAGGAGGTGGAGCAGGTAATGCAAGTCTCGGAGCAGGTGCCTGAATGGCCGGGCGCTGCTAGTAATTGATTGCTGGTCTGGGTGCCACATTTGGGTTATATCTACGAGAACAAGACCCAATTGTTGGGGTCGAAAATTGCACCCCGGTTGACCAAGGCAAAGTCAAGGTCAACCCAAACCAGGTGGGCACCAGCCCAAATCAAGTGGGCTCATGCCCGAGTCGAGCCCGAATATGAAGCAACCAACCTTCCTCCATGCCAAAACAAAAAGTCATGTAATAAATAATTTTAATGTAATTTTTTTTATGCATGAATGGGCATAATGACAAATTTTTGTAAAGCCCATGGCTTATGTGCAAAAAGAGGTGTCACATGAGCCATGGGATGGGCAAAATGCCATTTTGTAAAGCCCAAGGGGCTATGTGTAAATATGTAAACCTATATAAGGCAACATGATGATGAATAAAAGATACAACATTTTCATTCTAAAAAATTAGGGCCTGTGCCACTTTCTCCTTTCTCAAGGTTCTAAAACCTTCTTCTTTCTTTTGAATTAAATCAAGAGTTTTACTCTTCCTTTTCCAAAACTAAATAGTTTTTCACCACAAAACCCACAAAGGAGAGCTTGGATCTTCCATTAGATCTCAAAAAGGGAAGATTTTTAAATCTCACCCCTTTCTCCAAGATCCGGCCAAACGACAGGAAGAAGAAGGGGACCCATCTCCAGAAACTCCATTTTGGGGAAGATCCAGGGCTCAAGGGGAGAAGCCCCTTCATCAGCTTCAAAATATCCTAGGAGTTTAACTCCTTACACACACACACACACACAAAATAATAAATGTTCATTTCTGGGAGTACAACTCCCATTGCAGGGACCAAGTCCTTTTTGCCTCCCGAGCGCCCAAAGAGCTAGCGCCCGAGCGTCTACGTGCCTGGCACGTGAGGCGCTAGCGCCCGAGCGTCTACGTGCCTGGCACGTAAGGCGCTAGCGCCCAAGCGTCTACGTGCCTGACACGTGAGGCGCTAGCGCCCAAAGCGTTAGCGCCCTGGCGCCCAAAGCGCTAGTGCCCGAGTGCCCATGTGCCTGGCACGTGAGGCGCTAGCGCCCAAAGCGCTAGCGCCCAAGCGCTTTCTCCCACGCATCCTTTGGATGCCCTTTTCCCTTATGTGTGTGTGTGTGTGTGTATGTATATATACACACACATACTGCACGACACTGTCCCTGTTAGAAAAAAAAATTCTAACGGGACGCTGCCCCGCACCCCGTAAGGGAGCTGCTAGCCCCTTTGACCCCCAGCCCGCTATCTGGGTAGCGGGACCCCTGTAAAAACTTTGCGGGGCCCCCGATATATCTAAAACCCTTCAAAACACAACACTGCACATTGAGTTCGCATGACTAGTTTAACCCGTTAATCAGAGGTTCCTTCGCTCCAAAGGCGAGGGGTAATTAACGGCAGTTTAGTTCGCGGTTGTCGGAGATTCGGATCCCCACAATCAATAAAACCCAGCCTACCCTAGGCAGGGGGAATCTGTAATGCGCCTGACAATCACGCGCGTATTCCCATCTCAATGGGGTGACGAAAAACACCCTACAGATTCTGGCACGCCCAGTGGGACCTTTTTCTCCTATATTTCGGGTTAAACATTCATGCGAACTCAATCAATATACATATCGACTGCCTGTACTGAAATCATGCTTCTTTGTGCAGGTTAACAAATTTCAAATTGCAATCTCCGGTCGCAGCAAAAATGTCTCCAAGGATAAGCTCAGCTCTCGACACAGCTCCCATCTCCTACATGATGAAGATGGACGCCAGGACGGTCCTTTCGTCCAGTTTCGGGCGACAATGGGAAGAGCCGCCACTACCATTCGGCTCTATCCTGTTCGTGTCAGCTAATGCCATCCCAGCTTCTCAAGCCCCGGTGACAGAAAAGCCGGTCTTGAAAGGCAAGAGGCCAAATGTGGTGGTCTCGAATGCACCCCAACTCAAATGCAAGTCGGTGTTTGAACGACTCTCTTTGGCCCCAGCTGGGGGCAAGGACATCAACACCAACAAAGCAACAAGGCATCTCGAGCACGCTCCGGCGGTGCCCCTGACAACTGCTCGATCGGGTGTCTTCTCTAAGCTCCCCGCTAATCGACTCACGGTGGCTTCCCAGGAAACAGATGCCCGCCAAGCCCTTAAAATTGAGAAGCTAAGGCAGAAAAGGCTCAGATATAGAGCCAACCAAAGGGCTAGGGCTCCTGCTAGGCTGAACCTCATGAGGTTCGAAGAACAGAGTTACCCCGCCGAAGATGAGGAAATGGCTGGATATGTGGTCCACACTGTTTACACGGTAGGCATGCGCAGCAAGAGCAAGGACGGGGCCACCACATCTCAAATCCAATCTGGCTTGAATGTGGTTGCCACTTTCCAAGAACAACCACCTCCGCTGGATGTTGAAAACCCTCTCGACGAAGATGATAAGCAGAAAGACCCCTCAATCCATGTAGAGTCAAGCTCGGACAGTGAGGAAGAGCCGACTTTCCGTCCCAGGACCGCGGAGCAAGAGCTGCTTCAAGAGCTCCGAAAGTAGCTCAGGAACAAAGACAAGGAAATGGCCAAACTCTACTCCAAAATTGACGACTTGACGAATGTCGTGATGCAGCTCACGGCCCGACTTGCCTCTCAGCCACCCAATCAAGCGCAGGGCTCTGCTCATGAACCGGGAAACGGTGTCCCAAAGCAGCCGACGCCTATTCCCTCAAATCCAAAAGTGGGCGAACCGCACGAAAATCAGTCGCACCCTATCTCGGGAAATGTCTTGGCTACTGATGACAGTAGCCCGCTAACTCAAGATCAAATCATGGATTTGGTTGCCAGCAAAGTCAAAACATTGGTAGCTGAAGCCGAAGCGCAAAAAGATGTTAGCAGTAGCGGGAGACCATATCCTGCTCAGTATGATCTGGTGGAATTTCCTAGCGGCTATGTCATTCCTAAATTCGAAAGATTCGATGGGACGGGAAGTGCGAATCAGCGCATCGCCCACTTTAAAGCCTCATGTGGGAATACTAGGGGCAATGATGCACTTCTCCTCCGCCAGTTCGTTAATAGCTTGGCCGACGTTGCTTTTGATTGGTACGCGAGCATACCGGATGGATCCGTCACAACTTTCGTCCAAATGGAGTCTCTGTTTCGGCAGAGGTTCATGAGCGTCAGCGATAAGATCACCATTGCCGAGCTCGTAAGGACCAAGCTAAAGAATAACAAAAGCAGCACGGATTTTATAGCCCGATGGTGCAATCTCTCCGTCAAATGTGAACCTCCGATAGAGCAGGACCAATCTGTCAGTCTCCTTGTCGGAAATCTCAACAATTGGATGGCCCCGTTTCTATGCACCGCGGGTCTCAAAACATTCCAAGAGCTGACCAGGAAAGTTCAGATGCTGGAGTGCTCAAAGCAGGAGTCCTCCTCGGATTCCCAAAATAACAATAGGTCCTGGAGAAACCGAAAGGAAGAAAATCGCAAAGGCGGAAACTCCGATGATTCGGAATCTTTCAACACTTCGGCTAACCGAAATAAGTTAGGGATGAGCGGACCTAATGCCAACCAGCCTCGGAAGCCAGTGTTCGGAGAGGGAGGAGAATCTCCACTGAAAGAAAAGCTGGATAAGGTCTATTCCTTCAGAAGGGACAAAATCCGTAAAATATTCAAAGACGCCCTGAAGAACGGTCCACAACTGCCAGAGTCAAAAAGACCGCAGGAAGCGAATATGACCGACGACCCCAAATACTGCCCCTATCACAGGGTGATAGGTCATGCCATTGAGGACTGCTTCGTCTTCAAAAATTGGGTCGAAAAGCAATACAAGACAGGAGAGATAGAACTGTCCAAAGGCGTGTTAACAAACAGTCAAGCCGCAACCGCCAATTTCATACAAACGGAGACCGAAGTTCTTCGTGAAACTGATTCTCTCAGACATCTGCCTTTCTCTGAAAACAATCGACCACCACGTCATTAAACTGGGAACAGTCGACCTCTAAGTCGTTAAACTGGGAATGTAAAAAAAATGTGTAAATAAAAAAAGGAATGTGTGAATAAATAAATAAAAAGAAAAGCCGAAATGATGGGACAACTCGCAATAAAAATCAGCGAGTAAAATAAAGATGAAAAATAAAGCCGAAATGATAGAGCAACTGCGAATAAAAAGCCGAAATGATAGCGCAATCGCGACCTTCGCGATAAGAAAAGCTGAAATGATAGAGCAATCACGGTAAAACAAAAAAAAACAAAAAAACAAAAACAAAACAACGGCGAATGATGAGTTGCTTCTGGTACCATATTCCAGTGCAGCGATGCCGACGCCAACCAAAATCCAATTCCCCAAAATTCTCCCAGCCCTACGGCCAGTCCCCAAATTGACTACCGTATACAATCCACGGGCTCAAATAATTCTTATCATACCCATGCCCCACCGTAATCACCAGTTACGCGGTTGGTCTCCGCCTTTGGAATTATGCTCCATTGGGAAGACCCACTCATGTGTCCTCACGATGCATGAGGAGAACAAACCTTCGTGGGATCCTTACGACTCACAAAGGAAAAACACACTTGGGGGTCCTCACGACTCCTAAAGAGAAAATGCACCTACGGGATCTTTACGACTCGTAGGGAGAAAATGCTTTTATGGGACCCTTACGACCCATAAAATTGAAAAGCCTTAGGTGATAGGGATCTAAACCTGTCTCCTAAGCCATCGCTTCGGAATAGGCAACGACGAATGATGAGTCGCTCCTGGTACCATATTCCAGTGTAGCGATGCAGACGCCGTCCAAAACTCAAATTCCCAATGGCGAATGATGAGTCGCTCCTGGTACCATATTCCAGTGCAGCGATGCAAACGCTAACCAAATTCCAAACTCAAATCCCAATGGTGAATGATGCGTCGCTCCTGGTACCATATTCCAGTGCAGCGATGCAGATGCCAACCAAATTCCAAACCCCATACCCCAAGTGGTGAATGATGAGTCGCTCCTGATACCATATTCCAGTGCAGCAATGCAGACGCCAACCAAATTCCAAACCCATACCCCAAGTGGCGAATGATGAGTCGCTTCCGGTACCATATTCCAGTGCAGCGATGCAGACGCCAACCAAATTCCAAATCCCATACCCCAACGGCGAATGATGGGTCGCTCCTGGTACCATATTCCAGTGCAACGATGCAGACGCCGACAAAGTCTCGAAATTTTTCCGGTCCTGCGGTCTGGATCATACATCCTTCAAAATCGTATATAATCCACGGGCGTAAAACGATCTTAATCTCTCCCAAGTCCTACCGGCGAGACCACATTCAAAGTTCCACCGGCGGTGAAGATTCAAAAAAATGGGCATGTCCACAAGCAAAATGGGCATGGATGAAAACCCAAAAGGGCTCCGTGGGTAAAAACATCAGGACTGCCGGCGAGTTTGTGAAAACCCGAAAAGGCGCGAACTCATGAAAAAGAGATGAAATGCACTCGCAAAGTCCTCTCGACTTTATGAGGAGAAAATTCCTGCGTGAGATCCTTACGACTCACAAAGGAGCAACACACTTGGGAGTCCCCGTGACTCCTAAGGAGAAAATACACCTACAGGATCCTTACGACCCGTAAGGAGAAAATGCTTTGTGAGATCCTTACGGCTCGCAAATTTGAAAAGTCTTAGGTGATAGGGACCTAAAACCTATCTCCTAAGCCATAGCTTTCTAATAAGCAAACGCAAATGATGATTCGCTCCTGGTACCATATTCCAGTGTAGCGATACTAATGCCAAACAAAAACCAAAATCCCCAAATCCTCTCAAAGACAAATGATGATTCGCTCCTGGTACCATATTTCAGTGTAGCGATGCTGATGTCAACCCAAATCACAATCAACAAGTCAACTTCAACTTCGACACCGCAGAAAGCGGAGCAAGTCAGAATCCAATCTCGACACCGCAAGAAGCGGAGCAAGTCAAGTTCACCCCTGACACTGCAAGAAGCAGAGCAAGTCAAATCAAGCGTCGACCGTCCATGTCGTAAAAAGGGCATAGCAGGCTTCCCATAAATCGGGAACCAAATCGCTCCGAGCCAGGGAAAAGTCTACCATGGACACTTTGTCTCGGAGACGCGTCAACCGTCGACCGTCCATGTCGTAAAAAGGGTAGTGCAGGCTTCCCACAAATTGGGAACCAAATTGCTCCGGGCCAGGGAAAAGTCTACCACGGACACTCTGCCTCGGAGACACGTCAAGCGTCGACCGTCCATGTCGTAAAAAGGGCAGTGCATGCTTCCCACAATCGGGAACCAAATTGCTCCGGGCCAGGGAAAAGTCTACCATGGATACTCCACCTCGGAGACGCAACAAGCGCCGACCGTCCATGTCGTAAAAAGGGCGGTGCAAGCTTCCCACAAATCGGGAACCAAATCGCTCCGAGCCAGGGAAAAGTCTATCACGGACACTCCGCCTCAGAGACGCGTTAAGCGTCGACTGTCCATGTCGTAAAAAGGGCAGTGCAGGCTTCCCACAAATCGGGAACCAAATCGCTCCGAACCAGGGAAAAGTCTACCATGGACACTCCGTCTCGGAGACACGTCAAGCGCCGACCGTCTATATCGTAAAAAGGGCAGTGCAGGCTTCCCACAAATTGGGAACCAAATTGCTCCGGGCCAGGGAAAAGTCTACCACGGACACTCTGTCTCGGAGACGCGTCAAGCGTCGACTGTCCATGTCGTAAAAAGGGCAGTGCAGGCTTCCCACAAATCGGGAACCAAATCGCTCCGAGCCAGGAAAAAGTCTACCACTAACATTCCGCCTCGGAGACGCGTCAAGCGTCGACCGTGTCCATGTCGTAAAAAGGGCAGTGCAGGCTTCCCACAAATCGGGAACCAAATCGCCCCGGGTCAGGGAAAAGTCTACCACGGACACTTCGCCTCGGAGACGCGACAAGCGCCGACCGTCCATGTCGTAAAAAGGGCAGTGCAGGCTTCCCACAAATCGGGAACCAAATCGCTCCGAGCCAGGGAAAAGTCTACCACGGACACTCCGCCTTGGAGACGCGTTAAGCGTCGACTGTCCATGTCATAAAAATGGCAGTGCAGGCTTCCCACAAATCGGGAACCAAATCGCCCCGAACCAGGGAAAAGTCTACCACGGACACTCCGCCTCGGAAACACGTCAAGCGTCGACCGTCTATGTCGTAAAAAGAGCAGTGCAGGCTTCCCACAAATTGGGAACCAAATTGCTCCGGGTCAGGGAAAAGTCTATCACGGACACTCCGTCTCGGAGATGCGTCAAGCGTCGACCGTCCATGTTCCCCTCCGAAGGGCGGCGCACGGGACCGCGATGTCCTGACTCTGGCGATTCGGGGCAGATGCTATTTGGTTTTATCCGTCCACCTCTCCGAAGATGCCAAGTTGATTTATGGCACCGTGTATCGGAGGTTTAGACGGATGCGGCCGATGTAGCAGACTTTTTCAGATTCCCCCTCACTTGAGGGGTTTTTGATTGTGGGGACGCTCTTCCTTGCAGGCGCAAGCCCCTGCAGTTAATTACGCTACCGCATCGCGGTAACAACTTTCTCCTTCTCCAGAATTTCACTTCGTGTCGTGTGTGTTTGTTTTGTTTGTGGTTGCTCGTGGATTGTATACGGAGACTGAGTAATGCCGTCGCCCGTAGTACGTGGATTAGTCCAAATCCGTATCTACTTAGATTTGGGTTTGGTGTTTTTAGTTTAAGGATACGTTAGTTGTATTGAGACTAAGATCGACTTAAACGTTCGTCAAGGATACGTTAGTCCTGCTTTAGACTAAGATCAACTTGACGTGGTGATCCATTCAATATATGGCCGTCGGGACTCATCACCTCTCTGACGTCGTTGAAGGACTACAACGATGGATATCAGAGGAGTTCAGAGATGTACCCTTGAACCAAAGTTGATTTGGAGTTTTATCATTTATTTAAATGTCTAAGGATACGTTAGCCCTATTTGGGGCTAAGATCAACTTAAACGGGACCGTTTAGATCCGGCAAAAGAGCATATGGAGGCTCTATTGTTCCAGTTTAGGGACATAGTGGTCCATGCTCTAGTTTAGGGACGTGGTGGTCCATATTCCAGTTTAAAGACGTGGTGGTCCGTATTCTAGTTTAAAGACGTGGTGGTCCGTATTCCAGTTTAAAGATGTGGTGGTCCATTATTAGTTTAGGGACGTCTCGGTCCGATATTAGTTTAAGGACGTCTCGGTCCGATATTAGTTTAAGGACGTCTCGGTCCAATATTAGTTTAAGGACGTTTCGGTCCAATATTAGTTTTAAGGACGTCTCGGTCCACGAGTTTAAGGACCCCGCAGTCCATATCGATGTGTGGTCGTTGGGACCCGTCACCTCTCTGACGTCGTTGAAGGATTACAACGATAGTCGTCAGAGGGGTTCGGAGATGTACTCTCGAACCGGATATAAATTGATTTAAGAGAACAGCTGTGCTCAATCAATTTAATTTGAGGACTTACAGCCAAAATTGGGCTAAGTCCAGTTGAAAATGTTCAACACCCTTATTTATTTTTGGTCTATTAGACCTGTGCTAGGGCTTTACCCACACTTAAATAATGCATTGCATTACTTCTATTTTTTTGTTTGGGCTCTGCCCATAAAAAATGCAGAGCATCAATTTCACTTGGGCTCTGCCCTCTTTTTATTGCTTTGCAATTTATTTTGGCCTGCTAGGTCTTTTTGATTTGGGCCTGGCCCTTTAAGAAATGCCTTGCATTTGTCAGGCGCTTTGCGCCAATCAGAGAGCGCAAGCGCTTGTAGTGTTGACACGTGAAGCGCAAGCGCAGTGCGCTACGCTAATGCACTGCGCCTGCGCTGCTGACACGTGGCGCGCTCTAGTGGCTTGCGCCAATCCAGGAGCGCAACAGCGCAGTTTGCAAGTGCAAGGCACTATAATTTAAGAATCTTTTAGATTCAAGAACCAATGGTTCACAAAAGAAGTGCAAAGCACTGTTCGTTTCCTTGATCTAATTTAGATCAAAGAAAAACAAGTTTTTCTTTTTATTTCAGGAACCAAAGGTTCATAAAAGTGCAAACCACTATTTTTTTTTATTTTGTTTTTTCTTGTTTTAAAGAACCAGTGGTTCATAAGAAGTGCAAAGCACTGTTTATTATGTGAAGTTCATTGATCTGGTTTTTAGATCAATGATCTATTAGAAGAAATTTCTTCTCTCTTGTGAAGGTTTTTATATTTTTCTTGAAATTTTTCTCAGAGTTCTCTCTGTTTGAAGCTCTTGATTTTTAAAAAAAAAATGTTGATCCCCTTTTTTTTATTTTAGAAAGAAGGATCATTGGTCGTTGGGACCCACCACCTCTTCGACGACACTGAGAGATTACAGTGCCATATATCGAAAGTGTGGAGGGATGTACCCTTTGAACCATGTCTCACTCATTAGGGGGGAAGAACAGGCTGGAGCTTAAGCTTTTCGCTACTGAAAAAGGCTTCTTTGGGTTCGCGCACGTGCGTCGCACGTGTGTCGCACGTGTTGGGCGCTTATATTTGCACGTAGCGCACATGGATCTTGCGTATATGCGCATTATGGGGGGGAGCAAGCTCCTATGTAGAACGAGTCTCCTTTGAATATTCTCATGTGGTGCGCACGTGCGTTGCACGTGGTGCGCACGTGGCGCACATGCGCATTATGAGGAGAAGCAGAGCTTCTATATATGGAGAACATGCTCCTTTTAATATTATTAAATATTCTCATGTGGTTGTTTCCTGATTTAAAATCAGGAAAGCTTCTGGGAAAAGCTTCAAAAGAGGCCACGTGCTTACACGTGACAGCAGTCACGTGTTGACACGTGACCTATAAAATACAGAAAAAGCGCACTTTGATTCGCTGATCAAGTCAAGGAAAAAAGCTTCAGAAGAGGTCACGTGCTCCCACGTGACCAGGGTCACGTGTCGACACGTGACGTTCAAAGCAGCAAACTCGCTCTCCAATTGAACCAAAGAAAGAAGTGCCAGACAGGGGTCACGTGCTCACACGTGACCAGGCGTCACGTGGTAGCACGTGATGGCTACAACAGCAACCGGAAGATAGCGCAGAAAGGAAGAGGATTCTTCATTCCAAAGAGGGTCACGTGTCTACACGTGACCATGGGTCACGTGGTCACACGTGACCGGCTTTCAAAGCCCATTTGTGACGACAGAATTAAATTCTGAAGGAAATTCGAATCTTTCCAAAGGAAAGTAATTATTTGGGACCAATCAAATTAAAGATTCAGAGGTGATGAAATATCATCTATCTATGGGAAAATCTCGGGTTTGGAAAGATTTCCCCCTTTAAATCTAACCAAAATAACAAAGCAGAATCTCTGGATTTAAAATCCAATGGTGAATAAAATTCACCTGATAATCCAAAGGCCCAAAATGAATGATGGACGCAAATCAAATCTCAATGAAGATTCGTCAAAAACTGATTGATTCGGCTGCTTCTCCTATAAATAGGAGCCAAGAGACACAGGGAAAGACAGACGCAGAGAAGAAAAGAGAAAGGAGAAGAGCTTTGATATTTTGAAAGACTCAGATCTTCTGCAAAAAACCTAGGTAAGAAAGGGAAAGGCGTTTGAAAGAAGGAGAATTTAATTCTCAACAGAGTTTAACTCTGATAATATAAAAACAGAAGAACATATTTCTTCTCTCTTTGATAGAGGGCCTGCAAAGTGCACATCTCCCCTTAAGGTTGAGAATTTAATTCTCAATGGGTCGAGATCCTGCCATGCAGATCCAAAACATAGAGAAGGAATGCAAGCATGAGAATTTAACTCTCATAGAACTATAGGAATTTAATTCCTCCAAAACAAGGTTAGGGTTCGACCCTGTATCATGGGAATTTAATTCCTTCAAAACAAAAAGAAACAGGGTTGAACCCTAATTAAGAACATAGTTCTGTCGAAACAGTGGGAATTTAATTCCTTTAATCATAATCCTCAGAAAAGGGGAGTTTAATTCCTTAAAAGCTTTTATTCGGTTCTTCGCATAAACAAGGAATTTAATTCCCACAGAAAACTCAGATTTAAACTCTATTCCAGAATATAAGCCTTCAAAAGGAAATAGGAATTTAATTCCTCTGAAATTAAAAGTTCGAGGAATTTAATTCTTGAAAGAGGAGTAACAGATCCTCCAAAAAAAAACAACATTGAGGCAGGGTCACGTGTCACCACGTGACCCCCCCAAAAGCCCTACAGAAAGCCCCTTTGAGGCAGCACCCCACGTGACCCACGTGACTTTCAGCAGAAGCCTTAACACATATGCATTTGAATGCCCGTCACGTGCTGACACGTGACACTATCAAAGACACAGTAATTTCGGCAGAATCATTGAAGGGAAGGCACTCTCACGTGGGGCCACGTGACCGTTCTTGCTGTAGTGTTTAACACTAAGTTAAAACCCTCGAATCCAATATTGAAATGCTATCGGGCCTTAGTGTTCAACACTAATTAAAGAATTTTGTTCGTAGTGTTCAATACTAATTGTTTTAATATTCGGCACTAATTTGAGATCCCCATTGCCAGTGTTCAACACTGAGCTGTTTTAGTGCTTATGATCATTTCAAGGCCTTGTTGCTGGTGTTTAACACCAATTATTCTTCTAGTGTTAAACACTAGCTTGTCAAACTCATTCCCAGTGTTCAACACTGATTGCTTTGAAGTGTTTAACACTAGTCTATAGCCCAATTGGCTAAAGGGATAGAGGCAAAGCTTCTCCCTCGATGGACTCACAAGGAATCAATATTCCAGACATGATGGGACTTAGCCCAAGCTGGCCATAAGTCCTCAATTCGTGACTAATTGGGCCAATGGGCTCATAACATAATCAGTCCTAACCTCAAATTGGGCCAGGGACTGCTCAAGCCACTCCGGTTCTAGGGTACATCTCTTCACTCCTTTGATACTTGGCATTGTAATCCCTCAATGTCTTCAAAGAGGTGACGGGTCCCGACGACCACCCATGATATGGACTGTGGGGTCCTTAAACTCATACAAATTCCTGGTCACGCGGAACGTGGATAACGTCACTCTTTGACCCCACGGAAAACGTCCAGAGCGGAGCCTGGTCCTCGCTAAGCACGGCAGTGAACCCGTGTGAAGCATCCAGAGCACATACCGGACTGTGGGGTCCTTAAACCCATGGACTACGACGTCCTTAACCTTGACCGAGATGTCTTAAAACTAACAACGGACCGCAATGTCCTTAAACTACCCACGGACCGCAATGTCCTTAAACTACCCATGGACCGCAACGTCCTTAAACTACCCATGGACCGCAACGTCCCTAAACTAGAATAATAGAGCCCTTCATATGCTCTTTTGTTGGACCTAAACGGTCCCGTTTAAGTTGATCTTAGCCTCGAAGATGGCTAACGCGTCCTTAAACCCTCAAACATACTGGACTACGAATCCCCCAAATTAACTCCGGCTCAAGGGTACATCTCTGAACTCCTCTGACATCTGTCGTTGTAATCCTTCAACGTCGTCAGAGAGGTGATGGGTCCCGACAGCCATACAGACGATGGACCACTATGTCCCTAAACTGGAACATTAGAGTCCAAACACTCTTTTGTCGGATCTAAACGATCCCGTTAAGTTGATCTTAGTCACAAAGTTAGACTAACGTATCCTTAACAAACGTTTGAGTTGATCTTAGCCTCGAGTAGGGCTGACGTATCCTCAAACCAAAAACCCCCCCCAAACCCAAATTTAAGATAATGCGGGTTTGGGCTAGTTCACGCCCTACGGGCGACGACATAACTCAGTCTCCGTAAACAATCCACGGGCAATAAAACAAACACCCACGACACGAAGTGACCATCTGGAGAAGGAGAAAGTTGTTACCGCAATGCGGTAGCGTAATTAACTGCAGGGGCTTGCGCCTGCAGGGAAGAGCGTCCCCACAATCAAAAACCCCTCAAACGAGGGGGAATCTGACGAAGTCTGCTACATCGGTCGCATCCGTTTAAACCTTCGATATATGGTGCCATAAATCAACTTGGCATCTTCGGAGAGGTGGACGGATAGCACCAACTAGCATCTGCCCCGAACCTAACGCCTCAGACGTCCCAACGTCCCGGCCGCCGTTCGGAGGGGAACAGATTCTGGCACGCCCGGTGGGACCTTTTCCTCTTTCCACTCCACACTTTGTGTGTCGTGATTCGCGAACCAATCGCGGTTCGCTAATAGTTGCCCTCGGGTTTCAAGGTACTGAGAATTGGCATCTCGCTTATTGCAGAAAGCAAAGGATCGATGGCTTCCACCCCTGCGAAATCCTCCAACTGCTCAGACGGCAATTGCAGCCGACTCTCTGCCTCGCCAGGAGGTATAGCCTATGGACCCCAAGCTGCTTCGCTATTCACAATGCCAGTGGAACAGGTCACTCGCGCCACCACAGGATTGTTCTTTGGGACTATGATCCCGCCGACAAACTTTACCGCTCCAGTGCTGACGAAGAAAACTCTCGGGAAGTCGGTCTTTGATCGTCTTACCCCTGCCGCGGCTCCTCTCAACGAGTCGCCCAACGTCGATGCCTCGGTCTTCTCTAGATTGGGCCAGGAATCCTGCGAGCTCATCACGGGGCCTACAATCTCAGAGAAGGCTGCTTTTAAGAAAGTGGCCGTTCCCGTTCCCGAAATCGCCAAGGCGACCTCTCCAGCCAAAAAGTCAGTCTTTACAAGATTGACGGCTCCGGCCTTTGCTCCCGCTTCCCAGAGGACATCGGTCTTCGATAGGCTAACGCCAACAACAACCCCCCATCCACACAGGGGGCAAGAAGGAACCATTCTTACTGCTGACCCAACGCCGCCCGCTCGACGCGCTCGACGTCGCCATTGGCGCCGAGTAAGGAAGGCTGGGGGCAACTCTCCCTCCGGGCTGACTCCAGCGGCCCCGGTGACAGAGGTCAATGCTGCTGTTCCAACTGGGAACAGCTTTGAAATGCTAAATAAGGTGCGAAGGAATTCCCCCACGGCAGTACTGAAGAGGTCTCCTCCCTCATTGAAAAAGGTTGAGGAAACAAAACCCGAACAGCCCCGATCTCCTCAACGGCTGTCTTCCAAAATCTATAAGGCTTGGCGGCAGGCCCGAGACTCGATCATCGATCCAAACTTCTCCCGCCAGCACAAGAAGCTGAAAATCCAACCTGAAGCCGGTCACCAGGCTAAACCCCAAAAAGCTGGTGATCAACTGACTCACAAAAGGAGGAGGCCAGAGAGGACCTCACAGCATGCAGCGACGACTGAAAGCACTAAACCCAGACGCCCTGAGTCTGGGGGCATGGTGGTGCACACTGCTTACATGGCCTTTGGGAAAGAGGAAAGCCGCACTTCCACGGGCCACCGACCCCTAACCCGATCCGTGACGAAAGCCCAGGAGCAGCAACAAAAGCTTCAAGAAATGATGAATGCTATGGCCGCGCTCACCGGACCAAAAGAAAACCCAGAAACGTCCTCAGACGCACGCCGGGAGGAAGAAACAGACGCTGAATTCCTTCGCCGAACACTGGAGAGAAGGGACAAAGAGGCTGCTGAACAAGCATCCAACATACAACGGATGGGCCTTCTCTTTCAAGACGTGATAGGAATGATGATCCAGCAGGACTCACCCGCCGAGGATCCCCCGATCGTTCTTGAAGACGACCGAGGAGAAACGTCAAATCCACCACCAGCCCTTTCAACGGCCAAGGAGGAGGCAATCTCTAAGGCTGACTTAGCTGACTACATAGCCCAGCAAATCCGAGTTCATCATGCGACTGAGGCAGCTGGTCAAGTCGTGAAAACGGGGCGGCCGTATCCGAGCTGGTACGATCAAATCAAATACCCGCAAGGCTATACAATACCGAAATTCCATGTGTATAAGGGGACCGGCAATCCCCATCAACATGTTGCCCAGTTCCGGGCCCTCTGCGGTAACACCGGCGGTGACGATAAATTGTTGCTTCGCCAGTTCGTGGGCAGCTTATCAGAAACAGCGTTCGAATGGTATTCAGAACTCCCGAACGATTCCATCAAAACGTTCGCTGAAATGGAGTTGTTGTTCACTCAGCGATTTGCAAGTGCCAGCGAACGCACTCCAATAACCGCACTTATTAACGCCAGGGTAAAACCGGGCGAAACCTGGGTCCAGTACGCTATACGCTGGCGGAACTTGTGGTCGAGATGTGAGCAACGCATCGAGGAAGCACCTGCGGTGGGCATGTTCGTGGGAACCCTAGACCCCCACGCAACTATCTCCCAGTTTATGATGTTCTTTAAGCCAACCACATTCCAGGCTTTAATCGACAAGTTGGCTCAGATGGACCAGATGGGTCATAGACCACCTACACCGAAGTCGGAACCTCGGAATGACAAGGGTAAAGGGAGGGCAACCTTTGTTGCGAATGCCCAACAGCAACCTAACGCCCCGAAACCGGCAGATCAACTGGAGGAAAGGCGTCGGTATTATAATGAGAAAATGAAGCGTCCCTACTCGTTCCCACGAGACAAGACGAAGCGGTTATTCGAGCTGGCGATACGCAACAGGCTTATAAACCTACCAAATCCAAGGCGACCGCCGCAACCCACCGAGGTGAATGACTCCAACTACTGCCCTTACCATCAAACGGTAGGCCATCCGATTGAAGATTGCTTCGTCTTCAAAGGATGGATTGAAGACCAATACCTCCAGGGGAAGTTTGTACTGTCCGAAAAGTGGAAGGTGAACCCACCACAGCCGCATGCTCCTAGGAAAGCGGATACACCGGGGGCAACATGTTCTTTTATTGAAGAAGCTCCATGGGAGGTCGTGCTATCAACTAAAACCAAAAGAATGCTGAGAGACCTTCATGCGTGCCCTGCGGTCGAATGGAAGGACCCTCTTGAACCTCAAATTATCGAAGGGATGCTAAGGCGCCGCCCGACTACAAAGACTCACGGTAAGAGCCCAGATACTCACGCCCAATCGTCAAAATCTTCGAAGAAAAAGAAGAAGAAATCCAAGAAGTCCGTGAAGCCTGGAAAAGAGCACACGAACTTGCAAAAGCAAATCGACGCGTTGGAAGAGTACAATCAGAAGGCGCGGACTCCTGTCACACTGCAAGAGTTCCTCAACCACATCTTTCAAGAGGAAGATGATGGAGAAAGCTCGTCGGATGAATCCGAAGGATATGTGGCGAGTTGTAATGTAATCTCCCACTCGTTTGCCGATGATGGGAAAACTCCTGGCATTAGGAAACTGGAGGCAGAGCCCGTACCAGAACGCGCATGGCCAACAGATGAAATGATCGACGCTTTTCTAGACGAGATTCGTCTAAAATGTAAAGCGGACCAGGAGCGTGAGATGACCACGTCGGAAGGAGCCAAATGCGGGCAACTGAACGAAAGAGTTGAACTACCCCTGACAGAGCATAAGGCATCCGAAGCAGACAAGAAGACATTCAAGACGAGAAAAAGGTTTGCCAAAGCCATGTCAATAGGGATGAAGCTACCACCCTCGAAAGGAAACACACACGATGAGGTAGAGACGCACCCTGACTATTGCACATATCATCGGAAAATCTCACATCCCACGGAGGAGTGCGACGCCTTTAAGATATGGTGGCAAGGATATGTTGCTCATCGGCAACATTTTAAGCGCATGAAACGCAAGATCCGTCGGGAGCGAAGAAGCACTGTCGATGGGCACAACATAACGACTGGCAACTGTTGCATGGTTAACGCCAGGGAGTCACAAGTTCTCACCTTTGGGAGTGACTCTGATGAAGAAATGGCTCTGGGCCCTCTCTTTAAAGAATCTTTCTCGGGAAAAGAGGAGGAATCGGAGATCTGCGAGAACATTCAGCTGCGCAATCGCACACTCCCAGAAAAGAATCTGGGGCCCGTCGGCCGAAAAGATAAGGGAAAGGAAAAGGTCATTGAAGATATCACTTTAGATGACCAGGTCACAAAAGAGCTAACTACCAAAGACCCTCCCAAAAAGGGTAAGGTAGACTATAACATCCTCGCGCACCTAAGGAAGCTACCCTCTCAGCTTAGCATTCTTGATGCCCTCCTATTATCGAAAGAAGCGCGAGACTCACTAATTAAGGCGTTACAAGAACCCGAGCAATTCCAAGCCTTCCTCGCCACTGAAAGGATGAAGGATGAACTGGAGGAAATGCATACGGCCGATGTCACTTTCGGTGATGAAGACCTCCTTCTCGGGACGTGCGACCACAACCGCCCCCTATATGTCTCTGGATACTGCCATGACATCAAGATAGGTAAGATCCTGGTGGATAATGGATCCTCCGTTAACCTCCTTAATGTTCGGGTGTTGAAGGAAATCTGCATGAGTGTGCAACACCTCGCTCGTGACAAAATTACTATCTCCGGTTTCGACTCTCAATCGTCACGAACTCTCGGATCTGTAATACTGCCGTTACGCTTCGGACTTCTCGTCACAGACATCAAATTCCATGTCATTGACGCCAAGACCTGCTACAACGCCTTGCTCGGTCGTCCTTGGCTACACGAGTACAACATCATCCCTTCTACGCAACATCAGTGTATGAAGTACTTCAAGGATGGTTTCGAGTACACCGTAACAGGCGAGTTGAACCCGTTTTCTGTAAACGAAGTTCGCAAATACGAAGACGCGAAATACTTTTTGCCAGATTTCGAAGATACAGAAAGGTGTCGCGACCCAGAGGACAAAGCCGCCGCCACCATTCCCGTTTTTGGGAGCGATACCGAAGAGGAGGAGGAAATAGTGTATACAGGGCCATCCCAACGCAACAACCTGGGGGCGCCCACCCCCATACCGGTCTTCGGGAGTGATTCGGAGGACGAGGTTAACGCCGTATTCTCCAGTTGGCTGTCAATACAGGCACCCCTTTGCGAGGACCATAGTCTGCAAATCACCATGGTACCGCAAGAACACTATAAGGATCTCGACGCGCTTCAAGCTCACAGCGTGCAGGACCTGCAAACGTTTTACGTCCCTCCCAGGCGAAGGGGTGAGAAGGTGATCCTATTCTACCAATCCTCAGAGTCGAAGGTGGAGAAAGAGATCTGGCACGGCGCGGATGTTACACTTGACAGGCTCCAACCCATCCGTCTGCCTAGATACTATACAAATGGATTGAAGAAGTTATTGAAGCGCCAAGGAGTACCCTTAAGACAGACGGTGCGGCAGGCTCGGTTCTATAACAGGATTTGGGATGTCCCCGGGACTCAGCGCAAATTGCCCAATGGGAAAATGGAAACACTTGGGCTTGGGTACGCGAGAACCGGAAAACGGGAGCGAGCCCACGGCAGCTACGCCATATATACCTCTGATGGAGAAGAAGGCGCCCTGTCAGGAGAGGCCAATCCCTCATCAAAACTAAACCCCGCGATCGAAGCGCCAAACCCGTTGTTTAAAGGACGAACGGGCAAGCCTACCACGAAAGCGGATCAGAAAGTTCGGGAAGACCACAACCGCGAAATGGCCATCTATGAGAGGGCCAGGACGCAACGTCTATTCCAACAGGCTACAAAAGATAAAGATGTTCATCCTTGTCAACCCGTCACACGAAAGGCCCGAGGCGGAGACGGAAATAAGTCAAGAAGCGAAAAGAAGAGCCGACAACAACGACGCAGGATTAGGGGGCTACGGGTGCTGCACAGCTCGGATTCGTCCTTCATAGAAAAGATGAGCCGAGCGTACTCCTTTCCCCGAGACAAGACGGAAAGGTTACTCAAGCTCGCCCTAAAATATCAGATGATCACGCTTCCAGAGTCTAGGCATCCTGAGCAAGCTAGCAAGGTCTCTCATCCGAGTTATTGCTCTTATCACCGAGCCATAGGACATCCTACCGAAGACTGCTTCACCTTCAAGAACTGGGTCGAGGACCAGTACCGACGGGGTAGATTCGCTTTATCCGACGGTTGGAAAGTAACGCCGCCGCAAAAGCACGAGCCCAAAACCGCAAGAGCAGAACCGGATCCGCCTCAGTCTTGGGAGCGGGTTCGCACCTGTTATATGATTACGATATTAAAAGAAGAGTCCGAGAACGAAGATGACATTCCCCGGTGCTTCGAGAACAGCGATGATGAGTTGATCTCGGAATTCCCGCCCGCTCCGAAAGAACTGGAAGACGGTATACATACTACCGCAGATAACCTCAAGAAGATCGAGCTGGGATCGGCAGACGACCCGCGACCGACATTTGTCAGCGAGCTGTTATCCGAGGAAAAGGTGGCCGCCTTAAAGAACGTGCTCCTACGGCATAAAGACTGCTTCGCGTGGAACTACTCCGAGATGCCAGGATTGGATCCGGAGATTGCGGTGCATAGATTAGCAATATCCCCAGATATCAAGCCAGTCAAGCAGGCGCCAAGGAGGATGCGACTTGAGCTGGAGATGAGCATCAACGCCGAAGTCAAGAAGTTGATCGATTCCGGATTTATCCAGGAAGTCCAATATCCCGACTGGATTGCCAACATCGTCCCGGTAATGAAGAAGAATGGAACGGTGCGCATATGCGTGGATTTCAGGGATCTCAATAAAGCATGCCCAAAGGACGATTTCCCGGTGCCGGTAACCGAGCTAATGATAGATAACACATCCACTCACGAGGTCTTCTCCTTTATGGATGGTTCATCAGGATACAATCAGATAAAAATGCATCCCGAAGACCAGAAGCACACCGCTTTCCGGACTCCTTTGGGCATATTCTGCTACAGGGTTATGCCCTTTGGCCTAAAGAACGCTGGCGCCACCTATCAAAGGGCCATGACAAAAATCTTCGACGATCTCATACACGACATCGTCGAATGCTATATCGATGACCTCGTAGTGAAGATCATGTCATACGAAGAGCATTTAAAGTATCTCGAAACCGTATTTCAACGCCTTCGGCAATACAATTTGAAAATGAATCCCCTCAAGTGCGCGTTTGGAGTCTCCTTGGGTAAATTCCTGGGATTCATCGTTCGACACCGAGGTATTGAAATAGATCCGTCAAAGATTAAAGCGATTATGGAAATGCCTCCGCCAAGAACCCTCAAGCAGTTGCGGTCTCTCCAAGGGAAGCTCGCATACATCCGGCGGTTTATCGCTAATCTTTCGGGCAAATGCCGTCCTTACAGCCACCTGATGAAAAAGGGAACCCCGTTCGTTTGGAATCACAAATGTCAAGGTGCACTAGACGAGATCAAACAATACTTGCAAAATCCTCCGGTGTTGGCTGCCCCAGTGAAAGGAAAGCCTCTCATTCTTTACACGGCCGCCCTTGAAGGCTCTTTGGGCGCATTATGGGCACAGGAGAACGATCAGGGGAAAGAAAGAGCACTTTACTACTTAAGTCGAGTGCTGCTGGGGGCAGAAAGCAATTACTCGCCCATCGAAAAACATTGCTTGGCATTAATCTTTGCAATAACGAAGCTCAGGCACTATGCGTTGGCGCATGAAGTCCGTCTCATTTCGAAGGTGGACCCCCTTAAATACCTGATGTCAAAGGCTATATTGACGGGAAGACTCGCTAAATGGGCCTTGCTCTTGATGGAGTTCTCGATAACATATCAACCCCTCAAGGCAGTGAAAGGCCAGGCCATTGCTGACTTCCTCGCTGAACACCCGATACCGGCCGACTCTCCTCTGAACTGTGATTTGCCGGACGAGCATGCATTTGACGCAATTGGCGGTGGAAGCACACGATGGGAACTCTATTTCGATGGAGCGTCCTCCATAAAGAAACAGAAACAGGGTAGCCCGATCATCAAATCAGGGATAGGCCTTATCTTTGCAACTCCACAAGGAGGGATAATGCGCTTCGCCTTTTCCTTAACAGAGTCAAGGACAAACAATGAAGCCGAATACGAAGCCCTGATAGCAGGCCTCGAAATCGCCATCAACATGGGAATTGAAGACCTCCTCATATACGGGGATTCTCAGCTGGTCGTTAGCCAAGTAAATGGTGACTACCAAACGTGCAAACCAGAATTGGTAAAGTACGGCGAAAAGGTGCAACAACTGTTGGCCCAGATCCCCTCCTATATTCTAGAGAACATACCGCGCGCAGAAAACAGCAAAGCAGACGCGTTGGCCAAACTCGCTAAAGAACTGGCCGACGAGAACCTCGATGACGTCAGAATCGTAGTACAAAGCCGTCGAGTGCTCGCCCCGGCAGAAATACCTCCGGAATTATATAAAGAAAAGGGAGCGATTGAGCAAGCGACCCTACAAATAAAAGACCGTGAGAAGGCTGAGGACTGGAGGGAAGTCTTCATAGACTACTTCAAGTCCCACCGATTGCCCGAAGAAGCGTCCTCAAGACATCAGCTTATGAAACGAGCTCTATCCTTCGCTTTCGTCAACGATACCCTGTACAAGAGATCGTTTGATTTTCTATGGCTGAGATGCTTGGGACCTGACGAAGCAGAAAGAGTCATTCGGGAAGTTCATGACGGACTTTGCGGTTCTCACCAAGCAGGCCCAAAGATGAAGTTAAAAATTAAACGGATGGGTTACTACTGGCCCACGATGATCCAGGACTGCCTCGAGTATGCGAAGCAATGCCACTCATGCCAGATCCATGGAGACTTCATCCACCAACATCCGAATCCACTGCACCCGACGCTGGCTAGTTGGCCATTCGAAATGTGGGGGACTGACATAGTCGGCCCCATTGAGCCAGCATCATTCCGGGGACACCGCTTTATCCTGGCAACAACTGATTACTTCTCCAAATGGGTAGAAGCAGTACCACTGAAGGAAGTGAAGACGGAGAATATCCTCCATTTCTTCAAGACGCACGTCATCTATCGGTTCGGAACTCCACGACGGATTATCTCCGATAATGGGCCGGCCTACCGAAGCCATAAGATTAGCCGCTTCGCACAGCAGCACAATATAGACTGGAGATATTCTTCAGTTTACAACCCACGAGCTAACGGTCTAGCCGAGGCTTTCAATAAGACCTTGACGAAGATCATAAAAAAGACCGTCTCCAGGAATAAGAGGGACTGGCACGAAAGGCTGCAAGAAGCCCTTTGGGCTTATCGAACTACATTCAAGACGGCCACGAACACAACGCCGTACGCGTTGGTATTTGGGACGGAAGCAGTTCTCCCCCTCGAGATAGAGTTACCCTCTCTACGAGTAGCAGTCCACCACGAGCTGACGAACGAAGAAAATGCTCACCTTCGGCTTGAGGAGCTTGATGCCCTCGACGAAACCCGGCTCATAGCGCAACAACATCTAGAGGCCTACAAAGCAAAGATGACGCGCTCGTACGAAAGATTGACCAGGCCGAGGACATTCCGCCAAGGCGAACTCGTACTAGTGGTCAAAAGACCTATGATCCCCAATCGCGCCAAGCGAGGAAAATTTGAGCCAAACTATGAAGGCCCGTACATCATAGACAAGGTCTACCAGGGTGGGGCCTATCTACTCATGGACATGCACGGTGAAAGGCCTTTCAGGCCAGTAAACGGCCGCTTCTTGAAGAAATACCATGCTTAATAAGCTGCAGCCTAGGTCAATGATAGACGACGACGACTATGTCCGCTCGCTATCTTCCCAGGCTCAGACTTTACAAGCAGCAGCCGGCCTTCCTATAACGGCGGACCGAAACGTCCTTAAACTAACGACGGACCGAAACGTCCTTAAACTATCTACGGACCGAAACGTCCTTAAACTAATGCCGGACCGAAACGTCCTTAAACTAACAACGGACCGAAACGTCCTTAAACTAACGGCGGACCGAAACGTCCTTAAACTAACGACGGACCGAAACGTCCCTAAAACTACTACCGCAGCATCTTTAGGCTGACAAAAAAAAAAAAATATATATATATATATATATATATATATATATATATATATGAAAAATAATAAAAAAAACGGTATGTCCATAAGCAAAATGGGCACGGATGAAAACCCGAAAGGGCTCCGTGAGTAAAAACAGCAGGACTACCGGCGAGTGTTTGTGAAAACCCAAAAGGGCGCAACCTCGTTAAGGGACACTTACAGAGTCCTCTCGACCTTGTAAGGAGAAACCACCTGCGTGAGATCCTTACGACTCACAAAGGAGCAGCGCACTTAGGGATCCTCACGATTCCTAAGGAGAAAATACACTTACGAGATCCTCACGACTCGTAAGGAGAATTCTCTTATGGGACCCTCCCGGCTCATAAGATTTGAAAGTCTTAAGTTACAGAAACCTGAACCTGTTCTTAAGCAAAATCCTCCACAACCTCCAATACTGCCCTACAAGCGGCTCCATACTGACCCTTGTATACAATCCACGGGCGCGAATAAACATTTCCCCAACAAAGTCCAACCCTTATAGGTCCTCTCGACCCATAATGAGAAAGTCCTCTTGTAGGATCCTTACGACTTACAGAGGAGCACACACTTAGGAATCCTCACGATCCCTAAGGAGAAAACACACCTACGAGATCCTCACGACTCGCGGGGAGAAATACCTTTGTGAGACCCTTACGGCTCATGAAGTCAAAAGCCTTGGTCGACAGGACCCTTAACCCTGTTTGCTGAGCCACCTTTGTTCGTCATCGACAAAAGCAAATGATGATTCGCTCCTGGCAACGTTCTAGTTGTAGCGGTGCTGATGCCAAAATCGGTGCCTAAAACCCAGGCTTGTAACGAAAAGCTAGCAAGCCACACATGCCTACAAAATAGCCGAAATGATGGGGCAACTTGCAATAAAAAGCAGCAAGTAAAAATGAAGGCATGAAAAATAGCCGAAATGATAGGGCAACTCGCAATAAAAAGCAGCGAGCAGAAAATAAATAAATAGCCGAAATGATTGGGCACCGCGAAAAATAGCCGAAATGATTGGGCAATCGCGATTTTCGCGATATAAAAGCTGAAATGATAGAGCATCGCGGAAAAAGAAATAAAATAAAAATAAAATTTATGCCCTACAGGTGATATTCCATCACACCCTGTACACAATCCAAGGGCGTAAACAAAAAGGGGATCATACTTCTCCCCCAGGTTTCATCAGAAAAAGAAGCCAGGTCTCGACGGGCCACAAGCGACCTAGAGATCATCCAAACACTCGTCTCGTAACAACGGACATGACTTCAAACAAAGCAGAGCAGCGGCAGCTCCCAGTTCCATGGCTCGGTGGTATACACATCGCCAACAGTCAAGCCTCCATCCCGTGAAATGCGGATACAATCAGTGCAAACTTCCTGGTCACGTGGAACGCGGATAACGTCACTCTTTGACCCCGTGGAAAACGTCCAGAGCGGATCCTGGTCCTCGCAGAGCATGGCAGTGAACCCGTGCGAAGCATCCAGGGCGGAGCCTAGTCCTCGCCTAACGCGGCAGTGAAACCGTGTGAAGCATCTAGTGCGAACTTCCTGGTCACGTGGAACGCGGATAACGTCACTTTTTGACCCCGTGGAAAACGTCCAGAGCGGATCCTGGTCCTCGCAGAGCATAGCAGTGAACCCGTGCGAAGCATCCAGAGCGGAGCCTAGTCCTCGCCTAACGCGGCAGTGAACCCGTGTGAAGCATTTAGTGCGAACTTCCTGGTCACGTGGAACACGGATAACGTCACTCTTTGACCCCGTGGAAAACGTCCAGAGCGGATCCTGGTCCTCGCAGAGCATGGCAGTGAACCCGTGCGAAGCATCCAGAGCGGAGCCTAGTCCTCGCCTAACGCGGCAGTGAACCCGTGTGAAGCATCTAGTGCAAACTTCCTGGTCACGTGGAACGCGGATAACGTCACTCTTTGACCCCGTCGAAAACGTCCAGAGCGGATCCTGGTCCTCGCAGAGCATGGCAGTGAACCCGTGCGAAGCATCCAGAGCGGAGCCTAGTCCTCGCCTAACGCGGCAGTGAACCCGTGTGAAGCATCTAGTGCAAACTTCCTGGTCACGTGGAACGCGGATAACGTCACTCTTTGACCCCGTGGAAAACGTCCAGAGCGGATCCTGGTCCTCGCAGAGCATGGCAGTGAACCCGTGCGAAGTATCCAGAGCGGAGCCTAGTCCTCGCCTAACACGGCAGTGAACCCGTGTGAAGCATCTAGTGCAAACTTCCCGGTCACGTGGAACGCGGATAACGTCACTCTTTGACCCCGTGGAAAACGTCCAGAGCGGATCCTGGTCCTCGCAGAGCATGGCAGTGAACCCGTGCAAAGCATCCAGAGCGGAGCCTAGTCCTCGCCTAACGCGGCAGTGAACCCGTGTGAAGCATCTAGTGCAAACTTCCTGGTCACGTGGAACGCGGATAACGTCACTCTTTGACCCCGTGGAAAACGTCCAGAGCGGATCCTGGTCCTCGCAGAGCATGGCAGCGAACCCGTGCGAAGCATCCAGAGCGGAGCCTAGTCCTCGCCTAACGCGGCAGTGAACCCGTGTGAAGCATCTAGTGCAAACTTCCTGGTTACGTGGAACGCGGATAACGTCACTCTTTGACCCCGTGGAAAACGTCCAGAGCGGAGCCTGGTCCTCGCCAAGCACGGCAGTGAACCCGTGTGAAGCATCCAGAGCACATACCGGACTGTGGAGTCCTTAAAATCCACGGACTATGACGTCCTTAACCTCGACCGTGATGTCTTAAAACTAACGATCAATCCCCCCGATTCCCTACGGATTTCGCCTTGGTTTAAGGGTACATCTCTTCACTCCTTTGATACCTGGCGTTGTAATTCCTCAACGTCTTCAAAGAGGTGGCGGGTCCCTGCAACCAAACACCGGACTGTGGAGTCCCTAAATCCACGGACTATGAGGTCCTTAACCTTGACCGTGATGTCTTAAAACTAACATCGGACTGTGGAGTCCTTAAATCCACGGACTATGAGGTCCTTAACCTTGACCGCGACGTCTTTAAACTACGATACCTCGAGAGATCCCTAACCCCGTGAAACACGGAAAAAGGTGATCACACCCGGCACTTGCAGGCCCTCGCCACCTGTAAGGAAGAAAAACTCTCTTGTGAGATCCTTGCGACTCTCAAGGGAAAACCCGCTTAAGGATCCTCACGATCTTTAAGAAGAACTCACACCTATGGGATCCTCTCGACCTATAGGGAGAAAGACTCCTTATGAGACCCTCGTGGCTCATAAGATGCAAAGGCCTCAGGAAACAGATCCTAACCCTGAATTCTAAGCCACGGCCGTCCTGCAAGAAGATCAAGATAGAATATCCGCAGAATACATTCAATGAAAAGGAGACACATCATTGACAAGAAAAATGTATCTTTTATTCATAAACCAAAACGGGTACAAAGTACAATTTATGGAAGGAACAAAAAGAAAATACTCTCATCCATGAGTATGTACAAAAAGGAAGAAAAAGATACAAATGTTTCAGGCCGGCGGGCGATTCAGCAACTTGGTCAGCTCATCCTGCTTTTGCTGAGCCACGGCTTCATGACGCAAGATCTCCAGAAGACGAGCCTCCGCCTGAGCTTGCTGGGCCTGATATGAAGCGAGCCGGGCTTCAAGCTCTTTTTCAGTAGCCTTATGAGCCTCAACCCTCTCGCGAGTAAACGTGACGGCTTTATCAAGAGCCACCACCTCTTTGATGGACTCCTGTAGCACCCGCCACAGTTCATACGCTTTATTGGCCCTGGCTGTGAGATTGGCTTGAAGCTCGCCCAGCGCCTTAGAGGCTAGCTCCCTCTCCGAGAATTTGCGGCCAAGCCTCTTTTCACATGACGTCATGTTTGCCGCACATCGTGCTATCAGACCTCGCAACTCCGCTTTTGCAACCACGGCTTCTGAGGAAAGGCGAGAACATTCAAGAGCATACAAACAAGCCTCCACCTTCCTGCAGAACTCCACCCAGACCCGCACCACCTCCTCGCTATGATAGGTGGCGAGAAAAGGAAGAGAGCCGTTGGCTTCAGCGGCAAATGCTTCGGCCGTGGTCGTACTACCAGCACGGAGTTCCTCGATGAAAGAAGATAGGGAGACAAGGCTCAATTGGGCCAATCGCTCTGAAGCCCGCAAGGCATAGGGGCCGGACGGCATCACAATGCGCGATTCCAGAGCCATGGAAACTGGCAGGGCTGTTCAAGTTTGGCAAATGTTAGTAAAACTCTTAAACGCGGAACGAATGAGATTATAATAAAAATGTCACTCACCGATAGCCATGCAAGTAGGAGCCGAAGGTTCCCCTGGCCCTTCGACGACCTCGACCTCATCGTCGGCTTCCAAAACTATAAGAGACATCAATGTCATTTCGCAAAATAGTAACAATGCTATGGTAAAAAAATGGCGAATGACACCAACCTTGCCCAGACAAGAGGACAATGCATTGAGGGGAGATCGCCTGCGGAGCTGCCATCTCCAATAAACGCTGAAATGACTGTCGGGGCGATAGATCCGCGATCGTGGCTGCCAAACCGCGCAATTCTGGGAAAAGATAAAAGGATTCAGACTATGAAAGGGTTGCTAAATTAAAACACAGAGGAATACCTTCAACAGTCCTCCCATTCTGAGCCGGGGGGATAGCAGCTTCAACGTTCTCCGTCATGACCTCAGGCTCCAACAAAGGGAGAGTAGTCCCGACTACCTCGCCCCCAGCCTTTGGGCCGCTCGCAGTAGGAGTCATTGGGGCGTAGGCCTCCAAAGGAGCCTCCTCCAAAGGGGCAAGCACGCCTTGGCCAAGAACCGCCGCTGGAAATTCCACCGCGAGAGGAGCAGCCTCGTCAGCCCCCTCCACATCCAGCAAGGCTTCATTGGGAGTTTCGGCGGGCTTTAGCTTTAATAGGCCCGTAGGAAGCTTCCCCAGCGTTGAAGATTCTGCATGATCCAAATAAGAATAATGATGTATATGCACAGGCATAAATAGTCGGAGAGACTACAAAGGAAGCACAACGTACCTATACGCAAAGAAGCCCTCAATATGGCTTCTTCAAGCCGCTGCTCCTTCTCAAGGAGGTGGGCTCGCCGGGGTTCAAGCGTAGATTCATGACCGCCAGTCCACAAAGAGAGTGCATCAGCCGCGTCTTCTGAAGCGGCCTGCTTCAAAGCCCTTTCCCCCCATTCCTCTAAAGGGCCGATAAATCGCCGCCGAATCCACGAAGGGTCTTCGTAAAAAATTACAGCGGGATAAGACTTCTTCGGAACCTTGGCATTATGGGACGGGTCTTTCGAACGCCGTAAGGCCTCACCCAGTTGTGCAGCCTCCTCGTCAGCCGAACTCGGGAAGAGAAGCCCCGTGTCTGACCCTTGCAAGGCCAAGGGTTCGTCTTCAATGACAGGCTCAGATTCCACCACAGAATCAAGCGGGGGAGTAGCCACTTTCCTCCGTCGTTTAGACCCAGAGCCGGCCGCTGAAGATAACCGCTTCCTCCCTCGCGAAGCCTTAGGGCGGCGCTGACCCACATCGCCTTCGGCACTCTCGTCCCTGTTACTTTCGCTCGGCGCCACAACCGAGGACGCCGCCGCCGGTATCGACGCCACGGGGGACGGTACCGCCGCCGGCAGAGGTGCTACTACTGGAGCCCGTCTACCCCGCGATCGGGAACCCAAGGGCATACCAGCTGTTGGAGTAAGGTCCACCCCTGACTCTCCCGGAATGAGGGCGGCGCCAATCTCCCTCAAAGGGAAGCGGACTGGAACCCTCGGTCGCAGCTTAGCTCCCGAAACCTGAGGAGGGGAGTCGTGACCAAGGAGAACCCTTCTTTCTTCAGCAATGATTGGGGTGATTCGATGAAGATACCAGCCCGTAAATGCACCTACGCATCGAGGCATATACTCGGCTTCAGGGACCATGAAATGAGAGCCGGTGTTCAACCGCATGAAATGATGGGCGGCATCGCGAACAGCGTCGAGCGAAGGGATCGGAGCGACTATAAAAGCCTCAAAAGGAACGCCTTGGTCGTATCCAAGCTGCCGGGCAAATCGGTGCGGATTGTACCGCATAAAAAGAGCTGCAATATCCTGGCGAAACACCAAGTAGCCTGGTCTAATTGAATACAAATGTATGGCCTCTCGGGGCTTCAGAGAAGGCGCGTCGTCCTTTGACTGGTCCCAAAGTTGCTGAATGGGACCCGAAGGAGTAGACAGAACCCGATCATTAAAAACCAACCCGCCGGCAGTAGCGTGAGGGGAAATCAGCACCCGAATAGCCCCAAATTGAGTTAGATCGGCAGCAGAAGCACCCACCAGTCGCATGAGTCGCGGGAAGGTATAGGCGTCGTAAAAAGCGGGCCTCTGATGCATAGCAAAAGACCCCAGCACATGCATTTCGATCCACGACGTGAAATAATGAAGCGAAAAGTTCACTACGTCCACGCCAGGCGTAGAAGTATTAGCTGCGGTGCCTAATCCGTTATAAAGGTGCGCCAAGGCCGGGATGCCGATAGCCAACCTCGTCCCCTCAGCAATACGATGAGCCGGGTAGATGACCGAGGCTCTCATGAAGCGGCGATGCATGGGGATAACGAACCAACTAAGCCAGACGCTAACAAACCCCACAAAGAACGTCTCCTCGTCCATGCCTGGGGCAGCAATGGATTCAAAAGAGATCGGCGATATAATAGGGATGTAATACTGAGGTAGATCTGATTCGTTGGTCGGCAACCTCTTCGGGCCAAACCCAAAAGGGTCCCCGATGTTGGCAAACTTCGGGGCTGTCTTCGATAAGGCGTCCTCACGAAGGAAACGAGCAATGAAGCTCTTGAAAGTAACGCCCTGCTCTTCAGACTCGGTGAACAATCGGTCGAAGATGCCTAGGGCCTTAATTAAACTGGGGCGCTTGTGGCGAATAGCATTCTCAGCAGACAGGCCGTCAACTGGGGCGGACTCGGGCTCAAAAATGTACTCGTCAGGAGGCAACAACTCCTCGTACAGACTACCCCTTATCGGCAGCCCCGAGATATCATAGAATTCGGCCAGAGAAATCGAAACCTCTCGATCTCCCAGAATGAAGGTATTAGTGGGAAGATTCCACTGGTTCAAAAACGCCTTGACCCACCAGGCATGCGGGGACTTGTAATGGAATAGCGACGCGTATACGGCCTGATAAAGCCCGACTTTCTGCAATCGCGCCCGATGGGCAGAAAGGATGTAGCAAGCCCAGAGAAGGTAGCCCGTAGGATGCCTGGGAGTGAGCCCTATCTTATAAATCTGCCCCCACGGGTGGGCCTCACCCTGGCAGATGCGTCGTCCCAAGATGTCTATAGCCGGGATCGGATGGTTCGGAATGCCGGTCGTCGAAGGCTCCAGCCTCCCCGTTGGAGTCCAGTTGGGCATTTCCACAGCAAAAGCTGTCCTTGGAGGATCCATCGGTAAAAAGGGGAAAGTAGGCTCCGTTGGCACCGCGCAGAGAAAACTCCGACGACCCTGAATAATCTGACTGTACCAAGACCCCCACTGAAGAAGGTTGGTGCAGTTCGGGTCATGAGCCCGAATCATCGCCATCGCTTCCTCATCAGATGGTGACTGAGGAAAAGCCGCCTCCGAGCGAGAAAAGGGAAAGCGTGGAGCAGAAGCCATCGCACCTGAAATCCAATAAAAAGAAAACCATTAAAAGGAAGGTCAGCGATATATATTCATGCACGAACATGAAGACTAGCGGGAGAAAGCAACAGCAAAGATTCCTGGGACCATTAGCTACAAAACACATGGGCCCCACAGAATCCGGATGACGGCTCATTAATAATAAGACCAAATAGTTACAATAAAGCGAAAGGGAATATCCTCATTTAATAAAAAATGATGGCCATGTACATTCCCCCAACAGGATCTATCTCGGGCTCTACAGTGAACCCAACAAAATCAAGGGAATTAAATTCCCACAGAGGGCATCATTACAAAATCCCCATCGCATTAATTACAGAAGAACAGCCTCGGGCCAAGAGACCCCAAGGAGCCTCTGTGTGAAGAGATTGAGTTCTTCATAGGAATTAAATTCCTTATTAGAAAAAAGGGAATTAAATTCCCAGAAATAATTTTGGTGGAATTAAAGTCCATGGAGTTGAAATGTTGTCATCATCTCCCCAAGGGTCACCTAAAACCTAAGAGATCTACAGTTAGAAGGCTCCCTGTTCTTATGGAGAAACGTGAAGAAAAATGGGTTCTTGGCGAAACCCTTAACCTAGATTTGAAATCCAAAGAGTTCTTTTAAAGACAAAGGCGCTTTGGCCGTTTAACATTCTTACCTGAGGGAAAGGATCCGTCAACAGAGTTAAACTCTGGGAAATGATCAAGACAGAGAACTAAGCTCTGAAAGTGAGAATTAAATTCTCAAAGGGGAAATTCTCAGAGGAAGAAGATGAATGAGCAAAGTGAAGGCTCCTATGAAGAGACAGCAGTATTTATAGAAAACAATGGAAACGTTTCGTCTCCCCAGATCCCTAAAGGAATCCAACGGTCGCGAGAGATGACAGCGTTGCACTCACGTGCTGACACGTGAGAACAACGCTGTGGGGGCATTTGTTTCCTGATTTAAAATCAGGAAAGCTTCTGGGAAAAGCTTCAAAAGAGGCCACGTGCTTACACGTGACAGCAGTCACGTGTTGACACGTGACCTATAAAATACAGAAAAAGCGCACTTTGATTCGCTGATCAAGTCAAGGAAAAAAGCTTCAGAAGAGGTCACGTGCTCCCACGTGACCAGGGTCACGTGTCGACACGTGACGTTCAAAGCAGCAAACTCGCTCTCCAATTGAACCAAAGAAAGAAGTGCCAGACAGGGGTCACGTGCTCACACGTGACCAGGCGTCACGTGGTAGCACGTGATGGCTACAACAGCAACCGGAAGATAGCGCAGAAAGGAAGATGATTCTTCATTCCAAAGAGGGTCACGTGTCTACAAGTGACCATGGGTCACGTGGTCACACGTGACCGGCTTTCAAAGCCCATTTGTGACGACAGAATTAAATTCTGAAGGAAATTCGAATCTTTCCAAAGGAAAGTAATTATTTGGGACCAATCAAATTAAAGATTCAGAGGTGATGAAATATCATCTATCTATGGGAAAATCTCGGGTTTGGAAAGATTTCCCCCTTTAAATCTAACCAAAATAACAAAGCAGAATCTCTGGATTTAAAATCCAATGGTGAATAAAATTCACCTGATAATCCAAAGGCCCAAAATGAATGATGGACGCAAATCAAATCTCAATGAAGATTCGTCAAAAACTGATTGATTCGGCTGCTTCTCCTATAAATAGGAGCCAAGAGACACAGGGAAAGACAGACGCAGAGAAGAAAAGAGAAAGGAGAAGAGCTTTGATATTTTGAAAGACTCAGATCTTCTGCAAAAAACCTAGGTAAGAAAGGGAAAGGCGTTTGAAAGAAGGAGAATTTTATTCTCAACAGAGTTTAACTCTGATAATATAAAAACAGAAGAACATATTTCTTCTCTCTTTGATAGAGGGCCTGCAAAGTGCACATCTCCCCTTAAGGTTGAGAATTTAATTCTTAATGGGTCGAGATCCTGCCATGCAGATCCAAAACATAGAGAAGGAATGCAAGCATGAGAATTTAACTCTCATAGAACTATAGGAATTTAATTCCTCCAAAACAAGGTTAGGGTTCGACCCTGTATCATGGGAATTTAATTCCTTCAAAACAAAAAGAAACAGGGTTGAACCCTAATTAAGAACATAGTTCTGTCGAAACAGTGGGAATTTAATTCCTTTAATCATAATCCTCAGAAAAGGGGAGTTTAATTCCTTAAAAGCTTTTATTCGGTTCTTTGCATAAACAAGGAATTTAATTCCCACAGAAAACTCAGATTTAAACTCTATTCCAGAATATAAGCCTTCAAAAGGAAATAGGAATTTAATTCCTCTGAAATTAAAAGTTCGAGGAATTTAATTCTTGAAAGAGGAGTAACAGATCCTCCAAAAAAAACAACAACATTGAGGCAGGGTCACGTGTCACCACGTGACCCCCCCAAAAGCCCTACAGAAAGCCCTTTTGAGGCAGCACCCCACGTGACCCACGTGACTTTCAGCAGAAGCCTTAACACATATGCATTTGAATGCCCGTCACGTGCTGACACGTGACGCTATCAAAGACACAGTAATTTCGGCAGAATCATTGAAGGGAAGGCACTCTCACGTGGGGCCACGTGACCGTTCTTGCTGTAGTGTTTAACACTAAGTTAAAACCCTCGAATCCAATATTGAAATGCTATCGGGCCTTAGTGTTCAACACTAATTAAAGAATTTTGTTCGTAGTGTTCAATACTAATTGTTTTAATATTCGGCACTAATTTGAGATCCCCATTGCCAGTGTTCAACACTGAGCTGTTTTAGTGCTTATGATCATTTCAAGGCCTTGTTGCTGGTGTTTAACACCAATTATTCTTCTAGTGTTAAACACTAGCTTGTCAAACTCATTCCCAGTGTTCAACACTGATTGCTTTGAAGTGTTTAACACTAGTCTATAGCCCAATTGGCTAAAGGGATAGAGGCAAAGCTTCTCCCTCGATGGACTCACAAGGAATCAATATTCCAGACATGATGGGACTTAGCCCAAGCTGGCCATAAGTCCTCAATTCGTGACTAATTGGGCCAATGGGCTCATAACATAATCAGTCCTAACCTCAAATTGGGCCAGGGACTGCTCAAGCCACTCCGGTTCTAGGGTACATCTCTTCACTCCTTTGATACTTGGCATTGTAATCCCTCAATGTCTTCAAAGAGGTGACGGGTCCCGACGACCACCCATGATATGGACTGTGGGGTCCTTAAACTCATACAAATTCCTGGTCACGCGGAACGTGGATAACGTCACTCTTTGACCCCACGGAAAACGTCCAGAGCGGAGCCTGGTCCTCGCTAAGCACGGCAGTGAACCCGTGTGAAGCATCCAGAGCACATACCGGACTGTGGGGTCCTTAAACCCATGGACTACGACGTCCTTAACCTTGACCGAGATGTCTTAAAACTAACAACGGACCGCAATGTCCTTAAACTACCCACGGACCGCAATGTCCTTAAACTACCCATGGACCGCAACGTCCCTAAACTAGAACAATAGAGCCCTTCATATGCTCTTTTGTTGGACCTAAACGGTCCCGTTTAAGTTGATCTTAGCCTCGAAGATGGCTAACGCGTCCTTAAACCCTCAAACATACTGGACTACGAATCCCCCAAATTAACTCCGGCTCAAGGGTACATCTCTGAACTCCTCTGACATCTGTCGTTGTAATCCTTCAACGTCGTCAGAGAGGTGATGGGTCCCGACAGCCATACAGACGATGGACCACTATGTCCCTAAACTGGAACATTAGAGTCCAAACACTCTTTTGTCGGATCTAAACGATCCCGTTAAGTTGATCTTAGTCACAAAGTTAGACTAACGTATCCTTAACAAACGTTTGAGTTGATCTTAGCCTCGAGTAGGGCTGACGTATCCTCAAACCAAAACCCCCCCCAAACCCAAATTTAAGATAATGCGGATTTGGGCTAGTCCACGCCCTACGGGCGACGACATAACTCAGTCTCCGTAAACAATCCACGGGCAATAAAACAAACACCCACGACACGAAGTGACCATCTGGAGAAGGAGAAAGTTGTTACCGCAATGCGGTAGCGTAATTAACTGCAGGGGCTTGCGCCTGCAGGGAAGAGCGTCCCCACAATCAAAAACCCCTCAAACGAGGGGGAATCTGACGAAGTCTGCTACATCGGTCGCATCCGTTTAAACCTTCGATATATGGTGCCATAAATCAACTTGGCATCTTCCGAGAGGTGGACGGATAGCACCAACTAGCATCTGCCCCGAACCTAACGCCTCAGACGTCCCAACGTCCCGGCCGCCGTTCGGAGGGGAACAGTGGTGCGCACGTGCGTTGCACGTGGTGCCGCATGGCGGGCACACGTGCGTTGCACGTGGAGCACATGCACATTATAAGGAGAAGTAGAGCTTCTATATATGGAGAACAAGCTCCTTTTAATATTATTAAATGTTTTCATGTGGTGCGCACGTGCGTTGCACGTGGTGCCGCATGGCGGGCACACGTGCGTTGCACGTGGTGCACATGCGCATTATGAGGAGAAGCAAAGCTTCTATATATGGAGAACAAGCTTCTTTTAATATTATTAAATGTTCTCATGTGGTGCGCACGTGCGTTGCACGTGGTGCCGCATGGCGGGCACATGTGTGTTGCACGTGGTGCACATGCGCATTATGAGGAGAAGCAAAGCTTCTATATATAGAGAACAAGCTTCTTTTAATATTATTAAATGTTCTCATGTGGTGCGCACGTGCGTTGCACGTGGTGCCGCCTGGCGGGCACACGTGCGTTGCACGTGGCGCACATGCGCATTATGAGGAGAAGCAAAGCTTCTATATATGGAGAACACGCTCCTTTTAATATTATTAAATATTCTCATGTGGTGCGCACGTGCGTTGCACGTGGTGCCGCATGGCGGGCACACGTGCGTTGCACGTGGCGCACATGCGCATTATGAGGAGAAGCAAAGCTTCTATATATGGAGAACAAGCTCCTTTTAATATTATTAAATATTCTCATGTGGTTCGCACGTGCGTTGCACGTAGTGCCGCATGGCGGGCACACGTGCGTTGCACGTAGGGCACATGGCGCTTGCGCATATGCGCATTATGGAGGAGCATGCTCCTATCTTGGAGAACTAAGCTCCTTTGGAGAACTAAGCTCCTTTGAGTATTGAATCCTTTGAGGATTTTACTCTATCCTTTCTAAGAGGTATCCCCTCTTATTTATATGGGAGTGGTAGAGAAGGCATCTCTCCTTTTCCCGATATGGGACTAAAAAATGCATTCCCCATGTAGTAGAGCATTACTTTAGATTACACGTGTATAACACATTTGCTCATAACTTTTGATCTCGGATGAATTATGAGGCCCATAATATATCAAATCGAAGATCTTTTCGATATGCTTTCAATATCATCAGAATTTAGCAGTTTTTCGTTCCGTAGTTTGTCAAAATACGGCTCGGAAAATACTGGTTCGTATCTTCTTCCTTAGATCACATGTGTCTAGACATTTGCTCATAAGTTTTAATCCCGGATGAATTATGAGGCCCCTAATATATCAAATCGAAGGTCTTTTCAAGATACTTTCAATACCATCAGAATTTAGCTGTTTCTCATTCCGGAGTTTATCAAAATAAAGTTTGGAAAATGCTGGTTCGCATCTTCTTTCTTAGATCACATGTGCATAACACATTTGCTCATAACTTTTGATCCCGGATGAATTATGAGGCCCATAATATATAAAATCGAAGGTTTTTTCGAGATTCTTTCAAAACCATCATAATTTAACAGTTTCTCATTGGGGAGTTTATCAAAATACAGGCCGGAAGATACTGGTTCGTATTTTCTTAAGCGTATCGCTGCCATTTGATACCTTAGACTCTTTTGCGCAGAAATTTTTGGCGGGAACAAATGTCCCCCACTACTTTGCCCATGTAAGTATATATGTGGGTGAAGTAGTGCAGAGTAATGCATAGCGTATGACCAATTTCGGGTTGATATATAACTTTCAGAATCTTGATCTGAGAAGATAACGAGCGGACACAAGCGTCGTCATTTATCATTGACTCAAATCTCGCCTCTTAAAAGATATAGTTTCAAACTCTCAATTCCATGAGCCGCACCCTTCTATTTCTTTATGTTTTACTCTGGTGTGAAGTAGTTTATACGTAACTTCTCCATTTCAGTGGCATATAGTTTTAGCAAGTGTGGCTCGTAGATGGTCCATCTTAACGTTTTTGTAGGGCGGTAATAGCTTAGAAGACAGGGGTAGGATGTGCCACCTAAGACTTTTCAACTTTATGAGCCGTGAGGGTCTCATAAAGACTTTTCTCCCTACGGATCGAGAGGATCTCTTTTGCTTTCTGCCTTCTCTTATTATCATCATGTTGTCTTTGATAAACATAATTGGCAGATAACTTAGTTTTTTCCAAGAGATAGCGATGGCTTAGGCCGCAGGTTCAGATCTGCTGCCTAAGACTTTTCAACTCTATGAGCCGTGAGGGTCTCATAGAGACTTTTCTCCCTACGGATCGAGAGGATCTCATAGGTGGATTTTCTCCTCAGGAATCGTGAGGATTCCTAAGTGTGTTTTCTCTTACAAGTCGTAGGGATCCTATAAGAGAATTTTTCCCTCTTACGAGTCGAGAGGGCCCGTAAGCGGTTGTTTCCCTCCTTGTCGAGATTCGACTTTGGAGAGTGAGACCCGTGAATAGTATGCAAGAAATCTTTTTGGATAGACTTGCAGGGTCCTATTGTTCGGGAAGCAAGCTTTTTTAGTCCCTGCTGCCTGAGGCTTTCCTTGCAAGTTGAGACGAATCGGGAATTTTCCCGCGGAGACACTGGTTTCTCTACGAGCCGACGCGAATCAGGAGGCTCTCGTCAAGGAGTGTTTGTTTCCTTGAGTCGAGGTATCTGCTAAGGATTATTTGTTTCCCTAGCGCCAAGGATTATTTGTTTCCTTGGTGTTGAAACGGATCAAGAATTTCCCACGGAGGCACTGGTTGGTCTGCGAGTCGACGTGAATCAGGAGGCTCTCATCAAGGAGTGTTTGTTTCCTTGAGTTGAGGTGTTTGCTAGGGATTATTTGTTTCCCTAGCGCCAAGGATTATTTGTTTCCTTGGGGTTGAAACGAGTCGAGAATTTCCTACGGAGGCACTGGTTGCTCTGCGAGTCGACGCGGATCAGGAGGTTCTCGTCAAGGAGTGTTTGTATCTGTGAGTTGAGGTGTTTGCTAAGGATTATTTGTTTCCCTAGCGCCAAGGATCATTTGTTTCCTTAGGGTTTGAAACGAGTCGAGGATTTCCCACGGAGGCACTGGTTGCTCTGCGAGTCGACGCGGATCAGGAGGCTCTCGTCAAGGAGTGTTTGTATCCGTGAGTCAAGAAATTTGCTAAGGATTATTTGTTTCCCTAGCGCCAAGGATTATTTGTTTCCTTGGGGTTTGAAACGAGTCGAGAATTTCCCACGGAGGCACTGGTTGCTCTGCGAGTCGACGCGGATCAGGAGGCTCTCGTCAAGGAGTGTTTGTATCCGTGAGTCGAGGTATCTGCTGAAGACACTGGTTTCTTTGGAGTTGGACTGAACCGTCGAGATTTGGCTTCGTTTTCTGGCGGAGCCTGTTGGGAAAGTATGGTTCCCTCTTTGTTTACGCCCTTGGATTGTATACAGGGATCGATGTGATCTTAAATGTAGGGCCAAAGTTTTATCATCATTTTTTTGTTTTATCTCCACGATGCTCTATCATTTCAGCTTTTATATCGCGAAGGTCGCGATTGCCCAATCATTTCGGCTATTTTTCGCGGTGCCCAATCATTTCGGCTATTTATTTTATTTTTACTCGCTGCTTTTTATTGCGAGTTGCCTAATCATTTCGGCTATTTTGCATGCATACATTTTTACTTGCTGCTTTTTATTGCAAGTTGCCCTATCATTTCGGCTATTTCGTATGCATGTGCGGCCTATTGGCTTTTCGCTGTAAACCGATTTCGGCATCAGCACCGCTACAACTAGGATATTACCAGGTGCGAATCATTATCTGCCTCTGTCGATGTCGAACAAAGGTGGCTTAGCGACCAGGGTTAGGGTCCTGTCGGCTAAGGCTTTTGACTTCATGAGCCGTAAGGGTTTCACGAAGTTATTTCTCCCTACAAGTCGTGAGGATCTTGTAGGTGTATTTTCTCCTTAAGCATCGTGAGGATTTCTAAGTGTATGTTCCTCTGTAAGTCGTAAGGATCCTACAGTAGGGTTTTCTCCTCGTAAGTCGAGAGGACCTACAAGGGTCATGCGAACATATCCCCAGTCACGGATGAGGCTTGGTTAGGGAAATGTTTATTCGCGCCCGTGGATTGTATACAAGAGCCGTACTGGACCACTTGTAGGGCAATATCGGAAGTTGTGGGGGTTTCTTAAGCACAGGTTTAGGTCTCTGTAACTTAAGACTTTCAACTCTTATGAGCCGTGAGGATCCCATAAGAGAGTTCTCCTTACGAGTCGTGAGGATCTCGCAAGTGTATTTTCTCCTTAGGAATCGTGGGGATCCCTAAGTGTGCTGCTCCCTTGTGAGTCGTAAGGATCTCACGTGGGTGGTTTCTTCTTATAAGGTCGAGAGGACCCTATAAATGTCCTTTAACGAGTCTGCGCCCTTTCAGGTTTTCATAAACACTCGCCGGTAGCCCTGCTGTTTTTACTCACGGAGCCCTTTCGGGTTTTCATCCGCGCCCATTTTGCTTATGGACATACCGTTTTTTTATTCTTTTTATTTTTATATATTTTTTTCCCTCTCGTCAGCCTAAAGATGTCGCGGTAGTAGTTTAAAGACGTTTCGGTCTGCTATTAGTTTAAGGACATTTCGGTCCGTCATGGAGAAGGCCGGCTACTGCTTATAAAGCTTGAGCTTAGGAAGATAGCGAGCGGACATAGTCGTCGTCATCTATCATTGACCCAGGCCGTGGCTCATTAAGCGTAGTATCTCTTTAGGAAGCGACCGTTTATTGGCCTGAAAGGCCTTTCACCGTGCATGTCCATGAGTAGATAGGCCCCACCCTGGTAGACCTTATCTATGATGTACGGGCCTTCATAGTTTGGCTCGAATTTTCCTCGCTTTGCGCGTTTGGGGATCATAGGCCTTTTGACCACTAGCATGAGTTCGCCTTGGCGAAATGTCCTCGGTCGGGCCAGTCTTTCATATGAGCGCGTCATCTTTGCTTTATAGGCCTCCAGATTTTGTTGCGCTATGAGCCGGGTTTCATCGAGGGCGTCAAGCTCCTCAAGCCGAAGGTGAGCATTTTCTTCGTCCGTCAGTTCGTAGTGAACTGCCACTCGTAGAGAGGGTAACTCTATCTCGAGGGGGAGTACTGTTTCTGTACCGAACACCAACGCGTATGGCGTTGTGTTCGTGGCCGTCTTGAACGTAGTTCGATATGCCCAAAGAGCTTCTTACAGTCTTTCGTGCCAATCTTTCTTATTTTGGGACACCGTTTTCTTTATTATTTTTGTCAAGGTCTTGTTGAAGGCTTCAGCTAGTCCGTTGGCTCGCGGATTATAAACCGAGAAATATCTCCAGTCTATATTATGCTGTTGCGTGAAGCGACTGATCTTGTGGCTTCTGTAAGCTGGCCCGTTATCGGAGATGATCCGTCGCGGAGTTCCAAACTGATATATGACATGCGTTTTGAAGAAATGAAGGATATTCTCTGTCTTAACTTCTCTTAACGGTACTGCTTCTGCCCATTTAGAGAAGTAGTCAGTCGTTGCTAGGATGAAACGATGTCCTCTAGACGATGCTGGTTCGACGGGGCCGACTATATTAGTCCCCCACATTTCGAATGGCCAGCTAGCCACCGTTGGGTGTAATGGATTTGGATGCTGGTGGATGAAGTCCCCATGAATTTGGCATGAGTGGCATTGCTTTGCATATTCGAGGCAGTCCTGGATCATCGTGGGCCAGTAGTAGCCCATCCGTTTGATCTTCAACTTCATCTTTGGGCCTGCTTAGTGAGAACCGCAGAGTCCGTCGTGAACTTCCTGGACGACCCTTTTCGCTTCGTCAGGTCCTAAGCATCTCAGCCATAAAGAATCAAATGACCTCTTGTACAGAGTATCATTGACGAAGGCGAAAGACAGAGCTCGTTTCATGAGCTGATGTCTCGTGGATGCTTCTTCAGGCATTCGGTGGGACTTGAAGTAATCTATGAAGACTTCCCTCCAATCCTCGGTATTTTCCCAATCTTTTACTTGCAGGGTTGTCTCCTCGTTCGCTCCTTTTTCTTCGGATGATTCCGGAGATATTTTTGCTGGGGCAAGCACCCGACGGCTTTGTACCACGATTCTAACGTCATCGAGGTTCTCGTCAGCCAATTCTTTAGCAAGCTTGGCAAACACGTCTTCTTTGCTGTTTTCTGCACGCGGTATGTTCTCTAAAGTGTAGGAGGGGATTTGGGTCAACAGCTGTTGCACTTTTTTGCCATACTTCACTAATTCTGGTTTGCATGTCTGGTAGTCGCCGTTTACTTGACTAACGACCAGTTGGGAGTCTCCATATATGAGGAGATTTTCAATTCCCATGTCGATGGCGATCTCGAGGCTTGCTATCAGAGCTTCGTATTCGGTTTCATTGTTTGTCCTCGGCTCCGTCAGGGAGAACGCGTAGCGCATTATCCCTCCTTATGGAGTCACGAAGATAAGGCCTACCTCCGATTTGATTATAGGGGTACTTTGTTTGCGCTTTTTCATGGAAGATACTCCATCGAAATAAAGTTCCCATTGGGTATCACCACCGTTGATCACGTCAAACGCATGTCCGTCTGGCAAATCGCAATTCAGAGGAGAATCGGCAGGTATCAGGTGCTCAGCGAGGAAGTCGGTGATAGCTTGGCCTTTTACTGCTTTGAGAGGTTGATACGTGATCAAAGACTCCATCAAGAGTAGGGCCTATTTAGCGAGTCGTCCCGTCAATATGGCCTTCGACATCAAGTATTTAAGGGGGTCCACCTTTGAAATGAGACGGACCTCATGCGCCAACGCATAGTGCCTGAGCTTTGTTATCGCGAAGATCAATGCCAGGCAGTGTTTTTCAATGGGGGAGTAGTTGCTTTCTGCCCCCAGCAGAACTCGACTTAAGTAGTAGAGTGCTCTTTCCTTCCCTTGATCGTTCTCTTGTGCCCATAATGCGCCTAAGGAGCCTTCGAGAGCGGTTGTATAAAGAATGAGGGGCTTTCCCTTGACTGGAGCAGCCAGCACTGGCGGGTTCTGCAGGTATTGTTTGATTTCGTCTAGCGCGCTTTGGCATTTTTGGTCTCAGACGAACGGGGTTCCCTTCTTCATCAGGTGGCTGTAAGGACGGTACTTTCCTGAAAGGTTGGCTATAAATCGCCGTATATACACGAGCTTCCCTTGGAGAGACCGCAACTGTTTGAGAGTCCTTGGCGGAGGCATTTCCATGATCGCCTTGATCTTTGACGGATCTATTTCGATACCCCGGTGTCGGACGATGAATCCCAGGAATTTTCCAGAGGAAACTCAGAATGCACACTTGAGCGGGTTCATCTTCAAGTTGTATTGTTGAAGGCGTTGAAACACGGTCTTCAAATGCTCGAGATGTTCTTCGTATGATTTGCTTTTAACCACGAGATCGTCGATATAGCATTCGACGATTTCATGTATAAGGTCATCAAAGATCTGCGTCATGGCCCTTTGGTAAGTGGCACCGGCGTTCTTTAATCCGAAGGGCATCACTTTATAACAGAATATTCCTAAAGGGGTCCTGAATGCTGTGTGCTTCTGGTCTTCGAGATGCATTTTTATCTGATTATACCCCGATGAGCCGTCCATAAAGGAGAAAACCTCATGAGTGGACGTGTTTTCTATCATCAGTTCGGTGACTGGCACTGGGAAATTGTCTTTCGGGCAGGCTTTATTGAGATCCCAGAAGTCCACGCATATGCGCACTGTCCCATTTTTCTTCATCACCGGGACGATGTTGGAGATCCATTCAGGGTATTGAACTTCCTGGATGAAGCCAGAGTCGATCAGCTTCTTGACCTCGGCATTGATACTCATCTCAAGATCGAGTCGCATTCTTCTCGGCGCCTGTTTGACTGGCTTGATGTCCGGGGATATCGTCAATCTGTGTACAACAATTTCTGGATCTAGTCCCGACATTTCGGAATAGTTCCACGCGAAGCAATCTTTATGCTGTAGAAGCACATCCTTTAACGCAACCACCCTTTCTTCAGATAGCAGCTCGCTGATGAATGTCGGTCGCGGGTCATTTACCGTCCCCAACTCAATTTTCTTGAGATTATCTGCAGTGGTATGGATTCCATCTTCCAGCTCTTTTGGCGCGGGAATTCTGAGATCACCTCATCGTTGCTGTTTTCGAAGCACCAGGGAAGGTCATCCATGTTCCCGGGCTCTTCTTTTGATATCATTATCACGTGACAAGTACGGATTCGCTTCCAATCCCAATGCGGAACTGGTTCTTCTTTCGTGGCCTTGGGCTCGTGCTTCTGTGGCGGCGCTACCCTCCAGTTGTCAGACAGAGTGAACTTGCCGAGCTGGTACTGATCTTCAACCTAATTTTTGAAGGTGAAGCAATCTTCGAGAGGGTGTCCTATCACTCGGTGATAAGTGCAATAATTTGGGTTAGAGACTTCACCTGCTCGTTCGGGGTTTTTGAACTCCGGCAGTGTAAGCATTTGATGTTTTAGAGCAAGATCAAGTATCTTCTTCGTCTTGTCCCGAGGAAACGAGTACGCTCGACCCATTTTCTTCATAAGGGATAGATCAATAGCACTTGACTCCCATTTGCGTGGCTTCTTAGCCTTTCTTTATTGCTGTTGAGCGCCTTTTCGGCCTTTCGACTTATTTCTGCTTTTGCGTCGAGCCTTGTTTATAACAGGTTGACAGGGAGCAGCCTTTTCATCTTTCACGGCCTGTTGAAGAAGGCGTTGCGTTCTGGCTTTCTCGTAGATGACCATTTCGCGGTTATGATCGTCTCGGAATTTTTGACCCGCTTCCCTTATAAGCTTGTCCATTTGTTCTTCGAAAGACGGACGGGGCACTTTTGCATTCGGAACTTTCACTGGCTTAGGATTAGCGTCCTCCCATTGAGCATCCGCTTCTTCATCGAAGTCATACACGATATAGCAGCTATTTAGTAGCTCTCGCTTCTTTGACCGGATGTATCCAAGTCTGATTGTCTCCATTTTCCCATTAGGCAGTTTGCGTTGAGTCCCGGGAACGTTCCAGACTTTGTCATATAACTTGGCTTTCTGAACGGTCTGCTTGAAGGATATCCCCTGGCGTTTCAGCAGCTTTTTCAAACCCTCTGTATAATATCTGGGAAGACGGATAGGCTGAAGCCTGTCGAGTGTAGGATCCGCGCCATGCCAGATTTCTTTTTCTATCTTGGTTTCTTCAGAGCGGTAAAACATAATTGCTTTCTCGCTCTCTCGTCTGGGAGGGATATAGAATGTCCGCAACTCTTCTACACTGTAGATATTAAGTGTATCCAGTTCTTTATGGTGTTTAAGCGGCACTATGACGACTTGTAGACTTTGCTCTTCGTCAGCGGACGTTCGTATGGAAGGTCGAGCAGAGAATACAACACGGATCTCATCTTCCGAGTAGCTACCAAAGATCAACGTAGGAGTGGACGGTCCTGGCTTGTTGTGTTGCGGCGGACCCGAATACATTATCTCCTCTTCCTCCTCGGTATCACTGCCGAAGACAGGGATGGTGGCATTAGCTTTATTCTCCGGCTTGTGACACCTTTCTGTGTCTTCAAAATCCGGTAAGAAGTATTTGGCATCTTCGTATTTGCGGACCTCGTTGACAGAGAACGGGTTCAGTTCTCCCGTCACGGTATACTCGAAACCATCCTTAAAATACTTCATACACTGATGTTGTGTAGAAGGGATGATATTGTACTCGTGTAACCATGGTCGGCCGAGCAAAGCGTTGTAGCATGTCTTGGCGTCTATGACGTGGAACTTAATGTCCGTGACGAGTAGCCCGAAGCGTAGCGTCAGTATTACAGACCCAAGAGTTCTTGATGACTGGGAGTCGAACCCGGAGATGGTGATCTTGTCACGAGCAAGGTGCGGACGCTCATGCAGATTTCTTTTAACACCCACACATTGAGGAGATTAACGGAGGATCCATTGTCTATCAGGATTTTGCATATCTTAATATCGTGGCAGTATCCTGAGACATATAGGGGGCGATTGTGTTCGCACGTCCCAAGGAGAAGGTCTTCGTCGCCGAAAGTGACATCGGCCGTGTGCACTTCCTCCAATTCATCCTTCATCTTTTCCTCGGCCAGGAAAGCTTGGAATCGTTCCAGATCTTGTAGTGCCTTGATCAACGAATCTCTCGCCTCCTTTGATAGCAAAAGGGCGTCGAGAATGCTGAGCTGTGAGGGTAGTTTCCTCAGGTGCGCCAGGACGTTGTAATCCACCTTATTCTTCTTCGGCGGCTTGTTGGCACTTAGCTCCTCCAGAACTTGGTCATCTAAGACGATATCTTCAGAGACCTTTTCTTTTCCTTTATCTTTTCTGTTTGAGGGTCCGAGATTCTTTTCAGGCAGCGTCCGATTCCGCAGCCGGATATTTTCGCAGACCTTCGGCTCTTCTTCTTTTCCCGAAGTGGATTCTTTAAAGAGAGGGGCAAGTTCCAGCTCTTCATCAGAATCGCTCCCGAATGTAGGCACTTGTGACCCACCAGTGTTAACCATGCGACAATTGCCGGTAGTTCTTTTAATCCCTTCGGTCGTATTTCTTTGCTCTCGACGAGTTTTACGCTTTTCCCGCTTAAAGCGTTGTCGATGAGCAACATATCCTTGCCACCATCTATCGAAAGCTTTGCACTCTTGAGTGGGGTGCGAAATCTTTTGATGATATAAGCAATAGGAGGGGTGCATTTCCACTTCACCGGTGATGTTTCCTTCAGAGGATGGTAGCTTCATGCCCATTGATATGGCCTTAGCAAACTTTTTCCTCATCTTGAATTGGCTTTTGTCGGTAGCGGAGGTGCTTTGCTCCAGCGGGATCGTCTCAGCTCTTTCATGAAGTCGCTGACGCTTGGCCCTTTCAAATATAGCCGTCTCTCGTTCTCGATCAGCTTTATTTTTCAATCGAGCTTCGTTAAAGAACGCGTCAATCATTTCATCTGATAGCTCCGGAAATTTTGGTTCAAGATCTGCCCCCAGCGCTTCGGTACAAGGAGTTTCCTCATCGTCCATGAGCGAATGGGAAATCACATGACAGCTCGCCACGCATTCTTCAGATTCATCAGGCGAACTTTCTCCCTCATCTTCCTCTTGAAAGACGTGATTGAGGAACTCTTGGAATGTAATGGGAGTCCGTGTCTTCTGGTTGTATTCCTCCAGCGCGTCAATTTGTTTTTGCAAGTCTGTGCGCTTGTCGCCAGGCTTCACGGGCTTCTTTGACTTCTTTTTCTTCTTCTTCAAAGATTTTGACGGCTGGTTGCGAGTGTTTGAGCCACCACCATCGGTCTTTGGAGTTGTACGCGGCTTCAACATCCCCTCAATGACCTGCGGTTCCAACGGGTTCTTCCACTTGATCGCTGGACATGTCTGAAGATCGTTTAGCATCCTCTTTGTCTTGGCTGATAATACAACCTCCCAAGGAGCATCTTCAACGACGGAGCATGTTGCCCCCGGCATATTCGTCCCCTTAGAGGTGTGGGGCTGCGGGGGATTCACCTTCCATTTGTCAGATAACGCGAACTTGCCCTGTCGGTACTGGTTTTCAAGCCAATTTTTGAAAACGTAGCAGTCTTCGATCGGATAGCCTAGTACTCGATGATAAGGACAGTAGTTGGGCTCGTTGACGTCACTTGGTTGCAACGGACGTTTTGGTTCCGGCAGATTTATGAGTCTGTTGTGTAACGCCAGCTCGAATAACCTTCTCGTTTTATTGTGGGGAAAAGAATAAGGATGCCCTAGCCTCTCCTCAAGGTCTAAGTACGGGCGCATATTATTTTGTCGCACAACCGGCTTCGAATTGCTCGGTTGTTGTTGAGCATTAGCGACGACGATCGCTTTTCCCTTCCCTTTGTCATTTCGGGAGTCCGGCTTTGGAAGAGGAGGTTTATGGCCCATCTGATCCATCTGCGCTAGCTTGTCAATCAAGGCCTGGAAGGTAGGTGGCTTGAAAAACATCATAAATTATGAGATGGTTGCTTGCGGATCAAGGGTTCTCACAAACATACCCACCGCAGGAGCTTCTTCAATGCGTTGCTCGCACTTCGACCATAAGTTCCGCCATCGTATAGCGTACTGAACTCACGTCTCGCCTGGCTTTACCCTGGCGTTAATCAGTGCCGTCATCGGGGTACGTTCACTGGCGCTTGCAAAACGCTGAGTAAACAGTAGCTCCATCTCCGCGAAGGATTTTGATAGAGTCGTTCGGGAGCTCAGAGTACCACACGAACGCTGTGTCTGATAAACTTCCAACAAACTGGCGAAGCAAAAGCTTGTCATCACCGTCTGTGTTGCCACAGAGTGCCCTGAACTGGGCGACATGTTGGTGAGGATTGCCCATCCCCTTGTAAACATGAAACTTGGGAATTGTATAACCTGGCGGATACTTGATTTGACCGTACCAACTTGGATATGGCCGTCCACTTTTTATGACCTGGCCGGCTGCTTCGGTCGCATGATGAACCTGTATTTGTTGGGCTATGTACTCGTCCAAATCAGCTTTAGAGATTGTATCCTCTTTAGCCGTTGACAGAGCTGGTGGAGGATTTGATGTCTCTCCCCTATCTTCTCCAAGGACGATTGGGGCTCTTCGACCGGGGGATCTTATTGTATCATCATCCCTATCATGTCTTGGAAGAGGAGGCCCATACGCTGTATGTTGGCTGCTTGTTCAGCAGCCTCTTTGTTCTTCTTCTCCAATATCCGACGAAGGAATTCGGCGTCGGTTTCTTCCTCCTGGCGCTCATCTGAGGACGTTTCAGGATTTTCTTTTGGCCCTGTAAGTGCGGCCATAGCGTTCATCATTTCTTGGAGCTTCTGCCGCTGCTCCTTGGTCACTGATCGCGTAAGCGGTCGATGACCCGTAGATATGCGACTGTCCTCTTTACCAGACGCCACATAGACGGTATGAACTATAATGCCCCCTGACTTAGGGTGTTTGGGTTCACCACCTCGGATATTTGTCGCCGGCGCGGGGGTTTTCTCTAGCCTTCTTCTTTTGTGGGCCGTTGAAGTTGAAGGGGCCGTTGCAGTGGGTACCCTAGCGATCGTTGTCCTTTGCTGTTCAATAGGACGGTCTTTTCCTTTTTGCACCTTCGTCTTCTTTCGTTGACGAGAGTGATCTGGGTTGATCATGGAGTCTTGAACCCTTCGCCAAACTTTATAAATTCTTGAGGACAGCCGTTGATGGGGTTGTTCTTGCTTCGTTTCCGGAACTCTCTCCGCAGGCGGAGGAGATCTTTTCAGTATAGTGGTTGGAGAGTTCTTCCGTACCCTCCTCAGCAGTTCAAAGTTGTTCCCAGTTGGAACAGCAGCGTTGACTTCCACCACTGGAGCTGGTGGAGTTAGCCCTGAGGGTGAGTTGCCCCCTGCCTTCCCCACTCGTCGCCAATGGCGACGTCGAGCACGACGAGCCGTTGGAACTGGCTCAGAGATAGAGATAGCTTCTTTTTTCCCCCTGTCTGAATAGGGCGCCGCTGGTGTCAACCTCTCAAAGACTGAGGTTGTCCTTTGAGGGATGATATTCAACCTGTCGAAGACGGATCCTCGAGCAGGGGCAGGAGCAGGAATCGTCGGTCTTGAAAAGACTTATTCTTTAACAGGGGAAGCCGCCTTGACGACTTCCGGAGCAGCAGTTATTGCCTTCCTTGGGACACCCAATTTAGAGTCTGATTTAGCCTGGTGAAAACAGAGGCTGTCGGTTTGGTAGTGGGAGACCCGTTGACAGGGGCCGTCGTAGCAGTGAGCCGGTCGAAGACCGACTTCTTGTTCATTTCCGGTGCAGGTATTGACGCAGAGAAGCTTGTAAATGGGATCATGGTCCCGAAGAACAGGCCGGTGGTAGCCTGGGTCACCTGTTCTACCGGCAGAGCTAGTACGGAAGCCGCTTGGGGTCCATATGCCACACCTCCGGGGGAGGTGGAGCGTCCGTTGCAGTGGCACTTCGAGCAGTTGGTGCAGTTAAAGGCCATTGAATCTTGAGTTCTGCGCTAGGCAAAAGACCAAATCTTAGTAACTTGAAATCCGAAGGCAACCATTTAACAAACCGAGATTGGTTCGCGAGGACGACACACGAAGTGTGGAGTGGAAAGAGGAAAAGGTCCCACCGGGCGTGCCAGAATCTGTTCCCCTCCGAAAGACGGCGCACGGGACCGCGATGTCCTGACGCTGGCGATTCGGGGTAGATGCTATTTGGTTTTATCCATCCACCTCTCCGAAGATGCCAAGTTGATTTATGGCACCGTGTATCGGAGGTTTAGACGGATGCGGCCGATGTAGCAGACTTCGTCAGATTCCCCCTCGCTTGAGGGGTTTTTGATTGTGGGGACGCTCTTCCCTGCAGACGCAAGCCCCTGCAGTTAATTACGCTACCGCATCGCGATAACAACTTTCTCTTTCTCCAGAATTTCACTTCGTGTCTTGTGTGTTTGTTTTGTTTGTGGTTGCCCGGGGATTGTATACGGAGACTGAGTAATGCCGTCGCCCGTAGGACGTGGATTAGTCCAAATCCGTATCTACTTAGATTTGGGTTTGGTGTTTTTAGTTTAAGGATACGTTAGTCGTATTGAGACTAAGATCGACTTAAACGTTCGTCAAGGATACGTTAGTCCTGCTTTAGACTAAGATCAACTTGACATGGTGATCCATTCAATATATGGCCGTCGGGACTCATCACCTCTCTGACGTCGTTGAAGGACTACAACGATGGATATCAGAGGAGTTCAGAGATGTACCCTTGAACCAAAGTTGATTTGGAGTTTTATCATTTATTTAAATGTCTAAGGATACGTTAGCCATATTTGGGGCTAAGATCAACTTAAACGGGACCATTTAGATCCGGCAAAAGAGCATATGGAGGCTCTATTGTTCCAGTTTAGGGACATAGTGGTCCATGCTCTAGTTTAGGGACGTGGTGGTCCGTATTCCAGTTTAAAAACGTGGTGGTCCGTATTCCAGTTTAAAGACGTGGTGGTCCGTTATTAGTTTAAGGACGTTTCGGTCCGATATTAGTTTAGGGACATCTCGGTCCGATATTAGTTTAGGGACGTCTCGGTCCGATATTAGTTTAGGGACGTCTCGGTCCGATATTAGTTTAAGGATGTCTCGGTCCACGAGTTTAAAGACCCCGCAGTCCATATCGATGTGTGGTCGTTTGGACCCGTCACCTCTCTTACGTCGTTGAAGGATTACAACGACAGTCGTCAGAGGGGTTCGGAGATGTACCCTCGAACCGGATATAAATTGATTTAAGAGAACAGCTGTGCTCAATCAATTTAATTTAAGGACTTACGGCCAAAATTGGGCTAAGTCTAGCTGAAAATATTCAGCACCCTTATTTATTTTTGGTCTATTAGACCTGTGCTAGGGCTTTGCCCACACTTAAATAATGCATTGCATTACTTCTATTTTTTTGTTTGGGCTTTGCCCATAAAAGATGCAGAGCATCAATTTCACTTGGGCTCTGCCTCCTTTTTATTGCTTTGCAATTTATTTTGGCCTGCTAGGTCTTTTTGATTTGGGCCTGGCCCTTTAAGAAATGCCTTGCATTTGTCAGGCGCTTTGCGCCAATCAGAGAGCGCAAGCGCTTGTAGTGTTAACACGTGAAGCGCAAGCGCAGTGCGCTGCACTAATGCGCTGCGCCTGCGCTGCTGACACGTGGCGCGCTCCAGTGGCTTGCGCCAATCCAGGAGCACAACAGCATAGTTTGCAAGTGCAAGGCACTATGATTTAAGAATCTTTTAGATTCAAGAACCAATGGTTCACAAAAGAAGTGCAAAGCACTGTTCGTTTCCTTGATCTAATTTAGATCAAAGAAAACAAGTTTTTCTTTTTATTTCAGGAACCAAAGGTTCATAAAAGTGCAAAGAACTATTTTTTTTATTTTTTTTTCTTGTTTTAAAGAACCAGTGGTTCATAAGAAGTGCAAAGCACTGTTTATTATGTGAAGATCATTGATCTGGTTTTTAGATCAATGATCTATTAGAAGAAATTTCTTCTCTCTTGTGAAGGTTTTTACATTTTTCTTGAAATTTTTCTCAGAGTTCTCTCTGTTTGAAGCTCTTGATTTTTTTTTCAAGAAATGTTGATCCCCTTTTTTTTATTTTAGAAAGAAGGATCATTGGTCGTTGGGACCCACCACCTCTTCGACGACACTGAGAGATTACAGTGCCATATATCGAAGGTGTGGAGGGATGTACCCTTTGAACCATGTCTCACTCATTAGGGGGGAAGAACAGGCTGGAGCTTAAGCTTCTCGCTACTGAAAAAGGCTTCTTTGAGTTCGCGCACTGCGTCGCATGTGTGTCGCACGTGTTGGGTGCTCATATTTGCACGTAGCGCACATGGATCTTGCGTATATGCGCATTATGGGGGGGAGCAAGCTCCTATGTAGAACGAGTCTCCTTTGAATATTCTCATGTGGTGCGCACGTGCGTTGCACATGGTGCGCACGTGGCGGACACACGTGTGTTGCAGTGGCGCACATGCGCATTATGAGGAGAAGCAGAGCTTCTATATATGGAGAACATGCTCCTTTTAATATTATTAAATGTTCTCATGTGGTGCGCACGTGCGTTGCACGTGGTGCCGCATGGCGGGCACACGTGCGTTGCACGTGGAGCACATGCGCATTATAAGGAGAAGCAGAGCTTCTATATATGGAGAACAAGCTCCTTTTAATATTATTAAATGTTTTCATGTGGTGCGCACGTGCGTTGCACGTGATGCCGCATAGCGGGCACACATGCGTTGCACGTGGCGCACATGCGCATTATGAGGAGAAGCAAAACTTCTATATATGGAGAACAAGCTCCTTTTAATATTATTAAATATTCTCATGTGGTGCGCACGTGCGTTGCACGTGGTGCCGCATGGCGGGCACACGTGCGTTGCACGTGGCGCACATGCGCATTATGAGGAGAAGCAAAGCTTCTATATATGGAGAACAAGCTCCTTTTAATATTATTAAATATTCTCATGTGGTGCGCACGTGCGTTGCACGTGGTGCCGCCTGGCGGGCACACGTGCATTGCACGTGGCGCACATGCGCATTATGAGGAGAAGCAAAGCTTCTATATATGGAGAACAAGCTCCTTTTAATATTATTAAATATTCTCATGTGGTGCGCACGTGCGTTGCACGTAGCGCACATGGCGTTTGCGCATATGCGCATTATGAAGGAGCATGCTCCTATCTTGGAGAACTAAGCTCTTTTGGAGAACTAAGGGTGCTCATAAATTAGTTAATTATGTTGAACTATGGAGGTGCATATGCGCATATACGGCGCACGTGGAGCATATGCGCATTTTAAAGAAATATTTCTGTTCTTGTTAAAGCAAGAAGATTTTCTTCTGTAAAACAGAAGCCCTTGGATCAAAAATCCAACGGTGGGGAAAATTCCCCAAATCACTTAGGGAAAGATCTCTTTAACAAAATTAACTAATTTATGAGCACTATAAAAAGGACCCTAAGCCTCAATTCAAAGGCATCAATATCTTTCTAAAAAAAAAGAGAGAGAAGAGAATTCTCGAGAACTCCTCAAGAACAACAGAAGGTAAAAACCTTTGAAAGAAGAGAAAATTCTCTTATGAACAAATTAGTGGTCTAAAAATAAGATCATTGATCTTTAAACATAACTAAATAAAATGAATAAATAAAATAAAAATAGTGCTTCGCACTTTTTCATGAACCTTTGGTTCTTTAAGATAAGAAAAAACTTATCTTTTCCTTTGATCTAAATTAGATCAAGAAATTTAACAGTGCTTTGCACTTCTTGAATCTAAAAGATTCTCAAATTAATAGTGCTTTGCACTTATAAATCTGCACTGTTGCGCTCTTGGACTGGCGCAAGCCACCAGAGAGCGCCACGTGTCAGCACCTGAACCGTTTGCGCTATGCGCTTTTGAATAGAGTTTTGCTCTATGAAATTGGCGCAACTCACCGGAGCACGCCACGTGTCAGCAGCGCAAGCGTAGCGCACTAGCGCAGCGCACTGCGCTGCATGACACGTGTCATCACCATGAGCGCTTGCGCTCTCTGATTGGCGCAAAGCGCCTGATAAATGCAATGCATTTCCTAAAAAGGCCAGGCCCAAATCAAAAAGACTAAGTAGGCCAAAATAAATTGCAAAGCAATAAAAGGGTAAAGCCCAAATGAAATTGATGCTCTGCATCATTTATAAAGGGCAGAGCCCAAAACAAATTGATGCTCTGCATCCTTTCTGGGCAAAGTCCAAATAAAAATAAAAATAAATGCAACGCAAAAGTAAATAAAATGTTGAACACTTTCAACTGGACTTAGCCCAATTTTGGCCGTAAGTCCTTAAATTAAATTGACTGAGCAAGATTGCTCTCTTAAATCAATTTATATCCGGTTCGAGGGTACATCTCCGAACCCCTCTGACGACTGTCGTTGTAATCCTTCAACGACGTCAGAGAGGTGACGGGTCCCAATGACCACACATCGATATGGACTGCGGGGTCCTTAAACTCGTGGACCGAGACGTCCTTAAAACTAATATTGGACCGAGACGTCCTTAAACTAATATCGGACCGAGACGTCCCTAAACTAATATCGGACCGAAACGTCCCTAAACTAATAACGGACCACCATGTCTTTAAACTGGAATACGGACCACCACGTCTTTAAACTGGAATACGGACCACCACGTCCTTAAACTGGAATATGGACCACCATGTCCCTAAACTAGAGCATGGACCACTATGTCCCTAAACTGGAACAATAAAGCCTCCATATGCTCTTTTGCCGGATCTAAACGGTCCCGTTTAAGTTGATCTTAGCCCCAAATACGGCTAACGTATCCTTAGACATTTAAATAAATGATAAAACTCCAAATCAACTTTGGTTCAAGGGTACATCTCTGAACTCCTCTGATATCCATCGTTGTAATCCTTCAACGACGTCAGAGAGGTGATGAGTCCCGATGGCCATATATTGAATGGATCACCACGTCAAGTTGATCTTAGTCTAAAGCAGGACTAACGAATCCTTGACGAACGTTTAAGTCGATCTTAGTCTCAATACGACTAACGTATCCTTAAAATAAAAACACCAAACCTAAATCTAAGTAGATACGGATTTGGACTAATCCACGTCCTACGGGCGACGACATTACTCAGTCTCCGTATACAATCCACGGGCAACCACAAACAAAACAAACACATACGACACGAAGTGAAATTCTGGAGAAGGAGAAAGTTGTTACCGCGATGCGGTAGCGTAATTAACTGCAGGGGCTTGCGCCTGCAGGGAAGAGCGTCCCCACAATCAAAAACCCCTCAAGCGAGGGGGAATCTGACGAAGTCTGCTACATCGGCCGCATCCGTCTAAACCTCCGATACACGGTGCCATAAATCAACTTGGCATCTTCGGAGAGGTGGACGGATAAAACCAAATAGCATCTGCCCCGAATCGCCAGCGTCAGGACAACGCGGTCCCGTGCGCCGCCCTTCGGAGGGGAACAGATTTTGGCACGTGCGTTGCACGTGGTACCGCATGGCGGGCACACGTGCGTTGCATGTAGCGCACATGGCGCTTGCGCATATGCGCATTATGGAGGAGCATGCTCCTATCTTGGAGAACTAAGCTCCTTTGGAGAACTAAGCTCCTTTGAGTATTGAATCCTTTGAGGATTTAACTCTACCTTTCTAAGAGATATCCCCTCTTATTTATATGGGAGTGGTAGAGAAGCCATCTCTCCTTTTCCCGATGTGGGACTAAAAAATGCATTCCCCATGTAGTAGAGCATTACTTTAGATTACACGTGTATAACACATTTGCTCATAACTTTTGATCTCGGATGAATTATGAGGCCTATAATATATCAAATCGAAGGTCTTTTCGAGATGCTTTCAATATCATCAGAATTTAGCTGTTTTTTGTTCCGGAGTTTGTCAAAATACAGCTCGGAAAATACTGGTTCGCATCTTCTTCCTTAGATCACATGTGCATAGACATTTGCTCATAACTTTTGACCCGGATGAATTATAAGGCCCATAATATATCAAATCGAAGGTCTTTTTAAGATGCTTTCAATACCATCAGAATTTAGCTGTTTTTCATTCCGGAGTTTGTCAAAATACAGCTCGGAAAATACTGGTTCGCATCTTCTTTCTTAGATCACATGTGCATAACACATTTGCTCATAACTTTTGATCCCGGATGAATTATGAGGCCCATAATATATCAAATCGAAGGTTTTTTCGAGATGCTTTCAAAACCATCATAATTTAACAGTTTCTCATTAGGGAGTTTATCAAAATACAGGCCGGAAGATACTAGTTCGTATTTTCTTAAGCGTATCGCTGCCATTTGATACCTTGGACTCTTTTGCGCAGAAATTTTTGGTAGGAACAGTCCATGTCGTAAAAAGGGCAGTGCAGGCTTCCCATAAATCGGGAACCAAATCGCTCCGAGCTAGGGAAAAGTCTACCACGGACACTCCGCCTCAGAGACGCGTTAAGCGTCGACTGTCCATATTGTAAAAAGTGCAGTGCAGGCTTCCCACAAATCGGGAACCAAATCGCTCCGAACTAGGGAAAAGTCTACCACGGACACTCCGCCTCGGAGACGCGTCAAGCGTCGACCGTCTATGTCGTAAAAAGGGCAGTGCAGGCTTCCCACAAATTGGGGACCAAATTGCTCCGGGCCAGGGAAAAGTCTACCACGGACACTCCGTCTCGGAGACGCGTCAAGCGTCGACCGTCCATGTCGTAAAAAGGCCAGTGCAGACTTCCTACAAATCGGGAACCAAATCGTTCCGGACCAGGGAAAAGTCTACCACGGACACTCCACCTCGAAGACGTGTCAAGCGTCGACCGTCCATATCGTAAAAAGGGCAGTGCAGGCTTCCTACAAATCGGGAACCAAATCGCTCCGGGCCAGGGAAAAGTCTACTACGGACACTCCGTCTCGGAGACGCGTCAAGCATCGACCGTCCATATCGTAAAAAGGGCAGTGCAGGCTTCCCACAAATCGGGAACCAAATCGCTCCGGGCCAGGGCGTCGACAGTCCATGTCGTAAAAAGGGCAGTGCAGACTTCCCACAAATCGGGAACCAAATCACTCCGGGCCAGGGCGTCGACCGTCTATGTCGTAAAAAGGGCAGTGCAGGCTTCCCACAAATCGGGAACCAAATCACTCCGGGCCAGGGAAAAGTCTACCATGGACAATCCGCCTCGAAGACGTGTCAATCGTCGACCGTCCATGTCGTAAAAAGGGCAGTGCAGGCTTCCCACAAATCGGGAACCAAATCGCTCCGAGCCAGGGAAAAGTCTACCACAGACACTCCGCCTCGGAGACACGTCAAGCGTCGACCGTCCATTCGTAAAAAGGGCAGTGCAGGCTTCCCACAAATCGAAATCCAAATCGCTCCGAGCCAGGAAAAAGTCTACCACGGACACTCCGCCTCGGAGACGCATCAAGCGTCGACCGTCCATGTCGTAAAAAGGGCAGTGCTGGCTTCCCATAAATCAGAAACCAAATTGCTCCAGGCTAGGGAAAAGTCTACCACGGACACTCCGCCTCGGAAACGCGTCAAGCGTCGACCGTCCATGTCGTAAAAAGGGCAGTGCAGGATTCCTACAAATCGGGAACCAAATTGCTCCGAGGCAGGGAAAAGTCTACCACGGACACTCCGTCTCGGAGACGCGTCAAGTGTCGACCGTCCATGTCATAGAAAGGGCAGTGCAGGCTTCCCACAAATTGGGTACCAAATCGCTCCGAGCCAGGGAAAAGTCTACCACGGACAGTCCGCCTCGAAGACGCGTCAAGCGTCGACCATCCATGTCGTAAAAAGGGCAGTGCGAGCTTCCTATAAATCGGAAACTAAATCACTCCGGGCCAGGGAAAAGTCTACCACGGACACTCCGCCTCGGAGACACGTCAAGCATCGACCGTCCATGTCTTAAAAAAGGCAATGCAAGCTTCCCACAAATCGGGAACCGAATTGCTCCGGGCCAGAGAAAAGTCTACCACGGACACTCAGTCTCAGAGACGCATCAAGCGTCGACCGTCCATGTCATAGAAAGGGCAGTGCAGGCTTCCCACAAATCGGGAACCAAATCGCTCAGGGCCAGGGAAAAGTCTACCACGAACACTTCGCCTCGGGGACGCGTCAAGCGTCGACCGTCCATGTCGTAAAAAGGGCAGTGCAGGCTTCTCACCAATCGGGAACCAAATCGCTCCGGGCCAGGGAAAAGTCTACAATGGACACTCCGCCTCGGAGACGCGTCAAGCGTCGACCGTCCATGTCGTAAAAAGGGCAGTGCAGGCTTCCCACAAATCGGGAACCAAATCGCTCCGGGCCAGAGAAAAGTCTACCTTGGACACTCCGCCTCGGAGACGCGTCAAGCATTGACCGTCCATTTCGTAAAAAGGGCGGTGCATCCCAAAAAGTGGGAACCAAAGCAAGTCGCCTCCACGTGAAAGAAGATCCATCAATTTCATGCACACGACCCATATATGTGGTGTGCATTTATTGATGGGGGCACTTTGTTGGGGTCGAAAATTGCACCCCGGCTGACCAAGGCAAAATCAAGGTCAACCCCAAGCCAGGTGGGCCCAAACCCAAATCAAGTGGGCTCTTGCCCGAGTCGAGCCCGAACATGAAGCGGCCGGCCCTCCTCCATGCCAAAACAAAAAGTCATGTAATAAATAATTTTAATGTAATTTTTTTATGCATGAATGGGCATAAAGCCAATTTTTTGTAAAGCCCATGGCTTATGTGCAAAACGAGTGTCACATGAGTCATGGGATGGGCAAAATGCCATTTTGTAAAGCCCAAGGGGCTATGTGTAAATATGTAAGCCTATATAAGGTAACATGATAATGAATAAAAGATACAACTTTTTCATTCTAAAAAATTAGGGCCTGTGCCTCTTTCTCCTTCCTCAAGGTTCTAAAACCTTCTTCTTTCTTTTGAATTAAATTAAGTGTTTTACTTTTCCTTTTCCAAAACTAAATAGTTTTTCACCACAAAACCTACAAAGGGGAGCTTGGATCTTCCATTAGATCTCAAAAGGGGGAGATTTTTAAATCTCACCCCCTTTCTCCAAGATCCGACCAAACGACAGGAAGAAGAAGGGGACCCATCTCCAGAAACCCTATTTTGGGGAAGATCCAGGGCTCAAGGGGAGAAGCCCCTTCATCAGCTTCAAAATATCATAGGAGTTTAACTCCCCCCCACACAAAATAATAAGTGTTCCTTTCTGGGAGTACAACTCCCATTGCAGGGACCAAGTCCCTTTTGCCTACCGAGTGCCTACGTGCTTGGCACGTGAGGCGCTAGCGCCCTTGCGCTCAAAACACAAGCGCCCTTACGCCCAAAGCGCAAGCGCCCTTGCGCCCAAAGCTCTAGCGCCCGAGCTCCTACGTGCCTGGCACGTGAGGCGCTAGCGTCCAAAGCGCCCTGGCGCTCAAAGCGCTAGCGCCCAAAATGCTAGCGTCCGAGCGCCCACTTGCCTGGCACGTAAGGTGCTAGCGCCCAAAGCGTTAGTGCCCTAACGCTCAAAGCGCTAGCGCCTGAGCGCTTTCTCCCACGCATCCTTTGGATGCCCTTTTCCCTTATGTACACACACACATCCGTAAAAACTTTGCGGGGCCCCCGATATATCCAAAACCCCTTCAAAACACAACACTGCACATTGAGTTCGCATGACTAGTTTAACCCGTTAATCGGAGGTTCCTTCGCTCCAAAGACGAGGGGTAATTAACGGCAGGTTAGTCCGCGGCTGCCGGAAATTTGGATCCCCACAATCAATAAACCGCAGCCTACCCTAGGCAGGGGGAATCTGTAATGCGTCTGACAATCGCGCGTGTATTCCCATCTCAATGGGGTGACAAAAAACCCCTACACCAATGTCATGAGTAGCTGAGCCGCAGACTAAGCAAAGGCGATTTGCATGCCGGCAGTCTTTCATCAGATGTCTATCTTTCCTGCAGTATGTGCAAAATGCTGGGCTAGGCCGGTTGTTCGGTACTCCCGGTCTCCTTGGCAAAAATGGTGGCCTTGAAGAGGCTCCTCCTGCAATCTGGTTGGCAGGGCGCTTCATCCCGGCAGATTGAGGTATGTCCCTCATCTTTACCACTGCCTCATAACAGCGGGCAGCTTTCAGAGCCGATTCATGGGTCGAAAAATCTCCCGTGGCTAATGTAGCCTGGATCTCCGGATCTAACCCTTGTTGAAATCGTCGGGATCTGATCTCATCCATCGGTATTAAGTGTGTCGCAAATCTGTTAAGGTATTGTGTTAGCTGTGTAGTATGTGATATTTTAAAATCGAAATATTGAGACATATCTTACCGACTGAGCATGGTAAACTCAGCATCATACTCATCCACGGATTTGGTTCATATTGAACCCTGTTGAAGGTGGATGAACTGCTGTTCCATGTCGAATCTGGCAGTCTCGGGGAAGTACTTTGCGTCGAACATATCGTGGAAGTCCTCCATTTGATCGGCTGGGTGAGACGGCTTTCTTCCGCCTTCTACCATATCCGTGCATTGTCCGTGAGTTGCAACTTCGCAACACGAACCAAAGCTATCTCTGGCATTTGTGCCGCTGCCAGATCATCTTCAATACTTTGAGCCCATTCCTCAGCTTCTAAGGGGCTCTTTTTTCCTGAGAACTACTTGGGGTGTAAGGCCCTAAATTGCTTCACCCCAGGTGCTTCTGCCTCGGGACGGTTCACCAATATAGCAGCCTGCTGCTGCTATCCCTCCAGGAGGCTGCGGATCACCTCAAGCAGTACCGTCTGCTCATTGATCGGAGCAGCTACGACAGGTGTAATAGGTAGTGGTGGTGGAGTGCTGATGAAGTTGGTGTTGGTGTTGTTTGGGGAATCCATATCCTTGAAAGAAAAATTTGGGTTAAGACAGATTCAAAATATATGAAATTTGAAGATTCAAAGAATATGAATTGTAAAGAATGTTTTAGTTGTTGGTTCTTATGTTATATTGCTTAGGCTTGTCCATACAGTGTTGATCTGCATGGTCCACCAACAAAACCTGTCACGCCCCGCTTCTCAGTGTACGGGCAGAGAACGTGGCGAGGCCCGCTACGTATTTACTCAGAAGTAAACAGGCTAAGCGTATCTAAGCAATATAAAATAAAAGTACACAAGAGACAAGATGTAAATGAACATCAACTTTATTTATTAACATTCTTTTTACAATACAACTGAAATGGAAATACATGGACTAAAAGCAATTCCTAAACAATGGCATAAAAGAAATGTAAATGAAATGTACAAGTAACTAAAGCTCCGGGTCGAAAGCTAGCTGATCCAAATCCTCGCTGGTGGCTTCTGTCTCCAGAAGGTCCGATCTATCTGACAATATCCCAAAGAAGAAAGAAACATCATGTCATCGGCGAACAATCGCTCGGTAAGTCCCAATGAATAAGTAGAGACATAATATACATAAGAGGAATGTAACTTTTAAAGTTGTATTATATTGTTAACGCTGTTGTTTGTAGCTCGGTACAAAACAGGCCAGTGCATACGAGAGGAGTCTCACTATCCCGAAGACTAAGGTATACGGAGTATAAGGAACCATTCAGCCACGGTACAATGGCAATGGAGATTCATGTTAGGTGTCTTATGGTTGCAGTCTCGTGCCACTTCTAACACCTTCCGTACCAATCTACCCCTTATAAACCACGTGATATCTTAATTGTATTGTATTGTTTGTTATATAGATGGATGACTTTCCGAAACCATGATATCAGTAAATGGATGTAACTGTAGAATCATGTAGATGGATGTATATCCATGGTTCTGTTCAGTCAAATTGTATAATGAAAATAGATTGTACAGACGGATTCATATTGAATCGTGTATTGTAAGTTTATACTTGAACCACATTCAAGTCAGATTGATTTAGATTGGGACTCAGTCTGAGTCAGACCATTAGAAAAGAAATTGAAGTCCTGAATTATGTTTTGGTGCTATCGGTAACTGCTGCACATAAACGGCAAGATTTGTGTCTTTTTCAAAAACAATTACCGTGTTGATAACACCGTTTGTTAGATTGTCTATCTTAAATAGGCAAGCACTCATATCTCCGGCTCCCTGAGGCTTAAAAGACTGGTCCCGCTTAAACCTATGTTTACTAGGGTCCTTATTGTAATTTAGTATAACTTGAGGGGTTTTGTGTAAAAATAATTTTGGTTTAATTTCAAAATATACCTCAAGCATTTAATTATCGTCTTTAGGATGTTCATTGATATATATTTTATAAATGTGATATTTCGAGTGAATAAAACCTAATTTCATAATATATGGTATTTATTTGTAATATGAATATTGTTTTGAATTATCATGGTAGTTTCATGTAATATTTGACTTCTTTTCTTGAGTTTTGGAAACATGGAATATTATATATATTTAAAATAAGTATTTTGGTAATAATTACATATACATAGTTAATGAAAATAATTTTATTTATTTTCTTGTAAAAATCTCATTTTCTAAAGAAAAATGTATAAAAAGTCCATCGAGACCGAATGCTCCTTGCGGAGGTCTGCATCTCGCTCTACTAAGCCCGATGATGTGCGATAATCTGCACTATCCCAAACAGGGTTCCCCAACTGGGTTGTAGAGGCGCAATTGCATGGAAATAATTTAATACATCTTTTAAAGAAAACGGTTTTATAAGTTAAAGGTATTTATTTGCAAAGTAAGCCGTATTCCCCGTATTCTATTGTCCCAAGATTCATCATGCTATGATAGATATGTGTGTTATGATGAGGTAGGTCATTATCTCATGAACTATCTAAAGGTATAGTAAGGAAATAAGGTTATAATGTCGAAATGAATAGTTTATGATATTTTTATATAAAAATGCGATAGATGTCACAAAAATAATTATTCAGAGGTGAAACTTGATTTAATGGTTTTGTTATTGTTTGTTAAGCAATATGTGAGAATATGAAGTTATCTTGATTAAGAAAAATATAGTTTTTAAAGAAAACCGAATCGGAAGTTGGATTAACTCCGCTTCCGTCGGGTTTTGGAAATGAAACTTTTTAAAGAATAAGAGCAGAAGGGAAAATAGGACTTACTGGGTTATAAGATAGAGGGGAGAAAGTGGAAGAGTGGGGAAGCGCCTGTGCGTCGTTTTGTCGCCGGAAACTCCTTAGGTCGTTGCCGGAACTTCGTTGGAGGTTCGCCCTTCGTTAACTCCACCTGCACACTATAAGAACTTGAAAATTTCTTGAGAGTTTTGGCAGGGAATTGTGAGTAAGGAGGGGTGAAATGAGGGTGGTATTTATAGGAAAAAATTAGGGTTTAGGGTGTTTAAAGAATGCATTGAAATATGCATTAAAATTGGATTAAATGGGCATTTTATTGCTCTCTAGAAATATTCAGAGTAAAGAAGCAATGTGGGGTTAGTGGGGTAGTGAAAGGTTGCAGGGGTCGAAGTTTGGGGGCAATACCATCGGTTTAGACCGGCAGTGCCGGTTCTTTATGTGTGTGTCGCCGGTTTTGTACCGTCGGCTGGGGCTATGGTTTATGCCACGTGTCGGGGTCGATTGGTATACTTCAGTGCACATGTTTAAATGATTTGTAACTCTTCATTTTACGTGTTGTGCATGTGTAGACCCTTGGGTTTCTAAAGGATTAAAAGAAATTAAAACAAAAGAATAATGTGGCTTATGGGATTTGAACTCTGGTGCTTTGTAACAACAGTGCAAGGCTTTACCAGTGAGCTACAAGCTCTTTCTTGCTGTTCAAAAAATAAAAACAATTTCTTATAGTACTCACAGAATTTGAAAATACCCCAATTGTATATTAGCTTTTAAATTTTTTATGTTCACAGAATTTGGAGTTGTTACACGTGGGGGGAGGCTCCCACCTAGTGGGAGCCCCTTCCCTCCTCATGTGAGTGGAGGGAGGCTTCCCCCCTTTTCTTTTCTTTCTTTTTTCTTTTCTTTTTCTTTTTTTCTTATGTTTTTTTTTAATGTTTTTTAGTGTTTAACTCCATGCAGAAACTTTGGGAGTTTAACTCAAAAATGAAATCTTTTGGAGTTTAACTCCATAAAAAAATATTTTTTTGAATAAAAGGGAGTTTAACTCCAGACAGAAACTTTTGTGAGTTTAACTCCAAATAAAATTGTTTTTGGAGTTTAACTCCATAAAAAAATGTTTATTTGAATAAAAGGGAATTTAACTCCATACAGAAACTTTTGTGAGTTTAACTCCAAATAAATTTATTTTTGGAGTTTAATTCCAAATAAAATGCATTGGAGTTTAACTCCATAAAAAAATGTTTTTTTTATTTTGAATTAAAAAAAATATTAAAAAAAATCATTTTTCACAAATAGAATAAATAAAATGAAATATATATGCCCTTCTGCATTACTTTCAAACACTGACAGTTCACATTGAGTTCGCATGACTATTTTTACCTGTCAATCGGAGGTTTCTTCGCTCTAAGAGCGAGGGGTAATTAACGGCAGATTAGTCCGCGGCTGTTGGAAATTCGGATCTCCACAATCAATAAAACCCAGCCTACACTGGTCGGAGGAAATCTGTACACGTCTGACAAGCGACGCGTATTCCCATCTCAATGGGGTGTCGAAAAACTCCCTATAAATTCTGTCATGTTCGGTGGGACTTTTTCTCTCCTCCCATATTTCGGGTTAAATATTCATGCGAACTCAATCAACATATATATCGATTGCCTGTACTGAAATCATGCTTTTTTTTGCAAGTTAACACTTTCCAATCGCAACCTTCGGATGCAACAAAATGTCTTTAAGGACAAGCTCAGCTCTCAACACAGCTCCCATCTCATATACGATGAAGATGGACGCCAGGACGGTCCTTCCGACTAGTCTTGGGCGACAGTGGGAGGAGACGCCGCTACCATTTGGCTCTATTATGTTCGCGCCAGCTAACGCCATCCCCGCTCCTCAAGTTCCGGTAACAAACAAACCGGCTTTAAAAAGGAAAATGCCAAATGTCATGGTCGTGAAGGCACCTCAGCCCAAACACAAATCCGTTTCCAAACAACTCTCCATTGCTACACCTGGGGGCAAGGCCATCAACATAAACAAAACAACAAGGTGTCTCGGGCAAGCTTTGGCAGTGCCCTTGACAACCGCTAGATCGGGTATCTTCTCTAAGTTCTCCGTCAATCGACTCACGATGGCTTCCTGGGTAACGGATGCCCGCCAAGCCCTCAAAATCGAGAAGTTAAGACAGAAAAGGCTCAGATACAGAGCCAACAAAAGGGCTAGGGCTCCTGCTAATCTGAACTTCGTGGGGGTTCAAAGAGCGAGGTTACCCCGCAACAATAGCTGAATCGGCTGTAAGGCTCTCTAACTCTTTTGAACCGCTGAAATTGGTTCAGAATAATGCCATGACTGCAAGAGTCGAGAAAACTGCAATCCGGACCGTGCCCCTAAGGACCCAGCAAGGCCAACCGTCTTTAGTCATCCGTTCTCTCCCGAAGAGGAAGGGCCTCGACGACGGTCCGAAAGATCAGCCGCCAAAGAAAAAAACACGGATGGATATGTGTTCCACACTGTCTACATGGTGGGCACGCGCAGCAAGAGCAAAGACAGGACCACCACATCTCAAATCCAATTTGGTGTGAATGTGGTTGCCATTTCTCAAGACCAGCCACTTCTGGAAGGTAATGAAAACACTTCCAGTTAGGCTGATAAGCAGAGAGATCTCTCGGTTCATGAGGAAATGGGCTTGGAAAGCGAAGAGGAGCCAATCTTCTGTCCTAAGACCGCAGAGCAGCAACTTCTCCAAGAGCTCCAGAATCAGCTCAAAAATAAAGACATGGAGATAGCCAAGCTCTACTCGAAAATTGACGACTTGACAAATGTCGTCTTACAGCTCACGGCCCAAGTTGCCTCTCATCCGCCTAATCAAGTGCAGAGCTCTGCTCATGTACCGGGAAAAGATGTCCTAAGGCACCCGACGCCCATTCCCTCAATTCCAAAGGTGGGCGTGTTTATCGCCGAAAACATAGACAAACCGGGATGGACTCCTTGCCTGAATTTGGGGGTAGATGCTATTTGGATTTATTTGCCTATCTCTCCGAAGATGCCAAGTTGATTTTTGGCACCGTATATCGGAGATTTTGGATGGATACGACCATTGTAGCATGACTTCGTCAGATTCCCCCTTGTTTTGCAAGGGGTTTTTGATTGTTGGGACGTTCTTCCCTGTAGGCGCAAACCCCTGCAGTTAATTACGTTAACGCATCGCGATAACCACTTTCTCCTGCTCCAGAAGTTCGCTTCGTGTCGTGTGTGTTTTTATTTGTTTAGGTTGCCAGTGGATTGTATACGGAGACTAGTTTCTGTCGTCGCCCGTAGGGCGCGGAATAGCCCAAATCCGTATATTTGAGATTTGGTTTTGGGTCAAGGATTTGCTTGACGAGGTCCGCATTGGTAGCTTGGTTTGCCAACGGGGATGGACTTAGGACGCAGATCTCATAGAAATGAGGTCCATCAGTTCACGGGATATTTTGGTTTGATGTAAGGATCATTAGTCATATTTGAGAGTAAGATCAACTTAGAAACAGTGAGTATCTGGGCTCAACTGATCATTAGATCATATATGAATAGCCCATGGATAGTATACGATAGTCATTGTTTCCTGATTTAAAATCAGGAAAGTTTACGGAGGAGGCATCACGTGCTAGCACGTGACCAGCAGTCACGTGTTGGCACGTGACAATTAAAAGCAGCGGCAAAGGCGGATTCGGCTCCTTGATTAAATCAAAGAAAAGGCTCCAGAAAGGGTCACGTGCGCACACGTGACCAGGGGTCACGTGTTGGCACGTGACGGTTGAACAACGGCTAGAAGACAGAGCTCAGAAAGAAGAAGAAAGCTTGGGTCACGTGGCCACACGTGACCGGCTTTCAAAGCCTATCTATTTAACAGAATTAAATTCTTAACGGCATTCAAATCTTTCCATAGGAGAATGATTATTTGGAACCGATTGGATTAAAAATTTAAAGGTGATTAAATATCACCTATCTATGGAAAAATCTTGAACTTGGAAAGATCTCTCCTTAAAATCTAACCGAAATAACAAAGGAATATCTTTGGATTTAAAATCCAGTGGTGAATAAAATTCACCTAATGATCCAAAGGTCCAAATGAATGATGAATGCAAATCAAATCTCTAACGAATACAAATCAAATCCCTCAATGAATGATTCACCAAAACTAATTGATACTGCTCCTTCTCCTATAAATAGGAGCCAGAAAAAGAGAGAGAGACATATACAGAGATCTATATACAGAGACATAGAGAGAAAAAGAAATAGAGCTTTGGGACTTTGGAAGAATTTGATCTTCTGCAAAAGAAAACCCTAGGTAAGAAAGGGAAGGCTTTTAAAAAAGAGAATTTAATTCTCAAAAGAGTTTAACTCTTATATTAAAAAGAAGAACTTAGTTCTCTTTTTAATGGAAGATCTGCAAAGTGCACATCTCCCTATGAATTGAGAATTTAATTCTCATTGGGTTGAGATCCTGCCATGCAGATCCAAAGCATAGGGAGGGAATTGAAGTTTGAGAATTTAATTCTCATAGAACTATAGGAATTTAATTCCTTTAAAATAAAATTAGGGTTTAACCCCATGTTATAGGAATTTAATTCCTTCGAATGAACAGAACCAGGGTTTAACCCTAGTTAAGAACTCAAATCTGTCAAAATAACAGGAATTTAATTCCCATAGAAGAACCTAATTCCTCACATGTATGGGAATTCAATTCTTACAGAAGACAAGTTAGAGTTCAACTCTATCTAAGAATATAATCCTTCAGAAGAAAACAGGAATTTAATTCCTCTAAAGTTTATTGCTAGGGTTTAACCCCATGAAGAATTTAATTCTTAAAAAGATAAACAGGAAAAGAAACAGGGTCACGTGCTACCACGTGACCCCTGTAAATATCCATAAAGAAGAACTTTGAGGCAACGCCTCACGTGCTCCACGTGACCCCTGAAAAAGATCTACAGAGAAGGGTTTTGAGGCAATGCCTCACGTGCCCCACGTGACCCCTGGCAGAAGCTCTAACAGACGAACACTTAAATGCCCATCACGTGACGGCACGTAACGCTCCAAAGTACTCAATACTCTCGGCAGAACAAATAAAGAGAGAGAGGACGCTCTCACGTGCTACCACGTGACCCCTCTTGCCTTAGTGTTTAACACTAAATTGAAACCCCTGTATTCAGTGTTTAACACTGATTTGCTTTAGTGTTCAACGCTAATTGAAAAACTCTCTTTGCAGTGTTTAACACTAAATTTCTTAGTGTTTAACACTGAATTAAATTTCGGTTACCAGTGTTTAATACTGATTAACATTAATTTGGAATCTCTCTTTCCAGTGTTTAACACTGATTTGCTTTAGTGTTTAAACACTAACTTGAAACCTCTCTGGCCAGAGCTTAACACTGACCTGCTTTAGTGTTTAACACTAATTTGAAAGCCTTGTTGCTAGTATGTAACACTGATTATCTTTTGGCGTTTAACATCAGTTTGTCAATCTCATTCCCAGTGTTCAACACTGTTGGTCTCTAGTGTTTAACACTAGTTTCAGCCCAATTGGCTAAGTTCTAGAGGCAAAGCCTCTCCTTCAATGGACCAACAGAAAGCCAATATTCCAAACATGATTGGACTTAGCCCAAGATGGCCATAAGTTCTCAATCCAAACTTAACTGGGCCAATAGGCTAATAACATAATTGATTGGTCTTGGTCTCAAATTGGGCCAAAGACTATTTAATCTACCTTGGTTCAAGGGTATATCTCTTCACTTCTTTGATATTTGGCGTTGTAATTCCTCAACGTCTTCAAAGAGGTGACGGGTCCCGATGACCACTGTAACAACCTTAATTTTCATATACACTTTTCTGTACAAATTTTTTTCAGTTTTAAATTTTTCCATAAAGGAGTATTTTAGCCTGAGCACAAGATTTAGGTAATTATTTTTGTTTTTAATTACAAGCTACAAGAATGAAATAACTCCATTTTTAGTGCACAAGAAATTACTTTAAATTTAATGTATTCTAGGAGTATTTCTTCTTGCTGCTATCAGTTTAAGTAATTAAAAACCACAATAATTATAAGAAGGAGCTTGTAGCTCATTGGTAACACCTTGCACTGCTGAACCAAGCCACCAGAGTTCGAATCCCATGCCCCACATAATTTTTATATCCTTTTGTTTTAATTTTTTTTAGAAGTCAAACGGTCAAACAGCCATAACTCACAATTTATTGCGAATCACAAAAATTAAACTATACCAAAATCTCCCCCAGACCAAGACCCACCCAACGAGACCCGACTCGGCCTTGACTCGGCCGACTCGGCCGAATCGGCCGGCGCCGCCTGCCGGACTCGACCGGTCGGCCGAGTCGTCAACACGAAAAAGTTTCGTGTTGACTTGGTCTCTTCACCTGCATACTCTGTTACACAATTTCAATTAAATCTCTTTTAAGACCAAAATTAATGAATTTTTAATGATTTTTACATTTTTTAAAAATATTTTTTAATCCAAACCCTAATCCTAGCCTAGCCCTATATAAAGACCCCTATCCTCTGCCTTTTCCCCTCACAACTCTAAGTCCACTCTATCAAATTCTCGAGAACTCGGTACGAAGAGCGAGAAGCGAAGCGCTGCCGAAATCGACGACGGATTCCGGCGACCGGATCAGAACCTTCATGACGTTTTCGACGAATCGACAACCACCGCATCCATTAGCTTCCTTAGCTCGTCCAAACCGTAAGACCCATTCCTTCTATTTCTCTTTTCTATAAGTGTAAAAATACGACTTTTTGGAACCCGACGGAAATCGGACAAACCGATTTCCGATTCGGTTTTTCTATAAATTTCCACTTGTCACCTAATACATATTATCTACCCATATTCCTGTTGACTATTAATCACCCATAAACCAATTTAATCAAACTTTTTCACATGAAATGATAGCTTCTTGGCAAAACCGTATTCTTTTCATAAAAATACCATGAAGTTCATTTTTCTTAGTTTAATTAATTCCCTCACTCCTAAATAGGTTTATCTTGATCACTAAACTTGTAGAACCTAATTTGAATGAAATTTCACACATAAAATGATAATGTTTTCGAATACCGTATTCTTGCGCTATAATACCTTTAAGTTTAACATAGCATGTTTTACCTTTAAACTTCACCAAAACTTAAAATAAGTCACGAGGTAATGACCTACCTCTACACACACTCAATATAACCCTAATTGATAAATATCAAAACACAGAATATGAAATTACAGGACCTTTCGCTAAAATACCCTAATCTTTATAACCTTTATTGAAAGCTTTAAGTTGTAAACATTTCTAGATAAAATCTTTTAATAAAATGAAAGCACGATTGGTCATGGACATCGATCGTTTATCTAAACTGTCTTGTGGTGACTAGGCAAGTGTGTCTAAGGCTAGTGGTTTTTAATTAGGCCCACGACTGTGGTTCCTTCCCACTTACCTGGCCGCAATTGACGGTGAAGAGGCGATTTGAGGTTTCTAATGACTAATCGTTTAGACCTTAAAAGTAGGCTAGTTGTCTTAGGAAACCCTAACAACTAAAATACGGAAAGCTATACTTTTTGCAAATAAATACCCCATATTTATAAAACTGTTTCCCAAATGAAAAGTATTTGTTAAACCTAAGCAAAGCGCCGCTACAACCCACTTTTGGGGAACCTGTTAGGGATAGTACGGTTCATCGTGCACCCGCAGGCTAGTAGTGCGAGATTCAGACCTCCGCAAGGAGCATTCGGTCTCGAAAGGTTCAAAATACGATATTTAGGGAAAAATGAGATTTTTTATATAAAATATTTATATAAAATTATTCATGTGTTAATATATATATAATTATCATTTAAACATCTATTTTATCATAATATAAGTTTCCACATTTTTTCTAAAATTACAAGATTAAAAGTTATACTAAAATACCATGAATTTCAGATAAAACAATTAATACTTTTATTAGGATATATTCACTAGAATAACACAAATAAAATTCACATTCATTATAACAATAAAGACGATTATTAAATACTTAAGGTGTATTTTGAAAACTATACAAAAGTACTTTTTACATAAAACCCCCTCAAGTTTTACAAATCACAATAAGGCCCCTACCTAATATTGAACTTCAAATTATCTTTCTTTTAGTCTGACTCGGGTTAGAGTCTGACTATTCCTGACTCGAATATGATTCAAGTCAATCTTTATTCTTTTATATTCTAATACAATTTGAATACATGAAACCCTGAATCCAGTTAACAATATATATTCTTTTTGACTGAATCAAACCATGGATATTCATCCATTATCCTGATATTCCATTTACCTGATTATACAGTTGCAACATGTTTACTGATATCATGGTTTTGGTCAGTCATCCAACTTACATATTCCAATACTACAATACTGTTAAAACACTACAGGGTTTAAGGGGTAGATTGGTACGGAAGGTGTTAAAGGTGGCACGAGGTGGTCAGATTAAGACACCTAACCTGAATCCTATTGCTGTTGTACCGTGGCATAATGGTTCCTTGTACTTTCCTTTTGCCCTGATCTCTAGCATATAGAGATCCCCCTCGTATACACTGGCATCCTTCTGTATCAAGCTACAAACAACAGCGTTACACAACGTTCCTTAAGATTCAATAACATAATAGTTAGAAAATACTGTTACTCTGTCATTCTCATTCTTCTTATTCTTTGGGACATACCGAGCGACCTGTTCGCTGACGACATTCTATTTCTTTCATCTTTGAATGTCGTCAGGTGCGTTGGACTAAGCTGAGATCGAGCCCACCGGTGAAGATTTGGAGCAGTTCCAGGAAGATCCAGAGCTCTAGATACTGTACCTTGTTCTTTCCAGTTTATTTCATTTTCTGTTATGCCACTGTTTAGGCATTGCTTTTCATTCCAGTTGTATTTTCTTTTCCTGCAATGTACAAAGAATGTTATTAATAAAAGTTGCTGTTATTTCTATATTATTCGTCTCTTGTGATTTACTTTATATTGCTTAGTTATGCTTAGCGTATGTACTTCTGAGTATATACGTAGCGGGCCTCGTCGCGTCCACTTCGCCGTACACTGGGAAGCGGGGCGTGACAACCACACATTGATACGGACTGTAGGGTCCTTAAACCCATGGACTATGACGTCCTTAACCTTGACTGGGATGTCTTAAAACTAACATCGGACTGTGGAGTCCTTAAATCCACGGACTATGAGGTCCTTAACCTTGACCGTGATGTCTTAAAACTAACATCGGGCTGTGGAGTCCTTAAATCCACGGACTATGAGGTCCTTAACCTTGACCTTAATGTCTTAAAACTAACATCGGACTGTGGGGTCCTTAAACCCATGGACTATGACGTCCTTAACCTTGACCGGGATGTCTTAAAACTAACATCGGGCTGTAGGGTCCTTAAACCCATGGACTATGACGTCCTTAACCTTGACTGGAATGTCTTAAAACTAACAACGGACTATGACGTCCTTAACCTTGACCGTGATGTCTTAAAACTAATATCGGACTGTGGAGTCCTTAAATCCACGGACTATGACGTCCTTAACCTTGACCGCAACGTCTTAAAACTAGCATTGGACCGTAATGTCCTTAAACTATCTATGGACCGTAATGTCCTAAAACTACCTATTGACCGCAATGTCACTAAACTAAACAACAGGGCCTCCTCTTAAATTGCTCTCTTGTTGGATCTAAACGATCCCGTTAAGTTGATCTTAGTCTAAATTTAGACTAACGTATCCTTAACAAATGTTTAAGTTGATCTTAGTCTCAAATGAGGCTAACGTATCCTTAAACCCAACCCCAAACCCAAATCTAAGATAATACGGATTTGGACTAGTCCACCCCCTACGGGCGACGACATAACTCAGTCTCCGTATACAATCCACGGGCAACCAAACACAAAATAAACACACACGACATGAAGTGAAATTTCTGGAGAAAGAGAAAGTGGTTACCGAAATGCGGTAGCGTAATTAACTGCAGGGCTTGCACCTGCAGGGAAGATCGTCCCCACAATCAAAACCCCTCAAGCGAGGTGGAATCTGATGAAGTCTGCTACATCGGACGCATCCGTTTAAACCTTCGATACATAGTGCCATAAATCAACTTGGCTTCTTCGGAGAGGTAGACGGATAGCATTATATATCATCTGCCCCGAATCTCAGGCAAGACGTCATATCTCGGCCGCCATTCGGAGGGGAACAGATTCTGGCACGCCCGGTGGGACCTTTTCCTCTTTCCACTCCACACTTCGTGTGTCGTGATTCGCGAACTAATCGCGGTTTGCTAATGGCTGCCCTTGGGTTTCGAAGTACTAAGACTTAGTGTTTCGTTTGCTGCAGAAAGCAAAAGGATCAATGGCTGACAACTGCTCCAACTGCAACTGCAACCAGCGCTCCGCCTCACCAGGAGGTATAGCCTACGGGCCCCAAGCTGCTTCGCTGTTCACAATGCCCGTGGAACAGGTCACTCAAGCCACCACAGGATTGTTTTTCGGGACCATGCTCCCGACAATGAGCTTCACCGCTCCTATGCTAACGCCGGAAGTTCCCAAGAAGTCGGTCTTCGATCGGCTTACACCTACCGCGGCCCCTCTCAATGGGTCGCCCAACACCAGTGCCTCGGTCTTCTCCAGATTGGGCCAGAGCTCCTGTGGACCCGCGATGGGGCCTACAATCCCAGAGAAGGCTGCTCCGAAGAAAGTAACCAGTCCTGCTCCTGAAGTCGTCAAGGCGGCTTCCCCTGCCAAAAAGTCGGTCTTTACAAGATTGACGGCTCCAGCTCCCGCTCCTGCTACGCAAAGGATATCGGTCTTTGACAGGATGACATCAGCAGCGACCCCTTATCTACACAGGGGGCAAGACGAGACCATCACCCTCACCAAGCCGGTTCCATCAGCACGACGCGCTCGACGTCGTTACTGGCGCCGAGTAAGGAAGGCCGGAGGCAACTCCCCTCCTGGGCTAACTCCTCCAGCCCCGATGACAGAAGTTAATGCTGCTGTTCCGACTGGGAACAGCTTTGAGATGCTAAATAAGGTGTGTAGGAATTCTCCTACCACGGTGCTAAAGAGGTCTCCCCCTCTGCTGAAAAAGGCTGTAGAAGTAAAGCCAGAACAACCCCAATCTCCTCAACGACTGTCCTCTCAAATCTATAAAGTCTGGCGGCAGACCCGAGACTCGGTGATCGATCCAAATTTCTCCCACCAGCACAAGAAGTTGAAAATCCAATAGGAAATCAGTCACCAGGCTAAGCCACGAAAAGCTGTCTGGGTGCCCACTTCAACGGTCCCCTCAACTTCCACTGCTCATAAAAAGAAGAGGCTAGAGAAGATCCCCGGGCCTGCAACGAAAGCTAAAAGCGCTAAGCCCAGACGCCCTAAGGCTGGAGGCAGGATGGTCCATACTGTATACATGGCGTCGGGGAAGGAAGATAGCCGTGCGTCCACAGGTCATAGACCGCTTACACGGTCGGTGACCAAGGCTCAGGAGCAATAGCAAAAGCTCCAGGAAATGATGATTGCAATGGCCTCGCTTACTGGACCGAAAGAAAGCCCCGAGGCGTCCTCGGATCATCAACAAGAACAGGAAACCGACGCCGAGTTCCTCAGGAGGATACTGGAAAAGAAAGATAAAGAGGCTGCGGAACAAGCGGCCAATATAAAGAAAATAACTCACTTATTCCAGGACATGGTAGGAATGATGATCCAATAAGACCCGCTTGCTGAGGATCCTCCGATCGTCCTTGAAGACGACAGCGGAGAAACGTCAAATCCACCACCGGCTCTCTCAACGGCCAAGGACGAGATAATCTCTAAGGCTGACTTGGACGACTATATAGCCCAACAGATCCGGGTTCATCATGCGACTGAGGCAGCTGGTCAAGTCGTAGAAACGAGGCGACCATATCCAAGCTGGTACAACTAAATCAAATATCCACCGGGTTATACAATACCAAAATTCCACGTGTATAAGGGGACCGGCAATCCCCACCAACATGTTTCCCAGTTCAGGGCCCTTTGCGGTAACACCGGCGGTGGCGATAAACTGTTGCTTCGCCAGTTCATGGGCAGCTTATCAGAAACAGCGTTCGAATGGTATTCGGAACTCCCGAACGATTCCATCAAGACTTTCGTTGAAATGGAATTGCTATTCACTCAGCGATTCGCAAGCGCCAGCGAACGCACTCCGATAACAGCATTAATTAATGCCAGGGTGAAACCAAGCGAAACGTGGGTCTAGTACGCTATACGCTGGCGAAATTTGTGGTCGAAATGCGAACAACGCATTGAGGAAGCGCCCGCAGTGGGCATATTCATGGGAACCCTAGACCCTCATGCAACTATCTCCCAGTTCATGATGTTCTTTAAGCCAACCACGTTCCAGGCTTTAATCGATAAGTTGGCCCAGATGGACTAGATGGGTCACAGACCGTCTCCTCCGAAGCCAGAGCCTCGGAGTGACAAGGGTAAAGGGAAGGCAACCTTCGTCGCGAATGCTCAGCAGCAACCCAGTGCCTCAAAGCCGGCGGATCAGTTGGAAGAAAGACGGCGGTATTATAATGAGAAGATGAAGCGTCCCTACTCGTTCCCACGGGACAAGACGAAACGGTTATTCGAGCTGGCAGTACGCAACAGACTTATAAACTTGCCAAATCCAAGACGACCGCCACAACCCACTGAGGTGAATAACCCCAATTATTGCTCTTACCATCAAACGGTAAGCCACCCGATTGAGGATTGCTTCGTCTTCAAAGGATGGATTGAGGATCAATACCTCCAGGGAAAGTTTGCGCTGTCCGAAAAGTGGAAGGTGAACCCGCCACAGCCGCATACTCCTAAGAAAGTAGACACACCGGGGGCAACTTATTCTTTCATTGAGGAAGCTCCATGGGAAGTCGTGCTATCAGCTAAAACCAGAAGGATGCTGAGTGATCTTCATGCGTGCCCAGCAGTCGAATGGAAGAACCCGCTTGAACCTCAAATCATCAAAGGGATGCTGAAGCCGCGTCCAACTACGAAGAGCGGTGGTGATGGCCCAAGTACTCACACCCAACCGTCAAAATCTTCAAAGAACAAGAAGAAGAAATCTAAGAAGCCCGTGAAGCCTGGAGACAAGCGCACGGATTTACAGAAACAGATTGACGCGCTGGAGGAGTACAATCAAAAGGCGCGGACTCCCGTCACGCTACAAGAGTTCCTCAACCACGTCTTTCAGGAGGAAGATGATGGAGAGAGCTCATCGGATGAATCCGAGGGGTCTGTGGCGAGTTGTCATCTGATTTCCCACTCGGAAGATGAGAAAACTCCTGGCACTGAGAAACTGGGGGCACAGCCTGAGCCAGAACTTGTATGGCCAACAGATGGAATGATCGACGCCTTTCTAGACGAGATTCGTTTGAAGAGTAAAGCCGATCAGGAGCGTAAGATGGCTGCATCGGAAGGAGCCAAGCGCAGGCGACTAAACGAAAGAATCGAAGCACTCCCGCCAGATCAAAAGACATCCGATGCAAATAAAAACAAGTAAAAGACGAGGAAGAGGTTCGCCAAAGCCATGTCAGTGGGGATGAAGCTGCCACCCTCGAAAGAGAACGCGTTCGATGGGGCGGGGAGGCACCCTAATTATTGCTCATATCATCGGAAAATTTCACACCCTACAGAGGAGTGCGACGCTTTTAGGATATGGTGACAGGGATATGTTGCTCACCAGCAACATTTTAAGCGCATGAAATGCAGAACTCGTCGGGAGCAAAGAAGTACAACCGACAGGCACAAAAGAACTACCGGCAGCTGTTACATGGTCGACGCCGGAGGATCACAAGTTCTCACCTTTGGGAGCGACTCTGATGAATAAATGGCTTTGGGCCCTCTCTTTAAAGAGTCCGTCTTAGGGAAAGAGGATGAACCGGAGGCCTGCGAGAACATTCAGCTGCGCAATCGCACGCTCCCGGAAAAGAATCTCGGGCCCGCAAATAGAAAAGATAAGGGAAAGGAAAAGGTCACTGGGGATATCGCCTTAGATGACCAAGTCATGAAAGAGCTGACTGCCAAAGACCCTCCCAAGAAGGGTAAGGTGGACTACAACATCCTAGCGCACCTAAGGAAGCTACCTTCTCAGCTCAGCATTCTCGATGCCCTCCTATGATCAAAAGAAGCGCGAGATTCATTAATCAAGGCGTTACAAGAACCCAAGCAGTTCCAAGCCTTTCTCGCCTCAGAAAGGATGAAGGATGAACTGAAAGAAGTGCACACGGCCGACATCACTTTCGGTGACGAAGACCTTCTCCTCGGGACGTGCGACCACAACCGTCCCCTATATGTCTCTGGATACTGCCATGATATCAAGATAGGCAAGATCCTGGTGGATAATGGATCCTCCGTCAATCTCCTTAATGTTCGGGTGTTGAAGGAAATCTGCATGAGCGTACAGCACCTCGCTCGTGACAAAATTACCATCTCCGGTTTCGACTCCCAGTCTTCACGGACTCTCGGATCTGTAATACTAACATTACGCTTCGGACTGCTCGTCACGGACATTAAGTTTCACGTCATTGATGCCAAGACCTGCTACAACGCCTTGCTCGGTCGCCCTTGGTTACACGAGTACAACATCATCCCTTCTACACAGCATCAGTGTATGAAGTACTTTAAGGATGGTTTCGAGTATACCGTAACAGGTGAGCCGAACCCATTCTCCGTGAACGAAGTCCGCAAGTACGAAGATGCAAAGTACTTTTTGCCAGACTTCGAGGATACAGAAAAGAGTCGCAAGCCGGAGAACAAAGCCGCCGCCACCATCCCTGTTTTCGGGAGCGATACTGAAGAAGAAGAAGAGATAGTTTACGCTGGGCCGTCTCGACGCAACAACCCGGGAACGTCCGCCCCCATGTTAATCTTCGGAAGTGACTCGGAAGATGAGGTTAATGCCGTGTTCTCCAGTCGGCCGTCAATACAAGCATCCCCTAGCGATGATCAGAGTTTGCAAATCACCATGGTACCGCGGAAACACTACAAGGATCTCGACGCACTTCAAGCTTACAATGTGCAGGACCTGCAGACGTTTTACGTCCCTCCCAGGCGAAAGGGTGAAAAGGTGATCCTATTCTACCAATCCACAGGAACGAGAGTGGAGAAAGAGATATGGCATGGCGCGGATGCTACACTCGACAGGCTCCAACCCATCCGTTTGCCCAAATATTACACAAATGGATTAAAGAGGCTATTGAAGCGCCAAGGAGTACCCTTAAAACAGACTGTTCGACAAGCTCGGTTCTACAAGAGGATTTGGAATGTCCCTGGGACTCAGCGCAAATTGCCTAACGGGAGAATGTAAACGCTTGGGTTTGGATATGTGAGATCCGGGAAACGGGAGCGAGTCCACGGCAGCTACGCCATATATAACTTCGATGAGGAGGAGGACACCCTGTCGGGGAATGCTAACCCCTCGTCAAAACTGGATCCCGCGAGCGAAGTGCCGAGACCGTCATTTGAAGAACAAGTGGACAAGCTTATCAGGAAAGCAGGTCAAAAAGCTCGGGAAGACCACAACCGCGAGATGGCCATCTACGAGAAGGCCAGGACGCAACGTCTGTTTCAACAGGCTACAAAAGACAAAGATGCTCCTCCCTGTCAACCTGTTATACAAAAGGCCCGACGCAGAGGCAGAAGTAAGTCAAGAAGCGGAAAGAGGAGCCGACAACAATGACGCAGGATTAGAGAGTCATGTGATCGGGTATTGCGCGGCCCGGATTTGTCCCTCATAAAGAAGATGAGTCGAGCGTATTCCTTCCCCCGAGACAAGACGAAGAAGTTACTCGAGCTCGCTATAAAACATCAAATGATCACACTTCTGGAGTCTAAGCACCCTGAGCAAGCTAACAAAGTTTCTCATCCGGGCTATTGCTCCTATCACCGAGCCATAGGACACCCTATCGAAGACTGCTTCACCTTCAAGAACTGAGTCGAAGACCAGTACCAGCAAGGCAGATTTGCTTTATCCAGTAGCTGGAGGGTAAAGCCGCCACAAAAGCACGAACCCACAGCCGCAAGAGCAGAACCAGATCCACATCGATCTTGGAAGCAGATTCGCACCTGTCACATGATTACAATATTAAAAGAAGAGCCCGATGACATAGATGATCTCCCTTGGTGCTTCGAAAACAATGACAATGAGGTAATCTCAGAATTTCCACCGGCTCCGAAAGAACTGGAAGATGGCATACATACTACTGCAGATAACCTCAAGAAGATTGAGTTGGGATCGGCAGACGATCCGCGACCGACATTCGTCAGCGAGCTGCTATCTAAAGAAATGGTGGCTGTGTTAAAATATGTGCTTCTACAGCATAGAGATTGTTTCGTGTGGAACTATTCCGAGATGCCGGGATTAGATCCAGAGATTGCTGTGCATAAATTAGCGATATCCCCGGATATCAAGCCAGTCAAGCAGGCGCTGAGAAGGATGCGACTCGAGCTTGAGATGAGCATCAACGCCGAAGTCAAGAAGCTGATCGATTCTGGATTTATCCAAGAAGTCCAATATCCTGACTGGATCACCAACATCGTTCCGGTAATGAAGAAAAATGGGACGGTGCGCATATGCGTGGACTTCAGGGATCTCAATAAAGCCTGCCCGAAGGACGATTTCCCAGTACCGGTAACCGAGCTGATGATAAATAACACGTCCACTCACGAGGTTTTCTCTTTCATGGACGGTTCATCAGGGTACAATCAGATAAAGATGCATCCCGAAGACCAGAAGCACACCGCTTTCCGGACTCCTTTGGGTATATTCTGCTACAAAGTCATGCCCTTCAGATTAAAAAATGCCGGTGCCACCTATCAGAGGGCCATGACAAAGATCTTTGATGATCTCATACATGAAATCGTCGAGTGCTATATCGACGACCTCGTAGTAAAAAGCATGTCATATGAAGAGCATTTAGAGCATCTGAAGACCGTATTTTAATGCCTTCGGCAATATAATTTGAAGATGAATCCCCTCAAATGCGCGTTCGGAGTCTCCTCGGGTAAATTCCCGGGATTCATCATCCGACACCGAGGTATCGAAATAGATCCATCTAATATCAAGGCGATCATGGAAATGCCACCGCCAAGGACTCTCAAACAGCTGCGGTCTCTCCAAGGGAAGCTCGCGTACATCCGGCGATTTATCGCCAACCTGTCAGGCAAGTGTCTTCCTTACAGTCACCTGATGAAGAAGGGAACTCCGTTCGTCTGGGGCCAAAAATGCCAGAGCGCGCTAGATGAATTCATGCAATACCTGCAGAACCCGCCGGTGCTGGCTACTCCGGTTAAGGGAAAGCCCCTTATCTTATATACAACAGCCCTCGAAGGGTCCTTAGGCGCATTATGGGCGCAAGAAAATGACCAAGGGAAGGAGAGAGCGCTCTACTATTTAAGCCGAGTTCTTCTGGGGGCAGAAAGCAATTACTCCCCTATCGAAAAACACTGCCTGGCGTTAATCTTTGCGATAACAAAACTCCGGCACTATACATTGGCACATGAAGTCCGTCTTATATCAAAGGTGGACCCCCTAAAATATCTAATTTCAAAGGCCATATTGACAGGGAGACTCGCTAAATGGGCCCTCCTCCTGATGGAGTTTTCAATAACCTATCAGCCTCTTAAGGCAGTGAAAGGCCAAGCCATCGCCGACTTCCTTGCTGAGCATCCAGTATCTACCGGTTCTCCTCTGAATTGCGATTTTCCAGACGAACATGTGTTTGATGCGATCGACGGTGGTAATGCCCGATGGGAGCTTTATTTCGATGGAGCATCTTCCGTGAAGAAGCACAAACAAAGTACCCCTATAATCAAATCGGGAGTAGGACTTATCTTTGTAACTCCACAAGGAGGGATGATGCGCTTCGCTTTCTCCTTAACAGAACCGAGGACGAACAATGAAGCCGAATACGAAGCTTTGATAGCAGGCCTCGAGATCGCCATCGGCATAGGAATTGAAAACCTCCTCATATACGGGGATTCTCAACTAGTCGTTAGTCAAGTAAATGGTGACTACCAAACGTGCAAACCGGAGTTGGTGAAATATGGTGAAAAGGTGCGACAACTGTTGACCCAAATTCCCCCCTATATTCTGGAAAGCATACCATGCGCGGAAAACAGCAAAGCAGACGCGTTGGCCAAGCTCGCTAAAGAACTGGCTGACGAGAACCTTGATGACGTTAAAATCGTGGTGCAAAGCCGTCGGGTGCTTGCCTCAGCAGAAATATCTCCGAAATCGTCCGAAGAGAAGGGAGTGACTGAGCAGACGACCCTACAAATAAAAGACCGTGAAAAGGCTGAGGACTGGAGGGAGGTCTTCATAGACTACTTTAAGTCCCACCGAATGCCCGAAGAAGCGTCCTCAAGACATCAGCTCATGAAACGAGCTCTGTCTTTCGCCTTCGTCAACGATACTCTGTATAAAAGGTCGTTCGATTCTTTGTGGTTGAGATGCCTTGGACCCGTCGAAGCTAAAAGGGTCGTTCAGGAAGTTCACGACGGACTCTGCGGTTCTCACCAAGCAGGCCCGAAGATGAAATTGAAGATCAAACGAATGGGTTATTATTGGCCCACGATGATCCAGGACTGCCTCGAGTATGCGAAGCAATGCCACTCGTGCCAGATTCATGGGGACTTTATCCACCAACATCCAAATCCACTACATCCAACGGTGTCTAGCTGGCCATTCGAAATGTGGGGAACTGACATAATCGGCCCCATCGAACCAGCGCCATCCAGGGGACATCGTTTTATCCTGGCAACGACTGATTACTTCTCTAAATGGGCAGAAGCAGTACTGTTAAGGGAAGTGAAGGCAGAAAATATTCTTCATTTCTTCAAGACGCACGTCATTTATCGGTTTGGAACTCCACAGCGGATTATTTCTAATAACGGGCCAGCCTACAGAAGTCACAAGATCAGCCGCTTTGCGCAACAACATAATATAGACTGGAGGTATTCCTCGGTTTATAATCCACGAGATAACGGTCTCGCCGAGGCCTTCAACAAGACCTTGACAAAAATCATAAAGAAAACGGTGTCCCGAAATAAGAAGGACTGGCATGAGAAATTGCAGGAGGCTCTCTGGGCATACCGAACTACATTCAAAACGGCCACGAACACAACGCCATACGCATTGGTATTTGGTACAGAAGCAGTACTCCCCCTCGAGATAGAGTTGCCCTCTCTATGAGTGGCGGTCCACTACGAGCTGACGGACGAAGAAAATGCTCACCTCCGGCTTGAGGAGCTTGATGCCCTTGATGAGACCCGGCTCATAGCACAACAAAATCTGGAGGCTTACAAAGCAAAGATGACGCGCTCATACGAAAGACTGACCAGGCCGAGGACGTTCCGCCAAGGCGAACTTGTGCTAATTGTCAGAAGACCTATGATCCCTAATCGCGCTAAGCGGGGAAAATTCGAGCCAAACTATGAAGGCCCGTACATCATAGACAGGGTCTACCAGGGTGGAGCTTATCTACTCATGGATATGCACGGTGAAAGGCCTTTCAGGCCAGTGAACGGCCGCTTCCTGAAGAAATACTACGCTTTACGGGTCAAGGTTTAGGTCAATGATAGATGGCGACGATTATGTCCGCTCGCTATCTTCCTAAGCCCGATCTCTAGGTAGTAACCAGCATCCTTAAACTAACGGCGGACCGAAACGTCCTTAAACTAACATCGGACCGAAACGTCCTTAAACTAACAATGGACTGAAACGTCCTTAAACTAACATCGGACCGAAACGTCCTTAAACTAAAAATGGACCACTATGTCCTAAAACTAGTCGTTGACCGAGACGTCGATAAACTACGGTGGATTGCAATACCTCAAAGCCAATATATAAAAATAAAAAAATAAAATAAAATAAAAAAAGGTATGTCCGTAAGCAAAAGGGGCACGGATGAAAACCCGAAAGGGCTCCATGAGTAAAAACAGCAGGGCTAGCGGCGAGTGTTTGTGAAAACCCGAGAGGGCACAACCTCGTTAAAAGACACTTACAGGGCCCTCACGACCTTGTAAGGAGAAACCACCCGCATGAGATCCTTACGACTCACAAGGGAGCAACACACTTAGGAGTCCTCACGATTCCGAAGGAGAAATTACACTTGCGAGATCCTCATGACTCGTAAGGAGAACTCTCTTATGGGACCCTCACGGCTCATAAGATTTGAAAGCCTTAAGTTATAGAGACCTGAACCTGTGCTTAAGCAACCCCCACAACCTTGGATATTGCCCTACAGGCGGCTCAATACTGACCCTTGTATACAATCCACGGGCGCGAATAAACATTTTCCCAACCAAGTCCCATCCGTGGCTAGGGATATGTTCATATGGCAAACAACCCCTGTAAGTCGAAAACCTTTTTGTAAGATCCTTACGACTTGCAAGAGGACACGCACTTAGGAATCCTCACGATTCTCAAGAAGAAAACACACCTACAAGATCCTCACGACTTATAGGGAGAAATACCTTTATGAGACCCTTACGGCTCATGAAGTCAAAAGCCTTAGTCGACAGGATCCTTAACCCTGTTTGCTAAGCCACCTTTGTTCAACATCGACAGAGGAAAATGATGATTCGCTCCTGGCAACGTTCCAGTTGTAGCGATGCTGATGCCGAAATCGGTGTCTAAAATCCAAGCTTGCAGCGAAAAGGCTAGCGAGCCACACATGCATACGAAATAGCCGAAATGATAGGGCAACTTGCAATAAAAAGCAGCAAGTAAAAATGTATGCATGAAAAATAGACGAAAAGATGGGGCAACTCGTAATAAAAAGCAGCGAGTAGAAAATAAATAAATAGCCGAAATGATTGGGCACCGCGAAAAATAGCCGAAATGATGGGGGCAATCGCGACCTTCGCGATATAAAAGCTGAAATGATAGAGCATCGCGGAAAAAGAAATAAAATAAAAATGAAATTCATGCCCTACAGGCGATATTCCATCACACCCTGTATACAATCCGAGGGCGTAAACAAAGAAGTGGTCATACTTCCCCCCAGGTTTCATCAAAGAAAGAAGCTAAATCTCGACGGGCTGCAAGCGACCTAGAGATCATCCCAACACTCGTTTCGTAACGACGGACACAACTTCAAACAAAGCGGCGCAGTGGAAACCCATAGTTCCATGGCTCGGTGATATACACATCACCAACAGTCAAACCTCCATTCCGTGAAATGCGGATACAATCAGCAAAATTCCTGGTTACGTGGAACGCGGATAACGTCACTCTTTGACCCCATGGAAAACGTCCAGAGCGGATCCTGGTCCTCGCAGAGCACGGCAGTGAACCCGTGTGAAGCATCTAGAGTGGAGCCTAGTCCTCGCCGAGCACGGCAGTGAACCCGTGTGAAGCATCTAGTGCAAAATTCCTGGTTACGTGGAACGCGGATAACGTCACTCTTTGACCCCGCAGAAAACATCCAGAGCGGATCCTGGTCCTCGCAGAGCACGGCAGTGAACCCGTGTGAAGCATCCATAGCAGAGCCTAGTCCTCGCCGAGCACGGCAGTGAACCCGTGTGAAGCATCTAGTGCAAAATTCCTGAATACGTGGAACGCGGATAACGTCACTCTTTGACCCCGTGGAAAACATCCAGAGCGGATCCTGGTCCTTGCAGAGCACGGCAGTGAACCCGTGTGAAGCATCCAGAGCGGAGCCTAGTCCTCGCCGAGCACGGCAGTGAACCCGTGTGAAGCATCTATTGCAAAATTTCTGGTTACGTGGAACGCGGATAACGTCACTCTTTGACCCCGCGGAAAACATCCAGAGTGGATCCTGGTCCTCGCAGAGCACGGCAGTGAACCCGTGTGAAGCATCTAGTGCAAAATTCCTGGTTATGTGGAACGCGGATAACGTCACTCTTTGACCCGCGGAAAACATCCAGAGCGGATCCTGGTCCTCGCAGAGCACGGCAGTGAACCTGTGTGAAGCATCCAGAGCGGAGCCTAGTCCTCGCCGAGCACGGCAGTGAACCCGTGTGAAGCATCTAGTGCAAAATTCCTGGTTACGTGGAACGCGGATAACGTCATTCTTTGACCCCGCGGAAAACATCCAGAGCGGATCCTGGTCCTCGCAGAGCACGGTAGTGAACCCGTGAGAAGCATCCAGAGCGGAGCCTAGTCCTCGCTGAGCACGGCAGTGAACCCGCGTGAAGCATCTAGTGAAAAATTCCTGGTTACGTGGAACGCGGATAACGTCATTCTTTGACCCCGTGGAAAACATCCAGAGCGGATCCTGGTCCTCGCAGAGCACGGCAGTGAACCCGTGTGAAGCATCCAAAGCGGAGCCTAGTCCTCGCCGAGCACGGCAGTGAACCCGTGTGAAGCATCTAGTGCAAAATTCCTGGTTACGTGGAACGCGGATAACGTCACTCTTTGACCCCGCGGAAAACGCCCAGAGCGGAGCCTGGTCCTCGCCAAGCACGGCAGTGAACCCGTGTGAAGTATCCAGAGCAAACACCAGACTGTGGAGTCCTTAAAATCCACGGACTATGATGTCCTTAACCTCGACCGTAATGTCTTAAAACTAACGATCAACCACCCTGATTCTGTACTGATTCTACCTTGGTTTAAGGGTACATCTCTTCACTCCTTTGATATCTGGTGTTGTAATTCCTCAACGTCTTCAAAGAGGTGACGGGTCCCTGCAACCACACATCAGACTGTGGAGTCCTTAAATCCACGGACTATGAGGTCCTTAACCTTGACCGTGATGTCTTAAAACTAACATCGGACTGTGGAGTCCTTAAATCCACGGACTATGAGGTCCTTAACCTTGATCGTGATGTCTTAAAACTAACATCGGACTGTGGAGTCCTTAAATCCATAGACTATGAGGTCCTTAACCTTGACTGTGATGTCTGAAAACTAACATCGGACTGTGGAGTCCTTAAATCAACGGACTATGAGGTCCTTAACCTTGACCGTGATGTCTTAAAACTAACATCGGACTGTGGAGTCCTTAAATCCATGGACTATGAGGTCCTTAACCTTGACCGTGATGTCTTAAAACTAACATCGGACTGTGGAGTCCTTAAATCCACGGACTATGAGGTCCTTAACCTTGACCGTGATGTCTTAAAACTAACATCGGACTGTAGAGTCCTTAAATCCACGGACTATGAGGTCCTTAACCTTGACTGTGATGTCTTAAAACTAATATCGGACAGTGGAGTCCTTAAATCCACGGACTATGAGGTCCTTAACCTTGACCGCGATGTCTTTAAACTACGACACCCTGGAAACCATCCCAAACCAACCCCTGACCCCGCGAAATACGGATAAGTGATCGCATCCAGCACTTGCGGGTCCTCACGACCTGCAAGGAAGAAAACTCTCTCGTGAGATCCTTACGACTCCTAAGGGAGAACCTGCTTAAGAATCCTCACGACTCTTAAGAAGAACTTACACCTATGGGATCCTCTCGACCTGTTGGGAGAAAAACTCTTTATGAGACCCTCACGGCTCATAAAGCCCAAAAGTCTTAGGAGGCAGATCTTAACCCTGAATCCTAAGCCATCGCTGCCCTGCAAAGAGATCAAGATAGACTATCCGCAGAATACATTCAATAAAAGAGATAAACTATTAAGAAAAAAATGTATCTTTTATTCATAAACCAAAATGGATACAAATTACAATTCCTGAAAGAACAAAAAGAAAATACTCTCATCTATGAGTATATACAAAAAAGGAAGGAAAATATACAAATGTTTCAAGCCGGTGGGCGATTTAGCAGCTTGGTCAGCTCATCCTGCTTTTGTTGGGCCACGGCCTCATGATTTAAGATCGCCAAAAGACGGGCCTCCGCCTGAGCCTGCTGGGCCTGATACGAAGCGAGCCGGCCTTCAAGCTCTTTCTCGGTGGCCTTATGAGCCTCGACCCTCTCACGAGTGAACGTGGCAGCTTTATCAAGAGTCACCACCTCCCTGATAAACTCTTGAAGCACCCGCCAGAGTTCATACGCTTTGTTGGCCTTGACAGTAAGACTCGCCTGAAGCTTGCTCAGCGCTTTAGAAGCCAGCTCCCTCTCCGAGAATTTACGGCCGAGCCTCTTCTCGCACGATGTCATGTTTGCCGCGCACCGCGCTATCAGCCCCCGCAAGTCCGCCTTTGCAGCCATGACCTCCGAGGAAAGACGGGAACATTCAAGTGCGTGCAAGCAAGCCTCCACCTGCTGACATAACTCCACCCAGACTCGCACCACCTCTTCGCTATGGTAGGTGGCAAGAAAAGGAATAGAACCGTTAGCCTCGGCAGCAAATGCTTCAGCTGTGGTTGCACTGCCAGCACGAAGCTCCTCGATCAAAGACGACAGGGAGACAAGGCTCAATTGGGCCAAGCGTTCTGAAGCTCGCAAAGCATAAGGGCCAGGCGGCATGACGACACGCGATTCCAACGCTATTGGTGCTGGCAAAGCTGTTCAGAGTTGAAAAATATTAGTAAGACTCTTAAGCAAAGGAACAAGTGAGGCTATACTGGAATGTCACTTACCTACGGTCATGCAAGTAGGAGCTGAGGGTTTCCCTGGCCCTTCGAGAACCTCGACCTCATCATCGGCCTCCAAAACTGTAGAGAACATCAATGTCAATACGCAAAATAACAACGATGCTATGAGAAGTGATAAACAACACTCACCTTGTCCAGATGAGAGGATGATGCGTTGAGAAGATATCGCCTGCGGAGCGGCCAGTTCCAAAAGACGCTGGAAGGATTGCCGAGGAGACAGATCGACAATGGAGGCTGCCAGCCCATGCAATTCTGAAAAGACAAAAGAGTTCAGGTAACAGAAAGATTACTAGCTCAAAACGTGGAAGGTTACCTTCGACACTCCTCTCATTCTGAGCCGGGGGGATAGCAGCTTCAACGGCCTCTGTCGTGACCTCAGGCTCCAACAAAGGGAGGGTAGTCCCGACTACCTCCATCTCAACCTCTAGGCCGCCTTCGGGTAGAGTCGTTGGGACGGCGACCACCGAGGGAACCTCTCCTAAAGGAGCGAGTACCCTGGAATCAAGATCCGCCATCGGAGGTTCTATTGCGAGAGGAATGACATTGTCGGCCCCATCCGCATCGAGTAAGGCTGCATCGGGAATGTCAACGGGCTCTAGCTGCAGCAAGCCAGTGGGGATCTCTCCCATCGCCGAAGACTCTGCACAAGTCGCACAAAATAAGGATACATATATACAAGCATAAGAAATCGAAAGAACTGCAAAGAAATATAAGAACATACCAATACGCAGGGAAGCCTTCAGTATGGCTTCTTCAAGCTGATGCTCCTTCTCAAGAAGGCATGCTCGCCGAGGTTCGAGGGTAGACTCATGGCCGCCGGTCTACAGGGAAAGCGCGTCCGCAGCATCCTCCGAAGCGGCCTGTTTCAGGGCCCTTTCTCCCCATTCCTCCAAAGGGCCAATGAACCGCCGCCGAATCCATGAAGGGTCTTCATAAAAGATTACGGCAGGATAGGGCTTCTTCGGAACCCTGACGTTCTGGGACTCATCTTGGGAACGTCTTATAGGCTCAGCCAATTGTGCGGCCTCCTCGGCAGCCGAACCTGGGAAAAGAAGACCAGCGTCCGACTCTTGCACGGCCAGCGACTCATCTGGAAGTATGGACTCCGACTCTGTTAAAGAATCAAGTAGGTTGGTGGCCACCCTCTTCCGCCTCTTAGATCCAGAACCGGCCGCCGAAGACGACCGTTTCTTTCCTCGCGGAGCTTTGGTGCGGCGGCGACCCACGCCGCCTTCAACACCATCGTCCCTATTACCCTTGCTTGGTGCCACAACCGAGGATGACACCGCCATTGTCGATGCCACGGGAGGCAATGCTGTCGCAGGCGGTGGTGCTGCTACTGGGGCCCGTCTACCCCGCGATCGGGTACCCAGAGACATACCAGCTGTTGGAGTAAGGTCCACTCCTGACTCCCCCGGAATGAGCGCGGTGGCAATCTCCCTCAGAGGGAAGCGGACCGGAGCCTCAGTCGCAGCTTAGCTCCCGGAACCTAAGGAGGGGCATCATGACCAAGAAGCACCCTTCTTTCCTCAAGAATAATCGGGCTGACTCGATGGAGATACCAACTGGTGAACGATCCCACGCACCGGGGCGTATGCTCAGCTTCAGGGATCATAAAGTGGGAGCCGGTGTTCAACCTCACGAAATGATGTGCGGCATTGCGAACGACATCAAGTGAAGGGACCGGCGCAATTATGAAAGCCTCAAAGGGAACGCCCTGGTCGTATCCAAGCTGTCGGGAGAATCGATGCGGGTTGTACCGCATGAAAAGAGCTGCACTGTCCTGGCGAAACACCAAGTAGCCCGGTCTAATTGTATACAAGTGTGCGGCCTCCCGGGGCTTCAAAGAAGGTGCGTTGTCTTTTGACTGGTCCCAGAGTTGTTGAACTGGACCTGAGGGAGTAGAAAAGACCCGATCATTAAAAACCAGCTCGCCAGCGGCGGCGTGAGGAGAAATCAGCACCCGAATAGCCCCGAATTGAGTCGGGTTGGCGGCAGAAGCATCCACCAATCGCATAAGTCGCGGGAAGGGATAGGCGTCGTAAAACGCGGGCCTCTGATGCATAGCGAAAGCCCCCAGCATATGCATTTCGACCCAGGACGTGAAATAATGAAGCAAAAAGTTTACTACATCCACGCCGGGAGTAGAGGTATTAGCTGCGGTGCCCAACCCATGATAAAGGTGCGCCAAGGCCGGGATGCCGATGGCCAACCGTGTCCCCTCAGCGATACAATAAGCCGGGTAGATAACCGAAGCTCTCATAAAGCGACGATGCATGGGGATGACAAACCAACTAAGCCAGACACTAACAAACCCCACGAAGAACGTCTCCTCATCCATGCCAGGAGCAGCAATGGATTCAAAAGACGTCGGCGACATAATAGGGATGTAGTACTGTTGTAGATCCGATTCAGTGGTCGGCAGCTTCTTCGGACCAAACCCAAAGGGGTCTCTAATATTGGCGAACTTCGGGGCTGTCTTCGACAAGACATCCTCGCAAAGGAAACGAGCAATTAAGCTCTTGAAAGTAACACCCTGCTCTTCGGATTCGGTGAACAATCGGTCGAAGATACCTAGCGCCTTGATCAAACTGGGACGCTTGTGGCGGATGGCATTCTTAGCAGACAGGCCGTCAACCGGAGCAGGCTCAGGCTCAAAGATGTACTCGTCAGAGGGTAGCAACTCCTCATACAGAATACCCCTGATTGGCAACCCCAAGATGTTATAGAATTCTGCCAGAGAGATCAAGACCTCGCGATCCCTTAAAAGGAAAGTGTTGGTGGGGAGGTTCCACTGGTTCAAGAACGCCTTAACCCACCAGACATGCGGGGATTGGTAGTGAAAGAGCGACGCGTATATCGCCTGGTAAAGCCCAACTTTCTGTAGCCGCGCACGATGGGCGGACAGGATGTAACGAGCCCGGAGAAGGTACCCCGTAGGGTGTCGAGGGGTGAGCCCTATCTTGTAGATTTGTCCCCACGGTTAGGCCTCACCCTGGAAAATACGCCGCCCCAAGATATCTATAGCCGGGATCGAATGATTCGGGATACCGGTCGTCGAAGGCTTAAGCCTCCCCGTTGGAGTCCAATTTGGCATCTCCACGGCAAAAGCCGTCCTCGGAGGGTCCATCGGCAAAAATGGGAAAGTAGGCTCTGTTGGTATTGCGCAGAGGAAACTCCGGCGACCCTGGATAATATGACTGTACCAAGTTCCCCATAGAAGCAAGTTGGTGCAGTTTGGGTCATGAGCCCGGATCATCGCCATCGCTTCCTCATCGGATGGTGATTGAGGAAAAGCGGCCTCCGAACGAGTAAAGGGAAAACACGGAGCAGAAGCCATCGCACCTGAAATCGAATGAAAGAAGACCGTCAAAAGCAAAGTCAGCAATTTATATCCATGCATGAAGACTAGTTGAAGAAAACAGCAGTAGTTTTTTTTGGGGACCATTGGCTACAAAACACATGGGCCCCACAGAATCAAGATGACTGCTCGTTAATAATGAGACCAAGCAGTCGTAATAAGACAACGGGGATACCCTCATTAAATAAAAAGTGGATCGCGGGTGGCCTTACATATCCCCTAGAAGACAAATCTACCTTGGATTCTACAACAAATCAAACAGGATCAAGGGAATTAAATTCCCACAGAAGATATCATTGCAAACTTCTGTTCCATTAATTGCAGAAGGACAATCTCGGGCAAAGAGACCCTAAGAGGACTCCATGTGAAGAAACCGAGTTCTTCATAGGAATTAAATTCCTTATTAAGAAAAATGAATTAAATTCCCAGAAACTTTTTTTTTGGGATGGAATTAAATTCCATAGATTTTAACCGCCATCATCATCTCCCTAAAGATCATCTAAACTCTAAGAGATCTATTGTTGAAGGTTAAGTGGTTTCATATTTTGGTTAAAAAACTTGAAGAAAAATGGGTTCTTTGTGAAACCCTTGATATGGATTTAAAATCCAGAGAGTTTGTCAAAATGAAGGTGCTTTGATCACCATTACCTGAGGAAGAAGGGTCACTTGAACAGAGTTAAACTCTGAAAAGTTCAAGACAGAGAACTAAACTCTGGAAAAGAGAATTAAATTCTCAGGAAAAAGTTCTCAAAGGAAGAAGATGAGCAAAGTGGAGGCTCTTCTGAAAAGACGTGGGTATTTATAGGCTGAGATGGAGACGCTTCATCTCCCCAAATCCCTAGAGGAATCCAACGGTCACAAAAGTGACAGCGTTGCACTCACGTGCAGACACGTGAGAACAACGCTGTGGGGGCATTTGTTTCCTGATTTAAAATCAGGAAAGTTTACGGAGGAGGCATCACATGCTAGCACGTGACCAACAGTCACGTGTTGGCACGTGACAATTAAAAGCAGCGGCAAAGGCGGATTCGGCTCCTTGATTAAATCAAAGAAAAGGCTCCAGAAAGGGTCACATGCTCACACGTGAACATGGGTCACGTGTTGGCACGTGACGGTTGAACAGCGGCTAGAAGACAGAGCGCAGAAAGAAGAAGAAAGCCCGGGTCACATGGCCACACGTGACCGGCTTTCAAAGCCTATATATTTAACAGAATTAAATTTTGAACGGCATTCAAATCTTTCCAAAGGAGAATGATTATTTGGAACCGATTGGATTAAAAATTTAAAGGAGATTAAATATCACCTATCTATGGAAAAATCTTGAACTTGGAAAGATCTCCCTTTAAAATCTAACCGAAATAATAAAGGAATATTTTTGGATTTAAAATCCAGTGGTGAATAAAATTCACCTAATGATCCAAAGGTCTAAATGAATGATGAATGCAAATCAAATCTCTAATGAATACAAATCAAATCCCTCAATGAATGATTCACCAAAACTAATTGATTCTGCTCCTTCTCCTATAAATAGGAGCCAGAAAAGAGAGAGAGAGAGACTTATATAGAGATCTATATACAGAGACATAGAGAGAAAAAGAAATAGAGCCTTGAGACTTTGGAAGAATTTGATCTTCTGCAAAAGAAAACCCTAGGTAAGAAAGGGAAGGCTTTTAAAAAAGAGAATTTAATTCTCAAAAGAGTTTAACGCTTATATTAAAAAGAAGAACTTAGTTCTCTCTTTAGTGGAGGATCTGCAAAGTGCACATCTCCCCATGAATTGAGAATTTAATTCTCATTGGGTTGAGATCCTGCCATGCAGATCCAAAGCATAGGGAGGGAATGGAAGTTTGAGAATTTAATTCTCATAGAACTATAGGAATTTAATTCCTTTAAAATAAAATTAGGGTTTAACCCCATGTTATAGGAATTTAATTCCTTCGAATGAACAGAACCAGGGTTTAACCCTAGTTAAGAACTCAAATCTATCAAAATAACAGGAATTTAATTCCCTTAGAAGAACCTAATTCCTCACATGTATGGGAATTAAATTCTTACAGAAGACAAGTTAGAGTTTAACTCTATCTAAGAATATAATCCTTCAGAAGAAAACAGGAATTTAATTCCTCTAAAGTTTATTGCTAGGGTTTAACCCCATGAAGAATTTAATTCTTAAAAATATAAACAGGCAAAGAAACAGGGTCACGTGCTACCACGTGACCCCTGTAAAGATCCATAAAGAAGAACTTTGAGGCAACGCCTCACGTGCTCCACATGACCCCTGAAAAAGATCCATAGAGAAGGGTTTTGAGGCAACGCCTCACGTGCCCCACGTGACCCCTGGCAGAAGCTCTAACAGATGAACACTTAAATGCCCATCACGTGACGGCACGTGACACTCTAAAGTACTCAATACTCTCGGCAGAACAAATAAAGAGAGAGAGGGCGCTCTCACGTGCTACCACGTGACCCCTCTTGCCTTAGTGTTTAACACTAAATTGAAACCTCTGTATCCAGTGTTTAACACTGATTTGCTTTAGTGTTCAACGCTAATTGAAAAACTCTCTTTGCAGTGTTTAACACTAAATTTCTTAGTGTTTAACACTGAATTAAATTTCGGTTACCAGTGTTTAATACTGATTAACATTAATTTGGAATCTCTCTTTCCAGTGTTTAACACTGATTTGCTTTAGTGTTTAAACACTAACTTGAAACCTCTCTGGCCAATGCTTAACACTGACCTGCTTTAGTGTTTAACACTAATTTGAAAGCCTTGTTTCTAGTATGTAACACTGATTATCTTTTGGCGTTTAACATCAGTTTGTCAATCTCATTCCCAGTGTTCAACACTGTTGGTCTCTAGTGTTTAACACTAGCTTCAGCCCAATTGGCTAAGTTCTAGAGGCAAAGCCTCTCCTTCAATGGACCAACAGAAAGCCAATATTCCAAACATGATTGGACTTAGCCCAAGATGGCCATAAGTCCTCAATCCAAACTTAACTGGGCCAATGGGCTCATAACATAATTGATTGGTCTTGGTCCCAAATTAGGCTAAAGACTATTTAATCTACCTTGGTTCAAGGGTACATCTCTTCACTCCTTTGATACTTGGCGTTGTAATTCCTCAACGTCTTCAAAGAGGTGACGGGTCCCGATGACCACACATTGATACGGACTGTGGGGTCCTTAAAACCATGGACTATGGCGTCCTTAACCTTGACCGGGATGTCTTAAAACTAACATTGGACTGTGGAGTCCTTAAATCCACGGACTATGAGGTCCTTAACCTTGACCGTGTTGTCTTAAAACTAACATCGGACTGTGGAGTCCTTAAATCCACGGACTATGAGGTCCTTAACCTTGACCGTAATGTCTTAAAACTAACATCGGACTGTGGGGTCCTTAAACCCATGGACTATGACGTCCTTAACCTTGACCGGGATGTCTTAAAACTAACATCGGGTTGTGGGGTCCTTAAACCCACGGACTATGACGTCCTTAACCTTGACCGGAATGTCTTAAAACTAACAACGGACTATGACGTCCTTAACCTTGACCGTGATGTCTTAAAACTAATATCGGACTGTGGAGTCCTTAAATCCACGGACTATGACGTCCTTAACCTTGACCGCAACGTCTTAAAACTAACATTGGACCGTAATGTCCTTAAACTATCTATGGACCGTAATGTCCTTATACTACCTATTGACCGCAATGTCACTAAACTAAACAACAGGGCCTCCCCTTAAATTGCTCTCTTGTTGGATCTAAACGATCCCGTTAAGTTGATCTTAGTCTAAATTTAGACTAACGTATCCTTAACAAATGTTTAAGTTGATCTTAGTCTCAAATGAGGCTAACGTATCCTTAAACCCAACCCCCAAACCCAAATCTAAGATAATACGGATTTGGACTACTCCACGCCCTACGGGCGACGACATAACTCAGTCTCCGTATACAATCCACGGGCAACCAAATACAAATAAACACACACGACACGAAGTGAAATTTCTGAAGAAGGAGAAAGTGGTTACCGAAATGCGGTAGCGTAATTAACTGCAGGGCTTGCGCCTGCAGGGAAGAGCATCCCCATAATCAAAAACCCCTCAAGCGAGGGGGAATCTGACGAAGTCTGCTATATCGGACGCATCCGTTTAAACCTTCGATACATGGTGCCATAAATCAACTTGGTATCTTTGGAGAGGTAGACGGATAGCACCATATAGCATCTGCCCCGAATCTCAGGCAAGACGTCATGTCTCGGCCGCCATTCGGAGGAGAACAGTCATTATGGAGACAGTCCGTAGGGCGAAATATATTAGTTTAAGGACGCCGCAGTCCATCATTCAACTAGCGCACGCTTATTTGTTATGTGACGAAGTGAGCAATGTTGATATGGAATGTGCCTAATTTGGGTACGATCCGATTTGAGGCATGCACGTCAATTTGGAAGTGCATCAACAGAAGATGTTTGTTGGTCGTCGGGATGCACCACCTCTCCGAAGACGTTGAGAAATTACAATGACATATATCAAAGGTGTGAAAAGATGTACCCTTAAACCAAATCCCGTATTTGAGTGAAAAGATTGTGATGGACCTGAGAATCGTTGTCATGTTTGAGACTATGATTAACTTAGGAGATATGAATGAAGATCGGTTTGGATATCAGTTTGGATATCACAAATATAAGCTTAGCCAATTTGGGCTATGATTGGGTTTCCATGTTTGAGGCAAATATTTAGTTTAAGGACATTTCAGTCCATCATTCAACTTGTGTGCACGTGTATTTGTTACGTGGCGGAGTGAATGATGTTGATATGGAATGTGTCCAATTTGGGGCACGATCCGATTTGAGGCATGCACGTCAATTTGGAAGTGTATCAACGAAAGAAGTTGTTGGGCGTCGGGACCCGCCACCTCTCTGAAGACATTGAGAAATTACAACGATATATATCAGAGGTGTGAAGAGATGTACTCATAAACCAAATCCGGTATTTGAGGGAAAAGATTATGATGGATATAAGAATCGTTAGTCATATTTGAGACTACGATTAATTTAGGAGATATGAATGAAGATCAGTTTGGATATCGCAAACATAAGCTTAACCAATTTGGGTTAGGATTGGGTTGCCATATTTGAAGCGAATATTTAGTTTAAGTATATTTCGGTCCATCATTTAACTTGCGCGCACGTGTATTTGTTACGTGGCAGAGTGAATGATGTTGATATGGAATGTGCCCAATTTGGGGCATGATCCGATTTGAGGCATGCACGTCAATTTGGAAGTGCATCAGCGAAAGAAGTTGTTGATCGTCGGGACCCGCCACCTCTATGAAGATGTTGAGGAATTACAACGATATATATCATAGGTGTGAAGAGATGTACCCTTAAACCAAATCCCGTATTTAAGGGAAAAGATTGTGATGGACCTAAGGATCGTTAGTCATATTTGAGAATACGATTAACTTAAGAGATATGAATAAAGATCGGTTTGGATATCACGAACATGAGCTTAGCCAATTTAGTATAAGATTGGTTTTTTTTATCACCCAGCAGTGCTAAGCACTCAATTGCATATAGCGCTCATGTGTATATCACATGAGGCGCTCTAATATTGCTAAGCACTAACTTTTGTGGCGCTCACGTGTGTTTCACGTGATGTGCTCCAATAGTGCTAAGCGCTAATTTTTCCTGGCGCCCACGTGTGTTTCTCATGAGGCGCTATACAACTTGGCCTTGAGCGCTCACGTGATTTTTATATGAGGCGCTGAGTTCTTTTGGAGATTTAATCTCTGCTGATATTTCTAGAGAACTTAAATCTCTGTTAATGGTATTTTGACCATTAACGATCACCAAGATCATTAGTTTGAGGATCTTGAATTGGGTTCTTTAAAGAACTAAGTTCTTGATTTGAAGAAACTAAGTTCTGGAGTATTATGAACTCCATCTTCTTCGAGAGGGTTACACCTCTTTTAATAGCGTTTTGACCATTAAAGATCACCAAGATCACTATTTTTGAAGATCTTGGATTGGGTTCTTTAAAGAACTAAGTTCTTGATTTGAATGAACTAAGTTCCTGGAGTATTATGAACTCCATCTTCTTTCTTTTTAAGTTTGTTCTTTCCTGAATCTTTGATTCTCAAGAACAAGATTTTCCCGATAAGAATTAAATTCTCAACTTGTGGGAGATTTGTCTTGCGGATCTCAGATCCATAGAAGAACTAAGTTCTTTGAGAAAGGTTAAACCCTTATATATGATACGATAGGTAAAAGAGTTGTTTTGATCTCGATGTTTTCTTTATCTAGGGTTTTGAGGAAGAAGATTTTGTTTGAGAATTAAATTCTCTTTTGTTTTGTGGGAGCTTTAGGAGCCTTTTGTATATTTTTTTACAGAAACTTATGGGCTGGTCTCCTCACCTTAGATTTAATCTCCTTGCTCCTATTTATAGGTGAAGAGAAAAAATTAATTTGTTGAGAAAATCTCTCATTGAGAGATCATGATTGATTTCATGATCTTTTAGATCAATCGGTGAATTTTATTTACCGTTGCATTTTTAATCCAAAGGTTCTCTATTTAACAGGGAACATTTTTTGTTTGTTTAACAAGATTAAGAAATATTTTTCTAAGATAGAATTTTATTCTATCATATGGATATCTTGTTAGTTTAATAAGATTAGGAAGATATTTTCTTAATATAGAATTTAATTATTTTATATGAATATCTTGTTAGCTTAACAAGATTAGGAAAATATTTTTCTAAGAAAGAATTTTATTCTATCAGATGATCGATGGGTGATTTTATAATCATCATTGGATTTTTGATCCAAAGGCCCTCTGTTTAACAGAGAAGATCTTTTTAGTTTGAGAAAGATCAGGGAAATATTTCCCACATAGAATTTAATTCTATCAGATGGTTTAATTGGTGATATTTTATCACAATTGGATTTTAAATTCAAGATTCTCTGTTAGAGAAAGATCTTTCCATATTAGAAAGATCAGGGAAAATATTTCTTAAAAATAGAATTTAATTCCATATAGAATTCAATTCTATTTAAATAGCGGCGCTCGCATGCTTTGCCAAAAGAATGCGGTCAAGGGAACTTACTTGTTTAACATGTGACCCCTAGTATAGGTTTTAGCCTGTTTATTTTCAGCGCTCATATGCTTTGCATATGAGCGCTCACGTGTTCAACACGTGAGGCCTGTTTGGCCATTGGTTATTTATGTTTCGCGCTCATATGCTTTGCATATGTGCACTCACGTGTTTAACACGTGAGGCCAGTTTGGTCTTTAGGTTTATTTTATTCAACGCTCATATACTTTGCATATGAGCGCCCACGTGTTTAACACGTGAGGCCAGTTTGGCCCTTAGTTATTTATTTTCAGCGCTTATATGCTTTGCATTTAAGCGCCCACATGTTTAATACGTGATGCCAAACTATGAGGATTTTTTTCTCTTTCTTTCCTCCCCTTTTTTTATAAGGGAACAAACAGCTCTCTGCCAAAAATTTTGGTGGGAACAGGGCGAACCGCATGAAAGTCGGCCGCATTCTTTCTCGGGAAATGTCTTGACTACTGATGACAACAATCCGCTAACTCAAGATCAAATCATGGATTTGGTTGCCAACAAAGTCAAAACATTGGTAGCCAAACCCGGAGAGCAAAAAGATGTCAGCAGTAGTGGGAAACCATATTCTGCTCGATACGATCTTGTGGAGTTTTCCACTGGCTATGTCATCCCCAAATTTGAAAGGTTTGATGGGACGGAAAATGCGAACCGGCATATTGTCCAATTTAAAGCATCATGCGCGAATACTGGGGGAAATGATGCGCTCCTTCTCCGCCAGTTCGTCAATAGCTTGACCAATGTTGCTTTCGATTGGTATGCAAGCATACCGAATGACTCGATTACGACGTTCGCTCAAATAGAATCTATGTTCAAGCAAAGGTTCATGAGTGTCAGCGATAAAATCACCATTGTTGACATCGTAAGGACCAAGTCAAAGAACAACGAAAGCAGTATGGATTTTATAGTCCGATGGCGCAATCTCTCTGTCAAATGTGAACCGCCGTTAGAGCAAGACCAATCTGTCAATCTCCTCATCGGAAATCTCGGTACCTGGATGAATCCTTTTCTATGTACCGCGGGTCTCAAGACGTTCCAAGAACTGACCAAGAAAGTTCAAATGTTGGAACGCTCAAAGCAGGATTCTCCCTCGAATTCCCAAAATAACTATAGATCCTGAAGAAACCGAAAGGATGATAATCACAAAGGCGGAAATTCCGATGATGCTGAATCTTTCAACACTTCGGCTAATCGAAATAAGCGAGGGATGAGCGGGCCTAATGCCAACCAGCTTCGAAAGCCGGTGTTGGGAGAGGGAGGAGAATAGCCTTTGAAAGAGAAACTGGATAAGGTCTATTCCTTCAGAAGGGACAAAGTCCATAAGATATTCAAGGAAATCCTAAGAAACGGTATACAATTGCCAGATTTAAAGAGACTGCAAGAAGCGAATATGACCAACGACCCCAAATATTTCCCCTCGCACAGAGTGATAGGTCATGCCATTGAGAACTACTTCGTCATCAATGATTGGGTCAAAAAGCAATATAAGGCAGGAGAGATAGAACTGTCTAAAAGAGTGCTAACGAACAATCAAACTACGACCACCAATTTCATACAAACGGAGACCGAAGCCCTTCGGGAATCTGCTGCTCTCAATCGTCTGCCCTTCTTAGAAAGGAGTGGGCCATAGAAACAATCCAAAAGCCCAATGTGCAACATTACTAATGAAGAGGCAGTAGACGGGCACACAATCCATACGATCTATATGGTGGAGCCCAGAAGAACAAGTCCCCCTATGCCTCATACCCGTGACGATGACGTGGCTATCTTTACCCAGCATCGGCTAGGTCTAAATGATGAAGAGCCCGTTCAGGTCATTAAGCCAAAAGGGTCCGTGGTTCTTGCAGAATTGGGCTCAGGCAGTAAGGATGACCCGGTCATCATACCCGGAACTATAGAGCAAGTATTATTCCAATGGATTCAAAAGCAGCTTCAAGACAGAGACAAGAAGTTGGCCAAGGTCCATTCCAAAATCGATGAGCTGGCAAACGTCGTGGTAGATCTTATGACCCAAATTGTCCGATTGCAATTGTAGCAAAATCAAATTTTGGTTCTTGAGCCAGGGATTGATACCCTGAAACAGCCAACCGGTACCCCCTCTAGCCCAAGAGTGGAACACCTTTGCAAAAAACGGCCGCGGTCAGGCTCCAGTTCCTCTGATATATACACTGAACGTGGTAAGCGTACAGTAGGCGAACCAAAAATCGATCAGCCTCGAGGACCAGCATCAGGAAAGGCACCTGCTCAAATGGAGAGAAGGAAGGAAGTATACTCCTTCAGGAGGGATGAAGTCCGCAAAATATTCAAGGACGCCTTGAACAACGGTCTGCAACTGCCTATTCCAAAGAGGCCACATGAAATGAACATGACCGGCAATCCCATATACTACCCATATCATAGAATAGTGAGTCATACCATTGAAGACTGCTATGTTTTCAAAGATTGGGTGGAGAACCAATACAAAGTTGGGAAAACCTCACAGTCCTCGGATGTACCGGCAAGCCACAAAGTCACGGTCATCAACACGGCTTTGCTAAGAGCAAAGTTCGAAGAGCTGGGATAAGCAAACACAAATGACCTCCACATCGTTAAACTGGGAGCCGTCGACCACTACGTTGTTAAACTGGGAACAGCTGACCACCACGTTATTAAATTGGGAACATTCGACCCCTAAGTCGTTAAACTGGGAGTGTAAAAAAAATTTGTAAATAAAAGAAAAGCCGAAATGATGGGGCAGCCGCGAATGAATAACCGAAATGATAGGGCAATCGGGACTTTCGCGACAAGAAAAACTGAAATGATAGAGCAATTGCGGTGGTAAAAAAACCCTCCAAAAGCGAATGATGAGTCGCTCCTGGTACCATTCCAGTGTTACCGATGCAGACGCCAACCAAAATCCAAACCCCTAAATTCCTAAATGGCGAATGATGAGTCACACTTGGTACCATATTCCAGTGTAGTGATGCAAACGCCAACCAAAACCCAAATTCCAAAAGTTCTCCCAGCTTTACGGCCAGTCCCCAAATTGATTACCGTATACAATCCACGGGCTCAAATAATCCTCATTACACCCATGTCTCACCGCAATCACCAGTCTCGCGGTCGGTCTCCACCCATGGAATTATGCTCTATTTGGGAAGGCCCACTCATGTGTCCTCACGATACATGAGGAGAACAAGCCTTGCGAGATCCTTTCGACTCGTAAGAAAACACCATCATGGGATTCTTACGACTCACAAAGGAAAAACGCACTTGAGGGTCCCCACAACTCCTAAGGAGAAAATATACTTACGAGATCTTTTCGACTCGTAGGGAGAAAATGGTTTTATGGGACCCTTACGGCTCATAAAATTGAAAAGCCTTAGGTAATAGGGACCTAAACCTGTCTCCTAAGCCATCGCTCCCCAACAGGAAAATGCAAATGATGAATTGCTCCCGGCACTTGTGCTCCAGTGTTAGCAACGCTGATGCCGACCCCCACCCTAAAAATTCCAAACTTTCGATCCAATAGACCCTTAAGTCGTTAAACTGGGAACAGATGACCCCTAAGTCGTTAAACTGGGAACGAGCCATATTCCAGTGTAAGCGGTGCTGATGCCAAACTAAAACCAAAATCTCCAAATCCTCTCATAGCAAGTGAGATTCGCTTCTGGTGCCATATTCCAGTGTAGCGATGCTGGTGCCAACCCAAATCCCATGTTATTCATGGCAAATGATGATTCGCTCCTGGTACTATATTCCAGTGTAGTGATACTGACGCCAAACAAAAACCTAAATTCCAAGTCCCAGGCTCAAAAGCCCCGCTGGACGGAGAAGAAACTCTCAACTCAACTTAAATCAAATCAACAATCTCTGCATCGGAATTATGTTTTGTCTCAGAATGTACCCAATGTCGAAATCATGCTTCGCCTCGGGATATCTGCCTTCCCTGCCGGAATTATGCTCTGCCTCGGAATCAAGTCAACCAGCAACACTCCGTGCCGGGGACAAATCAACCAGACACTCCGTGCCGGGGACAAGTCAACCAGTGACACTCCGTACTGGGGAAACGTCTACCAGCAACACTCCGTGCTGGGAAAACGTCAAACAGACACTCCGTGTTGGGGACAAGTCAACCAGCGACACTCCGTGCCGGGAAAAAGTCAACCATCGACACTCCATGCCGGGGACAAGTCCACCAGCGACACACCGTGATGGGGAAACGTCAAACAGACACTCCGTGATGGGGACAAGTCAACCAGCGACACTTTATGCCGGGGACAAGTCGACCAGTGACACTCCGTGCCGGGGAAAAATCGACCAGCGACACTCTGTGCCCGGGAAACGTCAAACATACACTCTGTGCCGAGGAAAAGTCTACCAATGACACTCCGTACCGGGGACAAGTCAACCAGCGACACTCCATGCCGAGGAAACGTCCACCAGCGACACTTCATGCCGGGTAAACATCAAACAGACACTCCGTGCCAGGGATAAGTCAACTAACAGACATTTCGTGCTGGGGAAAAGTCAACCAGCGACACTCCGTGACGGGGACAAGTCAACCAGACACGAGGACAAGTCAACCAGCGATACTCCGTGCTGGGGAAACGTCGACCAGCGACACTCCGTGGCGGGGAAACATCGACCAGACACTCTATGCCGGGGATAAGTCGACCAGACACTCCGTGCAGGGGACAAGTCAACCAGCGACACTCCGTGCCGGGAAAACGTCCACCAGCTACACTCCATGCTGGGGATAAGTCAACTAGCGACACTCCATGCCGGGGAAACGTCCACCAGCGATACTCTGTGCCGGGGAAACGTCAAACAGACACTCCGTGCGGAGGACAAGTCAACCAGCAAAACTCCGTACCGGGGACAAGTCAACCAGACACTCCGTGCCGGGGACAAGTCGACCAGAGACACTCCGTGCCGGGGAAACGTCAAGCAGACACTCTGTGCCGGGGACAAGTCAACCAGCGACACTCTATGCCGGAAAAACGTCAAAGAGACGCTCCGCATCGGGGACACGTTGATCAGTGACACTTCGTCTAGGGATATTTCAACCAGCGACACTTTGTGTCGGGGAAACGTCATCCAGCGACACTCCGTCTCGGAAACATGTCGAGCACCGTCCATCCAAGTCGTAAAAAGGTCAGTATCAACCTTCCTGGCGGAATTTTGCTCCTCCTTAAAATCATGTCAACCAACAATCTCTGTGTCGGAATCACGTTTCGTCTCAGAATGTACCCCGTGTCGAAATCATACTTCGCCTCGGAGTATCTGCCTTCCCTATCGGAATTATGCTCCGCCTCAGAATCAACCAACAACCTCTGTGTCGGAATCATGTTTCATCTCAGAATATACCCCGTGTCGAAATCATGCTTCCCCTCGGACTGTCCGCTTTCCATGTCGGAATCATGTTTCGTCCTGGAATCAACTTCTGCATCGGAACTATGTTCCGTTCGAAACATTTACCCCCGCGTCGGAATTATACTTTGTCTCAGGATATACTGGAATTATGCTCCGCAAATCGGAATGATGCTCCAACCCCAGAATTATACTCTGCTCTTCGGAATGATGCTCCGACCGTGGAATTACGTTCCGCACATCGGAATGATGCTCTGCCTCCGGAATGATGCTCCACCTCAATGTCAAACTTCTGCAAAACAAGATCCATCAATTTCATGCACACTATTCATATACGCGGTGTGCATTTATTGATGGGGGCACTTTGTTGGGTCAAAAATTACACCCCGTTGACCAAGTCAAAGTCAAAGTCAACCCCAGGTAAACGGGCCCGAGTCCAGGTAAAGCAACCCCATGCCCAAGTCAAGCCCCGCGGCAGTCCTCCCCCATGCTAAAGGAATAATGGTTAGAGCATAAATAGACTTAATGTAATTCCTATGAATAAATGTAATAAAATGATAAACAAACCCAAATTATGTAAAATCTCATGACTTATGTGCAAAAGAAAAAAAACACATGGCATGGGAAAGACACATGTGTTATTTTAAAAAGCCCAAGGGGCCATATGTAAAATGTAAAGCCTATATAAGACATCATGATGAATGATAACAAACAAGATTCTTCTCATATCAACTTAGGATTTTGTGCCTCCTTCTTCAAGGTTCACGGCATCCTTCTTTTCTTCTTTTCTTTTCTTTTTTTGAATTAAATCAAGAGTTTAACTCTTGTTTTCTAAAAAAAAAAAGAAATAGTTTTTCACCATAAAACCTTTGGAGAAAAGTTCAAATCTCCTGCCAAGTCTCTAAAAAGGGGAGATTTTAAATCTCATCACCCTTCGCCTCAAGATCCGAAAAAAAAGGAAGAGAGAAGAGGGAGAATGAGACCCATCCTTAAAAAAGACATCACTTTGAGAGGATTTAAAGCTAAAAAAAGGAGAAAGGCGTCCCCTTTCATCATCCAAAACATAGATCTTGGAGTTTCAAGTGATCTCTTTTGGGTTTTTAAAAATAAAAATCTTTTGGAAGTTTAACTCCAAATAAAATTATTTCGGGAGTTTAACTCTAAATAAAATTGTTTTGGGAGTTCAACTCCATTTTTAAAAACCTGCCCACCGCCGAAAGTCGGGAAAGACAAACGTCTTGCCTGAATTTGGGGACAGATACTATTTGGATTTATCCGTCCATCTCTCCGAAGATGCCAAGTTGATTTATGGCGCCATATATCGGAGGTTCGGACAAATGCGACCGTTATAGCAGACTTCGTCAGATTCCTCCTCGTTGTGAGGGGTTTTTAATTGTTGGGACGCTCTTCCCTGCAGGCGCAAGCCCCTGCAGTTAATTACATTACTGTGTAGCGATAACCACTTTCTCTTTCTCCAGATGTTCACTTCGTGTCGTGTGTGTTTGTTTCATTTTTGGTTGCCCATGGATTGTATACAGAGACTAATTTGTGTTGTCGCCCGTAGGGCGTGGATTAGTCCAAATACGTATATTCTTAGATTTGGGTTTGAGGTTGATTTAAGGATCGTTAATCTCGTTTGAGATTAAGTTCAACTTAAATGTTTGTTGAGGATACGTTAGTCTAATTTTAGACTAAGATCTACTCAGCGAGATTTTTGGGATTATTCAGACCCAACAAAAAAGCATTTGGGCTCTATTGCTTTACTTTAAGAACGTTACGGTCCATAGATCACCATTTTTTTTGGATGAGGGTTTAGTTTAAGGACGTTGCGGTCCAGAGTTAGTTTAAGGACATTGCGGTCCATAGCTAGTTTAAGGATACTTCGGTCCGTAGAATTGTTGGTTGTCAGGACCCGCCACCTCTTTGAAGATATTGAAGAATTACAACGACATATATCAGAGGTGTGGGGAGATGTACCCTTGAACCAATGAATGTTCGTCCGAAGCTTGATGATCTTGTTTGGGACTAAGACCAATCTGGAAAATAAAGAGCCCATGGGCTCGGTTGATTAGGAGTTGGGCCAACTTGGGTTCAACCCAGTCATTTCATTTTTGAATAAAATGTTAAACACTTGCTTGGGCTTAGTCCCCTTTTGTGCCAACAATGCCGAGCATTCATATGGGTTCTGATGCCCTAGCTTCCCCTTTTTTGTTTTTTTATAGAGTGTTAAACACTCTCTATGGTGCCCACATATGGAGCACGTGAGACGCTTGGCGCTGAGTGCCAATCGTTGAGCGCTGGTCGATGAGTGCTGAGCACTTTATGTTGAATAGCGCCCACGTGAGGGGCACGTGGGGCGCTTGACGCTGAGCGCCAACCACTGAGTGCTAGCCACACTTTATTGAGCAGTGCCCACGTGAGGGGCATATTGGGCGCCTGGCGCTGAGCGCCAACCACTGAGTGCTAGGCATTCTTTATCGAGAAGTGCCCACGTGAGGGGCACATGGGGCGCTTGGCGCTATGTCCTTCTTTGTGTATTTTTCTTAAGAGTTCAATTCTTTGTTCTTCCCTGGATCATCGATTCCCAAGAACAAATTCATCCTCACGAGAATTAAATTCACATTTGTAGGAGACTTGACTTGTGGATCTCAGATCCAAGGGAAAGAACTATGTTCTTTATGAGGGTTAAACCCTTGGATATGTAGATGAGATACTATGATCTCTATTATCTTTATTTACCTTGAAGAAAGTTCTTCTTCCTTCTTTTCCCTTAAAGCTTTCTTTTTTTTGCTTGTTCTTCTTTTTGATCTTGAAGTTTATGGGGGGTTCCTCTCTCGAGACTCGATGTATTTGGTCTTTTATATAGTGGAGGCAGATTTGTTGATTCAGTTAAAGAAATCTCTCGTTGAGAGATGTTTAATTGATTTGGGGATTTTATCCACCGTTGGATTTTTGATCCAAGGACTTCTGTTTTACAGAAGGTATCTTTCTTTTTTTTAACAAGATTGGGAAATATTTTCCCATACTGAGCTTTTTCTGTAGCTTGGTGATTTTTAATCACCATTGGATTTTTAATCCAACGGTGCTCTGTTTTACAAAGAGTAATCTTTCTCTTTTAGAAAGATTTGAGGAATATTTCCTTAACAGAATTTAATTCTGTATTTTGATGATTTATTATCTCCGTTGGATCTTTGATCCAGTGGCAGTGAACTTTTAGTTCTGGCGCCGATACTGCTTCAGAGTTTTTAACTCCCGGCGTTAGCGCCCTCGTGCAAGGCACGTGAGGCGTTGCCTCAGAGTTTTTAACTCTCGGCGCTGGCGCCCTCGTGCAAGGCACGTGAGGTGCTGCCTCTTTTTAAATTTTGAACATAGCCTTGCTCTTTTATTATTGGGGGGAAACAAATGCCCCCTACCGTTGTGCTTACGTGGCTCACACTTGAGTGCAGCGATGGCAGCTTTTCCACCGTTGGATCTTCTTGGAAGTTGAATCGGTTTCCCCTGCCTATAAGTAGGGTTTTTGGCCCTTAAGATGACTGCTGTTTATCTTCCTCTCTTCTTTCTTCTTCCGAGAATTTAATTCTCTTTTGCAGAGCTTAGATCTCTGCCCAAGGAAACTCTTTTAGAGTTAGAACTTTGTCCAAAAATTTGGTAAGGATTATACTCGAACGCATTAAACAGAGCTTTACTCTTCTTAGATCACAGATCTTAAAGATGTTTTTTAAGGTTTCTTAACCCGTTAAATGAAAACAGAGCTTTGCTCTTCTTAGATCATATATCTAAAAAATCTTTTTTAGGGTTTCTTAACCCGTTAGTGAAGAATTCTTAGAGTTTCTAGGGTTTTTACTTCAGATCTTTAAAAATCTTGGGGTTTTACCTTGTACCATTGCTTTTACAGAGCATGGCTCTTTAGAAATATTTGGGTAATTTTATTCCCCTCTTATTTGACAGATATGATTTCTGTCTGCAGAGCACTACTCTCGAGGGAGTTCAACTCCTTGGCCCAATGAGGTTTTCATTAAATGAGAATCCTTTTAGGATTCCATCCTTAATGAGTGTCTGTCTCATCAATGATAAGCCGTCACTTTGATTTTATGGGTCCCCTTTGGTCCCTTTCTCCTGCATTGTAGTGTGGTACAATTTTAAAGTACCAAGTGTCAGAATTCAGATTATAGCGTTGGCAACTAACTCTCGCCTTTTTTCGTGCAGGTACCATGGCTTTCGATTCTTCCTTCCCTTTTGTTCGTTCAGAGAGCGCCTTCGCTGACGCGTCCGTGGATCGGGAAGTCTTCGCGCTCATTAAAGATCACGACCTGGAGTAGAAATATCTTTATCTATGGGGTCGTGGTACAATCCGATTATTCAGGGTCGGCGCAGTTTTTGTTGTGCAATGCCCTCAGAGCCCATTTCAGCGATTCACTACGCCGACTCGTCTCAGGTGAATTACGCCGTAGAGGAGGTCAACTGGACCTCAGAGGGTCGCCTTCATCCTTCTATGGCCTCAATACCCATACAGCTGTCGATGGCTTTGGATATTCTGGGGCGACGCATATGTCAAGACGAGTCGCACCCTTGGGGACAAGTCTATATGATAGGTTTGACTCCTCGCCATTCAGCTGATACCTGCAGTGGGCTCGATACATCCTGTCGGCCAAGAAGTCGTTGCTGCTGAAGCTCGGGTTGTATCCTGCAATTTATGCGTCGCTTTTTCAATATCCCGCGCCACATGTATGGTGGGTCAAACCTTTCCTGGAACAATGGAACATCCCGACTCACGCCTTTCTTCTATCGGATCGGGAAGTTTCAATTTCCTTAGAGGAGTTCGCAGAGATCTCCGGCTTACCCGTCAGAAGGGAACATTACGAGGAGATACTTCCCCCTGACGAGTACATCTTCGCTACCAAATCAGTGGTGATGGGCCTTACCCCGAAGAATGCCGTTCAACATCGATTCCCGAGCCTAATCAAGGTGTTGAACATCTACAAGAGTCTATTTCTAGAGTCTGGGGGGCATGGAGTCAGCTTCACAGACTTCATCGTTCGCTTTCTTCACCTAGAAGTCTTGTCAAAACAAGCCGCGAAATTTGCTAAGCTTGACGACCCGTTTGGTTTCGGTTTGGATAACCAGCCGACGGCGGAAGCAGATTTAAGAAGCTTCTTCATTCCAGACACCCCGGTCGTCCCTTTTACAGAGCTCGCTGCTTCAGACGTTGATGAAGAGACGTTCTTCCCGGGGTTTATTGTCTTGTGGTTGAACTGGTTCGTGCTTCCGATGCACCCTTACTATATGAGGCCGTCACCCAGCCCACCGCATGGTTGCAAGGACGCATGTGGCCGTTGGGATTGCGGGGCTGGCTCATCTATACCATGGCCTGAGCTTAGCGGCAGACACTACTCAGCCATGGATAAAGCTCGTACATCTTCAGTTGCACTATTTCACGTCGTGGATCGAGATGCATGTGCTAGGTGCTTTCGAAGTCCACAAACGGCCCCGCTTCTATGCCAACTATAACTTTTCCCGGGTCATGTTTCTAATTAACGATTCTGCATTAGATCCGTCACAGCGAGAGGCTCGACGTCTGGTCCTTCGCCCATGTATGTTCAGGGGGATAGTATGACTTTTGTCGATAGAGTCTTAACTATCGGTAAGGAATCTACCAATACAGTGCAGTCGCTGCGTGATACTTTCAAAGACGGGGCTCTTACGTTGAAGGCTCGGGAGATCCTGCACTTATATTCTATTAGGCCGGGCTTTCTAGTGTTCAGGCAAAACACCTTGGCACTGTTCATGAGGTATAACCCGCCCCGTTTTGCTATCAGGGTGTCCCCCTTGAGGCTTTCTTAGCTGAGCTGGTTGCTACAGAAGAGGGTATCCGCAGCGCACTGCATCACTTTATGCGGCTAAATACGGGGTATAACTTTCTTATCAGCGAACCGTGCTACGTGCCAAAAGCTTCGAATGCCTACGTGGGGTGGTACCAGCATGCGACGGGTGCTGTTATCAGGGAAGAGAGGCAGCTATTACATGATCATAAGGACGTTGTCCCAGCTGGAAACCCAGTAGTCCCTTTGAAGCGACGGACTGCCGTTCGTCCTTCCTTAAGAGAAGTGGCTGCGGTTGTGATCCCGCGCGCCTTTCCTAAGAAGCCTATACCCCGTGTTCCTGTAGAAACGGTAGCTGTAGCGTCCCTGGAATCCGGCGTTGGTGCAGAAATTGGGACCCGTCGCCCGAAAATGCCCGTCAAGCGCAAGCTCTTGTCAACGGCCGCTGGCGTCCGCTCGCAGAAAAAGAAGAACTCGCTATTCTTTGCCGATGTCATATTTGGCCAGGAGCCATATGCTCCCTATAGCGAGGGTTTGTGTGAGTACGGGACCAATGAAGATTTATTCATCGCGCCTGCGGATGATACTGATCTTTAGGCTGCCTTTGTGGCTTCCGAGCGACTGGCTCGTGAGGAAGCGGCACTGATTACTATCGCGAAGTCATGTATTCTTCAGTTATGTTCTTCCGCGGCTATCTCTTTTCTCTTTATTATGTTTTTATTGACGTTTTCTTCTTCAACAGGTATTTCTGCCAAAAAGGCTCTCACGGCTTCCCTCAGGACATTTGGGGAAGAAGAGAGGCTCCGCGCTTCTTTGGGTCTTGGTATGAGTCACTTCATTACACCCTTATTCTTTTTATTTATGCTCTGACCCTCTCCTTTATTTTATTGCAGAGACTATCTTGACACAGGTTATTCTAAGTGCGGTGCCGATCTCGAGTGGTGATGCGGTGACACTTATAAAGCCGGCCACTGTGGCCCCGGCTCTCCTAAAGTCACCGCATGAGGCTTTGCTGAAGCAGCCGATGATGGACGCCGTAACAACTCTGGAGGCAAAGCTCGGTTCGGATGACGACATCCCCTTGTTAGAGGTCTTGAGGAGATCATTTCTCACTGCTCAGACCGAAAGGAAGCGTAGGAAGCATGCGGTGAGGGAACGCGATGCCGGTTTGGCCGTAGGTGCAAACTCGATCAGCATTCTGCTTGTTGATACTCCTTCGGCGGATGTTCCCTCTGCCTTGTTTACCACCCGTAGACAGGTTGCACGCGCTACTTGGGAAGAAACTGAAAAGCTGCTCCAAGGTAACGTAATGCCCGGTCTTTTACTAGAACTTAATCCTCGAATTTTGACATATGCATTTTCTGCAGGGCCAAGTCTTGGCGATGGGATGACAGGTGAAACTCTGGCGGTTACATTGCCCGAAGTGGCTACTCTTTCTTGGGAATCTGGGGCCGTCCAGACCGCTGCTCTCTCTCCCTGTGGCTCCTTGGTATCGGCGGGCGTCGAAAGCGTTACGACGGCCCTCGTCGAGTCAGGAGATGAAGCTATGGGCGCAGAATCTATTCCTCCGAGAGAGAGCGAAGAAGCCGTTACACTTAGTGACACCTCCGTCATGGTTTTGGTCCATGATTTATCAGGTAATCGATAGGTCACTGTTTTCGAGTTTTTCAATCCTGTTCAGCCCTTTTAATGATATTTTGTTTGTCTTGAATATAGGTGCGGCGAACCCTAAGGCTGCTCCATATGAAGAAATGTCGCTGGTCGCTGCTCTGACGGTCGTTGTCCCCTCGCCTTCTTCCGTGCCCTCTCAAATATTGGAAGGTATGGGTTTGTGACTTATTTTTTTTTACTATGGGTACCATCCTCCTTGTATTAGCAGTATATTGTCGCAACTCTGCAGGGGTCCTTTTCGACCATCAATACCAGGTGTTGAACCCGCACTTCTCCTTTCAGTCGAAAGTCATTCCGCCTTCTGGTATTGGTTAGTATATTCTTCTACTGACATGCCTTCCTTTCTTTTACGAATAGACGTATTGTTGCTAAGTTTTTTTCATGTTGATCATAGCGTCAAGGGTCGGAGGAGGAGACGAGAGAATAGCCGTACCTCCGGTACTCCCCGTCCTGTCGCCTGTTACAGCCGGTATAATAGACTTCATTGCTGATGTGTTTTCTTTATTCCCCGAGTCGACATTTGACCCTAATTCATTTTGCAGCAATTGCGCCAGCTCCAGCTTCTTTTGAGTCTCGCATTCCAATGCCCGCAGGGCTTTTTGCTAAACGCATATCTTCCAGGGGCACTATAAATAGTCGGTGAACGCTTAGCGAATTTATCGAGGATCTCAATGCCGGGGCCCTCACTTTTGCTACGGATTTTGCCGCTGAGATTAATCCAATGCTGGCGACACTCGTGAACTTCCATGATGAAGATCTCGTCGGCTCTTGGGTCGATTACTGCAGAAAGATCGAGGCTTATTTGTACGAGATTGAGCTCAAGCGTTCCACTCCTAAAGTATTGGCTTCAAACTCCCAGCAGGCTGTGTGGGTTGAGCATAGTGTTCCTTTCATTCGCCATTTTGAACAAGAGGTGAACCTGAGATGAAAGGAACATGAGGTGGCTTCCAGCGAATCTGGCCGATTGCGCGCCCAAATTGCAGCGAATGCTGCACAGCTAAAAGCTGTTTTTTGACAACCTCCAGAGATGTATTTCAGAGGGGTTGACGCTGAGGCGGATGCTTGACCTCGCCGAGCGTGTCATGCACTACCGCGAAGCTGCCATGCTGGAAGCCGATGGGAAACTTTCGTCCTGTTTACGGCAACGGGCTCAAGTTGAAGCGGAGTTGGCCGTGTTGGCTGATCATGAGAAAGGAATGAGAGGAGCGCGTGAGCGACTTGCTGATTTGTTGAAGACGCCTCCTTCTCAATAACCGTCATTGTACCCCCTTCTTTTTGTACTGACTGTAAACTTAAGATTTATGAATAACATGTATTCATTTTGATTCCTTTATGAAATATATCTTGTATTCACTTGAATTCATGAATAAAAGATGTATTTTAGTTCATATTGGCGTGTCCCTTTAGCAAATGCATTTTGTAAATAGTCTATCTTGATCTCCTTGCAGCGCAGCGATGGCTCAGGAAACAGGCTCAGATCTGCCGCCTAAGACTTTTCAATTTTATGAGCCGTGAGGGTCTCATAAAGAATTTTCTCCCTACGAGTCGAGAGGATCTCATAGGTGTATTTTCTCCTTAGGAGTCGTGAGGACTCCTAAGTGTGTGTTTTCTCTTGAGAGTCGTAAGGATCTCACAAGAGAGTTTTCCCCCTTACAAGTCGAGAGGACTTGTAAGTGGTTGTTTCTTTCTTTATCGATATTCGACTTTGAAGAGTGTGGCCTATGAATAGTATGCAATAGTTCACCTTAGAACGACCTGCAGGGCCCCAGTGCTTAGGAAACAGGTCCTTATCCCCGTTGCCTAAGGCTTTTCCCTGCGAGTCGAGAAGTTCTCGCAGGAACACTAATTTCCCTACGAGTCGAGACGAATCGAAAATTTCTCGCAAGGATGTCCTAACGTCACAGTTAACTCCTGCTAATAAAAGTCCGTTAGGGTCTGTGGTACTAGGGTTTTTTACCCATCGTACCGTCGCATTGGCCGACATATTCCCCGATATGCAATCTTGCTATTCTAGCAGCTTCGCGACTGTCGTGTCTCTGATCCCTTCGGGGACTGGACAAGACGTCTTCAAGTAATCTTCCAGGTGCTATGAATATTCTATGCCGCTTTTTACTTGAGATTAGGCTCAGTTTGGGAGCCCCGATAAGTCATAACCACTCCGCGCTGGTGTGGGATGATCTCCGATAGTCTTTTCAGGTCTCATTTGAGTTGCCGTCAAGACCCTGAAGCCAGGAATCTTCCTTTGCTTCGTTTGTTGACATTGTGTCTGATGAATGTCGAGGTTGTCTCTAGGTTGTCTGTGAACCGTCGAGATTTGGAACTAGGGACATTACCATGATTCCGTTTGTTGATGTCGCGTCTTCATCCTGCTGGAGAGAGGAAGAACGTTGTTGTTGATCTCTAGGCTGTAGATGTTGCCGTCGAGACTTGGAACTAGGGACTTTGTCATGGCTCCGAGGTAGTCTCTAGGCTGTTTATGAACCGTTAAGTCTTGGAACTAGGGACTTTGCCATGGCTCCATTTGTTTTGATGTCGCGTCTGCATCTTGCTGGAGTGAGGAAGAACGCTGTTGTTGATCTCTAGGCTGTAGATGTTGCCGTCGAGACTTAGCTTCTCTTTGGCGCAGCCTGGTAGGACAATATGGTTCCCTTTTTGTTTGTGCCCATGGATTGTATACAAGGGTCGATATTGACTCACCAGCAGGGAAAAAAGGTTTCATTTCATTTTTTATCTCCACGATGCTCTATCATTTCAGCTTTTTATATCGTGAAAGTCGCGATTGCCCAATCCTTTCGGCTTTTTTGTTGCGGTGCCCAATCATTTCAGCTATCTTTCTTTTTACTCGCTGCTTTTTATTGCGAGTTACCCAAACATTTCGGCTATTTTATCTGCATATATTTTACTCGCTAATTTTTTATTGCGAGTTGCCCCATCATTTCGGCTATTTCATAAGCATTTTTGGCCCATTGATTTTATTGCGAGTATGGAACCCGAGGTCTGATACCAATCTTAGCATCAACATCGCTGCGACTGGAATATTTCCAGGAGCAAATCATCATTTGCCATGAAAGGGCTTGGAATTTGATACCAACCTTAGGCATCAGCATCGCTACCACTGGGACATTGCCAGGAACGAATCACCATTTGTCTTTGTCGATTCAAACAAAGGTGTCTTAGCAAACATGGTTAGGATCCTGTCGACTAAGACTTTTGACTTCATGAGCCGTAAGGGTCTCATAATGATGTTTCTCCCTATGAGTCGTGAGGATATCGTAGGTGTGTTTTCTCCTTAGGAGTCGTGAGGATTCCTAAGTGTGTGTTCTCTTATAAGTCGTAAGGATCTTACAAGAGTGTTTTCTCCTTATAAGTCGAGAGGACTTATAAGTGTCATTCACCACATGTCGTTGGTGGGACTTGGTGGGGGAAACGTTTATTTGTGCCCGTGGATTGTATACAAGGGTCAATATTGAACCGCTTGTAGGGCAACTTAGGGAATGTGATGGCTTAAGAAAAGGTTCAGATCTCTGTAACTTAAGGCTTTCAAATCCTATGAGCCGTGAGGGTCTCATAAAGGGGATTCTTCTTACGAGTCGTGAGGATCTTGCAAGTGTAATTTCTCCTTAGGAATCGTGGGGATCCCTAAGTGTGTTGCTCCCTTGTGTGTCGTAAGGATCTCACGCGGTGTATTTTCTCCTCATAAGGTATAGAGGACCTTGCAGGTGTTTTTATTTTAACAAGATTGCGCCCTTTCGGGTTTTCACAAACTCGCCGGCAGTCCTGCTGTTTTTACTCACGGAGCCCTTTCGGATTTTCATCCGTGCCCATTTTGCTTGTAGACGTACCATTTTTTTATACTCGCGGTGGGGCTTCGCTAATCAGGGTCACTGTGTAGCCAAAGGGACTTAAGTCGCAATCCTTGCTGCTCGGACTTGTGGACCCGGATTCTACTGTCTCCATGTTTTTAGGCGGTGTATTTAGTCTAAGGAAATCACGGTCCATTGTTAGTTTAAGGACATCTCGGTCTAATATTAGTTTAAGGACATCTTGGTCCAATGTTAGTTTAAGGACATGTCGGTCCATGGCAGCTTTGAGGCGAAGTTTTGCCGGATACTACTTATAGAGTTTAGACTCGGGAGGACAGCGAGCGGACACGAGCGTCGTCATCCATTATTAACCTGAGTCGTGACTTGTTAAGCATAGTATTTCTTAAGGAACCGGCCGTTTATTGGCCTGAAGGGTCTTTCGCCATGCATATCCATGAGCAAGTAGGCCCCACCTTGGTAGACCTTATCTATGATGTACGGACCCTCGTAGTTTGGTTCGAATTTCCCCCGTTTAGCGCGATTGGGGATCATAGGTCTTTTTACGACTAGCACGAGTTCACCTTGGCGGAATGTTCTCGGCCTAGTCAATCTTTCGTACGAACGCGACATCCTTGCTTTGTAAGCTTCTAGGTTTTGCTACACCATGAAACGAGTTTCATCGAGGGCATCGAGCTCCTCAAGCCGAAGATGGCCATTTTCTTCATCCGTCAGCTCATATTGAACTGCTACTCATAGTGAGGGTAGCTCTATCTCCAAGGGAAGTACTGCGTCCGTGCCAAATACCAACGCAAATGGCGTTGTATTCGTGGCCATCTTGAACGTTGTCCGATTAGCCCAGAGAGCATCATGCAATCTCTCGTGCCAATCCTTTTTATTTCTAGACACCGTTTTCTTTATGATCTTTGTCAAGGTCTTGTTGAAAGCCTCAGCTAGACCATTAGCTCGGGGATTATAGACCGAAGAATATCTCCAATCTATATTATGTTGTTGTGCGAAGCGACTAATTTTATGGCTTCTGTAGGCTGGTCTGTTATCAGAGATAATCCGTCGCGAAGTATCAAACCGGTTGAGGGCATGTGTCTTGAAGAAATGGAGGATGTTTTCCGTCTTCACGTAGCGATACTGCCTCTGCCCATTTGGAGAAGTAATCGGTCGTTGCCAATATGAACCGATGTCCCTTGGATGATGCCGGTTCAATGGACCCAATTATATCCGTTCCCCGCATTTCGAATGGCCAGCTAGCCAGTGTTGGGTGTAGTGGATTCGGATGCTGGTGGATGAAGTCCCCATGAATTTGGCATGAGTGACACTGCTTCGCATATTCGAGACAGTCCTGAATCATTGTGGGCCAATAGTATCCCATTCTCTTGATCTTCAGCTTTATCTCGGGCCTAGCCTGATGGAAACCGCAGAGTCCATCGTGAGTTTCTTGAACGACCCTCCTCGCTTCTTCTGGGCGTGACTAGATACAACAGGAATACTAATACAAGAGTGGGCACAATCCAATATGTCCCACCTACCAAAGCAAGTCACCGGAAAGCAAGCCGTGTGCCAGCGATACCATTACTGATCCATGCAGTCAAACCTGCAAGAACCGTGTCACAACGGGGGTGCGTTGCCAACTCGCGAGTAGAAAACATCATCAGGTAGAAATCAAATAAAACAATGATTCCTAGGTCAACTATATTATAAAGGTAATACTATGATATCAAGGGTGATCGTGTCTGCATATATAAACAATATAATCAATGCCTGTATGCATGTGGATATCATCCACGTGTCCATCAATGACACAACAACATGAAAACATATGCATGTAAATATGAGGATATCAACCAACGTGTGTCCATCAACGACACATCAAAATCATGGAACCTGAGTGTCCAACATCGACACTCGAAACATCATGAAACCCGTGTCCAGTATCGACACGTAAATCTTCTTATATCGGGCTCCATCAGTCCGGATCGGCCCACGGGCTCCGTCAGTCCGGATCGGCCCATTTCCATCTCACGACTCTGGTCGGTATCCTCCGGATAACCGCCAGGTCCAAACTATCACCGGTAGGTAGTGCTCCCCTTTCAGGCTCATCGTCTAACTATACGAGTCTTCTTGCCCCGGGGTACCACACCGGGTCCACTATGTACCTGCAGACGGTGCCTATCGCTCCTCGAATCGGGTATACTCATAACTTAGAACCGAGAAAACTCATGGTGGACGCCTCGAAATACTATATCAAGAGAAACCGGGTTTTTAAAACAATACATAATTTCCTTTGAAATATAACCACGGTTCTCAAATCCAGAATCTCATGAAAACAACATCTCAATGCGTATAATCATAAAGCATGATGTATGCAAACATAGAACAGAAATGTGAGCATATCAGTATATCATGCAACATGGAATAGTGATGTGAGCATTACAATATATCATGTAACGAGTCATGTGCCAGTACTGAACAATTAAGAGTAATGGGATGATGTAGCAATTCTACCGTGTAAGTGACATAGCAATTATCGATGATGAAAGTGTGTGAGCCAGCAAATCTGTGTAAGTGTAACATACGCATCATCAATAATTGTGCAGGTGTACTAGCACAGGTATAAGTAATGCAATGAGAATATCACAAATGTAGCAGAATGTAAACCGTGAACGCAATGTCACGTACCCTATCTAACATCTACATAAAGGCTAAACTAAGCGGTGTAGACATGGATTAAATATCTATAACATATCTGAGCCGGTGAATCTATCAATCGGCATCTAGCCTCACAACATCACGTACGGTATAATCCATCGTACGACGTCCTCTAGTCAAGGGTATTAACCAATCATCACGTAGAACTCATCGCGTACGGAAATCCATCGTACGGCGGCATTTAACAAGTAGGGATTCTATCAACCTATACAATAGTGAGGGTATGGATCTAAGTCTCGTACAGCATATCACTCATTATTATCATAATTACACACACACACGCGCGCGCGCGCGCATGCCTCTCAAGTCACACCGGTATCAATTTCATATCATGCCTTGGCAACAATATCTATATTCTCATATCACCTCGCATCCGTATATCGTCATAACAAGCCAAGTCATCTTTTTTCATCACATAATATCTCACATCACGTAATCTTATATACATTTATCATATTTTACCGATCCCATAACACATCTATCTCAATCTTATCATATGTCATATCCTTATAGCTTTCCTCTCATATCTCGATATATGTATTCAATCATTCATACCATCTCTAACTAACCTTTTGACCATATCCGTAGTTTTCCTAGTATAGGTTTCTACGACTATATTCTATATATATCGGTTTCCATCCATAATTTACGGGGGTGCTATACGTCCCCGTAGATATAAATCTACTCACCTGTGGAACTCCTTATTCAGCCGTAGTCGATATGCTTCATCGTCTCGGAATCCACACGAAGGTACCTACAATCAATACACAATCGCAATGCTATTAAAATCAATGTCCAGAAAACCGATACGGCACACTGTGCGCTCATAGGTTAGAACCTATAGCCTACGCATGCAAAAACAACCAAACAACCCTCGTTGTTGACGTACAAATATCCAACGACCAAATACAATATCAAATATCAAAACCTAGAATTCCAATATCGGAAAACATAGCCAAAACCAACCCAATATGCTCTCAGATTTTGGCTCAGGTCAATTGGGACTAAACAAGCAAGTTCAGGGGTTAGGTTATAGGGTAAGCAAGCTACAGCCAAAAACTCAACCCCAGACTCCCACAAAAATACGGCGACAACACCCTAACATCCGAGCTCGCCGGCCATACCGAGGAGAAATGGGCTCGTACTTTGGTGGTGGGTTTCTACTGGTTTGTCTAGGTCAGTGATGTTGCTTGTTTTCATCCTAAACACCCCATGTTGCTCCAGATTCCCTGTAGTCCCACAATACTTCACAAAACCGACACGGGACAATTTCTAAGTTCATATTTCGGGTTCTAATCTCTGTTCTTGGCCATAAAATCAACACTAAGGGTTAAGTAAACACCCACTACAGCTCACAAGTCCACAAAACCACCTAATCCTTCTCTTGGAATTTCCAAACATCACATAACCTACCCAAATCAAATTCTAAACTAAACTAGGATATATAAACACACATATTAATCTAAAAGTGGAGGGATTACCTCATTTGGCAACTCAAGATGAGTTGCTCAAAGTCCTCAAAATCCAACTTTGAAAGGTCCATAATGTGTAGGATGAGGCGGGGATCATTTTTTGTGAAGGGGATGTAGGGTTTTGGTGAAGAAATTGAGATGCTTTCATGGGGTAGAGAAGGTGATGGAAGAGATGAGGAAGATGAAAGAGGAGTTGAGGAAATAAAAAGATGAAGAGAGAAATGAAAAAGGTCAAGAGTCTCTCTCTCTCTTTCTCACTCTCACTCTCTCACATGCCCTCACATGGCATGCCATGCCCCAAGTCATGAACGTGTCCCCCCTCTCTCTCCCCTCAATAATTCCTTTTTTCTTTCTTCTTCTCACAAAGTCCAAATATCAACAAAATACAAATGAATCAACATGCAACAAAAATGCAACGTGTCATGGTGCACTAACTATGGAAAAATATAGAAACACGGATATGGCTTAATCGCGATTAGCAGTGTACTAATCACGTTTAATTTTAAACTTGCATATAATTAATTATAAAAATGCCCAAATCCGATAAATATATTTTTAAATGAATAAATCTTTTTAATCTCCAATTATTTCACAAATATTGGTATATATATTTATACCATTTTACGAAAACCCTAAATTCGCAAATCGGATAGTTTTCGCAAAATATATTATTTTAATATTTAAATTCAAAAAATAATATTTTATATTTCTGAAATGTTACAATCTCCCTCCCCCCCATGCCCCTAAATAAATTCGGTCCCCGAATTTAAATTTAAATCCCCAATTACCCAATTACTAAAACATTTCAATAATCAGCTCAAATCAACGGGGCTCCAAAATCACGGAATACACAGAAATACCACAACGCATGAGGTGTGCATGAAAACGAGTATAAAACTCAAGGTCGAACTCCATCAAGAGTAACGCACTCGTCGGAGTTATAAAGGAGATGCAAATCTCGAAATCTACTGCCATTCTCAAACATGCTATACTCCAAAATCATAATACGTAAATAGTACGCATCATGGTAAAACTCTTCTAGAAACTGAATAAATCACATGCAAAATCTTTTCCGAATCGCCGTGCGATGCGTAGCTCACGGCACTAGTGGCGGACGCTCAATTGTAAAGTAGTAAATATATCTATATATATGTTTTTTGCTCAAATATAAGTTCCGCCTTTTTGAAATATCCCAGAGGTTTTCCTTGTAAAATTTCGTGTCACTCACGGACACGTAGGAAATAGCGAGACTATAGCTCATTTTTGAAAACCACTTGTTAAACTTTTAATACATGCAAAGTACTCAGGTACTGTCCTCAGATCAGTCATGTTCGGCTACTACATAATATAGCGCCCACTATGAAAACAAAGTGCTCAAAAGCAAAGTCAGCCTAAAAAAATCACGTATGTCTGGTGCGTACGGAAATCAAACCCAATACAAGTGCTACGAATGTGCACAAAACCAAACTAAGTGCACCGGTGTGCACAAAAGCATCTGTCAAATGCAACGGGTGTGCATGACACAACATTAAGTGCATCTCAATCCAGTGCATCCGATGTGCATGAATAAAATCTAAATCAAGTGCATCCAACATGCACGAATAAAATCTAAGTCAAGTGCATCCGGTGCGCACAAAATCCCACACCATGCGTATAATATGCGCAAAAATCCAACCCAAGCGTGTCAAGTCCGTAAAAATGATCAGCGCAGTTAAGCGCAAGAAAACGAGCGTCAAGTGCAAACGCACACAAAAACATAAATCCGGTGCAACCAATATACGGAGTATAAATCTAGTGCAACAAATGCATAAAATACAAATCGGGTGTAACAAGTGCACGGAAACTCATCAATAACTCAAATACATATAAAAACAACACCGAGTGTACCAAGGTGTATATAAAATCATAAACGTGTGCAACTGCGTACACAAAATACGTATCAATGCACTGCAAGCTCATGCGAGCTATACCGAGTGCAAAAACCAAATCGAGTGTGTACCACATGCACAAAATCAAATCAACCGTATGAAATCCACGAAATTATAAACATGTGCTATCAAGGCACAAAATCGACATCAAGTGCAATAGATATGCACAATTCGTAAATAGCCAGTAGGTACAACCATGGTGCACGAAAACAACATTATGACACTCAATCATCAAAACTCAAATACAAGTGATATAAGCGTGATACTCAGATCACAAACACAAATTACAACAAATGACATTGAGGTACATCTCCTACAATGTCGAAAAAATGTCGGTGCGTCCAAAACTGACAGAGCAAGAACATCAGCTTGCCTCCTATTCACGATCTTGCGTCTTCTGTCTCTGGGTCCTCATTTTCTCTGTGGATTACCAATCTCTCAATCCATCGGCTCATTGGCCCGGTCAGGTGTGCTAACGGAAACGATCCCGCTCTCGCACTCCTCTGGTCATATATCGGCCAATTAGCATGTCCACTCGCAAAGCAGCACGTCACTGGCGTCGGCCTCTGGCTCTCTGAATACACATGACACAATTGATCCTCGGTGTAAATCTTATCGCAGCAGTGTCCTGGAAGAAACCTGCTCAAGGTCGCTTCCGATCTCGTCTATGCCGAACTGTACGGAGGCTGGTATTCTTGCATAATCTTTTCTCGTTTTCTGGACATCTGCGTTCTCAGCACAGCATTTTCTTGGGAACTGGCCGTATCTCAACGCTTCTGTATACATATCAGATCTCTAATCTCAACGGAGAGTAACAACATCTCGTACGAACCTCTTGTTCCACTCGTCTTTATTATCGTCCACTTCGACATCACGTCATGCTATCGTTGTACTGTAATTGTTCTCGGCTACAGTCAATCTGGAGTTTCTAACACGGACTCGCAATTACGAACTCGGTATCTTCATCACTCTGTAGAAGATATCTAGCCGAACACGTCCTCTGGAATTCGTCCCAATCATCGGAGGAATATACTTTATTCTTCCATTCTCGATCAACTCACAACGCATCTGGGTGAGGTTCTTCTATCTGAAACTGGTCAACTTACTGATCTCACATCGGGGCATCCGACGAACAACGTCATCTCTGGATCGATCTACTCTAGATCTGAATAAGATTCTCCATACTGGAAATCTTCAACTCAACTGAGCCTTCGTCGGCGCATCAAATCAGATGAATTATCTCAGTTTCTCAACTCAACTCAAGATAGAATAGCTATCTTCTGTCGCATCTCTGCTTGAAAGATCCAGCGATCTCAGCTCATAAGCTTTTGAAGCGACATCCCATCAATCTTAGCAATAGCTGGGTCATCTGTCTGCGAGGTAGACGACATCACAACTCTAAGGTAGGCTGTACATCAACAGTCCTCTCACAATCCGGCAGCCTCTATCAATGGCCCGATCATCCGGTGCAAAACCGAACACTCGCTTCACACGAGAGGTCACAACACAAACACTAAATCGAGACGTTCCCATGTCACCAGAAAACACGATGGTCAGTCCTCGTCCATGACGAGCTCGCCCTGACCGCATCACTAGCATCAGCTCAATCTGCGCTCAAACCATGGTGACAGAAACCTCAAGCATGTATCGATGAAGATAGATTAAAGAAACGAAAAGAATCAACAGATCCCAAAATGGATACATGATCATAGGGAGGAACGGTGTCAATGAGAGTATGATCATAGGAACGAATAGAATCAAGGATCTCAAATGGATGTATAATCATGGGGACGAAGAGAATCACAGATCTCAAGATATGTGCATTCTAAGGTCACTTAAGCGGAGTATCGTATCGTAAGTATGTCGTGGATAATACGCACGGTATGTCATACTACTTGAGTTACATACACCATCAATCAGGGTCAACCTATGTAACGAAAGTTCGGGTCTAATACCCCCCTGTTCAAGTCTAAGTTCCATAAGTTCAAGCCTAGGTTCCGAAATAGATTACGCCCCAGACTCCACATAGTCAAAACCTAAACTCGAACCAAGGTTAAACCTAGCACTCTGATACCAACTTTGTCACTACCCGAAATTTAGTTGGTGACCGGCACTTAAATCACGCAACGTCTAAAGGCGTAACGTAAATTAAGTAAGCCGAAGCCCAGAAATCTAATCCTTTTTAAGAAAATAAAAGAGGTGAAGTTTTGAAATAAAGGCATGATGAAATCAAAAGTTTTCTTAAATGCATAGATAATGAGACATGAAAATGCAAGTGGATTATACTAGTTGAAAAACATGTTTCGTCTTTTAATAATTTGGGCAGCCCCTCCCTTGTATATTTTGATCCAAAACCACATATACATAACAACAATAAAGGCATCCCCAAGCGGGAGCTGGCTCTTCGCCAATCGGCAGAATCACAACCACGCAAGTAAGAAATATATGTATATAACGCCCAACGGTGAAGATCAACACAAAAAAATTAAGTAAAGAAAGCAAGACATCAAATTCCCCAATAGCAAACATATAAACCGTCGCTCTAAGTCTCGCAAGCACAAGTCTTTCTAAGTCTTTATACTTATACAAATACTAATTTCTGATTGATAGAGTTGACTAGATACAGCAGGAATAATAATACAAGAGTGGGCATGATCCAATATGTCCCACCTACCAAAGCAAGTCATCCGAAAGCAAGCTGTGTACCAGCGATACTGCTACTGATCCATGCAGTCAAACCTGCAAGAACTGTGACACAACAGGGGTGAGTTGCCAACTTGTGAATAGAAAACACCATTAGGTAGAAATCAAATAAAACAACAATTCCTAGGTTAACTATATCATAAAGGTAATACTATGATATCTAGGGTGACCGTGTCTGCATATATGCCAACAATATAATCAATGCCTGTATGCATGTGGATATCATCCACGTGTCCATCAATGACACAACAACATGAAAACATATGCATGTAAATATGAGGATATCAACCAACATGTGTCCATCAACGACACATCAAAATCATGGAACCCGAGTGTCCAACATCGACACCCGAAACATCATGAAACCCGTATCCAGTATCGACACGTAAATCCTCATATATCGGGCTCCGTCGGTCCGGATCGTCCCACGGGCTCCGTCAATCCGGATCGGCCCATATCCATCTCACGACTCCGGTCGGTATACTCCGGATAACCGCCAGGTCAAACTATCACCGGTAGGTAGTGCTCCCCTGCCAGGCTCACCGCCTAACTATACGAGTCTTCTTGCCTCGGGGTACCACACCGGGTCCATCATGTACCCGCAGACGGTGCCTACCGCTCCTCGAATCGGGTACACTCATAACTCAGAACCGAGAAAACTCATGGTGGACCCCTCGAAATATCATATCAAGAGAAACCGGGTTTTTAAAACAATACATAATTTCCTTTGAAATATAACCACGGTTCTCAAATCCAGAATCTCATGAAAACAACATCTCAATGTGTATAATCATAAAGCATGATGTATGCAAACATAGAACAGAAATGTGAGCATATCAATATATCAAGCAACATGGAATGGTGATGTGAGCATAGCAATATATCATGTAACGAGTCATGTGCCAGTACTGAACAATTAAGAGTAATGGCATGATGTAGCACTTCTACTGTGTAAGTGACATAGCAATTATCGCTGATGAAAGTGTGTGAGCCGGCAAATCTATGTAAGTGTAACATACGCATCATCGATGATTGTGTAGGTGTACTAGCATAGGTATAACTAATGCAATGAGAATATCACAAACGTAGCAGAATGTAAACCATGAACGCAATGTCACGTACCCTATCTAACATCTACATAAAGGCTAAACTAAGCAGTGTAGACAGGGATTAAATATCTATAACATATCCGAGTCGGTGAATCTATCAATCGGCATCCAGTCTCACAACATCACGTATGGTATAATCCATCGTACGGTATCCTTTAGTCAAGGATATGGACCAATCATCAGGTAGAACACATCGCGTACGGAAATCCATCGTTCGGCGGCATTTAACAGGTAGGGATTCTATCAACATATACAACAGTGAGGGTACGATCTAAGTCTCGTACAACATATCGCTCATTATTCATAATTATATATATATATACGCATGCCTCTCAAGTCACACCCGTATCAATTTCATATCATATCTTGGAAACAATATCTATATTCTCATATCACCTAGCATCCGTATATCGTCATAACAAGCCAAGTCATCTTATTTCATCACATAATATCTCACATCACGTAATCTTATATACATTTATCATATTTTACCGATCCAAAAACACATCTATCTTAATATTATCATATGTCATATCCGTATAGCTTTCCTCTTATATCTCGATATATGTATTCAATCATTCATACCATCTCCAACTAACCTTTTGACCATATCCGTAGTTTTCCTAGTATAGGTTTCTACGACTATATTCTATATATATCGGTTTCCATCCATAATTTGCGGAGGTGCTATACGCCCCCGTAGATATAAATTTACTCACCTGCGGAACTCCTTATTCAGCCGTAGTCGATGTGCTTCGTCGTCTCGGAATCCACACGAAGGTACCTACAATCAATACACAATCACAATGCTATTAAAATCAATATCCGGAAGTCCGATACGGCACACGGTGCGCTCATAGGTTAGAACTTATAGCCTATGCATGCAAAAACAACCAAACAACCCTCGTCGTTGACATACAAACATCCAAGGACCAAATACAATATTAAATATCAAAACCAAGAATTCCAATGTCGGAAAACATAGCCAAAACCAACCCAATATGCTCTCAGATTTTGGCTCAGGTCAATTGGGACTAAACAAGTAAGTTCAGGGGATAGGTTATCGGGTAAGCAAGCTACAGCCAAAAACACAACCCCAGACTCCCACAAAAATCCGGCGACAACACCCTAACATCCGAGCTTGCCAGCCATACCGAGGAGAAATGGGCTCGTACTTTGGTGGTGGGTTTTTAGTGGTTTATCTAGGTCAGTGATGTTGCTTGTTTTCCTCCTAAACACCCCGGTTGCTCCATATTCCCTATAGTCCCACAATACTTCACAATACTGACACGGGACAATTTCTAAGTTCATATTTCGGGTTCTAATGTCACACCCCGCTTCTCAGATTACGCTAGATTGGGCACGTGACATAGCCAACCATGCTACCTGTGGGTAGGAAGTATCCATCCACAGTCACATTACGGCTGTAGATATATCAAGAACAAGATAAAACTATCTACAAACATGTCCATAACCAGAATAACAGGAGTCAATAATAAATGAATGCGGAAGCAAATGATCCAATACAAATAACTGAAAGGTATGTCCCATAATGCGGGCTCACATCAGGAAATAAATGCAGGAAATAAAACTAACTACTACTAAACTCACAGCTCAGCCTACTAGCTGAAATACTCCTGCTCGGACTGCGGAAGCGGTACAGAATCTGGGCCATGCAAAACCCAGACGTCAGCGCGTCATGTCAACAGGTAATAATATGAACAATGTGACAGGCAATGCAAAAATAACATGAATAAAGCAATAATGTGAAACAAGCAGTGCAGGGTAGTGTGCAGTGGGTAACTAGACTGTTCTATCAGGTTTTCTATTCTAATGTCTTTGAAATCAATTGATGAATCGTCGATGTAACTCAATAGTATCCCGTGCATGCCCGGGACCACGGTCAAGATCCTCGGGGCTGAATCCGAGACGTGCCGCTAGGCAGTAACAGGTAGCAGGATGGGCGAGTGATGTCAGCATCATCACTCCGGGGCTGGCCGAGCCCGTAAGACTGATCAGAACAGGTATCGAACTGTTGAGTTACAAGTCGGTTTCACCTTTGATTTCCCCATACCCCAAGTTATGTATGTCAGGTCAGGTATTCAGTAATCAAGAACTAATGCCAACACAGGATCAGGTAAAAGCAGGTTTGTCTAGATAGACAACGGAACGGTCCATGAGGACTACATGTCAGGTTTGTTGGCATTAGGCACGAGATCAGGTAACAGGTCGGGTCATGGTACATTAGGTCAAGTCAACAGTATACGGTACCATGTCAGGTGTATCAATATATACATATGTGTAGCCATGTCAGGTCAAGATGTAACCACCATCGTGGGTGTGCTCACAATCAGATATAATCACACGTGGTTATTAACAACATGAAATAAGCAATGAATTAAATAATAAGCATGTTTCATTCAATCACAAGAGTGCAGTAATACAATGTAGCCATTTAGTCATGTTAACAGGTTTAAGCACCCTTGGCGGTGCAATAATTTATAAAACGGTCCAATACAGTTATATCAAGCCTTTGAATACGAATGTCCGAATATAATAGAACTACATGGATAAGTGCCACCATCTATTTAACAGTAAAATGTGATTAAACAGGAAGATTTGATTATTGGGTTGCAACTGTAAATTCCATTTTTAATAGTAAAATGATATAATGCAACATTGTAACCGAAATGGAAAAACGATTGTACCAAGCTAGGTTTTATAGGTTTAGGGTGTCAAAACATATATAAATATATTGTATAGCATGTAGCAAGGGGTACTTGCCTCGACGGGTCACGAACCGGGAAAAACGAAACGTAATGTCGGCGGGGAAACTCGCGACGGAAGCACGGTTCACGGATTGAACCCAAACAACGAACCAAGGAACCATACGGGTCAGAGCACTCTGCTGGATCATCGGGACACGTCGCTGGCACGGCCGGATTTCGGCGAGCACAAAAACAGTGAATAGGGTTTCTACGGGTGTAGATCTAGAGAAAGAAGGGAATGAACAGAGAAAGAAGCAGATGGGGAAATACTCACTGGTCTAGAGGGCACTAGCAACGACGGCGTGATCGGCGGCGGCGAGAACGACGTCTCCGGCGATCTGCAGCAAACATCCAGCGGGGGTTATTCAGTTCTGGAAAATGAAGAGAGGAAAGGTGAGGTGGAGAGACACTTACATGGTGTTCTGAGGTGGTTGGGGTTCGTCGGCGACGGCCAGGGGTGGCGCAGGTGGTCGCCGGTGATATCTCAGGTGACACAGAGAAGTTGCGGGGGTAGCCGAGGGTCACTGTTCTGGTCGGGGGTGCACCGGGAGAAGGAGGATAATGGTGAGGGGAACACGGCGAGGTGTTGGTCGACGGCGAGGCGTTGGACGTCTTCTGGTGGTTGCGGTGGCGAGCAGGCGACTGCAGGTGGCTGCAGCGGGGTGTTCAGGTGGCTGCATGGGTGCAGGCAATGAGGATGTGGGTGATACGAGGAGGAGGAGGCGAGGGTGCTGGTGACGCTAGCGCCGGCGTCGGGGCTGCGGCGGCAAGGGTGGAGGCGGCTAGGGTTGAGGCTCGCGATGGGTTTCCTATTCTCATGGGGAAAAGAAAACGAGAGGGGAAAAAATATATACGAGGGGGAGAGAGAAAGAGATGTGAGATAGAGAGAGAGAGATAGAGAAAGATAGAGAGAGAGATCTGTGATGGGTTTAAGTGGAGCCCAGGGAAGAAATAACTAGCCTCGTGATTGGCTAAGCAAAAATTTAGAGGTTTTAAAATATATGTTAAAAGATTTTTAAGATTTAATTTAACAATACATTGTATATATGTTAACGAAATATTATGGTTTTAAATATTATTAAATTTAGGATTTTGGCGCTAAATAAAACATTTCCAAATCGCGCCCGGGTTGGGTCCAAAAATTCGAAATTGAAATAATAGGGTTTTAAGCGGGTTCCAAATTTTAAAATTAAGTATTTTATGATTAAAAAGCATACCCCCAAAACAGACACGTGTACGCGCGCGTAGCCGTCCAAACTCGCCCGTTTCACCGAACGGGACGAGAACTCGATGCACGGACGCTACCACAAGGCTAGGGGTGTCGAGTAGGCCAAGATGGATACTTTTAATTTTATTTTAGATGCTAAAATTTGTTATATGCATAAATGACTTTGCTAGATAAAATTTTACAGTAAGTAACAAACAGGCAAGCTAAATGAGATGTGTACCATCTAATGCTCAACCAGCAACATAAAATAGTAATATTGGGCTCGGGTGTTACATTATACCCAACTACGAAAAGAATTTAGTCCTCGAAATTCTAAGAATACAAGATAGAGAACTACAGAAAAAGGTAAGGAAACTTCTGCCGGATCTCATCTTCTCGTTCCCAAGTGGACTCTCCATGCGATCGATTACCCCAAGAAATAAGCACAAGGGGGATAACCTTGTTCTTAAGAACCTTTTCCCTTCGATCCACGATTTCAACCGGTCGCTCTTCAAAAGTCAGGTCTTCCCGTACTGTTAACTCCGAATGATCCAAGACGTGTGTTTCATCTCGAACATATCTTCATAGTTGAGATACGTGAAACACATCGTGCACACCTGCCAAGGACTGCGGTAGCGCCAAACGGTACGCTACCTCTCCAACACGCTCCAATATCTCAAAGGGTCCAACGAATCGAGGACTAAGCTTTCCTCGAATCCCAAAACGAATCACCCCTCTAGTCGGTGATATCTTCAAGAATACCAAATCACCCACGGCGAACTCTAGATGTCTTCTTGACGTGTCAGCCCAACTCTTCTGTCTGTCTTGTGCGCCCTTCATATGATTTCTGATAGTGTTAACCTTCTCAACTGTCTGCACTACCAAATCTGGTCCAAACAGTCTTCGTTCACCGACATCATCCCAACAAACAGGTGAACGGCATTTACGACCATACAAAGCTTCAAATGGATCCATCTGGATAGTTGCCTGAAAACTGTTGTTGTAAGAAAACTCCACCAAGTGTAGATGATCCTCCCACGAACCCTTGAAGTCCAACATGCATGCTCTCAACATGTCTTCAAGAGTTTGGATCGTTCTCTCTGACTGACCATCAGTTTGAGGATGATAAGATGTGCTAAACTTCAATCAAGTGTAACGTTTTGAAAATCGTTTCGGTGAAATTTCGAAAAAAAGGTAAAATAAGGGGGTTTTCTGTAAAAAGTCAAAATGCAAATATCTTTATTATAAAATTAAATATACATATTCTAGCTATGTAATTGCTAGTATTTGGTGTTTATTGAGCCACTGCTGAAATTTCAAATTTTCTGAAATTTTTTCCGAAATTAATTATTTTAATATTATTTTAAGCCGGTAAGAAAATACATTAAATTAGCGATAAATACAAATTTAAATGGGCTAATCTTAATCTTTAAAATCATGTTAATTAAAATCTAGTTGTAATATAATTTTTTAGTATTTTATTTCAAGTTTTAATTGATTTATTTTATGGAAAACAAAAATATAGTTATTTTGAACTAAAACTTGCAAATATGATATTGTGGGGGGTCTTTTTGCATAGAATTTTTTTGTAAAGTCTCTCACACTCATCCTCACTCCCTTTGGCCGGCCCCACACTATTGTAGCAGCCCAAGAATTTTATTTCCCTCCTTTTGACCTTAATCATGTGAGAAATGGGTTAAAATAAGGTTTTTATATATAGTAAAGTAGGTGGGGGTATTATGGTAATTTGGGAGGGGCTTTGACTTGGATTCTTTTCCACAACTCCCTCACACCTCTCCCCACTCCCTCCTCAGCTGAAATTCCTGCAATATACAGCCCCAAAATTTCCCCTCTCATTTTTCTTCTAAACTCATCAAAATTCCATCAAAATTCCATTTAAACTTTACAATTTCAAGCCCATCCTTCATCCATTCTTCTTAACCTTTCTTCCATGGATTTTGGATGCTAGGAGGCCATCTTTGGAGTCAAAATTTCTTGCTAGATCTCTAGATCTAGAGGTATAATTCTTACCCATTTAAATTCTTATGGTTAGATTTCTTTAAATGAGTTGTTTTAGTGTTAATATTGGTGCTATTTTCATCTAGGATCTTCAAGAGAATGGTTTGAGTTAAACTAAGGTTTTCAGCACACCATTATTAAGTTAATTATTCTATTTTGCTATCTAGTATTTTATACAAACCAAATCTAAGAGTTTAACTTGCTTTTTGGGCTTCAAATTAGTGCTAATTTAGTGTTTCATGTATAGTTTGGGTTGGATTTTGTTAGTTATAAAATTCAAGAAAGGGTTTGAATGCAAGTTAGGGTTTTGTGAAATTGGTGTATGGTTGTGTAATGTATTAGACTCTTATGGCATGTTAAAACAAAGTTAGTAGCCAGTTGTTAATTGTTAGTTTAAAAATTATGATAATTACGCAAATTTGCTAACTAGCTATTTAAAATTGGTTAAATAATTGGGTTAAAAATGTAATTATATTTTTATGACATCATTAACATTATTATGAGTGGTTTAATATCTTAGGTTATGCAAAACCAAGCTTAATTGCTGAATTGTGAATTTTGCTTTAAAAGGTGTTAAAAATAGATATTTTTGCAAACTAGGGTTTTGGAATTTATGCAAATTGATGAGAATAAATTATAGGAATGGTTTATATGACTTTGTTATGATATTTAGTGAATATTGTGGATGCTAGGTTCGTTTATATATCGAGTTTTGTACTAAAACGATGATTTGTGCTTGCTAGATTTTCGGAAAAATGACTTTTTAAGTGAAATTGGGGTTTTTGTGAATTTTAAGCTATTTTATATTATAATTAGTACTTGTAATTATACAAATGAGTGTGTTGGGAGTTTTCTCGATGGTTTGGCGTTTGTACGCCGACGTCGAGGGTTTTTGGGTCGATTTGCGAAAGCAACCATAGGTTTTGACCTATGTGGGATTCGTGCGTCGTTTTGGTCATGAGTCGGATTTTAATGCGGTATGGTGTGTTATGATATGTAGGTACCCCATGTGGACTTCGAGACGACAAGCAAGCGCGTGGCGGCGTCGGCACCGGCGAACGAGGACCAGGTGAGTAGATTTATATCTACGGGGAGAAGTCGGGTGGATGGCGTATAGCACCCCCGCAGTCCGTGGTGGCGTATACGGATGCGTATACACACCAACAATTTATTATATGTTATTTGGGATTAATAACGATGTTTTGGATGGATATTGGTGTGTTGGATTATTTTAGTGTTGCGAACCCTAGGGTAGTGTTGCACTACACATACACCTACATATTTGCATACATTCCTATTTATATGTGCTCATGGGATTCTTTATAGTTATGTGATCACATGGGTATGGGACTATGTGTTCACATACGGATTTGAGGATGATACTTGGGATTGAGCTGAGTCGATGAGATTTGTTTTGTGGTTGTGATATCGGTGATATGGCAGGATTCGTACTTAAGGTACGCCCTGGTGTTATAGCGGATCTTGGGGCGGCGATACGGGTGAATAGTGTTATAAATAAAATGGTCGACATGTGATCGTGATATGAGGCATGATATGCTAGGATATTGATATTAGGCCGTATCGGGCGATGTATACCCTTGACGATGCTATGTGCTGACGGTATCGGTTTGTACGAGATTGTTGATCTGTAGTCAGATCATGAGTATATTGAGGATATTAGTATTGTACTAGACATAGGTCAGTACCCTAGACTATGATCTTGAATAAAGAGGATACCAGAGGAATGGTGTGAGGAATATGATATTGACCCGTACCTAGATTTGGGGATGCCGTACGACGGATTTACGTACGAGCTATATCTTGATGATTGATCCGCACTCTTGACTTGGGATGGCTGATTGTAGATATGGTATCGGATATGATATTATTGAGGCGGGATCATCGACAAATATATATACATGTATGTATATGGATCGACTCAGATGTTAAGCGGTTTCCTTACCTGTAGTCCAGCTTGTTAGCTTAGCCCTTTAGTTTAGTTTAGTTGTTGGATTAGATTCGATTCTTACCTATTTCAAAAACTAACGAATCGTGGGTATTTTAAAAGACAGCCCAAGGGATCCTACGGATATTTCAAAAGACGTATCTTTTCATAAAAACACCGTAGCCCCTATTTTCAAAACCCCATGATTCGTGTTATTTCAAAAGGCACCATTTGTAGGACTTATATTAGATTAATGCAGGTTAGTTACAGCTGCGTCTAGTATTCAGCTCCCGCTTATTATTGTGGTTCGCTTCGCATCGCATACTTATGTTATAATTTCTTATTGCAGTGTTGATATCATATTGTTAGGACACCAGCACCATTACCGATGATGCGTATGTACCACGTACACTTACTTGCCGGCTCACACACATCTTCATCGGTAATTGCTATGTCACGTACACCTTAGAAAATATTATTGCTTGACTTAGCTTGTTAGTTAGTAATTTGACATGATATTAGTGTGCCTGCCTTATATGCCAGCTTAACATTGTAGTTATTACTTGTCACTTCATGCATACTGTTATTCATTGTTATGCCTATATTCATGGTTTTTACATGCTATTGATGATTTGGATTCAGATTTCCATGAAATTTCCTGGATTTGGGAGGAAAACCGCAAAACTTATATAAACTGATTTCTCTCTTTTTAAATAAAAAGTGCGGTTTTTTCCCATCATGTATGAGTCGTCCACCATGAGTTTGCTGATGGATTTCGAGACCTGATTCGAGGAGACGGATGAACCGTTTCGGGTACATGGTGGACCCGGTAAGATACCCCGGGGCAAGAAGCGCGTGATGATGACGATGTGAGCCTGGCAGGGGAGCACTACCTACCGGTGATTTTACCCGACGCGTCGGATATCCGGAGGATACCGTCGTGGTCTTGAAATGGATGGTAGGGCCCGGTCTGGACTGACGGCGCCCTAGGTATTGTGATTGAGACATTGAGATTTCGAGATATTGAGGTACAGAGACTGTGATACAGAGATATCGAGATATTGGGATTACGTTTTGTGCCGATGCTAAGCACTGTTTTATGCTGATTTCATTATGATACCTCATTTTAAAAATACAAAGAAAATCTCACTAAATTATGAAAACGGTTCTTCATTTACATGTATTCTGTTTTCATGCATTCATACCTCATTCATATGATATATTTCTACTTGAGGCACTGACACGGGCACATGAGATTACACCCGGGTTAGATATTTACCCTAGCCTTGTTATAGGCTACGTGTTATTCATATATTTGAGGATATATTATGATCATTGACCTAGGTTGCGTTATTTATGCGATTTCTGTGCGTAGATAGTTTTCTATTCACGAGTTGGCAACTCACCCCCGTTGTGCCCCAGTTTCTTGCAGGTTTGCCGTACAGGTTTCTTTACGGCTTGCGGGCATAGTTTCCTTCGGGTGATTTGCTAGTAGGTGGGTTTACTTGTATCGTACCCCCATTTTATATCTTGTATATTATTATTCTGTTGTATCTAGAAGTTCCATCAACCAAACATGTATTTATTTGAGATAGAGACCAGTGATGTTTATTCTTTCGACCTTAGAGTCGCGCGTTGTATTTCTGTGGTTTCCTTATGGTTTTTGAGTTTCTTTTTGAATTTTGATCCTCGCCCTTGGCGTTGTATATTATATTGCTTGTGTGGTTGTGACCGTCGATTGACGAAGAGCTAGCTCCCGCTTGGGGATGTCTTTTTATTGATTTCGTATACTATTCATGTTGTATCCCATTTGGGGGCCAGTATTTACAAAGGAGACTCTGCTGAAATTTTCGGGAAATTTTTGATGTTTTTAAAACCGCCTAATTCGGCTTATGCTATTGAAACTACTTGCTTTAAGTTGGTTTTTCCTGCACTCTACATCTTTCTTGGTTGGGATTTCTGGGTTTTCGGTTTACTTAGATTACGTACGCCTCGAGACGTTCGTAGTTTAAGTGCCGGTCATGTTCCGTACTTTCGGGTCGTGACATCGAGTCCCCAAACTTTCCTGTAAACTCCTCCAGAAGTGTGATAAGAACCGAGTGTCCCGATCGGACATGATGCTCACCGATACCCCATGCAATCTTACGATCTCCTGCATGTACCATTCTGCCAAAGTCTCCGTTGATTGACCAATCCGGAAAGGAATAAAGTGAGCTGCCTTGGTCAACCGATCAACAATCACCCATACTGCATTGTTGCCCTTTGGACTCCGCGGTAAAGCCGTCACGAAATCCATGGTTATATGTTCCCACTTCCACTGAGGAATCGGAAGTGGTTGCAATAAACCAGCAACCCGTTGATGTTCAGCCTTAACTTGCTGACACACCAAGCACTTAGCAACAAAGCGAACAATCTCCCGTTTCATGCCTTCCCACCAGAAATGCTGTCGAATATCTCGGTACATCTTTGTGCCTCCTGGATGTACAGAATAAGCCAAACTGTGTGCCTCCTTCATAAGCTCTTCACGAACATCTCCCTTTGGCACACATAAACGGCTACCATACCTCAACGAGCCATCTTCGTGGACCAGCAAATCTGTTCGTAGTCCGGCTTCAACTTGCTCTCGAAACTTTTGCAGTCTAGGATCCTGTGATTGTGCTGCTTTAATTTTCTCAATCAAAGACGACTGCACTCGTAACTGCATCAACTGTCCTGTAGAACGTGGCAGCACGACCTCCAAGTCAAATCTTCGAAAATCTGCAATGATCTCCTTCTGCGTAGTTAACACCTGAATTGCTGGTAACCGACTAAGCGCATCCGACACAACATTAACCTTCCCCGGATGGTACTTAAGATCAAGATCATAGTCAGCCATCAGCTCCAACCATCTACGCTGCCTCATATTCAGCTCCTTCTGAGTGAACACATACTTCAAGCTCTTATGATCAGTAAAAACTTTGACTCTCTCGCCCAAAAGGTAGTGTCTCCAAATCTTCAAAACGAAAATCACAGCCGCAAGCTCCAAGTCATGAGTCGGATAATTCTTCTCATGGGTCTTCAATTATCTCGATGTGTACGCTACAACCTTTCCACGCTGCATCAGAACACATCCCAATCCTTTTCCAGATGCGTCGCTGTAAATCACCAATCCTCCGGAATTGTCTGGCACGGTCAGAATTGGGGCAGTTATCAACTTCTGCTTCAACGTCTCGAAAGCTAACGCACATTTATCCGTCCATACAAAAGGTACCTCCTTGCGCGTAAGCTTGGTCAACGGCTCTGCCAGACAAGCAAAGTTCTCCACAAATCTCCTGTAATATCCGGCGAGTCCAAGAAAACTTCTTATTTCAGCAACATTCTTTGGAATCGGCCAATCTCGAACTGCTGCAATCTTTTCTGGATCGACGGCAATGCCATCGCCAGACACAACATGCCCCAAGAACTTCACTTCCTCCAGCCAAAACTCGCACTTACTCATCTTCGCATATAATTTCTCCTGTCTCAAAGTCTGCAGTGCGATCTTCAAATGCTCAGCATGCTCCTCAAAACTCTTCGAGTAAACCAGAATATCGTCAATGAATACCACGATAAACTGGTCCAAGAACGGTGAAAAGATTCGGTTCATCAAGTCCATGAATACTGCCGGCGCATTCGTCACTCCGAAGGGCATCACTAAGTATTCGTAATGTCCGTACCGAGTTCGAAACGCCGTCTTGCAAATATCTTCTGCTTTCACTCGAACCTGATGATATCCGAATCGCAAATCCAGCTTCGAGAATACCCTCGCGCCACTAAGCTGCTCAAAAAGTTCTCCAATGCGAGGGACCGGGTACTTGTTCTTAATAGTCACCCGGTTTAAATCTCGATAGTCGATGCACATTCTTCTTGTGCCATCCTTCTTCTTTACTAGAAGAACTGGAGCACCCCAAGGTGAGTTACTGCTTCGAATCCAACCCTTCTCAAGCAATTCAGCAACCTGTTTCTTAACTTCTTCCAATTCTACTGGTGCCATTGGATAATACGCTTTAGATACTGGCGCTGCACCAGGAATAAGATCAATTGCGAACTCCACGTCTCGCTTTAGCGGTAAACCCGATATATCTTCAAATACGTCCATAAAATCGCGAACAATTGCTGGCTCTTCACCACTATCAACTTCCATTGCTGCAAGAGTATTATTTGTCGGCCTAGCCCTAAACTTGACTGGCCCGACAGAACTGCTTCCTCCAGTGAAGGTAAACTCGGGATGTCCGGGAATCTGGAAAATTACTTTCTTTGCTCTACAGTCAATGTGAGCGTGGAAAGTGCCAAGAAAATCCATTCCCAAGACGACTTCATAGCTGCCCGTATCAATCACCAAGAAATCTGCAAAGAGTTCTCGTCCGCACAAAACAACTGTACAATCTTTACACTCCCTACTAGATATGATTTTCCCATTCCCAGTGTGTATGTCCCAGAAACTAGACAGGGTCATGCAGGTAATCGAGTGTGTAGTTATAAATTTGGATGACATAAAACAGTGGGATGCACCAGAATCAAATAATGCCAATGCGGGAAAACCATGAACGAGTAAAGTACCTGAAACCACTTCTCCTGATGCCTTGGCTTCCTCAGCTGTCAAGGTAAAAGCTCGAGCCTGATTAGGTCCTTAAGTCAGCTATTTCTGCCCTTGGAACGGTCTCTGCGGAGGCTTCTAAATATCATTTCTCGTACGAAGCTTCGACGGACAGGCACCAACTGCGTGATCAGCCGCTCCACAAACCAAACAAAGTCCCAGCCTTCTTCGACAATCCTTCTGCACGTGCCCAGGTAAACGGCAGTAGTCACAAATCACGCTCTTTCTTCGATCAACAATCATAGGCTTCTTCATTGGTGCTACACCGCGACAGTCCACTGGAATACCCTTGCGACCATGAGCTCGGTTAGGCACAAATGCGGGCTTCCTGGCCGCAACTGCTGTCTGCTGCAAGCTCCCCTTCATCCCAGATAAACTCTGCTGTTCTTGAGCTGCCGTAAGAACCTGTGAGAAAGTGGTCAAACCAAGAGAGACAATCTGCCTCTGGATGTCCACATCCAAGCTACGCATGAACTTTCGTGCCCTGTCTGCATCGTTGGCGACTAAAGATCCAACGAATCTGCTGAGTCTCGTCCACTCTGCTGCATGCACGTCCACGGGTGCTCCATTCTGCCTTAACCCAATAAACTACTCTTCCATTTCCTCCCGTGCAGTCCGCGGGAAGAACTTCTCCAGGAAACTCTTAGAAAAATCTGCCCAACTGATCGTCTTGGGCAAGCGGGTCTCCTCCACAAGCCACCATTCTCGGGTGTAGTCCACTAACTGAATGCGTACCACATCAACTCTTTTGTCCTCTGGAATCTGTGCCGCAATCAGCAAATTCTCCGTGTCAACTAGCCACTGCTCGGCTGGCAACGGCTCCTCCAAACCAGTGAATGTAGACGGACCCAAACGTCTAAAATCTGCCACGGTCCCTACTCGGTCAACTGGTTTAGCTCCAACGTTGTTTACAGATTGCTGAACGATCTGCAAACCTTCCTGAAACGAATCTGCTTGTTGCTGGATCAGCTCGGTCTGCCTCTTCTGATTTTCCAGCATTCCCCTTATCACTCCAAGAATGGAGGCTTCGTCCACACGCCTCTGGTACGTCTTGAAATTCTTATCTGCCATATTCCTGAAATCAAAAACACCCAACATTAGCATGATGATAGATTTAATATATAGATCAAGGCTAGAACTCCAAGATACTTAAATAGAGTACCGCATTGTAACTATGCCGCGGTATCATAGCCACAATTACTTAACTCCACCCAAGTCGCCTAAGTCCTAGAGATAACAAGAAATCATGTTTTCGAGTCGACATGCAAAGGAAGTTTGCACATCGTAAAAGATATAATCAGGAAGAATGTGATTCAAGAATGGTAAACGGCAAAGTGGCAGAACATGTTCCCTAACACGGGTATTCTGATTCGTGTATTGGGCACAATACCCAACTACAAAAGAATCAACCCAACTAACCTATGGCTCTGATACCAAAAGAACCATGTCACGCCCCGCTTCCCAGAGTACGCTAGATTGGGGACGTGACATAGCCAACCATGCTACCTGTGGGTAGGAAGTATCCATCCAAAGTCACATTACGGCTATAGAGATATCAAGAACAAGATAAAACTATCTACAAACATGTCCATAAACCAGAATAACAGGAGTCAATAATAAATGAATGCGGAAGCAAATGATCCAATACAAATAACTGAAAGGTATGTCCCATAATGCGGGCTCACATCAGGAAATAAATGCAGGAAATAAAACTAACTACTACTAAACTCACAGCTCAGCCTGCTAGCTGAAATACTCCTACTCGGACTGCGGAAGCGGTACAGAATCTGGGCCATGCAAAACCCAGACGTCAGCGCGTCATGTCAACAAGTAATAATATGAACAATGTGACAGGCAATGCAAAAATAACATGAATAAAGCAATAATGTGAAACAAGCAGTGCAGGGTAGTGTGCAGTGGGTAACTAGACTGTTCTATCAGGTTTTCTATTCTAAAGTCTTTGAAATCAATTGATGAATCGTCGATGTAACTCAATAGTATCCCGTGCATGCCCGGGACCACGGTCAAGATCCTCGGGGCTGAATCCGAGACGTGCCGCTAGGCAGTAACAGGTAGCAGGATGGGCGAGTGATGTCAGCATCATCACTCTGGGGCTGGCCGAGCCTGTAAAACTGATCAGAACAGGTATCGAACTGTTGAGTTACAAGTCGGTTTCACCTTTGATTTCCCCATACCCCAAGTTATGTATGTCAGGTCAGGTATTCAGTAATCAAGAACTAATGCCAACACAGGATCAGGTAAAAGCAGGTTTGTCTAGATAGACAACGGAACGGTCCATGAGGACTACATGTCAGGTTTGTTGGCATTAGGCACGAGATCAGGTAACAGGTCGGGTCATGGTACATCAGGTCAAGTCAACAGTATACGGTACCATGTCAGGTGTATCAATATATACATATGTGTAGCCATGTCAGGTCAAGATGTAACCACCATCGTGGGTGTGCTCACAATCAGATATAATCACACGTGGTTATTAACAACATGAAATAAGCAATGAATTAAATAATAAGCATGTTTCATTCAATCACAAGAGTGCAGTAATACAATGTAGCCATTTAGTCATGTTAACAGGTTTAAGCACCCTTGGCGGTGCAATAATTTATAAAACGGTTCAATACAGTTATATCAAGCCTTTGAATACGAATGTCCGAATATAATAGAACTACATGGATAAGTGCCACCATCTATTTAACAGTAAAATGTGATTAAACAGGTAGATTTGATTATTGGGTTGCAACTGTAAATTCCATTTTTAATAGTAAAATGATATAATGCAACATTGTAACCGAAATGGAAAAACGATTGTACCAAGCTAGGTTTTACAGGTTTAGGGTGTCAAAACATATATAAATATATTGTATAGCATGTGGCAAGGGGTACTTGCCTCGACGGGTCGCGAACCGGGAAAAACGAAACGCAATGTCGGCGGGGAAACTCGCGACGGAAGTATGGTTCACGGATTGAACCCAAACAACGAACCAATGAACCACTTGGGTCAGTGCACTCTGCTGGATCGTCGGGACACGTCGCCGGCACGGACGGATTCCGGCGAGCACAAAAACAGTGAATAGGGTTTCCACGGGTGTAGATCTAGAGAAAGAAGGGAATGAACAGAGAAAGAAGAAGATGGGGAAATACTCACTGGTCCCGAGGGCACTAGCAACAACGGCGAGATCGACGGCGGCGAGAACGGCATCTCCGGCGATCTGCAGCAAACATCCAGCAGGGGTTATTCAGTTCTGGAAAATGAAGAGCGGAAAGGTGAGGTAGAGAGACACTTACATGGTGTTCTGAGGTGGTTGGGGTTCGTCGGCGACGGCCAGGGCCGGCGCAGGTGGTCGCCGGTGACGTCTCAGGTGACACAGAGAAGTTGCGGGGGTAGCCGAAGGTCGCTGTTCCGGTCGGGGGTGCACCGGGAGAAAGAGGATGATGGTGAGGGGAACACGGCGAGGTGTTGGTCGGCGGCGAGGCGTTGGACGTCTTCTGGTGGTCGCGGTGGTGAGCAGGCGACTGCGGGTGGCTGCAGCGGGGTGCTCAGGTGGCTGCATGGGTGCAGGCAATGAGGATGTGGGTGATACGAGGAGGAGGAGGCGAGGGTGCTGGTGACGCTAGCGCCGGCGTCGGGGCTGCGGCGGCAAGGGTGGAGGCGGCTAGGGTTGAGGCTCGCGATGGGTTTCCTGTTCTCGTGGGGAAAAGAAAACGAGAGGGGAAAAAACTATATACGAGGGGGAGAGAGAAAGAGATGTGAGAGAGAGATAAAGAAAGATAGAGAGAGAGAGATCTGTGATGGGTTTAAGTGGGGCCCAGGGAAGAAATAACTTGCCTCGTGATTGGCTAAGCAAAAATTTAGAGGTTTTAAAATATATGTTAAAAGATTTTTAAGATTTAATTTAACAGTACAATGTATATATGTTAACGAAATATTATGGTTTTAAATATTATTAAATTTGGGATTTTTGCGCTAAATAAAACATTTCCAAATCGCGCCCGGGTTGGGTCCAAAAATTCAAAATTGAAATAATAGGATTTTAAGCGGGTTCCAATAAGTGTTTTATGATTAAAAAGCATACCCCCAAAACGGACACGTGTACGCACGCGTAGCCGTCCAAACTCGCCCGTTTCACCGAACGGGACGAGAACTCGATGCACGGACGCTACCACAAGGCTAGGGGTGTCGAGTAGGCCAAGATGGATACTTTTAATTTTATTTTAGATGCTAAAATTTGTTATATGCAGAAATGACTTTGCCAGATAAAATTTTACAGTAAGTGACAAACAGGCAAGCTAAATGAGATGAGTACCATCTAATGCTCAACCAGCAACAGAAAATTGTAATTTTGGGCTCGGGTGTTACATCTAATCTTTGTTCTTGGCCATAAAATCAACACTAAGGGTTAAGTAAACACCCACTACATCTTACAAGTCCACAAAATCACCTAATCCTTCTCTTGGAATTTCCAAACAGCACATAACCTATCCAAATCAAATTCTAAACTAAACTAGGATATATAAACATACATAGTAATCTAAAAGTGAAGGGATTATCTCATTTGGCAACTCAAGATGAGTTGCTCAAGTTCCACAAAATCCAACTTTGAAAGGCCCATAAGGTATAGGATGGGGTGGGGATCATTTTTTGTGAAGGGGTGTAGGGTTTTGGTGAAGAAATTGATATGCTTTCATGTGGTAGAGGAGGTGATGGAGAAGATGAGGAAGATGAAGGAAGACTTGAAGAAATAAAAAGATGAAGAGAGAAATGAAAAAGGTCAAGGGTCTCCCTCTCTTTCTCACTCTCACTCTCACTCTCTCGCATGCCCTCACATGGCATGCCATGCTCTAAGTCATCAGCGTGTCCCCCCCTCTCTCTCCTCAATAATTCTCTTTTTCTTTCCTTTTCTCACAAATTAAAATATCAACAAAATACAAATGAATCAACATGTAACAAAAATCCAACATGTCATGGTGCACTAACCATGGAAAAATGTAGAAATACGGATTTGGCCTAATCGCGATTAGTAGTGCACTGATCACGTTTAATTTTAAACTTGCATATAATTAATTATAAAAATGTCCAAATCCGATAAATATATTTTTAAATGAATAAATCATTTTAATCTCCAATTATTTCACAAATATTGGTGTATATATATTTATACCATTTTACGAAAACCCCAAATTCGCAAATCGGATAGTTTTCGCAAAATATATTATTTTAATATTTAAATTCCAAAATTAATATTTTATATTTCTGAAATGTTACAATTTACTTGGCTAACGACCAGCTGGGAGTCTCCATATATGAGGAGGTTTTCGATTCCCATGTCAACAGCAATCTCAAGACCTGCTATCAAAGCTTCATACTCAGCCTCATTGTTTGTTCTCGGCTCCGTTAAAGAAAGGGCAAAATGCATTATCCCTCTTTGTGGAGTCACAAAGATAAGGCATACTCCGGCTTTGATTATGGGGGTGCTTTGCTTCCGCCTCTTCATAGACGATGCCCCATTGATGTAAAGTTCCCATCGGGTATCACTCCCTTCCTTCTCCCCATTGATTGTATCGAACGCATATTCATCTGGCAATTCGCAATTTAAGGAAGAATCAGCTGGTATCGGATGCTCAGCAAGAAAGTCGGCAATGGCATGGCTTTTTATTGCCTTGAGTGGTCGATATACTATCGAGAACTCCATCAAGGGAAGGGCCCATTTGGCAAGCATTCCCATTAACATGGCTCTTGACATTAAATACTTGAGAGGATCCATTTTTGATGTGAGATGGACTTCATGTGCCAGGGCATAATGTCGAAGCTTCATTATTGCGAAGATCGGTGCCAGACAATGTTTTTCGATGGGGGTGTAATTATTTTTTGCCCCCAGGAGAACTCGACTCAGATAGTAGAGAGCTCTCTCCTTCCTTTGGTCGTTCTCTTGTGCCCATAGCGTGCCTAAAGAATCTTCAAGGGTTGTTGTATACAGGATGAGGGGCTTTCCCTTGACCAGAGCGGTCAGTACGTGCGGGTTCTGCAGATATTGCTTTATTTCATCCAGTGCACTTTGGCATTTATGATCCTAAACGAACGGGGTCCCCTTTTTCATTAAATGGCTGTAGGGGCGGCATTTGCCGAAGAGGTTAGCTATGAACCATCGAATATACACGAGCTTCCCTTAGAGAAACCGTAGTTGCTTAAGAGTTCTTGGCGAGGGCATTTCCATAATCGCCTTGATCTTTGATGGGTCTATTTCGATGCCTTGGTGTCGTACGGTGAATCCTAGGAATTTGGCTATGGAGATTCCAAACGCGCATTTCAGAGGGTTCATATTTAGATTATATTTCCGAAGACGCTAGAACACTATTTTCAAGTGCTCCCAATGTTCCTCATATGATTTGCTTTTCACCACGAGGTCATTGATATAACATTCGACAATCTCGTGTATGAGGTCATCGAAGATCTTCGTCATGGCCCTCTGGTAGGTGGCTCCCGCGTTCTTCAGACCAAACGGCATCACTTTGTAGCAGAATATGCCCACCGGAGTCCGGAAAGCAGTGTGCTTTTGGTCTTCAAGATGCATCTTGATTTGGTTGTACCCTGAGGATTCGTCTATGAAGGAGAACACTTCATGGGTGGATATGTTAGCGATCATCGGCTCGCTAACAGGCACTGGGAAGTTATCCTTCGGGCAAGCTTTATTGAGGTCCCGAAAGTCTACGCAGACGCGCACCGTCCCATTTTTCTTCATCACAGGGACGATATTGGCGATCTAGTCGGCATATTGAACTTCTTGGATGAAGCCAGAATCAATTAGCTTCTTGAATTTGGCGTTGATGCTCATTTTAAGTTCGAGCCGCATTCTCCTTGGTGCCTGTTTGACTGGCTTGACATCCGGTGATATCGCCAGTTTATGTATAGCTATCTCTGGATCCCGGCACCTCAGAATAGTTCCATGCGAAACAGTCTTTATACTGCATAAGCACGTCCTTTAATGTATCCAACTGCTCTTTAGACAGTATTTCACTGACAAACGTTGGCCTTGGATCGTTTGTTGTCCCCAAGTCGATTTTCCTCAGATTGTCTGCTTTAGTATGTATCCCATCTTCCAGCTCTTTTGGCGCTGGTGGATATTCTTAGATCACTTTGTCTTCGTCTTCATTTGCGAAGCAATGGGAGAGGTCGTCCATATTCTCATGCTCTCCCTCCTTTGAGAACGTTATCACATGGCAGGAATGAGCTCGTTTCCAAGCTCGATGATGATCTAGACTTACCCTCGTAGTGTAGGTTGCTTTTGGCTCATGCTTTCGTGGTGGGGCTACCCTCCAACTGTCGGATAAAGCGAACCTGCCTCGTTGATATTGGTCTTCGACCCAGTCTCTGAAGGTGAAGCAATTTTCAAGCGGATGTCCTATTGCTCGGTGATAGGAGCAATAAGCCGGGTGATGGACCTTGTCTATTTGTTCGGGGCGCTGAGACTCCGGGAGCACCATCATTTGATGTTTCATGACAAGGTCAAAGATTTTCCTTGTCTTGTCTTGAGGGAAAGAGTATTCTCGACCCATCTTTTTCATAAAAGACGGATTCCAGCTGCCTTTTTCTCGATTGCGTGACTTCTTGAATCCGCTTCGCTGTTTTTGAACGTCATTCCCGTTCTTTACCTTATTGTTGCTTCTACGTCGGGCTTTATTTTTGCCACAAGGCGGGTTGAGGGTGAAGGGGATCGTCATCCTCCATAGCCTGTTGAATGATACGTTGTGTCCTGGCTTTTTCGTCAATAGCCATTTCGCAGCTGTGGTCATCTCGAACCCTTTGAACTACTTCTCTTATTAGCTTGTCATTCTGTCCTTCGAATGACGAGCTTGGTATTCTCATGGCGGGATCTCGCTCTGATTCGACATCAACACTATCTGGAAATGCATTTTCTTCTTTACCGGAGTTATTTATGACATGGTAGCTATGAAATCGCTCCCGTTTATTGGACCGAACGTATCCAAGACCAGTCGTCTCCATTCTCCCGTTGGGAATATTCCGCTGAGTCCTGGGAACGTCCTAAATCTTGTTATAGAACTGGGCTTGTCGAGCAGTCTGTTTGAAGGGTATACCTTGCCATCTCAATAGTCTTTTCAGTCCCTCTGCGTAGTATCTGGGCAGACGGATTGGTTGAAGCCTATCGAGTGCAGGTTCGGCACCATGCCAGACTTCTTTCTCCACTTTAGTCTCTGTGGATTGGTAGAAAAGGATCGACTTTTCACCTCTTTGCTTAGGAGGGACGTAGAAGGTCTGCAGCTCTTGCTCGCTGTACGTATCAAGTGCATCAAGTTCTTTGTAATGCCGCTGCGGAACCAAGGTAATCTGTAAACTCTGGTCAGCTCCAGCAAAGGTCTGTATTGACGGGTGGACGGAGAACACTGTGTTGGCCTCGTCTTCAGAGTCACTGCCAAATACCAAAATGGGAGTAAATGGTCCTGGCCTGTTGCTTTGGGGTTGTCCCGAGTAGACCATCTCTTCATCCTCTTCGGTATCGCTTCCAAATATCGGGAGAGTGGCGATGGCTTTTTGTTTATTCTCTGGTTTGCGACATCTTTCCATGTCTTCGAAGTCTGGTAAGAAGTACTTGGCGTCTTCATATTTGCGGACTTCATTTACGGAGAATGGGTTTAGCTCCCCTGTAACTGTGTACTCGAGGTCGTCTTTGAAGTACTTCATACACTGATTTGTGTAGAAGGGATGTTGTTGTACTCATATAACCAAGGCCTGCCGAGCAAAGCGTTGTAGCAAGTCTTGGCATCAATAACATGGAACTTGATGTCAGTGACGAGCAGCCCGAAGCGTAATGTCAGTATTACAGAACCGAGTGTTTGTGATGATTGGGAGTCAAAACCGGAGATGGTAATTTTATCCCGAGCCAAATGCTGAACGTTCATGCAAATCTCCTTTAGTACTCTTATATTGAGAAGGTTGACAGAGGACCCATTGTTAACCAGGATCTTTCCTATCTTGATGTCGTGGCAATACCCGGTTACGTATAACGGACGGTTGTGCTCGCACGTTCCGAAGAGGAGGTCTTCATCGCTGAAGGTGATGTCCGCTGTGTGAACTTCTTCCGGCTCGTCTTTCATCTTTTCTTCCATCAGGAAGGCTTGAAACTGATCGGGCTCTTGTAACGCCTTGATCAGGGAATCCCGTGCCTCTTTAGATAAGAGAAGGGCATCCAAAATACTCAATTGTGAGGGTTTCTTCCTCAGATGTGCTAGGAAATTATAATCCACCTTGTTCTTTCTGAGCGGGTCCTTGGCTGTGAGCTCTTCGACGACTCTATCATCGAGGGCAATCTCCTCAGGGACTTTTTCCTTCCCTTTGTCTCTTTTGCCCAAACCTCTGTTTGAAGGTCCGAGATTCTTTTCAGGCAACGTACGATTACGCAGCTGAATGTTCTCACAGTTCTTCATCTCTTTCTCTTTTTCAGAGGTGGATTCTTTGAAGAGAGGGCCGAGGGCTATTTCTTCGTCAGAATCACTCCCGAAGGTAATAACTTGAGATTTTTCTCTTGTCAAACTGGTATCAACCATATGACAGGTGCCAGCCGTTTCTTCACGCTTGTCTGTCGCGCTTCTCTGTTCCCGACGGGCTTTGCGCTTCATTCGCTTGAAGTGTTGTTGATGGGCAGCATATCCCTGCCACCACTTCATGAAGGCATTGTACTCTTCGGTGGGGCGCGTGGCCTTCCAATGGTATAAGCAGTAGTTCGGATGTACATTCGCTTCGTTGTAGCACGTACTCCCAGGAGTATTTCCTTCGAAAGGAGACAGCTTCATTCCCATTGACAGAGTTTTGGCGAACTGCTTCTCTATCTTGATTCTGCTCTTGTTGGTGGCAGGTGTGCTTCAATCCGGTTGGGGTACTTTATGACTTCTCATTACCGGGGCTTCTTCAGCTTGACTCCAACGTTTGGCTTTTTCGTATATGGCCGCTTCACGTTCTCGGTCAGCTTTGCTCTTTTGGAGAGCTTCATTCAGTAGCTTGTCAATCAGGTCATCTGACGGCTCCATGGAATTTGGTTCTGGATCTGCCCCCAGTTTCTCTACGTCAGGAGCTTCTTTACCGTTTATCGACGAGTGAGAGATCATGTGGCAGCTCGCCACATAATCCTCGGGCTCTTCTAAAGAATCGTCTCCTTCATCAATGTCACTGTTTCCATTATCAAGAACATGCTTGAAGAATTCTTCTAATGTGACTGGGGTCCGCGCTTTTTGGTTGTATTCCTCCAGTGCGTCGATATACTTTTGCAGACCCGTACGATTACCGTCGAGCTGCACGGGCTTCTTGGCCTTCTTCTTTTTATTTAAAGATTTCGGTGGCTTGGCCTAAAGGTTTTGCCCATCGTTACCAACTTTTAGCATTGGGCGGGGTTTAAGCATTCTGTCAATAATCTTAGGCTCTAGCAGGCTTCTCCACCTAATCGCCGGACATGCTTGAAGATCCTTCAGCATTCATTTAGTTTTAGCCGAAAGGACAACTTCCCATGGAGCTTTTTCTACAAATGAGCATGATGCCCCCGGCATATCCACCTTTTTAAGAGCGTGCTATTGTGGCAGGTTTACCCTCCAGTTTTCGGACAGCGCGAACTTGCCCTGTTGGTACTGGTCTTCAACCCAGTTTTTGAAGACGTAGCAATATTCGATTAGGTGGCCCACTATTAGGTGTTAGGGGCAGTAATTGGGATTGTTGACGTCGCCCGGTTGTAGTGGGCGTCTTGGATCCAGCAGAGTGATAAACCTGTTGCGCACCGCTAGTTTTAATAGTCTCCTCGTCTTATCCCGGAGGAACGAGTAAGGACGTCTCAACTTTTCTCTAAGGGATCTTGGTTTATTGTTTTGGTGAGCAACCGGTTTAGGGTCACTCGGTTGTTATTCAGCGTTGGCGACGAAAGCCGCTTTCCCTTTGCTTTTTTCATTCCAAAGATGTGTCCTTGAAGAGGACGGCCTATGGCCCATCTTATCCATTTGGGCCAGTTTGTCAATTAAGGCCTAGAAGGTGGTTGGCTTGAAGAACATCATAAATTGGGCTATAGTTGCTTGAAGATCAAGGGTCCCCACGAACATGCCCATAGAAGGAGCTTCTTCTATGCGTTGTTCACACTTTGACCATAGGTTACGCCACTGAATCGCGTATTGAACCCAGGTTTCTCCCGTCTTCACCCTGGCGTTGATTAGTGCCGTGATCGGGGTGCGCTAGCTAGCGCTTGGAACCGTTGCATAAATAGTAGCTCCATTTCTGTAAATGTCTTGATGGAATCATTCGGAAGCTCCGAATACCATTCAAATGCTGTCTCCGCTAAACTGCTGACAAATTGGCGAAGCAATAGTTTTTCGTCGCCTCCAGTATTGCCGCATAGAGCTCTGAATTGAGCAACGTGTTGTTGCAGATTGCCCGTCCCCTTATACACATGGAATTTGGGGATCGTATATCCTGGCGGGTACTTAATTTGGTCGTACCAGCCTGGATAAGGTCGCCCAGTTCTGACGACTTGGCCTGCCGCTTCGTTCACTTGATGAGCTCGTATTTGTTGAGCTATGTAGTCATCAAGGGTAGCTTGGGAGATCGTCTCCTCCCTGGCTGCTGATAAAGCCGGAGGAGGGTTTGATGTCTCCCTTCTGTCGTCTTCAATGATTATTGGAGGGTCTTCAGCTGGAGGATCCGGCTAGATCATCATCCCCACCATGTCTTGGAATGGAAGCGCCATTTATTTTATATTAGCTGCTTGTTCCGCGACCTCTTTATCTTTCTTTTCAAACACCTTTCATAGGAATTCGGTGTCGGTCTCCTGCTCCTGGCGTTGTTCCGACGAAATTTCCGGGCTTTCTTTCTGCCCAGTGAGTGCGGCCATCCTTGCCAACATCTCCTGGAGCTTTTGTTGTTGCTCCTGAGCTTTCGTCACAGACTGTGTGAGTGGTCGATAACTCACGGAAGCACGACTATCCTATTTTCCGGATGCCATGTAGACGGTATGCACAACCATGCCCCCAGACTTGGGGCGTTTTGGTCCACTGCCTTTGATATTTGCCGCCGACGGTGGAAGATTCTCTGGCCTTTTCTTTTTATAGGAGGCCAAAGTTGAGGGGGCCATTGCAGCAGGCACCCACACAGATGACACCTTCCGTGGTACGACGGAGGGATGGTCCTCCTCTTGATGAGCCTTCGTCTTCTTCAGCCGGTGAGAGTAATCTTTGTCAATCACAGAGTCTTGGACTTTCTGCCAGACTCTATGGATCTTGGAGAACAACCGCTGAGGAGGCTGTTCCGGCTTCACCTGTGTCGTGCTTTCCACAGGCGGAGTAGACTTCTTCAATATAGCAGTTGGAGAGTTCTTGCGCACCCTCCTGAGCAGCTCAAAGCCGTTCCCCGTTAGAATAACAGCATCAATTTCCATCATTGGAGCTGGTGGGGTAAGTCCAGAAGGAGAATTACCCCTGGCTTTCCTCACTCAGCGCCAGTGGCGATGTCGAGCATGTCTTATGGATAGGATCAGCTCAGTTGTAGAAGCAACCTCGTTATGCCCCTTGCTTTGATGAGAGGCTGCTGTCGGTGTCAGCTTATCGAAAACTGACGTCCGTTGAGAGGGAACGGTCAATCTGTCGAAGGCATACTTTCTGGCAGGGGAAGAATTTTTAACGACCTCGCCTGCAACAAAAGTTGGAATGGCCAGTCTTGCGAAGACTGATCCTTTAGCAGGAGAAGCCCCTTTAACGACTTCGTCTGTCGGGATAGGAATGGCTATCCGCTTCGAGATAACCCCTTCAGGTATTGCAGACCTCTTTGCGGGCCCACTGGAGCTTTGGCCCAGTCTGTTAAAGACTGAGGTAGAAGATATGGACGACACGTTGAGAAGGGTCGTGGTAGCTACAGTCGACTGAAGACCGACTTCTTTAGGGCCTCTTATGATGGCATTGAAGCATTGAAGCTCATTGGCGGGAGCATGGTCCCGAAGAACAATCCAGTGGTGGCTTGAGTCACCTTCTCTACTGGAATCGCAAAGATTGAGGCCGCTTGGGGCCCATAAGTCACTCCTCCAGCAGGGACGGAGTGGTAGTTGCTGTTGCAATTGGTGCAGTTGGAAGCCATCGATGTCATCTTCTCTTCTGCATGGAGGAAGACCAAATCTTAGTACCTCAAATCTAGGTGCAACCATATTAAACCGTGATTCTTTCGCGAACACGACACACGAAGTGTGGAGTGGAAAGAGGAAAAGGTCCCACCGGGCGTGCCAGAATCTGTTCACCGCCGAAAGCCGGGAAAGACAAACGTCTTGCCTGAATTTGGGGGCAGATGCTATTTGGATTTATCCGTCCATCTCTCCGAAGATGTCAAGTTGATTTATGGCATCATATATCGAAGGTTCGGACAGATGCGGCCGTTGTAGCAGACTTCGTCAGATTCCCCCTCATTGTGAGGGGTTTCTGATTGTGGGGACACTCTTCCCTGCAGGCGCAAGCCCCTGCAGTTATTTACGTTACCGCGTAGAGATAACCACTTTCTCCTTCTCCAGATATTCACTTCGTGTCGTGTGTGTTTGTTTTATTTTTGGTTGCCCATGGATTGTATACGGAGACTAATTTGTGTTGTCGCCCGTAGGGCGTGGATTAGTCCAAATACGTATATTCTTAGATTTAGGTTTAGGGTTGATTTAAGGATCGTTAATCTCATTTGAGATTAAGTTCAACTTAAATGTTTGTTGAGAATACGTTAGTCTAATTTTAGACTAAAATCTACTCGGCAGGATTTTTGGGATCATTCAGACCCAACAAAAGAGCATTTGGGCTCTATTGCTTTAGTTTAAGGACGTTACGGTCCATAGATCACCATTTTTGGGGGTGATGGTTTAGTTTAAGAACGTTGCGGTCCAGAGTTAGTTTAAGGACATTGCGGTCCATAGCTAGTTTAAGGACACTGCGGTCCGTATAATTGTTGGTTGTCAGGACTCGCCACCTATCTGAAGACGTTGAAGAATTACAACGACATATATCAGAGGTGTGGGGAGATGTACCCTTGAACCAATGAATGTTCGTCCGAAGATGGATGATCTTGTTTGGGACTAAGACCAATCTGGAAAATAAAGAGCCCATGGGCTCGGTTGATTAGGAGTTAGGCCAACTTAGGTTCAACCCAGTCATTTCATTTTTGAATAAAGTGTTAACACTTGAATGTTCTTGGTCCCCTTTTTGTGCCAACAATGTCGAGCATTCATATGGGTTCTGATGCCCTTGCTTCCCTTTTTATTTGTTTTTTTATAGAGTGTTAAACACTCTCTATGGCGCCCACATGTGGAGCACGTGAGACGCTTGGCACTGAGTGTCAACTGTTGGGCGCTGGTCGATGAGTGCAGAGCACTTTATGCTGAATAGCGCCCGCGTGAGGGGCGCATGGGGCGCTTGATACTGAGCGCCAACTACTGAGTGCTAGGTGTTTACCGCCAAAAGCCGGGAAAGACAAACGTCTTGCCTGCATTTGGGGGCAGATGCTATTTGGTTTTATCTGTCCACCTCTTCGAAGATGCCAAGTTGATTTATGACACCGTGTATCGGAGGTTTGGACAGATGCGGCCGTTGTAGCAGACTTCGTCAGATTCCCCCTCGTTGTGAGGTTTTTTTTTTATTGTGGGGTCGCTCTTCCCTGCAAGCACAAGCCCCTGTAGTTAATTACGTTACCGTATCGCGGTAACCACTTTCTTCTACTCCAGAAGGTCACTTCGTGTTGTGTGTGTTTGTTTTATTTTTGGTTTCCCGTAGATTGTATACGGAGACTAATTTATGTTGTCGCCCGTAGGGCGTGGATTAGTCCAAATCCGTATTTTCTTATATTTGGGTTTGGTTTGATTTAAGGATCGTTAACCTTGTTTGAGATTAAGATCAACTTAAATATTCGTTAAGGATACGTTAATCTGATATTGGACTAAGATCTACTTAACGGGGGTTTGGGATCATTTTTTGATCCAACGAAAGAGCATTTGGGTTCCATCGTTTTAGTTTAAGGACGTTACGGTCCATAGCTAGTTTAAGGACATTACGGTCCATTGGGGTATGCTCATGGGTTTAAGAGTGCATCCAAGAGCTGTTGGTTGTCGGGACCCTCCACCTCTCTGATAACGTTGAAGAGTTACAACGACATGTATCAGAGGTGTGGAGAGATGTACCCTTGAACCGAACTCCAGATTGAAGGGAGGGATCATATTGGAACGAATATCATTTTAGATGCCATGTGTCAGGAGATCATTGGCCATCTTTGGAACTAAGATCGATTCGGGGAGACCAGAGTATAGGAGGGTTCGGTTGATTGATGGTCAAAAGGTTTTGGCCTCGGGAGACTTGGCTAATTTGGGCTAAGGTTGGCCTCTCACAGTATTAAATACTGATATCTGCTTGGCGCTCACGTGCTCCCACGTGATGCTCTAAAGTAGTGTTAAACACTATAATTTGGAGCACTCACGTGTGGCACGTGAGGCGCCTAAAAATTGGTGTGGTGCCCTTGGGTTCGAACCCCTGTCTATACATATAAGTGTTAAATACTTAAATCTTGTGGCCATCACGTGTGGACACGTGAGGCTCCTACAAGTTAGGCACTGCCTCCCTTGGATTTATCATCCTGTTCTTTTCTAGGTGCTAAGCATTATTGGGGGTCACGTGGGATCACGTGAGGCGCCCTAAAATGGGAACTGCCTTATTTTATTTCCCTTTCCTTTTACAAGTGCTGAGCACTATTAGGGGTCACGTGGGATCACGTGAGGCGCCCCAAAATGGGAACTGTCTTAATTTATTCCCCTTTTCTTTTACAAGTGCTGAGCACTATTAGGGACACATGGGATCACATTAGGCACTCTCAGTCGTTCCTTTTTGGTCTTCAGAGGTACTCACGTGGGAACACGTGATCTGTCGTTATAGCGTTGAACGCTAATATGCATGGAGCTCTTGATCTAAGTCTTAAGAATTTCAAGTCCTTTGTTTTATAAGAATTAAATTCTTATGCAGGGTTAAACCATAGTTTTATCAGAGGAATTAAATTCCTATATTTTTGGAAGAATTAAATTCTTTAAACCTAGTTTCTCCTCCAAGTTTTGAGACTGCATAACAGAATCTCGCCGATGAGAATTAAATTCTCAACTTGTGGGGAGATCTGCTTCTGCAGACCTCAACCAGACGAAGAACTAAGTTCTTTTTTGGAAGAGTTAAACTCTTGTAATGGGAGATAAAATGATCTCTAGGTCTTTTTTCTTACCTAGGGTTTCTTTTTCTTCAAAAAGAACTCTTCTTTTTTATTTTTTTCTCAGATCTTATGGGAGGGTCTTCTCTTTCTCTCCTTTCAGTCTCGGGTCCTTTTTATAGTAGAGGCAAGTTTGTTGATTTTGTTAAGGAAATCTCTCATTATGAGATTTTTTAATTGATTCGGGGATTTTATCCACCGTCGAATCTTTGATCCAAGGATTATTGTTTTACAGAAGACATTTTTCTTATTTTTAACAAGATTGGGAAAATATTTTCCCATACAGAGCTTATTCAATAGCTTGGTGATTTTTAATCACCAATGGATCTTTAATCCAACGGTGCTATGTTTTACAGAGCGTAATCTTTCTTATTTAGAAAGATTAAGGAAATATTTTCCCATACAGAGCGTATTCTGTAGTTTGGTGATTTTTAATCACAATTGGATCTTTAATCCAACGGTGTTCTGTTTTACAGAGCGTAATCTTTCTTGTTTAGAAAGATCTAAGGAAATATTTCCCAAACAAGGCTTTGATCCCTCTTATTTAGAATTTAATTCTATCGGCTCAGAAGGCATTAGGGACCCTCACGTCTAGCACGTGACCCATAGCATTAAACCGGTTTGCTTATATGCAGCAGTCTTAGAGAAAAGTATCACGTGTTGGCACGTGAGCTTTTCTGGCCTGTTATTTTTTTTAGGAAGGCGCCTATATACTTTGTATATAGATGTTCACGTGCCTTCACCTGAGGCTCAATTTCAGCCTTATTTATTGAGCGCAATGCCTATAATCTTTGCTCCAAGGCGCATCACGTGTGAGCACGTAATGCTCCATTTGGGGAATTTTTCCCATCGCTTTTTGTTCATTATTTATTTTTTATTAGGGAACACTAGGCACTCTTTATTGAGCAGTGTCCACATGAGGGGCACGTGGGGCGCTGAGCGCTGAGCGCCAACCACTGAGTGCTAGGCACTCTTTATCGAGCAGCGCCCATGTGAGGGGTACGTGGGACGCTTGGCGCTATGCCTTTCTTTATGTATTTTTCTTAAGAGTTCAATTCTTTGTTCTGCCCCGGATCATCGATCCCCAAGAACAAATTCTTCCCCACGAGAATTAAATTCTCATTTATGGGAGACTTGTCTCGTGGATCTCAGATCCAAGGGAAAGAACTATATTCTTTATGAGGGTTAAACCCTTGGATATGCAGATGAAATACTATGATCTCTATTATCTTTATTTACCTTGAAGAAAGTTCTTCTTCCTTCTTCTCTCTTAAAACTTTCTTTTTTTTTTGCTTGTTCTTCTTTTTGATCTTGAAGTTTATAGGGGGAACAAATGCCCCCACTGCATTGTTCTCACGTGGCTTGCACGTGAGTGCTACGCTGTCACCTTTACAGCCGTTGGATTGCTTAGGGGAAAGCGGAGGTGAACCACCCTTACCACGTCTTATAAATGCAAGGGTTTGGTCTTTGGGAAGCCACTGTTCTTTCACCTTCTTCCTTTCTTGTCTTCTTCGAGAATTTAATTCTCTTCTTCAGAGCTTAGTTCTCTGCCCATTACAATTCCAGAGTTAAACTCTGTCAGAAAAAGAAACCTTTTTTAGGTAAAGATCTTGAACATTAGAGAAACCCTTTTCTTAAAGAAAACTTCTGGATTTAAATCCACCATAAGAGATTTGCTCACTTCTGAAACCCATCTCTTAGAGATCCAAAGACGTGATCTTTGAGTAGTAAACCTCAATGTCTTAGGCATTCCCCCTCTGATATTTAAGGATTCATGGCATTTTTTTCTTTCATTTCCTCTTCATGGGGGGTTTCTGGAATTTAATTCCACCGCATAAAAAAATTTGATTCCTCACCAAAGAGCTTTGCTCTGAAGATCAAGAGGGCCCTTCGGGAATTTCATTCCCTGGTGTTCTTGAGCATATTTTCATAGGGTTTTTCCTTATTTACAAAAATTCAAATTTGTTGAGTATTTTAACAGAACTTGTTTTCTGTATGAGGATGTCAAGAGTTGTTTAAACTCTCATGTCTGTTTAATGAGAATCCCCCCTTTTTTTAATTTTCACGATAAGCATTTTCTTGATCATTTTGATCACCAAACTCTAACTGATTTTTCTTTTCAGATACTATGGCCGCTTATCTGTATGATCTTGACGAAATTATCTCCTATGAAGACATTCGCGTCCAAGGCTGCTGTCAAAACCAGGAGCTTACAAATGCCCAATGCGCTGAGGTTATGCATCGCTTCGATGAATACAACGGTCAACTACTCCCCCGTCGTTCCGCTCTTTTGAAGATCATAGTGGGGGCAATTTGGGAAGCACTTCCTGAATTTAACGAAGCTATGCCGTTTAAGGCACTTGATGATGCTGAAGACAAGGTGCACTCAGTACATCTGATGGGCTTGATCTCGAAGAGGCGGCGAGATGATCTTGTTGATATCTTGCATCAAGTCTTCCTACAGACGACGATAATTTCTGTCTACCAGAGGGCGGATGACATCAGCGAGAATCCTGACGCTTGCATTCGCGAGAAGATGCACACGAAAATGGTCAGAGAAGCCAGAAGTATTTTACTCGGCTTTGCTTCTGAATTCCTCAATCTGTGTCCAGGATTAAATGTTTTACCGTTGTAAACATTTTTTTTTGTTTTTATACCATGTATAATTTCCTGGAGCATGAATGACAAAAACTTCCTCTTTCCCCCATTTTTTTATACTCATATGTATTCTGCATGAAGTGTTTGCTATACTGTTGTTGGCATTCATGTGTTTTGCGCATGAGGCACTGTTGGGGGTTTTAATCCTGAACTAGCACTGGCACTCATGTGTTATGCACCTGCGGTGCCGCTTTAGTTTTCAAAAGGATCAACACGGGTGTTCGCGTACCATGCACGTGAGGCTCCACTGATGAGGTCGTTTCGCCTCTCTATTCTGATTCCAATGAGTCACCCCTTTCTTTTCCTATGCCCCCCTTTTTTGGCCTTGGAAATAGCTCCACCATGCATGACATTTTCTGTGCATAGATTTGAATGCATCTCTTTATAACCCGAAACATCATCTTCCTCTTTCTTCACAGAGAGAGAATCATTTAGACCTTAGGGTGATCATTTTGAGAAACAAACCAAAGGTTATGGCTTGCAACCGTCCCCACGCTCGTCGGTAACCCTGGGAGGTGGTTATCGAGGAGATTATTCCTCGTTTTGCCGCGCGGTTAGCGGATCCTCTTTTCACTGATGACCAATATGACGCGGCACTGTACGAATTCTTGGCCCGTAGTGGCTCTCCTCTTCCTATGGGTTCCATTTGGCTCAGGATGATTTACTTGTCTATGCTTGCTGATATCCCCCTCATCCGGCGGAGATGACTCCAGCGATTCTTGATACGGTGGAGGACAAAATTGAGTGTTTCCATGAGGCACACTTGATTACTCAATCTCTAAAGGATCATTCGGTTCATTTACAGAGTCAGATAAGAGCTCGGCGGGCCATCATGTTCGCTTTCGCTGATGAGTACGGTGCTAATCGGTAGGGAGCAACTCCTCGTGAAGACCGTCGCTTCGACATAGTGGAGAGGGCAGAGAGGGAATTGGAGAACTTTGTATTTTGTTTTGTTAACCCCTGTATCTCTGATCCCCTATTTGGTGATCTTTTCCCTGTAGAGTGGTTTATTTATATCGATGTATTTATCTTGTTATTGACTGTTGAATGTTTTCTGTTCATCATATATTCGTACATGTATATCGCCTCTGTACATGAGCTTTATACTTTACCCTTATGAATTTTTGCTAAGTACGAGCGCCATTGTAGTTTCGTGCGTAGATCAACACGTTTTGGACACCATTCTCATTTAAGCAGGCACACAGTCATGAATGCATGCTTAGTGGGGCATGAACCAAAGACTCTTCTTACTGCCTTGCACAGTACATGGTTGGTGCTCGTGGGTTGCGCCTTTCTGTTTTGACTGAACGTGAAGTAATTTATATACTTATCTCGGAGTTTGTTTAGTTTACCTCCCTTGGGCTTATAAGCAAACATGTCCTACCATCATAATTAACCCTTGCTCTTTACGACAGAGGTCTATTAGGGTGTGTGGTATTAAGGCATTCCCGATACGCAGTCTTGCTGTCGTGTCTCTGCTCCCTTTAGGGCTGGATAAGGTGCCCTCGAATAATCTCCCAGGTCATGTTACCATCGGGAGAACACATCCTCCCTAGAAATCATAAGGATTCTTAAGTGTGTTGCTCCCTTATGAGTCGTAAGGCTCTCACTCGGATTTTTTTATACTGGCGTGTCCCTTTAGCAAATGCATCTTGTAGATAGTCTATCTTGATCTCCTTGCAGGGCAGCGATGGCTTAGGAAACAGGTTAAGGTCTGCTGCCTAAGACTTTTCAACTTTATGAGCCGTGAGGGTCTCATAAAGGGTTTTTCTCCCTACGAGTCGAGAGGATCCCATAGGTGTATTTTCTCCTTAGGAGTCATGAGGACTCTTAAGTGTGTTTTCTCTTGAGAGTCGTAAGGATATCACAAGAGAATTTTTCCCATTACAAGTCGAGAGGACTCTTAAGTGTGGCCCGTGAATAGTATGCAATAGTCCATCTTGGACCGACTTGCAGGGCCCCAGTGCTTAGGAAACAGGTCCTTATCCCCACTGCCTAAGACTTTTCCCTACGAGTCGAGACGAATCGAGAAGTTCTCACAAAGACACTAATTTCCTCACGAGTCGAGATGAATCGAGAAGTTCTCTCAAGGATGTCTTAACGTCACAGTTAACTCCTGCTAATAGAAATCCGTTAGGGTTTTCTACCCGTCGTATCGTCGCGTTGGCCGATGTATTCCCCGTTATGCAATCTTGTTGTTTGGGTAACTCCGTGACTGTCGTGTCTCTGATCCCTTCGGGGGCTGGACAAGACGTCTTCAAGTAATCTTCCAGGTAGTATTACCATCGAAAGAGCAAGCGTTAGGGATATTCCATGTCGCTTTTTACTTGAGGTTAGGTTCAGTTTGGGAGCCCCGATGAGTCATGACCACTCCGCGCTGGAGTGGGATGATCTCCAATAGTCTTTCAGGTCTCATTTGAGTTGCCGTCAAGACCCTGAAGCTAGGGATCTTCCGTTGCTTCATTTGTTGACATTGCGTCCGCAATATTGCAACGAATGTCGAGGTGTTCTTTGAACCGTCGAGATTTGGAACTAGGGGACTTTGCCATGGCTCCGTTTATTGATGTCGCGTCTGCATCCTGTTGGAGGGAGGAAGAATGATGTTGTTGATCTCTAGGTTGTGGATGCTGCCGTCGAGACTTGGAACTAGGGACTCTGCCATGGCTCCGAGGTAATCTCTAGGTTGTCTGTGAACCGTCGAGATTTGGAACTAGGGGACTTTGCTGTGGCTCCGAGGTAGTCTCTAGGCTGTCTGTGAACCATCGAGGTTTGGAACTAGGGGACTTTGCCGTGGCTCCGAGGTAGTCTCTAGGCTGTCCGTGAACCGTCGAGATTTGGAACTAGAGGACTTTGCCGTGGCTCCGAGGTAGTCTCTAGGTTGTCTGTGAACCGTCGAGATTTGGAACTAGAGGACTTTGCCATGGCTTCGTTTGTTGATTTCGTATCTGCTTCTGGTTGGAACGAGAAGGAACGCCGTTGTTGATTTCTAGGCTGTAGATGTAGCTATCGAGATCTAGCTTCTCTTTGACGAGGCCTGGTGGGACAATGTGGTTCCCTTTTTATTTGTGCCCGTGGATTGTATATAGGGGTCGACGTGATCTCACCTGCAGGGCAAAATTTTCATTTCATTTTTTATTTCTTTCCGCGATGTTCTATCATTTCAGCTTTTTATATCGCGAAAGTCGCGATCGCCCAATCATTTCGGCTATTTTTTCGTGGTGCCCAATAATTTCGGCTGTTTTTCTTTTTCTTTACTCGCTACTTTTTATTGCGAGTTGCCCAATCATTTCAGCTATTTTTATATGCATATATTTTACTCGCTGATTTTTGTTGCGAGTTGCCCTATCATTTCGGCTATTTCATATGCATTTTTGGCTCGCTGATTTTTTTGCTGCGAGTATGGAACTTGAGATCTGACACCAATTTTGGCATCAGCATCGCTGCGACTGGTGTATTGCCAGGAGCGAATCATCATTTGCCGTGAAAGGGCTCGGGATTTGATACCAATCTTAGGCATCAGCATTGCTACCACAAGGACATTGCCAGGAGAGAATCATCATTTGCCTTTGTCGATTCAAACAAAGGTGGCTTAGAAAACAGGGTTAGGATCCTGTCGACTAAGGCTTCTGACTTCATGAGCCGTAAGGGTCTCATAAAGTTGTTTCTCCCTATGAGTCTTGAGGATCTTGTGCGTGTATTTTCTTAGGATTCGTGAGGATTCCTAAGTGTGTGTTCTTTTATAAGTCGTAAGGATCTTACAAGAGTGTTTTCTACTTATAAGTCGAGAGGACTTACAAGTGTCGTTCACCACATGAGGACATTCCTCGTCGTTGGTGGGACTGGGTGGGGGAAATGTTTATTTGAGCCCGTAGATTGTATATAAGGGCCGATATCGGACTGCCTATAGGGAAATCTGGGAAATGTGATGGCTTAAGAACAGATTCAGATCCCTGTAGCTTAAGGCTTTTGAATCCTATGAGCCGTGAGAGTCTCACAGGGGGAATTCTCCTTACGAATCATGAGGATTTCGTAAGTGAAATTTCTCCTTAGGGATCGTGGGGATCCCTAAGTGTGTTGCTCCCTTATGAGTCGTAAGGATCTCACGCAGGTGTTTTCTCCTTACAGGGTCGAGAGGACTTTGCGGGTGTTTTTATTTTAACAAGATTGCGTCCTTTCGGGTTTTCACAAGCTCGCCGGTAGCCATGTTGTTTTTACTCACGGAGCCCTTTCGGATTTTCATCCGCGCCCATTTTGCTTGTGGACGTACCTTTTTTTTAACTCTTGAGAATAGTTTCACCGCGTGTGACCCATCTGTTTGCCGGTGGGATTTGAGTTGCAGTCCTCACCGCGGGGACTTGTGGACTTGCATTCCACTATAGCCGTGTTTGAGGCGATATTGTTAGTTTAGGGACATCTCGGTCCGTTATCAGTTTAAAGACATCTCAGTCCAATGTTAGTTTAAGGACATCTTGATCCATTGTTAGTTTAAAGACATCTCGGTCCACAGTTAGTTTAAGGACGTTGCGGTCCGTGGGGGGTTTTGAGGCGAGGTTTCGCCGGATACTACTCATAGAGTTTGGACTCAGGAAGATAGCGGGTGGACACGAGCGTCGTCGTCCATCATTAACCTGAGCCGTGACTTGTCAAGCGTAGTATTTCTTAAGGAACCGGCCGTTTATTGGCCTGAAGGGTCCTTCGCCATGCATATCCATGAGCAAGTAGGCCCCGCCTTGGTAGACCTTGTCTATAATGTACGGGCCCTCATAGTTCGGCTCGAATTTCTCCCGTTTAGCACGATTAGGGATCATAGGTCTTTTTACGACTAGCATGAGTACGCCTTGGCGAAATGTTCTCGGCCTAGTCAATTTTTCGTATGAGCGCGTCATCCTTGCTTTGTAAGCTTCTAGGTTTTGTTGTGCCATAAGACGAGTTTCATCAAGGGCGTCTAGCTTCTCAAGCCGAAGATGGGCATTCTCTTCATCCGTTAGTTCGTACCGAACCGCCACTCGTAGAGAGGGTAGCTCTATCTCCAAAGGAAGTACCGCTTCCGTGCCGAATACTAACGCAAATGGCGTTGTGTTCATGGCCGTCTTGAACGTAGTCCGATAGGCCCAAAGAGCTTCATGCAATCTCTCGTGCCGGTCCTTTTTATTTCTGGACACCGTTTTCTTTATGATCTTTGTCAAGGTCTTATTGAAAGCCTCAGCTAGACCGTTAGCTCGGGGATTATAGACTGAAGAGTATCTCCAATCTATTTTATGCTGCTGTACGAAGCGGCTGATTTTATGGCTTCTGTAGGCCGGCCCATTATCTGAGATGATCCGTTGCGGAGTGCCGAACCGGTAGATGACATGTGTTTTAAAGAAATGGAGGATGTTCTTCGTCTTCAACTCTCTTAACGGTATTGCTTCTTCCCACTTAGAGAAGTAATCGGTTGTTGCTAGTATGAACCGATGTCCCTTGGATGATGCTGGATCGATGGGCCCAATTATATCGGTCCCCTACATTTCGAACGACCAGCTAGCCAGCGTTGGGTGTAGCAGATTTGGATGCTGGTGGATGAAGTACCCATGAATTTGGCATGAGTGACACCGCTTCGTGTATTCAAGACAGTCCTGAATCATCGTGGGCCAATAGTAGCCCATTCTTTTGATCTTCAGTTTCATCTTTGGCCCGGCTTGATGGGAACCGCAGAGTCTGTCATGAGTTTCTTGAACGACCATCCTTGCTTCTTTTGGTCCCAGACATCTTAGCCACAAACAATCGAACGATCTCTTATATAGAGTATCATTGACGAAGGCGAAAGACAGAGCTCGCTTCATGAGCTGATGTCTTGATGATGCATTTTCGGGCGTTCGATGGGATTTGAAGTAGTCTATGAAGACTTCTCTCCAATCCTCAGCCTTTTCTTCCTCTATTTGGAAGACCACTTGTTCAGTCGCTCCCTTTCTTTCAGACGACTTCAGAGATATTTCTGCTGGTGCGAGAATCCGGTGGCTTTGCACAATGATCCTTACGTCATCGAGATTTTCGTCGGCCAGTTCTTTAGCGAGCTTGGCTAATGCATCCGCCTTACTATTTTCCGCACGCGGTATGCTTTCCAGGATGTAAGAGGGGATTTGCGTCAGCAGTTGCTGCACTCTTGCACCATACCTGATCAGTTTCGGTTTGCACGTCTGCTAGTCGCCATTTACTTGGCTAACGACTAGTTGGGAGTCTCCATATATGAGGAGGCTTTCGATGCCCATGTCGACAGCAATCTCAAGACCTGCTATCAAAACTTCATACTCAGCCTCATTTTTTGTTCTCGGCTCTGTTAAAGAAAGGGCAATCGCATTATCCCTCTTTGTGGAGTCATAAAGATAAGTCCCACCCCGGCTTTAATCATGGGGGTGTTTTGCTTTCGCTTCATCAAGGAGGACGCTCCATCGAAGTAGAGTTCCCATCGGGTATCATTCCGTTCTTTCTCCCTGTCAATTCCTCAAACGCGTGTTCGTCCGGCAACTCGCAGTTCAAGGGAGAGTAGGCAGGTATCGGATGTTCAGCGAGAAAGTCGACGATGGCCTGGCCTTTTATTGCCTTGAGGGGTCGATATACTATCGAGAACTCCATCAAGAGGAAGGCCCATTTGGCAAGCCTTCCTGTTTGCATGGCTCTTGACATCAAATACTTGAAAGGATCCACCTTTGATATGAGTTGGACCTCATGTTCCAATGCATAATGTCGAAGCTTCCTTACTGCGAAGATCAGCGCCAGGCAATGATTTTCGATGGGGGGTAGTTATTTTCTACCCCCAGGAGAACTCGACTCAAATAGTAGAGAGCTCTCTCCTTCCCCTGGTCATTCTCCTGTGTCCATAACGTGCCTAAAGAATCTTCAAGGGCTGTTGTGTACAGGATGAGGGGCTTTCCCTTGACCGGAGCGGTCAGTACCGGCGGATTTTGCAGATATTACTTGATTTTGTCCAGTGCATTTTGGCATTTACGATCCCAAACGAGCAGGGTCCCTTTCTTCATTAGATGACTGTAAGGGCGGCATTTGCCGGAGAGATTAGTTTTGAACCGTCGGATATACGTGAGCTTTCCTTGGAGAGATCGTAGTTGCTTGAGAGTTCTTAGTGAAGGCATTTCCATAATCACCTTGATCTTTGACGGGTCTATTTCGATGCCCCGGTATCATACGATGAATCCTATGAATTTGCCTAAGGAAACTCCAAACACACATTTCAAAGGGTTCATCTTCAGATTATATTTCCGAAGACGCTGGAACACTATTTTCAAATGCTCCCAGTGTTCCTCATACAATTTGCTTTTAACCACGAGGTCGTCGATATAACACTCAACAATCTCATGTACAAGGTCATCAAAGATCTTTGTCATGGCCCTCTGGTAGGTGGCGCCAGCGTTCTTCAGACCAAGGGGCATCACTTTGTAGCAGAATATGCCCAGCGGAGTCCGGAAATCAGTGTGCTTTGGTCTTCAGGATGCATCTTGATTTGGTTGTACCCTGAGGATCCATCCATGAAGGAGAAGACTTCATGGGTGGATGTGTTATCGATCATCAGCACGGTAACAGGCACTGGGAAGTCATCTTTCGGACAAGCTTTGTTAAGATCTACGCAGATGCGTACTGTCCCATTTTTCTTCATTACTGGAACGATATTGGCGATCTAGTCAAGGTATTGAACTTCTTAGATGAAGCCGGAGTCGATTAGCTTCTTGATTTCGGCATTGATACTCATCTCCAGCTCGAGCCGCATTCTTCTTGGCGCCTATTTGACTGGCTTGACATCCGGCGATATCGTCAGTTTATGCACAGCTATCTCTGGATCTAATCCCGGTATCTCGGAATAGTTCCATGCGAAACGGTCTTTATACTGCATAAGCACGTCCTTTAACATGGCCACCTGTTTCTTAGACAGCAGCCCACTGACGAACGTTGGCCTTGGATTATTTGCCGTCCCCAAGTCGATTTTCCTCAGATTGTCTGCTATGGTGTGTATCCCATCTTCCAGCTCTTTTGGTGCTGGTGGAAATTCTGAGATCACCTCGTTCTCATCTTCATTTACGAAGCACTGGGAGAGGTCATCCATATTCTCATGCTCTACCTTCTTTGAGAACGTTATCACGTGGCAGGTACGAGTTCATTTCCAAGACCGATATTGATCTGGCTCTATTCTTGCCCTATAGATTGCTTTTGGCTCATGTTTTGGGGGGGTTACCCTACAATTGTTGGATAGAGCAAACCTACCTTGCTGATGCTGATCTTCAACCCAGTTTTTGAAGGTGAAGCAGTCTTCAAGAGGATGTCCTATTGCTCGGTGATAGAAGCAATAAGTCGGGTGATGGACCTCGTCTATTTGTTCGGGGTGCTAAGACTCTGGGAGCATCATCATTCGATGCGTCATGACAAGGTTGAATATTTTCCTTGTCTTGTCTTGAGGGAAAGAGTACTCCTGACCCGTCTTTTTCATAAAAGACGGATTCCAGCAGACTTTTTCTCGATCGCGCGGCTTCTTGAATCCGCTTCGCTGTTTTTGAACGTCATTCCCATTCTTTACCTTATTGTTGCTTCTACGTCGGGATTTCTTTTTGCCACAAGTGCGTACAGCAGGTTGAGGACGAAAGGGATCGTCATGCTCCGTAGCCTGCTGAATGATACGCCGCGTCCTGGCTTTCTCGTAAATGTCCATTTCGCGGCTATGGTCATCCCGAACCTTTTGACCCACTTCTCTCATTAACTTATCAATCTGTTCTTCGAATGACGGGCTTGGAATTCTCACGGCGGGATCTCGCTCTGGTTCGACATCAACGCCATATGGAAATGCATTCGTTTCTCCACCGAAATTATTTATGACATGGCAGCCATGGAATCGCTCCCTTTTATTGGACCGAGCGTATCCAAGGCCGGTCGTCTCCATTCTCCCATTGGGCATCTTCCGCTGAGTCCCGGGAACATCCCAAATCTTCTTATAGAGATGGGCTTGTTGAGTAGTCTGTTTGAAGGGTACGCCTTGGTGTCTCAATAGCCTTTTCAGTCCTTCTGCGTAGTATCTGGGCAGACGGATTGGTTGAAGCCTGTCGAGCACAAGTTCGGCACCATGCCATACTTCTTTCTCCACTTTAGTCTCCGTGGATTGGTAGAAAATGATCGCCTTCTCACCTCTTTGCTTAGGAGGGACGTAGAAGGTCTGTAGCTCTTGCACGCTGTACGTATCAAGCGCATCAAGTTATTTGTAATGTCGCTGTGGGACCAGAGTAATCTGTAAACTCTGGTCAGTTCCAGTAAAAGTCTGCATTGGCGGGCGAACGGAGAACACTGCATTGGCCTCATCCTCAGATTCACTGCCAAAGACCAGAATAGGAGTAGCTAGTCCTGGCCTGTTGCCTTGGGGTTGTCCCAAGTAGACCGTCTCTTCATCCTCTTCGGTATCGCTCCCAAATATCGGGATAGTGGCGATGGCTTTTTGTTTATTCTCCGGTTTGCGACATCTTTCCATGTCTTCGAAGTCTGGTAAGAAGTACTTGGCGTCTTCATATTTGCGTACTTCATTTATGGAGAATGGATTCAGCTCCCCTGTAACTGTATACTCGAGGCCGTCCTTGGAGTACTTCATACACTGATGTTGTGTAGAAGGGATGATGTTGTACTCATGTAACCAAGGCCTGCCGAGCAAAGCGTTGTAGCAGGTCTTGGAGTCAATAACATGGAACTTGATGTCAGTGACAAGCAACCCGAAGCGTGATGTCAGTGACAAGCAGCCCGAAGCGTAATGTCAGTATTACAGACCCGAGCGTTTGTGATGACTGGGAGTCAAAATCGGAGATGGTAATTTTATCCCGAGCTAGGTGCTGCACATTCATGCAAATCTCCTTCAATACTCTTACATTGAGAAGGTTGACGGAGAACCCGTTGTCGACCGGGATCTTGCTTATCTTGATATCGTGACAATAACCGGTTACATACAGCGGACGGTTGTGCTCACACGTTCCGAGAAGGAGGTTTTCATCGCTGAAGGTGATATCAGCCGTGTGGACTTCTTCCAGCTCGTCCTTCATCTTTTCTTCTGCAAGGAAGGCTTGAAACTGGTCGGGCTCTTGTAACGCCTGGATCAGGGAATCTCGTGCTTCTTTAGATAGGAGAAGGGCATCCAAAATACTCAATTGTGAGGGTATCTTCCTCAGATGTGCCAGGACATTCTAATCCACCTTGTTCTTTTTGGGCGGGTCCTTGGCTGTGAGCTCTTCGACGACTCTGTCATCGAGGGCAATCTCCTCAGGGACTTTTCCCTTCCCTATGTCCCTTTTGCCTGAACCTTTGTTTGAAGGTCCGAGATTCTTTTCAGGAAACGTACGATTACGCAGCTGAATGTTCTCACAGTTCTTCATCTCTTCTTCTTTTTCAGGGGTGGATTCCTTGAAGAGAGGGTCGAAGGCTATTTCTTCGTTAGAATCGCTCCCGAAGGTAAGAACTTGAGATTTTGCTCTTGTCGAACTGGTATCAACCATATGAAAGTTGCCAGCCGTTTCTTCACGCTTGTCTGTCGCGCTTCTCTGTTCCCGACGGGCTTTGCGCTTCATTCTCTTAAAGTGTTGTTGATGGGCAACATATCCCTGCCACCACTTTTTGAAGGCATTGCACTCTTCGGTGGGATGCGTGACCTTCCGATGGTACAAGCAATAGTTCGAATGTACATCCAGTTCGTCAGGGCACGTACTCCCGGAAGTATTTTCTTTGTAAGGTGGAAACTTCATTCCCATTGACAGAGCTTTGGCAAACTGCTTCCTTATTTTGATTCCGCTCTTGCTGGTGGCAAAGGCACTTTGATCCGGTTGAGGTACTTTATGGCTTCTCATCATCGAAGCTCTTTCGTCCTGACACCGACACTTGGCCTTTTTGTAAATGGCTGCTTCACGTTCTCGATCAGTTTTGCTCTTTTGAAGAGCTTCGTTCAGCAGCTTGTCGATAAGGCCATCTGACGGTTCTATGGATTTTGGTTCTGGATCTGTCCCTAGTTTCTCTATGTCAGGAGCTTCTTTTCCATTTATCGCTATATAATCCTCGGGTTCTTCCGAAGAATCGTTTCCTTCATCAATGTCACTGTTTTCGTTCTCAAGAATATGCTTGAAGAACTCTTCTAATGTGACTGGGGTTCGCGGTTCTTGGTTGTATTCCTCCAGTGCATCGATGTACTTTTGCAGACCCGTATGATTGCCGTCGAGCTAAACGGGCTTCTTGGCCTTCTTCTTTTTCTTTAAAGATTTCGGAGGCTTGGCCTGGAGTTTTTGCCCATCGTCACCAACTTTCGGCGCTAGGCGCGGTTTCAGCATCCCGTCAACAATCTCAGGCTCTAGCGGGCTTTTTCACCTGATTGCCGAACACGCTTGAAGATCTTTCAGCATTCTTTTAGTTTTAGCTGAAAGGACAACTTTCCACGGAACTTCCTCTACAAATGACCATGATGCCTCCGGCGTATCCACCATTTTAGGAGCGTGCTGCTGCGGCGGGTTTATCTTCTAGTTTTCGGACAGCGCGGATTTGTCCTGATGGTATTGGTCCTCAACCCAGTTTTTGAAGACATGGCTATCTTCGATTGGGTGGCCCATTATTCTGTGGTAGGGGCAGTAATTGGGATTGTTGACGTCGCCCGATTGCAGCGGGCATCTTGGATCCGGCAGAGTGATGAGTCTGTTGGGCACTGCCAGCTCGAACAATCTCCTCGTTTTATCCTGGGGAAACGAGTAAGGGCGTCTCAACTGTTAGTTGTATGTATGCCCTAGAGGCCAGTATTGTACAGATGATGTATATTATATTGGATGCTTGGACATATATAGAGATGACTTTCTTGCTCGATATGATAGTATGCTATCTGGTTACTCTTTATCTTAACATATACACCAGTCTCTTTAAACTGTCTTATAGTTACATGTTGATAAAGCCCTTAGGATGTGTACTTGACTACGTGGATTATGATGCAGATCATACTAATGGGGACATAGTAGTCCATAGGTACATCTTTCAAGGTCCCTAGTCGTGGGTGTATCGAGACGGGGCATCGATATACCAGTGTAAACTAGCGTATACGCTTCTCGACCCATGAGATGGGCGATGGATGATCCCATATCCATTGGTGCTTGACATCAGAGATGGTATACGGGTGCTCAGTGGAGACTGGGTACACTGGACGGACTCGCCGAGAACTCCCAGATGGTATTATACCTCAAGTCAGATGGCAGTTCTCAGGTGACACTTGTGCAGGTTAGTCTGAAGACCCGAGATCGTCATAGAGTCTTGTGTGATTCCCACTGTGCTTTGATCTCCACCTTACCACGTCCATGAGGGCATGCAAAACGGTGGTCTTTGGGTACAGTCCCGAGTCATATGGAGGCAATGAGCGATAGGAGGGGTTTCGTCTCTCCCGGTATTGGGGGTTGATGTTGCGCTGTGCTCGATTGGCCGTAACAGGGAAGTCCTTGGCCAGGGCTGATCAGAGATTTGCTGGTAAGTGTTACCAGTAGTTTCTCGACCCGTTATGAGCCTCACATCGGCACGACTTATCGGTTATTGGGGTCTGACGTTTACCACCCCTAGACTTGATATGCGACATATCAGACGAATAGACCGGACTGTATGGTAAGTGTTACTGGTTGGATTCACAGGAGTGTGAGCGGGCTAGCTCGTCGATCTTCTGATCGCTCAATACCCGGATGGCCGTTATGTTTAGCAGACCGCTTGCGGCTTGTGGGTGCTTGATATGATCATCATCTGCTACCGGCGTATTGACGAGTCTTTAGAGTCCTACACAGAGGTTTCCTGGCTCAAGCGAAACGAAATAGGAGCACATATGAGATATGTGCAGGACCGAGAATAATGCGTGTATGTGATACCGCATTTCATTCTCGCGATATATGTTTCGATTGGTTATATTCGATATGACCTAGTTATCGAATCATTGATTCGATAAATCGATACATTGGATTCTAGTCGGTTATGTGCGACATGACCGGATCATTGAATCAAATGTTGATTTAATGATTTAGTGTATAAATATATATTTGATATATTGCATTGCATTAACTAGTATTGGTTCATTTTAAATGGATTTTCTCACTTGATATGCAAGAAGTATATGTGATATACTTTTGTGCACATATTTGTATCATGTTTGATGATACTTGATGATTTAGTTAAGTGTAAAGAATTAAAACCATGGTTAAGTGTTGATTAGGGTTTTGCATATTCATTTATTTATTTATTTATTTATTTGAAAAGGATTATGATGAGAATGGTGGCTTTCTTTGTTTTAAGTTGAAGCTTCATGAAGCTTTGACTTTTGTAACCATTCTTGTCTTCATGCTTAACCCTAACTCATCCAAGTAACCATGGTCTATTCTCTACACTTAACTATAGTTAGCTTATGATAAGTATTGAATTATTATTCATTTTATTTCAACACTTATCATAAACTAGCTTCTTCTTCATCTTCATCTTCAAGAAAGAAAGCTTGATGCCATCAATGGCAACTTGAGCTAAAGTGAGAGAAATCAAATTCTAAAGTGAACCCACCTCCTATTTCTTCACCCTCTACCTCTTGCCAAGTTGTTTTGGGTGTTTTCTTCACAAGTTTCACAACTTTGTGAAGTCGGAGCTTGAACTTATGATGCCTCGACGTAGATCATCTTCGGCACGAAGCCGACGACCTAGTCCGCCCAATTCTCCGATGAAGCCGACGTTTGCGTTCGGGATTCGAGATGGACAGCGAGAGGACGCCTACGTGGAGCTAAGGAAGTGGAGAACTAGATCTACAAAGGTTGTAGCATCTCTCCTTTAGTTAAGATGTTAACTAGTTTACTGTTTCGCCTAAACATCTAGTCTACGATCCGTATTAGGGTTTCTCGGCACCCATAAAATTTTATATTGGCATGGTTGATGCCTTGTGAGACCTCTATAGTGTGCCTAGGAACCCTACAGTGGTATCAGAGCCAAGCTAGAGCCTTAGGCGAAGTCCAGACGTCGTTTGAAGTCCGATCGAACCAAAACCCTAACCCGAAAACGGCTCTCTGTACATTTTTTAAAAACTGGGTTTTTTCCAAATTAAAAATATACAGAAAACTTAGCAAGAAGTTCTAAGAATTACGGCACAAAATTTGAGTCATGAACAGTGCAACCTGCGGCGGAACCGCGGCATAAGCCTCCTTAGGCGGCGGTTCCGCGGCAGGATGATGACGTCAGCACTCCTACTTTGTGCAGTAATTAATTTTTTCTGAAGCTGAGTTTTATGGGTATTTTTAATATTTATTCCAGAGTTTAATTTTCTGGGGTGTTTTGGAGCTTTGATGTTTCGACCGGATTATCAAATTTCGTCTTTGTGTATTTCCGGATGACTTTAGAATATGTTAAAAAGTTCGACCGGATATAAATACCCAACTTTTCCCCTGTCGGGAAATTTCCAAGTGTTGGATTTTTCCGTAGTTTAAAGACGTTCTAAGTAGTGCAAGTAACGCGATGGACCCTCTAGAAGACAACAAACCTTAACTCGATTATGTGACCGTCTTGAACTGCCCTTTGAACCTTCGGGTTTGGGGCAGTACGGCGTGCCACATGTGAGGCGTTGGCTTGACCCTTCTACGGCTGGACCGTTGCTACTGAGGCACGAACTGAATGTTTTTAGACTTGTTTCATGTGTTGAGCTGTATCGGTAAAACTTGGGTATTCGACTGTTCGATCGGAAAGTTTAACATTTTCTGTTTATCTGGAATGTGATACAATAATTGGAATTTACAAACAGTTATGAGATAACTGAATGAATGTTATAAATCTAGCGGTTTAGTTTCACTTGATATTGAAAAGAGTTTTCGATAATGAGACTAAAATGCGGGGTTTATAACTGTTAGGCATGTGATGTCTAAGTATTTCATTTGATTAGGCATGTGATGTCTAAAGAGGTTGTGGATTCCAACTGTTGTAGTTTTACACTTTCTTTTCTGTGACCGTAAGTGTAATATGTGATATCGCCGGTTTCGTTGATATATGTCAACGACAATTGGGATACGCATGTTTACTTACGTTGATGGCATGTGATGTTATGTGTTGCTGGATATGTTATATTGGATCGTCGTGTTTGAATAGCCGGGGGTTTTTATGTGAGATGAGTGTTTTTCCTTTTCATTCATGTAAAAACTTGTATGTAATATTCTTTTATTTGGGGCACTTCCAGGTAGCGGAAGATGTCACCTTTTGTATATTATTTACTTTTCCGCATTAGGATAGACCCAAGGAGGGGAGCACAAGTAACCGGGTTCTGGGGTCCAGTAGGAGACCAACTCGAGGAGTTTAGTCCGGGTCTCCTAACCCTAGAATTGGCAGGGTTGCTTGCCGCTCTCGTAGGGGTCTAGGGGTGTGGGATTGGCTATTCATCACGACCGTGGAATCCGTGTTTTATACTGGCTCGTATTGAAAACACGGACGTCCTAGTATATCCAATATTTCATATGTTTCTTCTGCTGCGATATCTGTGATGTGATCATGTGATGTTCTGTGATAGATACAGTATATAGTATATATGATATATTATATAGACGTTACTTATGTTTTACACCCGCGCTAGCCCTGCCCTGCTCTGTCGTTAGTTACCTAACCTAACGGTGCACGAGGGGACATCCAGGCGAATGCGGATGGCATAAGTGTACATCGTATTTATCTGTGATGTTTAGGTACTTAAATGATGGGACTTCATTAATGTGATTAATGAAAGAAAAGAAACCTAAGATGTTGTAGAATCAAATTTTAAACAAAACAGGTAGCTACAGTTCTTGCTTTGCATAGTGATATATATGATATACCCTGCACCTTATTCGATGAGCAAAGGACCGAGATCCCTTCACCGGGAGTGACTCCTTTAGCAATAACTGGCAGATGCTACACACTCGGTTTGACTTTTGACTGCTTCTATAGTTTCTGCTTTGCACAGTGATATATATGATATATCCCGCACCTCATTCGACGAGGAAAGGGCCGACGATCCCTTCACCGGGAGTGACCCCTTTAGCAAAACTAGAAAAGCCTCAAAATCACTCCATTTTAAAACTTCATTTGATTCTACAACGATATCAAGTTCATTACGCAATAGGTTTTCAGAAAAACCTGCGTAGCCCTCCGTCATTTCAGATAAGTACTACTTAGTATTCGTGCTACGGTAGTTTGGCATTCGTCAAGGCGTAGTGTACGGTAGCTAACTAGTATTTATCTGCTTATGCATATGATGCAGATTGGATTAGGATATTCGTACGGCGTTGTTTGGCATTCGTCAAGGGTCGTGCGGGTGGGTTTAATTCAATCAAGAAATGTACGGGTTGAACTTGACTAGTGGACTATGGGTTGTTTGGCATTCGTCAAGGTCATAGAACACTAGGGGTAAAATATTATCGGGAATTTCAAGTGTTGAAATTTGCAATGAGATTGCATACCTTCTATGAGATAGTTGGATCCCGATACCCACTGCTAGTAAGAGTTACTCCTGGGAGAGTTTTACACATTACAATTAGCCGATCAAGTTGGTGTCTAGAAAGGTGTTAACGAGGTTACGCCTCTGGGAAAACGAGGTTTACATTAATTAGGTTCGTGCGAAAGCACGGGGGACCTCCCTCAAAGTACCGACACTGGCCTGGCTGAAAGATTGGCGAACTTGTAGTGTGTAATTAATCCCGGCTAGTCTTTCCTTTTAGGGTTTGAAGGAAGATTTGATAAAAAGCAGTGGGAGCCATCCTGATTAGATAAGATAATAACCAATCTGATCTTGCACGAGCATACGCTAAAGTGTTTTCTTCTCTCTCTCTCTCCAGGTAGCGACCATTTCATGCCTTAATCAAGATAATAATATGGATGTATTGACCGAACCCGCATGTTATACTGTGCAGGGGAACGTTGGACCCGTTCTATCTTATAAGTGTTATAAGAATGAACAGGAAACAGGAGAATATCTGGATTCTCACACCGCCCAAACGGAGAACATGCATGTTGATGCATCATCTTCGGGTGTGTTTGTCATTGAGAACTGTTTCTCAGTTCACCCTACGTCCTGGGTATTAGATACCGGATCAGGATCCCACATATGTAAGATGTTACACGGGCTGCGAAAAGGTAGAGAACTGGGAAAAGGTGATCATTCCGTTCAAGTAGGGAACGGTGCAAATGTTGCAGCCAAAGCAGTTGGCGAATATCACCTAGTATTACCAAGTGGTGATACAATAATTCTGAATGAGTGCTATTATATACCAAACATGATGTGCAACATTATATCAGTTTCTTTATTGAGTAAAGAAGGATATAATTTTGTAGTAAAGGATAATGTTATGAACATATTCCTAGATCAAAAGTTGATTGCATCAGGCTCGCTACATAATGGCATATTCATTCTAAATCAAAATACAGTCCTCAATATACAAAACACACACAAGAGGAAAAGTTCAGAAATGAACGAATCCTTCTTGTGGCATTGTAGACTTGGTCATATCAATGCAACACGACTGGCTAAGTTACATAAGGATGGTTATTTGAATCCGTTCGAATTATCATCTTATGATACTTGCCATTCATGTCTCAAAGGAAAAATGACCAAAGCTCCGTTTAGTGGACACGGAGAAAGAGTTACTGAAATCTTAGGACTGGTACATAGTGATGTATGCGGTCCCATGTCTACCCTTGCCAGGAACGGTTCTTCCTACTTCATTACATTCACTGACGATCTCTCTAGATACGGGCATGTGTTCCTATTGAAACACAAGTCTGAAGCTTTTGAGAAATTCAGAGAATATAAGCACGAAGTAGAGAACCAAACGGGCAAAAGTATTAAGATCTTTCGATCTGATCGAGGAGGAGAATACTTGAGCAATGAGTTCCAAGATTATCTAAAAGAGAATGGGATTCTCTCTCAGCTTACTCCACCTTATACACCACAGTACAATGGTGTATCGGAACGAAGGAATCGCACCCTATTAGATATGGTGCGTTCAATGATGAGTACAGCTGAGTTACCTATTTCCTTCTGGGGGTATGTGCTTGAGACAGCCATACACCTATTGAATATGGTTCCTACCAAATCAGTGCCTACCACTCCATATGAGATATGGAAAGGGAAGAGACCATCTCTTAAGTATGTTAAGATATGGGGTTGTCCAGCCTATGTCAAAAGACAAAATCCGGACAAACTCGAGGCAGGATCTGTCTTATGTAAGTTTGTAGGATATCCCAAAAATTCACAAGGGTATATCTTCTACCATCCCGAGGAACAAAAGGTGTTTGTTTCTCGACATGCCACTTTCTTAGAAAAAAGGTTTTCTTATGAAACAGATTAGTGGCATTGAGGTAGAACTGGAAGAGGTTCCAGCAACACAAACTGCAACAGAAGACTTGATAGAACCAGAGGATTCAGTAGAACTCGACGAACCCCAGCCTCTCCGCCGATCTAGTAGGGTATCTCGTCCACCTGAGAGATACTACGGTTTTCTCATTGACGGTGGAAGCGAGGATTGCATCATGGAGGATGATGACCCAACTAGCTTCGAGCAGGCCATCACGAGTAGGGGCTCAGTGAAATGGCTGGATGCTATGCGGTCCGAGATGGAATCCATGTACACCAACAAAGTATAGACTTTGGAAATTGCTCCTGAAGGGGTAAAACCCATTGGGAGCAAGTGGATCTTCAAGAAGAAACTTGGTGTAAATGGGAAAGTGGAGACTTTCAAAGCTAGACTTGTAGCAAAGGGTTTTCGTCAAAGACCAGGTGTGGACTATGACGAGACCTTTTCTCCAGTGGCTATGCTTAAATCCATCCGGATCATGCTTGCCATCGCTGCATATCATGATTACGAAATCTGGCAAATGGATGTTAAGACCGCCTTTCTAAATGGTGATTTAGAAGAGTGCGTGTACATGACTCAGCCAGAGGGCTTCGTAGATAGTGGGAGCAGTGGAAAGATGTGCAAGCTGCTTAAATCCATTTATGGATTAAAGCAAGTATCGCGGAGTTGGAACATCTGCTTTGACGTCGTTATCAAAGAGTTTGATTTCGTCAAAAATCCAGATGAACCTTGTATCTACAAGAAGGTGGCAGAGAGTAAGGTTGTATTCCTCGTATTGTACGTGGACGACATACTCTTGATAGGAAATGATATTCCTATGCTGCAAGCAGTCAAGCTCTTTTTATCACAAAGATTCTCAATGAAAGATCTTGGTGATGCCTCCTGCATATTGGGAATCAGGATCTATAGAGATAGATCCAAACGGATATTGGGATTGTCCCAATCCAAGTACATTGACACCATACTAAAGAGGTTTAGTATGGAAGAATCCAAGCATGGGAACTTGCCCACGATCTCTGGACTCACTCTCTCCAAAGAGATGTCTCCCAAGACTGATTTGGAGAGAGCTCGCATGCAAGGGATACCCTATGCTTCGGCAGTAGACTCTATCATGTATGCGATGCTATGTACCAGACCCGATGTTGCATACTCACTAAGTGTAGTGAGTCGGTATCAAGCAGATCCTGGAGAGAGTCACTGGACAGCTGTGAAGAACATTCTCAAGTACTTGCGAAGGACTAGAGATATGTTCTTGGTGTATGGTAACGGAGAACTCCAAGTGGAGTCCTTTACCGATTCGAGCTTCCAGAGTGATAAGAACGACTCTAAGTCGCAGTCGGGTTTTTTCTTTACCCTTTACGGAGGGGCGGTTAGCTGGAAGAGTTCCAAGCAGGAAACCGTGGCAGACTCGACGATGGAGGCTGAATACATCGCTGCCAACGATGCTGCCAAAGAGGCTGTCTGGATCAAGAAGTTCATTGCTGAACTTGGAGTGGTTCCATCCATTGAGCATCCAATACCTTTGTATTGCGATAACAATGGAGCGGTGGCTTTGGCCAAGGAACCCAGGTCCCATCAGCGGTCCAGGAATATTCTGAGACAGTATCACCTGATCCGGGAGATAGTTGATCGCCGGGAGATCGAGGTTAGGAGGGTTGACACGAAGAACATCACGGCGGATCCACTCACGAAGGCCATTCCCCAGATACAGTTTGAGAGACTCTTCGGGATGCTCGGTATGCGATACTACAGCAGCTGGCCCTAGTGCAAGTGGGAGATTGTTAGTTGTATGTATGCCCTAGAGGCCAGTATTGTACAGATGATGTATATTATATTGGATGCTTGGACATATATAGAGATGACTTTCTTGCTCGATATGATAGTATGCTATCTGGTTACTCTTTATCTTAACATGTACACCAGTCTCTTTAAACTGTCTTATAGTTACATGTTGATAAAGCCCTTAGGATGTGTACTTGACTACGTGGATTATGATGCAGATCATACTAGTGGGGACATAGTAGTCCATAGGTACATCTTTCAAGGTCCCTAGTCGTGGGTGTATCGAGACGGGGCATCGATATACCAGTGTAGACTAGCGTATACGCTTCTCGACCCATGAGATGGGCGATGGATGATCCCATATCCATTGGTGTTTGACATCAGAGATGGTATACGGGTGCTCAGTGGAGACTGGGTACACTGGACGGACTCGCCGAGAACTCCCAGATGGTATTATACCTCACGTCAGATGGCAGTTCTCAGGTGACACTTGTGCAGGTTAGTCTGAAGACCCGAGATCGTCATAGAGTCTTGTGTGATTCCCACTGTGCTTTGATCTCCACCTTACCACGTCCATGAGGGCGTGCAAAACGGTGGTCTTTGGGTACAGTCCCGAGTCATATGGAGGCAATGAGCGATAGGAAGGGTTTCGTCTCTCCCGGTATTGGGGGTTGATGTTGCGCTGTGCTCGATTGGCCGTAACAGGGAAGTCCCTGGCCAGAGCTGATCAGAGATTTGCTGGTAAGTGTTACCAGTAGTTTTTTGACCCGTTGTGAGCTTCACATCGGCACGACTTATCGGTTATTGGGGTCTGACGTTTACCACCCCTAGACTTGATATGCGACATATCAAACGAACAGACCGGACTGTACGGTAAGTGTTACTGGTTGGATTCACAGGAGTGTGAGCGGGCTAGCTCGTCGATCTTCTGATCGCTCAATACCCGGATGGCCGTTACGTTTAGCAGATCGCTTGCGGCTTGTGGGTGCTTGATATGATCATCATCTGCTACCGGCGTATTGACGAGTCTTTAGAGTCCTACACAGAGGTTTCCTGGCTCAAGCGAAACGAAATAGGAGCGCATATGAGATATGTGCAGGACCGAGAATAATGCGTGTATGTGATACCGCATTTCATTCTCGCGATATATGTTTCGATTGGTTATATTCGATATGACCTAGTTATCGAATCATTGATTCGATAAATCGATACATTGGATTCTAGTCGGTTATGTGCGACATGACCGGATCATTGAATCAAATATTGATTTAATGATTTAATGTATAAATATATATTTGATATATTGCATTGCATTAACTAGTATTGGTTCACTTTAAATGGATTTTCTCACTTGATGTGCAAGAAGTATATGTGATATACTTTTGTGCACATATTTGTATCATGTTTGATGATACTTGATGATTTAGTTAAGTGTAAAGAATTAAAACCATGGTTAAGTGTTGATTAGGGTTTTGCATATTCATTTATTTATTTATTTATTTATTTGAAAAGGATTATGATGAGAATGGTGGCTTTCTTTGTTTTAAGTTGAAGCTTCATGAAGCTTTGACTTTTGTAACCATTCTTGTCTTCATGCTTAATCCTAACTCATCCAAGTAACCATGGTCTATTCTCTACACTTAACTATAGTTAGCTTATGATAAGTATTGAATTATTATTCATTTTATTTCAACACTTATCATAAACTAGCTTCTTCTTCATCTTCATCTTCAAGAAAGAAAGCTTGATGCCATCAATGGCAACTTGAGCTAAAGTGAGAGAAATCAAATTCTAAAGTGAACCCACCTCCTATTTCTTTACCCTCTACCTCTTGCCAAGTTGTTTTGGGTGTTTTCTTCACAAGTTTCACAACTTTGTGAAGTCGGAGCTTGAACTTGTGATGCCTCGACGTAGATCATCTTCGGCACGAAGCCGACGACCTAGTCCGCCCAATTCTTCGATGAAGCCGACGTTTGAGTTCGGGATTCAAGATGGATAGCGAGAGGACGCCTACATGGAGCTAAGGAAGTGGAGAACCGGATCTACAAAGGTTGTAGCCTCTCTCCTTTAGTTAAGATGTTAACTAGTTTACTGTTTCGCCTAAACATCTAGTCTACGATCCGTATTAGGGTTTCTCGGCACCCATAAAATTTTATATTGGCATGGTTGATGCCTTGTGAGACCTCTATAGTATGCCTAGGAACCCTACATCAACTTCTCTTCGAGGGCTCGGGGTTTGTTGTTTTGGCGAGCTCCCGGTTTTGGCTCACTCGCTTGTTGTTAAGTGTGTAGGGTTCCATAGCACCCTAACTAGGATTTTTGGGGCATCAAGCATACAATTTTAAAAAACCTAGAGAGCTATGCAACCCATGCCAAGGATCTAACTAGAAAATTAGGAGTTAAGCTAGCATGTAATCAAACATTACACTAAGTGAATGAGGAATACAACCTTTGTAGACTGGTCCTTCACTTCTAAATCTCCGTGTAGTAGTCCATTCGCTCCAAGTAGTGAACGCCCGAACTCTAGTAAGGATTCACATGAAAAAATGAACAAGCTTGCTCGAAGTCTTCGAGGCCGAAGATGATCTACGTCGAGAAGACTCAAGCTCATGCTACCTCTTCACTAATTATGAAATTAGTGAAGCAAACACCCTAAACTAAATGGTAAGTAGTAGAGGATGATGAAGTAGGAAATGGGCTCACTTTAGATTTAATTTTCTCACATTATTTTCTCACTTAGAAAAAAGCTAGCAAGCTTTTTCAATGAAGAAGAAGATGAAGAATGAAGAAGAGAGAATGAACTAATTGAGGTGAGAGAAACAACCATGGGTGAGTTTGTACCATATACTAACTCATGTAGAGACATAACCAAGGCTAAATTATAATGGTTAGGTTAATAAATATCTAAGTGTTCCCCTCCGAATGACGGCCAAGACAGGGACGTCTTGCCTGAGATTCGGAACAGATGCTATTTGGTTTTATCCGTCCACCTCTCCGAAGATGCCAAGTTGATTTATGGCACCGTGTATCGAAGGTTTAGACGGATGCAGCCGATGTAGCAGACTTCGTCAGATTTCCCCTCGCTTGAGGGGTTTTTGATTGTGGGGACGCTCTTCCCTGCAGGCGCAAGCCCCTGCAGTTAATTACGCTACCGCATCGCGATAACAACTTTCTCCTTCTCCATATGTTCACTTCGTGTCGTGGGTGTTTGTTTTGTTTGTGGTTACCCGTGGATCGTATACGGAGACTAATTTATATTGTCGACCGTAGGATGTGGATTAGTCCAAATCCGTATTTTCTTAGATTTGGATTTGGGGTTTTGGTTTGAGGATACATTAGCCATATTTGAGGCTAAGATCAACTCAAACGTTTGTTAAGGATACGTTAGTCTAATTTGAGACTAAGATCAACTTAACGGGATCATTTAAATCCGACAAAAGAGCATTTGGGCTCTATTGTTCTAGTTTAGGGACATAGTGGTTCATTGCCAGTTTAGGGACATAGTGGTCCATTGCCAGTTTAGGGACATAGTGGTCCAACATTCCCATTTTGGGGACGAATATTAGTTTAAGGACGCATTAGTCCATGAGTTTAAGGACCCCACAGTCCGTATTACCAGTTTAGGGACATGGTGGTCCATCATTCCCATTTTGGGGACGAATATTGGTTTAAGGACGCATTAGTCTATGAGTTTAAGGACCCCACAGTCCGTATTATTGGTTTAAGGATGCATTAGTCCATAAGTTTAAGGACCCCACAGTCTGTACTATTGGTTTAAGGATGCATTAGTCCATGAGTTTAAGGACCCCACAGTCCGTATTACCAGTTTAGGGACATGGTGGTCCAACATTCCCATTTTGGGGACGAATATTGGTTTAAGGACGCATAAGTCCATGAGTTTAAGGACCCCACAGTCCGTATTACCAGTTTAGGGACATGGTGGTCCAACATTCCTATTTTGGGGATGAATATTGGTTTAAGGACGCATTAGTTCATGAGTTTAAGGACCCCACGGTCCGTATTACCAGTTTAGGGACATGGTGGTCCAACATTCCCATTTTAGGGACGAATGTTGGTTTAAGGACGCATTAGTCCATGAGTTTAGGGACCCCACAGTCCGTATTACCAGTTTAGGGACATGGTGGTCCAACATTCCCATTTTGGGGACGAATGTTGGTTTAAGGACGTATTAGTCCATGAGTTTAAGGACCCCACAGTCCGTATTACCAGTTTAGGGACATGGTGGTCCAACATTCCCATTTTGGGGACGCATATTGGTTTAAGGACGCATAAGTCCATGAGTTTAAGGACCCCACAGTCCGTATTACCAGTTTAGGGACATGGTGGTCCAACATTCCCATTTTGGGGAAGAATGTTGGTTTAAGGACGCATTAGTCCATGAGTTTAAGGACCCCACAGTCCGTATTACTGTGTGGTTGTCGGGACCCGTCACCTCTCTGACGACGTTGAAGAATTACAACGAAAAATATTAGAGGAGTTCAGAGATGTACCCTTGAACCGAGTGTAAACTGATTTGAGAGAGCAGTCGTGCTCAGTCAATTTAATTTGAGGACTTACGGCCAGAATTGGGCTAAGTCCATTTGAAAATGTTTAACATTTTATTTGTGTTTGGCCTGTCAGGCCTTTATTTGGGCTCTGCCCTTTTTTAAAGCATTGGGCTTTTAATTTAAATGCATAGCATTTATTTTGGCCTGTTAGGCCCTTTTTAATTGGGCTCTGTCCCTTTTCTTTAATAATGCAGAGCATTTTTATTTGGTCTGATAGACCTTTTAATTGGGCTCTGCCCTTAATAATGCACTGCATTAAATATTCTGACAGTGCCCCACGTGGCTTGTCAGGCGCTTTGCGCCAATTGAGGAGCGCACGTCACAAACTCATGTGGGGGTGACACATGTCACGCTCTGGTGAGCGCAAGTCTGTTAGCGCAATGCGCTGCGCCAGTGCGCTGCACTAGCGCGCTGCTGACACATGGCGCGCTCTGATTACTTGCGCCAATTTAAGAGAGCAGTGCTCTGTTTTAGAAGCGCAAGGCGCGGTTTGTTCTGGGGCCGACACGTGGCGCTCTCTGGTGGCTTGCACCAATCCAAGGAGCGCAACAATGCAAATTTCAAAAGTGCAAGGCACTGTTTACTATCTTGATCAAATTTAGATTAAAGAAAACAAGTTTTTCTTATTCCAGAGAGGTTCTACCTCAATATTTCAAGAACCAGTGGTTCATCAAAAGGCAATGCCTTTATATAGATCAAAAGATCTAGTCATGAAGTAGATTACTTCTTTATTATTATTTTTTTAAAGATCTTGATCTTGTTCTTAGATCCTTGATCTTTTTAGAAGAAATTCTTCTTTTTTTTCAAAGGTTTTACCTTTTTTCTTTCTCTCTGAATTCTTCTCAAAGCTTTTAGAAGAGCTCTCTGTATCTCTCCCTCTGTCTCTGTATGTTTTAGACTTCCAGTCTAGGGGCCTTTATATAGTGCCAATTTATTTGTTAAATCAGTTAAAGAGATCTTTCTCTGATTGATTTAGGGAATTTTTCCCCACCGTTGGATCTTTGATCCAAGGGCTTCTGTTTTACAGAAGATAATCTTCTTATTTTAACAAGATTAGAAAGTTCTTTCTGGAATTTTAATTCTGTTTTAGTGCTGGCACAGTTGGCGCAAGCGCACCTGCGCTTGACACGTGTCCCGCAGCGCACCTGCGCTAGCGCAACTGCGCTGACACGTGTCGCGCAGAGCGCAGCGTAACTGCGCTGACACGTGTCGCGCAGCGCAGAGCGCAAATTATCTGAAGCGTTGTTTCCTTCATTTTTATTTTAAATAAAGCCTTGCTCTGATTGGGTGCGCTGTCTTGGGCGCAAAGCTCCTTGTGCTGGCGTGTCTGCTTTTGACACGTGGCGTGCTGCGCGCAGCGCAAGGAATCTGAAGCGTTGCTTCAATTATTTTAATATTTGATTTTCAAAGTAGAGCTTCGCTCTGATTGGGGGAAACAGAAGCATTGCTTCATTTCCCGCCTTGGAATTTGAACAGAGCTTTGCTCTTATTGGGTAAACAAATGCCCCCCCCCACCGTTGCGCTTACGTGGCCCCAAACGTGAGCGCAGCGGTGGCAGAATTCCAACCGTTGCGCCAACTTTTGGAAGTTGAAACGGCTCTCTTAATGCCTATAAATAGGACCTTTGGTCGCTTAGATGATTTTGCATCTCTTCATAAGAATTTTCATTCAGAGCTTTGCTCTTTTGTTTAAGCACTTTTAAGAGTTCAAACTCTAGAGAATTTTTAGGTAAAAATTAGATTAGATTAAATTAATTTTAAGAGCCTTGCCCTCAATAGATCTCTGATCTAAAGAAAACCCATTTAGGGTTTCACTTAGCAGAGCTTTGCTCTATAGGTCTAAAGGGATCTAAAGAGAACCCTATTAGGGTTCCATTAATAAAGCTATGCTCTTTAAAAGATTTTCCTTGTATTTTCTTAATGCATCAATGGAGCTTTGCTCCTTCCAAATCATACAGAAGAACTCTTAGGAGTTTTTCATGGATCTTGGAGTTTAAAGATGGCATTTTATTCTTCGATGAATTATATCGTCTTGCTTAATCAGTCTGTCTGCTAATGTTGCTGCTTTTCTTTTACAGGAGTAATGGACGCCCACATGTACGATCTCGACGAAATTATCTCTTACGGGGACATCCGCTGACTCGGCCGTTCTCAGAATCGAGAGCTCACCAACGCCGAGTGTGCTGAAATCATGGGTCGCTTCGACGCATACAATGGTCAACTGCTTCCTCGGCGTTCCTCTCTCCTGAAGCTTATCGTGGGAGCGATCTGGGAAGCACTCCCTTTATTCTGTACCAGCGTGCCGCTTGGAGCATTGGATGCCGCCAAGGATAAGGTGCACTCGGTGTATCTGATGAACTTAATCTCGAAGAGACGGTGAGACAATCTTGTCGATCTCTTGCACCAGGCTTTTCAACAGTCCGCCATTCTTGCTGCCTATCGGAGGGTGGAGGACATCAGTGGGGATCCCGACGCCCGTGCTCGCGAAAAGAAGCACACTAGGATGGTTCGCCAGGCTTGGAAAGTTCTGGACAAGGTCACTTTTGAGTTCCTCAATCCATGTCCTGGATTTGAGGTTTTGCCATTGTAACCATCTCGATAATGTCTTTGTTTATTTCTTTATAATTGTAAGAACCTTTTGCAATATGAATGGAAAATTTCTCATTTCAGCTTGTCTTGTTTCACGTACTAAATTTTTTGCACATGCATGAATGGGTATGTCTCAAACGCTTAATCAGATGCAAATTGGACGTTCTTTCTGTCGCTCTCTTCTCTTTGCTGTGTTGTTTGCCACGTGATTTTAGTAAGTGCGATCCATCGATGGTATATAACTGTCAATCTTATGCTTTCTGCAGAGTGGCGATGGCTTAGAAAACAGGGTTAAGGTCTGTCTCCTAAGACTTTTCAACTTTATGAGTCGTGGGGGTCTCATAAAGACTTTTCTCCCTACGAGTCGAGAGGATCTCGTAGGTGTATTTTCTCCATAGGGGTCGTGAGGACTCCTAAGTGTGTTTTTTTTTTAGAGTCGTAAAGATCTCACTAGAGAATTTTCCCTCTTACAAGTCGAGAGGACTCGTAAATGGTTGTTTCCCTCCTTATCGAGATTCGACTTTGGAGAGTGTGGCCCATGAATAGTATGCAAGAGTCCGTTTTGGGACGACTTGCAGGGCCCCAATGCTTAGGAAACAGGTTTTTAATCCCCGCTGCCTAAGGCTTTCCTTACGAGTCAAGACGAATCGAGCATTTCTCACAAAGACACTAATTTCCTCACGAGTCAAGACGAATCAAGCATTTCTCGCAAGAATATCCTAACGTCACAGTTAACCTCTGCTCTTTACGACAAAGGTCCGTTAGGGTCTGTGGTACTAGGGTTTCGTCCGTCGTACCGTCGCGTTGGCTGATGTATTCCTCGATAGGCAATCTTGTTGTTCGAGCAGCCTTGCGACTGTCGTGTCTCTGATCCCTTCGGGGGCTGGACAAGACGTCTTCAAGCAATCCTCCTAGGCAGTTTGACCACCGGAAGAGCAAGCGTTAAGAATTTTGCCATGCCGCTTTTTACTTGAGGTTAGGCTCATTTTGGAGAGCCCCGATGAGTCATAACCACTCCGCGCTGGTGTGGGATGATCTCCGATAGTCTTTCAGGCTTTATATGACTTGCCGTTAAGACCCTGAAGCTAGGAATTTGGCCTTTGCTTCGTTTGCTGGCATTGCATCTGCTGTATCGAGACGAATGTCGCGGTGAAGCTGGGATTTTGCCGCGGCTCCGTTGTTTGATTGTCGTGTCTGAATCCTGCTGGAAAAAGAACGTTGGGATGACATCTCGTCTGCTGTATCGAGAAGAACGTCGAGGAGGTGACCACTCCATGTGGGATGATCTTCGGTAGTCTTTCAGGTTTTATATGAGTTGCCTTCAAGACCCTGAAGCTAAGAATTTGGCCTTCGCTTCGTTTGCTTTGTCGCGTCTGAATCCAGTTGGAGGAAGGGCGCTGTAGTGACGTCCCGTCTGCTGTATCGAGACGAACGTCGAGGTGGTGACCACTCTGTGCTGATGTGGGATGATCTCCGATTGTCTTTCAAGCTTTATATAACTTGCCATTAAGACCCTGAAGCTAGGAATTTGGCCTTCGCTTTGTTTGCTTTGTCACATCCGAATCCGTCACTCCGCTTTGTTTCGACCGTGAGGTCTTTTGTTGGCGTTGTATCCGTATCCTGCTGGACTGTGAAGGAACGCCGTTGTTGACATCTCGTCTGTTGTATCGAGACGAATGTTGAGGTCAAGCTGGGATTTTTCCGTCGCTTCGCTTTGTTTCGACTGTGAGGTCTTTTGTTGACGTTGTATCCGTATCCTGCTGGACTGCGAAGGAACGCCGTTGTTGACATCTCGTCTGCTGTAACGAGAAGAATGCTGAGGTGGAGTTGGGATTTTGCCGTCACTCCGCTTTGTTTTGACCGTGAGGTCTTTCGTTGACGTTGCATCTGCATACTGCTAGATTGCGAAGGAACGCCGTTGCTGATTCTTAGGCTGTAGATATTGCCGTTAAGATTTGGAACTAGGGACTATGCCATGGCTCCGTTTCGTTGCGACTCTGAGGTCGGTTGTTGACGTCATATCTGCATCCGGTCTGAGTGAGGAGAAACGCCGTTGGTGATCTCTAAGTTGTCGATATCGACGTCGAGACCCTGAAGCTAGGGATCTCTTTTTGCTTCATCTGTTGACATTGTGTCTGCAATATTGCGACAAATGTCGAGGTTGTTTCTAGATTGTCTATGAACCGTCGAGATTTGGCTTCGCTTTCTGATGGAACCTGGTGGGAAGGTACGATTCCTTCTTTGTTTGCGCCCCTGGATTGTATATAGGGATTGATGTGATCTCACCTATAGGGCATAAATTTTATTTCATTTTCTTTTTATTTCTTTCCGCGATGCTCTATCATTTCAGCTTTTATATCGCGAAATTCGCGATTGCCCAATCATTTCGGTTATTTTTCGCGGTGTCCAACCATTTTGGATATTTTTTTTTACTCGCTGCTTTTTATTGCGAGTTGCCCAATCATTTCGGCTGTTTTTTTTTTACTCGTTGCTTTTTATTGCGAGTTGCCCAATCATTTCGGTTGTTTCTGTATGCATACATTTTTACCTGCTGATTTCGTTGCAAGTTGCCCCATCATTTCGGCTATTTCATATGCATTCTTGACTCGCTGATTTTTTCTCGCGAGTAGGGGATTTGGGATCAGCATCGCTGCGACTGGAATATTGCCAGGAGCGAATCATCATTTTCCGTAAAAGGACTTGGAATTTGATACCATTTTAGGCATCAGCATCGCTACCACTGGGATATTACCAGGAGCGAATCATCATTTGCCTCTGTCGATGTCGAATGAAGGTGGCTTAGCAAACAGGGTTAGGATCCTGTCGACTAAGGCTTTTAATTTCATGAGCCGTAAGGGTCTCATAAAGGTATTTCTCCCTACAAGTCGTGAGGATCTCATAGGTGTGTTTCCTCCTTAGGAGTCGTGAGGATTCCTAAGTGCATGGTCTCTTATAAGTCATAAGGATCTTACAAAAGTGTTTTCTTGCAAGTCGAGAGGACCTACAAGTGTTTGTTCACCGTGTGAGCATATCCCTAGTCGCTGGTGGGACTCTGTTAGGGAAATGTTCATTCGTGCCCGTGGATTGTATACAAGGGCCAATATTGAACCGTTTGTAGGGCAGCATTGGAGGTTGTGGTGGCCGCTTAAGAACAGATTCAGGTCTCTGTAACTCAAGACTTTTCAAATCTTATGAGCCGTGAGGGTCCCATAAGAGAGTTCTCTTTACGAGTCGTGAGGATCTCGCAAGTGTAATTTCTCCTTACGAATCGTGAGGATCCCTAAGTGTGTTGCTCCCTTGTGAGTCGTAAGGATCTCACGCGGGTGGTTTCTCCTTACAAGGTCGAGAGGACCCTGTAAGTGTCTTTTAACGAGGTTGCGCCCTTTCGGGTTTTCACAAACACTCGCCGGTAGCCCTGCTGTTTTTACTCACGGAGCCCTTTCGGGTTTTCATCCGTGCCCATTTTGCTTATGGACGTACCGTTTTTATTTTTATTTTTATTTTTACTACCACGTCAGCCTGAAGATGCCGCGGGTTGGTAGTAGTTTAACGACGTCTCGGTCATCAGCCAGTTTTAGGACATAGTGGTCCATCGTTAGTTTAACGACGTTTCGGTCTTCAGCCAGTTTTAGGACATAGTGGTCCATCGTTAGTTTAACGACGTTTCGGTCTTCAGCCAGTTTTAGGACATAGTGGTCCATCGTTAGTTTAACGACGTTTCGGTCTTCAGCCAGTTTTAGGACATAGTGGTCCATCGTTAGTATAACGACGTTTCGGTCTATCACCAGTTTTAGGATATTGTGGTCCAATGTCGCCGTATTTGAGGCGAATCTCTAGTTTACTGACTTTTCGGTCGATGGGGTTTTCCTTATGAATGAGCACGATGCCCCCAACATGTCCATCTTTTTATGGGCATGTGGTTGTGGCGGGCTCACCTTGCAGTTTTCGGACAGCGCGAACTTGCCCTGTTGGTATTGGTCTTCAACCCAGTTTTTGAAGATATAGCAGTTTTCGATCGGATGGCTCAATACTTGGTGGTAAGGGCAGTAATTAGGATTGTTGACATCATTCAGCTGTAGCTGGTGTTTTGGCTCCGGTAGAGTGATAAGCCTGTTGTGCACTGCTAGTTCGAACAGCCTCCTTGTTTCATCCCGGGGAAATGAATAAGGACGTTTCAATTTCTCATAAAGGGGTTGCCGCTTGTTGCTTTGGCGAACAACCGGTCTAGGGCCACTCGATTGTTGTTGAGCGTTGGCGACGAAGGTCGTTCTTCCCTTCCCTTTATCCTTTCTGCTCGATCCCTTGTTTGCGGGTCCGAGATTCTTTCCGGGTAGCGTGCGATTGCACGGCTGAATGTTCTCACAACTCCTCAATTCTTTCATTTCAGATATGGATTCCTTGAAGAGAGGACCGTGGGCTACTTTTTCGTCGGAGTCGCTCCCGAAGGTGAGAACTCGCGATCCCCCAAGATCAACCCTATGACAATTGCCGGCAATTCTTTTATGCTCATTTGTCGCATTTTTCCACCGTCTACGAGCTTCACGCTTTGTCCTGTTGAAGTGTTGCCTGTGAGCAACATACCCTTGCCACCAACACTTAAAGGAGTTGCAGTCTTCAGTAGGATGTGCGATCTTCTGATGATATAAGCAGAAATTAGGATGTACGTCCGCTTCATCAAGATGTATACCGCCAGGAGAATTTTCTCTGAAAGAGGGCAGCTTCATCCCCATCGATATGGCTTTAGCAAATCATTTCCTTGTCTTGATCCTGCTTTCATTTGCGTCGGATGTACTTTGATCCGGTGGGAGTGTTTCGACCCTTTCATCTAGTCGCTGGCGTTTGGCTTTCTCGAATATAGCCATCTCACGCTCTCGATCAGCTATGCTTTTAAGACGGGCTTCGTTCAGGAATGCATCAATCATTTCGTCTGATGGTCCTAGAAGTTCTGGCTCAGGATCTGCCCACAGCTTCTCTGTGTAAGGATCTTCTTCGTCATTTATTGACGAGTGAGAGATCACATGGCAGCTTGCCACATAATCTTCAGATTCATCCGACGAGTCTTCTCCATTGTCATTATCTCCGTCCTCAAGGACGTGGCTAAGAAATTCTTGGAGTGTGACTGGGGTCCGCGCCTTCTGATTATATTCTTCCAACGCGTCAATATGTTTTTGCAGATCTGTGCGCTTGTCATCAAACTTTGCGGGCTTTTGGGTCTTCTCCTTCTTCTTCGAAGATTTTGATGGCTGGGTGCGAGAGCTTTGACTATCACCAATCTTTGGAGTTGGGCGTGGCTTCAGCATCCCCTTGATGATCTCAGGTTCCAACGGGTTCTTCCATCTGATCGCCGGGCATGTTTGGAGATCATTCAGCATCTTTTTGATTTTGGCGGAAAGCACGACCTCCCATGGAGCTTCTTCAACAAAAGAACAAGTCGCCCCCGGCGTGCCCGTCTTCTTTGGAGTGTGTGGCTGTGGTGGGTTTACTTTCCACTTTTCAGACAGCGCAAACTTGCCTTGTAGGTACTGATCCTCGATCCATCCCTTAAAGATGAAGCAATCCTCGATCGGGTGACTTACCGTTTGGTGGTAAGGGCAATAATTGGGATTATTCATCTCGCTGGGTTGCGGTGGTCTCCTTGGATTCGGGAGATTGATAAGCCTATTGCGCATCGCCATCTCGAACAACCTCTTCGTTTTATCTCGCGGGAATGAGTAAGGGCGCTTCATTTTCTTATTATAATACCGCCGTCTCTCTTCCAGTTGATTCGCTAGCTTTGGGGCACTGGGCTGCTGTTGGGTGTTCGCAACGAAGGTCGCCTTCCCTTTACCCTTGTCGTTTCGGGGTTCCGGCTTTGGAGGAGACGGTCTGTGACCCATTTGATCCATCTGGGCTAGCTTATCAATTAAAGCCTGGAACGTGGTCGGCTTTAAGAACATCATGAATTGCGAGATGGTTGCTTGCGGATCAAGAGTGCCCACGAATATGCCTACCGCTGGTGCTTCTTCGATGCGCTGCTCGCACTTTGACCATAGATTCCGCCATCGGATTGCGTACTGAACCCACGTCTCGCCTGGCTTCACCATGGCATTAATCATTACCGTTATCGGGGTGCGTTCACTATCACTCGCGAATCTTTTTGTAAACAATAGCTCCATCTCCGCAAATGTTTTGACAGAATCGTTATGTAGCTCCGAATACCATTCAAAGGCCGTTTCTGCCAAGCTGTCGACGAATTGGCGAAGCAACAGTTTGTCGTCGCCTCCAGTGTTGCCGCATAAGGCCCTGAATTGAGCGACATGCTGATGGGGATTCCCTATTTCTTTATATACGTGGAACTTAGGGATCATATATCCCGGCAGGTAACTGATTTGGTCATACCAGCTGTTTGATTGTTAGGGGTTCTGCGTGTTCAAGTTTTAGTTAAATACCGCAATCAAGACGATTTCGCTTGTAGCTAGCCGGTTGAGTACGGGTCGTCCGCAGGGAGATGGGAATCTTTTTCTATGTGCTTTAACGAGTTAAGTCCGGTTTTCCAGATTTTGTTGTGATTAATTAAGTGGTAAAACGATATGTAAAGAGAGCTTGTTAGGGTTAGGATTAGGTTAGTTTGAGTTAGGAGTCTCCCACATCTTTCGTTGCCCCTCTTAATATCGGTGTTACGGTAATCGGCAACAACGGGGATTAGCACGACTAGGAAGGAACTTGCGAGTATAAGCTAGGCTTTCCAACGCATAAGTTCTTCCTTTTGGTGCTTGTCCGTCCGTTCTTGGCTCTTAGCCATAACCTCCGGTTAATTCAACCACAACCGGTCTCACTACGGAATCACCGCTATCATGTAGGATAGGGTGCCGTAAGGAGCGGATTTTGGTTCAATTAACAGGAGTCGAATTAAGCTGTTAGGCAAGGAAAGAGTGAGAGAGATTTCCTTCTCTCAAACTTCCCTTATCCTACCCTAACAAGTATGAAACTACTCACACATCATGATACGGAAAAATAAAACAAAACAAAAGAGGAAGAAAGAAAGAAAGAGATTAGAAGATAACAACTAGCTATTTGCGACCTCACCTTGGTAAGGATCAAGCGTAAGCATCATGGTTGTGTTAAGGATAAAGAAAAAGAGAGAAGAAAGAAACAACAAGAAATAACAACAACTAGTTAACAAATGAAAATTACAGCAATTAACAAGAGAATAAGACAAGTAAAATAATAAACGGTTCTTCTTTATTCATCATTCTTCACTCACAAGCTCACTACAAGTTTTAATGGAGAAGAGATGAGAAGAGGAAGAAGAACATGTATTCTAAAACCTAGAGAAAAAAATACAAGATTATGGATCCTTCCCTTCACAAAGTTCTGGGCTATTTATAGGCTGAAAAATGAAAACCTGGGGCAACAAGCAGAACTAACATGGAATGACCAAAATACCCCCAAAGTTTGACAATCTGCCGCCTCCATACGGCCGCGGATCCGCGGCCTAAGCATGCTTAGGCCGCGGTTCCGCGGCCTAATAGAGGAATTGTCTCCTCTGATTTTCTGTGGTCCCCTGGTTTGATGTACCCTTTATTCTGGTATATATATTTTTTCATATTTTCTTCACGATTTTTCCAGAATTTCTGTTGAGGGAAAGGTGATTTGATGTGGACTTTTTGTCATGATTTCCTCGAGCTCCGTGTAGATTTCTTGGATCTTGTGCTGCCATTGAGCCTTGTGCATGAAAACGACATTGATTTGACATTTTGTCTCTTAAACTGGTGTGTGGCAACAGACGGATAAAGAGCGGAGATCCGTGTTTTATCTGTGGTTGGCAGGAACCCGGATTTTATCGTGTTTTCCATGAATTTCACCGTTTTAGAACCGAGAACCTGTATCCTGCAATTGACTAGCAAACACGGCTCAAGAGTATCTACCGATATGCAATGTGATAAAAATTGGGCGGTATGAAAATGCAAAAATCTGATATGAACAAATACCCCCAAACTTATCATTTGCTCGTCCCGAGCAAAGCCAATTTATTCATAAAAAATTTCCTAACCTCACTTTCGCAGGGAACGCGATTGCACTGAGCATGTGCAACAAGCCGTTAAACCTCTAGGTGTCCCTAGTAGGAGGAGTGTTGTCTCCTGAAGGTTTTCAGCGGATACTACCCACAAAATCCGGTCAAGTTGGTTTTGTAAAATAACTAAGATTCAAACCCTAAAGTTCTGTTTCAGAAAATAACAATTCTATAATCCTAAGTCTAGACCATCGAACCTTTATTTTTCACACCTCGCTTCTTATTTAACTACAGATTTTATATGTCTTTACGTGCAGTGTAAATAGTGTCGTTAAGTTCCAGAAGGATCGATTAAAGTCATCATGTCGCACAATAAAGCCCAGATAACAATTTTAAAAGGATCACATAAGTTTTTTAAAGAGTCAAGCATTTTTCAAGTTTCGTTTTCCAGTTAGGTTTCAACTTCAGAATTTCTATCTTCCTTAACAGGAAACTAAGTCGTATTTTTCACTCCACCTTTTTCTTGTTTTCATTTCATACACACCTTTGTGAACGTGCAATAGTCTTTATCATAGAATAAAACCTTCATATCTCCGTTAAAATTTTTTTATAGAAGCCTATCTTTTATCAAGATTATTCTCACACAAAGAACCGTTAGGAATTTTAACTCGGAGAGAACACTTGCTTGACTTTGTTTTAATCTGGACTTTCTAGGCTTCTTAGCGAGCTTTGGGCCAATGCACCCAAACCAGTTGATTTTAGGGCATTAGGTGTAGAAACACCCCAGCGGACTTAATTACTCAAGTTACCTGGTCCAAAAACAAAAGACAGTTTGGCATGAAAATCAGATGATTTAATACGAACGGAGATATAACCGGCAGTTCAATTATTTTTTGGATAAAAAACGTGTTTAGTGGGTTCGGTGTGTAATCATTCCAATCAAGTTTCAGATGGGTTATTTTTCAGACTTAGTTCCAATTACGGCATCAATAACATTCCTTCATATTCGCTTTACTTCATAAACTATTCTTGACATTACTTATTTCAGAACAAACCTATTTGATCCTCAGAAAATCATTTATCTGTTTAAAAGTTTTTAAACATAAAAAATTGTCATCTAATTTCCAAAAACTCACGACACGTGTAGTGTGATGTAAAGATGTATATCAGCTATAGTTAACTTCAAAGGAGAGTTATCTTTCAGGTTTTCAAAATCTAAACATAAGATTTAGTTATTCCTATTTTTTCAAACAAAACCGTCGAAATGTTGAATCAGAGTCCTCCCACTAGCTAACTTGACAGAAAAGTTTTTATGTTTTTAGAAAATTTCCAGATTTGTATGGATTTTATGGATTTTAATATGCAGATGCAAAATATACATATGAATGCGAAGGTAAGAAATGCGTACCGAGCGTACCCCCAAACATAAACTGGACAGTGTCCTCACTGTCATTGCATGAAGAGATCATTTGAAGGGTCAAAACTGTCGGTTAGCGATACACAATTTTTATTTGGTTTTGCTTTTAAAGAAAAGAAAAAGAATATACACAAATATATACAAAATGGTTTGTACATACCCCCAAACTTATTTGGAACAGTGTCCACTGTTCTTGGCTGGATAACCGAAGTTTGGAGGTAGACAGAGGAAGATCAGGCAGGGTAAACCGGCTCCTGTAAGAACAGGAGCTCCTCTGTTAGTTCGGCGCTAAGGTACGGTTTTAGTCGGTGTCCGTTCACTTTGAAAAATGAACCGTCCTTTAGATTTTCCAAATCCACAGTGCCCTGCGGATACACATTCCGCACAAAATACGGCCCTTTCCAGCGAGATCTGAGCTTTCCTGGATGGAAATGAAGTCGGGTGTCGTAAAGCAGTACCTGCTGACCAGGTACGAAGGTTTTGCGCAAAAGGTGTTTATCGTGAAACACCTTCGTTCGATTCTTAACGACAACCGCGTTATCGTAAGCCTTATCCCTAAGCTCGCTTAGTTCGTTCAACTGCAGCTTCCGATGGCTGCCCGCATTTTCGAGAGACAGATTCAGCTCCTTTATCGCCCAAAATGCGCGATGCTCTATTTCGACAGGTAGGTGGCAGGCTTTTCCGTACACAAGCCGATAGGGAGACATGCCAAGGTCGGTCTTATAAGCGGTTCAAAATGCCCAAAGGGCATCAGTGAGTTTCAGCGACCAATCCTTACGGTTCTTGGAAACCATCTTCTCCAGTATCTGCTTGATTTGCCGATTTGAAACTTCAGCCTGCCTGCAGATTTGGGGGTGGTAGGGCGTAGAGAGCTTATGATTAATGGAATACTTCCGCATTAAGGCCTCGAAAGTCTTATTGCAAAAATGACTTCCATTGTCGCTAATGATCACTCGGGGGTGCCCAAACCGGGAGAAAATGTTTTCTTTAAGGATCCTAACGACAACCTTGTTGTCGTTGGTCCGGCTGGGCACAGCCTCGACCCATTTAGAGACGTAATCAACAGCGAGAAGGATGTACAAGTTCCCAAAAGAGCTGGGAAACGGCCCCATGAAATCTATCCTCCAAACATCGAAAATCTCCACAACCAAGATCAGTTGGAGCGGCATCTCGTTCCTCTGGGATATCCGGCCCATGTGTTGGCACCGGGAGCAAGTCTTGCAATAGTCATGAGCGTCTTTGAAAAGTTGTGGCCAGTAGAAACCACATTGCAAGATCTTCTCAGTTTTCTTTCTGGGGCCAAAATGCTCGCCACACGCTTGATCGTGGCAAAATGACAGCACACTCTTGAATTCCTCGTCAGGGACACACCGACGAATAATCTGGTCGGGACAATACTTGAACAAGTAGGGTTCGTCCCAGTAAAAGTGTTTTACTTGGGATAAGAAGCGAAGTCTGTCCTGACTTGACCATTCAGTCGGTAGCAATCCTGTGGCCAAATAGTTCACAATATCTGTGAACCAGGGTTCGCAAGATACTGTCAAGAGCTGTTCATCCGGGAAAACGTCGTTGATCGGAATTGGAAGCGAAGGCGAAGAAGGAAGTCATGAGAGATGGTCGGCAACCACGTTTTCACATCCTCGTTTGTCCTTAATGACAAGGTCAAACTCTTGAAGCAAGAGGATCCAACGGATTAACCGAGATTTTGCATCTTTCTTCGCAAAAAGATGGCGCAGAGCAGAATGGTCGGTGTAGACAATGACTGGAGAGCCGATGAGGTAGGGCCTGAACTTTTCTAAAGCAAATACAACAGCTAAGAATTCCTTCTCAGTTGTTGTATAATTGAGTTGGGCGTCGTTCAGGGTTCGGCTCGCATAATAGATTACGTGCGGCATCTTGTTGATGTGTTGTCCAAGGACAACACCAATGGCAAAGTCAGATGCATCGCACATAATCTCAAATGGGTGCGTCCAGTCAGGTGAAGAAAGAATGGGAGCAGAAGTGAGTGAGCTTTTCAATGACTCGAATGCAGTCACACAGCTCGAGTTGAAGTCGAATGGCGTGTCCTTGGCCAGCAAAAGAGTCAAGGGCCTAGCAATCTTGCTAAAGTCCTTGATGAACCGTCTATAGAAACCGGCATGGCCAAGGAAGGCTCGGATATCTCTGACGCATCGGGGAGGAGGCAGATTGGAAATGACCTCAATCTTTGCTTTGTCAACCTCTATGCCATTTTGCGAGATGATATGTCTTAAGACAATACCTTCGCGCACCATGAAGTGGCATTTCTCCCAGTTCAAAGTGAGATTCTTGTCCTTACATCGGGTAAGGACAGCGTCAAGATGCAGCAAACACTCGTTGAAGGAATCGCCGAAGATGGAGAAGTCATCCATGAAAATCTCCAGAAATTTTTCCAGCGTGTCTGAGAAAATTCCCATCATACACCGCTGGAAGGTAGCGGGCGCATTGCATAACCCAAAGGGCATGCGTCGATATGCAAACATGCCGAAAGGACAAGTGAATGTGGTCTTGTCCTGGTCTTTTTCGGCGATGGGAATTTGATTATAGCCGGAGTAGCCATCAAGAAAGCAGTAGTACTCGTGTCCGGCTAATCGTTCAAGCATCTGGTCAATGAAAGGTAGCGGAAAGTGGTCTTTTCGCGTTGCGGCGTTGAGTTTTCTGTAATCAATGCACACTCGCCACCCAGTTTGGGTGCGAGTAGGGATTAACTCGTTCGTCTCGTTGGTTATGACCGTGATGCCCGACTTCTTGGGGACAACATGAATGGGGCTAACCCACTGGCTATCAGAGATAGGGTAAATGATACCACTATCTAGACATTTTACGATCTCCTTTTTCACAGCCTCTTTCATGACTGGATTGAGATGTCTTTGTGGATTTCGGGCTGGTTTGGCATCATCCATCAGATCAATGTGATGCTCAACGATCAGGGGACTAATCCCCTTGATGTCCACCATGGACCAGCCAAAAGCTTGCTTGTTGCTGTGCAAGACCGCGAGAAGGGCTTTCTCTTGCTCGGGAGCTAGAGAAGCCGAGATGATGACAGAGAGGGTCTGGTTCTCACCTAAGTAAGCGTACTTAAGGTGAGACGGCAAAGGCTTGAGTTCGAGCGTTGGAGGTGAAACGATGGAAGGCAAGATTGGTGCAAAGGTCTCGAACTCAAAGGACTCCAGCAAAGGTTCGAAACGAGTGTAGGCGACCGAGTTGGATGGTTCAGGTAACTCATCCGAAAATTCGAAAGATTCAAACTCGGGTTGTGCGCGGCTAAGATCGTTTGAAAACGTGAAACACTCGTAGTCGTTGTCGGGCGCAGAAACAGCGGCAGGTTCGAAGAGAAACGCACTAGTGGCGTCAAGATTATCGTGATCAAACAGAAACTCCTCGAATTCACACTCTTCTGGGGTGATCTCCTGGATCGAGCAGACGTCCAGTATATGAGCATTAGGTTCGGCGGGCTGATTCCCCAACCTAAAAATGTTGAGTTCAATCGTCATGTTTCCAAAAGAGAGGTTCATCGAACCATTGCGACAATTGATCACAGCATTTGAGGTTGCAAGAAATGGGCGACCGAGTATCACCGGAATTTGATTCCGGGGGTTAGCTACAGGCTGTGTGTCTAATACAATGAAGTCAACGGGGAATATGAAGTCCCCGACTATTATTAACACGTCCTCTAGCTCACCCCTAGGATGGGTGATCGATCGGTCGGCCATTTGGAGAGTGCAGTGCGTGGGTTTCAACTCTCCGACGCCTAATTGCTCGTATACTGAATACGGAAGCAGGTTAACACTGGCACCAAGATCTACTAGTGCGCGGTTGATGTTCTTATTCCCAATGGTAATTGAAATCGTAGGACAGCCAGGGTCCTTCCGTTTTTGTGGTAAAGATTGGGTAAGGGCATCACTCACAGCACTAGCCAAGAAAACTTTCTTGGGTACCTGAGACTTCCTCTTTTTCGTGCACAAGTCCTTTAAGATTTTCGCGTAGGATGGGACTTGTTGGACAGCATCTAAAAGAGGAATGTTAATGTTAACCTGCTTGAATAACTCCAGAATCTTCTCCATTTGAGGATTATGCTTATTAGACCTCAACCGGTTTGGAAATGGAACATTTTGAAAATTGGTTGAGTCTAATGCTGGAGGAGAAGATTGTGGAGTTGGAACGGATCCCAGAATAGGTGTTTTCGTGGAGTGAGAAGTGGGTCCATTCAGAGCAGAAGAAGAAGAAGGAGAGCCTTGTGAAGAACGGAGAATAGGCTCAGAAGACGAAGAAGAAGAAAAAGAAGAAGAAGCAGCGGCCGGGGTGTCATCGTTGATCCGTTTGCCAATGTTGTTTTTCAGCATCCTTCCCGATCTCAGTGTGGCCACGGCACTCACATTATGGTTCTGTTGTTCAAGAGCAACATGTGCATTATGTGGGTGACCGGGATTTGGGAGTGGCTGGGACGGGAGCTTCCCCTTCTCTCGCTCGCTTAAGGCCGCGTTCAGCTGTGCAATCTGGGCCTCGATGGTCTTGATGCTTTGCCCGTGTGCGGCAGTGTGTTGCACTAAGGACTGAATGGAAGACTGGATGTTGGCAGTGGATTGGGTCGATTGTTTAACGAACGCCTCCAGACTTCGTTCGAGCGAGGAAACCTTATCGTTGTTTGACGGAACAAAGTTGTTTGGTGGAAAAGAATTGTTGGGTGCAAAGTTGTTCGTCTGATTTTGGAAAGGCTGGGGTTGGAAGGGCTGCTGATACTGAGTTTGTTGTTGCGCTTGTTGTTGCGGCGGAAGGGCCCTTTGGAAATTGTTGCCCTGGAATTGATTATGATTCTGATTCTGATTCCAGGCGAAATTGGGGTGATTCCTCCAACCGGGATTGTAGGTGGAAGAGTATGGATCATTCCTCGGTCTTTGCTGGAATGCAGCATTAACCTGATCCTGTCCTTGCGAGGGTGGATTGTAAGGACACTCTTCGGTCAAGTGAGAAGGATCGGAACAACAAGCGCAAATGGTACGAAGGGGGAGAACAGGGGCGGGGGCAGGAGCAGGAGAAGAAAATTTGCTCTCTATCGCTTCAAGCTTTCTTGTTATTGCAGCCATTTCAGCTTTCATCGCAATAGAGACATCAAGTTGGTGAATTCCTACCCTAGACTGACCGGTAGAAGTGGAGGTAGAAGAAGAAGAAGTCGGTCTGGTGCTCTCCCATTGTAGCATTTGCTCCGCAAGGTCGTCAAAGAATTGCCACGCTTCCTCATCAGATTTCGATAAGAAGTGGCCCTGACAGATGGTTTCCAACAACTGCTTCGTTGCTGGGTTCAGGCCTCGCATAAGGTTTGGCAGAGTTGCCATTTCTCTATACCGTGGTGAGGACACTGAACAAGAAGGTCTTTGTACCGGTCAAAGCACTTCCAGAAGGGTTCAGAAGGAAGCTGAGAGAATTGGTTGATTTCATTTCGAATCCTTGCGGTTTTATGATTCGGATAAAATTTCTTTAGAAACGCTTTAACAAACTCGTCCCAGCTGGTGATTGAGTGGGAAGCGGTGCTATACAGCCATTTTTCAGCAAGATCGCATAAAGTGAACGGAATGACCCATAAACGTATAGCATCGTCCGACAGCTGGGTGGTTTTCATCATGGCACAGACGTTTTGAAATTTATTGATGAAGATATAGGCATCTTCAGATTCAAGCCCATGAAATCGTGGAAGCATGTTGATGAAGTGGGGCTTAATTTCAAAATTATCCCCATTGGCCGGTGGAAGAGAAAGGCAGGTGGGGAGTGCAGAACGGGTGGGATAGAAACGATCCTGGAGCGCGATTCGCTGCGGCGCTACAACAGGCGGTGGTGGTGGGATATTGGTCTCCGTAGGAGGTGGAGCCAATCCAGGGGTAGTCAAAGAGATGTTCGGATTAAATCCTGACGTCTGAGTCGATCGCGTAGTCGGTAGCGACTAACGTAACGCGGACTAGACGGGCGCTAGTGTCCCGAGTCCAAGCGGACATACACTAAACGAGTTTAGTATAGTCAAAACGGAGAAGGTGATGGTAAGAAAACGTCAATGGAGAAAGGTGAAGGGTAGTGGGTGAAAAATGGATTTTGGCGATAAAGGGCAAGTTTTTATAAAAGTTTTTGATTTTTTTTTCTTTTTTTTTTATTTTTTTTAGAAAGATCTTTACAGAAATATGTACGGACTTACGGTTTTAAGCAATCACAAATAAGATATGCACAATCTCACCTAGATATATGGTCACCTAGGTCTACTAGACCTGCTCCTAACTGTTCCAGAGGGCTAGAAAAAGGACCTCAAACCGCCTCTTCTCCGTCTAAAGCGGCCAGATAAGTGCCAGGTAAGTGGGAGGTTGTCCAACGCTTTCGCGAAGTTTCTTAATTAAATAACCACTTGCCTTCGTCACACTTGCCTAGGCACCGCAAAAGTCAGATAGGATAAACGGCCGATGCCTGTAACTAGTCCTCTGTCCTAATGAGCGCGAAGTCCTTAGGGCTGAGTCTAGTATTTTTTAATTTTAACAATGGTCAATGCATATGCTTTTTGTGATTTTTGGGGTCCTGGGAAGGGTGATGAAATCCCCACCCAATCTGAATTGGTTTCAAGCCCCTTAAGTCCGTATTAAGAAATGCAAAGCAGTAACAAATCAACTGCAAACAATTTTTATTTTTTTAGCGCGGCGCAAAGAATCCTGCACAAGAACAGTTTATTGGAAGGGGGAAGAGAGTTTGCGCAAAGAAATCTGCAGAAAACACAATTCAGTGGAGTCCAGAGGAGTGGGAGAGAGAGGAGGAAAACTTACAGAGAAAATGGCACAATGACTCCACCAAATGGCCGCGGTTCTGCGGCCTAGGCTTGCTTATGCCGCGGTTCCGCGGCAGTAATGGGGAGTTGGGGCTCTGGAAAATTTGGGTAACCTTCTGTAGCTGTCCTCTTCTTGTCTAGAGCTCCTGAATCTGGATTTGCTCACTGTATCTGCTCCAGAATCTTCAATAGACCGTTTTATCGTCTTGAATCTGTCGCGGTGTAGCCGCGAAATGTGGGTCTATCTTCCCACGTCTTTGGCACTGAACTCGAACTCCGTATTATCCTGCACACTTGCACAAAAACTAATCAAAAATAACAAGATGATTTTTTACAAAGTATGTTTTTTTTTGTTTTTTTTTTAGTTATATTCACAAGTTAACCCGAAATTACACAAAGAAATAAACTACCGTCTCCCCGGCAACGGCGCCATTTGATTGTTAGGGGTTCTGCGTGTTCAAGTTTTAGTTAAATACCGCAATCAAGACGGTTTCGCTTGTAGCTAGCCGGTTGAGTACGGGTCGTCCGCAGGGAGATGGGAATTTTTTTCTATGTGCTTTAACGAGTTAAGTCCGGTTTTCCAGATTTTGTTGTGATTAATTAAGTGGTAAAACGATATGTAAAGAGAGCTTGTTAGGGTTAGGATTAGGTTAGTTTGAGTTAGGAGTCTCCCACATCTTTCGTTGTCCCTCTTAATATCGGTGTTACGGTAATCGGCAACAACGGGGATTAGCACGACTAGGAAGGAACTTGCGAGTATAAGCTAGGCTTTCCAACGCATAAGTTCTTCCTTTTGGTGCTTGTACGTCCGTTCTTGGCTCTTAGCCATAACCTCCGGTTAATTCAACCACAACCGGTCTCACTACGGAATCACCGCTATCATGTAGGATAGGGTGCCGTAAGGAGCGGATTGTGGTTCAATTAACGGGAGTCGAATTAAACTGTTGGGCAAGGAAAGAGTGAGAGAGATTTCCTTCTCTCAAACTTCCCTTATCCTACCCTAACAAGTATGAAACTACTCACACATCATGATACGGAAAAATAAAACAAAACAAAAGAGGAAGATAGAAAGAAAGAGATTAGAAGATAACAACTAGCTATTTGCGACCTCACCTTGGTAAGGATCAAGCGTAAGCATCATGGTTGTGTTAAGGATAAAGAAAAAGAGAGAAGAAAGAAAGAAACAACAAGAAATAACAACAACTAGTTAACAAATGAAAATTACAACAATTAACAAGAGAATAAGACAAGCAAAATAATAAACGGTTCTTCTTTATTCATCATTCTTCACTCACAAACTCACTATAAGTTTTAATGGAGAAGAGATGAGAAGAGGAAGAAGAACATGTATTCTAAAACCTAGAGAAAAAAATACAAGATTATGGATCCTTCCCTTCACAAAGTTCTGGGCTATTTATAGGCTGAAAAATGAAAACCTAGGGCAACAAGCAGAACTAACATGGAATGACCAAAATACCCCCAAAGTTTGACAATCTGCCGCCGCCATACGGCCGCAGATCCGCTGCCTAAGCATGCTTAGGCCGTGGTTCCACAGCCTAATAGAGGAATTGTCTCCTCTGATTTTCTGTGGTCCCCTGGTTTGATGTACCCTTTATTCTGGTATATATATTTTTTCATATTTTCTTCACGATTTTTCCAGAATTTCTGTTGAGGGAAAGGTGATTTGATGTGGACTTTTTGTCATGATTTCCTCGAGCTCCGCGTAGATTTCTTGGATCTTGTGCTGCCATTGAGCCTTGTGCATGAAAACGACATTGATTTGACATTTTGTCTCTTAAACTGGTGTGTGGCAACAGACGGATAAAGAGAGGAGATCCGTGTTTTATCTGTAGTTGGCAGGAACCCGGATTTTGTCGTGTTTTCCATGAATTTCACCGTTTTAGAACCGAGAACCTGTATCCTGCAATTGACTAGCAAACACGGCTCAAGAGTATCTACCGATATGCAATGTGATAAAAATTGGGCGGTATGAAAATGCAAAAATCTGATATGAACACTGTTCAGTTGATAAAACTGCAGGTTTGTTATTACATTTTTCCTACCATTTTCATATTAAAAAGAACTTTATTATAATATATCATACATATGAGGGTTTATGTGTAAAAATACTATTTTCCATGTGTTGATATATTATAATTAGCATTTGGTAGGAAAATGTATGCAAATAAATTCATTGACCAAATCCTAATAGAACAAAGTCTACTAAATCTTATTTGAGTTGTTGTGCAGAATTTTTCAAGACTAGAATCAAGGAAATCAATTTATTGAAGAAGACTTGCCTAATTAAGAAAGCAAAACTTGGAGACCAAGTCTGGCAGCAACCACGAGAAGATTTCCATGATACAAAGGTTCCAAGGATCGCCAAATGGCATAAGGACAGAGCTCCAAAATTTTGATGAAGGGATGTGATTGAATGCCGCAGATCCGCGGCCATACCCCCCTTAGGCCGCGGATCCGCGGCAAGATTGAGGACTTAGATACTGAAATTTTGTAGAGTGAATCTCTGATGAATTTTACCAAATTTTGAAGAAAAAGGTTATGGCTTTGGACTATAAAAAGGGACCGAGAGCCTCTTGGAAAATTTATCAAGCCGACGAGATCACGAAGCCCCAGACGCTCGTGCATCCAGGCTGATCATCAACTGTTCGTCTACTTCCTTGGAAGAGATCGAGAAGCAAACTAGTCTTTGTAATTATTTTCTAAGGAATCAAAGTGTAGATTGTTCAAGTTGATTAATAAAGGTAGTTATTTTATTTAATTCTTTTGCATTATGTTTTCCCTCTCTGTCTTTTCATCTTCTTTTCCCAACATGCGCGAGTAATTCTCCGCTTGTTAGGGTTCTTAGGATTAGAGTAGGCTAATGGACGATGAACATCCCTAAACCCTTTTTAAGTCCTATAAAGTTTATGAACTTTATCAAAAGAATCATTAACATCCTAATCGGGCGCGCTAACAATTCTTTGCTAGTTCCGACCGCGATTAGAGATTAGATTAATGATTGTTTTGGTAAAGGCTGGATATGAACGGAGTTCCGTGTCGAGATAAGGGTTAAGGGTGGGATTCCTTTTCCCTCCAGAAACCCTAATCTACACGCATCACCGTCGTTCTAGTTATAAATCTATTAAAGGATAAAAAGGGTAACTTTTAATTAATCGTCCATAACTACTAAATCCTAACGAAACCTACAAGCCCTCTTATTATATTATCTACATCTCTAAAATAATCTAGATCTATATTTTTTCATTCTTGCTAAACGTAGATCTAGAAACTTTTCACAAAATTCTTATTTCCTCCTCTCTTTTTCAACACATCTAAAGTAAGAGTAAAAGATTCAACGTTTCCCTGAGGACGACCCGTACTCACCTCGGTCTAGCTACATGCGACACCGTTCTGATTGCGGTTACTACTACAAATACACTCTTTCGAACCAATCACCAGCCCGGATAGGGTCGTCCGGTTCTAACAATTTGCCCAGCCGCTTCATTCGCCTGATGAACTCGTATCTGCTGAGCTATATAGTCGTCTAGTGCAGCTTTGGAAATGGTTTCCTATTTGGCTGTTGAAAGAGCCGGAGGTGAATTTGACGTTTCTCCTCTGTTATCTTCAAGGATAATCGGAGGGTCTTCGGCCGGGGGATCCTGCTGGAACATCATCCCTACCATATCTTGGAAGAGGAGGGCCATTCGTTTTATGTTGGCAGCTTGTTCTGCTGCTTCTCTGTCCTTCTTTTTGAGGATTCTCCGAAGAAACTCGGCATCAGTTTCCTACTCATGGCGCTGCTCTGATGACGCCTCCGGGCTTTCTTTTGGCCCGGTAAGTGCAGCCATTGTAGTCATCATTTCCTGAAGCTTCTGTTGCTGCTCCTGGGCTTTTGTCACGGATCGGGTGAGCGGTCGGTGACCCGTCGAAGCACGACTTTCCTCCTTTCCAGAAGCCATATAAACAGTGTGCACCACCATGCCCCCAGACTTGGGGCGTTTGTGTTCAGCGCTTTTACGGTTCGCCATGTTCACAGGGGCTTTTTGCGGCCTCCTTTTCTTTTGAGTGATTGGCGTTGAGGGAGCCGTTGCAGTGGGCACCCAGCCAGTTGTTGCTTTTTCCGGCTTGACAGAGTAGTCCTTCTCCTGCCGAACCTTCATCTTTTTCTGTCGGATGTTCCCCTCCGAATGGCGGCCAGGACATGATGTCTTGCCTAAGATTCGGGGCAGATGCTAATTGGTGCTATCTGTCTACCTCTCCGAAGATGCCAAGTTGATTTATGGCACCATGTATCGAAGGTTTAAACGGATGCGTCCGATGTAGCAGACTTCGTCAGATTCCCCCTCGCTTGAGGGGTTTTTGATTGTGGGGACGCTCTTCCATGCAGGCGCAAGCCCCTGCAGTTAATTACGCTGCCGCATGGCGGTAGCAACTTTCTCCTTCTCCAGATGGTCACTTCGTGTCGTGGGTGTTTGTTTTGTGTTTGGTTGCCCGTGGATTGTATACGGAGACTGAGTTATGTCGTCGCACGTAGGGCGTGGACTAGTCTATTTCCGTATTATCTTAGATTTGGGTTTGGGGGGTTGTGCTTTTAAGGATACGTTAGTCTCATTTGAGACTAAGATCGACTTAAACGTTTGTTAAGGATACGTTAGTCCGATTTTTAGACTAAGATCAACTTAACGGGATCGTTTAGATCCGACAAGAGAGCGATTAAGGGAGCCCTGTTGTTTAGTTTAAGGACATTGCGGTCCATAGGTAGTTTAAGGACATTGCGGTCTAATGTTAGTTTTAAGACGTTGCGGTCAAGGTTAAGGACCTCATAGTCCGTGGATTTAAGGACTCCACAGTCCGATGTTAATTTTAAGACATCACGGTCAAGGTTCAGGACCTCATAGTCCGTGGATTTAAGAACTCCACAGTCCGTTGTTAGTTTTAAGACATCACGGTCAAGGTTAAGGACCTCATAGTCTGTGGATTTAAGGAATTCACAGTCCGTTGTTAGTTTTAAGACATCACGGTCAAGATTAAGGACCTCATAGTCCGTGGATTTAAGGACTCCACAGTCCGTATCAATATGTGGTTATCGGGACCCGTCACCTCTTTGAAGACGTTGAGGAATTACAACCCAAGTATCAAAGGAGTGAAGAGATGTACCCTTAAACCGAGGTAGATCAAATAATCTTTGGCCCAATTTGGGACCAAGACCAATTAATTATGTTATGAGCCTATTAGCCCGGTTAAGTTTGAATTGAGGACTTATGGCCAGCTTGGGCTAAGTCCAATCATGTTTGGAATATTGGCTTTTTGTTGGTCTATTGAAGGAGAGGCTTTGCCTCTAGAACTTAGCCAATTGGGCTGAAGCTAGTGTTGAACACTAAAGACCAATCAGTGTTGAACACTGGGGATGCGATTGACAAGTTAGTGTTTAACACTAAAAAATAGTTGGTGTTGAACACCAGCAACAGGGCTTTCAAATTAGTGTTAAACACTAAAACAAATCAGTGTTAAACACTGGCAATAGGGATCTCAAATTAGTGTTAAACACTAAGATAATCAGTGTTGAACACTGGGAACAGAGTTTTCAAATTATTGTTAAACACTAAGACAAATCAGTGTTAAACACTGGGAACAAAGATCTCAAATCAGTGTTAAACACTAAGGAAATCAGTGTTAAACACTGGGAGCAAAATTTTCCAAATTAGTGTTTGAACACTAAGAAAATCAGTGTTAAACACTGGAAATGGAGTTTTCAAACTAATGTTAAACACTATGGAAATCAGTGTTAAACACTGGGAACAGATCATCAATTTGAGGCTAAATATTGTAAGAGAAAAGATCACGTGGGGGCACGTGATGGCATCCAAAAGGTGGGGCCAGATCCCCTTCATTTTGTTCTACAGATAAGTGTTTAACACTTTTAATTCTGAAGGCCATCACGTGTGGGCACGTGATGGGGGCTCACGCTTTGATCTGTTAGAATGTTCATTAGGGGTCGCGTGGTGACACGTGAAGGCGTCCCAGAGCTTCTTTTCTTTTGGTTTTTCTTTGCGTGCTTTGGGGGTCACGTGGAGCACGTGAGGCGTTGCCTCAAAGTTCTTCTCTATGGATCTTTACAGGGGTCATGTGGTAGCACGTGACCCTGTTTCTTTGCCTGTTTGAAGATGTGTTTATCTTTTTAAGAATTAAATTCTTCATAGGGTTAAACCCTAGCAATAAACTTTAGAGGAATTAAATTCCTGTTTTCTTCTGAAGAATTATGTTCTTAGATAGAGTTGAACTCTAACTTGTCTTCTGTAAGAATTGAATTCCCATACATGTGAGGAATTAGGTTCTGTCATAGGGTGAAACCCTAATTTCTTCTTTCTTAAGGGAATTAAATTCCTGTTATTTTGACAGATTTGAGTTCTTAACTAGGGTTAAACCCTGGTTCTGTTCATTTTGAAGGAATTAAATTCCTATAACATAGGGTTAAACCCTAATTTTATTTCAAAGGAATTAAATTCCTATAGTTCTGTGAGAATTAAATTCTCAAACTTCCATTCCCTCCCTATGCTTTGGATCTGCATGGCAGGATCTCAACCCAATGAGAATTAAATTCTCAATTCATGGGGAGATGTGCACTTTGCAGATCCTCCACTAAAGAGAGAACTAAGTTCTTCTTTTTTAAGATAAGAGTTAAACTCTTTTGAGAATTAAATTCTCTTTTGAAGCCTCTCCTTTCTTACCTAAGGTTTTCTTCTGCAGCAGATCAAATTCTTCCAAAGTCTCAAGGCTCTATTTCTTTTTCTCTCTCTTTCTTTTTTTCTGTATGTCTCTTGGCTCCTATTTATAGGAGAAGGAGCAGAATCAATTAGTTTTAGTGAATCATTCATTGAGGGATTTGATTTGTATTCATTAGAGATTTGATTTGCATTCATCATTCATTTGGACCTTTGGATTATTAGGTGAATTTTATTCACCATTGGATTTTAAATCGAAAGATATTCCTTTGTTATTTCGGTTAGATTTTAAGGGGAAATCTTTCCAAGTTCAAGATTTTTCCATGAATAGGCGATATTTAATCACCTTTAGATTTTTAATCCAATCGGTTCCAAATAATCATTCTCCTTTGGAAAGATTTGAATGCCTTTCAGAACTTAATTCTGTTAAATAGAAAGGCTTTGAAAGCCGGTCACGTGTGACCACGTGACCCTTGGTCACGTGTAGGCACGTGACCCCCTGGAACGAGCTTTCTTCTCCTTTCTGCGCTCTGTTTTCTGGCCGCTGTTCAACCGTCACGTGCCAACACGTGACCCTTTCTGGAGCCTTTTCTTTGATTTAATCAGAGAGCTGACTCTGCCTTTGCCGCTGCTTTTAAATGTCACGTGCCAACACGTGGCTGCTGGTCACGTGCTAGCACGTGATGCCTCCTCCGTAAACTTTCCTGATTTTAAATCAGGAAACATCGGCGGTGGTAGTCTTGATCAACAACCGAGTCTTGAACTTGACGCCAGACTTTGTAAATCTTAGAGGACAGCCGCTGAGGGGGCTACTCCAGCTTCATCTTTGGGGCATTATCCACAGGTGTAGGAGATCTTTTCAATACGACAGTAGGAGAGTTTCTGCGCACCTTGTTGAACAGTTCAAAACTGTTCTCGGTTGGCACAGCAACATTGATTTCCACTATCGGAGCTGGTGGAGTAAATCCAGAAGGAGAGCTGCCCCCAGCTTTCCTTACCCGGTGCCAGTGACGATGGCGAGCATGTCGTGCTATTGGAGCTGGTTTAGCCGTAGGGGTGACCTCCTCATATCCCCTGTGTTGGTCAAAATTTGCTGGTATCAGCCTTTTAAAGACCGACGTCCGTTGAATGGGGACGGCCAACCTTTCAAAAGCAGACTTCCAAGTAGAGGAAGCAACCTTGGTGATTTCGCCTTGAACGCGAGTAAGGATGGCTGTCCGCTTCGGGATAACGCCTTCTGGTATTTCCGGCTTCTTCATGGGCCCGTTGGAGCTCTGGCCTAGTCTGTTAAAAACCGAGGCAGTAGAGTTGGGCGACCCATTAAGAGGGGCCGCAGTAGTTATAAGCCGGTCAAAGACCGACTTCTTTGGAGCTTCTTGTGACATCATTGGGGTATTGAAGCTCATCGGTGGGAGCATGGTCCCGAAGAATAGTCCAGTGGTGGCTTGAGTCACCAGCTCCACTGGCATCTTGAAAAGGGAGGCCGCTCGGGGCCCGTAAGTCACTCCTCCAGTAAGGACGGAGTGAGAGTCGCAGTTGCAGTTAGTGCAGTTTGAAGCCATTGATCTTCTGTTTTCTGCACGGAGCAAGACACCAAATCTAAGTACCTCGAATCCATAGGGAACCACAGTAAATCGCGATTTGTTCGCGAACATGACATACGAAGTGTGGAGTGGAAATAGAAAAAGGTCCCACCGGACGTGCCAGAATCTGTTCCCCTTCGAATGATGGCCAGGACAGGGACGTCTTGCCTGAGATTTGGGGCAGATGCTATTTGTTTTTATCCGTCCACCTCTCTGAAGATGCCAAGTTGATTTATGGCATCGTGTATCGAAGGTTTAAACGGATGCGGTCGATGTAGCAGACATCGTCAGATTCCCCCTCGCTTGAGGGGTTTTTGATTGTGGGGACGCTCTTCCCTGCAGGCACAAGCCCCTGCAGTTAATTACGTTACCGCATCGCGATAACAACTTTCTCCTTCTCTAGATGTTCACTTCGTGTCGTAGGTGTTTGTTTTGTTTGTGGTTGCCCGTGGATCGTATACGGAGACTAATTTATGTTGTCGACCGTAGGACATGGATTAGTCCAAATCTGTATTTTCTTAGATTTGAGTTTAGGGTTTTGGTTTGAGGATACGTTAGCTATATTTGAGGCTAAGATCAACTCAAACGTTTGTTAAGGATACGTTAGTCTAATTTGAGACTAAGATCAACTTAACGGGATCGTTTAGATCCGACAAAAGAGCATTTGGTCTCTATTGTTCTAGTTTAGGGACATAGTGGTCCATTGCCAGTTTAGAGACATAGTGGTCCATTGCCAGTTTAGGGACATGGTGGTCCAATATTCCCATTTTGGGGACGAATATTGGTTTAAGGACGCATTAGTCCATGAGTTTAAGGACCCCACAGTCCGTATTACCAGTTTAGGGACATGGTGGTCCATCATTCCCATTTTGGGGATGAATATTGGTTTAAGGACGCATTAGTCCATGAGTTTTAAGGACCCCACAATCCGTATTATTGGTTTAAGGACGCATTAGTCCATGAGTTTAAGGACCCCACAGTCCGTATTATTGGTTTAAGGACGCATAAGTCCATGAGTTTAAGGACTCCACAGTTCGTATTACCAGTTTAGGGACATGGTGGTCCAACATTCCCATTTTGGGGACGAATATTGGTTTAAGGACGCATTAGTCCATGAGTTTAAGGACCCCACAGTCCGTATTACCAGTTTAGGGACATGGTGGTCCAACATTCCCATTTTGGGGACAAATATTTGTTTAAGGACGCATTAGTCCATGAGTTTAGGGACCCCACGGTCCGTATTACCAGTTTAGGGACATGGTGGTCCATCATTCCCATTTTGGGGACGAACATTGGTTTAAGGACGCATTAGTCCATGAGTTTAGGGACCCCACAGTCCGTATTACCAGTTTAGGGACATGGTGGTCCAACATTCCCATTTTAGGGACGAATGTTGGTTTAAGGACGTATTAGTCCATGAGTTTAAGGACCCCACAATCCGTATTACCAGTTTAGGGACATGGTGGTCCAACATTCCCATTTTGGGGACGCATATTGGTTTAAGGACGCATAAGTCCATGAGTTTAAGGACCCCACGGTCCGTATTACCAGTTTAGGGACATGGTGGTCCAACATTCCCATTTTGGGGACGATTGTTGGTTTAAGGACGCATTAGTCCATGAGTTTAAGGACCCCACAGTCCGTATTACTGTGTGGTTGTCGGGACCCGTCACCTCTCTGACGACGTTGAAGAATTACAATGACAAATATTAGAGGAGTTCAGAGATGTACCCTTGAACCGGGTGTAAACTGATTTGAGAGAGCAGTCGTGCTCAGTCAATTTAATTTGAGGACTTACGGCCAGAATTAGGCTAAGTCCATTTGAAAATGTTTAACATTTTATTTGTGTTTGGCCTGTCAGGCCTTTATTTGGGCTCTGCCCTTTTTTAAAGCATTGGGCTTTTAATTTAAATGCATAGCATTTATTTTGGCCTGTTAGGCCCTTTTTAATTGGGCTCTGTCCCTTTTCTTTAATAATGCAGAGCATTTTTATTTGGTCTGATAGACCTTTTAATTGGGCTCTGCCCTTAATAATGCACTGCATTAAATGTTCTGATAGTGCCCCACGTGGCTTGTCAGGCGCTTTACGCCAATTGAGGAGCGCAAGGCGCTAACTCATGTGGGGGTGACACGTGTCACGCTCTGGTGAGCGCAAGTATGTTAGCGCAGCGCGCTGCGCCAGCGCGCTGCTGACACGTGGTGCGCTCTGATGACTTGCGCCAATTTAAGAGAGCAGTGCTCTGTTTTAGAAGCGCAAGGCGCGGTTTGTTCTGGGGCCGACACGTGGCGCTCTCTGGTGGCTTGCGCCAATCCAAGGAGCGCAACAGTGCAAATTTCAAAAGTGAAAGGCACTGTTTAATATCTTGATCAAATTTAGATTAAAGAAAACAAGTTTTTCTTGTTCCAGAGAGGTTCTACCTCAATATTTTAAGAACCAGTGGTTCATCAAAAGGTAATGCCTTTATATAGATCAAAAGATCTAGCCATGAAGAAGATTACTTCTTTATTATTATTTTTTTAAAGATCTTGATCTTGTTCTTAGATCATTGATCTTTTTAGAAGAAATTCTTCTTTTTTTTCAAAGGTTTTACCTTTTTTTCTTTATCTCTGAATTCTTCTCAAAGCTTTTAGAAGAGCTCTCTGTATCTCTCCCTCTGTCTCTATATGTTTTAGACTTGGAGTCTAGGAGCCTTTATATAGTGCCAATTGATTTGTTAAATCAGTTAAAAAGATCTTTCTCTGATTGATTTAGGGATTTTTCCCCACCGTTGGATCTTTGATCCAAGGGCTTCTGTTTTACAGAAGATAATCTTCTTGTTTTAACAAGATTAGAAGGTTCTTTCTGGAATTTTAATTCTGTTTTAGTGCTGGCAAAGTTGGCGCAAGCGCACATACGCTTGACACGTGTCGCGCAGTGATCGGTCGAAAATACTGCATTTTTAACACGGTAATTTCCCTATCATTTGCACTCATCTAGAGGTGTTCGGTATTCATATTGCACATATTAGCAAAACATCACTGAAACACCAGATTGCATGTGTTAGACTTTAAAACCGGCACTTTTAGGGAAATTGTGTGTTTATCATGGCATCGCATCATCTTTGTATTGCGCAACTCTTGTCCCGAGAAATAGTGCAGGAAATTCCAGAAACCGAGCTAAAATTGTGAAACAGTGCTGATAAAATACGCCAACTCAAAGGCTGGAGATCTGGCAGAGATCAGGGACTCAATTGGAAAATCAACATATCAAAAACATGCCCAAAACTCAGCCCAAGCATGTACCAGAAAACTCAAGCCCCAAAGCCCCCTTGGAGCGGCGGATCCGCGGCCATTTTAGGAGATCATTTCTTCAAAATTCATCACATGCTCAATTGTAACGGCCAAAGCTTCCAGAAGACCCCAGAAGCTCCACGTGGCACATCCAGAAGGCTCGGCTTAACAAACTCTTGGAGGGAAATTCAAATTTTAGGCTTTACTAACTTTTTAGAGGGAAATTTAAATATTTGGCTAACAAACTCTTGGAGGGAAATTCAAATTTCGGCTTAACAAACTCTTGGAGGGAAATTCAAATTTCGGCTTAACAAACTCTTGGAGGGAAATTCAAATTTTGGGCTTAACTAACTTTTTGGAGGGAAATTTGAATATTTGGCTAACAAACTCTTGGAGGGAAATTCAAATTTTAGGCTTAACTAACTTTTTGGAGGGAAATTTAAATCATTTGGTTAACTAACTTGTGGGGGGAATTCAAATTTCAATTCTAGATTTTGAGGCCTATAAAAAGGAGCCTAGATCAAGGTTGCAAAATGTTCAAGAATTATCACCATCTTCAACCCACAAGTTTAGTGACAAAAGCTTGTGCCTCAAATTCAATTCCCATCTCCAATTCAAAATCAAGATCAAGATCCCGAGATCAATTTGAGCAAGAGAGCCTTCAACCTTTAGCAAGCGACGCCAGATTTCCAACGGAGCAAGAGATCCACGCCGATCCGCGACTCAAGGAGCCGAGCGAAGCCGAAATCGACGATCTAGTTCCTTCCTTTTGTAAATTCAAGAGAGTTGTAATGAAATTTGTCGATAAATAAAGGTGAATTTTCTATACTCTTGCTTATCTTTTAATTCAAGCATAATGATTAGAATTCAATTTGTGATTGTGTTTGTGATCATGATGTTTGAGTAATCTCCGCTCGTGTAGGAGTTGTGACGATCTTTAGATGATGATGATTTAGATATTTTTACAATTCTTAAATCCTATAATGTTTGGAAATTCTAATGAATCAAATGATTAATAACCTAGTTTCAAGATGATGCTTTCTTGATCGTGTTCACTCGAAACTAGGGAACAACTATTAAACATTTGATTAATTAGAAGCTAGAATTTGAATGCGATCCATCGAAAGGACAAAGGATGAGTTGCGGAATCCCTAATTTTCTCGCAAAGATCCTTAAACCTCGATGAATTTGCATCGATCTAGTATCAATTCATTAATGGATAAGAATTAGTAATCTTTAGATCTCATCACTTCTATAGATCCGATCTACTCCTACGAGCCATACTTCTAATCTTGATTGTTGGTTGGAAATTATCTCTCATCCCTATTCTTGCCCTTTAATCTTTCTTCTAGATCTAGATTTTTCTTACTTTTTGATCTACAATTACAAATCATGAATTGTTTTCTTTTCTTTTCATTAAATTTTCAACTCATCTAATTCAAGAATTGAACGGAACTCACTTTCCCTGTGGACGATCCGCACTTACTAACGCGCTATATCCGACACCGTTATTGATTGCGGTCAAAATATTTTTGGTTGTGATTTCTTTACAATTTTCTCAAAAACACTACACAATCCAAAAATCTCATCCAATCAAAATGGCGCCATTGCCGGGGATCGTGTGCTATTTGTTCATTTTTTGAAATTTGAGTTGAAAAGTTTATTCCATCTAAAAATTTTAAAGATCAAAACTCGCGCAAACACTAATACGTGTTGTTGTGGTTAATTGCAAGGAGATCTGGAGCTTACTGAGAAATTGGAAAATTATTTGGAGAATTCCAGAGGACCAAGGAAATGATCAGGAGCTCTCTGGAGAAATTTGGTAGAGTGATCTCTTCCCCCCACCGCGATTCCGCGGCAAATACCTACCTAAGGCGGCGGTTCCGCGGCAGTTCAAGGAGCTCTCTGTAAAAATTTTTGCAGGTAATTTCTAACTTTCGTATCTCCTTCCTAAAATCTGCTCCAATTAACATTTCGTGCAGGTTTCTTTGCAAATATTCGCAGCGCGCAAAAAGCAAGATAAAGTGTGCTTGTTTTTGATTTTGTGGTTGTTTGCATAATTAATACGGACATTAAGGGGCACGGCCAAATCCAGATTAGGTGGGGAGTTCATTACCCTTCCTAGGCCCCAAAAATCACAAACCTGCATCCGCATTACCCTCATTAATTAAAAAATATCTAGAGATGACTCTAAGGACCGTCGCGCTCACTTAGGACAGAAGAAGGCCGTGGGTAATTCATTGCTTATCCGCGTTTCTCTTATGGTGCCTAGGCAAGTGTGTCGAAGGCTAGTGGTTACTTAATTAGGCCCACTACTTACGTAGTGGAGAACCTCCCACTTACCTGGCACTTACCTGGCCACAGGAGGGACAAAGAGGCAGTGGAGGATTCTATCCTGCGTCTTGACTTCTGGCAGTTAGGAGCGGTCTAGAGATTGGACCTAGGTGACCATAAATTTTAGGGTATTGCTTGTTGCATCATATTTTCAAAATCCGTATCATTTTTCAAAACAAACACCGCACTCACTTCATTTCCCCTAATTATAAATCACGCTGCCACTTGTACTAACCCCTTTTAGTGCAAGATAGGCTGGACACGGGATTCTAGTGCCCGTCTTGTCCGCGTCCCCTCGATCGACTCCGAAGTCGGTATTTCTCCATTTACCTTTCTTTTACCCCCCCCCCACCACACCCACACCGATGGATCAGCCTCCATCAAACCTCTTTACCGCTACTCTGCCGCCGTCCGTTGGTGCGCAGAATCCTCCCCGCATCTCTCTCCAAAAGAGGTGTTACCCTTTGCGAGGTCCTCTCTCGACCTGCTTATCCATTCCACCAGCCAACGGGGATAACTTTGAGATTAAGCCCCAGTACATCAACCTTTTACCCAAATTCCACGGTCTCGAGACTGAAGACGCGTACGTTTTTATTACCAAATTTGAAAACGTATGCGCAATGATGGGTACATCACAACTTTCTTTGGATGCCATGCGTCTACGACTTCTTCCATTTACCTTGTGCGATATAGCCGAGAAGTGGCTGTATAACACCACTGCACATTCCATCACGAATTGGGAAGAATTCGTTGCAGCATTCCTTAAGAAATTCTACCCTATGCAAAAAACAGCTCGAATCCGTAGTGAACTCTATCAATTCTCGCAGCTTCCGGCTGAACCATTTTCAAAATACTTTGACCGATTCAAGGATCTTTTGGTTCAATGCCCACATCACGGCATCCCGAGATGGGAACTTTGCCGAATCATATATGAGGGCAGTAACCCTACCACTAAACAAAACCTTGAAAACATGTGTCAAGGCACCTTTATGACCAAGGATGATGGGGAAGCATGGAAATTTTTAGAAGAGTTCGCTGAAAAATCACTTCAGTGGGAGACTGGAACCCAGCCATCGAGTAGGGGTGGCATACACCAAATAGACGTGTCCATAGGTGTTCGAGCTGAGATGGCAGCAATGCAAAAGAAGCTCGACGCTATGGAACACAAATTCCTAGCAGCCTCCCTAAACCCAATGTCACTCCCCAAAACCGTTTGTGGGTGCTGTTCTGACCCTTCTCACTTGACGGAAGAATGTCCATTAAACTCTCAGTTTCGAGGTCTCGAGCATACCAATGCCGCGTTTCAAAGACCTGGAAACGACCCTTTTTCTTCCACATATAATCAGGGTTGGAGGAATCACCCGAATTTTGCTTGGAACCAATCCCAAAACACGGTTCCAAACCCGAATCAATTCCAACGGGTCCCTCCACCACAACAACAACCACTTCACCTCACCCAGCACCCTTACCAGTCACAAAATTTCCAAAACCAGGTCAACACTCCTGCACCTCCTAATCCTATGCAGTCGACCTGTCCTGACGAATTCTCTCAATTAGCTCAAACCATGAAATCACTCATGTCAAATTTCATGGAAGTGTCGGCCGAGGTTAAGTCCTCTGTCGGTGAGATAAAGAAAAACTCAGCGTCCCAAGCTGAGAGTATCAAAACAATGGAAGCTGAGATTGCACGACTTAAGGCCGAAATGAGTGCAAGAGAGAAAGGGAAACTCCCAGCTCAACCTGTACCCAATCCTGGCTATTCACATCATGTGAATGCAATCACCACGTTGAGATCTGGGAGAGTGCTGGATAACCATGTTGGGGAAGAAGTTGATGATATTGATGATCCTATCAACACCCCGGCTGAGACTTTTCCCCACACACACACTTCTGCTTCTGATTCTTGTTCTTCTACCCCACCGCCTTCTCACGAGCCTATTCTCCATTTCCCTCTAGGCTCAACACCTCAGCCCACCTCTTTTACTCCTCCACAGAAGATCCCCACTTCTATTTTGGGATCGGGGCCACACACACTTCCTTCTCCTATGATGGACCCAGCGCTCATTGCTAAAGCACCTTACCCGAACCGGTTAAGGGCTAACACATCCAGTCCACATATGGAGAAGATTATGGACATGTTCAAGCAAGTTAACATCAACATCCCTCTCCTAGATGCGATTCAACAAGTCCCCGCTTATGCGAAAATTCTTAAGGACTTGTGCACTAGGAAGAGGAAGACTCAAGTGCCAAAGAAGGTCTTCATGTCTAATAGCATTAGCACTGCTTTTATCACTCCGCTTCCAAAGAAACGTAAGGACCCAGGATGTCCTACGATATCGATTTCTATTGGGGATAAACACATCAATTGTGCTCTTTTAGACCTTGGCGCCAGTGTTAACCTGCTTCCTTTCTCAGTCTATGAGCAACTAGGGATCGGAGAGTTGAAACCAGCCCATTGCACTCTCCAGATGGCTGACCGATCAATCACCAAACCTAGGGGTGAACTGGAGGATGTGTTAATAAAAATCGGGGAATTCGTATTCCCTGTGGATTTTATTGTACTTGATACACAGCCTGTAGCGAACCCACGGAATCAAATTCCGGTGATTTTAGGTCGCCCCTTTTTGGCCACTTCCAATGCAATAATCAACTGTCGTAACGGTTCTATGACCCTATCCTTCGGGAATAGGTCAATAGAGCTGAACATTTACAAGATTGGAAGTGTACCCTCCGAACCTACTGCTCATGTCTGTTCTGTCGACTTAATGGATGTCGACAGCAGCGAATTTGATGATCCTCCTGATACCGATCTTGACTCTTTTCATACATTGTTGTTTGACCCAACTATGTATCATACACATACGGACTCTTCCACCAAGATGTCCGGATCAACAACTGACACCGATTATGAACTGCTTTTAGAGTCTGAAGATCACCCCGCACTTTGTGATGACATTATTCTTCGGGGTATTGATGAAACTTTTGAGGAGATCTTCGCTGATGAACTCGCATTTCTGAATAACACGGGTGTTGAGATGAATCATGTCCCAATCATGGAAATTGAACCTCCACCCCCTCTTCTGAACTGTAAAAAGAATGCGAGTAATCCATCACATTCACTGCTTCGTCTCTCCAAAAAGAGACGCACACACACTCTCTTCCACCCCTTACCCTTTCCCCACTTCTTCTTCCACCAACCCGAGCACTGCGTTGATAAAATCTTCGTATAGTTGGTGTTGATATTCGGTCTTTGCAAAGCTTGGCATCGACCAATGTTTCTTGACCCCCTCATGTGATTTTCAAAAGCTTAACATTGCATAACTCAAGTTTGGGGGGGGGAATAATTTTTCTGGCTCTTGAAATGAAAATTTTTACAAAAAATTGCGAGTCAAGAATAAGTTTGGGGGAGGGTCTTCACTTATATATTTTGCCCCAACTAATAAATTCCTCCCAGGCTTACAGGTTTTGTAGATATAGCGGGTGGCAACAGTGAGGACACTGTTGAAAACAAGTTTGGGGGAGGTTTGTGCTTAGTTTTGCATCATGTGCATATCATTTGCATAAGCACAAAACATTTCTTTAAAAAATCATAAAAATTTAAAAATTTTCAAAACCTATAAAAAATTTTGTGTAAATATTTTTTGTAAATAATTTTTCAAAAACCATTAAAACCTATAAAAATTTAAAAATTTAAAAAATCCATAAAAATTCAAAAATTTTCAAAACTCATAAAAATTTCAAAATTTTCAAAATATAAAAATATTTAATATTTATAATAATGAAAGATTAGATAGTGAACAATTACATCCATGAGATTAGAAGAATTTAAGAAAACCAAGAAAATTAGAAGTTTTCTTATACGAACTAGTAATAAGTAGTTATGAGCCGTTGTCCCAAGGGTTAGTAAGATGGAGGAAGTCACTAATCTGAGGATAAAAATAAGTCTGAAAAATAGTTTCTATTCTGGAAGCCAAACATTTTGAACGTGGCTACCCTGCTATTCGCACTTACACACGTCTTAAAGCCCGGGATAGTAGAGGATACCTTGAAATGCTCTTGTCTTAAAGCCGATGTATGGAAAAAAAAATGAAGAAAGTGGTGAGAAAAAATGGACACTGGTTTTGTTATCACCAAGGGCAATAAAAAAAATCTATAGCAAGGGTGCCTTTTCACCTAGTGCCCTAAGGCCAACTGGTCTGGGAGTCACTGCTATGCCTAAGGTGGTGCAAGACGAGGAAAATACACCAAATAAGCAAGCACATGAGTAATCGGTCGGTTAGTACCTCAAGAAGTATTAACGGTCGCATGAAAGTGTGTAAGCACTTCTAGATATTCATTAATTAAAAAGTACTGAGGCTGATGGGCAAGAGTATGATAGCTTGAATTGAATTCTCCGGGTGTAGGGATGTCCTTTACACACACGCAGGGTGATATGATCGATGTTTGGAAGAAAGATAGGAATGAAGAATAAGACGATGTTTTATTGAGGGAGGACGTGATTTCTAACATCTTTTCATGACCATTAAGATAGGGTTCATGACAACCGAAAAGCTAGCTTAGTTGGAAACCCTAATTTTCAAAGCTTTTCTTTTACAATTCTTTTCTTTAAATGTAATATTCATGATCTTTCTTTTATTATTGGATTTTGTGGGTGCAATCCGCTGAAAACCCTCAGGAGACAACACTTCTCCTACTAGGGACACCTAGAGGTTTAAAGGCTTGTTGCACGTGCTCAGTGCAATCGTGTTGCCTACGAAAGTGTGCTTTTCTCTTTCTTTATTTTCTCCTTCTCTTTTTAATAAAACTGTTCGATCGAGACGATCGAAAATAAGTTTGGGGGAATTTGATCGGTCGAAAATACTGCATTTTTAACACGGCAATTTCCCTATCATTTGCACTCATCTAGAGGTGTTCGGTATTCATATTGTACATATTAGCAAAACATCACTGAAATACCAGATTGCATGTGTTAGACTTTAAAACCGGCACTTTTAGGGAAATTGTGTGTTTATCATGGCATCGCATCATCCTTGTATTGCGCAACTCTTGTCCCGAGAAATAGTGCAGGAAATTCCAGAAACCGAGCTAAAATTGTGAAACGGTGCTGATAAAATACGCCAACTCAAAGGCTGGAGATCTGGCAGAGATCAGGGACTCAATTGGAAAATCAACATATCAAAAACATGCCCAAAACTCAGCCCAAGCATGTACCAGAAAACTCAAGCCCCAAAGCCCCCTTGGAGCGGCGGATCCGCGGCCATTTTAGGAGATCATTTCTTCAAAATTCATCACATGCTCAATTGTAACGGCCAAAGCTTCCAGAAGACCCCAGAAGCTCCACGTGGCACATCCAGAAGGCTCGGCTTAACAAACTCTTGGAGGGAAATTCAAATTTTAGGCTTAACTAACTTTTTGGAGGGAAATTTAAATATTTGGCTAACAAACTCTTGGAGGGAAATTCAAATTTCGGCTTAACAAACTCTTGGAGGGAAATTCAAATTTCGGCTTAACAAACTCTTGGAGGGAAATTCAAATTTTGGGCTTAACTAACTTTTTGGAGGGAAATTTGAATATTTGGCTAACAAACTCTTGGAGGGAAATTCAAATTTTAGGCTTAACTAACTTTTTGGAGGGAAATTTAAATCATTTGGTTAACTAACTTGTGGGGGGAATTCAAATTTCAATTCTAGATTTTGAGGCCTATAAAAAGGAGCCTAGATCAAGGTTGCAAAATGTTCAAGAATTATCACCATCTTCAACCCACAAGTTTAGTGACAAAAGCTTGTGCCTCAAATTCAATTCCCATCTCCAATTCAAAATCAAGATCAAGATCCCGAGATCAATTTGAGCAAGAGAGCCTTCAACCTTTAGCAAGCGACGCCGGATTTCCAACGAAGCAAGAGATCCACGCCGATCCGCGACTCAAGGAGCCGAGCGAAGCCGAAATCGACGATCTAGTTCCTTCCTTTTGTAAATTCAAGAGAGTTGTAATGAAATTTGTCGATAAATAAAGGTGAATTTTCTATACTCTTGCTTATCTTTTAATTCAAGCATAATGATTAGAATTCAATTTGTGATTGTGTTTGTGATCATGATGTTTGAGTAATCTCCGCTCGTGTAGGAGTTGTGACGATCTTTAGATGATGATGATTTAGATATTTTTACAATTCTTAAATCCTATAATGTTTGGAAATTCTAATGAATCAAATGATTAATAACCTAGTTTCAAGATGATGCTTTCTTGATCGTGTTCACTCGAAACTAGGGAACAACTATTAAACATTTGATTAATTAGAAGCTAGAATTTGAATGCGATCCATTGAAAGGACAAAGGATGAGTTGCGGAATCCCTAATTTTCTCGCAAAGATCCTTAAACCTCGATGAATTTGCATCGATCTATTATCAATTCATTAATGGATAAGAATTAGTAATCTTTAGATCTCATCACTTCTATAGATCCGATCTACTCCTACGAGCCATACTTCTAATCTTGATTGTTGGTTGGAAATTATCTCTCATCCCTATTCTTGCTCTTTAATGTTTCTTCTAGATCTAGATTTTTCTTACTTTTTGATCTACAATTACAAATCATGAATTGTTTTCTTTTCTTTTCATTAAATTTTCAACTCATCTAATTCAAGAATTGAACGGAACTCACTTTCCCTGTGGACGATCCGCACTTACTAACGCGCTACATCCGACACCGTTATTGATTGCGGTCAAAATATTTTTGGTTGTGATTTCTTTACAATTTTCTCAAAAACACTACACAATCCAAAAATCTCATCCAATCAAAATGGCGCCATTTTCGATCGTCTCGATCGCACATACGCTTGACACGTGTCGCGCAGCGCAGAGCGCAGCGCACTTGCGCTAGCGCAACTGTGCTGACACGTGTCGCGCAGAGCGCAAATTATCTGAAGCGTTGTTTCCTTCATTTTTATTTTAAATAGAGCCTTGCTCTGATTGGGTGCGCTGTCTTGGGCGCAAAGCTCCTTGCGCTGGCGTGTCTGCTTTTGACACGTGGCGTGCTGCGCGCAGCGTAAGGAATCTGAAGCCTTGCTTCAATTATTTTAACATTTGATTTTCAAAGTAGAGCTTCTGTAACATTTCAAAAAAATAAAACATTATTTTTGGGAATTTTCATAATTTAATATTAATTTTTAAGGAATATTTTAATAATCGGTATAATTAAATACCGATAAATGGTGAAAATTCTGGAGAAAATTTTGGAAATTGTAAAATAGGTTATTTTGTGGAAATATACCATTTTACAGTTCTTATGATGAATTATATGCGACTTTAGTGTTTATCGCGATTAAAAATCAATAATTAGATTTTTGGCTTTTGTGCAAAATGTGCACATAACATTTTCCACACTTGTCTCATGTTATGGACTTATGATGGCTTAGGGTTGAACCATGTTGAGATGACCATGGTGGGTTGACCCATTTGATTAAGTTAATTGGGTTAATTAGTGTTTTGGTTTTGGTTAAGGGTGATTAGGATGGGGTTGACTTGTGGCTAGAGAGAGAGAGGTGGCTATAGGTTCTGTCACAATCCCTTTTCATTTCAAATTTCCTTATCTCTCTCACATCTCTCCCCATAACACAACACCACACCATGATACACCAGCTAAGGCAGCATCAGAAGCTGCTACACCACTCAATACAACAGCCCCAACACATAACTTCAGCCCCCATTTGCATCAGCAGCTACATCAGCAACAATATTCAGCAGCCCTACACCAGCCCCTAGCACCATAGCCCACACCTACACACTCCCATCAACACTTTTCATCCCCCATATCAACCCATCAGCACACTTCAGCCCCTCTCCATCAACACCTTTCAGCCACATGACATACATCAGCTGCAACAGCAGCAAGAACAGCCCCAATATCATCAACATCAGCCTCATAACCAACCACACCATACCCACACCAAAACCACCACAACACAACACCAATACAACAGCCACAACAATTCCAGCATCAGCCCCTGGAACAAAAGAAAGCAGCTGAACCTGCAGCAACTACATCATCATTCAAGCAACACCAATACAATATCATACCTCAACACAAACCAACACCCCACAACTACAACAGCTGCACACCACTAAGCCACCAACACTTTAGCTGCTGCCTCACACAGAGAAAAATAAAACAAAGGAAAATAGCAAGCGGCGGCAGCAACCTGATGCAGCAACAGCCCTAGGAGCAGCTCAGCATGCAGCACAACCCTTCCTTCTTCCTTCATCCTCTTTTCTCCTACATTCTAGGATTTTCTTGAGGTATAATCTCACAACCAACTCCTATCTTGTTAAGTTATGGGTTATTAGCTGAAATTTAGTGTTATATGGTGATTAGTGCTAGTTTAGGCAAAATTTAGTGAGACTTGACCAAGTGTTGGTTTTGAATGTTAGTATAGTCTAATTAGGTGCTGTTGAGACCAGTTTACCCTAGATCTAACCCAGATTCCGGTATACCACCTGAAAGTTTAGAATCGGTGAAAATTAGCAATTTTGTCGACTTTTGTGACCTTTCTGGTATCTGCTTCAACCCGAGACCTCCTAAAATAAAATTGACTTAGCAGTAAGCTGTGCAGGCACCCTGGAACCATCCCACAAAGCCCTAGCCCCTACCTCAACTTCTTGGCCGCCAATAAATTCCCCTTGGCCGCAATTTGCGGCCAGAGCAGGGGAAACCCCCTTCGTTTTGCGTGCACAGCCATATTTCATGTAAACTTGACCCCTGGTATGTTTAGTTTTGACTGATTCCAGTTAGGGTAGAATCTGGGTTGATTTTCTTGAGTTGGCGTATGATTTACGACTTGTTTTCGTATGGGTTTTTGGTATTCGATGATTCATTCTGTCGGGTGGCGTTTGGACGACAACGACAGTGGATATTGGCTGCGTTTGCACATGAGGCCGCAGGTTTTTACCTATGGGCGTAGCGTGCACCATTTTGGCTTCCGACATGGTTTTTATGTGTTTTAGCGTGTGATATCCTTGTAGGTACCCCACGTGGCGTCGAAGCGTTGGATACGCAAATGGCGACATCGGCACCGGCACACATACGCAAGGTGAGTAGATTTATATCTACGGGGAGAAGTCGGGTGGATGGCGTATAGCACCCCCGCAGTCCGAGGTGATGTATACGGATGCGTATACACACCTACAATTATTATTTGTTGTTTGGGAAATTATCGATGTTTAGGATGGATAATTAGTGGACTTGGATGATTTAGTGTCGCGAGAACCCTAGGTAGTGGGTGCACTACACATACATATACCCACATACATACATGCATACATCCTTATTTCATATGTGGTTATGGGATTCTATATAGATATATGTTCACATAGGTATGGGCCTATGTGTTCGCATACGGTTTTGAGGATGATATATGGGATTGGAATGAGTCGATGAGTTTGATCTGAGGTTATGATATCGGTGATATGCTAGAATTCGTATCTGAGATACGTCTTGATGCTTTAGCGAATTTTGGGATTATGATGCCATAGAAATAGTGACATGTATATGTAAAATGATCGACATGTGATTATGATACGAGATAGGTATGATATGATATGATATGATAAGATATTTATGATAGGCCGCCTTGGGCGTTGTTTACTCCTTGAGATGATATGTACTGATGATATCGTTTTTGCTAGAGGCTGTCAATCGGAAGCCGGATTATGATTATATTAACGATATATGAGGATGATATTGATTTATACGAGACTGTCGATCAGTAGTCAGATCTTGATTATAGTGATGATGTTAGCATTGTACTAGACATAGGTCAGTACCCAGATTATGATATTTGACAAAGAGAATACCACATGAATGATATGATGAATGTGATATTGACCTGTACCCAGATTGGGGATGCCGTACGACGGATTTACGTACGAGCTATACTTTGATGTTTGATCCTCATTCTTGATTTGGGAATAACTGATTATAGAGATATGTTATCGGATGTGATATTATCGAGGCGGGATCACCGACTATATATATATATATATGTATGTATGTATATGTATGTATATGTATGTATATATATGTATATATATGTATCGATTCGGAGGTTAGGCGGTTTCCCTTAGCTACTGTTAGCTTTAGCTCAGCCTTATAGTTGGTGTAGCTATGGGACTCTTATGACATTAGATGCAGTTCAGCCATCATTGTGTTAGCATTCAGCTCCCGCATATTATCATTGTTGCTCTGCATCGCATACTGTTGTGATTCATATTTTATTATTGATATCCTGCTGTTAGGACACCAGCACCATTACCGATGATGCGTATGTACCACGTACACTTATTTGCCGGCGCGCACACATCTTCATCGGTAATTGCCATGTCACGCACACTTAGAAAATATTATTGCTTGATTTAGCTTGTTAGCTCGTAGTGACATGATATTAGTATGCTTGCCTTATATGCCAGCTCGACGTTGTAGTTATTACTTGTCACTTCATGCATACTGTTATTCATTATATGCTGCATTCATGGATTCTCATGCTTATATTCATGATTTCACATGCTATTGATGATTTGGATTCGGGTTTCCATGAGATTTTCTGGATTTGGAGGAAAACCGCAAAACATATATATAAACTGCTTTTTCTTTTTAATAAAAATGCGGTTTTCCCATGATGTATGAGTCGTCCACCATGAGTTTTGCTGATGGATTTCGAGACCCGATTCGAGAAGGCGGATGAACCGTTTCAGGTACATGGTGGGCCCGGTGCGGTACCCTGGGGCAAGAAGATCGCAGGAGATGGCGTTGAGCCTGGCAGGGGAGCACGACCGACCGGTGATTTTACCCGACACGTCGGATATCCGGAGGATACCGTCGTAGTCATGAGATGGATGTTAGGGGCCGATCTGGACTAACAGCGCCCTGGATATTATGATTGAGACATTGAGATTTGAGATATTGAGGTACAGAGATTGTGATACAGAGATATCGAGATGTTGAGATTTATGTTTTGTGCCGATGCTAGGCACTGTTTTATGCTGATTTCATTATGATACCTCATTTTAAAATACAGAAATCTCACAAATTATGAAAGCAGTTTTCTTCAGTATATGCATTCTGTTTCATGCATTTTTACATCATTCATATACATATTGCCACCTGATGCACTGACCCGGGCACATGGGTTTACTTTTGGGTTAGATAGTTACCCTAGTCATGGTTATAGATTGCTGGTTATATATAATTGAGGATTATATTATGATTGTATGATCTAGGATTGCGTCATACATGCGATTTCTGTTCGTAGATTTTTTTCTACTCACGAGTTGGCAACTCACCCCCGTTGAGTCCCAGTTTCTTGCAGGTGTTGCCGTACGGGTTTCATTATAGCTTTGCAGGCACAGCTTCTTCCAGGTGACTTGCTAGTAGGTGGGTTATTGGTATCGTACCCATCATTATACATTGTATATTATATTCAGTTGTATCTAGAAGTTCCATCAACCAAACATGTACTTATTTGAGATAGAGACCGGTGATATTTATTCTTTCGACCTTAGAGTCGCACGTTATTTTTCTGTGGATTTCTTGTTGTTAGAGTTTCCTTTCTGTTGTGACCCTCGCCTTTGGGCGTTGTATATTATATTGCTACTGGTTGATTTATCATGGTTTTTCCTATACTCTACTACTTTTCCTGGTTCGGATTTCTGGGCTCGGCTTACTTAGAGTACGTACGCCTCGAGACGTTCGTCGTTTAGGTGCCGGTCATGTTCCGTACTTTCGGGACGTGACAGCTTCGCTCTGATTGGGGGAAACAGAAGCGTTGCTTCATTTCCCGTCTTGGAATTTGAACAGAGCTTTGCTCTTATTGGGTAAACATTAAGTAAAACAAAACTAGTGGACTTAGTCAAAGCATCCACAAGCTTCTACAAGCTTCATGCATTTGGCTAATAATCCACTAATTTGGAATTACTTTAAATACTAAAACCCAACATTATAATTAGTATGGTTTAAGTCTCATACACCCATGTAGTGTGTATCAATAACCATGATACAAAAATAAAACACAATTAATATATATATCATATATATATTAAGCGTGCACATGTGAGAATAATAAATGCTTAAGTGAGCTAATATTAGTTAATGTAAACTAGTATATCAAATATACAATTATACACTAAATTATCAAATCAACACTTGATTTAATAATCCGGCTATATCTCATATAACCGACTAATATTATACGTACCAACTTATCGAATCAACACTTGATTCGATAACCCGGTTATATCATATACAACCGACCGATACAAATATCGCGAGAATAGAATACGGTATCACATACTCGTATTATTCTCGGTCCCACACATATCACATATGTGCTCCTACTTCGTTTTGCCTGAGCCAGTAAAACCTCTATGTAGGACTCTGAAGACTCGTCAATACGCCGGCAGCAGGTGATGATCACATCAAACACCCACAAGCCGTCAGCGGTACTAGCTGAACGTAACAGCTACCGGGTATTGAGCGATCAGAAGATCAACAAGCAAGCCCGCTCTAGCTCCTGTAAAGCCTGTCAGTAACACTACCGTACAGTCCGGTCTTCTCGTCTGATATGTCGCATATCAAGTCTAGGGGTGGTGAGCGTCAGACCCCAATAACCGATAAGTCATGCCGATATGAGGCTCATAACGGGTCGAGAAACTACTGATAACACTTACCAGTAAATCTCTAAATCAGCCCTGGCCAAGGACTTCCCTGTTATGGCCAATCGAACACAGCGCAACATCAACCCCCAATACCGGGAGGACGAAACCCTTCCTATCGCTCATTGCCTCCATGTGACTCGGGATTGTACCCAAAAACCACCGTTTTGCACGTCCTCTTGAACGTGTAAGGTGGAAATCAAAGCACAGTGGGAATCACACAAGACTCTATGACGATCTCGAGTCTACAGACTAACATGTACCAGTGTCATAAGAGAACTGCTATCTGACGTCAGGTATAATACTATCTAGGAGTTCTCGACGAGTCCGTCCAGTGTACCCAGTCTCCACTGAGCACCCGTATACCATCTCTGATGTCAAACACCAATGGATATGGGATCATCCATCGCCCATCTCATGGGTCGAGAAGCGTATACGCTAGTCTACTCTAGTATATCGATGCCCTGTTTCGATACACCCACGACTGGGAACATTAAAGGATGAACTTATGGACTACTATGTCCCCACTAGTATGATCTGCATCATAATCCTGGTAGTCAAGTACACATCTTAAGGGCTTGACCAATATGTAACCATAAGACAGTATCAAGAGACAAGTATACATGTTAAGATAAAGAGCAACCAGATAGCATACTATCATTTCGAGCAAGAAAGTCCTCTCTATATATGCCCAAGCATCCAATATAATATACATCATATGTACAATAATGGCCTCTAGGGCATACATACAACTAATAAAGTGTTGGCGACGAAGGTCACTTTCCCTTTGCCCTTTTTCATTCCGAAGATCTGTCTTTGAAGAGAACGGCATATGGCCTATCTGATCCATTTGGGCCAGTTTGTCAATCAGGGCCTAGAAGGTGGTCGGCTTGAAGAATATCATAAACTAGGATATAGTTGCCTGAGGATCGAGGGTCCCCACGAACATGCCCATAGCAGGAGCTTCTTCTATGCGCTGTTCAAACTTCGACCATTGGTTCCGCCACCGAATTGCGTATTGAACCCAGGTCTCTCCCGGCTTCACTCTAGCATTGATTAAAGCTGTGATTAAGGTGCGCTCACTTGTGCATGCGAACCGTTGTGTGAACAGTAGTTCCATCTTCGTAAATGTCTTGATGGAGTCATTCGGAAGCTCTGAATACCGTTTAAATGCCGTCTCTCCCAAGCTGCCGAAAAATTGGCGAAGAAATAGTTTGTCATTGCCCTCGGTGTTACCACACAAAGCTCTGAATTGAGCAACGTGTTGGTGCGGAATGCCCGTCCCCTTATACACATGGAATTTGGGGATCGTATATCCTGGCGGGTACTTAATTTGGTCGTACCAGCCTGGATAAGGTCGCCCAGTTCTATCGACCTGGCCTGTCGCTTCGTTCGCTTGATGAGCTCGTATTTGTTGAACTATGTAGTCATCGAGGGTAGCTTTGGGGATCGTCTCCTCCGTGGCTGCTGATAAAGCCGGAGGAGGGTTTGATATCTCCTCTCTGTCGTCTTCAATGATTATTGGAGGGTCTTCAGCTGGAGGATCCGGCTGGGTCATCATCCCAACCATGTCTTGGAATAGAAGCGCCATTTGTTTTATATTAGCCGCTTGTTCCACGGCCTCTTTATCTTTCTTTTCAAGCACCATTCGTAGGAATTCGGTGTCGGTCTCCTGCTCCTGGCGTTGGTCCGATGATACTTCCGGGCTTTCTTTCTGCCCAGTGAGTGCGGCCATCCTTGTCAACATCTCCTGAAGCTTTTGTTGTTGCTCCTGAGCTTTCGTCAGAGACCGTGTGAGTGGTCGATGACTCACGGAAGCACGACTATCCTTTTTTCCGGATGCCATGTGGACGGTATGCACAACCATGCCTCCAGACTTAGGGCGTTTGAGTCCACTGCCTTTGATATTTGCCGTCGGGATGGGGATCTTCTCTGGCCTTCTCCTCTTATGGGAGGTCAAAGTTGAGGGGGCCGTTGTAGTAGGCACCTACGCAGCTTCCGTGGTATGACGGAGGGATGGTCCTCCTCTTGCCGAGCCTTCATCTTCTTCAGCCGGCAATATGGCGGTTGGAGAGTTATTGCGCACCTTCCTGAGCAACTCGAAGCTGTTCTTAGTTGGAACAGCAGCATCAATTTCCACCATTAGAGCCGGTGGGGTAAGTCTAGAGGGGGAACTGCCCCCAGCCTTCCTTACTCGGCGCCAGTGGCGACGTCGAGCATGTCGTGCAGATGGGAATGGTTCATTTATGGGAGTGGCTTCGTCGTGCCCCCTACTTTGATGGGGTGTTGTTAGTGTCAGCCTGTCGAAGACCGATGTCCGCTGAGAGGGCGGTCAATCTTGCAAAGGCCGAATTTTTGGCAAGGGAAGCATTTATAACGACCTCTCCTACTGCAGGAGTTGGATGGCCAGTCTTGTGAAGACCGATCCTTTAAAAGGAGAACCCCTTTTGACGACTTCGTCTACCAGAGATGGAATGGCTATCCACTTCGGGATAACCCCTTCAGGTATCGCGGGCCTCTTTGCGGGCCCACTGGAGCTTTGGCCCAGTCTGTTAAAGACCGAGGCGTTAGAATTGGGTGACCCGTTGAGAGGGGTCGTGGTAGTTGCAAGCCGATCGAAGACTGACTTCTTCGTAGCTTCCTGTGACGGCACCGGGACAATGAAGCATGTTGGCGGGATCATGGTCCCAAAAAACAATCCAGTGGTTGCCCAAGTCACCTGTTCTACCGGCATCGCAAAGATGAGGGCCGCTTGGGGCCCATAAGTCGCTTCTCCAGCAGGGACGAAGTGGGAGTTGCTATTGCAATTTGTGCAGTTGGAAGCCATCGATGTCATCTTCTCTTCTGCATGGAGCAAGACACCAAATCTTAGTACCTCGAATCCAGGGGCAATCATATTAAACCGCGATTCATTCGCGAACACGACATACGAAGTGTGGAGTGGAAAGAGGAAGAAGTCCCACCGGGTGTGGCAGAATCTGGTTACCGCCGAAAGCCGGGAAAGACAAACGTCTTGCCTGCATTTGGAGGCAGATGCTATTTGATTTTATCTGTCCACATCTCCGAAGATGCCAAGTTGATTTATGGCACCGTGTATCGGATGTTTGAACAGATGTGGCCGTTGTAGCAGATTTCGTCAGATTCCCCCTCGTTGTGAGGGGTTTTTTTGATTGTGGGGACACTCTTCCCTACAAGCACAAGCACAAGCCCCTGCAGTTAATTACGTTACCGCATTGCAATAACCACTTTCTCCTGCTCCAAAAGGTCACTTCGTGTCGTGTGTGTTTGTTTTATTTTTGGTTTCCCATGGATTGTATACGGAGACTAATTTGTGTTATCGCCCATAGGGCGTGGATTAGTCCAAATCCGTATTTTCTTAGATTTGGGTTTGGTTTGATTTAAGGATTGTTAACCTTGTTTGAGATTAAGATCAACTTAAATATTCGTTAAGGATACGTTAATCTGATATTTGACTAAGATCTACTTAACGGGGTTTAGGATCATTTTTGATCCAACGAAAGAGCATTTGGGTTCCATCATTTTAGTTTAAGGACGTTACGGTCCATAACTAGTGTAAGGACATTACGGTCCATTGGGGTATGCTTATGGGTTTGAGAGTGCATCCAAGAGCTGTTGGTTGTCGGGACCCTCCACCTTTCTGATATCGTTGAAGAGTTACAACGACATGTATCAGAGGTATGGAGAGATGTACACTTGAACCGAACTCCAGATTGAAGGGAGGGATCATGGTGGAACGAATATCATTTTAGATGCCATGTGTCAGGAGATCATTAGCCATCTTTGGAACTAAGATCGATTCGGGGAGACCTGAGTATAGGAGGGCTCGGTTGATTGATGGTCAAAAGGTTTTGGCCTCGGGAGACTTGGCTAATTTGGGCTAAGGTTGGCCTCTCACAATGTTAAACACTGATATCTGCTTGGCGCTCACGTGCTCCCACGTGATTCTCTAAAACAGTGTTAAACACTACAATTTGGAGCGCTCACATGTGGCACGTGAGGCGCCTAAAAATTGGTGTGGTGCCCTTGGGTTCGAATCCCTGTCTATACATATAAGTGTTAAACACTTAAATCTTGTGGCCATCACGTGTGGATACGTGAGGCGCCCTCAAGTTGGGCACTTCCTCCCTTGGATTTATCCTCCTGTTCTTTTCTAGGTGCTAAGCACTATTGGGGGTCACGTGGGATCACGTGAGGCGCCCTAAAATGGGAACTGTCTTAATTTATTCCCCTTTCCTTTATAAGTGTTGAGCACTATTAGGGGTCACGTGGGAGCACGCGAGGCGCCCCAAAATGGGAACCGTCTTAATTTATTCCCCTTTCCTTTTACAAGTGCTGAACACTATTAGGGGTCACATGGGATTACATGGGGCGCTCTCAGTCGTTCCTTTTTTGTCCTCAGAGGTGCTCACGTGGGAACATGTGATCTGTTGTTATAGCGTTGAACGCTAATATGCATGGAGCTCTTGATCTAAGTCTTAAGAATTTCAAGTCTTTTGTTTTATAAGAATTAAATTCTTATGCAGAGTTAAACCCTAGTTTTATTAGAGGAATTAAATTCATATATCTTTGGAAGAATTAAATTCAAATCTAGTTCTTTCCTCTATATTTTGAGACTGCATAACAGAATCTCTCCGATGAGAATTAAATTCTCAACTTGTGGGAAGATATGCTTCTACAGATCTCAACCAGAAAAAAAACTAAGTTCTTTTTTGGAAGAATTAAACTCTTGTAAGAGGAGATAAAATGGTCTTTAGATCTTTTTTTTTACCTAGGGTTTCTTTTTCTTCAAAGAGGACCCCACTTCTTTTTGTTTTTTTTTCTCAGATCTTATGAGGGGTCTTCTCTTTCTCTCCTTTCAGTCTCGGGTCCTATTTATAGTAGAGGCAAGTTTGTTGATTTTGTTAAGGAAATCTCTCATTAAGAGATTTTTTAATTGATTCGGGAATTTTATCCACCGTCGGATCTTTGATCCAAGGACTTCTGTTTTACAGAAGACATTTTTTTTTTGTTTTTAACAAGGTTGGGAAAATATTTTCCCATACAGAGCTGATTCTGTAGCTTGGTGATTTTTAATCACCATTGGATCTTTAATCCAACAGTGCTCTGTTTTACAGAGCGTAATTTTTCTTGTTTAGAAAGATTAGGGAAATATTTTTCCATACAGAGCTTATTCTGTACCTTGGTGATTTTTAATCACCAATGGATTTTTAATCCAACGGTGCTCTGTTTTACAGATGGTGATTTTTCTTGTTTAGAAAGATCTAAGGAAATATTTCCCAAATAGGGTTTCGATCCCTCTTATTTAGAATTTATTTCTATCGGCTCAGAAGGCATTAGGGACCCTCACGTGTAGCACGTGACCCATAGCATTAAACAGGCTTTCTTATATGCAGTAGTCCTAGAGAAAAGCATCACGTGTTGGCACGTGAGCTTTTTTGGCCTGTTATTTGTTTTAGGAAGGCGCCGATATACTTTGTATATAGATGCTCACGTCCCTTCATGTGAGGCTCAATTTTTGCCTTATTTGTTGAGCGCAATGCCTATAATCTTTGCTCCAAGGCGCATCACATGTGGGCACGTGATGCTCCATTTGGGGAATTTTTCCCATCACTTTTTGTTCATTATTTATTTTTTATAAGGGAATACTAGGCACTTTTTATTGAGCAGTGCCCACGTGAAGGGCACGTGGGGCGCTTGGCGCTGAGCGCCAACCACCGAGTGCTAGGCACTCTTTATCGAGCAGCGCCCATGTGAGGGGCACGTGGGGCACTTGGCGCTATGGCTTTTTTGTGTATTTTTCTTAAGAGTTCAATTCTTTGTTCTCCCCTGGATCATCGATCCCCAAGAACAAATTCATCCTCACGAGAATTAAATTCTCATTTGTAAGAGACATGTTTCGTGGATCTCAGATCCAAGGGAAAGAACTATGTTCTTTATGAGGGTTAAATCCTTGGATATGCAGATGAGATACTATGATCTCTATTATCTTTATTTACCTTGAAGAAAGTTCTTCTTCCTTCTTCTCTCTTAAAACATTATTTTTTTGCTTGTTCTTCTTTTTGATCTTGAAGTTTATAGGGGGTTCCTCTCTCGAGACTCGAAATCTTTGGTCCTTTATATAGTGGAGGCAGATTTGTTGATTCGGTTAAAGAAATCTCTCGTTGAGAGATCTTTAATTGATTTGGGGATTTTATCTACTGTTGAATCTTTAATTCAAGAACTTCTGTTCTACAGAAGATATCTTTCTTGTTTTTAACAAGATTGGGAAATATTTTCCCATACAGAGCTTATTCTGTAGCTTGGTGGTTTTTAATCACCATTGGATTTTTAATCCAACGGTGCTCTGTTTTACATGGAGTAATCTTTCTCGTTTAGAAAGATTTGAGGAATATTTTCTCAACAGAATTTAATTATGTATTTTGATGATTTATCATCTCCGTTGGATCTTTGATCCAGTGGCAGAGAACTTTTAGTTCTGGCGTCGATGCCCTCGTGCAAGGCACGTGAGGCGCTGCTTCAGAGTTTTTAACTCTTGGCACCGGTGCCCTCATGCAAGGTACGTGAGGCGCTGCCTCAGAGTTTTTAACTCTCGGCGCCGGCGCCCTCGTGCAAGGCGCTGCCTCTTTTCAAATTTTGAACAGAGCCTTGCTCTTTTATTATTGGGGGGAAACAAAACCCTTTTGAAGTTTAACTCTATAATAATTATAACAAAAAAAGAGATAATCATTTAGAGTTTAACTCCAAACCACTGGGCACCCTCCACTTTCCCCCCACGTGAGGGGAAGGGAAGCTCCTACAAAGAGAAAGCTCCTTACTCTCTCTCATATGAGGGGGAGAATCCCACAAAGTAGGAGTCTCTTGCCCTCTCTCATGTGAGAAAGGGAAGCTCTTACTCTGTGGGATCTTCCTCTTAAAAAAATCAAAATAAAAAAAAAGTTTTGTTTTTGGATTTTAACTCCACAGTAAAAATTCTTTTGGGGAGTTAAACTTCACATAAAATCTTCTGGAGTTTAACTCCATACATATGTTTTTGGAGTTTAACTCCACAATAAAAATTCTTTTGGGGAGTTTTAACTCCACGTAAAATCTTCTCGAGCTTAACTTCATACAAATATTTTTGGTGTTTAACTCCACAATAAAAATTCTTTTGGGGAGTTTTAACTCCACGTAAAATCTTTTGGAGTTTAACTCCATACAAAAACTTTTAGGGAGTTTAACTCCACGAAAAATCTTCTGGAGTTTAAGTCCATACAAATGCTTTTGGGAGTTCAACTCCAAAAAAAAAACTTTTGGAATTTAACTCCATACAAAAACTTTTTGCAAGTTTAACTCCACGAAAAAATCTTCTGGAGTTTAATTCCATGCAAATAATTTTGGGAGTTTAACTCTAATAAAAAAATCTTCTAGAGTTTTGCTCCATATTTTAAAATTTTTTGAGAGTTTAACTCCATATAAAAAAAACCTTTTGGAGTTTAATTCCATACCAATGTTTTTGGAGTTTAACTCCATAAAAAAACAATCATTTAGGGCTTAACTTAATATAAAAAAAGAGTCTTTTGGAGCCTGCACCCTCTCATGTGAGGGAGAGGGAGCTCCCACTAAGTGGGAAGCTTTCCCCCCTCACGTGAGGGTTTGTGGGAGCCTTCTATCTCTCACGTGAGAGGGGGGAAAGCTCCCACTAAATGGGGGCTTCCCCCCCCCCCTCACGTGAAGGAGAGGGAGCTCCCACTAGGGGGGGAGGGGGGGAGAGGGCTCCCATTTAGTGGGAGTCCCTTCCTTCCTCACGTGAGTGGAGACATGAGTGGAGGGGGGCTTCCTGCCTTTTCTTTTCTTTTTCTTTCCTTTTACTTTTCTTTTTCTTTATGTTTTTTTTGGGTGTTTCTCCATGCAGAAACTTTGGGAGTTTAACTCCAAAATGAAATCTTTTGGAGTTTAACACCATAAAAAAATGTTTTTTTAATAAAAGGGAGTTTAACTCCATACATAAACTTTTGGGAGTTTAACTCCAAATAAAATTGTTTTTAGAGTTTAACTCCATAAAAAAATGTTTTTTTGAATAAAATGGAGTTTAACTCCATACAGAAACTTTTGGGAGTTTAACTCCAAATAAATTTGTTTTTGGAGTTTAACTCCAAATAAAATATTTTGGAGTTTAACTCCATAAAAAAAAGTTTTTTTTATTTTGAATAAAAAATAATAATAATAATAAATCATTTGTCACAAATAGAATAAATGAAATGAAATAAATATGCCCTTCTGCATTGTTTTCAAACATCGACAGTTCACATTGAGTTCGCATGACTATTTTTACCTGTCAATCGGAAGTTTCTTCGCTCTAAGAGCGAGGGGTAATTAACGGCAGCTTAGTCCGCGGCTGTCGAATTCGGATCTCCACAATCAAAAAACCGTAGCCTACCTTGAACATGGGGAATCTATACACGCCTGACAAGCGACGCGTATTCCTATCTCAATGGGGTGACGAAAAAATCCCTATAGCATTACATGGTAATCAGTAAAACATAGCACGGATAAAAAGAAATTCAGTCACTAGAACTATCAGATGTAACGAAACCGAGCGCAACGAATACAAACGAAAGAGACAACTAATCAGTGATATTGGAGGAATGACACCGTTGGTTCGCTGGTCCGGATCTCTGCGATCTTCTCGAATTTAGTTAGGTCTACTTCTTCCTCTAAGCATGCAAACTCAGGTCGTCAGAGCGACACAATAGCAATATATACATATAAATGTGCAATGATGATAAACATAAAGCGGTAAGTATAGAGTAATGACATGAGCATGAAATAACAGATACATATAAATGGTATAGCAGGTGTATCAGATCGGTAATCAATGCAATGTCCATGTGACTAAACCTATCAGTCTCTAAGTCTCAATGTCCAAGTCACTAAACTTATCGTCAATCTAAGGGTGAGCATCAACCACCGCAGGTGTATTTCCAACCCAAGGGTAAGCCCCAGGGACAAGAAAACACGAGCCCGAATCACGATCAATAAGAACCAATAATACGATCAGTAACAATATCATGAAATCACGAAATATACCGGCAATGGGACTCCTAAGATTCTGTTGAACGAACTCGCACTCAAACTATCCCAACACGCAAGGTCTACATCAAACACCGACCACAAATCTAAGTACTAGTCGCTCCATGATAAGTCTACGCGAGAATTGGAGACAGGGTCTCCATCAAGTATGTCTTGACTAGTATCCAAGATGTGTAGACAGTCCTCGATGTCCAAAATGAAATCTTTTGGAGTTTAACTCCATAAAAAAATGTTTTTTTTTAATAAAAGGGAGTTTAATTCCATACAGAAAATTTTAGGAGTTTCTAAATAAAATTGTTTTTGGGGTTTAACTCCAAATAAAATCTTTTAGAGTTTAACTCCATACAAAAATCTTTCTTTGAATAAAAGGGAGTTTAACTCCATACAGAAACTTTTAGGAGTTTAACTCTAAATAAATTTGTTTTTGGAGTTTAACTCCAAATAAAATCTTTTGGGGTTTAACTCCATAAAATTTCTTTTTTTTTTAATTTTGAATAAAAAATAATAATAAATCATTTGTCACAAATTTGAATAAATAAAATGAAATAAATATGCCCTTCTGCATTGTTTTCAAACACCGACAGTTCACATTGAATTCACATGACTATTTTTACCCATCAATCGGAGATTTCTTTGCTTTAAGAGTGAGGGGTAATTAACATCAGCTTAGTCCGCGGCTGTCGGAGATTCGGATCTCCACAATCAATAAACCCCAGCCTACCCTGGGCAGGGGAATCTGTACACGCCTGACAAGCGACACGTATTCCCATCTCAATGGGGTGACGAAAAACTCTCTACAGCATTACATGGTAATCAGTAAAACACGACACAGATAAAGAGAAATATAGTCACTAGAACTATCAGATGTAACGAAACCAAGCGCAACGGATACAAACGAAAGAGATAACTAACCAGTGATATCGGAGGAATGATACCGTTGGTTCGCTGGTCCGGATCTCCGCGATCTTCTCGAATTTAGTCAGGTCCGCTTCTTCCTCTGAGCATGCAAACCCAGGTCGTTAGAGCGACACAATAGCAATATATACATATAAATGTGCAATGATGATAAACAAAAAGTAGTAAATATAGAGTAATGACATGAGCATGAAATGATAGGTACATATAAACAGTATAGCAGATATATTAGATCAGTAATCAATGCAATATCCATGTGACTAAACCTATCAGTCTCTAAGTCTCAATGTCCAAGTCACTAAACTTATCGTCAGTCCGAGGGTGAGCGTCAACCACCGCAGGAGTATTCCTAACCCAAGGGTAAGTCCCAGTGGCATGGAAACACGGGCCCGAATCACGATCAATAAGAACCAATAATACGATCAGTAACAATATCATGAAATCACGAAATATGCCGGCAATGGGACTTCTGAGATTCCGTTGAACGAACTCGTACTCAAATACCCAACACGCACGGTCTACATCAAACACCGACCATGAATCTAAGTGCTAGTCCCTCCATGACAAGTCTATGCGAGAATTGGAGACATGGTCTCCATCAAGCATGTCTTGAGTAGTATCCAAGATGTGTGGACAGTTCTCGATGTCTTACCTATGACACTAATATAAATGCTTTCATACCAGTCACATATCAGTTATAGTTACACTTATATATGCCTCATAGGCGTCTACAATGCAATAACTAAATGGTTCCGCTGTTTATGTACAAGCACGTTTCACTACCACTATTCAGTTACGCTTTTACACTGACATACTTACCACAATCCAATCACTAACCCTTATCATTTGGTAATGTAACACAGTCATTAGGATATCAATATATATGACCATTATTCAATGAGGGTATAACCGTTACCTCATATGATAAGAATGCAATCAATTGTGACGAATAAAATATAGCAGCCAGTGTCATATAACTTGCAAAATTCACTATAAATCACATGTGCAGAATCGAGCAAAACAATATAAAAGGAGTAAGCATTATATTTAATTATCTGTATATAAAAATTGGTTTCGAGTCAATCGGGTTTCAAGTTTGTGAGTTATGGTCATTCTATTTTAAGTGTTCTCTGCTGGAAATTCTGTTTCTGAACTGGAAGTCCGTTTTGTAACACGTTTTACTCCCTGTTGAAATCATAATTAGGTAACGCTACAGTTAGATAATATTTATATTTATCTCTTATATTTCCAACGCATCATACGGATCAATAATATCCACTGTATGTAGGAAGATATGGACCGTTTAAGGTTAAGGTATACAATCTGTTTCTACACTAAACTGCAGTACACATCCACGGTTTAAAATGCAATTAAAATATCAGACGATAGTAAGATCAAATGAAACCACCATCTATAGTTATCTAACATAATTATCTTTGTAACGGTATAGGGTTACACGTAATTTCATTTCCATACGGAGTTATACAATTAATTAGAATCGGGTGTCAATATGTAATGCTGCTCTGGACTGCAGTCCAAAGCCGCATTCCAAGTCTGTTTTCGTTGCTGTGATATATCAGTATCAAAAGATAACTATAGGGGGTTCTATTTTATCGAGTCGGTTTCAATATGAGCCATAGAACAATACATTCCGATATGTATACAATTTTATATCAATTTAACACCACGACATGTATAGTAAAACACAGATTTGGCGTCACCTCCTTGAGGCGACATTCTATGATGATAATCTATGTATTTTAAACTTAAATCACTACACAATAATTATTAACAGTAACAGGATTCCCCAAACATAAAGTGCGGGCATTTTGAAAGAGTATTCATCCGTGTATCACATCGAACACTTGGCTTATATTTACGGTTAACAACCGAAATATCGGTTCCATTTAATCGATTCAAACTAGATGTCGTTTAAATAAATTCTAATTGGTATTGTTATGGATTAGAAGATCGAGTCGGGCTTCCATTCTCCACAATCAAACTATGGGGGTTCCCATGGAAATAATTTGTTTACAGGTTATCGATATAGCTATACGGATGTGCACAAAACATTTATCGCAATTACTTTGATTCACTAATACTTTAGCATGAATAAGCAAGCGAATGTTTCACTTGCCTTCGGTCGCTGATATAGAAGCAACACAACGTGCAAGATTCATCTCGACACATGGTGCGAGACGGCACGATTCTGGACATGGTGCGTGACGCGTGCGCGATGCGTGGTGACCCGGTATTGGACACGGTGGTGACGCGGGCGTGATACGATAGTGGGCATGGTGATGACATGGGCGTGATACAGTACTGGGCACGGTCTTGGCTCGGTGCGTAATGCGGGTGTGGCACGACGCAACATGGTACTGGACGCTACTGAACACGATGCTGGGCACGAAGCGGGCACGAGTCATGGCACATCTGGGCATGCAGGTGACACAAGGTTGGGCACGACGGTGGTGCAGGGAAGTGTGCACGGGGCTTGGCATTGCGGCATCCAGGGATCTCAGGTGGCACTGGAGCCGGCAGCAAGCAGCGATGATCAGATGGTGACTACGGGGTTGCTGCTGTGATGGGTTTGCTGTGATGAGCTAAGGCTTGGGTATTGAGAAGGAGATGGGTTTGAAGCTCGGGTTCAGTTGAAATGAGTTCTCGGCGAAGGAAGTCGATGAGGGTTAGGGTATGGTTGCCGGTAAGGTGAGGGTTATGAGGCTGTGGTCGCGGGTTATGGGAGTTAGCAGGTGATGGAGGAAGCCGTTGGTGAACGAATGGGTTGTCGGGTCGTTGGAGTCGGTGGTGACGATGATGATGATGATGCTTGGGTGTTTGCTGGTGATGGTGAGTTGGTGGTCGAAGGTGATAGAGGAGGAAGGCGGTGATGGGTGCTTCGATGGTGCCGGGGTTCTTGGTCGAGGATGAGGGCGAGGGATGTAGAGAGAAAGACGTTGAGGGAGGTGAGGGATACGACAAGGTGATCTCGGGAAGTAGTTGGGGAATGACTCGAGTTGGCGGATGGGGGGGCAACGACAGTGGGTCGTGGTGATGGGCGCAGCGGTGAGTGCGGGCTTGAGAGGAGAAGAGGCTCGAGAGAGGGAAGTGGTGGCGAAGTAGTGATGGTGGTCGGTGCTTCAGAGAGGTGGGCTTAGGTGGCGATAGGAGAGGTCGGTGAGAGGAGGTGGTCGACGGGGCTAGGTTGTGGAGGGAGGAGGAGGGAAGCTGGCGGTGGCGAGCGGTTGCGGTGACGTAGAAGAGCTTAGGTGACGGTGCAGTGAGGGAGGTGAGGGTGGCACTGGGGTGTGGTCGACAGTGGCTGAGGGCCCGTCGGTTGTATTGGAGCATCGGAGGTGGTGCAATGAGGAGCCAGCTTGGTGGTGTTTGCAGTAGTGGCTCGGCTGCTCGTGCGATCGTAGCCGATGAGAGGAGGTAGGCGGTGGTTGAGGTTGGAAGGGGATTGTTACACGTCGGTGGTGATCTCGGTAAGGAAAGAGGGAGTTTGAGAGGGAATGAGGAAGAGAGGGGGAGAGAGGGGAGGAGGTTGTTGGCACGGATCTCGAGGTCGTTGAAGGAAGACGCGGACGTAGGAGCAAGTAGGTCGTGAGAGTGAGGCAGCGAAGGAGGATGAGGGAAAAGAAAGAAGTAACGATGGAGAAGAGAGGGAGATGGGCTGGGCTTTAGGAGTTTGGGCCTAATAGAAATTAAGAAAGAAAAAGGAGAAGAAAAGAAGAAGAGGGAGAAAAAGAGGGGAGTAAGGAAGTGGGCCATGCAAGGCTTAGGGATAGGGTTTTATGGTTTAAGAAAAAGTGAGGGATTAGGAATAATGTCGGGACCCAGTTCTTGCTCACGGAGCAAAGTGCCACACGGAACAAAGTGCCACGCCAAGTGTTGTGTTAAGTGGGCGGGGGCCACCTCTAGAATCGGTGGGGGCCACCTCTTGAGTCCGTGGGACCCACTGTATAACAATGGGGACTCTTCGGAATACATTCCGAAAGGGGCAGATCTATACTATAAATAGAATGATACCACTCTTCAATATAGAGGCGCCTTTTAAGCAAACCGGAACTATAGGAGCTTGAGAACTCCGTAGTTAAGCGTGCTCGGGCCAGGGAAGTCTTGGGATGGGTGACCTCCTGGGAAGTGGCCCCTGGTCGGGTCCGGTTCGCTCTAAAGGGAAAAACCATGCGATTTCGGCCAAAGCTGACAATGCTCTCTGTATTGGGGGTGGGGCGTGACAGAATGGTATCAGAGCTGGTCCCTCAATAGTAGGTCTGTGGTTCGAGGACGAACCATTGTTCAAAGGTGGGGAGAATGTCGGGACCCGGTTCTTGTTCACGGAGCAAAGTACCACACGGAACAAAGTGCCACGCCAGGTGTCGTGTTAAGTGGGCGGGGGCCACCTCTTGAATCCGTGGGGGCCACCTCTTGAGTCCGTGGGACCCATTGTAGAACAATGGGGACTCTTCGGAATACATTCCGAAAGGGGCAGATCTGTACTATAAATGGAGTGATACCGCTCTTCAATATTAGAGGCGCCTTTTAAGTGAACCGGAACTACAGGAGCTTGAGAACTCCGTAGTTAAGCGTGCTCGGGCCAGGGAAGTCTTGGGATGGGTGACCTCCTGGGAAGTGGCCCCTGGTCGGGTCCGGTTCGCTCTAAAGGGAAAAACCGTGCGGTTTCGGCCAAAGCGGACAATACTCTCTGTATTAGGGGTGGGGCGTGACAGATTAGGAATTTAAATATTAGGAAATTTATTTTATTTAAAAATATGGATACATGGAAAATATGAAAAATATTAAATCGGCATTTATTGATAGAATTTAGGAAAAACAAAGTTGAGTAAAATATAAAATATAACACACCTAAGGTAACCGGTTATTACAACTAAACTTTGAACACATCAATTTTACGGAGCCGTGGTTGCAAGATCACGGTGTCATATTAAATAAAAGGGTTTTTTCTGTTAGCCTCTCTCATACTTCAATATTTTTCTCTATGCTCCTACAGTTAGTATTTACCTACAGCCTCTCTATACTTATAAGTTACTCCTGCAGCCTCCCTACTTTACTTTTGAAAATTATTCTTGCTCCTCCGTCATTGCCTCCATCTCCACCACCGCCACCTTCTTTCTCCTGCTCTTCAACACCGTCATCGTCAACACCACCACTATCACCATCTTCCTTCTCCCCCTCTTCTTCAACCCATCAACACCAACGTTTTCCTCCTCCTCATTAACTCCACCGCCACCATCATCAACACCATCACCACCACCTTCTTCTTTCTCTTCTTTTTCAATCCAAAACCGTCGCCGCCGTCATTCTTGGAAGAAGAAAGATGGCAGCGGCGGCGGCGGTTGTGGGTTGAAGAAGAAGAGGAAGAAAAATGTGGTGGTGATGGTGGCGGTGGTGTTGAGAAGGAAGATGAAGAAAAAGGAAGCGATGGGTGGAAGAGAAGAAGGAGAAAGATGATGACGGCGGCATTGAGGAGGAGGAGGAACAAGGAGGCGATGAATTGAAGAAGAGAAGCAAGAAGGCAGAGACGGTGGCTGTCTGGAAGAAGAATGAATAATTTTCAAAAGTGAAGTAGGGGTTGCAGGATCAACTTATAAGTATGGGGGGTTATAGGTAAATACTGCCTATAGGAGAGACAGAGAAAAATATTAAAGTATTAAAGGGGCTAACAGAAAAAAACCCTAAATAAAAACGGGCCTAGCTTTATCTAAGCCGAAAAATAATAAGGAAAACTTTACGGGTCCAAAAAACTTATGAAAAAATCACTATCTCCAACTAACATCAGGTTTAAGCTACTCATGCACACGCCCGCTTTTTCGGTTGCAATATCTCTACACCAGCCTTCTAAATTTTTTTGGCAGATAACTACTATATTGATCAGATAACTAGTAAGTTTAGTAGATACCTACCGCCCCATGCGCGTTCAAGTTTTTTTTCCGCTCTTTTATACGCAGTGGTTGTTTTGTGATTGTAGTAGTTATCTGATAAATACAGCGGTTAACTTGTAAATGTAGAAATTGCTAGGTAATCGAATAGTTATCTGCTAAATGCAGTACATTTGGGACTTAAACCTGCCGCTTATAGGAAATAAGGAGTCTGCCACGCAAATTTTTCCTATCAGGGATTTAAACATGCTGCTTTTTAGCCCCAAGAGGAAGACACATAGACACCTTGGTTTCGGAAACCTTGTTGTTAAACTAGGCCTAAGACATAAAAAAGAAGCACATCACTGAAAGTTGGGCCTTACAGAATCTCTTATCCATATTGCCTTATCTGTCCCCTCCCCATCTTTTAAAACAAAAACTCTTACAAAATTCTGAGCCACTGCTCCAAAAAAATCCCCATTCGGAGATAAAAATGGTGTCTTTGGCTCCGCATCAGCTCCATGGCCTCCGATGCCCCCCTCGCTCGGGGCCCCGAGCGAGGAGCAGGGGCCCCTCCGTCATCACCGCCGCCGCCTCCGTGGGCTCCGCCGCTGTCTCCATCACCGCCGCGCAGAAGGAGCGGGAGAAGCTGAGGGAGATGTTCGAGGAGGCCTACGAACGCTGCAGGACGGCGCCGCTGGAGGGAATCTCCTTCACCGTCGAGGACTTCGAGGCCGCCCTCGAAAAGTACGATTTCAACTCCGAAATCGGCACCAAGGTATCGCCTTTTTTTCTTCTTCATATTTTTGGCACCCTCAAACTATTTGTTTATTTGCCCTTGACGAGAAAAATGAGAAATTGTTGTTGGGTATTGTCAAATCTTTTAATTGCTTGATTGAAATGGTTTGTTCTTATGCAATGATGGCTTTAAAAAGATGGTTTGGTCTTTAAGCCCAAAAATATGGGATGAATGCTTGATGTTGTGGTTGTTGTCACACACACACGCCCGGAGGTAGCCAGGTAGGTATATATGTGTATGTCCAAATGTGTGTGCACGCCCGTGTGTCAGTGCGTGTATGTCTCTATATATGTATATGTATTGATTGCTCTATTCTTGGGAAAGTGTAATTCTTGTAAGTAGAAGGAGCAATACTTTACGTACCCACTTGAAATCCTACCAAAATCTACCCAAGTGAAATTGGTAGAACCCACAACACCTAGGTAATAGTGTCAAACAGGTGAGCCCATGGTGTTTGTCTCTAGGGTAGATTATGGTAGGATTTCAAGCCTAGTAGGTTAAGCATTTTTCTGTTCTATTTATCCTTTTAATATGAGGATTCATGGAGTTTAAAAATTTTGCAAATCTGAACTAGTGGTTCAAGTTAAATTTAGTGATGAGATAGTTTCTTGTTCCCCTTTTTTTAAAATTATATTTTGATTATTTGTGTTGTAACTATTTGATGATTAATTTTGGGAACTACATATTTACCACCTTAGGGCAGTGATGGTTGTAGAAATTTTTTTATTATCAGCATATGGAAGCAACAGAGGATAACAAGCACACCCAAAAGTATTCAAGAACCTATTACTTGGTATCATTGTAGCAAAAGGCACGTAAAATTTAATGATTTTTCGTGAATAATATTTGTATCGTAAAAAGCAAGACCATGTTGAAAGCTTTTACTTGAAATATTTGAGGAAGATTTAAGCAAGTTAAAAATGTTTTACCGATTTTATCAATGTGCATATGCTTTCTTTCTTGTCCCACTTTGTTTCGAAGGCTTGTAATTGACTACCTTCTTAAGTTTATGAATTTAAAACCTTGTAGGACAACTGATTCTCGACTTGTGTCCTGAACTGAATAAAACATTTCACAGCATTAGCTTTTAGTTGGATAAAACCAATGATGTTATGAATAATCATCAACAAGGTGGACCCCAAACCTTAAAATGTACTAACTCTAAAGGATGAAGAGAGACTGAGTAAAATCCATCTCAACGCTGCATTTATAAATATTCATATTCAAGTACGATCATTGACCTGTTGTATCTGTTTCTTCTTTACGCGTTTTGCTTTAATTTGGCAACTTGGTATTATTTTGCAACCTATTTAATCAACATATCATTTGCTTTTAGGTTAAAGGAACGGTCTTTATGACCGATATGAATGGTGCACTTGTCGACATCACAGCTAAATCTTCTGCGTACTTACCCGTGCAAGAAGCATGCATTCACAAAATCAGGCATGTAGGAGAGGCAGGCATATATGCAGGGCTCACTGATGAGTTTGTCATAATTGGTGAGAACTCGAGAGATGATAGTTTGATTTTGAGCCTAAGGTCAATCCAATATGATCTTGGATGGGAACGGTGCAGGCAACTTCAGGCTGAAGATGTTGTTGTCAAGGGTAAGGTGGGTTAAAAAAATTCTCCATTTTGTTATAAACAGTCAAGTTCTTAGATTTTTTTTATTTACAGGATCCAATTTATTCATTGATGTCATCTGGTTCCATCAATACTCAATAATGATGGTGGAAACATAATGATGAATCAGATGTGTAACTATTTTGCAGTCATTTTCATTGTTATTTTCTTCTTACCTATAGATATTTCTTGTACATTTCTAACTTCTACTTTCTATTATGCAACGCTCTAAAACTTCTGTGAAATTTCCTTTTGGCTTGAGTTGTATTAACTCTATCCAGCCATAATTAATGAGGAGTGGTCTCAGTTTCTTTTTCTTTTTTTCCTCTAAGGTATGGGATATTCATGATAGATATGAGGGCTAGGTTTCCCTTTGATTTCACCATATTACAAAATTTGTAACCTTTCTTGTAGACTTCATCTTTTGCTTGATAAACATTTTTAATTTTAAGCAAAACAGAAAAATTAAGGGTCACTTTCAAGGGTTATGAGATAACACCAATGTACTTTAAAAATGCCACAAAACCCCCTGAACTATTAATGTAATCTAAAATGGTTCAATTCAGGTATAATTTAAAAAGAATTATAGTTGGTTTTAGGACAATTCATGGGATACAACAAATTGAGAATGACAGGTTTGGAAAACAAAACACCAAATCTTCTTAAATCAAACCCTAAATCTTGTTAAATTAGACCCGAACCAAACACTTTCAAACAACACTGCTAGTTCAGGGTTTTTTTTGGGCATTTTAAGGTTCATTGGTGTTATCTCGAAAACGCTAGAAAGTTAATGGTGTCATATAAAGTTTACCCTAAAATTAAATGTGCTGGAAAGTTTTGATTATGTTTTTTATTTTATTTTTTCAATAAGAAGTACTCACCTTATACTAAGGCTTTTGTGTGATGAAGAGCTGAGATTTTGTTTTTCCCTGGTTTGCCTCATTGTAACTTATAGGCTCAGGCCTTTTTGATACTAGGCTTGTTTCCTAACGAGTAATAAAACCTGAATCACATATCAAAATGCTAAATTGCATAGCTAAGTGAATAAGACACAAGTAGTTTATTTCCTCTACTTTTCTTCGCTCATTTAATTACTAACTTCTATCTCAGCTATGCAATATACTAATCAACGTTGCTCATTAGCCAGGAGTAGTTTTTGCAAGTATGTTACATGTTATTATGTTATTGTTTATGTTCATATATTTTTCTGCTCAACTAAAGCTAGTCTCCCTTGACTTTTCCTTTCTTCTCATGTCTGCATTTTATTCTAATATTTCTGAACACAGGTTATTGGGGGAAACAAAGGAGGCGTTGTAGCCATTGTAGAGGGACTTCGTGGTTTTGTGCCATTTTCACAGATTTCGACGGTTGCTTCCTTCCCTGGTCACTTTTACCATCTCAACCATACTTATTTTTGGTTAAATTACAGTAAAATACCATGACCATTTGGTGTTTTTAACTACTTTATAAAGTGCAAGTTAATACCATGAACGTAGCAATTTTCAAATATAGACCACAAACTTTCAGGAATTTTTAGTTTAATACCATACATTATTTAAGGAGAGAGCCCTTTTGCCTCAATTCACCTCTTTGTTATTTTACTGAAAACAAAGTTTGATAATAAATCACAATACAGTGAATGGTCATGGTATTTATGAGAAAACAATAAGTTCATGTTATCAACAGGCAATCTGTAAACTGTGTGGTTTTATTTGAATTATATTGTGAGGCCATGGTATTTTACTGGGATTTAGCTTTAATTTTTTTAAGGTTCACTTTCACTAAACCACAAAACTAAATCTGTTTATCATGAAACAACCAATACCTTTGTAAGTTACAAGAAACTACTAAAACGCTTTATGTTAACAGTACCCGTCTTTGGTCAACTATATCCACATAACATATTGAAATTAACTAAATTCGTAAAATGTTATTATGGTAGTTTACTGAAAAGGGGTAGTGTTTATATGGAAGTTTTTTGATAGAAGTTTTTATATGAAAGTTATTTGGCAGTTGCTTGTAACTATAAAAGTCTTGGGTAGTTTAGTGAACAAAGCCATTATTGATTCTGCCTACTTTTCTAATAATTATCTGGCCATTTTCAAATTTGACCAGAAATCGACTGCAGAAGAGCTCCTCGACAAAGAACTACCTCTAAAATTTGTGGAGGTAGACGAGGAGCAATCAAGGCTTGTTATGAGCAATCGCAAGGCCATGGCGGATAGCCAGGCTCAGCTTGGAATTGGCTCGGTTGTTCTGGGAACAGTTCAAAGCCTCAAGCCTTATGGTGCCTTCATCGATATTGGCGGCATTAATGGTCTTCTACATGTTAGCCAAATTAGTCATGACCGCGTTTCTGATATCGCAACGGTTTTGCAACCTGGTGACACCCTCAAGGTAACTTATGTTCTACTTAGTTTATCTTTGATGTACATTATTGTCATAACCATAAATGTAAGCTTTTGATTAAAGTAGTTTTTTTTTTACATGGTATCAAAGCACCTGGTTTCAAAAGGTCTTGAGTTGAAATCTCACCTTTGATGATTAAAAAAGGCAATATTGCAAGAAAAAACCCTTACTTTTGCCTGACTAATAGAAAATCCCCCCGTTAAATTAAAAAACCTGCCCTTTTTGGCTCCAACCCTAACGGCTTTAAATTTCTGATAATTATTCTCAAAATACCCTTGAACTTCTATCATTATTCCCCCATTGTTTCATGTTGGTCATTATTAACACTTCTAATTGAGGGGTATTTTGGGGATAAAAACATTATAAATGGAAAGTAAACTGTCATTAAAATAGGGGGTAAACTGTAGGTTTTAAAACCAAGGGCTGTTTCATGCTAATCGGGCAAAAGTGAAGGGGTTTCTGCGATTTAGCCTAAAACATATTATATATTTACCCTCATTTATTCTGGACTTCATAGCCCAAAGACCAAAGACAGTTGTGAGAGAAGTGTTGAGAGGCAAATTAGGTTGATATATGTAAGGTTTTGGGTGAAGTAGTTCTTGGCAAACATTCATCACATTACGTATCCTTAAGATTTTCAGCTATTTTCTAATTCTAAATTTATTTTCTTTTTTAAAAAGGTAATGATACTGAGCCATGACCGTGAGAGAGGACGAGTGAGCCTTTCTACAAAGAAGCTGGAGCCGACACCTGGCGACATGATTCGCAATCCAAAGCTTGTCTTTGAGAAGGTATTGTCAATTGGAAGCTAAAAGATTTATTTATGCTTTGATTTTCTAATTTGATTGCTTTGTATGAAGGCGGATGAGATGGCTCAGACTTTTAGGCAGAGAATAGCTCAAGCAGAGGCAATGGCTCGTGCCGATATGCTCAGATTTCATCCTGAGGTAATTTCTTCGCTTTTAGAAGCTTTACTGTCTAAGGAGCATAACTTACTGCGGTAAAATTTTTCTATCAAATAGGGGAGCTTATTAAATCATTTCCTGTGAGGCCGTGAGGGTGGATCTTTAAATGAATAATTTTAGTCCATGGGCAGAAAGTTTCATTAGTATTCTTTTTACGGAATCCTCCATATAAATATTTATGAACACGATCTTCCAGGAATTTATAGGTATCATAGAAGTTTTCTTATTGATAGTAAAGTAAGAGAAATATTGTTTTCATTTTTCATTAGTGGTGTAAATATATATTTAAAAAAAGCTAGATTATGGGCATAACAATTATTATTTAAAAAGAATTAATAAGTTGATTTAAGTAACAAAATGTTATAGCTGTAAGCATTTGGTTGATTGTTCTGCTTCATTTTCACCATTTTGCAGAGCGGCTTGAGTCTGAGTTCAGAGGGGATTCTAGGGCCACTGACTCCGGATTTACCGGTAGAGGGTATTGATTTAAGCGAGATCCCTCCAGCTGAAGAGGTTGAGGTCGAGGAATCCGAATAGATATTAGAAATGTATCATTTTGTACTTCATTTCGTTTTTTCTTAAATCTGCATGCGTTATTAGAAATGTATCATTTTGTACTTCATTTCGTTTTTTCTTAAATCTGCATGCATTATAAACACGAAGTCTGTCTTGTAAATGGGAACTTTGAGTGTTTTTTTGTATGGCTGTACAACTCTGTATCTGATATAAAGAGATCGCATTTTGAAGTTGGAAATCTTTTGCTTTTTATCACTAAATTTGTAAACTCCGTTGAGTTTTCTGTCTGGTGTTCTTTTGTATCCCAGATACCAGAATCGATCCAACAATTTGATTTCCAGATTATTATTGTATCATGTGATTTATGTGCAACACATGCAAAATATGAAGAGCATAGCTGCGCATACATGTGCAGTAATAGTTTGACATGAACAATAAGTGGACCATGTAGATATTTCTTTGCATGTAATGATACCAGATTTATTTTAATTTTACATTCCAGTAAAAGGGCCATTTGTGCCCGTAAAAGAAACTTCATCAAAACTATGAATGGATGCGCATGACATCTTCAATCTGAAATCCACGATATTTCAACTTTTCACTTGTATTAAGCTCTATAGAACGTCGGATATCCCCCTCCTGTCGTTTATAAAGCCATGCATCGACTTCAGTCTTTCGAGTGGCTACGCTTTCAAGAGATCAAATAGCACCTAGCACTGTGGCATTCCTCGCGCCTCTGTAGAAAGGACACAACAAATTATAAATGCTGTTACAAAAATTGTTGCCCGAAGTAAACACATAAAAAGACAGTCGGATTTACACTTGGATACTTGAAGGAAGTCAAAATAGTTTCAGAAATACCGCGACTGCAAAGGCTTCATGTAAATTGAAAGAGTGAATCCTTTGCAACACAATTCCAAAATATTATTTACTATCAAATTTGTGATCACAAGTTTCCTAATGAGGGGAATTACGGGGAATTTTGACAAATAGCTAAAAAAAATTATAAAACATTAGGGATGTATCCAGGAGACCCTGTGGCTATGATCTGATTAGTTTACATCAGCAGAGATGGAAACCAATGCGGGTACGATAAATATTGTTCACGCTAGTCGCTCGAGATCTAAAGAAATCCACATGAGAAATCACAAAGCATCCACAAAGAATTATATAAAAAAGGAAGAAGGTATGATTGCATCTTTCTCCATGCAAAAGCCCTAGCTTTCAATAGCAACCATAAACTCAAAAATGCAATGCTTACAATAAGAGCCCCTATTTTAGTTCATATAAAACCTTCTCCGGAAAGGAATAAAACCTTATTGCCTACATAAAATTCCAATTAAGGAAAAGAAATAAGAAAAAGGAAAATATATTGCCTATATAACGTCTAACATATATTAATACAAGCTTATGTATACAGTAATTTGTACATCTATGGGCTTAATAGAGGCACCACCAGCTATTGCTAAATGTTGAATACACAACTTGATTCGGTGAATGCGTGACTTGTTACATTGTACGCGCTCAATGCTACCATCTTTTCAGTTTGACCAACATGAACAAGGCTACAAGATTGATTTTGTGAAGGATGAAAAGAGAAGAAAAGACGATTGACACCCCTTTTTTCCATCAAGCTTTTGTTGCAGGATAAATCGGCAACAGGTATATTCATTTTTATTACTCGAATCTATGTTATTTTTCATATAATCATAGCCTAATCACTATTCAACAATGATTTCACCAGTAACATGCACATTTTCTATGTCGCCGCGCCTTTGGCGGACTTGTTTGTCACTGCATGATAAGATTTGATTATTGATTATTGTAAGAGAGGTTTCTTGAACTACTGTGGAATGAAACTCACGTGTCACACCATGAAGTTTTAGAAGAGGGTGATTGAACACATGCTAAGGCATGATGTTAAAATAGTAGCGAACCAGTTTGGGTTTATGCCTACAAAAGCTACTCATTTATTTCGTCAACTTGTCGAACATTTTCGAGATAAAAAAAGGGATTTGCATATCGTTTTTATTGATTTTGAGAAAACTTACGACAAGGTACCTAGAGAGATATTATGGTGGACGGTGATGAAGAAAGGGGTCCCAGTCAGGTATATTGACATAATCAAGAAAATGTATGATAGAGTAGTGGCAAATGTAAGAACTTGTGACGGCCTAACGGGTGATTTTCCGATTACAATTGGTTTGCATCAATGATCTGCTTTAAGTCCATTCTTGTTTGCCATAATGATGGATGGACTTACTAGAACTATTCAGGAGACATACTTTGATGTATGTTATTCGCTGATGATATTATTCTGGTAAATGAGACGAAAACAGGCGTTAATGCCAAATTGAAGTTATAGAGGCAAACGTTGGAATCTCGGGGGTTTAGATTGAGTAGGTGCAAAACAGTATATATGCAATGCAAAGTAAACAGAGAAGTCGAGATCACAGTGGTATAACACTGGATGGAAAAGAGATCACCGAACAATCAGTTTAGATATCTAGGTTCCATCATCCAAAAGGATGTGGAGATCGATAGCGATATCAACCAAAAGATTCAAGCTGGTTGGTTGAAATGGAGGAGTGCAAAAGGAATTTTGTGCGATCGTAACTTTTCATTAAGGTTGAAAGAGAAGTTTTATCGAAGCGTTATTCGACATGTCTTGTTATATGATACGGAATGCTGGGCTTCTAAGAAGCATTATGCACAGAAGATACATGTAGCGGAGATACGCATGTTTCGTTGGATGCGTGGTAACACTAGAAAAGATAAGATGAATGATGATATTTGTGCAAAGGTTGGTGTAACACATGTGGAGGAGAAGATGCGGGAAAACCGTCTAAGATGGTTTGGTCATGTGTGACGTAGACCTACGGAAGCATCAGTTCGATGAATGTATATTCTCGATTTAGGCCAAGTCAAAAAAGTGAAAGGGAGACCGAAGAAAACGTGGATGGAGGCGATACGAAAATATATGAATGCCAAAAGCCTTAATGAAAGTACATTGTTCGATAGGAGTGAGCAGAGGCAGAGAATTCATGTGCTCGACCTGGCGTGATTCTCATGTTGGTTCATGTCCCACCCCATAAGCTTGGGATAAAAGGCTCAGTTGTGGTTGAGTTGTGGTTGTTGCAAGAGAAGTTTCTTCAAGAGAAGGTGAAGATAGTATTCTATAGATCAAATCATAAACTATAGAACTGCGAAGTTGTCACCAATGACACCATAAGGAAGGTCCCAGGGCTCTTGGCGGTTAGTCAAAAGAAGAAAAAGAAAAACTGTAATTGCGCTGCGTTTCACACCAGCCTTTATATTGGTAGTTTGGTACAGAGCATGGTCGATGATTCTGGTGATTATCATGAAAGGAAATAGTGCCAACTAGATAAATGATGCATACTAAATGATTTTTGGCATAACACGGTGTTCTAAAAAGCAGCCAGGCACTCCGGTTAAGGGTGCGATTTTGGAACTTCTAATATCACACCCTCTTTATTGATGTTTACATCCTTATGAAGTCTTATAATGAGTAACTATGTATTGCATCATATTAGCTGTAATAAAACATCTAAATTACCCTCATATCCCAATTCTTTTCAAGCTATTTTCTTTCTCTATATGGCCAAGACTTCGAACTAAGGTTTTAGGGACTTCCACTTCGACTTGGAGGCTTCGATTTGGAATCCGAAGCTTCAATTTTGAATTCGAGCAGTTACAGTTTTTGACATGGAGTCTTTGACCTCGAGCAGCTAGGATTTTCGATGTGGAGACTTCAACTTTGAGCTTGGAAGAGATTTACTTTTGGCTTCGAAGCAAGGGATCGAGCAGCTAGGATTTTCCAGTTTAATTTTGATTTCAACACTAAGGTTTCAAGCATTTTGACTTCGAGATTTTGATTTTGGCTTTAAGTATTAATTTTGATTTGAAACCTCGACTTGAAAGGGGCGCGGGTATTTAAAAATAGTTAAAAACTTGTTAGAATAAACGTTTAACAAACGACTTACATGAAGTAACAAAATTAAACTAAAATAAGACATTTATGAGCTTTTGAGTGGCCAGAGTGGCCGCTTAGGTGCTTAAGAGGCCAGACACTCCGAACGCTCCGCTTTTTCTTGCTTTAAAATCATTGGGAATAAAAATGGTATTGCTCTGTTAATTGGGGCGCTGTTTTTCTGATGTATCCTTTGCTGTAAGAATTATTCACAATGTTCCTGTTTTCCTTATGTATCCTTTGCAGCAGATTTTTAGCTTCTATATATTTGAGTATGCATTCTACATGGGCCCTTCAGCTTGAATGTGCCACAAAGGTGCAAGAAATTCCCTCCCGTTCAACCAGACACTTTCCTAATCAAAGATGCTGCTGCAGAGTTGCTCCTTGGTAGAACGATCTTAAAATGCTAGATAATAAAATAACCACTCTTCAGGATCAGTGCCTATAGTTTCTTAGCTAAGTTGACAACAACTGTGAGGTTCTAGGGAAGTTGATGACTGAGGCTGATTCATTCAAAAGCATAAATTTCTCATGATTTCTGTTGCGTCTCCTCAACTTAGAGTCATTAGCATGTTCAATACCTTTTGATAGAAATTCTTAGATGGTAACAAGTAACAACAATGATGATAATGATGGTGGCCTAATTCCTAATTTCAAGATACTAGATATGTTTTCATATTTTCTCTACCGCCACAGCGTAACAGGTAAATTGTTTATGCATATTTTAAATATACATTAGAGTTGCTACAGGTAAACCATTTGTACACACAGTACCCCTTAAATATACATTATATCCTAAACCTTTATTCCAAAGATAAGGTTAGAAAAATAACAGTACTTTAGCCGCCAATTATTAAAGGCATGCAAAATCATACAACAATAGTGGTATGGAGGATGAGAAGTAAATTAGTGGTGGACTGACGAGACTCTTGATGGTTCCTAATCTGGCATTTCAATGTGTTTACAGCTTGAAATGGCACTTTCCTGATTATTCAAGTTTGAGAAAGAGCACACAAAAGAATAAGAAAGTTTTGCCCATTTTAGCAAGTAGTAACAACTTATATCAGAACGCAAGCGTCTGTTTTATTTATTTATTTATTTGCCTTATGTCAATGTGCAGACTTAAGGATCTTTCAATCAGTTTGTCAAAAAACTCAAGAGAAATCGAGGAAGGAATATGTCATGTTTTATCTGAGCAAGGTCAGAGTGCAAACCTCAAGATTTCTTCTGCTGCACTCCCAAAGTGGGTGTGTTTCTGAATCGAGAGCTCTTGCAGATGCTGCGGGGCAATGAGCGAACTTCAAACTGTTCATGCAACATACAATGTATGTAAATTCCACAGACCGCAGTACTACCCAAATAAAAAAGGAACAAAGTTTATTTCACAAAATACTTCAAATCGAATTCATAAACTTATGTACCTCCTTAAGAATCGTGTTTTTAGCGTGCCATCCTTTTCATTGCCTTTATTAGTCATTCTGAAACCATCTTATCAAGAGTGAAGCCATTGTCCATCATATGATCCCACATCCTACATGCCAACACAACCTTTTTCTCCTGCAAAAGCCCCCCAATCAACAAACTATATGTTAAATTATCCAGACCCAAGCCTCTATTGCGCATATCCTCATACAAATTCAAAGCTTCATTCACTCTCACAACCTTGCAAAGCCCATTTATAAGCGCACCATATGAAACTGCATCAGGGGAAATTCCCTTCTCAATCATATCATGAAAATATTTACGGGCTTGCTCTATACGGCCAAATTTGCATAAATAGTGCACCATAGTAGTATATGCATTAACGTTGGGGGCAACCCCAGCATCAATCATACAATCGAAAAGTTCCTTACCCTTTTTATGGTACCCTTTGATGAAGAACCCTTTGATTAAAGTGCCATATGTCACAACATCAGGGTTTATTCCTTTACGACCCATTTCTTCAAACAATTTGTATGCGGTTCGGACATTTCTTACTTTGCAAAGAGCCTCGATTAGAATGTTGCAAGACACAACATCACAAAACCCTTTCACTTCCATTTCATTAGCAATCAAAGTGTAGGCCTCTTTAAGATTATTACCCTTGCAAAGGCCTTTTAGAAATTGACTATAACTGTACCGGTCAGGATTAATGCCATTATTCTCCATTATTTTCATCAATTTTTTTGCTTTCTCCAACATAGCATTGTCGCAATAGTAATTTAGATGAATGTTATATGTGATAAGATCAGGGTTACACCCATTTTTTCGCATGAAAGAGTCTATCTTCTGGGCTTTATAGAAGCTTCCATCTCTGTAGAAGCCACTAATTATAGCATTATAAATTGGAACACTCGGTTCGATTTTATTCTCAATCATTCCCATCATTATTTCATAAGCTATCTCGACCTTTTGATGATTACACAAGCCAAAAATCAAAGCTCGGCAAGCAACAATATCGGGTTTGAATCCCTTTTTCATCACCATCTCATCCCAAAGCTCCACTGCATCTGAAAATCTTCTTACATTGCACAAACCATTGAAAATTGTAGCTTATGAAACTACGTCAGGCTCTCTTTCTTTCTTTTTCATGGCGTCCAAAACTTCAAGAGCAGTATCTAACCTCTTCTCTTTGCAAATAGAATCTAAATATGTGTTATATGCCCAAATATCAGGAACGCATCCAATTTTATTCATATCCACTAAAAGATTCTCAACAAGTGAAATATTGCCTACTTTACATAAACCACAAAAGAATCTTGAATAAGTGAACCAGCTCAAGGAGATCCCTTGAGGGATCATCATGTCGTAATATTTTTCCGCCAAATCAAAACAATTTTGCTGAACTAAAACGCCGATGAATTTATTGTAATCTACACTAAATACTCTGCAACCTGATTCGATCATCTCGTCAAAGGTTTGTATCGCATGACCAATCATGCCGGCTTTCACATAATCCGATAGAAGAATCCTATACAGAGAACGGTGCAACGAAAAACCACCCTCTCTTATTCGTCTCAAAAGTTGAGATAAGAGATCAAAGTTTCGATCTTTTAACAACAAAATGATCGCTGATTTAATTGTGAAGGGATCATGCTTAAATCCCGGCTGCGATTCAGCCCAGACAAAAAAATGGAAAGCCATTTCAGAATCCGACAAACTCTTCAACGCTTGATTCACAGCATAAGTATTCAAATGTACATTAAGCCTCTGCAGCTCCATCGCCACCGACTCAGACCACTTAATAATTCTCAAGGCTCTTTTCAATCTGCGAGACGATTCGGCAAACGAAGGAGACGGCGACTTAAACAGGTCAGCAACTTTCTTATGAGATTCGGAGGAATTCGCGATTTGGGTTTGCGAAGAGAAGCAAGGGAGTATAAGAGATTTTACCATGAAACTTCTGGAATGCCCGCAGAATTTGGGGGGAGCCCAGATCATCGATTGCCCAAACGCATGAGATATTTCTCATTAGAATTTCGTCGAGCAGTCGGTGGGCAAAGCTTTGTGAAGAGAACCCATGGGCCGTTTTCGATGGAGATCAAAGATCACCAATGGGGTTTTGAAATTTTGGGCAATGGCGGGGCTTTGGGGTATTGAGAGTTGGGAACGAGAGAAAAAGGAGGCGCCTTTGATAAAATAGTTTAGAGACTCACTCAAGTCTAGTCTCTGCGACGTTTTCATCAACAAATATAAATATTTTGAAAAGAGAGATGCAAAGTATTTGGACGAATATAGAAACTCATATGAATTTGGAGGCTTAATATGTAAAATGTGTATATCAGGAGTTGGATTTCACACTTTTCTTTATTTGCACTTTAGGCCCGTTTGGTCGCAGGATTATTTGGGATTTGGACCGTGGAATCCTAGGATTCCTTAATTTTGTGTTTGGTTGATGGATTTGGATTTGTAGGATTCCTTTGTTTTTTATGGGGGGCCCACCACAAAACATGGATTCTTGAATCCTAAAAATTTATAAGGATTTGCAAGGATTAGACACTATTCATTGTATTTTTAGATGGAACTCGTGGCACTTTATTTATTTAATAATCCTCTTTCTATCTATCTCTCTTTAAAATCCTCAAATTCAAATCCCACATTTTTTCACCAACCAAACAAAGATCACATCTACAAATCCAATACTAAGAATCCAAAACCAACCAAACAACAAATTACCAAATCCAGAAATTTTCAACCGTTCCATTTCGGAATCCAAATTTCTAAATGCTACAACCAAACATGCCCTTAGATTATTAATTTGTTGTTTGGTTGATATTGGATTTATAGGTCCTTATAATCCTTGTTTGATAAGTGAGAAAAGGAGGACTTGGATTTGAGGATTTCTGTTGCGTCTCCTCAACTTAGAGTCATTAGCCAAAGGAAAAATATTGACTTATACTTGTGAACAAAATGAAAAGTAGAGTAATACTTGCGGAAAAAGGAAATGCCGGTTCCATTTGAAGTAAACTCCAAAAAAGAAACATCTAAACTCCATAATAGTAACTAGCGAAGTGTTTTATTTCTCATTTAAACCCTTCAACTCTAGAAAAGAACCAGTTCAATATAGTCTCCGCATTAACGATTGAGATTGAAGGTGCTTAAAAAATGATTTTGACCCCTTTACCGGATCATGGAGAGCAAGATGAATCGGATGACTGATGGAGGAAAACAAATTTGAATTTAGATCGAGGTTTAAGGTTTTGCATGGAAGAGGAAGAGTGGGGATAACAATACACAAGAATGATAGGATAGTTCAGTAAATGAATATCCGTTTAACCGCAACTAACCCTAACATATGTATTACAAAAATACGGAGCGCTTTTTCAGTTAAAAGGTAGGATTTTGGGATCAGGATTCCTGCTTATTTATTTCGGTAATAATTCCGCTGTGAGCCTCGCCCGTTGGATCCTGTCTTGATCCCACACAAACCCTCAGGCCTCTTGTTATCCCCCATTGCCACCGTTGGATGCTCGAGCTGGGGATCCGGATCCGAATCTTCGGGGGTCCTATAACACCATTGGGATTTTAAGGTTTAGCTACCAAAACAGTGTAATTCAGGGACTTGTATCGAACAACAAGAAGATCTTTATTCCCAAAAAATAAAAACCCAAAAATTTATTTTCAGAGAGAGAGAGAGATGGATGGAGAAACCCATCTATGCGATTCTAGGTACTCTCTATTCTCTGAAATTTAAATTTATTGCAAAAAATTAGCGGTTTTTTTAATTGAGAATCAATTCAAGTTTTCTTTGATGGGGGATGTGATGTTGAATAGAGAAACCCATTTATGAGATGCTGCTGTTGAATCAATTTTTGATTGTAAATCGAAATTTTTGATCCATTTAGATCTTTTTTCTTCGGTTCTTAGCTGATTTTCAGGGTTTTAGTCTTTTAGATGATGACTTGATTTTATTAGGATGCTCCTCGGTCCTCACTGTAAGCTGCCATTTTGAAAAATAAGTAGGATTCTTGATAACAAGTGTTTGCCCAATTTCTATAGCTCTGTCGAATTTATGGGGATTTGGTTACGTGATTGGGCTAATTTCCATTAACAAAGTATCCAGCTATTAATTTTCTCCAGAGTTAATTTTATCAGAAAAATGAGGCTGGGTTCAAGTTAGGATACCTGGAGTTTCATAAAGATATCTAAACTTGACTTCACAATCTGCTTTCATTGTGAAGTTTTGAGTTTAGAAAACTCTGATTATCTTACTCCAACCAAAAAATGAGAAGAAAACATTCATTTTGGAGTTTAGATAACTCGAAAACAACATTTTGGAGTTTAAAAAACTTCAAGCCAAACAACCCATCAAAGACAACTTTTTAGGTGGAGGCAGAGCCTTGCAAACTAGGGTTTTCTACCCAAACAGGCATGGGGATGTCTAATAAACTTCTGTGGCAATCGAGTAGATTTTACTGGTAGTTGCATCCCCAACACGCTATCTATTTCAGCTCTCTTGCAAAGGGATCATGTTCTTGGTATGCATGCAGGTGGAGTTGCCTCCTTTAATGGAAATTGAGGTTAGTTCTATCCTATTTTTTGTTTGTATGTCATTTTCGATTTTGAGGACTATATCCATGCGGACCATGCCGTCATCGTAGTTTGTAATTACCATGGTTATTTCACTAAAATGATTAAATTAGTAGTTGATGGAGGTGGAAATCTCCCTAAGATGCTGTCCTTCGTCGATCTGGTTGCGAGTGGTTTTGAACGGTAGAGATTGGGTATGGAAATTGTTGTGTGAATCTCAATGGGTTGTTAGATGTTGTTGACGCCGAGCTATCTGCAAAGGAAGTCCCGGGGTGGGAAACCACCATAGGACCCTCCGACGATCAAGTTAGTACCGTGGAATAAAAGCATGGCAGCGGCGTATTAAAATGGGTTCGAGTTACCTGAGTCGTCTGAAAGAGGGGTTTATATAGTGGTCGTATGGAACGAGTCGGCGCGAGATCCTCGCCGTCAGTTACACCCCCTCGTTACGTCCGCGTTGATGGCGGGATCGGCTCATTAATAGGGGAACGCGCCCGCATGGGACGCGGAGCGTGGGGCGGCGAATATCTCGCTTTGGCGAGATATATGGAGCCGTTGCGGGGGTGCTTGGGTTCTGCGCTCTCGGTTGATCGGGGAAGCCGAGAAAGCTCAGCCTGTCGGATGGCTCGGAGATGAGCCGGGAGGCAAAGAAGCTCAGCCCTTGCAACAGTTCGGAGACGGCAAAGGGGGTGTAAGTTCGGCTGCTGGATGGCTCAAGGGCGAGAGATGGGGACGTAAGCTCGGAGACGAGGCCCTGAGGAAAGTCCTCAAGGCGCCACACCGATTCTACCTCCGCAGCCCCCCAGGAGCCTAGTGGGCTTATGTGGACGACACGTCATCTGCTATGTATCGTAATTTGAGGAATTCCCGTTCATGACCCTTATCACTGGAGCCCCACTCTCGTCCTGACCTATTTGTGGGTCAGGGTCGAGAGCGGTAAGCCTGGTTTTTAATGGTTCAGTCTAGGATTCCCGGGCTGCCTAACGACGGCGGGACATTTGGCGGCTACTCCTCTCGGATAACTAGGCCCACGTGGCAGGTCACGGAATGCCTTGATTATCGCGCGATGTCAGCGGATCAGTGAAATGATTGCGCTTTTAAAGAGGGTGCGCCGTTTCGCTCGACTGTCGGTTAGGCTATGCGCCACGTGCCCAATATTGGTTGGCGGGAATTGAGAGTCTGTCTCCGACTTCTGCTGTGAGGGTGTTTCCAATGGCCGATCGCCACGTGGAGCCTCGACGGCCACTAGGTGCGACACTTCATTTTGGCGGGAGTCGATTTGGGCCGTAGGATGTTCCCTTTGGAGTGTATAAATAGGAGTGGGCCATCCCTGGGCCGACACTTTGCCTTAGTTGTCTCTCATCATTTGAAGATTGCTCGGCGCACCTCTGCTTAGATCGGATCTTCTGCTGAGTTTTTTTCGGCAAACCCTTTCTTTGAATCAGGTTAGATGTCTTACTTTGAGGTATCTGTGGATGTAGTAGGGATTGAGTCGGGCGATGGGGTCTCAGTTTCTGGGGCCGAGCCCAACCGGTCTTCCTCCTCCTCGGCTTCAGATAGCCGAGAGAGTTCTTTTTCTTCTTCTTCTACGTCTTCTGTGTTGGGCTCGCCCTCCAGGGCTAGTGTCGCCCTTGTCTCTTGCCATCGGGCGGCGACAAGGGCTCCCAAGGTGCACATCGGGAATACTCGCGATGCGCTCTCAGTCTTGAATCATCTGGATAAGCTTTCCGACATCCGGGCTCGATTTCATATTCCCTCTGGCTATTCACTTCGTCTGGCCAGAGAGGGTGAGCGGGCAGACCAGGTGCGGGGCAAGGAGATTGCTCTGTATCTGGAAGTATTCCGGGCAGATATGCGTCTGTCCTTCTTGTCTGAGGTTTGTGCCGTGCTCCATTATTTCCGTCTTGCACCAGGCCAGCTAGCGCCGAACTCGTGGAGGATCCTCCTTGGGTTTCTGGTCCGGTTAAAAATTGATCGGATCCCATTCGATTTGAGCCTCCTCTTGTCTTTTCTTTGCTATAAAAATCATCCCGGTACCAGTAAGGAAGAGTCGAGTTGTGTGTATCTCTCGTTTAAAAAACGTAAGGGTAGGACGGCTGGGTCGGGGAGTGGTCGTCCATTCTTCCATCCACGAATGGAAGGAGAAGTTCGTCTTCGTCGGGCCACCGGAGGGTGAGGATTAGCCTGTGCCCACCCAATGGCACAGGGCTGATTATCCGAGGGTGAGGCAGTTGAACACCCTCGAGGCGAGGGTGGTGTCCCAGTAGGAACCGATCCAGCGGGCTGATGTCTTGCTTTCCGAGCAGGTACTGAGCTGGGCTGGATTTAGCCCGATGCATTTTTTGGTAAGTTGGGGCTTTTGCCGGTCTGTTTAGACTTCGCCAAAATTCTATTGTCGTTTCTGCGTCGCTGACCTTTTTCTTTTATTTTTCTTGCAGAGCCCATGAATCGATCGAAAATTATGGCCGCCATGGCTGCTAAGGCCCAGGGAAGAAAGACCGGTGGCGCAAGCTCGTCCCGACCAGGTCCGAGCGCAGCTCCTAGGCCAGCTCCTCCGGCCAGGGCTTTCGCAGCGCCTCCCGTCCCGGAGGAACGCCACAGGGGAGGACAGAAGCATGTGCGTGACCCGGCGCCTCGTGTTAGGGCGGAGGTGATTCCCCCGCCAAACCCCCCTCAAGAGATAGAAGCGGGTGGTTTCTCGACCACCCCCGGCCGGAATCCAAGTGCAGGAGGGTGACTTTTGTATCGAGCTGCCTTCGGGGCTATTTGTGTCCGACAACTTGCTGGCTGACATGGAGAAGGCGGCTGGGGCCAAGATTCCCCGGGACACTATGAAGGTTCAAGTTGCCGCTAGCTTAGGAGGCGGTTCAGGTCAGTAGCTTTTCCCAAAAGATTTTTTAAGGGTTATTTTCTCGGTTTCAGCTTCTTAACATAGTTCTTGTTTTCTTCAGGTCCTCCAGCATTACGCTCTCCTCGCCGCTATGGAGTCCGAGGAGGTTGCCCCGGCGATAAAGAAGGCTGGGGAATCTTCCTTGCGAGAAGAAGAGCTTCTCCTTCAGCTTCAGCAGGCGGAAGAAAAGACGGCCCTCCTTGACTCATGATTGGTCGCCGAGGGCATGACGGTTTCCAAGCTGAAGGAGTCCTATCGGCTCCTAACTGAATCCAACCGGGCTATCCAGGCCCAGATGGAGGAGGCGAACGGGCTCTTCGACGCCATGAAAAGGTCTAAGGACGCCCTCAAAAAGAACATTTAGGCGGCTTGCGAGGCAGCGAAGCTCGCGGAGAGCAGGGCGGAGGGGGCCGTGGAGGCGTACAAGGCATCCGATTAGTTTTATGTCGACCTCACTGACTCCGCGGCCGTTGGGTGGCATAATGCCCTTGACGTCGTCAAGGAAACTATGCCCTAGTTTGACGACCGCGAGCTCCACGCAAGGTATCCCCTCGCCGAGGAAGCGCCATATGGGGAGCGCCGAGCAGGTCGGGAAAGGCGAAGTGGCTGGCAGAAGCGCTAAGCCTGAAGTCGCCATTGTGGTCGCCGACGAAGGCATAGAGCAATGCCTTTGCCGATGAACATAACTTGGCCGCCTTTTGGCGTGTGTTTTGGACCTATGCCTTCGTAGGGTAGGAAGCTACCTGTCGCGGATGGACCGAGCAGGAACCTACTCGGCGGCCTCGCGATGAGGGCTTTGGGTCCACTTCTTCCTAGGGCAGGAAGCTACCCATTGTGGATGGACCGAGCAAGAATCTGCTTGGTGGCCTCGTGATGAGTGCTTTGGATCCACTTCTTCATAGGGCAGGAGCTACCCTTAGCGGATAGACCGAGCAGGAATCTGCTCGGTGGCCTCGCAATGAGGGCTTTGGATGCACTTCTTCGTAGGACAGGAAGTTACTCTCAACGGATGGACCGAGCAGGAATCTGCTCGTTGGCCTCATGATGAGGGCTTTGGATCCACTTCTTTGTAGGACATGAAGCTACCCTCAGCAGATGGACCGAGCAGGAATCTGCTCGGTGACCTCATGATGAGGGCTTTGGATCCACTTTTTCGCAGGACAAGAAACTACCCGTCGTGGATGGACCGAGCAGAAATCTGCTCGGCAGCCTCGTGATGAAGGCTTTGGATCCATTTCTTTGTAAGGCAGGAAGCTACCTTCAGCGGATAAGCCGAGCAGGAAGCTGCTCGGCTGCCTCTGGTCAAGGGCTTTCTGAATTTCATAGCTTCTCCTTAGGACGTCGTTCAACCTTCCGTGACTCGTAAAGGCGGGAAGGATGACCGTCACGGACGACACGTGGCAGTACTATATCGGGAAAGTGCGATATTCCGTGATTTGCGTTGTTGCACGAGTAGATCTTGGCCGTTGGAAAATATTTGTTGAGGTTATAAGTATTGAAGGTATGGTCTCACTTTCGAATTCTCATATCAGTTTCTTTCTAGTCTTGTGTTTCCCGAAGATAACTGGCCGCGCATATACCATCAGGGAGATCGTTTCTCGGGACGATGTGTATTTTTATAATCTCGATCGTTTCGAAGAGACGTATGAGGCGGCGATAGGCCGTTTGGAGGGCCACTGTGGGCGCTTACTTCCCTGGCGATCTCCTCTCGTTCAAGTGTTAATCTACGCGATATGGAGGACTTCCCTGGGTCTGTACAACACCCTGTCTCCGCAGTTGATGGACGAGACGTTTGATAAAATGTATACGGTCCACGAGTTTGGTCTGATCTCGAAGAGCAGGCGGGACCGTTCGGTGGACCTTCTTCTTGAGAGTTTCCAGCAAATATGGGTCGTTGCATCTTGCTCGGCAGGTGGGGACCCCGGCGAGTTCGTGGCTTCTAGGGTCTATGGGTACCGTCAGAGGGAGCGGGCGGAGGCTACTTAGGTTCGGCCGGAGGAACTTTCTAGTGAGTATCATCGACAATGTTTTCTTAATCCTCGTCCTCCCCTGCTGTAATCGTTGTAAGGCTGGGGAGCCCACAATACTTCCGAATAAATAAATTTGTCTTTGGCTATGGTCTATTGTCTCTTTCCTCCTTTCCGTACTTTTTTTTAACTTGGGAGTCTCGGGGCTGAGGAAAGTAACAAAGGGCTAGGGCTCCGGGATGGTGCAGAAGTCTTTTCTGTGAGAGGACTTAGTTCGGAAAATTTTGTTAGTGCTGAAAGGAATTACATTATTTAAAAGGGGTATATGTTTATTTATACAACTTAAGCTTTTCGGCGTTATATGTCTGAGGAAAATTACGCCCTCCGGAGTCCTGTAGGCGGTATGCTCTACCGAGCAACGCTTCCGTTACGAGAAATGGTCCTTCCCACTTTGGAGAGAACTTATATAGTCTTCCTTGGTCTATGAACTCGTTTCTTCGTAAGACCAGATCTCCCGTCTTGAAGGCCCGATATTTAACTCGAGTATTGTAGCAGCGAGCGGTTTGCTGTCGATAGGCGGCTGCTCTGATTCGCGCTTGATCTAGTTTTTCCAACAAGATATCCAAGTTGCTTCGGAGTCCCAAGGTGTTAGCTTCATTGTCAAAGTGTTCGACCCGATAACTGGGCAGTCTAATTTCCTCGGGGACCATTGCCTCGGTATCATAGCATTGGCTGAATGGGGTTTCTCCCGTGGGTGTCTTTTTCGATGTCCGCAACGCCCATAACACCCGCGGCAGTTTTTCGACCCAGCTGCCTTGCCTACCTTCCAAGTAGGCTCTGAGACCACGGATAACGCCTCAGTTCACTACTTCGGCCTGCCCGTTATATTGTGGATGTGCGACCGCGAAATACTTCATCAATATATGGTAGTCGTTGTAGAACTCTTTGACTTTATCGTTTTCGAAGTTGGTCCCGTGGTCGGTAACTATGCACCTCGGGATTCCAAATCGGAAGATTATGTTGTTTTGCATGAATTTTATTCGTAGAGGCAGGTCCGGTTTCCTGATGGGTACGGTCTCTATCCACTTCAAGAAGTAGTCCACAACGACAAGGATGTATCAATGTCCGTCCGTGCCGGTGGGGAGTTGACCCACCATATCCATCCCCCATTGCGCAAACGATCAAGGGGAACCGAGTGGCGTTAGTTCGGTGGCGGGAAGACGAGATATGCTGCCGAAGAGTTGACAGTTCTTGCATCTTCTGACCAGCTTCTCGGCATCCTGGTGTAGTCTCAGCCAATAGTATCCCTGGAGCAGTGTCTTCTGGACCAGGGTACGGGCCCCTTGATGCGCTCCCTCAACTTCTTCATGTATCGCTCGCAGAACGTAGTCTGCCTTGTAGGGGTCGACGCACCAGAGCAGAGGCTGAGCGTATGATTTCTTGTACAGGTTTCCGTTGCTCCAGACGAAATGGCGTGCTTTTGCCCGAAGCTGGCGAGCTTCTCCCCGGTCTTCGGGAAGTACACCGCCCTTCAGGAATTCCACGAGAGGCTTTCTCCAATCCTGGCCTTCTACCTGAGTTGTGTAGATTTGGAATGTGACCTCTCTATCTTCCACGCTGGGTCGTGGCAAGACTTTGAAGAGAATATTTCTTTTTATGATTGGCCGAATAGGAAGAAGCGAGCTTGCTCAAGGCGTCGTCCTGGGTGTTCAAGTTTCTGAGAATCTGCTCCACTTGGACTTCGTCGAAATTTTTCCGAAACCTTTTTACCTCGGCCAGGTATTTTATCATAAGTGGCTCTCGGGCTTCGAAACGCCCGGTTACTTGGTCGACGACTAGCGCGGAGTCGCTTCGTACCTTGATGGTCTTCTGCCCTATCCCAGAGGCAATTCGTAGCCCTGCCAATAAGGCCTCGTATTCCGCGGCGTTGTTTGACGCCCTAAAATCGAGCTTTAAAGAGTATTCCATTTCCGCTTCCTCCGGGCCGCGGATGATCAGGACACCCCAGCTCCGTTCCTCTATGAAGGATCCGTCCACGTAGAGTACCCAGTCCGGGATAGGGCCGGGCACCTCCTCGACTGAGGCTCGTGGTTCGGGGCCCGCGCTGCTGTTCCTTCTTTAGTGGGGATGGTGCATTCGACAACAAAATCGGCTAAGATCTGTGCTTTGATGGCTTGTTTGGGACGGTATTTGATGTCAAATTGAGACAGCTCCCACCTCCATTTCTCCAGACGACCTGACGATTCGGGGGAGGCGATGATAGACCTTAAAAGCCGCTCAGTGAGGACGAGGATCGTGTGCGTCTGGAAATATTGTCGAAGTTTCTTGGAGGCGACGACAAGTGCCAGGACTATTTTCTCTATGGCCGGGTATCTTGTTTCTGCGTCCTTGAAAATATAGCTCACGTAGTATACCGGTCTTTGTATGCCTTCGAATTCTCTGACGATCACCGAGCCTGCAACTTGGTCGGAGACGGCTAGATATAGTAATAGCTCATCACTCTTACCGGTCGGATGAGTAGCGGTGGGTCGCTAGGTGCGCCTTGAGTTACTTGAAAGCGTTTTGGTACTTCTCAGACCATTCGAACTTAAGAATTTTCCTTAGGGCCCTGAAAAAAGGGAGACACTTCTCTCCGGATTTGGACATAAAGCGACTCAGGGCAGCCACCCTCCCCGTGAGTCGCATGATATCGACATTGCTTTTGGGCGATGCCATGTTGAGGATGGCGCTGATTTTTTCTGGGTTCGCTTCGATTCTTCGGTGGGTAACCATGAACCCGAGGAACTTCCCACTGGTGACTCCAAACGCATTTAGCTGGATTCTGCTTCATCTTGTACTTGCGCAGGACGTCGAATGTCTCGCCAAGGTCTTTATTGTGCCCGGTTGTCGAGGAGGATTTTACGAACATGTTGTTGACGTAGACTTCCATGTTTCTCCCAATCTGCGGTTTGAACAGCTTGTTTACCAGCCGCTGATACATGGCCCTGGCGTTCTTGAGTCCAAAAGGCATCACTTTGTAGCAGTAGACTCCTTGGTCAGTGGTGAAGGCGGCAAGTTTTTCGTCGGCCGGGTCCATCCAGATCTGATTGTAACCGGAGAAAGCGTTCATGAAGCTCAGTAATTCATGGCCGGCCGAGCTGTCCACTAGCTGGGCTACCTGAGGAAGTGGATAGTTGTCTTTGGGGAAAGCTTTGTTCAAGTCCCTGAAATCGACGCACATGCGCCATTTCCCGTTTGCCTTTTTGACCATGACCACATTCGCCAGCCAATCCGAGTAATCCAGGTTTCTGATGAAGTTGGCGGTGAGCAATCGATCCACCTCATCTTTTATTGCCTTTTGTTTAACTGACGCAAAGCTTCTCTTCTTTTGTTGGATAGGTCGGGCCTTCGGATCAACCCCGAGCTTGTGGGAGATCACTTCACGGTCGATCCCGGGTATTCCGCTAGTGTCCAAGCGAATACGTCTGAGTTATCTCGGAGGAACCGGATTAGGCCTTCGCGGGTGTCCTCTGTCAAGAGAGAGCCGATCTGGACTGTCCGACTGTCGACTCCCTCTATAAGGGGGACTTCTGTCAACGCTTCCACCGGAGCACCTCGAACTTCCTTTTGGTCGTCGCGTGTATCTAAAGACCTCTGGAAATCATGTGTGTTTTCAAAATCGTCGTCCTGCTCTCCGGCGGGGAACACCGAGGCGAGGCAAATCCTGACGGTTTGCTGGTCCCTATAGGCCCGGCCTATCCCTCATTATCCAAAGGGAATTTGGGCGCAAGGTGATAAGTCAAGATCTGAGCTCGGAGCAACGGGGAAACTTACCGGTACGGTTCGCGTCTTGCCCACTTCCCCAATGTTGATGAGGAGGGTGACTGATCTCTCGGCTGGGACGGAATGGTTGGTGAACCCAGAGAGGATGTGGGAGGTCGGCTGAAGATCGGATGAACCTAACCCCATACGCTGGAAACAGTCGTAGAACATGATATCCGCCGAGCTCGCTGAGTCGACCAATATTCTCTGGACCCCGTAACGGTGAACTCGGGCCGTTATCACAAGAGGGTCATTGTGAGGAAGTGCTATGCCGTGAAGGCAATCATCGGTGAAGATGATCGGGTCATCCTTCCTGCGCTTCTTGTGGGGTGGATTGCTTGTACCCTCGACTGGCAGGAGGTGGTGGTTCCCCTACTTCCCAGAGCTGGATCCGCCGAAATGACCATGATTTGCCCGATTGTTAATTCCCCGGAAGGGGTTTGGTCTTTTTGCTCTCGTTCCGTCTGTCGCTTGTCCCGTAGGTATTTCGCCAGGTGACCGGAGTGGATCAGTTCCTCGATATAATCGCGGAGCTGTTTGCAGCTTTCAGTCGGGTCACCCTACGACCTGTGATAGGCGCAGTACGGGCCGCGGAGATGCTTGCCCTCCCTTTGGGTAGCTGGCGGGAGTTTAAAGAACCTCTCGCCCTTAACTTCCTTCAACAGCTCGGTCTGGGAAATGTTCAGAGGGGTGTACTTCTGGAACCTCAGGGAATAAGGTTTCGGACGATCGACTTTCTTTTTCTCTTACATGTCCCTCTTCTTTCGGTCTGCTTGGTTGCCTCCGGGTAGGTTGGAGTTCACATCGGACTTGAGTTGGATTTCTTGCTCGGTCTATGCTTTCACTTCGGTCATAGTCTTAAGTTGCGCCAATGCAAAGAGCGGAGCCGCTCTTTGTGCTTAAGATCCGACCTCAGCGCGGTGATAATTGTTTCGTCGCGGTACTCGGAAACCTCCAGAAGGGCATTGTAGAAGCGAGTGACGTACCCTTTGAAGGATTCCTTGTCACCGCTCTTGACAGTGAACAAGTAGCCGACCGTCTTCTTCTGTCGTCGGTTACCCACGAAATGACCGAGGAATTGGGTAGCCAGCTCGTCAAAGGTCGAGATGGAGCGCGGCGCAAGCTTTCGGAACCGGTCCCGGCCAGCTCGAATTAAGGCGGTGGGAAAAGCTCTGCATTGAGCCGCGTCCGAGTTGTCTTGAAACATGCCCGCCGTAAACGTGTCCAAGTGGTCCTTCGGGTCTGACTTCCCGTCGAAGAGGGCCACTTTAGGCGGCTTGTTTCTGGACGAGACGCGCTCGACCAATAGCTGTTCTGCAAAAGGCGTTGAGAGCGAATCAGTGGAGTACTTTGCCCCTTCGCCGGACATATGGCGATCTCGTCTTATGCCTTCAATTTTCTTTTTGAGGGCTTCGATCCGTTGGTGGTACCCCGAGAATTCAGCACAGTTGGAGCGGCGGCTATCCCTATTCCGGGCCTGCGCGACGGTGCGGCTTCGATTCCGCTCTATCACATTTCTTAAATTCTCGGGCGAGGCCCTTCTTGAGTAGTCCCGATGTTCTCCGTTTGCGCGGTCTTGGCCGGAGTTGGGGTGCCGGTCATGCCTGGAAGCAGGCGAACTGACCGACACCTCCTCAGGGGGTGAGAGCACGCGACGGGCGTCAGAGCGACGGCCTGATCTCCCTTGAGATCGGCGTGTGGAACTGTCCGGCGTCCAGCGGGTTATGGCATCATTCGCCGCATGCGGGTCATGGTTGCCGGAGTCGGCATGCCAGCGTTCAATGACGCTGAGATGAGCGTGAGTGAGATCGAGGGCATGAGCGTGCCCATCTGTTCTCCTGCGGACATCGTTATCCCGAGAAGGGGGAACCGCGGTTTGGCGGGTAGGGCCCACCGCTTGAACGCGGACGAGCGCATCCACCATCATTGTGAGTCTGTCGATCCGAACGGATAAGGCGTTGATGATGTTAGGAGAGGGAGCAGAACCGCTCCCGCCTCCGTTATGGAAGGTGGGGTAGCTCGCATTGGGATCGTCACGGTTGTCGTTGGCCATCAGATCGAGTACGGAAGATCAACTTTATGGGTGGAGAAAGTTCGAGCTTAGTTCCCACAGACGGTGCCAACTGATGGAGGTGGAAATCTCCTTCAGATGTTGCCCTCCGTCGATCTGGCTGCGTGTGGTTTTGAACGATAGAGATTGGGTATGGGAATTGTTATGTGGATGTCAATGGGTTGTTGGATATTGTTGACACCGAGCTACCTGCAAGAGAAGTTCCGGGGTGGGAAACCACTATAGGACCCTCCGACGATCAAGTTAGTACCGTGGAATAAGAGCAGGGTAGCGGCGTATTAGAATGAGTTCGAGTTATCTGAGTCGTCTGGAAGATGGGTTTATATAGTAGTCGCATGGAGCGAATCGGTACGAAATCCTCGCTGTTAGTTACGCCCCGACGTTACGCCCGTGTTGATGGCGGGATTCGCTTATTAATAGGGAACGCGCCCGCGTTGGACGCGGAACGTGGGGCGGCGGATATCTCGCTTTTGCGAGATACACGGAGCCGTTGCGGGGGCGCTTGGGCACCGCGCTCTCGGTTGTTCGGGGAAGCTGAGGAAGCTCAGCCTGTCGGATGGCTCGGAGACGAGCCGGGAGGCCGAGGAAGCTCAGCCCTTGCAACAGCCCGGAGATGAGCAAACGGGATGTATGTTTGGCTGTTGGATGGCTCGAGGGCGAAAGGTGGGGGCGTAAGCCCGGAGACGAGACCCCGAGGAAAGTCCCCAAGGCGCCACACTGATTCTACCTCCCCAGCCCCAGAAACCTGGTGGGTTTACATGGACGACACGTCATCTGCTACGTGTCGTAATCTGGGAAATTCCTGTTCATGAGCCTTATCAGTAGTTGTATTCTGAAAAATGAATAATTGCTGGAGCCCATTGCTAAGGACATTGAATCTAGTCGAAGGAATTGCGTTTTGGAGAAATACAATTTAAATATTGACTCTATGGGTCTGCGTTATTTATCTGAGAGGCTATTGAAACATTCTTCATTTGGGGGGAAGTGGGATTAGAAGTGGTATAAATGCTCTCATTGAAGAAGACATCAGGGTATTCATCTACAAGACTTCTATGTGCATATATCGCTATAAGAATCGCATACATCTGCATCTTTCGATTTTAACCAACGGTGTAAGAACCACATACATCTGCATCTTTTGATTTTAACGAACAAAGTATAATACTATATGCACGGAGAGACCATACTATATTAACTAAAACTAAGTATTCTATGTGTTGCTAGCTCTTTTGAGGTTGTTATTTCTTACAACATCATGTGAGTTGATATGAATTTGATAATTATATTTATAAAATAATGCATTTACTTTTGTTAGCATAGAATATTGTACTTACTACATATGAAGATTGTTGTATGTCCCATGGATTGCACCCACATGTGTGCTTGTGTAAATATAAGTATGTATAAAATTTTACATGTAAATGGTCATTATTAACATAGACGTGAGCGTGTTCCTCAAATTAGTTAACATGTTACATTGGATAAGATAAAAAATAGAATGGATGAAATTGCATGATTAGTGGAGACAAGGTATTCGTTTAATGTACTTGATTTTACTTATTACAGTTTGTTGGAATCAAACTTTGCCATGGTACTACCATTATTAAGTTTTTTTTTATAAAAAAAATATTATCATGAAACACCTCCATACAATAACTCGTTGATGCAGTTAACTTTAACTAGATTGACTGAATATATAAGTCAAAGGTAAAATTGAAGATTTGGGAGATTTTTGGGAATAAGAAGCACAAAAGAAACTGATGCCACTTCACCGATTTATTCCGATCGCCAGTTCAGTGCTTATTAATTGTTTTTTCCTGTATACTGATGCAATAGATTATAATATAGGCCAATGTGAACCAATCAACAACTATAGACATACGTGTACCACGTCCAGACTGGAGTCCCGCTGTGTCTCTATCGATTCAAGCTGGATTTGGTCACGGACACGGATTTTTCGTGTCCAACACGTGTCGGGCACGAATCCGTGTCCGATTCGACTCCGACACAGATTCGGCATCAATTTTGGCGTGTCCGTGCATTCTTGCTCGCTGTAGATTATCACTTAAAATCATAACCTACCAAGAATCTGTTACTGTCCTTTAGACTAAGATCCCCACGGTTATTAATCTTCTATTTCTTTTTTTGCATTTCCTTGCAGAGTTGCAGATGTTTTGACTTGTTATCTTGAGGGTTAAACGAGTACTTGATTATTGACGAAGGACAACCTTGATATAGTATATGAGGTAATTATGTAAACTCTTTCTGTTGCTAAGCTTTATTTGGCATATTTCATCCATTTCTTGATACCGTGTAAAGTTACCTAGTACATGAACGCATGTAGAAGCTTTGCTGGAAAGCATTAAGCATCATATCTGCACTATAGTAAACCTGAGACAGCTCTGGCATGACGCTAAGTAACGGACTTTCCTTTATCATACCCCTTTTCCTTGTCCAGATCTGTATTGGTTAAAAAGAGGGTTAATTGCATATAAAACATCCCTTCATTTATTCTATGTCTAAAACTTATCCTCTTAAAATGGTTTAGCACATGACATTTCTGAGCCAGTCGACATTTGGGTCAAAATTTCTCTTTTAAATCACACTTGGCTTGATGCTATGGGTGTTATGAGCTACTGAGCCAATTAAGGGGCTATATGCACAGAAGGGTGTCAAATGCAATAACCAAAAAGGAAGAGATACAGAAGAGTGTTAAATGCAATTAACCAGAAAAATAACATAAAATTGGTAGTTGCCAATAAAACAGCTTCAATGTCCCTCAATGAAGCTTAATGGAGAAAAGGGATTATGTAGGCTGACCAAATGTTGGCATACAGGATCTATTGTAATAGTTGCCGTCTATTGTACAAAACTGTTTAGTGTTTACATGCTGCTAAGGGGTTATAGTTAGTGTTCTGGCCTTGGCTAAATGTTATCGTATTTATGGTCAGCAGGGAACTTTATTTGAAGCATAAGCAGTTGTATTCTTAGTAAGATTTCCCTTGAGGGGAACCTATATTAGATATTCTTTTGCTGCTGGCTTCCTGAAACCCTGTTGAAAAATCAGCACATGAGTCTGCACACCTTATAAAAACATTTTCAAGGGCTAGTAGTACTGGATACTGGAGAATCACTGACTGACTAGCTAGTATACCCCTTATGCAACAACTAGAATGATAATCGCAGATGCTTCATACCACTTGGAAAAATATATTAATGAAAGAGTCTGATTTGATTAAAGCATAAGTTGTACTTTCTTTTTGTTGTTTGTAACATGGTTTGGAATCTCGGTTGGTCCCGATACGAGATGGCCCAAAAAATGACCGTCTGAGATACGATACCGATACCGTCCGATACAGAGTTATATTAGGTTTACCATTAGCATTAAGTTTACTAATGGGTAGTGGGTTTATTTTTACCAAGCATTAAAAAACTCATTTACCCATCATCAATTGTTAAAGAATTTGTCAAATTGTTTATAGTTGCTATAACTATTTACGTGTATTTTGGTGTTCAAATCCGACAGAAGCAATATTGTTATGATTTTCTTCCGAAAACACTTGATAGAATACTGCAAGTTATATACAAATTCAATCGATAACAAGAATTAAGTTCAACTTAAAAAGGTTAAAAATGAATAAAAGCACATACCAAGATATCCGACAAAAGTTTGTCCCCACCCTATAATTCCATGAACTTCAACATATACGAACCACAATCATCACCTCTGTCTTGCTCCTGTTTGATAACATTTATCGGCCAACTAGCTATGTCCAGTTCATGTCATTTCTCGACCACCACATGTGAGATCTGACAAGCGGTGTCTACCCGATACTGTATCTCGGCTAGCTGTAAACATATCCATGAATAATATTGATATGTTTCATTCCATGTACATCCAAAACAGAAAGAATTACCGACAATCTTTTGCATTGCGCTAGCGTCTTTAAGGCTATGGCAGGTGAAGAAGTCAAGAGAAATATTTATTGGCTCAAGAAATAATCAAAGGGTCTATACACATATATATTGAGAGTTATGGATCTGTCAATCTAATAACAAACTATATCATAACTAATATCAATTAACAAATATACTCATAACTAATATATAATAACAACTTATATTCATAACACTCCCCGCATCATGCCAAGCTTGGATAGAAGATGTGCGAAAACTGATCGAGGAAGAGCTTTGGTAGAAATATTTGCTAGTTGAGTTGCAGAGAAAACATATTGGAGTGCAACCATCTTATCTGTCATTTTATCATTAATGAAATGATAATCTATCTCGATATGTTTGGTCCGCTCATGAAAAAATGGAATCACAGCAATATAAATTGCGGTCTTATTATCACAGAAGAGTGTAGTCGGAAGAGAAGAAGGAACACTAAGATCTGTCAAAAAGGAGATAAGCCATACCAATTCAGTAAATGTATGCGCCATAGATCTATATTTAGCCTTTGCAGAAGAATGGGCAACTACATTTTGCTTCTTACTTTTCCATATAATTAAGTTTTCCCCTAAGAAAACACAATAGCCACTCGTGGAATGACGATCATCAACGGATCCAGCAAAGTCGGCATCCGCAAAGGCCGTGAGCGACAACATAGATGATAGTTTGTAAAGAAGACCCTATCTTAGAGAACCTTTGATATATCTAAGAATATGCTCAACCGCCTTAAAGTGAAAGGCCAAAGGATTATGCATGTATTAACTCACCGTGCTTACGACAAAGGCAATATCAGGATGAGTGACAGTGAAGTTAATAAGTTTCTCAACTAGATGTCGATATTGTCCAGGGTCAGGTAGTGCAGGATCCAAGAGAGCTTAATCGAGATAGCTTGATTGAGAATTCCGTAGTGGTGTTTGCTGGTTTACATCTCAGAAATCCCGTCTCAGATAGAAGATCAAGTGCATACTTGCGCTGAGAGAGCTGTAATCCATGATACTTCAATTCCAAGAAAATATCTAAGTGGTCCAAGGTCCTTAGTATGAAAGTGAAGCCAAATATTCTTTCACCTTGGAGATGCCGGCAGAATCATCTCCAGTGATGATAATATCATCAACATATACCACGATTACCCTATCCTGAGGACGATTATGGGTAAAAAGAGACGTGTAAGCACGACTGTGTTTGAAGCCAATCTGTCCTAAAATCATGCTAAATTTTTCAAACCAGGCACGTGGTGACTACTTCAGTCCATATAATGATTTGTGTAGAAGACAAAGTATAGACTTTCCCGGTTGCTCAAAACCAGGAGGCTACTGCATATAAATAGTCTCCGATAGATCGCCATTAAGAAAGACATTCTTCACATCAAGCTGATGAAGAGGCCATGCCTTAGAAACAACCAAGAATATAAGAACACGAACCGATGTTAATTTAACAGCTGGTGAGAAAGTCTCGACATAATCCAAACCATACTACTGAGTAAATCTTTTGACCGCCCATCGAGCTTTGAGAAGGTCAGTCCTCCTATCGGGATTTTGCTTGACGGTAAACCAATTTACAGCCAACAATCTTCTTATCTGACGGCGGCGGTACCGGTTTCCAAGTCTGATTAAAGCAAAGTGCAGTAATCTCCTCTAATATAGCTGCATGCCATCCTGAGTGCTGAAGTGTATCTGAACAGAGAAAGGAAGAGTGATGACATACAAGAAAGAAACAAACTGATTTGCAGGTGGGGTCAGTCTATGATAGGAAACAAAGTTACAAAATCAAGCAGAAAGAAAAAAAGCTCTATAGCCCTCAACAACAAACACCCATCCCACAATCAGCAAACACCCATCAATCCTCCTTCCAGATCTCCCTCTCAGCATCGTCAATCCTCCACAAACCCCTTCGACCCAGCAAAGCCATCGACCACTAGCAAGCGAACACCTCTAGTGCAACAGCGAACCCTTTCGAATCCACCGTTCGACCCCGTGAACCCACCACCTTCCTCGATCCTCTACCCAGCAACCCTTGAACCCCTCTCCCGACCCTTCGACCCCACCGGCACCCTTCGAACCCACCGGCAAAGACTCAAAGGCGCAGCCTTTCTTCAACTCGTACCTCGACTCAAAGGTGATCACCATTGCCTTGAGTTCCCCCTTTCAATCTCTAGTGCCTCTTTCCTCAGATCTCTTTAACCCTTTTTCTCAACCACCCGCTCGAAAAGATTGAGATGCATCAAATCTCTCTTCAAAAATGAAACATCGATCTCAGATACCTCTGCAGCAAGATCTTCCAAGCCACCGAGGAGACCCAAGCAGCCCTCTTGGAATTTTAGATACCACTACTCTTGACCCAAAGGATCAGGTTCTTTATTATTGCAATTTTAGATAGATAGACAAATAAAAAAGAAAAAGAAGATGAACATGGTATCAAAGGTCGCCGGTGAGGACCGAGATTTCTTATATGATTTGGGAATTTATTTTGGTTTTTATTACCGATTTGGAGATTCTTTTGCTGATACGGCTCAGATCTTGGACATTCTTGGAGATTTGCTGTTTTTGATTTGGAGTTAAGGCCTCTTGTTGTTTTTGGAGCGTGATTTGGGGTTCTTTAACCGTCTGCTACAGTAAACGTGAAGGTATTTTTCTTTTACATTTAAAGTTCTAGCTACTTTTTGATATGAAAATATGTGGATTTAGTATTTGAGAGTGGATTATGAACCGCCACTTCCGTCTGGATCTTGTTGATTTTCTATCTTATTATCGCTTTCTCGGGATTTACCTCTGCGCAATGGATTCTGCTTCGGTTTCAATTAATGCTTGTGATCATTCCCCTGTTCCTGCTCGTGCTCGTTGTCCCGGTACTCGTAGTCGTAGCTGTGCTGGCCTTTATTGTTTTTATTGCGGTGGCACCAATCATTGTGTAGACTGGTGTTGGGAGAAGCATGGCTACCCCGATGATACTCCTACAGCTTGCCAGATATCTACAGCAGTTGCTACTACCCGATCTTTCTCTTCTGTCGGCAATTTACCTTTATCCAGTGCTGAGTGGAGCTAGTTATGCCGTCTCCTTTCCTCAATAGCTCTTGTCAATCTTTCTACCCTATCAGGTATATCGTTCCTTTCTCATTCTAATTGGTGGGTCGCTAATTCCGGCGCCTCACATCATATGTCTCGTGATAGACCGCCAGATCTTGCTTCTAGTCTTCACAAGTTGATTTCCATGGCTGATGGTAATACCATGTTTCTGGCTCTGCTGATTTATCACTTCATCTTTACACCTAAAACATGCTTTAATTATACCATCTTTAAAACAAAACTTGCTTTTTATTTGTCAGCTTATAAATGATTCTAATTGCTCCCTAACTTTTTATTCATCTCACTTTGTGATACATGATCTTCTGACGAAACAACGGATTGGCGTGGGCATGAACAGAATGGACTGTACTATGTTGATCACCTTCATAGTACATTTGCCGTTGTATCTACTATCCAGTGGTATCGACGACTGGGTCATCCTCCTATCTTTTCTTTACGTAATATGCTCTGTCTTCTCTTGATTTATCAGAATTCAGTTGTGAGTCATGTATTCTTAGTAAATACCATCGCTCCTCTTTTCCTCCTGTTAATAAAAAATATGATTTATCTTTTGCATTGGTCCACTATAATATTTGGAGTTCGTTTAAAATTCCTAATGTGTTTAGTTATAGATATTTTGTGATTTTTATCGATGATCATTCACGTATGACTTGATTATATCTTCCGCGTAATCGCTCTGATACCATGAAGAAATCAAGAGGAAAATATTATTGGCTCAAAAAATAATCAAAGGTCTATATATATATATAGTAAGAGTTATAGATCTCCTCTCAATCTAATAACAAACTATATCATAACTAATATCAACTAACAAATATACTCATAACTAATATATAATAACCTGTTGGATATAGTGCCCTTAAGGTAATTATTGTAATTGCAGATAGACGATTATGATAATTGAAGGAGGAACTATACAGGTAGAACGGTCTTACTCGAAATGATAGTATGCTATTTGGTTTGTCTTTATCATTGATGCGTATACGTTTTACTTGTTATTACGTGTCGCTAATACACAATGATAAAACCTAAAGGATTCTTGCTTGACTACCAGTATTATGATGGTGATCATATACATGAGAGCTGAGTAGTCTATAAGCACATCTTTAAATGTCCCTAGTCGTAGGAGTATCGAGACTGGGCATCGATATTCCATAGTAGACTAGTGTATATGTTTCGAGACCCCGACGAGGGACGGTGGCCGGTCTTACAAGCCATTGGTGTTGTGTCACCTAAGATAGTATACATGTGCTCACTGGAAGTGAACACACCGGACGGACTCGCCGAGAACTTCTAGATGGTATTATATCTATCGTTAGATGGAAGTTCTCTAGTGACATGAGTACATGTTAGTCTTTTGACCTGAGATCGTTATTTGCCTCGTGTGTGTTCTTACTGTACTTTGATTACTATCCTACCATGGCTCAAAGGAGTTGTGCAAACAGGTTTTAGTTGGGTACAGTCCCGAGCCACATGGAGGTAGTGAGCGATTGTCGGGGATTCGTCTATCCTGGTATTAGGAGTCGATGTCGCGCTCTGTTCGGTTGGACATCACCCTAAATCCGTGGCCACGGTGGATGAGATTTAGTGATAGGAGTTCAGTAATTTTTTGGTTGGTGATGAGCTTGATTTCGGCACGATTTATCGGATTATTAGGGGTCTTACGTTATCGACCCTCCAGACCCGGTATGCGATAATCTTAGACGAGAAGACCGGACTGTACGGAGATCATCACATTCAGGCTCAGTGGGGTACGAATCGACTTGATTGTCGACCTCTCTTTCGGCATATATCTAGATAACCGTTACGTACAGCTAGTGCCGCCGACGTACTTGTTGTTGTGGATTTATCCAGTAATTCACTGCTAGCGTATTGTCGAGTTTTTAGAGTCCCACATAGAGGGTTTTCCCGGTTCAGACGATATGATGTAGATGACGTATGTTGGTACATATATGGGTCCAATTAAATACGTGTACAAGCTACACGAATTTTAATCGGACGGTTGATAATACTAGCGGTTTAGGATTAAGCTGAATTATTAAATTAAGTTTTGATTTAATAATATATATATATATATATATATATTTAATATATATATTCTAGTATTATTGTTCACTATTCATTTTCTCTCTCTTGGCTATTCGTATTTTTATACGGATACGCATATATGTATTTCGATATATATACCGGGAAGTATTCCGTATTTATACTAAAATACTTCTAGAAAGACATCTCATTTGTTGATTTTTCATTTTAGGAAAATTATAAATAAGATGGAGGGTGAGATGGCATTTGGGCATGGTTGTGGACATGCAGAGAAGGATGGGCTTCATTTTCTTATTGAGAAATGGTTGTGAGATTTTTATTTGTTGTTGGAGAAATGATTATGAACCCATTCTTTCTACATTCATTCTCTCATTTTTGCAGCCAATACTTAGTTCATTTGGTTATGGTTACTTCTTCACCTCCTCCTTCATGATAGCTTTCTTGAGCCTAGTTTATGAGAGAAAATTATAGTGGAAAATTCCTACATCCTCACTCTCTATTTCTAGCGAGTTTGGAGTGTCGTTTGCTTTACTAGGTAAAGCCGGAGCTTGGATCGGTTCGCTCAGGTGCATCATCTTCGGCAAGGACGATTGTCTTTTCAAGCTTGTTCCCGACGGTACGAGGAACTTGAAGGGGTCTTCCATGATTGGGTGAACACGCGTCAAAGGTTGTATTCCCTAAATCTTGTATGCAAGTTTGCTAGTTTTAATGTTTGGAAAGATTTCTAGGGAATTAGTTCTAGCGTCCTTTTATTAATTTTTGTTTTTCGGTTCTGCATCGGCCACGGTGAGGGCATTAGAAACTTTCACAACTTATATTCATAACAATAGGGAATCCAATATTTTAATATCCTTTCTATCCATATGCATGACAATGAGAAACGAGTGAGTTGTGTTGAATATTGGCATCATTACCTATTTCCGATGCTCTCTAGATTTAGTATATTTATTGAAAACAATATGCACCCAAATTAAAATTAAATGTACATTACCAATCCAACCATCCTCAAAGCATCACCGGTATCGTTTAAACCCATTATATAAAATGTGTTGATAGGCTTAATATATATGATTTTCCCATTTATTAGTAGACTTCTCTTATCTAAGTCTGTTCACACCCGACCAAGTACACAATAGTTAGTCAATGGATATATTTTGCACATGTAATATGCCCCGGAACCCTATATCAACTATTGCATCAATCTGTTCGTTACTCAATATATCGATGATCTGACGTAAACGAGTGGGAGAGCATCGTGTACATATATTTTCTATGCCATAAAATTTAAAAAATCAAGTTAACGGCCAGGCTACTTATGAAAATTAAACTCTTGAGAAATCCGTCTTAAACCTTTTTTTAAAAACAATGAACAACAATAATGGCATCAAATTAAAGAAAAACTTATCGATGATTGCACTACTTTAGTTACTTTTTAAAAACTATTTACTTAGATAGAGATTGTATTACAAACAAAAAACAGAAAAAGGACCTCATAAATATAATTATTAGGACCCAAAAAGGTAATCAAAATAATAACATAGGTCATGTTTTATATCATTAAAAACATACTTATTAATAAACCAAAAAATCTCACCTTGGATTTAAAGCCAGATATTAAATGATGGTTAGTTTGAATTAATTCCGTTTTATTGGAAAAGTTGAACTTGAATTGATGAGGCAGATGAGATTGATAGAGAGTTTAAATGTAGAAATAGGGAAAAAATTAAATTTCTTGGTAGGTGATGCATTTAATGCCACCAACGGCTGGTAGGTTTTCCCCACCTTAATGGGTTGAATTTGTCCTATTAAGGTTTTCTGCTTTCGACATGTGGTAGATGAAGACCGGAGACGTACTATCTTTCACGCGCCATGCGTGTCACGAGAAGACTTATACTACACATTCATCTCTCTCTTCTCTCTTACTTTGACTTTCCATTCTCTCGTACTTTGACTCTCCATTGTTAGTTCCCAGCCTATCACCAGCTCCCCTTTGTAGATCATATAAATAAATTAATTTTACATAAAAAAATGTCAATTCTTGCTAGAATAATTAGACAATTTATTGCTTTAAATAGTATAATTAATGTAATTAATTAGACAATCTATTGCTTTAAAATAACACAATCTATTATATGATGAAATATCAGGTTTTGAGACCTGTTTAAATGAATTCACACAAGTTAATTCAAATGTAACAGTAAGATCGGTTCCAAAAAAATAACAAGATGATAAAGATGATAAAGACATGAAAATAGATCATTTCGTAACTAAGATAACTATAACTATTATACGATTTCAAAATAAAATTACAAGTCCTTTCCAACATAAAAAAAAACTAGAAAATTACAACACACTAATTTTCATCTGACGATAATGATATTTCCTTATATTCAATGCCTCCTCCAACGTTTCCTCCTTGGTGGTAATCATCGTCATCGTCGCCATCGTCTTCATCCTCCGTCGGGTTTTCCTTCGTCAGGACATCCTCCTCAGGGTCTTCCTCATCTTGATCCTTTTGTTTCTCTCTATCTTTCTCATTTTCATTCTCTTCTTGTTCATCCTCACCGCCCTCAACTTTCTCATCTTCTTCAACACCCTCATTGCTATCATCACTGCTAATTTCTATTGCCATCGGGCCGTCAAAATAGTTTAGATCGCATTTGCAGTCAGATGGTACCTCTTTTTGAATCCTACTCCAAATATTCCGGCTTGAAGTTCATTATAATCTTCGGCAATTTCCAACAAATTATGGACCAAATTGTAAACACATCTATTCTCGGACTCAAACTGAAATAATTGTTTTTTGAAGTGGTAAAATTCGGATAAACATAATGTCTGCCGTTTCAAATTCTCTTTGCTAACAATTTTCTCTTTTGCAACCTTTTTTGAAAGGGTCATGAGCTAATTGGGATAAAGAAATGCGAAATAGAAGTTTAGGAAGAGGGATTAAATAGGAAACAACAAAGAGAGAATATTTAAGCTTTGGGCTAGGCAATGAACTCATTTATTAGAGGACGAGTTGACACTCGAGCAATAGGAGAGGATTCATAATGGAAGCATGTTGGCACTCATTAGAGGACCCATACGATCTTGCACTCATTAGAGGACCACTGCATTGTTGGATTTTATTAGACCGATTGACTCAATAAGACATGAGCCTGCTTTGACATGACGTGACACAACAATAAAGGTGCGATCACGTGATGAGCCAGTTATAAAGCTCCATCCTAAAGCCCAATCAGTTTTTATTTTCACCAAAATACCATTAAAGACCAACCTCTCAGCATTTAAATTACACAAAAATATTACAATATTATGACGGAAATTACTTCATTTAAATTAAGCTAAACATTACATTAACTTACTTCCTACCAAAGAAAAGTCCAATGAAAATTTCTACAAATAGATAAAACACAATTTGAATTGTTTACCATCAAAATGAGAATTGAACTTTTACTTGTCCTTTTAAATAGCAAGCTCGCTCCGTAATTGATCTATTTCAGTCTTTAAACTCCCCCCCCCCCCAATTTTGTAAGCCTTCTATCCCTGTCAATTTCATCATTCCATTTGAAAGAGTTATCTTCACAAGACTTCCATTTAGGCAATCCCAAAAAAATCGTTCACAGTTTTTTGAAGTAGTTGTTGTCCTCAACACTAATGCACAACCACATTCGCATTTTAGATCTCTGGATGGACTCGAAGCAGTTGACATTGGGTTAGGCAAAAAATTGTGAGAAACAAAGAAAACTAAAAATGAGGTTTTCTACAAGTTTAATTCTAAATGAGGGCTTGTGGGACTTTAATAAAAAGGAACACCAAAGACAATTCAATTAGTTTTAATTTTTTTTGGAGTCCATTTTGGTTTGAAGTCCACTTGTTGCTTTGTCCTGATGTATATATATATGGTTGTATGTGTATGTCTGTGCATATGTGTAGATTATGATTCCTTCACTTCAAACTTTTTGACCCTCTATCTCAACATAAGTACTCCCTCTTCTCTCAACTTCTTCACTTCAACTTTGGCAAAAAAAGGAAAAAAAAACTTCTTTAAATCCAACATAACCAACAAACTACCTATGGCTTCAATGGAAATATATATTCGAAATTTCCTTAAGACTTACAAGGAAATAGACGACTACATGGTGTTTAAGGAAGACGTGCCGATTTTGATTCGAGAAAAAATAAAACAGCTTTTTAAAGATACAAAAAATATTAACTATGATGAAGCAGAGCCCATCATCACATAAGCGGAATATGAGCTGTTTTTAATTTTTCGACGTAAAGTTTGGAACAACTCACATTTAAGATGCGTCGAGACTAATGAATACTATATTGTTATTTTAGTTAGGATGGGGATAAATCTTGTCGATTATTTTGATGAGATTACGACAATACAAGACGGCTACAAGCGGAAATATCTTTAAAAAGGTATAAAGCTATCTCCATATGATTGACTCACAGAGCAGAAACATATAGTGCAACTATAACTTTAGTAGCGATAATGATGATTGATGATTCTTTATCTTATATGATAGTATTATGTTTTAAAATTTTTTGCTTTAGTAATCATGTTTTTTGCTTTCAAAATTGTCTGTTTGTAGTGTTGATGCTATCAAAATTTTCCATTTCAATCAAATTTAACATTTATCATTGCAAATTACTTCATACTAATTAAGTATATATATAGTTACCTTCAATTTAAATTGTTAGCTCAAAGTAGGATTTATATGAAGATAATTAACACCATCATCGGATTTTCATCAAAATAGTTAATGTCCTCAGGGATGGAGCTAGGATTCTAAGCTTAAGGAGTGAGCTAAACTTCAAAACATGACCAATTAATTATGTAATTAACATATATGAAAATTAGGAATATTAAAAAAATGTATCCTCAAATAGTAAAAATATGGTTTACTAATTTAACTTAACTTAAAATTCACAAATTTGATTAGCATTGTATATAAATAGTTATTTTGTACTAAATTTTATCTCTTTTATAAACAATGAAAATGATTATGAAAATGGTCTATCCAAGAAATACTTATGATTTTCAAATGCAAGCGAAAGATAAACTATAGCAAGAAAATTAAATTTTTTTGATGCAATAAATGAATGAATCCATAAATTACACTAGGATCTTTTTATCTTCCTCATTATTTGAAACAAAAGAAATTATATAACTTTTAACAACTCTATAATATGTGGCTAGGATTTGTTTCATAAAGATCATTTTCTTTTAGTTAGCAATATTAGTTGTAGTTTGATATTGATACTTGTGACTTGATATGAAATAAGGAAAATAAAAAAGTTATTGAATATTGCTCAATATCAAACTACTATATATATATCAATACAATGATTGATAGCTATGGACTAAGATTTTTTTTTTTATGTACAGCGTCACTTGTAGGGCAGCGAACATAATTTTTTTTATTATTTTTCAAAAAATTTTGCATATAAAATTTCTTTTTATTTTTTTCTTCTAATTTCAGATCGGGTACGAACAAAAGATTGTTCTTTTAAATAGCAACAAATAAGATGGTATTGGAATACTTTATGGTTATTTTTTTTAAAAAAAATTTCCCCAACTATGAATAAACAATTCTTGTCATTTTGTCAATCAAATTTGTTAATATCAAACTTATTTAATTATTAAATGAAGCATGCATAAACAAAAAAAGGAGTTTTGTGGGATTATTTAGAGAAAAATTTAGATATAAATTACAATAATTAGAAGATTTTTTTGGAGGTGGGAACACTTGCTTGGAGGGAATCAACTTTTAGTTTAGATCTACAAAAGATTTAATAAGGCATCGGCTTCTTGAGGTGACGGCGGCACTATTGGAAACCGACATGTGTCGGCATCGCATAGGTTCAACTGGTTCAGAAGAATATTTATTTTATAGAGCTCGCAGCGTGGCGGTGTTTAGAGGCACCGAAGAAAAACCCTCTATTCTATTTAAAATTTGCAAACAGGCCCAATTATTTACGCAAATTACATTTCTGTAACTACAGAAAAGTTCTGCATAATTACTAAACAGTCCAAAAAAAATTCAGAAATTAATTTGAGGTTTAAAATTGATTATTAATGGATTTTATTCATAAAAATGGATGAAGTTTGACCCGAATAAAAAAGAGATCACTTCATAATACAATATCAATAAATTAAAGTCTAAATTTCATGCAATATCCAATTAAAATTGGATCGAACGGCAAACATCTATACATCCATAATTAAAATAATATAGAATAGCAATTATTTCCTAGTCTTTTGCATGCATGTAAAAGGCAAAAGAGATTTTCTCTCAAAGTATATATGAAAAGAGAAATGTTTTTCTCATCATTATAACAAAAGAGAAATAATAATTAGATCATAGATAATAAAATTATAATTCCTTTAATTTAGAAGGGAGAATGGGTCAAATAAGCATTGCTTTGATACCAAATGCTATAATTTTTAAGAATAAATTAAGGCTTATTTCATAGAAACCAGTTTACTCGAGTTTTTCAAAACCACCATATGGTTTAAACTCATCATGAAACCCCTCGACTTTTATTTCGATATACAGAAACCCACTGCGGTTATTTGTTACAAAAATGGCTATATTAACCTTTTATTTTAATTACCGGATTCTCTAGATGCATTGAAGGTAAATCATACTCCTAGTGCCGTTTAGTGGGTAATTTGCCCTAATTTGAAGAACAAGACTTTAGGTTTAAGGATTTGGAGAACAAGCCTCAATTTGAAATGAATCAAAATTTAGATAAGTAAGAGCCAATATAGGAAGATTATGGCGAATAATTTATGATAAACTACAAAAATCAGTCAAAATTAGGGTAACATGACCCGTTAATCGCCAAAAAACTATACAAATCAAACCACATGTGCTTTTTGTACGGCAAAGTGAAATTTCTGGGGGTTTTCGTGATGAGTTTAAATGACGGGATGGTTTTGGAAAACTCGAGTAAACCATAAGGTGGTTTATGTGAAATAAGCCATAAATTAACTACTTTATGCCATGTTCCCAAATTGATGAAACTCCGAACACCAAGATATGGATGTCCTCTTTCCCTTTGAAGATTACAATTACATGCAGGTTTCCTTTCCGAACGAATGTGATTTGATTAGCCTTTGGTGGATGGTCACTCAGGGGGATGTAGCACTCGAGAAAGGGGACCACGAGCTCATTATAGATTTGTGTGTTTTTCTTATGTTACTCCCTTTCCCATCAAAAGAGAGTTTATATAGAATCATGGATGTGAAACTCTATAACTACCATATCCTCCACATCTTGATGAGTCATGGCCCATTACTTGAGAGGTTATAGTAACCATCTCCACAACTTAAAAGTTGTGCAACTACCCACAAGAATGCTTGAGTTAAACTAGGACCATATTTTAGGTTGGGTCAAACCATAATCCCAACACCTTAATGAAGCTTAATGAAGCAAGGAGATTATGTAGCTGACCAAAAGTTGGCATACATGATCAATTGTCACAGTTTCTGTCTATTGTTCAAAACTGTTTACATGCTGCTAAGAGGTTATATAGTGTTTTCACCTCCGTGGCTAATAGTTATCGTATTTAAGGTCACCAGGGAACTTCACTCCAAGCATAAGCAGTTGGATTCTTTAATAAGATTGCCCATGGGGGAACCTATATTCGATGTTCTTTTGTTGCCGGCTTCTCAATACCCTGTTGAAAAATTAGCACGTGTGTCCGTGCACCTTATAAAAGCATTTTCAAGGGTTAGTAGTACTGATTACTGGAGGCTAGCAAGTGTACTCCTAATGCAACAACTGGAATGATAATTACAGTTGCTTCATACCACTTGGAAAAATATTAACAAAAGAGTCCGATTTGATTAAAGCATTAGTTGGACTTTCTTTTTGTTGTTTGTAATTGGCTGGGTGTTTGTTGGGAAGTGGTTCACTGATTATCTGGGTTGCCAAGAATTTTCAGGAAGTAGTAGATATCATTACATTACAACATTTTCTTAAATGAAGCCATGACACAAAGTTACATTTATGAGCACAAACTATTTACCTCAAAAATGGTTAGGCATACATCTTTGAAAATCTGACTGGTTTTTTATAATAGCAATTAATGGTATTTCTTTGGCGAGTTAGCAAACAGAATGTGTCACAGGCTGTGTTATCTTTATACCAACTCTTTCATGGAGAAATTTAAATAACTGCTGAAATATATATATATATATATATATATATATATATATATATATATATATATATATATATGAGAATAATGGAGGAAAGAGGTCATAGGAGGGAATTTTCTCCTATGGCGTCGAAAAAATACACCCTCCATCTTGCTTTCCGACGATCGGAACCCATCATCTTCATCTTTATCATCTAAGATGTGGGTATGCCAAATTTCATGTGATTCTACTACTTTTTCACCGTTGATTTAGCAATGTAAAAAGTTCTATTGTCGGTAAACCGTTAATTTTGAACCCACTAATTCAATGGTGAAAAAGTTGTAGAATCGGATGAAATTTGGTGTACCCACATCTTAGATGGTAACGATGAAGATGATGGGTTCCGATCGTCGGAAAACACAATGGATGGTGTATTTTTTCGACGCCATAGGAGGAAATTCCCTCCTATGGCATCTTTCCTCCATTATTCTCTCTCTCTCTCTCTCTCTCTCTCTCTCTCTATATATATATATATATATATATATATATATATATAAGCATGACCATAGTTCACATAGCCAGAGTTAATGCTGTGTAATGATATTTTAATGGGAACTATGTGTACATTTAGGTGAAGGATATAACTACTAGAAAGTTATATTTCATTTCCCCTTATATACATAGACACATTGCTTTCTTGTGAATGCAGTTGGTTCTGTATCAACTTTCACTCGGCCCTGAGGCCACGACCTCGTCACTATCAAGAAAGCTTTCATTTTGGAGTGCATTGTTGGGCTTCAAGAAGTCTCCTTTTCTTTCATGCCACCTCGGTAAAAAATAGTTTGGGTGCTTCGTCTTTAATCAACACATATGTTGACATTATACGTCTCTTCAAAACTTCGAAAATGACAACAGAACTTCAGCGATGAAATTTCCATCCAGTATTTACTCAAACCACAACATGTCACCAGCTTATCCTGATTTTATTTCGCATGCATCCTTCTCCTGATTTCTAGAATTTATTATCCTTTATCCTGACTATCTATACTCCTCGTAGATCTATAGGAGTCAAAATACTTCGAAGTTAGACCTTTTTTTAATTGCTATTTTGTTGATTTTTATAGTTATCTTTCCTGTCTGCTAAAGATGATCCATGAAAGCATGTCAGAAGAGCAATCAGGATATAGAATAGTAGCAGATCTTATGTAACATGCAAGGAATGTCATTTTGATATTCTCAGTGCTTTTAGGTGAATTAAATTTCAACCCATCTATATGAATTTTCTGTGTATAAATGTGAAATGTTTTTTTAACAGTTCAGCAATCAACTATGAGCATGGACATGGACTTTGATCATAAAGATCATGTTGCTATTGAGCGAATTCTTAAGGTTGTATTCTTGGATATCGAGTGGCCATGCGGGTAAGCCCACATTAATTTTCTTGCATTCAAGAAATTACTTTTTAGAATATGAAACCAGTTGAGTAAAAATTACGTGTTTACATGAATGCTGAAGCGATTGGAGAAACCAAAGCGCCAACTTGGCGAAGCTGAAGCAGCCTCAAGTCATGTGAAAAGCCTCTTGAGGGTGCTGTTCCCTGAATTCCGGGTGTAGGCCTCATCATTGGTGAAATAGGTAAAATCAATTTCCTAAATTTCTAATGTCTAATTTTATCACAATATAGTTTGAAAATGGCTTTCTTTGCTGCATTTTATTTATTTATTGATTTATATCTTGATAGGAAGAGTGGAGGGAATTGTACCTTGCTTGGCAGCAGCAGGTCTAAGGATTTACTCCATGCAAAATTTGGTGGGTTATTTACTGTAAGCTTTCTTTTCTTTGAAGGAAATCATATCAACTCCGTAACCTTAGGAATGTCTAAATTGTCTACCCTTGATCATTTGCCGCATTCTATGGGTTCATCTATAAAAATAAGAATAAAAGTGCTTTGATGGCACGGATATGAGGTTGTGTTGTAGGCATATGTTGCCAGGTATTATATAATTGGATTTTGGTAATCGAGAAATATATGTAATGACCATATGGTTGAAACCCTGACTTATTAATAACTTGTACATTTTCCAGTTTGCTGTATATTGATGGATGCAATTGATCATTGGGATGGAGAAATGCTAGGCTTAGATTAGATACAGTCTAGCTCTTACGTATTAGGGGGATATGATAATTCATATGTACAAATTCTCATATTATAAAATATGGAAATATTCCAATTGTTTCTTCTTCTTCTTCTTCTTTTTTTGTAAAAGAAATTAGGATCCAACCCTTTATCAGAAAAGGAAAGCAAAGGTGACCCAACAGTGTTTTTAGAGTGAGGGTTGGAACTTGTAAGTGGTCTTTCTTATGGTGAGAGAGAGGGAAGAAAGGTAACTGATGCCAGAGACATGAGCTATAAGTTGTTTTTCTTAGGAAAACATGAGTTAATGCTAATTGTGTATTTATTCTTCTAGACAAATTGTTTTTGTGTGTAGACTAGGTTTGATCGAACCACATGCAAAATCTAATTGTTTTATTTGAGTAGGTTGGTGTCAAAAAAAGTAATCCCTTCACCTTGACAAAGGGAATTAACAAAATACCAGGAAGCAACACTAGGGAAGTAATAGGTTGTAGAACTTGCATATATAAAACTTGATGAGAATGAATGAAAAGAGTTAGATGTGAGATGGTAAACAAGAGTGAAGTTTTGGTACCTAAAGGATATATTTTAGAATTAACACAGCGATAACAGAATTAATAGATTGCAATTTTTAGCGGAACTGCAGCATAGACTGGTTGTCAAGAGATTTAGAAATGACGATTATAATGGTGAGATCAAGAAGAATGAGATCCATAAAACAAAAACAGATTGGCTAAAGAGAAGGATGTTTTTTGAGTATTATATAATCATAGACTTTCTATTAAATCAATTTTAGAGGATGCAATACCGCTTTACATGATATATGGTAGGCAACTAAGAAATTAGCAAACTACATATCCAATATAGAAAGTGGGCAGTTGAAATGAGAATATTGAGATGGATGTATGGCAATCTAAACGAGGCCATGTTGATATATGTAGGGATATGCAAGCTTGAGGTTTAGCAAAAAGGTTGGTACTTTTTTTTCTTCTCAATACCTGCTAGTGTCCAAATAATAACCCCTTCACCTTATCTTTTCTTGCCATCCCCAATTGGCATTTGTCCTTTACTACTCAAAACCATCGGTTTCAGCCGCCTCTATAATTGACAAACAAAATAGCACCCTGTCATTTGGACTTTGATGGAGGTCGGAATTTTCCCCAGTTGTCCTCCGTCGATCTTGCTGCAAGCGGTTTTGAACGGTCGAGATTGGAAGTGAGGATTAAATGTGTGGATCTCAATAGATTGTTGTTGACGCCGAGCTACCTGCAAGGGAAGTCCCAGGATGAGTGACCACCGTAGGACATCCGGCGATCAAGTACCGAGGAATAAAGGCAGGGTAGGGCGTATTGGATTGAGTTTTTCTTACCTGCGTCGTCTGGAAGAGAGGGTTTATATAGCGGTCGCATGGTGGACGAACCGGCATGAGATTCTCGCCGTCCGTTACGCCCCTGTGGCACGTTCGCGTTGATGGCGGGGTACATCCATTAATGGAGAAACGTGCCATCGTGGGACGCGGGACATGGAGCGGCGGAGATCTCGTTCTGGCGAGATACACGGAGCCATTACGGGGGCTTAGGCTCCGTGCTCTCGGTTGAACAGGAAAGCCGATGAATCTCAGCTCGGTGGCGAGCGAGAAGGCCGAGGAAGCTCAGCTCTGTATCAGCTCGGAGACGAGCAAGGAGGCCGTGAAAGCTCGGCTGCCCAACCGCCTCGGGGGCGAGTTGTTGACCGGCTGCTGATTGCATAGGGCGAGTATTCCGGGAGGCTTCCGAAAGGTCGGGTGCCACCTCGGAGATGAGGTCCTGCGGAAGGTTCCAATGTATCATACTGATTCCCCCTTCGTAGCCCTCAGGAATCCAGCGGGCTTACGTAGACCACGTTATCTCCCATGTGTCGCAATCTGGGGAATTCCCGTTTATGTGCCTCATCATTAGCCCCTCACTCTCGTCTTAGACCTATTTATGGGTCAGGGTCGAGAGTTGTAAGCCCGGTTTTTAACGATTCAGCCGAAGATTTCCCTACAATAGGCTGTCCGACGACGACGCGACATTTAGCGGCTACTCATCTCGGATCGCTGGATCCACGTGGCGGCTCACGAAGCGTCTCAGTTCTCGCGCGTATCTTTGGTGACGCTAGCGGATCGGTGAAATGATTGCGCTTAAAAAGGGGTGCCGTTTCACTCACTCGCCGGTTGGAATACGTGCCACATGTCCATCATTGGGTGGTGGGACGTGAGGGGCTATCACCGAATCCAGCCGTGAGGGGACGTGTCCAATAGCCGGTCACCACGTGGAGTCCCGATGGCTGCTATGTGTGACGTTTCGTTTTGGCGAGAATGGATTTGGGCCGTTGGATGGCTTCTTATGAAGTGTATAAATAGGGGGGCCATCCTATGGCTGAAATTAATAGATACTTTGCCCTAGTTGTTTCTCATTGTCTGAAAATTGCCCGGCGCACCTCTGCTAGGTCGGATCTTCAGCTAAAAACTTTCATCAGCAAGTCCTTTCTTGAATCAGGTTAGATGTCTTCCTCCGAAATATCTATTGATGGAGTAGGGTTGAGTCGGACGATGAGGCTTCAGTTTCTGAAGCCGAGTCCAGTGGGTCTTCTTCCTCCTCGGCTTCCGATAGCCGAGAGAGTTCTTCTTCTTCATATATGTCTTCTGTGTCGGTCTCGCCTCCCAGAGGGAGCGTCGCCCTTGTCTCTCGTCGTCGGGGGGGGGGGGGCGACAAGGGCCTCCAAGGTGTGCATTGGGAACACCCGCGATGCGCCATCAGTTTTGAACCGTCTAGATGAGCTTTCCGACATCCGGGCTCGATTTCATATCCCCTCTAGCTATTCACTCCGTTTGGGCAGGAAGGGTGAGCGGGCAGACCAGGTGTTGGGTAAAAAGATTGCTCTATAGCTGGAAGCATTCCGGACAGGGATGCGTCTGCCCTTCTCGCATGAAGTTTGTGCCTTGCTCCATTGTTTCCGCCTCGCTCCGGGCCAGTTAGCACCGAATTCGTGGAGAATCCTCCTAGGGTTTCTGGTCCGGCTGAAGATTGATCGGATCCCCTTTGATTTGAGCATCTTCCTCTCCTTCCTTTGCTATAAAAATCACTTTGGTACAAGTAAGGAAAAACCGAGTTGGGTGTATCTTTCGTTTAAAAAACATAAGGATAGGACGGCCGGGTCGGAGGTAGTGGTTGTCCCTTCTTCCATCCATGAATGGAAGGAGAAGTTCGTCTTCGTCGGGCCACCGGAGGGTGAGAATTGGCCTGTGCCCATCCAGTGGCACTGGACCGACTGTCCTAAGGTTAGGCAGTCGAATACACCCGATGTAAGGATGGTGTCTCAGTGGGAACCGATCCAGCGGGCTGATGTCCTGCTTTCCGAGCAGATTCTGAGCTGGGCTGGACTCAGTTCCGCATGCTTTGTGGGTAAGTTAGGGTTTTCTCCGATCTATTTAGACTTCGTCAAAATTTTGTTGCTGTTTTTGGTCACTGATCTTTTCCTTATGTCTATTATCTCTTTCTCCCCCCCCACATTTTTTTGGCTGACCTGTGCCTCCTCCCTATCCCCTAGCTCGGGGCCGAGGAAAGGAAGGAAAGGCCGGGCCCCGGGTCGGTGCAGAAGTCTATTTTGTGTGAGGACTCGGTTTGGGAAATTTAATCAATGCGGAAAGGAATTTCATTATTTAAAAGAGGGAACATGTTTATTTGTACAACTTAAGCTTTTCGGCGTTATATGGCCGAGGGAAATTACGCCCTCCGGAGTCCTGGAGGTTGTAGGCTCCACCGGGCAATGCCTCTGTCATGAGGAAAGGTCCGTCCCACTTCGGGGAGAACTTATGTAGCTTCCCTTGGTCTACGAACTCGTTTTGTCATAAGACCAGGTCTCCTGTCTTGAAAGCTCGATGCTTAACTCGGGCATTTTAGTAGCGGGCGGTTTGCTGCTGATAAGCGGTCATTCTGATTTGCGCCCGATCTCGTTTTTCTAACAAGATGTCCAAGTTGCTTCGTAGCGCCAAGGTGTTAGCCCCGTCGTCAAAGTATTCGACCCGATAACTGGGCAAATCTAATTTCTGCGGGGACCATTGCCTCGGTTCCGTAGCAGAGACTGAACGGGGTTTCCCCCGTGGGTGTTTTTCTCGATGTCCGCAGTGCCCACAACACATGAGGCAGCTCCTCGACCCAGCTGCCTTGCCTTCCCTCCAGGCGAGCCCGGAACCTGTGAATGACGTCTCGGTTCGCAATTTCAGCTTGCCCGTTGTAGTAGGGATGTGCGACCGCGGCGAACTTCATCAATATGTGATAGTCGTTGCAAAATTCTTTGACTTTGTCATTCTTGAAGTTGGTTTCATGGTCGGTGATGATGCACCTCGAGATTCCGAATCGGGAGATTATATTGTTCTGCAGGAATTTTATCATGGAGGCGGCATCTGGTTTCCTGATCGGCACGGTTTCAATCCACTTTATGAAGTAGTCTATGGCGACAAGAATATACTTATTCCACCTGTGCTGGTGGGGAGCTGACCCACTACATCCATTCCCCATTGCGCAAATGGCCAAGGGGAACTTAGTGGCGTTAGTTCGGTGGCGGTGAGGCGAGGAATGCTGCCGAAGAGTTGGCAGCTTTTCCATCTTCTGACCAGTTTCTCGGCATCTTGACGTCTTCTCGGCCAATAGTATCCTTGGAGCAGTGTCTTTTGGATCAGGATGCGGGCCCCTTGATGCGCCCCTTCGACGCCTTCGTATATTTCTCGTAAGACGTAGTCTGCTTCATGGGGATCGACGCATCGGAGCAGAGGTTGAGTGTACGACTTCTTGTATAGGTTTTTTTTGCTCCATACGAAATGGTGAGCTTTTGCTTGAAGTCGACGAGCCTCGACCCGGTCTTTTGGAAGAACCCCATTTTTCAGAAATTCTACGATGGGCTTTCTCCAGTCCGGGGCATCTTCTTGGGTCGCGTAGATTTGGAGTGTTGCCTCTCCATCTTCGATGTTGGGTCACGGTAGGATTTCGAAGAGGATATTTCTCTTGTGATTGGCCGAATAGAAAGATGCGAGTTTGCTCAGTGCATCAACCTCAGTGTTCAAATTTCTGGGAATCTGCTCTATTTGGACTTCGTCGAAATTTCTCCGAAGCCTTCTTATCTCTACCAGGTATTTTATCATGAAAGGTTCTCGGGCTTCGAAACGCCCGGTTACTTGGCCGACGACTAGAGCAAAGTTGCTGCGTATCCGGATGGTCCTCAGCCTCACTCCGGAGGCGATTCGTAGTCCTGCTAATAAGGCCTCGTACTCCGCGGCGTTTGATGCCTCACTCCATTCCGCCTCATTCAGGCCGCGGATGATCGGCCGCCCCACTTCCTTTCTCTGTGGTGGATCCGTCCACATAGAGTTCTTAATCCGGGATTGGGCTGGGCACCTCCTCGACCGAGGGCCGTGAGTCGGGATCCTGAGCTGCCGTTCCTTTCTTTGAGGGGATGGTGCACTCGACAACGAAATTGGTTAGGGCCTGTGCTTTGATGGCCCGTCTGGGTTGGTATTTGATGTCGAACCGAGACAGTTCCCACCTCCATTTCTCTAAGCGGCCCGATGATTCGGGGGAGGCGAGGATATTCCCTAAAGGTTGTTCAGTGAGAACGAGGATTGTGTGCGCTTGGAAATAGTATCATAATTTCCTCGAGACGACAAGCGCAAGGACTATTTTTTCTATGGCTGGGTATCTGGTTTCCACGTTCTTGAAAACATGGCTCACATAGTAGACCGGTCTTTGCGTCCTTTCGAACTCTCTGACGAGCACTAAGCCTGCGGCTTGGTCGGAGACGACTAGATATAGTAACAGCTCGTCACCTTCGATCGGTTTGGTGAGAAGTGGTGAGGTCGCCAGGTGTGCCTTGAGTTGTTCTAAAGCGTTTTGGCATTTCTCGGTCCATTCAAATCTGGGGGATTTTCCTGAGGGCTCTGAAGAAAGGGAGGCATTTTTCTCCGGATCTGGACATAAAGCGACTCAATATAGCTACCCCAGGTGAGTTGCATGACATCGACATTGCTTTTAGGCGTTGCCATGTTAATGATGGCGCTGATTTTCTCTGGGTTCGCCACGATTCCTCAATGGGTAACCATGAACCCAAGGAATTTTCCGCTTGTGACACCGAACGCACACTTAGCTGGATCAACTTCATCTTGTATTTTCACAGGACATCGAATGCTTCACTGAGGTCCGCAGTGTGTCCGGCTGTCGAGGAGGATTTTACAAGCATGTCGTCGACGTAGATTTTCATATTTTTCTCAATTTGTGTTTTGAACAATTTGTTAACCCGTCGCCGGCACGTGGCTCCGGCGTTCTTGAGTCCGAAGAGCATTACCCTGTAGCGGTATACTCCCCGATCCGTGGTGAAGGCTATCAGCTCTTCGTCGGCCGGGTTCATTCGGATCTGATTATAGCCGAAGAAGGCGTCCATGGAGCTCAGTAATTCATGGTCGGTCGAGCTGTCTATTAGCTGATCTATCCGAGGAAGCAGGTAGTTGTCTTTGGGGCAAACCTTGTTCAGGTCAGTGAAATCGACGCACATGCGCCATTTCCCGTTTGCCTTCTTGACCATGACCACGTTCGCCAGCCAATCCGAGTAGTCTAGGTTTCTGATGATGTTGGCAGCGAGCAATCGATCCACTTCGTCTTCTATCGCCTTCTGTTTAATTGGCGCGAAACTTCTTTTCTTTTGTCAGATTGGCTTGGCTTTGGGAGATCACCTCGAGGTTGATCCCGGGCATGTCGGCTGGCGTCCAAGCGAACACATCCGAGTTGTTCCGGAGGAACTGGAACAGGTCTTCACGGACGCCTCCTGTTATAAGAGAGCCGATCTGGACAATCCGACCATCAACTCCCTCTACGAGGGGAACTTCCGCTAACGCTTCTACCGGGACGCCTCGAATTTCCTTTCGGTCGTCGTGTGTGTCCAAGGACCTCTGAGAACCATCTATATCTTCAAAATCGTCGCACTACTCCCCGGCGGGAGACGTTGAGGCGAGACATATCCTGGCAGTTTGTTGGTCTCCATAGGCCTGGCCTATTCCCCTGTTATCTAAAGGGAATTTGAGCGTAAGATGGTAAGTTGAGATCTGAGCCCGAAAGGTGTTTAGGGTGGGACGTTCCAGGAGGTTGCTATAGGATGACGGGATCTTGACAACGAGGAAGTTTACCGGTACGGTTCGCGTTTTTCCTGCTTCCCCAATGTTGTGGAGGAGAGTGACCGATCCCTCGGCTAGGATGGAATGGTTGGTGAACTCGGAGAGGATGTGGGAGGTCGGCCGGAGATCGGATGGATCTAATCTCATACACCGGAAACAATCGTAGAACAAGATATCCGCTGAGCTCTCTGAATTGACCAATATTCTCCGGACCTCGCAACGGTGAACTCGGGCTGTTATCACAAGAGGGTCATTGCGTGGGAGTGATATACTGTGAAGGTCTTCATCGGTGAAGATGATCGGGTCATCCTTCCTGCATTTCTTATGGGGCGGATCACTTGTGGCCGTGACCGGTAGGAGGCAGTGTTTCCCCTACTGTCCGGAGTTGGATCCGTCGAAATGACCATGATCTGCCCGATTGTTAACTCTCCGGGAGGGGGTTGGTCCTTTTGCTCCGGCTCCGCCTGCTGCTTGTCTCGTAGGTATTTTATTAGGTGATCAGAGCGGATTAATTTCTCGATGTAGTCAAGGAGTTGCTTGCAGCTCTCAGTCGGGTGCCCCTGCGACCTGTGGTAGGCGCAGTACAGGCCGTGGAGCCGCTTTCCTGTCCTCTGGGTAGTCGGCGGGAGCTTAAAGAATCTCTCGGCTTTAGCCTCCTCTAGCAGCTTTGTCTAGGAAACGTTCAGAGTGTACTGATGGAACCTCGGGGAATAGGGTTTTGGATGATCGGCTTTATTTTTCTCCTCCCTGTCTCGTCTTTTCCGGTTTGCTTGGTCGCCCCGGGGCAGGTTGGAGTTCACCTCTGACTCGAGTTGGATTTCTCTTTCGGTCCATGCTTTTACTTCGGCCATGATCTTAAGTTGCACCAATACAAAAGAGCGGAGCCACTCTTTGTGCCTAAGTCTCGACCTTAGGACGGTGATAACCGTTTCGTCGCGGTGCTCGGGAACCTCTAGAAGGGCGTTATAGAAGCGGGTGACGTACCCTTTGAAGGATTCCCGGTCTCCGCTCTTGACGGTGAACAGGTAATCGACCGTCTTTTTCTGTCGTCGGTTACCGACAAAATGATTGAGAAATTGGGTCGCCAGCTCGTCAAAGGTCGAGATGGAGCGCAGTGCAGGCTGTCGGAACCAATCTCGACCAGCGCGGATGAGGGTGGTGGGGAAAGCCCTGCATTGGGCCTCATTCGAGTTATCTTGGAAGCTCATGCCCGTTGTAAACACGTCCAAGTGGTCCTTCGGGTCTGACTTCCTGTCAAAAAGGGCTATTTTGGGCGGTTTGTTTCTGGACGTGACACACTCAGCTAGTAGTCGTTCTGTAAAGGGCCTTGTGACTGAATCAGCGGAGTACTTCGTCCCTTCGCCGGCCGTGCGGTCGTTCTGTCGCATGTCCTCGATTCGTTGGTGGTACCTCGAGGATTCTTCATAGTCGGAGTGCCTGCAATTTCTGCTCCGGGCTTATGCGACAGAGAGGCTTTGGTTTCTCTCTATCATATCTCTTAAATCCTCGGGGGGTCCTTAGTGGATAGTCCCGATGTTCGCCGTATGCACGGTCTCGACGGAAGTGGGGGCATCGGTCGTGCCTGGAACCAGGAGAACTGACCGACATCTCTTCAGGGGTGAGAAAACGCGGCGGGTGTCAAAACGATGGCTTGGTCTTTCCTGAGATCGGGGTGTCGAGTTGTCCGGCGTCCATCAGGTCATGGAATCATTCCCTGCATGCGGGTCATGACTGCCGGAATCGGCACGCCGGCGTTCGGTAACATCGGGATGAGCGCGATTGAGGTCACGAGCTTAAGTGTGCTCCCGTCAGCCTGCGTATGCCATCATCCCGGGGAGGGGAAACCGCGGTTTGGTGGGCATGGCCGGCCGCTTGTACATGGGCGAGCACATCTACCATCGCCGTGAGCCTATTGATTCTAGCGAATAAGACGTTGATGACGCTAGGAGGGGAGTAGGACCGCTCTCGCCTTCGTTATGGAGTACGGAGCGGCTCGCGCTGGGATCGTCACGGTTGTCACTTGCCATTAAATCGAAGGCGGAGGATCAACTTTTTGTGGTGGAGAAGTCCTTCGCCTTTTCCACAGACGTCGCCAGTTGATGGAGGTCGGAATCTCCCTTAGTTGTCCTCCGTCGATTTTGCTGCAAGCGGTTTTGAACGGTCGAGATTGGAAATGAGGGTTGAATGTGTAGATCTTAATGGGATGTTGACACCGAGCTACCTATAAGGGAAGTCCCTGGGTGGGTGACCACTGTGGGACCCTCCGATGATCAAGTAAGTACTGAGAAATAAAGACAGGATAGCAGCGTATTGGATTGAGTTTTTCTTACCTGCGTCGTCTGGAAAAGAGGGTTTATATAGCGGTCGCATGGCGGACGAACCGGCGCGAGATTCTCGCCGTTCGTTATGCCTCCACGGCAGGTCCGCGTTGATGGCGGGTACACCCATTAATAGCGAGATACGCTCATTAATGAAGAAATGTGCCATCGTGGGACGATGGACGTGGAGCGGCAGAGATCTCGTGATGGCGAGATACACGGAGCCGTTACGGAGGCACCTGGGCTCCATGCTCTCGGTTGAACAGGAAAGCCTAGGAAGCTCAGCTTGGTGGATAGCTCTTGCTGACAAGGTTTGTTTAATATCTTGATGGATTTTAGCTGCATTAGTTCCTGGTAATCTATGCTGGAATTTTCTTATCATTATGTGGATTTTTCTTGTTTTTTGTTTTCATGGAAAGATATCTTGGCAGCAAGTTTCTGCTACAAAATAAATCCAAGATATCTCATCTGTAGCCGCTTTCTGCTACAACCCGTTTTCAAATTTGCTTCTGTTTGTAGAATGTCACGACCCGAAAGTGGCACGTGACCGGCACTTAAATCACGTGATATCTAAAAACGTCGACGCGCTCCAAGTAAGCCGAAAATCTGGAATCTAAACCTTTTTTCGAAAATATTGGAGGTGAAGTTTAAAATAGTTATTAGATGGAATCAGTTTAAAATGAACATTTAAATCTAAACAAATATGTCTGAAAAGCATTTATGACGTTTTAAAATTCGGCAGCAGCTCCTTTGTAAATTTTGAATAAAACCCGACACAAGCATAATAATATAAAAAGCATCCCAATGGGAGCTAGCTTCCACGCTCAAACGACGGAGCAACCACACAGACAATATACGACGCCCAATGGCGAAGAAAAGAAAAGCGAAACAAGATCAACAAGTATAAAAAGTCGACTCCAACGAGTGCGACACCACAAACATACAAACTCTAAGTCTCGCTTTTAAGTCCACAATATACATGTTCTAAGTCGATAGAGTTTTAACTAGATACAAAAGAATATATACATGCAAGTGTGGGTACGATACAACGCAGCCTACCTATCAAAACAATCACCGAAAAGAAGTGTGCCGCAAGTTGCTGATGATCCGAGCTGTATCTGCTGCAAGAAACTGGGGCACAATGGGGTGAGTTGCCAACTCGGTGAATAAAAGTATATCATTAGGTAGAAATCAAAATGCACAATGATAACCTAGGCCATAAGTATAGAACTATCATAGCCTGTATTAATATATATATAAAATGCATAAGTACAATAAATGCATCACTATCGATCACGTAACTGTAACATCTCATATATATATGACCTGTATCCAGATATAAACCTATAAGGTAGCCGAAAATATATATGTAAAACATTTTCTTTAAAATAGCCGCGGAATACGTATGTCATGACATAAAAGCAGACGTAATAGTATGAAATATAATAGGTATTTTATTTAAGATATGCGTCTTACTGTTTAGTAAAGAGTTTTAAGAGGTTTACAGTTTTAAAGATCCCTGTGTCATTCTAGACATGTCAAAATAATAAGATTATAGCTCGTTTTAGATACCCTTTTTATATGCATCAATCGGTAAAAAGGTATTCAGGTACTGTCCCCCGGATCAGTCCTGATCGGCTACTATAACATATAAACTATAACGGTATATCTCGAATGGTCGCAACACATCAATATATGGATTTCCAGCATCGACATCCAAAATCATCAAATCTCTAGTGTCCATCATCGACATGCAAATCCTCCAATCTCTTATGTCTATCACCGACACGCAAATTCAGATATCGTCGACACCGTCTTTACAGATCGGTCGCCCATTTCTATCTCCGGTATCGAGTGTCCTCGCTAAGCTTCCCGCCTCTAATGCGACTTTTCTGCCCCTCGGTCTCGACCGGGTCCACCATATATCCGACTGTATACCCCCAACTTAGTCTGGATACGCATGTCCGTAACCATATACTTCCCCCACTTGGTTCGGAATAAAACCAAATCCGAAAACATCGAGATTATGGTGGACGTGAATTCATCGTATCCAGAAATATCAAGCAAGGAAGAAGAATAATTGCATACATCATTCTGATGATATATATATATATATATATATATATAGAGAATAATGGAGGAAAGATGCCATAGGAGGGAATTTCCTCCTATGGCGTCGAAAAAATACCTCCTTTCTTATTTTTTGCGACGATCGGCACGCACCATCTTCATCGTTATCATCTAAGATGTGGGTACACCAAATTTCATGTGATTCTACAACCTTTTCACCGTTGATTTAGCAATGTAAAAAGTTCTATTGTCGGTAAACCGTTAATTTTGAACCCACTAAATCAACGGTGAAAAAGTTGTAGAATCACATGAAATTTTGTGTACCCACATCTTAGATGATAACGATAAAGATGGTGGGTGCCGATCGTCGGAAAAAATAAGGTAGGGGTATTTTTTCGACGCCATAGGAGGAAATTCCCTCCTATGGCCTCTTTCCTCCATTATTCTCATATATATATATATATATATATAGAGCAGCGTTCCATATCACTGATATATATCGTCGAAAGTAAAAACACCATAACCTCATAAGAATCGAATACGAATACCTATGTTACCGGCATTTGCAATAACTCAGCAGGTAATAAAGACACCGAACGTAAGTATAGTCAGGCATGAAAACAAACGTAACGGTTCTACTGTGTCATGGCAATACTAATGATGTGTAGTGTAGTATACGCGTCTGTGCTCGTGCTGCATGACAATCATTAGTATTTGTGTAAGTGTTCTATAAGTGTTTAAACCAGAAAGTAATTCTATCCATATCCGTAGCATATAATAACAATCAAATTCCGGATATAGGGAATTCATAATACCCCGTATCGGCATTTACATACACATCGCGTGGTTTAGCGGTCCTACAGTGGCATGGTAGTACCAATGAGGTGTAGTGTAATATATTCGTCTGTACTAGTGCAACATAGTACTCATTGGTAGTTGTGCAGTGTTCTATCATTGTATTCGTATAAAAGATAACGTATACAATCGATAAGCATATCGCGTCATTATTAACGTAACCAATTACTATGAGCTATACCGTTATCTTTGGAAATGGAACGAAACGTTATTTTGAAATAAGAAAGCTGCATTAAGTTAAAATAGATATTCGTTTTGGAAAATATTATCGCATCCTTGTCATTTATCATTTAAATTGGAAAATGAATCGTTAGTTTTTAAAAGAGTATAGCTCATTCACACATAGCTTCCTAATTCAAGATAACTCATGACTCCATGAGTCCAAAAGAAACTTGACCGTATTCGGCATACTGTCCACATTATCACAAGTACGGTATGATCGCTCGTACTATGCCCATCCAATACCATATCCATATCGTACAGATCTATCATCACGTACATATGTCGCTATAACCATATATTAAAATATATGCACATAAATAACCTACTAGATGCGAATTAATATCAATACCATTAGCTAAGTTATCTAGCATATCATTAACAACTAACTAGATAGCATAACTATCCTAATTAAATGGTTGCGGGGGTGCTATACGCCATCCACCCGACTTCCCCCGTAAATATAAATCTACTCACCAACTTGTCGAGCTCGTCAAAATTCACGCTTGCTTTGTCCGTTCTTGCCGTCTCGGAAACCTCCGCGATCGTACCTACAATCGTATTTGTAATATATCGGCGTAAATATTATATCAAAACCAAAACAATGAGTTAAGCATCCATAGGTTAGAACCTATAGCTTACTCCAAAAACGACAAAATATCCCTGATATTAACATACGAACGTCAACATTTCAGTCGCGGTACAGAAATACGAAAAACCGTATCGTAAATGTCGGAAACATAGATAAAACCTTTATAGAACACTCCCAGATTTCTCTATATGAAATATGGGGTAAATCAAACAATACAGTAGCTTATATAATTGCTAAAAACATCTACTAACCAAAATCCAAAACCCAACTCAAAAAGAAAACCGGCGGCGCCGGCCAAAATGAGGAAACCGCTGGGTTAACATGGAAGTTAGGGGCTCGGGCTTTAGGGTCCATCTCCTATTGGTCTCATCATACCCTAGTCTTGTAAGTTTTTGTGGTAGTTTATCCTAATAGTTCTAGATTCAATTTTAGCATCACAAATATCACAAATATTTCAATTTATGATATTGCACACTAAAAAGAGATATGTAAATAGAATAGAATTTGCAAAGAAGGTGAGATATATCTATAGGGATGGTGCACAAGGGAACACCAGCTCAAGAATTGCATGGTGGAAGCTCCTAAGTGTTGTAGTGGCTCTAGCTTGATGATGTGAACAGTATTGGTGAAGCAACCATAACTTTTCTCCTTTTGGTTTGATAAAAGATTGAATTGTTGAGATGATAGTGTTTGGTTCGGTTTGAAACTTAGAATATAGCGTAATGAGAAGAAAGAAAGGAAGGAAGATGTGTGAGGATGTGTGTAGAGTAAGGAGGTGTAAATGGAGGAGGTGGAGTGAGGAGGGTGAGTGTGAAGGTGTGTTGTATGTGAGTTTAATCCTGGTATAACATATACCATACCCCCATACAAAATAAAAACAAATCCTTTTTAAATAAGTACTCTCATGTTACATTAAATCAAAATTCATGTTTTTAAAAGAAATATAACACTTATCATAATACTAAAATACCATTATCCTATTATAAAATCTCATGTCGTGTTAAAACAATTAAAATATTATTTTTATGATATCGCACCTTTTTCTCCATTTTTACCAAAATAATTACATTTTTGCGGATATAAATCCGATACCAAAATTCATATGCGATATCATTTTTGTAAACTCATTATTCTCATATTTTAAATTATAAATTAATATTTATAATTTTCCAAAATATTACAATATCCCCTCCTTAAAAAAATTCGGTCCCCGAATTTAAATTAACCCCCATCTTAAAACATTTTTTCTCAGTCATATCAAATCAATTCAAATCAATTTGTCGGGATCCAAATTTTAAAACATATAGTCCGCTCCAAATAACGGAACCCCGAAGTTCCATACGAGCTAAGATGTAAATTAACGCAACCGTGCGCGTGAAAACCCAAAAGACATAAAACTCATATAACTGTAACTCTAGTGGTTGCTATGAGAATTAGTCCAGTTATGATGCAAAATTCCAAATACGAAAACCAATGGTGTATATCAAGTACCCGATCATTGCCATAATCGTAGTGTAATATTTGTAGCACAGGACTAAACGAAAATATAGAAATCAAATCTATAAAATATCTTGTCAAGTGCAATGCACGAAAACGAAATTAACCCTAACGGGTTTGCACGAAAATCCAAACCACATGCCACGGATATGCATGAAAACAAAAACGCCAAGTGCAACAGGTATTCACGAAAACAAAACTCACTGCATCAAATGTGCATGGAGCCAATATCGAGTGCATCGGGATGCACAAAATCAACATCAAGTACATTGGGATGTACAAAATCAACATCAAGTGCATCGAGGTGCACAAAATCAATAAAACGTACAACTGGTGTGCACAAGATCATATCTAGTATGCCTAGAGTATATAAAAATCTTAATCAAGTGCAACTGACGTGCACGAAAATATCAGTCTAGTGCATCTGGTGTGCACAACACTCCAATCGAGTGCAGTCACCGTGCACAGAAATCTCAGACAAGTGCACCTGGTGTGCACAAAACATTTGTGTGACCCCCAAATTCCCAAAACACAGTCAAAATAATGGATGTCGACTTGTCCTTTCTTCAACGTCGAAAACGCAATATTCAGATCATCAAAATGCAAATAAAAAACAAATGATATCGAAGTACATCTTCAATGTCGAAAGGTATCTATATACCCGGAACTGGCAGAGCAAGGATTACCACTTGCCTTCTGCCCACGGTCTAGCGTTCTGTCTCTGAATTCACGTTCTTTCTGTGGATCACTAACACCACGGCCTCTTTATACAATCGTCTGGTTAGGAGTAGCGAAGCAAACAGTCCCATAATGATACTTCTCAAGATACTTCCTTGCCAAACGGTCCAGTCTCTCGCAATGCAACATATTGACGACGGCGATCTCTAACCTCTGCGTGTGCGCCAAGCAATTGATTCTGGGTCCAATCTCAATTATTATAGAATCCTGAAAAGAACCCGTCATGTTTCCTGCCGATCTCATCTATCCAATCTGCCCGGTACTAGCACTCCTTAATGAATCCACTTGCATTTCGGAACGACAATTGTGGTCGTACAAGCCTCTACATACGCATCGAATCTCCAGAATCGACGGACAAGAACAACCGCGCATTGGGACTTCGCACATATCTCATATTCCATTACTCTTCAGTATCGGTCAAATAAGTAGCGTATCACAATTGTTATATGAATTGCAAGTCATACTCGGTTATGATCAAGCCTGGAGTCTTACACAAAAACTCAAAAATACGAATTCGGCATCTCTGACACTCTGTGGAAGAATCTGGCTAAGCTCACCTTCGAGAACCCGTCCCAATTCGTCGGAGGAAAACTCACTACACGGTCTCTTTCGAGCGACTCATATCAGGTCTGTGTAAGACCCATCAAAAGAAGCTAGTCAACTTCACTGATCTCATATCGGAGTGCCACAACGAATTAAATATCCTAGCCATCACACCCTTGAATGACTATGAATCCTCCAGTCCATTTATACTCGTAAACATCGACGACTTAACTTCATGAATTCTGGAAGCAACACCTCGATAATCTCAGCAACGGTTGGTACAACTGTCTGAACCGTAGGCAACACAACGATCTTCGGAGCATGGTAAATATCATGCCTCCAAGTCCGGCTGGTCTCTAGCAATGATCCGACCCTCTGGTGCGGATCCCGAATAAACTCGTTTCAAAATTAGAAATCCGATCAGAAAAGGATAAACATGTTCCTATGTCACCGGAATATCACCCTGGTCAGTCCTCGTCCTAGACAGGTCTGCCCTGACTGTGTTTCTAACCGCAGCCCTCTCGGCTTGCGTAGACATGGTGACCTGAACAACCAATATGTATCGATAAGGATAGATCAACTGAACGAACAGAAGAAAGATCTCAAGATATATATTCTAAGGTAACTTGGGCGGAGTATCATACCGTAACTATGTCGTGGAACATATGTACCGTACGTCACTCTACTCAGTACTTACTCCATCAACCAAGGTCATCCTACGTAACGAAAGTTCGGATCTAAGACCCCCAAAGTCAAGTCTAATTTCTGTAAGGTCAAAGCCTAGGTAACGAAAGTGTATGTCTAGACTCCACATAGTCAAATCTAGACTCGAACAAAGATTAAACCAAAACGCCTTGATACCAACTTTGTCACGATCCGAAAATGGCACGTGACCGACACTTAAATCGCGTGACATCTAAATACGTCGACGCGGTCCAAGTAAGCTGAAACCCAGAATCTAAACCTTTTTTCGAAAATATTGGAGGTGAAGTTTAAAATAGTCATTAGATGGAATCAGTTTAAAATGAACATTTAAGTCTAAACAAGTATGTTTGAAAAGTATTTATGACGTTTTAAAATTCGGCAGCACCTCCTTTGTAAATTTTGAATAAAACCCGACACAAGCATAATAATATAAAAAGTATCCCAACGGAAGCTAGTTTTCACGCCCAAACGGCGGAGTAACCACACAGATAATATACGACGTCCAATGGCGAAGAAAAAAAACGAAACAAGATCAACAAATATAAAAAGTCGACTCCAACGAGTGCGACGCCCACAAACTCACAAATTTTAAGTCTCGCTTCTAAGTCCACAATATACAAGTTCTAAGTCAATAGAGTTTTAACTAGATACAAAAGAATATCTACATGCAAGTGTGGGTACGATACAACAACAGCCCACCTACCAAAGCAATCACCGAAAAGAAGTGTGTGTCGCAAGCCGCTGATGATCCGAGCGGTATCTCCTGCAAAAAACTGGGGCACAACGGGGGTGAGTTGCCAACTCAGTGAATAAAAATATATCACAAGGAAAATCGAAATGCACAACGATATCCTAGGTGATAAGTATAGAATTATCATAGCCTATATATATATAATGCATAAATACAATAAATGCATTACTATCGATCACGTAACTGTAACATCACATATGTATATGATCTGTATCCAGGTATAAACCTATAAGGTAGCCGAAAATATATATGTAAAACCTCTTCTTTAAAATAGCCGCGGAATACGTATGTCACGGCATAAAAGCAGACGTAATAGTATGAAATATAATATGTATCTTATTTAAGATATGCGTATTGCTATTTAGTAAAGAGTTTTAAGATGTATACAGTTTTAAAGATCTCTGTGTCATTCTAGACATGTCAAAATAATGAGACTATAGCTCGTTTTAGAACCCCTTTTTATATGCATCAATCGGTAAAAAGGTATTCAGGTATTGTCCCCTGGATCAGTCCTGGTCGGCTGCTATAACGGTATATCTCGAATGATTGCAACACATCAATATCTGGGTGTCCAGCATCGACACCCAAAATCATCAAATCTCTCGTGTCCATCACCGACACGTAAATCCTCCAATCTCTCGTGTCCATCACCGACACGCAAATCCAGATATCGTTGACACCGTCTCAACGGCTCGGTCGTTCCTTAATATCCTTAGCCCTGGTCAGTATCTCCTGGATATCCGCCGTGCTCATCTCTATCTCCGGTATCGAGTGTCCTCGCTAGACTCCCCGCATCTAATGAGGCTTTCCCGTCCCTCGGTCTCGACCGGGTCCATCATGCATCCAACTGTATACTCCCCACTCAGTCTGGATATGTAGCATGTCCGTAACCGTATAGTTTCCCCACTTGGTTCGGAATAAAACCAAATCAGAAAACATCAAGGTCATAGTAGACGTCAATTTATCGTATCCAGAAATATCAAGGAAGAAGAATAAACATCAAGGTCATAGTAGACGTCAATTTATCGTATCCAGAAATATCAAGGAAGAAGAATAATTGCATATATCACTCTGATGATATATATATATATATATATATATATATATATATATATATATAAATATATATAAATATATAGCAGCGTCTCATACCACTGATATATATCATCGAAAGTAAAAACATCATAAACTCATGAGAATCGAATACGAATACCCATGTTACTGGTATTCGCAATAACTTAGCAGGTAATAAAGACACCGAACGTAAGTATAGTCAGGCATACAAACAAACGTAACAGTTCTACCGTGTCATGACAATATTAATGATGTGTAGTATAACATATGCGTCTATGCTCGTGTTGCATGGCAATCATTAGTATTTGTGCAAGTGTTCTATATGTGTTTAAAGTAGAAAGTAATTCTACCCATATCCGTAGCATATAATTACAATCAAATTTCCGGATATAGGGGATTCATAATGCCTCGTACCAGCATTTACATACACATCACGTGGTATAGCGGTCCTACAGTTGCATGACAATACCAATGAGGTGTAGTGTAACATATGCGTCTGTGCTGGTGCAACATAGTACTTATTGGTAGTTGTGCAGTGTTTTGTCAGTGTATTCGTATAAAAGATAATGTATACAATCGATAAGCGTATCGCGTAATTATTAACGTAACTAATTACTATGAGCTATACCGTTATCTTTGAAAATAAAACGAAACGTTATTTTGAAATAAGAAAGCTGCATTAAGTTAAAATAGATATTCGTTTTGGAAAATAGCTTCGCATCCTTGTCATTTATCATTTAAATTGGAAAACGAACCGTTGGTTTTTAAAAGAGTATAGCTCACTCACACATATCGTACGGATCTATCGTACGGATCTATCATTACGTACGTATGTCGCTATAACCATATATTAAAATATATGCACATAAATAACCTACTAGATGCGAATAAATATCAATACCATTAGTTAAGTTATCTAACAAATCACTAACAACTAATTAGATAGTATAACTATTCTAATTAAATGGTTGCGGAGGTGCTATACGCCATCCACCCGACTTCCCCCGTAGATATAGATTTACTCACCAATTTGTCGAGCTCGTCGAAATTTACGCTTGCTTTGTCCGTACTTGCCGTCTCGGAAACCTCCGCGATCGTATCTACAATCGTATTTGTAATATATCGGAGTAAATATCATATCAAAACCAAAATAATGAGTGAAGTACTCATAGATTAGAACATATAGCTTATTTGCTCCAAAAACGATAATATATCCCTGACATTAACGTACGAATGTCAACATTTCAGTCGCGGTACAGAAATACGAAAAACCGTATCGTAAATGTCGGAAACATAGATAAAACCTTTCTAGAACACTCCCAGATTTCTCTATATAAAATATGGGGTAAATCAAACAATACAGTAGCTTATATAATTGCCAAAAACATCTACTGACCAAAATCCAAAACCTAACTCAAAAAGAAAACCGGCGGCGCCGGCCAAAAATGAGGAAACCGCCAGGTCAACGTTGAAGTTAGGGGTTCGGGCATTAGGGTCCATTTTCTATTGGTCTCATCATACCCTAGTCTTGTTAGTTTTTAGTGGTTTATCCTAATAGTTCCAGATTCAATTTTAGCATCACAAATATCACAAATATTTCAGTTTCTGATATTGCACGCTAAAAATAGATGTGTAAACAGAATAGAATTTGCAAAGAAGATGAGATATCTATAGAGATGGTGCACAAGGGAACACCAGCTCAAGAATTGAATGGTGGAAGCCCCTAGGTGTTGTAGTGGCTCTAGTTTGATGATGTGAACAATATTGGTGAAACAACCATAACTTTTCTCCTTTTGGTTTGATGAAAGATTGAATTGTTGGAATGAGGGTGTTTGGTTCAGTTTGAGACTTAGAATATAGTGTTATGAGAAAAAAGAAAGAAAGGAAGAGATGTGAGGAAGTATGTAGAAAAAAGAGGTGTAAAGGGAGAAGGAGGAGGTGGGGTGAGGAGGATGAGTCTGAGGGTGTGTTGTATGTGAGGGTATAATCCTAACATAACATATACCATACTCTCATACAAAATAAAAACAAATCCTTTTTAAATAAGTACCGTCATGTTACATTACATCAAAATTCATGTTTTTAAAAGAAATAAAACACTTATCATAATACTAAAATACCATTATCCTATTATAAAATCTCATATCATGTTAAAACAATCAAAATATGATATTACATATTTTTCTTCATTTTTACCAAAATAATTACATTTTTGCGGATATAAATCCGATACCAAAATTCATATGCGATATTATTTTTGTAAACTCATTATTCGCATATTTTAAATTATAAATTAATATTTATAATTTTCCAAAATGTTACATAGAACTTCTCCGAAGTTGTGGTTTCGAAACCATATGGATAATCAATAAGATTAATTACATCCAGGGTTTCGAATGCATCCGGTGGTTCATGTAATCTTCATTAACTTATTTCAAATGCAATCTGGTGGTTTCAAATTCAAATTCGGATTCTCATCATATAGCCTGAAGCTATGGTGAGGGTTGAATGAAATATTTTTACACAATGACATACAAAATCAAGTATGAAACCCAGTATCGCTCTATATCGAGACCTTGCGTATCTTAGTTTCTTGCAATCGATTCATTAAAAACCTGTTGAAATATAAATCTCCAACTCTCGCAGGAAAATCTGCTCTGAGACGGCCTGGAGCGTTTGCACGTGTTCGTTGTTATCCATGTTAGAGTTCGAGAACATGGGCATTGTTCTCTCTCGCTTGCAGATCGATATATTGAGCCTTGGTAACTTAAAGAATCGATCCTGTATAGTTTTTGGAGGCCTAACTCAGAGCAGGGGTCAATGAATTGCTGTGATCTTAATAGAAATGGGACAGCTGCTCTTTAATGAGCTTTGTATGCCATGTTGATTGATAGCAAACTGCTTTCTTCAACTTGTATGATTTTTATCTGTTCTTTTGAAATTGTTGTAATAAAAAGTACTTTTCACATTTGTTCTTACTTTTTGCCGCCTCTAGAACATACTCGACTGTATCATCCATTCTTTCGTTACTACGAATCTAATTCTTTCTTTTCAGAGAACGGTAGGGAATGATGTGGATTCTCTATAATTTCCCTTGATTAAAACTCCATTTTTCTGTTCTATAATTATATCAGCAGCAAGAAACTTTCATCCTAAAATTTTGGGATTGGCTACATGAATCCTTCTTGTATAATTAATATGAAAGGCTTAATTGAAAGGATAAAAGTTCCCAATTTTAGCCATCTTACCTTTTTTATATAATTTTTTTTTGTTTGGAGGAGTGACTTCATTTTGTTTTTTAGTTCCCCTCTTTATCATCCTCTTTATGGGCATGATCATCATGTCCTTTTCCATCAGTAAGCTTTCTACATAAACTCTAATAATACTTCAAAAAAAAATGAAGATATTGGAAGGGCTTTATCCAATAGAAATTGAACATCAACCCTTGTATGATTAGGTGCCAAAATGGTTGGATGATGAAGTCATATATCCAAAGCCAATTGTAGACAAGCTAACCCTAGTTGGTGCAAAGATGATGCAATCCAAATGATGAGCTAAAAGAGCCCCATTACCCTTTTATCTCCATATATATTGAAATTTGTTGTGATATATATATATATATATATATATATATATATATATATATATATGAGAATAATGGAGAAAAGAGGCCATAGGAGGAAATTTCCTCCTATGGCGTGGAAAAAATACAACCTCTATCAATTTTTTCGACGATCGGCTCTCATCAACTTCATCGTTATCATCTAAGATGTGGGTACACCAAATTTCATGTGATTCTACAACTTTTGCACCGTTGATTTAGCAATGTAAAAAGTTCTATTGTCGGTAAACCGTTAATTTTGAACCCACTAAACCAACGGTGAAAAAATTGTGGAATCACATGAAATTTGATGTACGCACATCTTAGATGATAACGATGATGATGATGGGTGCCGATCGTCGGAAAAAATGGTGAAGCTTGTATTTTTTTCACGCCATAGGAGGAAATCCCCTCTTATGGCCTCTTTCCTCCATTATTCTCTCTCTCTCTATATATATATAATGGAGGAAAGATGTCATGAGAGGGAATTTTCTCTTATGGCGTAGAAAAAATACACCCTTTCTCATTTTTTCCGTTGATCGGCATCTACCATCTTCATCGTTATCATATAAGGTGTGGGTACACCAAATTTCATGTGATTCTACAACCTTTTCACCGTTGATGCAGCAATGTGAAAGTGCTATTGTCGGTAAACCGTTAATTTTGAACCCACTAATTCAATGGTGAAAAGGTTGTAGAATCACATGAAATTTGGTGTACCCACATCTTAAACGATAACGACAACGATAAAAATGGTAGGTGTCGATCGTCGGAAAAAATGATGGAATATATATATATATATATATATATATATTCTCTAGCTAACCCCACAACACATCATTTTCATGGCCACCAACTCAAGGAAGCCCTCCCTTTCGCCTTATCATGGCCTCGAAACCAATCAAGGGTCACCTTGATGAGAAAAATCGAAGATCAAAGGGGCGAAAAATACGACATTTTTCCATGGTAGGTGCCCTACCATTAATTAAGCCCATAAACTTTGAAGCCACTTCACATTACAAGCATGCATGTATATATACTACTAGAGAATTTACAACCTCTAGTCACCATAAATCAAAAGATTATATAGGTCTTATTAGAAAAATGTGTAGCCAAGTCATGATGGTAGATTCCCTTGCACCTAGACAACCCAAGAGCTCAAATTCTCTAAGCTTTCCAAACTCGCCCTCCTCTATAAGTTCTTTTGAGCATCTTTATTGAATAATAATTCTATCTTGTACATCGCCATCCTTCATCACCATCCTTCGCCTTTTCGCCTCCACTAATGATGCGTCGCCACTTGGAAACCCTATACGTATCGATTCGGACTACCTATAAACCTAGGATAGAGAAGATCTTTATCTTGACACCATGGGATTCTCTCTCTCTCTCTACCTCTCTTGGACTTGGACTTGAACATAGCCAAGGGATTGACACATGGGGCCTTTATGAGAACCTCAAGGCATTTCGAAGGAAGCTATGAAAGTAAGAATGTGCTTGTCCCTCTCAATTAACTTCAACATCTCTCTAAATGTTGTAGTTTTGACCAAGACTGGGGTATGAAGAAAGAGATTGAGTGATTGGATGGATAATTTGTATAGAGGAAGTAGAGGAGAATGGAGGCTTTCTTCTTCATTATTGTTTTTCATTATTGTTTCTAACCTTTGCTTATAATTATGCTCTCTCTATCTCTCTCCCTCCCTCCCTCTTTCCCCATTGACACAAGAATAGGGTTTTGTGTTGGGGAGAGGAGGTACCAATTTTCACTCATGGAACAATTAGAGTCATTAAACTAATTATTGAGGTTAATTATTATCATAATACATAAGTATATATAATAGGGTTTTGTGTGGAAGGAGAGAAGGCCACATTTTTCCCATTCATGTAACAAAAAAGAATCATTAAACAAATGAGCTTATCATATCCTTTGCCTAGTGGTGCAACAACAATCCCCCCATTAAAGAAACATCTCCTTTCCAAAAAGCAAATGTGAACAGTCACAAGTTCTTTCTACATAGGAGAGGAGAGATCAATTTTTGGCACCACAATATATAAACAAGCCATTCTTTGCCTTTTATGCAGCAGCAAAGCAGGGCAAAACTTGACAAAAGAAAAGGGACACAAATAATGGTGTGTGTACCTCATTAGTTTATGTTGTCCAAAGGCTTAATTAAGGTCTATGCATATCTTGAGAGCTCTACATTTTATATTCAATACGCTAAACTTTTCCATGTCTATCAATATGAATTCATATCAGGTTCATACAAGTGAAGCTTGGTTCCGCAATAAGTTTGGTATGGTTGTGCTCGACCTAGCCCAGGCCCGTTTCTTAGAATGCTGACCGTTGCTCCATTTTTCTCTTACATAATACATGATATCGGATATGTATATGATAGACAGGAGTTAAGAGAGTTTTGTAAAAAGTTAAATTTGTAAGGGGTTTAGATGCAAAGTATTTGAAGTTTTGAATGATAGAATGGGAGGGAGTGGTGGACGTCGCCATCGAGATTGCTTTGGCGGCTGCAACTCAACTCTCTTTTGTACGGCTCTTGATTAAAATACCTGTTTAGTTGTGGGCCTTTCATAGAGCATAAATAATAAGAAATTTATATGATAATAATAAGAAATTTAGATGTTGTTCAAAACCAAAACAAGACAATTATGTGTGTTGAAAGTTTTCTTTTCATTAAAAACAACCACCATGTTTAATTTCATTTTGGACATGTCATCACGGAACCCGAGAAAATTTTTAGTGTTTTTTTTTTGCGCCGGACCGTAAGCCCTAATTATGCATACAACACACACAACACATTCACACACACATCACACATCTCACACACATCCGGAGGCCCACGTGTTTGCCTGGAAAGCATTAAATTGTGACCACTTTCCCCACAATGGATAGAGGGAAGTGCCATTCTAACTGAACTAGGCCCTAGATGTATGCATTCGTGATTTTGGATCACAGTTTGAAGAGTCTATTGGAGTAAATCATTTCCTTATCTTTCTTAACCATATATATATGTCTGACATAGAGAACAATTGTAAGCAGCCACACGGTGCATGCTTATGAAGATTTTTCTGGGAAGAGAATTTGATTGATCCATACGTGACTATCTGTCATCAAAATTGTACCTACAGTATACGTGTACTGCAAAGAAAAACCATTGTTTCCAATTTGCAACACATCTTTCAAGCTTTGAAATGTGACTCGGTGGTTTGCGCCTAGAGCCGCTTTGATTCTATCTATTAGATGACACATTATAAAGTTTATTTAATAAATTAATATATGTGAAGAATGCATCTTATTTTTCCTCAATATTTTAGCCGATTTCATGATGACAACCACGACCATAGTAAATCTATGGGTATAAACCCATTAATTGTATACCACATTCATGTTTACAATTTGGATAATATATACCACGGATAATGTAGAGTATTAGACCCATTAATTAAATCCAAAGGGGGTCAAAAAGTTAATTAAAGAGGTTAAAAATATAGAATAATTGACTAAAGTGAACTATAATCAAATTTAGAGTTCATTTCCTTGGAGGCTTCGGTCCGAGTGTATAGGACGTGCTTTTTAAGGTCGGGGCAGGGTCAAGGGGGGTTGATAGCAGATTATGGCTTGCAACACATATGTTTTAGATGCTGAAGACCGTGGGTTCCGATCCTATCATCATGATGCTTTGTTCAATAAACTAATACATGTGAAGAATGCATCTTATCTTCCCTCGGTATTTTAGCCGATTTCATGATGACCAAGACGACCGGGGTAAATCTACGGGTGGGTGTGTATATATATATATATATATATATATATATATATATATATATATATATATTAATTCTACCACATTCTTGTGTAAAATTTGGATATATAATACCAAAGGTTATATAGGCTACCATATGCCCATTAATTAAATCAAATCAACCCAAAGGGGGTCAAAAAGTTAATCAAAGATGTAAAAAGGAAAAGATTAATTAACTAAAATAAAACTATATAATCAAGGGGCATAATAATAACAACAATAACTAATGTTATAAAAGTTTGAGTCAAAGACGCAACTTGTGACAGTTAACCCGCACGCTCCACACCTCATCCAATTGTTTCCAATTTTCGCCGTGAAACACGGGCCTGCATTTTGACTAATTTACCCCTTGTCGATTCCATGTCAATTCCATGGTTTTTCATGTATTTTCTCCACCACATCCTCATCTGGAAAGAAAAATATCGTTGCTGCTAATCGTTAATATGCTTTGCTATAATTCAAAACATTTATTCAATCAGATGTTAACTTCAGAAGTTCAGGAAGCAGCATGCCGAGAAAATAGATGGAGACGGTTAAAGCAAGAATTTTGAGCAGCAGAATAAACAAGCTGGCTTGAACGTGTGCGACAGAGCCGTACAAGGTTTTTTTTAGACAAAAGGGTAGGAGTGTAAGTCGGATGTATTTGAAGCTCCAATTCTATATTAGTCGGCAATAAAAAAAATAATTTAAGAATAAAGGAAGTTAATATGCAAAGCTAGCGCCGCACCCGCCCATAATTTCTAAAATATGTCATTATAAATTGTTTTTTAATAAACAAATATTATGTTATTGTTATTGCAATAAAAGAATGGGTAAAATATCAAAAAGCCCCCGGCCCGTTTCAAACTTGTGTAAAAACCCCCGGGACCAATCAAAAACCTCTGTATCTAAGCAGTTGCCTGTAATATCGAAGCAGTTGAGAGAATGCAAGGCCTAAATAAAATACATCACAAGGGGTTTTCATAAATATTTTGAACAATAGGCCCTTTCTAACAACTTCGAAAATTACAGGGGTTCTTAGAGAACTCCCAAACTGGACGGGGACTTTGTAACAATTTACCCTAAAAGAATTCATGTAAAAGACTCCAACATATTTTGAATATCTTAATATTCTCAAATTTAATTAAAAAAGAAGATTCGACCGATCTAGTGCCGGTGAATAGCAATTTGAAACCGGTGCTATCCGGTTGAAATTGGATTAAAAGCATATTCACAAACTCGGCACTCTAGATTAATTCGGCGAGGTCGAAAATTCGGAGAACTATTTGGAAAAAATCGGCACGTATTCGGGAAGGATTTGGGAAATGTTTGGAAGGATTTCGAGGAAGAAATTAATATATGAGACGCTCGGTTTTGATGTTGCGTATTATTCTTTGTTTTTGTGAATTATGCACTGATTTTATGCATTATTCATGAATTATCGCGAATTATCTCGAATGTTGCCGCTATGCTTAGAAGTAGAGGAAGAGAATCTGTCCCTCTCTCAATCCAGACACGTGGCAGTGGTCCTTGGTTGTTTGGCTTTTAACCCATTGGTCTCCATTAAGAGTACATTGGAGAGAGAGAGATTCTAGAACACTTAGACTAATACTTTGGCTCTAATATCCCTTGTGCTTGCATTGATTAATCATTTTCTACTGTATATAGCCAACTCAACTAAAACTTTGTTTTCATTAGTGAAGAATCTTCAAAGCAAATGGTAGTATTAAGTCTTCATTTAATTGGGGGCTTTATCATTAGTTTATAAGTTTATGTTTGATAATGATACACAACAACGATGGCTACCACTGAGGCCACAATTGCGAGTCTCACATATGTATGTATGTGATATTGTGTAAGAGATTAGGCTTCTGTTGTTATTTACGAAGATGTGTAATTAATGATGAACGATGAGGTTTAAGTTCTATTTAGGAATGATGGGTGTTGGGACTTCCATACACACACATATGGTTAATTAGTTTGTTAATAATTGAAAACCGAGGAATAATCATGATTGCGCAGCGAAAACGTTGATCGTGTTGGAGATGCGGGTGATAGCGATTGGACGCATTAATAATATACGCGTTACATCACAATCGATTCCGTATCGTCCGACCATTTTGAATTTACCCTAAGGCATGCACTGATATACATACACATACGCCAAGGATTAATTCTCTTCTCATATAATTAATGCAAACCTATTCTTTAGGTTCCCAAATTAATTTGTTCTACTTCTATGAAAAATCTATGGAAAATGTTTATTGTACCTAGATTCCAAAGTAAATGACCATAATTCACATGGCACCTAAAATTTGATACTAGTTTTTAATATGTCTTATATCTCCTGCTCTGAACGAAGAAATATATCTTTATATCAGATGCAAATTTTTTCGTTCCCCATACATCGATGGAAGAAAAGAACTATATCAAGTAAATAATTGGAGAACAAACACACTCTTGGTTTTAGCTCATCATATTTTCTCAAGATTATTCTGGAGCAACCTTTAATTTAATTGTGCAATTATAGTTGTTCACTGCACATTGCTTTGGATTTTTAAAAAAATGGGGTCAAGCTAATCCAAGAGCATAATTTAGTCTTTTGAGCAAAAAAGTGCTTGCTTTATGGTCAGATTAATGCTAGTAAAAATTCCCAATAATGCATGATATTTACCTTTAACAAGCTGGGGTAAATGATTGTGACAAGGATGTTCGCTTTAAGCGAAATTGACTATGTTTTTACATATTTACTAATGTTCGACAAATGTGATGCATGCTTATGCTAGCTTTATATCATGCAAAGCAGTCAAAATTTATTATTCTTGCAATCCAGTTATAGTTGTGTAGATCATGTTATTCTAACTTGATGGTATTAACAAAAGCTAGGTTTAATAGAAATTTATAAGAAATAATATATATTAATAATGAATTTTATAATTATATTAGCATGGGTTATCCATGACATGCATATGTTCGAGTCCGGTAGTCTTCAATGGATGTGAATACAGGTACGTATAGTTATCAGAAATGAAAACCACAATCCGATTTTTGATAGAAATTGGATATAAATAATATGATTTGAGATTATTCATAGCGGTTTACATCCCTACTACATGCATAAGCTTTTAGGGCAGGTGCAACCAAGAAACATGCATGGGAGAGCTAATTATTTCTATGACAATTGTTTTAAAGGCCTTATATGTAACAATAACACACTTGTGAAAATAATATAAGCATTGGGTAAGAGATTGGATTTAAAATGACTAAGTCAAATCTAGGGTTAAATTATATACACTATTTAGGTAATTTAATAGTTGAGTTTGATAGTATGCTTCCTTTCTTAAGAACGACAATATATTTAGTTTAGTAATATTTAATTTATTTTAATTTGAGTCGTGTTGATTTAGGAGTGTTTTTATGATCAGAGGTCTTCAGATTAAGGCTATTTTTTTCTATATACGACTCAGTTCCAATCGAGTAATCTGATTCTGCTCCCTGTTATTGGTCAACTAATTCCGATCCGATTTACCCGATCAAAAATCATTTTCATGTGATTATATTTGAGCAAAACATTAACACTAGACATTAAAAAAAAGGATTTCAAGGACATAATGATCTTTGTGAATTCAATAAGTTATCTAATCTTAAGCATGCCTGGCTAGGACCACATCCTAATGAACCACATGAAACATGCATCTTTGGATATATGCAATGCTACAAGGGATGATACAGTTGGAAGAGAAATAATTAAATTATCTTTAACTCCTCAAAGTGTATCGATCCTATGAATGCTTTAAGATCATTGATTTGGTCTATATATGAAATCATAGTAGCTTCTTAAGTGCTTATTAAATAATTAATCAAATTAATTAGTCATAGAGGGAGATGGTTTGATCAACTTGATTAATGTAGCTAAATGTTTAATGATATGTAGGCTTAGTGCCATTCTCACTAATGAAAGTAATTTCTTGTCCATGTAATTAACTTGAGATCTATAAATTACACAATCACGGTTATATTATTCAATATTGTAATGTTTTTGGATAGAAAAATGTATAAGATTTGAAATTGAACCAAATTCCAATGTGTATATGTCGCTCCAAAACAAAGAAAAAGGTGCGTGCTGCCGAGTTCAGCCAAGCGTCTGTTCCCCATCTCATGCGGTGGTAACCGACCATGCGAGCCTGGGATGTTGTTTTTGTTAAATTTGATTTAAATTCGGACCAGTTAGGGTTCAGTTAGGATTTAAATTAATCATTTTAGTTTAGATTTAAATCTAATCTCTAAATTAAATTTATATTTATCTCTATTTTAAATATGGATTTATTTTCTAGTATTTATATAACTTAAATATATGAGGTTTTCTCTAGATTTTTCATTGTATTCATAATTCTCTAATAACTTAGGATTTGATTTAAATGGGAGAGAGTAGCCAAACACGGTCGCGGATAGAGAGAGATTTTGTAAGAGAGGATTTTTCTTTGTAAAGGAGGGTGAGAAGTCGGTATAATCTCTTGTAATTCTTTATCATAGTGGAAGTTTTAGTCGCGGTTTCCAAGATTAGGTGCTAGTTGCGCTGAATCTGGATAAATCTTGTGTGTTTTTGTTGGTGTGTTCTTTTCGTGTGATTTGGTATTCGTCGGATGGTCTTTTTCAATCTACTCTAAAACAAAGGTCTTGGATTTTTTGCTGTGCATAGATGCGTAATCCTTACAACAAATAGTATCAGAACATCAAGTTCGCGTTTTGGAGTTGATTGGGGAGATGCCGTCTACAAATTACGAGATCGAAAAGTTCGATGGGCGCAATAAATTCAGTTTATGGAGATTGAAGATGACAGCACTGCTGAAGCAACAAGGTGTGTACAAATTGTCTTTGCGAAAGACAGGAATCCAGCAACAACCACGGTAGAGGAAAGTATAGAGATGGAGGACAAAACTCACAGTTCAATACAGGTTTTAATGGCCGATAAGGTTCTTTCCAAAGTCGCGTAAGATGACAGTTGTAGAATTGTGGAACATATTGGAGTTCTTTTACATGAAAAAATCTCTTACTAACCGATTCTATCTAAAGCAGTCCGGAAAGCGCGTAGAGATTTTTCGGTTCGGATTATACGAAGGGTTCGCTTAGCCGGAGTTCGCAGGATTGTACAGGCGGGAGAGGATCGTGCATCAATATACTATATTGGGAGATCCTCGGATAGATGGTATTGCATGGCGGATGGTTCAGACAGTTTAGAAGAACAGAACTTTATGACTTAAGACTTTGTAACGACTCTGAATTTACTGTACGAAATTTTTTAATTTAATTTACGGAATGGAGTTTACAATCCCGAGTACAAGTTATAAGTTTATTTTGTTTAAGAATAGCAAAAAATAACTTGTAGCTCATTGGTAAAGTATTGCACTGCTGTGAAGTAGCCTTTGTGTTTGAACCCCATCAGACACATTATATTTTTTCTGATTTTTCTTTTAAATTTTTTATAAGCCCAAAAGTTTACACGTTCAATGCACATAAAAATGAAAAGACAGAGAAAACAAATATGTGCACAATGTTGTAAACACCGGAGTGAACACGTGGCCAAAATCCATCGGCCCCATCCTCTAAATCGACCGGCGAGATTGCTTCCTAGGCCGGCACCGACGGCTCCCCCGAACCCAATGAACCCTGGGCTTTGCACACAAGTCCCTTGGTCTACCCCTAATTTTCCTGCACTGTTTGATTGCTCTACAGAGACTCCTCAATTCCCCAATTTATCATATTTTAATGTATTTTAATTTACTCTTTTAATCCCAAAACCCTAATTCCACACTATAAATACTACCCCATACCCTAGCCCTTTCTCATTCTGAAAACTATAGCCAAAATTCTCAAAATATTCTAAGTACAAGAAGAGTACAAGTGGAGTTAGCAAGAGATCGGCTTTCGGCGAGAATCGAAGCAAGTTCCGGCGACCCCGTGATGCCACGAAGATCAACACTCTCTCGTATATCTTTCCTTAGGATAACTAGCTAGTAAGTCCCTCCCTATCCCTCTTTTTCTTCTTGAAAAATTCTTTTTTTCAAAATATGTCGGTAAGTGGGGTTAATACCGACATTTTATTCTAAACCCTAAAAAGTTTATCTTTTCTTACATATGTTTCATCCATATCCTTACACCATGTTTGTAATTATATAACTAATGGTTAGAACAAACTTTCACCCTAAAATATCATGAAACATAATTTTAAATCAACTTTTATATTAAAATACCATGAACTTTGTATCTACCATATTTAATTGTTTTGCTTAATTATACCTTTAGCAAACTTCACGAAGTAATGACCTACCTCTCACAAAAACATATGGTTTCCATAGCACGATACTCTTTGAACGTATTTTTGCGGCGAATACAATATATTTCATCAAAATACCATGTACTATAAAAAACGGTTTTCTTTTAGATTGTATTTAAAATCCCTTTGCGATTGTGCCTCTACAACTCTCTTTAGGGGACCTGCTATTAGATGGTGTGGATTATCACACATCCTTGGGCTAGTAGAGAGAGATGCAGACCTCCTTACGGAGCATTTGGTCTCGAAAGGTTTTTAATACGGTTTTAAAGAAAAACGCAATTTTCTACTTCAATAAAAATTTAATTTTTATAACTATATAAATATTATTAAAACACATATTTTCAAGATATAATAAAATTACATTTTTTCTAAAGAAAGATGACAAGTTTCACCAAAGTACCATCAGGTTACCCAAAAGACGAGTTTTACACTAAAATACCATGAATTTTCCAAGATATGTAATTATCACTATAATACTTCAAATCTTTAAAAGTCACATCCATGAAACCCTAAATACGATAAATAAATTCTCGAGATTTATTTTGAAATTATAGTAAACTGCTTTTCATAAAAACCCATCGAGTTATATAAAACACCATTTAAGAATTTTAGTAAATATAGGTTTAAGCGGGATCAATTCTCTTGAGCCCCAGAGAGCCGGAAAAAGTGAGTGCTTGTCTATTTAAGATAGAAAACTTAACGGTGTTATCAACGGTAATTGTCTTGGAAAAAAAACACAAATCCTGCCGTACATGTGTAGTAGTTACCGATAAGTCTCGAATCTAATTCAGAATCTAAATCAGTTATAAGTGTCCGACTCTCGTCTGAGTCTAAATCAAACTTGAATTCAAACTCAAACTAGAATCCAATTCAAACATGAATCCAAACGCTAACATGTATACTTGAACTTGAACCTGAATATTAAACCTGAATACATGACTTGACTTGACCGAACCATGGTTATAACTTGACATGACTACAAGCTTATATCCTGAACCTGACTACTTGAACAACTTGTATCCATGGTCAAATCTGATAATTATAATCTATACAATACATTACGGGGTTAACGGGGTAGATTGGTATGGAATATATTAGAAGTGGAATGAGATGGTCACTAAAAGACACCTACATGAACTCTCGTGCCGTTGTTCCGTGGGTTTCAACGGGGCCTTGTACTACATGTTATCTTAGTCCACGGAGCAAGTTGGACTCCTCTCGTATACACTGATACCTTCTGTACCAAGCTATAAACAACTACGTTAGAATAATAAACTAATATTTGTATAACTTAACAGTTTCCGTCCATATTATTTGTACTATCCCTTTCTCTCTTTTGGGACTTACCGAGCGCTAGTTCGCTGACGACATTCCTGTCTATTTCTTTCTTGGAATGTTTGTCGGGAGGACGGGACCCTCAGGAGACCGAGCCCAGTCAGGAGTACTTGGATCAGATTGAGGCACAACCATACTACTAGCTTTACTTGTACTTACCTTCCAGTTTGTATGACACTGTTTAGGCATTGCTTTTATCATTGTACTTTTCCTTTTCAAATCAGTTGTATTATAAAGATGAATGTAAATAAAATTTGCTATTCATTTTATATCTCTTGTCAATTCTTATGCAATTTATATATTGCTTATTTATGCTTAACGTATTTATTTCTGAGTAAATACGTCGTGTGCCTGCCACGTCTGCGTCTCCGTACACTGGGAAGTGGGGCGTGACAGGTTTTGTTGGCGGCCCATGCAGGTCAGTTCTGCATGAAGTCCCAAGCAATATATCACAAGAGTTATAAGAATCAACAACTATATATTCTTTACATTTCAAATTCCTTGAATCTATCCTAACCTTTCCTTTTCTATCAAGGTCATGGATTCTTCCAACTACACCAGCACGAACGTCAATGACAACACTACACCACCTACACTACCACCACCACTTAACGTTGCGGATCTACTGATAAGATCAATGGCGTTCCTTAAAGCAACCAGGAGTCTAGTTGAGGGACAACAGGAGCAGGTTGCTCTCCTTCACTAAGGATTAGTTCGCACTGAGGCATCCTTGATGGCAGCTCATGGTTATATCAAGAAGAAGGAAAGGACACCGCCAACAAGGACTTGCAATTATTGTAAGAAGCTCGGACATATGGTAAAGGATTGTAAACGAGCTAACAATCTTTGTATGATTTATGGATCGCCTAAACACACCCTAAGAGCATGCTTAAAGTACAGAGCAGACGCAAACCCTGCACCAAGTCTGACTATACAAGCTTCTACTACCCTCTTAGCTTTAACTGCACCACCTCTGCACGGACCACCTTTTCCTCGTCAGTCCGAAATGTACCAACAGGCACAAAGAAAAGTGCCAAAAAGTCAGACATTCACGATGCCGGTTGGAGAAGCCGAAGCCACTGGTCAAGTCATCACCGGTAATTCCCAATCCTTTCATCTTTTCAATCCTTGTATACCTCAATATTTTTCCTGTATCAAAACCAACCTCACACAACTTAGGTACTATACTAGTCGCCACCCTTCCTGCACTTGCACTGTTCGACACTGGAGCGTCTCATTGCTTCATATCGCAACGTTTCGTAAGAACGCACGCGATTCCCGTGAAGCCACTCATTTCAAGATGGAATGTCAGGAAACTATGGGATTTGATCAGTGTCTAGTTGTAATTTGCGGACGAGAATTATACGCGAATTTTAAAGTACTGGACATCCTAAATTTTGATGTTGTGTTGGGCATGGACCGGCTGGGAGTTTTCTATGCTACGATTGACTGCCATCAAATCAGAGTAGTATTTGAGATACCAAATCACCCAGTCTTCTACTTCAAGAGTGGAGATAGAGCATTGGAGCCAGGGAGATACCGAAGGAATCTTAGTAGATCCAGCTAAGGTGTCAGCTGTCAGCGAATGGCCGATACCAAAGACGGTGAAAGGCATTCGAAGTTCTTGGGATTAGCAAGATACTACCGAAGATTCATTGAAGGTTTCTTTAAGATTGCAGCACCTCTGACCAAGCTCACACGTAAGGATGAAGCTTTCGTGTGGTCAGAAGCATGTGAACAAGCTTTTGTAGAACTCAAATCAAGATTAACTTCTGCTCATATCCTTGTAATACCGGATCAATCTGAAGGTTTCGTCGTATATTGTGATGCGTCTGGTAAAGAATTAGGATGTGTTCTACACCAGCATAGAAAAGTTGTAGCTTTTGCATTAAGACAGTTGAAAGTTCATGAGCGCAACTATCCAACACATGATCTGGAGTTAGCAGCCGTTATCTTTGCACTTAAGATTTAGCGCCATTATCTTCTTGGAGAACGAGTGGATATATACACAGACCACAAAAGTCTAAAGTATGTATTTACTCAGAAGGAATTGAATATGCGGTAGAGAAAATGGCTAGAACTCATGGCGGACTTCGACATCAACCTATAATATCATCCTGGAAAGGTGAATGTAGTTCCTGATGCACTTAACCACCAGCCATTAGCAATGAATCTCACCGCTCAGTGGAAGCTTCAGCGGGAATTGCACGGGATGGTGATCGAAGTAGTTATGTCAGGTAATATTTCGTATTTGATGAACTTACAAGTCCAGTGCACTATTGTCAATCAGATCAAGGCAGCTCAAGCAAGTGATGCCAAGTTACAAAAGATCAGAGAACAAGTAGAAAGTGGACTTCGAACTGACTTCATCATCCATGAAGATGGATCCTTGAGATATGACAGTAGATTGTGTGTACCAAACGGTCCAGTTCGAGAAGAGTTGATGAAAAAAGCTCAGAGCTCTCCTTACTCAGTACACCCCGGTGGTATAAAAATGTATAAGGATCTACGACAACACTACTGGTGGCATGAAATAAAGCATGAAGTGGCCAGAAGCGTAGTCAAGTGTTTGGTGTGTCAGCAAGTAAAGGCTAAACATCACAGAACTGCTGGTCTACTTCAGCCGTTACCTATTACAGAATGGAAATGGCAGCACATTACCATGGACTTCATGACTGCCCTTCCTCGCAGCACGAAGGGTAACGATGCAGTATGGGTTATTGTGGATCGATTCACCTAGTCGACTCACTTTATTCCCTTTCGAGTTGGCCAATCTACCGAGACGTTAGCAAAAAAGTACATGGAGGTAAGTATGAATCTAAAGTAAGATTTAAGCTCAAAGTGTACTATATTTGATACCCATGAACCTGTAGGATTGCTTGGCACGACAGCAAGGTTTCGGGAGGCTTCGTCCATACCATTTTCAAAAATTTGCCGTACAAAACAATCCTAACCCTAGAATCTTAACTAGTGATACGAAACAATGTGTAAACTACTTTACATCTAAGTGAGTAGGGATTACAACCTTTGTAGTCCGGTCCTTCACTTCTATAGCTCCTTGTAGTGGTCTCTTCGCTGCGATCAATGAACTCCTGGACTCTTGAGAGGCTCCACAAGGTGAATGATGCATACTTGCTTGAAGTCTTCAAGGTCGAAGATGATCTACGTCGAGGAGACACTAACCCAAGCTATCTCTTCACTAATGTGGGATTAGTGAAGCTAACAACCTAAACTAAATTGCTAATCTAGTAGAGAATGATGAAGTAGGATTTTTTTTCACTTTAGAATTACTTTTTCTCACTAATTTTACGCTCCTCTCAAAAACATATAGAGCTCTCTCTTAAGCTTGAGGAAGATGAAGCAAATAATGGATGAGAGAGTGAATGGCAACCATAGGTGAGAAAATATCTCATATAACTCATGTAGAGACTTAACCATGAGTTTAGATAATGGTTGGGTTAACAAAAATCTAGTGTAAGACAAAACTAGTGGACTAAGTCAATGGATCTCCAAGCTTCTACAAGCTTCATGCCATTTGACCAATTTCTAACTAATAATTGATTTACTCTAAATAAATAAAGCCTTAATTATCTTTAGCATGGTGTAAGTCTCATACGCCCATGTTGCATGTGGCATCAAGCATGGCACAAAAAGAAAACACAATTAACATATATTATATATATATTAAGTGTGCACATGTGAGAAAAAAGAAATGCGAAGTGAGATAATATTAGTTAATGTAAATTAATATATCAAACATATAATTATACATTAAATCATTAAATTAACACTTGATTTAATAATCCGGTTATATCTCATATGACCGACTAATATTATTTGTATCAACTTATCGAATCAACACTTGATTCGATAATCCGGTTATATATCTCATATAACCGACCGATACAGTATCGACTTATCGAATCAACATTTGATTTGATAACCCGGCTATATCTCATATAACCGATCGATATCTTATATCGCTAGAATAGAATACGATATCACATACTCGTATTAATCTCAGTCCCGCACATATCACATATGTGCTCCTATTTCGTTTTCCCTGAGCCAGTGAAAGCTCTGTGTAGGACTCTAAAGATTCGTCAATACGCCGGCAGTAGGTGATGATCACATCAAGCACCCACAAGCCGTCAGCTGTACTAGCTGGACGTAACGACTACCCGGGTATTGAGCGATCAGAAGATCAACAAGCAAGCCTGCTTCTACTCCTGAAAAGCCTGTCAGTAACACTACCGTACAGTCCGGTCTTTTCGTCTGATATGTCGCATATCTAGGGGTGGTAAACGTCAGACCCCAGTAACCGATAAGTCGTGCCGATGTAAGGCTCATAACGGGTTGAGAAACTACTGATAACACTTATCAGTAAATCTTCGCAGCAGCCCTGGTCAGGGACTTATCATTATGGCCAATCGAGCACAGCGCAACATCAACCCCCAATACCGGAGAGACGAATCCCCTCCTATCGCTCATTGGCTTCATGTGATTCAAGACTGTACCTAAAATCCACCGTTTTGCACGTTCTCTTGAACGTGGTAAGGTGGAAATCAAAGCACAGTGGGAATCACACAAGACTCTATGACGATCTCGGGTCTACAGACTAACCTGTACCAGTGTCACCAGAGAACTGCTATCTGATGATAGGTATAATACCAGCTAGGAGTTCTCGGCGAATCCGTTCATTGTACCCGGTCTCCACTGAGCACCCGTATACCATCTTTGATTTCAAACACCAATGGATGTGGGATCATCCATCGCCCATCATATGGGTCAAGATACGTATACGCTAGTCTACTCTGGAATATCGATGCCCTGTCTCGATACACCCTCAACTAGGAACAATTATAGGGTGTACTTGTGGACTACCATTGTCCCCACTAGTATGATCTCCATCATAGTCCTGGTAGTCAAGTACACATCCTAAGGGCTTTATCAACATGTGAGAGCAAGACAGCATCACTTATACAAGTCAACATGTTAAGACAAAGAGCAACCAGATAGCATACTATCATGTCGAGCAAGAAAGTCCTCTATATATATATCCAAGCATCCACTATAATATACATCACATGTACAATAATGGCCTCTAGGGCATACATATAACTAATAATCTCCTACTTGCACTAAGGCCAGTTGTTTTAGTATCTCATATCCAACATCCCGAAGAGTCTCTCAAATTGTATCTGGGGAATGGCCTTTGTGAGTGGTTCTGCCGTGTTGTCCTTCGTGTCAACTCTCCTGACCTTGATCTCCCGGCGATCAACTATCTTCCGGATCAGGTGATACCGCCTCAGAATATGCCTGAATCGCTGATGGGACCTGGGTTCCTTGACCAAGGCCACTGCTCCATTTTTATCGCAATATAAAGGTATTGGACGCTCAATGGACGGAACCACTCCAAGTTCAGTTATGAACTTCTTCATCCAGACAGCCTCTTTGGCAGTATCGTTGGCAGCGATGTATTCAGCCTCCATCGTCGAGTCTGCCACAGTTTCCTGTTTGGAACTCTTCCAACAAACCGCCCCTCTATTGAGGGTAAAGACAAATCCCGAGACCGACTTAGAGTCGTCCTTATCACTCTGGAAGCTCGAATCGGTAAAGGACTCCACTTTGAGTTCACCGTTACCATACACCAAGAACATCTCTTTAGTCCTTCTTAAGTACTTGAGTATATTCTTCACAGCTGTCCAGTGACTCTCTCCTGGATCTGCTTGATACCTAATCACTATACTTAGTGAGTATGCTACATCGGGTCTGGTACATAATATCGCATACATGATAGAGCCTACTTCCGAAGCATAGGGTATCCCTTGTATGCGAGCTCTCTCCAAATCAGTCTTAGAAGACATCTCTTTGGAGAGAGTGAGTCCTGTGATCGTGGGTAAATTCCCACGCTTGAATTCTTCCATACTAAATCTCTTTAGTATGGTGTCTATATACCTGGATTGGGACATTCCCAGTATCCGTTTAAATCTATCTCTATAGATCTTAATCCCCAAGATGTAGGAGGCATCACCTAGATCTTTCGTTAAGAATCTTTGTGATAAGAAGAGCTTGACCGATTGCAACATAGGAACATCATTTCCTATCAAGAGTATATCATCCACGTATAATACGAGGAAGACCACTTTACTCTCTGCCACCTTCTTGTATATACAAGGTTCATCTACGTTTTTGATGAAGTCAAACTTTTTGACTACCACATTAAAACAGATGTTCCAACTCTGCGATACTTGCTTTAACCCGTAGATGGATTTAAGCAGCTTGCACACCTTCCCGCTGTCCACGAAACCCTCTAGTTGAGTCATATACACACACTCTTCTAAATCACCATTTAGAAAGGTGGTCTTAACATCCATTTGCCAGATTTAGTAGTCATGGTATGCAGTGATGGCAAGCAGGATCCGGATGGACTTAAGCATAGCCACTGGAGAAAAATGTTTCATCATAGTCCACACCTGGTCGTTGACAAAAACCTTTTGCAATAAGTCTAGCTTTGAAAGTCTCAACTTTTCCATCTACACCAAGTTTCTTCTTAAAGATCCATTTACTCCCGATGGGTTTTACCATTTCAGGAGCAACTTCCAAAGTCCATACTTTGTTGGTGTACATGGATTCCATCTCAGATCGCATAGCATCCAGCCATTTCATAGAGTCCCCACTCGTGATGGCCTGCTCGAAGCTAGTTGGGTCATCATCTACCATGATGAAATCCTTGCTCCCACCATTTACGAGAAAACCGTAGTATCTCTCAGGTGGATGAGGAACCCTACTAGATCGGCGGAGAGGCTGGGGTTCGTTGGGAACTATCGAATCCTCTGGTTCTACCAAATCTTCTGTCGTAGTTTGTATAGCTGGAACTTCTTCCAGTTCTACCTCCTTGCCACTAATTTCTTTCATAAGAAAACCTTTTTATAAAAAGGTGGCATGTCGAGAAACAAACACCTTTTGTTCCTCGGAGTGGTAGAAGATATACCCACGCGAATGTTTGGGATATCCTATAAACTTGCACAGAACTGACCTTGCATCGAGCTTGTCCGGATTTTGTGTCTTTACATAGGCCGGACAACCCCATATCTGAATAAAATTAAGATATGGCCTCTTCCCATTCCATATCTCATATCGAGTGGTAGACACTTATTTGGATGGAACTCTATTCAATAGGTATGTTGCTGTCTCAAGAGCATAACCCCAAAAGGAAATAGATAACTTAGCGGTGCTCATCATAGAGCGCACCATATCTAATAGGGTGCGATTCCTCCGTTCTGATACGCCGTTGTATTGTGGTGTATATAGAGGAGTAAGCTGAGAGAGAATCCCATTCTCTTTTAAATAGTCCAGGAACTCATTGCTCAAGTATTCTCCCCCCCGATCAGAACGAAGGATTTTAATACTTTTACCCATTTGGTTCTCAACTTCATTCTTATATTCTTTGAATTTCTCAAAAGCTTCAGACTTGTGTTTCAACAGGAACACATGTCCGTATCTTGAGAGATCGTCAGTGAATGTAATGGAGTATGAAGAACCATTCCTGGCATGTGTAGACATGGGACCGCATACATCACTATGTATCAGTCCCAAGAGTTCCGTAACTCTTTCTCCGTGTCCAGTAAACGGAGTTTTGGTCATTTTACTTTTGAGACATGACTGGCAAGTGTCATAAGATGAAAATTCGAACGGTTTCAAATATCCATCTTTATGTAACTTAGCTAGTCGTGTCGCATTGATATGACCTAGTCTACAATGCCATAAGAAGGATTCGTTCAGTTCTGAACTCTTCCACTTGTGTGCATTTTGTACGTTAAGAATTATGGTTTGATTTAGAATGTATATGACATTATTTAACGAGCCTGATCCAATCAACTTTTGATTCAGGAAGATGTTCATAACATTATCCTGTACTACAAAATTATATCCTTCATTACTTAATAAAGAAACTGATATAAGATTGCATATCAGGGTCGGTATGTAATAGCATTCGTTGAGAATCAATATATTACCATTTGGTAATACAAGGTGATATTCGCCAACTGCTTTGGCTGCAACATTTGCACCATTCCCTACTAGTACGGAATGATCACCTATTCCCAGTTCTCTACCTTTCCTTAGCCCATGTAACATATTACATATGTGGGATCCCGATCCAGTATCTAATACCCAGGACGTAGAGTGTACTGAGAAACAGTTCTGGGTGACTAACACACCCGAAGAAGATGTATCAACATACTCATTCTTCATTTGGGTGGCATAGAAATCCGAATATTTTCCTATTTCCTGCTCGGACTTATAACAATTATAAGTTGGAGCGGAACCAACGTTCCTCTGCTCAGCATAACAAGCGGGTTAAGTCAATACATCCATATTATTATCTTAATTAAGGTCTGACATGGTCGCTACCTGGAGAGAGAGAGAGAGAGAGAAGAAAACACTTTAGCGTATGCTCTTACAAGATTAGATTGGTTTATTATCTTATCTAATCAGGATGACTACCACTGTTTTTATCAAATCTTCCTTCAAACCCTAAAAGGTAAGACTGATCGGGATTAATTACACCTTACAAGTTCGCCAATCTTTCGGCCAGGCCAGTGTTGGTACTTTGAGGGAGGTTCCTCGTGCTTTCACACGGACCTAATTAAAATAAATCTTGTTTTCCCAGGGGCGTAACCCCGTTAACACCTTTCTAGACACCTACTTGATTGGCTAAATTGTGATGTGTAAAACTCTCCCATGAGTAACTCTTACTCGCAGTGGGTATCGGGATCCAACTATCTCATAGAAAATATGCAATCTCATTGCAAATTTCAACACTTGAAATTCCCGATAATACTTTTTACCCCCATCGTCCTATGACCTTGACGGAGGCCAAACTACCCATAGGGCGCTAGTCAAGTTCAACCCGTTCATTTCTTGATTGAATTAGACCCACCCGCATGACCCTTGACGGAGGCCAAACTACGCCGTACGAATACCCTAATCCAATCGTATCTCATGCTGCAGATACGTACTAATCATCTACCGTACACTACGCCTTGACGGAAGCCAAACTACCGTAGCACGAATACTAAAATAACACTTATCTGAAATGACGGAGAGCTATGCAGGTTTTTAAGAAAACCATGAGCGTAATGAACTTGATATCGTTGTAGAAACAAGTGATTTTTGAAAAAGAAATATTTTTGAGGCTTTTTACTAGTTTTGCTGAAGAGGTCACTCCCGGTGAAGGAATCTCGGCTCTTTCCTTATCGAATAAGGTGCAGGATGTTTCATAAATACCGCTATGCAAAGTAAGAACTAAAAGAAGCAATCAAAAGACAAAACCAAGTGGGTTGTAGCATCTTCTAGTTTCGCTAAAGAGGTCACTCCCGGTGAAGGGATCTTGGCTCTTTTCTCATCGAATGAGGTGCTGGATATTCTACAAGGAATACCGCTATGCAAAGTAAAAACTAGAGCTACCCTTTTTTGAAAATTTGATTCTACAACATCTTTTAGGTTTCTTTTCTTTTCATTAATCTCATTAATGAATTCCCATCATTTATGCTTCCTAAGCATCACAGAAGAAACGAAAATACAACGTACGCTTATACCATCCGCATTCGCCACAGTGTCCCGTTATGTACCGTTAGGTTACTTAACTAACGGCATAGCGGGGCGGGACTAGCGCGAGTGCAAAACATAAGCAACGTTTATTATATATCATATATACAATAATAAAGCATTCGTCTCAGATATATAAAGTGATCACGTCACAAAATATCAGCAGCAGAAGATAACATATGAAATATTGGATATACTAGGAATTCCGTGTTTTATTTTAAGCTAGTATAAAAAACGGATTCCACGGTCGCGATGAATAGCCAAACCCACATCCCTAGACCCCTACGAGAGCGGCAAGCAACCCTACCAATTCTAGAGTTATGAAACCCGGATTCGACTCCTCGAGATGGTCTCCCACTGGACTCTAGAACCCGGTTACTTGTGCTCCCCTCCTTAGGTCTATCCTAATGCGGAAAAGTAAATAATATACAACAATGGTGACATTATACTCAACCCGGAAGTGCCCCAATAAAAGAATATTACATACAATGAATTTTACATGAATGAAAATAAAAACTCTCATCTCATATAAAACCCCCGGCTATTCAAAACATGACGATCCAATAAACATAACCCAGCAACACATAACATCATATGTCATCAACGTAAGTAAATATGCGTATCACAATTGTTGTTGACATACAGCAACGAAAACAGTGATACACCACATATTACACTTACGGTCGCAGAAAAGAAAATGTCAAACTACAACATTTGGAATCCATAATCACCTTAGACATCATACACCCAAAATATCACATACTTTGGATTTCATGCCTAACTATATGAATTCCACATATTGTATCACATTCCACAAATAGATAGACGACGTTAAACATTCCGATCGAATCAACAAACACCTAAAATTTCCCAAAAAGCTCAACACTTGAGCGCAGTTTAAAAATACTCATCACATGCCACAGTACCTATGGACTAATCGTAAAAGGGTTAACCCTTGCCTCACCTATGGCGCCGTGGAACTACCGCAAACCCTAGGGTTTGGCTGTGGTTCTTACGGTCATAGAATCGAGTTAGGGTTTTGTTCTTCTAGAGGGTCCACCGCATTACTTGCATGATTTTTGAATGTTCTTTAACTCGGAAAAAATCCAACTATTGGAAAATTTTCCGTCGAGGGTTAAAGTGGGTATTTGATATCCGTTCAAACTTTTTAACACCATCTAAACAACCCGAAATATAGTTAGAATTACGACTACGAAACCCTATGAATTGCCTTTGCAAAAAGATAACATCATATGCAAATTTAGCAGAAACAAGTAACACCTGAAACACCAAAACCCAGACCCTAGAACACAAAAAAAATTTGAAGCCAGAACTTGAAACCAGGGCCGGCCTGCTCGGTTTTAGTGGTGATTTGGTCTGCCAAAAACCGTCCATATTGCTTCAAATTTTCATAGTGTTCATGTTATATCACATACAACATTCTGCAGTTGCTAAAATAATTTTTAGAGGCTATTTAAAAATCGACAGAAACTGGATTTGTGTATCGGGTGTTTCGGAGTTATTTCGGTTTCGTAATCCTAAAAACATCGTCTAAATCTCTAGCTTGGCTCTGATACCACTGTAGTATTGCTTGGTACGACAGCAAGGTTTCGGGAGGTATCGTCCATGCCATTTTCAAAAATTTGCCGTACAAAACAATCCTAACCCTAAAATCTTAACTAGTGATTTAGACGAAACAATTTGTAAACTACTTTATATCTAAGTGAGTAGGGATTACAACCTTTGTAGTCCGGTCTTTCACTTCTATAGCTCCTTGTAGTGGTCCCTTCGCTGCGATCAATGAACTTCCGGACTCTTGAGAGGCTCCATAAGGTGAATGATACATACTTGCTTGAAGTCTTCCAAGTCAAAGATGATCTACGTCGAGGAGACACTAACCCAAGCTACATCTTCACTAATGTAGGATTAGTGAAGCTAACGCCCTAAACTAAATTGCTAATCTAGAAGAGGATGATGAAGTAGGATTTTTGCTCACTTTAGAATTACTTTTCTCACTAATTTTATGCTCCTCTCAAAAATCTAGAGAGCTCTCTCTTAAGCTTGAGGAATATGAAGCAAATAATGGATGAGAGAGTGAATGGTAACTATGGGTGAGAAAATATCTCATATAACTCATGAAGAGACTTAACCATGAGTTTAGATAATGGTTGGGTTAACAAAAATCTAGTGTAAGACAAAACTAGTGGACTAAGTCAATGGAACTCCAAGCTTCTACAAGCTTCATGCCATGTGACCAATTTCCAACTAATAATTGAGTTACTCTAAATAAATAAACTCTTCATTATCTTTAGCATGGTGTAAGTCTCATACACCCATATTGCATGTGGTATCAAGCATGACACAAAAAGAAAACACAATTAACATATATCATATATATATTAAGTGTGCACATGTGAGAAAAAAGAAATGCTTAAGTGAGCTAATATTAGTTAATGTAAATTAATATATCAAACATATAATTATACATTAAATCATTAAATCAACACTTGATTTAATAATCCGGTTATATCTCATATGACCGACTAATATTATTTGTATCAACTTATCAAATCAACACTTGATTCGATAACCCGGTTATATATCTCATATAACCGACCGATACAGTATCGACTTATCGAATCAACATTTGATTCGATAACCCGGCTATATCTCATATAACCGATCGATACCTTATATTGCGAGAATAGAATACGGTATCACATACTCGTATTAATCTCGGTCCCGCACATATCACATATGTGCTCCTACTTCGTTTTGCCTAAGCCAGTGATACCTCTGTGTAGGACTCTAAAAGCTCGTCGATGCGCCGGCAACAGGTGATGATCACATCAAGCACCCATAAGCCGTTAGCGGTACTAGCTGGACGTAACGGCTACCCGGGTATTGAGCGATCAGAAGATCAATAAGCAAGCCTGCTCCTACTCCTGAAAAGCCTGTCAGTAATACTACCGTACAATCCGGTCTTTTCGTCTTATATATCACATATCTAGTGGTGGTAAACGCCAGACCCCAGTAACCGATAAGTCATGCCGATGTAAGGATCATAACGGGTCGAGAAACTACTGATAACACTTATCAGTAAATCTCCGTAGTAGCCCTGGCCAGGGACTTATCGTTATGGCCAATCCAGCACAGCGCAACATCAACCCCCCATACCGGGAGAGACGAAACCCCTCCTATCGCTCATTGCCTTCATGTGATTCGGGACTGTACCCAAAAGCCACCATTTTGCATGTTCTCTTGAACGTGGTAAGGTGGAAATCAAAGCACAGTAGGAATCACACAAGACTCTATGACGATCTCGGGTCTACAGACTAACCTGTACCAGTGTCACTAGAGAACTGCTATCTGACGATAGGTATAATACCAGCTAGGAGTTCTCAGCGAGTCCATTCAGTATACCCAGTTTCCACTGAGCACCCGTATACCATTTTTGATTTCAAACACTAATGGATGTGGGATCATTCTTTGCCCATCATATGGGTCAAGATGCGTATACGCTAGTCTACTCTGAAATATCGATGCCCTGTCTCGATACACTCTCGACTTGGAACAATTATAGGGTGTACGTGTAGACCACCATTGGCCCCACTAGTATGATCTCCATCATAGTCCTGGTAGTCAAGTACACATCCTAAGGGCTTTATCAACATGTGAGAGCAAGACAGCATCACTTATACAAGTCAACATGTTAAGACAAAGAGCAACCAGATAGCATACTATCATGTCGAGCAAGAAAGTCCTCTCTATATATATCCAAGCATCCACTATAATATACATCATATGTACAATAATGGCCTCTAGGGAATACATATAACTAATAAAACTCATGCAGGAGATCGTGATACTACATGGAGTACCAGTTTGCATCGTCTCCGATCTTGATACCAGATTCCGATCACAGTTTTGGCAGAGTCTGCAAGCTAGCCTGGGAACGAGTCTGAACTTCAGCATGACTTACCATCCACAAACGGACGGACAGTCTGAGCGAACAATTCAGATTCTGGAGGACACGCTAAGAGCTTGTATGTTAGACTTCGGAGGTTCATGGGAAGATCACCTACACCTTGTGGAGTTTTCATACAACAATAGGTATCAGGCGGGTATTGGAATGTCACTTTTTGCAGCATTATACAGAAGGAAGTGTCGATCACCACTAAGTTGGGATGACGTTGGAGATCGTGAACTCCTAGGATCAGAGATGATTGTGGCAACTGTGAACGTAGTCCGCACGATCAGGGAAAGAATGCGCATAGCCCAAGATCGACAGAAGTATTGGACTGATGCAAAGCGGCGACATATGGAGTTCCAACCTGGAGACCATGTTTTTATGAATATCTCTCCAAACAGAGGAGTGATTCGCTTTGACAAGTGGGGTAAGCTAAGTCTAAGATACATAGGACTGTTCTATATACTCGAACGAGTTAGAGAAGTGGCCTACCGATTAGCACTTCCACCCTCATTGGAAAGAGTGCACAGCGTGTTCCACATATCCCAGCTCCGAAGATATGTGAGCGACCCCAGCCACATCTTTAATTACTCCGAGCTCACCGTCCAGACGGACCTAACTTGCGAGCAACAACCCATTGAGATCCTGGACAGAAAGGTGAAGGCACTACGGAACAAGGAAGTTAACTTGGTCCGAGTGATGTGGAGAAAACTTTCGCTAGGAGAATCAACATGGGAACGAGAAGATGACATTCATGCAAGATACCCTCACTTATTTGTACATTAGTGTTGGGGTCGAAAATTATACCCCGATTGACCAAGTCAAAGTCAAAAGTCAACCCTAAGCAAGCGGGCCCAAGCCCAGAGCAAGTGGGCCCATGCCCGAGTCGGGCCCCGGGGCCAATCTCCCCCAGACCAAAATGAAATCATGTAATAAATAATTTTGATGTAATTTTTTATGCATGAATGTAAGAAAAATGGGAATAAAGCCAAATTCTTGTAAAGCCCATGGCTCATATGCAAAAGAAATGAGCACATGAGGCATGGGATGGGCAAAATCCCAAGAGGCTATATGTAAATTTGTAAGCCTATATAAGACAACATGATAATAAAATAAAACATAACTTTTTATTCCCCACAAAAAATCTAGGGTTTGTGCCTCCTTCCCCTTTTTTAAGGTTCTAAACCTTCTTTCCTTTTCTGAATAAAATCAAGAGTTTTACTCTTTCTTTTCCAAAAATAAATAGTTTTCCACCACAAAACCTATAAAAGGGAGCTCGGATCTTCCATCAGATCTTAAAAAGGAGAGATTTTTAAAATCTCACCCCTCTTGTTCTCCAAGATCCAGCCAACAAAAGAGGAGGAAGGAGAGTCATCTCCAAAGATCCCATTTTGGGAAAGATCCAAGACTCAGGGGAAAAGAAAGGGGTCCCCTTGAGCATTTACAAAGATTCCCTGGAGTTTAACTTCACAAATCAAAGTTTCTGGGAGTTTAACTCCATAAAAATAAACAAACAATAATAATACATCTTTTTTTTAAGGAGTTTAACTCCAAAAGTAAATAGGAGTACAACTCGCAGTATGGGAGGCTGAGCCCCCCCTTATTTTCCGCTGGCGCCTTGTCCCCAGCGCCCGCGTGCCAGGAACGTGAGGCGCCGGCGCCCATCTCCCAGCGTCCGCGTGCCAGGCACGTGAGGCGCTGGTGCCTTCTCCCACGCGTCCTTTGGATGCCCTTTCCTACACACACACACACACACACACACACACACTATATCCCCTTAGAAAAAAATTTCTAACGGGGCACTGCCTTGCACCCCGTAAGGGGGCTGCTAGCCCTTTGACCCCCAGCCCGCTATCCGGGTAGCGGGACCCCCGTAAACTCTGTGAGGCTCTCGATATATCTAAGCCCCCCTCCAAAACACAACATACGTACACTGCACATTGAGTTCGCATGACTAGTTTAACCCGTCAATCGGAGGTTTCCTCGCTCCAAAGGCGAGGGGTAATTAACGGCAGCTTAGTCCGCGGCTGCCAAAGATTTGGATCCCCACCATCATTAAACCCTGGCCTACCCTAGGCAGGGGGAATCTATAGTACGCCTGACAAGCGACGTGTACTCCCATCTCAATGGGGTGATGAAAAACACCCTACAGATTCTGGCACGCCCGGTGAGACTTATCTCTCCTCCTATATTTTGGGTTAAATGTTCACGCGAACTCAATCAATATACATATCGATTGCCTGTACTGAAATCATGCTTCTTTGTACAGGTTAACAAATTTCAAATTGCAATCTCCGGACGCAATAAAATGTCTCCAAGGATCAGCTCAGCTCTCGACACAGCTCCCATCTCCTACACGATGAAGATGGACGCCAGGACGGTCCTCCGGGCCAGTCTCGGGCGACAATGGGAGGAGGAGCCGCTATCATTTGGCTTTATTCTGTTCGTGTCAACTAACGCCATCCCAGCTCCTCAAGCTCCGGTAACAGATAAACCGGCCTCGAAAGGCAAGAGGCCAAATGTGGTGATCTCGAGGGCACCACTACCCAAACGCAAGTCGGTGTTTGAATGACTTTTCTTGGCCCCAGTTGGGGGCAAGGCCATCAATACCAACAAAGCAACAAGGCATCTCAGGCAAGCTTCAGCAACGCCCCTGACAACTGCTTAATTGGGTATCTTCTCTAAGCTCCCCGTTAATCGGCTCATGATGGCTTCCTGGATGACGGATACCCGTCAAGCCCTCAAAATCGAGAATCTAAGACAGAAAAGGCTCAGATATAGAGCCAACAAAAGGGCTAGGACTCATGCTAGGCTGAACTTCATGAGTTTCCAAGAACAGGCTTACCCCGCCAAAGATAAAGAGATGGCTGGATATATGGTCCACATTGTCTATATGGTGGGCACACGCAGCAAGAGCAAGGATGCGGCCACTACATCTAAAATTCAATCTGGTGTGAATGTGGTTGTCACTTCCCAAGAACAGCATCCTCCGGAAGGTAATGAAACTCCTCCCAGTGAAGCTGATAAGCAGAGATATCCCTCGGTTCATGAGGAGTCGAGCCCGGAAAGCGTAGAGGAGCCAATCTTCCGTCCCAAGAATGCAGAGCAGCAACTTCTCCAAGAGCTCCGAAAATAGGTCAGAAGTAAAGACAAGGAGATGACCAAGCTCTACTCAAAAATTGACGACTTGACAAACGTCGTCTTACAACTCACAGCCCAACTTGCCTCTCAGCCGTCTAATCAAGCGCAGGGTTCTGTTCATGAACCGGGAAACGGTGTCCTAAGACAGCCGACACCTATTCCCTCAAATCTAAAGGTGGGAGGACCGCATGAAAGTCAGTCGCATCCTATCTCGGGAAATGTCTTAGCTACCGGTGATAATAGCCCGCTAACTCAAGATCAAATCACGGATTTGGTTGCCAACAAAGTCAAAACCTTGATAGCCGAAACTGAAGCGCAAAAAGATATCAGCAGTAGTGGGAGACCATATCTTGCTCAGTATGATCTGGTAGAATTTCCTAGCGGCTATCTCATCCCCAAATTCGGAAGATTTGATGGGACGGGAAATGTGAATCAGCACATCGCCCATTTTAAAGCCTCATGCGGGAATACTGGGGGCAATGATGCGCTGCTCCTCCGCCAGTTTGTTAATAGCCTGACCGATGTCGCTTTCGACTGGTACGCGAGCATACCGGATGGCTCCGTTACTACTTTCGTCCAAATGGAATCTTTGTTTCAACAAAAGTTCATAAGTGTCAGCGATAAGATCACCATTGCCGACCTCGTAAGGACCAAACCAAAGAACAACGAAAGCAGCACGGACTTTATAACCCGATGACGCAATCTCTCCGTCAAATGCGAATCACCGATAGAGCAGGACCAATCTGTCAGCCTTCTCGTCGGAAATCTCAACAATTGGATGGCCCCGTTTTTATGCATCGCGGGTCTCAAAACATTCCAAGAGCTGACCAGGAAAGTCCAGATGTTGGAGCACTCAAAGCAGGAGTCCTCCTCTAATTCCCAAAATAACAATAGGTCCTGGAGAAACCGAAAGGATGATAATCGCAAAGACGGAAATTCCGACGATGCTGAATCTTTTAGCATTTCGGCTAACCGAAATAAGCGAGGGATGAGCGGGCCTAATGAAATCCAGCCTTGGAAGCCAGTGTTCGGAGAGGGAGGAGGATCTCCACTGAAAGAGAAGCTGGATAAAGTCTATTCCTTCAGAAGGGACAAAGTCCACAAGATATTCAAGGACGTCCTAAGAAACGGTCTACAACTGCCAGAATCAAAAAAACCGCAAGAAGCGAATATGCCCGACGACCCCAAATACTGCCCTATCATAGAGTGATAGGTCATGCCATTGAGGACTGCTTTGTCTTCAAAGATTGGGTCGAAAAGCAATACAAGGCAGGAGAGATAGAACTGTCTAAAGGCGTGTTAACAAACAGTCAAGCTGCAACCGCCAATTTCATACAAACGGAGACGAAGTCCTTCGTGAAACTGATTCTCTCAGACATCTGCCTTTCTCTAAGAACAGTCGACCACCACGTCGTTTAACTGGGGGACAACCGATCACCACGTCAGTAAACTGGGAACCGATGACCACCATGTCGTTAAACTGGGAACAGTCGACCTCTAAGTCGTTAAACTGGGGATGTAAAAATGCGTAAATGAAACAAATATAAAAATATAAAAAATAAAAAGCCGAAATGATGGAGCAACTTGCAATAAAAATCAGCGAATAAAAATAAAAATGAAAATTAAACCAAAATGATGGGGCAACCGCGAATAAATAGCCAAAATGATAGGGCAATCGCGATAAGTAAAGCTGAAATGATAGAGCAATCGCGGTAAAAAAACGGCGAATGATGAGTCGCTCCTGGTACCATATTCCAGTGCAGCGATGCAGACGCCAACCAAAACTCAAATCCCCGAATATCCCAATGGCGAATGATGAGTCGCTCCTGGTACCATATTCCAGTGCAGCGATGCAGACGCCGTCCAAAACTCAAATCCCCAATGGCGAATGATGAGTCGCTCCGTGTACCATATTCCAGTGTAGCGATGCAGAAGCCAACCAAAATTCAAATCCCCAAATGGCGAATGATGAGTTGCTCCTGGTACCATATTCCAGTGCAACGATACAGACGCCAACAAAATCCCAAAATTCTCCCTGCCCTACGGTTGGTCCCCAAACTGGCTACCGTATACAATCCATGGGCTCAAATAATCCTCATCACACCCATATCCCACCGCAATCACCAGTTACACGGCCGATCTCCGCCCTTGGAATTATGCTCCATTTGGGAAGACCCACTCATGTGTCCTCACGATACATGAGAAGAACAAACTTACGAGATCCTCTCGACTCGTAAGAAAACACCTTCGTGGGATCCTTACGACTAAGGAAAAACACACTTGGGAGTCCCCACGACCATAGTCACAAACTCGTCGTTCGGGAATAATTCGGTGAGGTCGAAAATTCGGATTCGGAGAATTATTCGGAAAAAATCGGCAGGTATTCGGGAAAGATTCGGTAAGTGTTCGGGAAATGTTCGGGAAAGATTTCGAGCGATAAATTAATATATGAGACGCTAGGTTTTGATTTTGTTAATTATTTGCTGTTTTTTGAATTATTCGGTGTTTTATCACATAATTCGGGAATAATTCGCGAATTATTCGTGAATAATTCGCGAATTATTCGGCCAGTTCGGCAATGGCGATTAATTCGGAGATTAATTCGTCTGATCAAAAATTCGTGAATTATTCGCGAATTCGGCGAATAATTCACGAATTATGTGACTATGCCCACGACCCCTAAGGAGAAAGTACACCTACGAGATCCTTTCGAATTGTAGGGAGAAAATGCTTTTATGGGACCCTTACGGCTCATAAAATTGAAAAGTCTTAGGTGATAGGGTCCTAAACCTGTCTCCTAAGCCATCGCTCCCCAACGGGTAAAGGCAAATGATGAATTGCTCCTGGCACTTGTGTTCCAGTGTTAACAACGCTGATGCCGACCCCTACCCCCAAAATTCCAAACTTCCGATCCAATAGACCCCTAAGTTTTTAAACTGGGAACAGATGACCTTTAAGTCATTAAACTGGGAATATATGACCCCTAAGTCATTAAACTGGGAATGAGGGAAATTCCCTCACGGCAGATGATGATTCGCTTATGGTACCATATTCCAGTGTAGCGATGCTGATACCAAACCAAAACCAAAATTCCCAAATCCTCTCATGGCAAATGATGATTCGCTCCTGGTACCATATTCCAGTGTAGCGATACTGATGTCAACCCAAATCAAATCAAATTAGCAAGTCAACCAACGACCTCCCCGTTGGAATTAAGCCCCACCTCGGAAATAAGTCAAATCCCAACACCGCGGAAAGCGGAGCAAATCAAATCGAATTCTGACACCGCAAGAAGCGGAGCAAGTCAAATCCAGCACCGACCGTTCACGTCGCTAAAAGGGCAGCACCGACCGTCCACGTCGCTAAAAGGGCAGCACCGACCGTCCACGTCGCTAAAAGGGCAGTATCGTCCGTCCAAGTAGAAAAAAAAGGGCAGCACCGACCGTCCACGTCGCTAAAAGGGTAGAACCGACCGTCCACGTCGCTAAAAAGGCATCACCGACCATCCACGTCGCTAAAAGGGCAGAACCGACCGTCCAAGTCGGAAAAGGGGCAGAACCGACCGTCCAAGTCGCAAAAAGGGCAGCATCGACTGTCCACATCGCTAAAAGGGCAGAATCGACCGTCCAAGTGGCAAAAAGGGTAGAACTGACCGTCCACATCGCTAAAAGGGCAGTACCGACTGTCCATGTCGTAAAAAGGGCAGTGCCAGCTTCCCAAAAAGCGGGAACCAAATCAACCCGCCTCCACATGAAAGAAGGTCTATCAATTTCATGCACATGCCCCACATGTGCGCTGTGCATTTATTGATGGGGGGCATTTTGTTGGGGTCGAAAATTACACCCCGGTTGACCAAGTCAAATTCAAAAGTCAACCCCAAGCAAGCGGGCCCAAGCCCAGATCAAGTGGGCCCATGCCCGAGTCGAGCCCCGCGGCCAATCTCCTCCATGCCAAAATGAAATCATGTAATAAATAATTTTGATGTAATTTTTTATGCATGAATGTAAGAAAAATGGGCATAAAGCCAAATTCTTGTAAAGCCCATGTCTCATGTGCAAAAGAAATGAGCACATGAGGTATGGGATGGGCAAAATGCCATTTTGTAAAGTCCAAGGGGCCATATGTAAATTTGTAAGCCTATATAAGGCAACATGATAATGAAATAAAACATAACTTTTTATTCCCCTCAGAAAAGCTAGGGTTTGTGCCTCCTTCTCCTTTCTTAAGGTTCTAAATCTTCTTTCCTTTTCTGAATAAAATCAAGAGTTTTACTTTTCCTTTTGCAAAAATAAATAGTTTTCCACCACAAAACCCACAAAAGGGAGCTCGGATCTTCCATCAGATCTTAAAAAGGAGAGATTTTTAAAATCTCACCCCTCTTGTTCTCCAAGATCCGGCCAACAAAAGAGTAGGAAGGAGACTCATCTCCAAAGATCCCATTTTGGGAAAGATTTAAGGTTCAGGAGAGAAGAAAGGGGTCCCCTTGAGCATTTACAAAGATTCCCTGGAGTTTAACTCCAAAAATTAATGTTTCTGGGAGTTTAACTCCATAAAACAAACAAACAATAATAATACATCTTTTTTTAAGGAGTTTAACTCCAAAAGTCAATAGGAGTACAACTCCCAGTATGGGAGGCTGAGCCCCCCCTATTTTCCGCTGGCGCCTTGTCCCCAGCGTCTGCATGCCAGGCACGTGAGGCGCCCAGCGCCCAGCGCCTTGCGCCCAGTGCCCAGCGCCCAGCACCCAGCGCCCGCGTGCCAGGCACGTGAGGCACTGGCGCCTTCTCCTACGCGTCCTTTGGATGCCCTTTCCTTACACACACATACACACACACACACACACTATCCCCCTTAGAAAAAAATTTCTAACAGGGCGCTGTCCCGCACCCTGCAAGGGGGCTGCTAGCCCTTTTGACCCCCGGCCCGCTATCCGGGTAGCGGGACCCCCGTAAACTCTGCGAGGCTCCCGATATATCCAAGCTCCCCTCCAAAACACAACATACGTACACTGCACATTGAGTTCGCATGACCAGTTTAACCCATCAATTGGAGGTTTCCTCGCTCCAAATGTGAGGGTTAATTAATGGCAGCTTAGTCCGCGGCTGCCAGAGATTCGAATCCCCATAATCATTAAACCCTGGCCTACTCTAGGCAGGGGAATCTGTAGTTCGCCTGACAAGCGACGCGTACTCCCATCTCAATGGGGTGACGAAAAACACCCTACAATTAGTCCATATGTAATTGTAAATTTCGAGAACGAAATTTTTATGAGGGTAGAATGTAATGACTCTGAATTTACTGTACGAAATTTTTTAAATTTAATTTACGGAACGGAGTTTACAAGTCTGAGTACAAGTTATAAGTTTATTTTGTTTAAGAACAGCAAGAAATAACTTGTAGCTCATTGGTAAAGCCTTGCACTACTGTTATGTAGCCCCTGTATTCGAGCCCCATCAGACATATTATATATTTTCTGATTTTTCTTTTAAAATTTTTGGAAGCCCAAAAGTTTACACGTGCAATGCACATAAAAATGAAAAGAAAGAGAAAAAAATATGTGCACAATGTTGTAAACACTGGAGTGAACACGTGGCCAAAATCCACCGGCCTTACCCTTCGACCGGCGAGATTACTTCTTAGGCCGGCACCGACAGGCCCCCCGAGCCCAATGAACCCCGGGCTTGGCACACAAGTCCCTTGGCCTACCTTTAACTCCCCTGCACTGTAACAACCCTAAACTTTCTGTACAATTTTTTTTTCAAAAATACAGAAAGGGGTACTTGAGCCTGAGCACAAATTATAAGTTTGATTTGCTTTTGAACAGCAAGAAAGAGTTTGTAGCTCATTGGTAAGACCTTGCACTGCTGAACCAAGCCACCAGAGTTCAAATCTCATCAGCCACACATTATTTTTAATTATTTTTCTTTTAATATTTTTAGAAGCCCAAGAGTCTACACGTGCACAACACGTAAACTGAAGAGTCACACATAAAACAAACGAGTCCACTGCAGTAGACCATGCGACGGGGATACGTGGCGAGGAGACGCGGCCCGACTCGGGCCGGCGACTCGGTCGAATCGGCCGGCGGCGCCGGTCCGACTAAGTTGAAACCCCGATTTTCTTCTATCATCTGCAACCTTTGGCCTACCCCATAACTCCTGCACTATTTAATTTCCCTGCACATTTACAGAGAAAATTAAACCCCCCCATTTAATCGATTTTTAATACAAAATTTTAATACACCCTTTCATTACCTTAAACCCTAATTTTTCCTATAAATACCACCTCTCAAATCACCCCCCTCACTCACAAATCCCTGTCCAAACTCTCAATAAAATTCCCAAGACTTTTTGTGTGCAAGTGGAGTTAGCAAAGGGCGAAGCTCCGGCGAACTTCCGACGGCAATCCGAGGAGTTTCCGGCGACGAAACGACACACCGGTGCTTCCCCAAACTTCCTATTCCTCCTCTCTTGACATTAATCCAGTAAGTCCCTAATTCTTCTTCTTTTCTCTATTATAAAAATATTCAAAACTAAAACCCGACGGAAGCGGAGTTAATCCGACTTCCGATTCGGTTTTTCCTTAAAAAGTTCTATTTTTATTAAACACAATAATACTAAACTCTTATTTCATGGCCATTAAACATTAACGAAGATAATAGAACAAGTTTGGCATCAAAATAATAAACGTAGCAGGTTTTATTCCACTTTTACATTAAAATACCCATATGTTTCATTTCGACATGCTTGAACTTTTTTAAAACCGTATTACCTTAGAAAACTCACGAGGTAATGTCCTACCTCCTCACAACACTCATATATAATATAGTACGATGAAATTTGGGAACATAGATTTGGGAAAAATACGATTTTACACATAATTACCTCCGACTTATAAAAAGCTCTTTCTACAAGATGTGTATTTTAACAAATCTTTACAAATGCGCCTCTACAACCCATTTCGGAGAACCCGTTCGGGATGGTGCGGATTATCGCACATCCTCGGTCCTAGTAGAGTGAGATGCAGACCTCCGCAAGGAATATACGATCTCGAAAGATTTAAAATACAATTTTCTTTAGAAAATGTGATTTCTATTATAAATAAAATTTATTTTTTAATAAATAAATATATATGTAATTAATATCAAAATATTTATTTTTAATATTCCACATTTCCAAAATTCAAGAAAAACATTCTATTTACCAGAAAATACCATACAATTCCAATATTACAAATAAATACCATATATTATAAAATTAGGTTTATTTCAATAGAAATGTCACATTGATAAGATATACATCAATGAAAACTCTAAAGACGATAATAAAATACTTGAGGTGTATTTTGAAAATTATACAAAATTATTTTACATAAAACCCTCTCAAATTATACTAAATTACAATAAGGACCCTAGTAAACATAGGTTTAAGCGGGACCAGTCTCTTGAGCCTCAGGGAGCCGGAGATATGGGTGCTTGCCTATTTAAGGTAGACAACTTAACAAACGGTGTTATCAACACGGTAATTGTCTTTGAAAAAGACACAAATCCTGCCGTCCATGTGCAGCAGTTACGATAGCACCAAAACATAATTCAGGATTCAATTTCTTTTCAAATTGTCTGACTCAGACTGAGTCTCGATATAATAAATCTAACTTGAATATGATTCAAGTATCAAACTTGAATACAACATGGATCTATGAATCCATATATTCAATCTGTTCAATCTATTCAATCTATATTAACTGAACCGAACCATGAATATATTCCATCTACATGATCATCCATTATATCTGTTCCATTACTGATATCATGGTTTCGGCAAGTCATCCATCTATATACAATATACAATTCAAACAATACATCAATACAATCAAGACATCGTAGGGTTTATAAGAGGTAGATTGGTACGGAAGATGTTAGAAGTGGCACGAGACTGCAACCATAATACACCTAACCTGAATTCAATTGCCGTTGTTCCGTGGTATTATCGACGGAGCCTTGTACTCTTGATACCGTAGTCTCTGGTCTAGTGAGACTCCTCTCGTATACACTGGCCTCTTCTGTACCAAGCTACAAACAAAAGCGTTAACATTAAATACAACATTATAACAATATACTCTCCATTCTGTCTATTCCATTCTTGTCTATTTACGGTACTTATCGAGCGATTTGTTCGCTGACGACATTCTCTTTCTTCTTCTTTGGAATGTCGTCAGGTGATTCGGACCTTCTGGAGACAGAGCCTACCAATGAGGATTTGGACCAGCTAGCTTTCGACCCAGAGTTTTAGATTCCTTGTACACATTTACATTTTATATTTTTCCATTTTTGTTATGCCACTGTTTAGGTATTGCTTTCCATTCCATGTATTTACTTTTCAGATGTATTGTAAAAAGAATGTTAATAAATAAATTTGCTGTTCATTTATATCTTGTCTCTTGTGTACATTACATTTGTCACGACCCGAAAGAGCACGTGACTGGCCCTTGAACTATATGAAGTCTATAGGACTCCATCTGATTCAAGTAAGCCAAAAGCCCAGAAATCTAAAACCATTTAAGGAGTAAATAAAGGAACTGGTTTTTAATAAGTAAAGAAAGCATATTTGAAATCAAAGTTTTTCAAATAACTAAGCCGAAAATGCATTTTTAAAAATGTGTAGTCTTTTCTGAAAATTTCGGCAGAGTTTCCTTTATAAAAACTGGCCTCGAACGGGGTACAACAAGAAGGATATATATGAAATGATAAAAGGCATCCCCAAGCGGGAGCTAGCTCTTCGTCAATCGACGGTCATAACCACGCAAGCAATAAAATATACGACGCAAAAGGGCGATGATCAAAACCCAAAAAGAAACTCAAACAGCCAGAATACCATAATACTACAAGCGCGACTCTAAGGTCGAAATAATACATCACTGTGTCTAAGTCTGAAACAATATACAAGTTTTTGGTTGATGGAATGACTAGATACAACTGAAAAGTACATGTACAAGGGTGGTTCTGATGCAAAAGAACCCACCTACCAAAGCAAGTCACCCGTATGGAAGCAGTGTGCCAGAAAAGCCGCTATGAAATCTGTACGGCAAAAACCTGCAAGAACTGTGGCACAACGGGGTGAGTTGCCAACTCGTGAATAGAAAATATCTACAAGCAGAGATCGAATGTATGACCCATCCTAGGTCAATACAATCAGATATAAATAAACCTCAATATGAATAAGTCTGAAGCATGCTAAACTGGCAATGTAATCTCTATACATGAGTGTAGTGCCAAGTGCTCGTGCCATTGCCTCAGGTAATAGCATATCATAAATGTGAGGTATGATCAATGTAATCAATCTGCATGTACGTGGATCCCATCCACTCGTCACCCAATGACAATAACCATCATGCATGTAAATATCATCAGCATATGCATGGAAATATGAGGATATAAACCATCCGTGTCCCTCGCGACACGTCAAAATCATGGAACCGGAGTGTCCAGCATCGACACTCGAAAACATCATGAAAACTGTGCCCAGCATCGGCACATAAATCCTCATATAACGGGCTCCGTCAGTCCGGATCAGCCCACGGGCTCCGTCTGCGGAATCGGCCCTCGGCCCCTGCAGTACGCCCATATCCATCTATCGACTCTGGTCGGTATCCTCCGGATAACCGCTAGGTCCAACCAATCACCGGTAGATACTCGCCCACCTCCAGGCTTATCGGCAAAGTCCTTCGATCATCTTGCCGAGGGGAACCATACCGGGTCTACCATGTACCCGCAATCGGCCTTGTCCACTCCTCGAATCGGGTTTCACATGTCACTCTCAGCACCGAGAAAACACATGGTGGACGCACTGAAATATCATATCAAGGTAACCGGGTTTTTAAACCAATTACATATTCTCTTTTGAAATACCCACGGTTCCCAAATCCAGAAATATTATGGAAACAACAACTCTTAATGCGTATAATCAGAAAGCATGATGCATGCGACATGTAAAAGAAATGTAAGCATATCAAGATGTCATGCAAGGATCATATCCAGAATGCAATAGTTCTACAGTGCAGTGACATGGCAATTATCGATGATGAAGTGTGTGAGCCGGCAATAAGTGTATGTGGAACATACGCATCATCGATAATGGTGCTGGTGTCCTAGCAGTATGACTGTAATATATCAATAAACACAAGCAATGCAATGCAAATAGCATGAGTATGCGGAATCGAATAATCAACGCAACAGTAAAGACTCTATCTCAATAAATATATCATGCATCCTTGCTTTTTGAAATAAGACGAATCAGGGTTTTTGGTAAAATAAAGGCTACAGTGTTTTAAGAAAAGATGTGTCGTTTGAAAATATCCGTAGAATCCCTTTTGTCTATCTTTAAAATATCCCCGATTCGTCAGTTTTGAAATAGGTATGACTCGGGTCTAGTCTAATGCCTATTATGCGAACTACGGACCCAACAATCAAGTCAATCGGGAGGGGTATGAAAACCACCTAAATCTGAGTCAATATATACGTATATATACAATAGTCGGTGATCCCGCCTCAATAGTATCACGTACGATACAGTATATCATATAACCTCTTCGAGTCATGAGTGCGGATCTAACATCAATACAAAGCTCGTACGGTAAATCGTCGTACGGCATCCCAAATCTGGGGTACTGACCTAAGCCTAGTACAAACGACATCATCAATATATGCATGCACGAGTATGAAACACTTCGTCAAAGGACCCGCTAAGTCATCATGTCATATCTCGAATACGAAATCTGTCATATCGCCGAATCTCACGGCCTCAATCAAAACTCATCGACTCATCTCAATCCCACGTATCATCCTCAATCCCGTATATGAACACATAGTCCCATACCCATGTGTAAATATACACACCTCCATGTGCACACAGGTAAAATAAAGAATGTATGCAAGTATATGTGTACGTGTATGTGTGGGTGCAACCACTATTCTAGGACTTCGCACTATACTAAACCAATACATCCTTATCATCAATAATTCCATTATTACCATCAATAATCCTAAACAACACATAATAAATATATGTGTGTATACGTATTCGTATACATCACCACGGACTGCGGGGGTGCTATACGCCATCCACCCGACTTCTCCCCGTAGGTATAAATCTACTCACCTTGCTTCTCGTGTGCCGATACCGATATCGCCATCTTCATCTTCTTCGCCTCAACATCACGTCGGGTACCTACACGTATATCACAAACGCTAAAGCATATGAAAATCACATCGGAAAGCCAAAACAGCACACGCTACTCGCATAGGTAAAAACCTATCATCTCGCATGTAGACACGATCAATATCCAGTTGTCGTTGACGTCCAAACGTCACCCGACAGGAATGAATCACCAAATACCAAAATCCATCTTAAAACAAGTCATAAATCGTGCGCCAACATAGGAAAATCAACCCAGGTTTTACCCTAAATGGAATCAGACAAAATTGCACATGCCATGGGTCAAAACTACTGGAAATAGGGCTACAGAACAAAAACGAGACCAAACCCCCCTGCTCTGGCCGCAATTTGCGGCCAGATAAGATTTATCTGCGGCCAGGAATTGGAGTTGGGGGCTAGGGTTTGGTGTGGTGGTTCCAGGGTGCCTGCACATCTCACTGTCAACTCAGTTTTATTTTTGGGGTCTCGGGATGATAGCAGATTCCTAAATACGATCACAGATTCACAGTTTTTCCCTCGACATCGTCTCATACATCCATATTCTGTGTTCTAGTCTTTAGTTTGATCCAGAATAACATCACACCAGGGGTTCTAAAGTCACCACAATCCTCAATTTCATCTTTAATTTCAGATCTCACATAAACCCTAACTTGAAGTTTCACAAATCCACCAAACGACACCATATTGACATGAAAGTAGAATTGATGCACAAGAAATGAAATACTACTCTAATAGGTCCAGAATTTACCTCATTTGGCAACTCAAGAAAATTCTTGAGTTGCTTAAAGTCCTCCAAATTCAATCTTGCTAGGTTCAATGTGTAGCTAGTGAGCTCGGGAATATTTTTTTTGAAATGGGAATAGGGTTTTGGGGTGGATTTCATGATGGATCTAGGGTTTTTGTGAAGAGGGAGAGAGAGGGAGAGGGGCAGCAGCAGCTCAAGGAGAGGGAGAGAGAAAATGAGAAGCAAAATGATGGGAGTATGGTTCAAAAAGGTGAAGGTTGACTTGGTCTCTCTCTCTCATGAAACCTTTATCTTTTCTTTTTCTTTTCCTTTTCTCTTCCTTCTCACTCAAGGCAAAACCCTAAGCAACCATATCCCCAAAACATGTAACAAGTGTAGAAAATGATATGTGCACATTTTTGCACAAAAATGCTAAAAATCCGATTAGCGATTTTTAATCGCGATTAGCACTAAATTAGCACATAACTAATCATAAAAACTTTAAAATGGAATAATTCCATAAAATACCTTATTTTAGAATTTTCCATAATTTTTCCCCATTTATTTGTATTTAATTATACCAGAATATTAAAATATTCATTAAAATAATATTAAATTATAAAAATTCCCAAAAATAATATTTTATTATTTTGAAACGTTACAATCTACCCCCCTTAAAGAAATTCGGTCCCCGAATTTAAATTTAAACCCCCCAAATACTAAAATATTTCAATACAAATTCCAAATCGTCGGGGCTCCGAATCGTCAATACATAAAACATCATAGCGCAATGCATGCGCATGAGTACTGAGCAGATAACTCAAAAGCAAAACTTCGTCAAGCATCCCGCAATCATCGAAGTCATGGTCAAGATACAAATGTCAAATCCAAAACAAAACCAATATGATATAGATCAGAACTATACATGTAGACATCCAATCTATACATGTGAATAGCTGATGTAAATGCATGCCAAATCTTTTTAAGTCGCTGTGCGATGCGTATAACACTGCACAGTGGCGGACCTTTTTCATAAGAAAATAACCATATATGTATATATCTTTTGTTTAATATGTACGTTCCGCCGTTTCGAAAACAATTTTAGAAGGGTTTCCTTGTTTTTAAAACGTTTCGTGTCATATCGGACACGTAGGTATATATATGCTGAGACCATAGCTCTCTTTTTAGAAATCCCTTCGATAACTATCAATGCATGCAAAATATATTCAGGTACTGTCCTCTGATTAGTCCTGCTCAGTACAAAACGAATATCAAATAACATAAAAAATATACTGCTCCAAAAGGAATAAATCCCAAAAATGCACATAACACCACCCTGTGCGTCTGGTGCGTACGAAAATCAAAGTCCATATATGTGCCATACAGGTGCACAAAACAACATTTAGGTGCAACGGGTGTGCACGAAGTATCTGTCCTAGGCAACGTGTGTGCCTGACAGCCAAATCAGGTGCATCTGACATGCACGAAGAATCTCGATTTAGTGCATCTGGTGTGCACCAAAATCGTATCTCAAAACATGCGCCCAACATGCGCGAAAATCCAAATCGGTGCATCCATCGTGCACGAATGAAAATCTAAACCCTGCGCACTCAACATGCACGGAATCACGAAATCCAATGGCAAACGCCGAACATGCGTAAGTCCAGTTAAAAGCACGGAGTGCAAGAATCATAAATATCAGGGTCAAAGTCGACGATATACAATGCGGCTCAATCAAAATCAAGTGTACCGTGATGGAAAATCTCACAACCACGTGCATCAGCGTGCACAAATCAAATCAAAACACTAAAAATGGCATGAAAACTATGCTGGAAACGTAAATCAAATCACCGGCATAAAGTAGGCATGAAATCACAATCAATACCTCAAGAATAATAACTATGCGCAAGGTATAAATACCCAGTAGGTGCAACCATGGTGCACAAAATCAAATATCATGGAACTCAGTCATCAAGATTAAATCATGCAAATAGATCGCCCAAAATACCGAAATCCAAAGTGACGGATACTTGATAATCAAATCACAAAATCATAAATCAAAAATACCGTCGTTGTTATATCCTCCGTCAAGGTCGAGAAGGTTCCGGTACATCCAATATTAGCAGCGCAAGATATCTACTTGTCTCTTGCTCACGGTCTGGCGTCTTTTGTCTCTGGTTCTTTATCTTTCCTATGGATTACCAATCTTGCAATCCATCGGCTCATCAGCCCGGTCAGGTGTGCTAACGGGAACGATTCCGTTCTAGCACTTCTCTGGGCATCTCTCGGTCAATCCTCACGACCGCTCGTAAAGCAGCACATCTCTGGCACCGACCTCTGGTCCTCTGAATGCACATCACACATCGGCTTCTGGTGCAAATCTTATTGCAGCAGTGTACTGGAAGGAATTCTTGCTCAAGGTCTCTTCTGATCTCGCCTAAGCCAAACTGTACAGAGGCTGGTATTCTGGCATAATCTTTTCTCACTCTCTGGAAATCTGCGTCCTTAGTACAATATCTACTCGGAAGCTGGTCGCATCCCTGTGCCTCTGTATGCATATCCGACCTTTAATCTTAACAGGGAGTAGTAACAGCTCGTCTGCATCTCGCACGAACTTCTTGTCCCGCTTGTCTGTATCATCGTCCATTTCGACGTCGCGTTTCTATCTGCGCACTGCAATGCCCTCGGCTACGGTCCATCCGAAGTCCCTCACACGGACTCGAAATCACGAACTCGGCATCTTCATCACTCAGTAGAAGATATCTAGCCGAACACGTCCTCAGCGTGCATATCGCATCTCTGATGTCAGCGGAGTGGAACGTCATCTCGTCGAAATCTCATGCAGACTCCTTTACTTCCCTCTGCTTCAATATCGACTGATTCGGACTCATCTCATCGTGGCTGCACGGACTGCGCTCCAACGGCTATGCTCGTATCCGGAGTCTCCCAAGCAGTGTCCCATCACATGATATCCAAATGATGTCGATTCGTCCGATCGACTCGTCAGAACCTCATAATCCCCCAAGAGCTCAACATTTTGGGTACAGTTTAATAGTATCGAGTACATACAACATTATCGGTGGTCCAGCCGTAGAAGGGCAAACCCAAGCCTCACTAATGGCGTCGCGGAACTGCCGCAAACCCTAAGGTTCAAAGGCTTTCACACGGTCATTATGTCGAGTTAGGGTTTCATTCTTCTAGAGGGTCCATAGAATCGCTTGCATGTCTTTCCGAATACTTTAAACTTGGAAAATGGGTTCCTGACATTCGATCGTCTCAATCGACTCTCAACGAATCTGCGTGAAGTCGCCTCTAGCTGGAATCAATCTATCTGGTGACCTCGCATCGGGGTAAGCGAAAGAACCACATGTCCTAGTCATTCATTCTCGGTGACTAGCGACTCACCATCATATCTCTAAGTATATGCTCAAGCTGTGGTAGCTCCAACCATCTGGGTGATATCTCGTCATTTGCAGCAACAACTGGCTCATTCGTCCGTACGCTAAACAACGCCTGAATCATCATGAATAAGCGATATATCAATGGTCATCACATCCTGGCTGGCCTCTATCAGTGGCTCAATTCTCTGGTACCGATCGGTACGCCTGAGAAATCTCGTAAAAGCGATCTGTCAAACGCTCATGGCGCGAAAGCACAATAAGACGACACCTCTATATACAATCGTATGTCTCTGGAAACATGCCCTGGTCAGTCCTCGTCTACGACGAGCTCATGCTGACGCAACTCGAGCCGTAGCTCACTCTGCCAGTGCAATCGTGGCAGCAAAACCATAACCAGTATCGATAAGGATAGATCATAGGAAGGAATACGATACGGTGCAAGGAAATGTACATCCTAAGGTTTCTTAAGCGGAGTGGCGTGTCGTAAGTATGCCGCGGAACATACGTACGGTACGTCACTCAACTCAAGCTATCTACTCCATCAACCAAGGGTCATCCTATGCGACGAAAGTTCGGGTGTAATACCCCTTCGACTAAGTCTAAGTTCCGTAAGGTCAAGCCTAAGTTCCGTATATATATAAACGCCCTAGGCTCCACATAGTCAAACTTAGACTCGAACCAAGGTCAACCTAGTGCTCTGATACCAACTTTGTCACGACCCGAAAGAGCACGTGACTGGCCCTTGAACCATATGAAGTCTATAGGACTCCATCTGATCCAAGTAAGCCAAAAGCCCAGAAATCTAAAACTATTTAAGGAGTAAATAAAGGAACTGGTTTTTAATAAGTAAAGAAAGCATGTTTGAAATCAAAGTTTTTCAAATAACTAAGCCGGAAATGCATTTTTAAAAATGTGTAGTCTTTTCTGAAAATTTCGGCAGAGATTCCTTTGTAAAAACTGGCCCCGAACGGGGTACAACAAGAAGGATATATATGAAATGATAAAAGGCATCCCCAAGCGGGAGCTGGCACTTCGTCAATCGACGGTCACAACCACGCAAGCAATAATAATATACGATGCAAAAGGGCGAGGATCAAAACCCAAAAAGAAACTCAAACAGCCAGAAAACCATAATACTACAAGCGCGACTCTAAGGTCGAAATAATACACCACCGTGTCTATGTTTGAAACAATATACAAGTTTTTGGTTGATGGAATGACTAGATACAACTGAAAAGTGCATGTACAAGGGTGGTTCTGATGCAAAAGAACCCACCTACCAAAGCAAGTCACCCGTATGGAAGCAGTGTGCCAGAAAAGCCGCTATGAAATCTGTACGGCAAAAACCTGCAAGAACTGTGGCACAACGGGGGTGAGTTGCTAACTCGTGAATAGAAAATATTTACAAGCAGAGATCGAATGTATGACCCATCCTAGGTCAACACAATCAGATATAAATAAACCTCAATATGAATAAGTCTGAAGCATGCTAAACTGGCAATGTAATCTCTATACATGAGTGTAGTCCCAAGTGCTCGTGCCAGTGCCTCAGATAATAGCATATCATAAATGTGAGGTATGATCAATGTAATCAATCTGCATGTATGTGGATCCCATCCACTCGTCACCCAATGACAATAACCATCATGTATGTAAATATCATCAGCATATGCATGGAAATATGAGGATATAAACCACCTGTGTCCCTCGCGACACGTCAAAATCATGGAACCGGAGTGTCCAGCATCGATACTCGAAAACATCATGAAAACTGTGCCCAGTATCGGCACGTAAATCCACATATAACGGGCTCCGTCAGTCCGGATCAGCCCACGGGCTCTGTCTGCGGAATCGGCCCTCGGCCCCAGCACTACGCCCATATCCATCTATCGACTCTGGTCGGTATCCTCCGGATAACCGCCAGATCCAACCAATCACCGGTAGGTACTCGCCCACCTCCAGGCTCAATGGGCAAAGTCCTTCGATCATCTTGCCGAGGGGAACCATACCGGGTCCACCATGTACCCGCAATCGGCCTCGTCCACTCCTCGAATCGGGTTTCACATGTCGCTCTCAGCACCGAGAAAACACATGGTGGACACACTGAAATATCATATCAAGGGTAACCGGGTTTTTAAACCAATTACATATTCTCTTTTGAAATACCCACGGTTCCCAAATTCAGAAATATCATGGAAACAGCAACTCTCAATGCGTATAATCAGAAAGCATGATGTATGCGACATGTAAAAGAAATGTAAGCATATCAAGATGTCATGCAAGGATCATATCCAGAATGCAATAGTTCTACAGTGCAGTGACATGGCAATTATCGATGATGAAGTGTGTGAGCCGGCAACAAGTGTATGTGGAACATACGCATCATCGATAATGGTGCTGGTGTCCTAGCAGTATGACTGTAATATATCAATAAACACAAGCAATGCAATGCAAATAGCATGAGTATGCGGAATCGAATAATCAACACAACAGTACAGACTTTATCTCAATAAATATATCATGCAGCCTTGCCTTTTGAAATAAGACGAATCAGGGTTTTTGGTAAAACAAAGGCTACGGTGTTTTAAGAAAAGATGTGTCGTTTGAAAATATCCGTAGAATCCTTTTTGCCTATCTTTAAAATATCCCCGATTCGTTAGTTTTGAAATAGGTATGACTCGGGTCTAGTCTAATGCCTACTATGCGAACTACAGACCCAACAATCAAGTCAATCGGGAGGGGTATGAAAACCACCTAAATCTGAGTCAATATATACATATATATACAATAGTCGGTGATCCCGCCTCAATAGTATCACGTACGATACAGTATATCATATAACCTCCTCGAGTCATGAGTGCGGATCTAACATCAATACAAAGCTCGTACGGTAAATCGTCGTACGGCATCCCAAATCTGGGATACTGACCTAAGCCTAGTACAAACGACATCATCAATATATGCATGTACGAGCATGAAACACTTCGTTAAAGGACCCGCTAAGTCATCATGTCGTATCTCAAATACGAACTCTGTCATATCGCCGAATCTCACGGCCTCAATCAAACCTCATCGACTCATCTCAATCCCACGTATCATCCTCAATCCCGTATATGAACACATAGTCCCATACCCATGTGTAGATATACACACCTCCATGTGCACACAGGTAAAATAAAGAATGTATGCAAGTATATGTGTACGTGTATGTGTGGGTGCAACCACTACTCTAGGACTTCGCACTATACTAAACCAATACATCCTTATCATCAATAATTCCATTATTACCATCAATAATCCTAAACAACACATAATAAATATATGTGTGTATACGTATTCGTATACATCACCATAGACTGCGGAGGTGCTATACGCCATCCACCCGACTTCTCCCCGTAGATATAAATCTACTCACCTTGCTTCTCGTGTGCCGATGCCGATGTCGCCATCTTCATCTTCTTCTCCTCAACATCACGTCGGGTATCTACACGTATATCACAAACGCTAAAGCACATGAAAATCACATCGGAAAGCCAAAACAGCATACGCTACTCGCATAGGTAAAAACCTATCGTCTCGCATGTAGACACGATCAATATCCACTTGTCGTTGACGTCCAAACGCCACCCGAAAGGGATGAATCACCAAATACCAAAATCCATGCTAAAACAAGTCGTAAATCATGCGCCAACATAGGAAAATCAACCCATATTTTACCCTAGATGGAATCAGACAAAATTGCGCATGCTATGGGTCAAGACTACTGGAAATAGAGCTACAGAACAAAACGAGACCAAACCCCCCTGCTCTGGCCGCAATGTGCGGCCAGATGGGATTTATCTGCGGCCAGGAATTGGAGTTGGGGGCTAGGGTTTGGTGTGGTGGTTCCAGGGTGCCTGCACATCTCACTGTCAACTCAGTTTTATTTTTGGGGTCTCGGGGTGATAGCAGATTCCTAAATACGATCACAGATTTACAGTTTTTCCCCTGACATCGTCTCATACATCCGTATTCTGTGTTCTAGTCTCTAGTTTGATCCAGAATAACATCACACCAGGGGTTTTAAAGTTACCACAATCCTCGATTTCATCTTTAATTTCAGATCTCACTTAAACCCTAACTTGAAGTTTCACAATTCCACCAAACGACACCATATCGACATGAAAGTAGAATTGATGCACAAGAAATGAAATACTACTCTAATAGGTCCAGAATTTACCTCCTTTGGCAACTCAAGAAAATTCTTGAGTTGCTCAAAGTCCTCCAAATCCAATCTTGCTAGGTTCAATGTGTAGCTAGTGAGCTCGGGAACATTTTTTGTGAAATGGCAATAGGGTTTTGGGGTGGATTTCATGGTGGATCTAGGGTTTTTGTGAAGAGGGAGAGAGAGGGAGAGGGGCAACAGCAGCTCAAGGAGAGGGAGAGAGAAAATGAGAAGCAAAATGATGGGAGTATGGTTCAAAAAGGTGAAGGTTGACTTGGTCTCTCTCTCTCATGAAACCTTTATCTTTTCTTTTTCTTTTCCTTTTCTCTTCCTTCTCACTCAAGGCAAAACCCTAAGCAACCATATCCCCAAAACATGTAACAAGCGTAACAAGTGTGGAAAATGATATGTGCACATTTTTACACAAAAATGCTAAAAATCCGATTAGCGATTTTTAATCGCGATTAGCACTAAATTAGCACATAACTAATCATAAAAACTTAAAAATGGCATAATTCCATAAAATACCCTATTTTAGAATTTTCCATAATTTTCCCCCATTTATTTGTATTTAATTATACCAGAATATTAAAATATTCATTAAAATAATATTAAATTATAAAAATTCCCAAAAATAATATTTTATTATTTTGAAACGTTACAACATTTTATATTGCTTAGATACGTTTTGCATGTTTACTTCAGAGTAAATACGTAGTGGCCTCGTCGCGTCCTCTGTCCGTACACTAGGAAGCGAGGCGTGACATGCACTGTTTGATTGCTCTGCAATCAAACAGAGACCCCTCAATTCCCCAATTTATCATATTTTAATGTATTTTAATTCACTCTTTTAATCCTAAAATTCTAATTCCATACGATAAATACTACTCCATGTCCTAGCCCTTGCTCATTCTGAAAACTATACCCAAAATTCTCAAAGTTTTCTAAGTACAAGAAGAGTACAAGTGGAGTTAGCAAGAGATCGATTTCCGGCGAGAATCGAAACAAGTTCCGGCGATCCCGCGACACCACGAAGATCAACATTCCCTCGTCTACCTTTCCTTAAAATAACTAGCTAGTAAGTCCCTCAGTATCCCTCTCTTTCTTCTTGAAAAATTCTCTTTTTCAAAATATATCAGTAAGTGGAGTTAATACCGACATTTTATTCTAAACCCTAAAATGTTCACTTTTTCTTACATATGTCTCATCCATATCCTTATACCATGTTTGTAATCATATAACTAATGGTTAGAACAAAGTTTCACCCTAAAATATCATGAAACATAACTTTAAAACAACTTGTACATTAAAATACCATGAACTTTGTATCTATCATATTTAATTGTTTTGCTTAATTATACATTTAGCAAACTTCACGAGGAAATGACCTATCTCTCACAAACACACATGGTTTCCATAGCACGATACTCTTTGAACGTATCTTTGCGGCGAATACAATATATTTCATCAAAATACCATGTACTATAAAAAACGGTTTTCTTTTAGATTGTATTTAAAATCTTTTTGCGATTGTGCCTCTACAACCCTCTTTAGGGGACCCGCTATTGGATGGTGCAGATTATCGCACATCCTTGGGCCAGTAGAGCGAGATGCAGACCTCCTCACGGAACATTCGGACTCGAAAGGTTTTTAATACGGTTTTAAAGAAAAACACATTTTTCTACTTCAATAAAAATTTAATTTTTATAACTATATAAATATTATTAAAACACATATTTTCAAGATATAATAAAATTATATTTTTTCTAAATATAGAAAGATGACAAGTTTCACCAAAGTACCATCAAGTTACCCGAAAGACGAGTTTTACATTAAAATACCATGAACTTTTCAAGATATGTAATTATCACTAAAATACTTCAAATCTTTAAAACTTACATTCATGAAACCTTAAATACGATAAATAAATTTTCGAGATTTATTTTGAAATTATAGTAAACTAATTTTCATAAAGCCCCCTCGAGTTATATAAAACACTATTTAAGGATTTTAGTAAATATAGTTTTAAGTGGGATCAATTCTCTTGAGCCCCAGGGAGCTGGAGAAAGTGAGTGCTTGCCTATTTAAGGTAGAAAACTTAATGGTATTATCAATGGTAATTTTCTTGAAAAAAGACACAAATCCTGCTGTCCATATGCAGCAGTTACCGATAACTCTCGAATCTAATTCAGGATCTAAATCAGTTATAAGTGTCCGACTCAAGTCTAAGTCTAAATCAAACTTGAATTCAAACTCAAACCAGAATCCAATTCAAACATGAATCCAAACTCTGACATGTATACTTGAACCTGAACCTGAATATCAAACATGAATACATGACCTGACCTGACCTGACCGAACTATGGATATAACTTGACATGACTACAAGCTTATATCCTGAACCTGACTACTTGAACAACTTGTATCTATAGTCTCGGCTAGTTTGATAATTATAATCTATACAACATATTACGGGTTTAACGGGATAGATTGGTACGGAATGTATTAGAAGTGGAACGGGATGGTCACTAAAAGACACCTACATGAACTCTCGTGCCGTTATCCCATAGGTTTTGATGGGGCTTTATAGTACATGTTACCTTAGTCCACGGAGCAAGTTGGACTCCTCTCGTATACACCGATACCTTCTGTACCAAACTACAAACAACTACGTTAGAATAATAAACTGATACCTGTATAACTTAACAGTTTCCGTCCACATTACTTGTACTATTACTTTATCTCTTTTGGGACTTACCGAGCGCTAGTTCGCTGACGACATTCCTGTCTATTTCTTTCTTGGAATGTTCGTCAGGAGGACAGGACCCTCAGGAGACCGAGCCCAGTCAGGAGTACTTGGATCGGATTGAGGCACAACCAGACTACTAGCTTTACTTGTACTTACCTTCCAGTTTGTATGCCACTGTTTAGGCATTGCTTTTATCATTATACTTTTTCTTTTCAAATCAGCTGTATTGTAAAGATGAATGTAAATAAAAGTTGCTGTTCATTTTATATCTCTTGTTAATTCTTGTGCATTTTATATATTGCATATTTATGCTTAACGTATTTATTTCTGAGTAAATACGTCACGTGCCTGCCACGTCTCCGTCTCTGTACACTGGGAAGCGGGGCGTGGCAGACTTTAAGACTGGTTTTCCAAGGGAATTTCGGGCTGGAGCCCTATCTACTGCCGAGTACTTCATCGATCGGTCATCATCGACTGCGGTGGATATGCGGATTCCTGAGGAGTTATGGACTGGAAGGGCTGGGAATTACTCAAGGCTTCTTCAATGCATCGAGGAGCCGAGAATCATAAGACATTTACTTTCTGGCTTTGGAGATGGAGCAAAAGGGTACATGTCGTGGTGTCTTGGGACCCAGAGTGGAGTAATCAGCCAAGTGATAATCGTTGAGTCTGTGATACTTCGAAGAATACAGACTCGGTCAGACGGTGAAGCGAGAACAGGCATGCCACCAAGTGTCATGCCCTGCTTCCCAAAATACGAAATATGAGGGGTGATTAGGCCAGCCATGCTCATACGGTCAAGGAATAATCCCGCCGTAGTCACACTTCGGCTTCTAGCATCATATGGTAATCAGTAAACACAACACTAGAGTAAAGAAAATCACAGCTCACAAATTTATTACAATAAAGTAATAGAGTTCAGGATACATTTATTTGCATGAGAGAAATAACTAACCAAAGAAATAACAGTGTTCTTATAGTAAGCAAAAGGCGATAGCGCTGATGACGCGGTCTAAACCTCCGCGATCTTAAATGGCAGGTCCTGCTCCTGAGCTGGGTCCACTTCGTCCTCTGAGCATGCACACTTAGGTCGTCAGGGTGACACATATAGCAATAAATATATAGTGTGTGCACTATATTATTAAAAATGAAATGTACGGCAGAATACAGAAACATGAGAAGAAGAAATATTAAGTGAATATGAACAGTACGATATATGTATCATGTCAGCAATCCACACAATATGCATGTCATTACCCATCAGTCGCTAAGTAAAATGAAAATATTCGGTGGAAAGAATGCTTGTGTTTAATAAGGGTCTCATACATGCCCGAGACTACGGTCCATTGTTGCTCAGGACATAACTTTGCAGCCGTGCCGCTAGACCCACGTCCTAATATGTATATATATATCGCTAATATCGAATGATTATCTTCTAAGTCACTGTACCTTACTAAATACGAGTTCGGTTCCACCTTAATTTCCCCAGGTTACAATAATTATATGTATAGGACTAATTGAATACAAGCACGCGCCAAAACACAGTTTTGTTCACTTTTCACCGCACTGTTCACTTTCACGAATCAATCCCTTAACATTGGCGTACTTGACACAACTAATCCAATACTACTCATGTTCAATAATGCAAAGTTCACTATAAATCACTATGAACGTTCACTATCACTAAAGGTATCACGGTCGGGTAAAATACGAGAATGATGCAATATAGCAAGTCATGTACGATGTGAAACACAATGTGCACTATGAGTTCAGGAAAACATATTAATTCGTATGATCGTAATTAGACAAAATGATACAAAAGAGGATATAAGTAACTCAAACAGCGATCCAACAAAATTGGTTTTAGGTCAGTCGAGTGTCAGGTTTGCGAGTTACGGTCATTTCTTTTTAAGTGTTCATCGATGGAAATTCAGTTCCTGAACTGAAAGACCAATTCGTAACACATTTTAATCCCTGTTGGGATCATAAGTAGGTGATACTACAGTTAGGTAAAATTTAGATCTATCAGTTATGTTTCCAACGCATTAGATGGATCTGCAATATCCACTGTGTGCTGGGAGATATGTCCTATTTTAGGTTAGGATATACAATCTGTTTCTGTACTAAACTGCAGTACACCTTGACAGTTTAAAATGCAATTAAAATATCAAACGATAGTAAAATCAAACGAAACCACCACTTATAGTTAGTTAACCGAATTATATTCATAACGGTATAGTCTTCCACACAATTTCATTTTCATACAGTGCTATATTTTCATTTAAAGACAGGTGTCGATATGGAATTCTGCTCTGGACTGCATTCCAGAGCCGCATTCCATGTTAGTTTTCGTCGTTGTGATAATTCATTATCGAAATATAAACTATACTAGGTTCTAGATTATCGAGTTGGATTCAATATGAGCCATATAACATCTCATTTAGAATTACATCTGATTTAACGGAGATTTTAGAGCGCAACATGCACGGTAAATTCCAGATTCGACGTCGGCTTTTGGAAGCGACATTATGTGACAATAATCTCAGTATTTTAAACTTAAGTCTCTACACATTAATTATTAGCAGTAACAAAATCCCCTAAACACCAGATATGAGCATTTTGAAAGAGTATTCATCCATGAATCACATCGAACAATCGGATTACATTTACGGGTAATAACCGAAATATCGGTTCTATTTATTTGATTCGAACTAGACATCGTTTAATTAAATTCTATTTGGTATTGTTACGAATTAAAACACCGGGTTGGGCTTCCACTCATCACAGTTAGAATATAAGGGTTGGCCAGAGGAAATGTTTGATTACACATTTTCGATATAACTATACAAACATGTACAAAACATTTATCGTGATTACGTCGATTAACTAATGCTTTAGCATTAGTAAGCAAGTGACAAGCTTTCGCTTTCCTGGCGATGATTGTGACGATGAGTGGCACGAGCACGACACGACAAGCAGCAGCAACATGGCGACGATACAACGACGGAGATCGCACGAACACGAATACGGCAAAGGCACGGCCACAAGCACGGCACTTCACGACTACGACAGAGACCAACTGGCTCGGCCACAGGCTCTAGAGAGGAGGGTGATGGGCTCTGGTTCTGGGGAAGGTCAACGGCGAGGTAGGCGGCCAGAGGTGCTCGTCGCGGCGACTGCAGTGGGCTGGGTTGCAGTGGGAGGCGACGAAGACGTGGTGGATGCAAATTAGTGGAGGGCTCGGGCGTGGTGGTGGTGGAGGCAAGCTCGTCGGCGATGTATGCAATGCTCGGTGGTGGGATGGGTTCGCCGGCGAGAGAAAGCGGCAAAGTAGCGGGCGGCAAGAGTTGTTGGGTGGTTGAGGAGGAGAGAGGGGAAGCTAGGAGCTCGGTGATGATGGCAATAGTTGCTGAGATAGGCTCACCGGTGGCTAACGGGGGTGGATACGCCGGTGGTGGCAGCGGTGATGATCCTCAGAGGTTGGGCAAGGTTTGTGGGTTGCAGTGTTGTTTGAGGAGTAGAGAGAGTAAGAGTTTTAGAACGAGAGAGTGGGATAAAGAGAGGAGCTTGGTCGTGTGGGTGGCGAGGATCAGAAGGAGGGGATCTCGGGTTCGTTGGCGATGAGGCCACGTCGGCGTGGAGCGGTTCTCACGGGGTAGGCGCGGCGTTGGGTTTGGGAACATGCGGGAAAAGGGAAGGAAGGAGGAAAGAGAGAAAGGAGAGAAGTTGGGAGGTGGAAGAGAGGATCTCGGGTTGGTAGGGATCGGGAGCGGCATCGATAAGGACCGGGTCTCGCGGGGGTGAGTACGGGAAAGAAGGGAGCCATTGAGCTTTAGAAGCAAAAGAAAAGAATATAAGAGGAAGAAGAAAGAGAGGGAGACGGGGACGGGTCGGGTCAGGTCAGGTCAGGTGCGTAGGTTTGTACGGGCTCGGGCTGGAGAGAGAGAGAGAGGTTAGGGTTTAGAAAATAATAGAAATAGAGAAATTGGAAAATTTTATAGGAAATTAGATTAAGATTTAAAGGAAAAGAATTAGAAAAATTTGAAAAAATATTTAGGAATTTAATTTGGGGATTTGATCGAAAATTTATTGGGATTAAAATTTTCAAATACAGAAAATATAACGGAACTGTGGATTTACGCCAAGCGAGGTGGAGTTTGAAGTCCCAGTCCAAGTTTTGAAAGATGAGATGGTCGGTACTTTGATTCGGGTGGAGAGTTCAATAGAGCCAGTAGTGCATAGGTCGAGGACAGTTCAATGCACAGGAGGGGTTAGGGACGAGTCTCCAAGGCAAGAAAATCGGGAGTTCGACAGAAAAACTGAATGTTTGATTCGTGGCATGAAGAGTGTCATGGATGGGGAGTTGTGTCGGTTGCAGCGGAGTATCGAGCATGTTCCATCTCGGTATGGGATGGAGGAGATTCAGCCCGTATCTTCTCATTTACACACTTCAGGCTTTCGGTATATTATCATCAGGTTTAGATTACGCTGGTGCTAATGACAGATGGAGGTAGACGACGGGTTACATGTTGAGCACGGATGTAGTGCTAGGGAGATTGACGCTTCAATCTGGTATCGCGATTTTAACAATGGAGGAATGGTTGATAGCCGTCATGCAGGCGGTTAGAGATGCCATCGATTTGCGGAGATTGTTGGGTTTAGGAGTTCCTTAAGAAGTGAGTATTCTTTTTGGAGGCCGGGAAGAATGCGACGTCACTTACGATGGTTGGTGCCCTAGAGGATCCGGCAGACACGTTTTAAGATGTTTCCTGTCTAACTTCAAGTTTTATTTGGTAGATTGTTGAGGTGTGTTCGGATTCATGGCGACGAAAACGGAGTTTTAAGGTGTTGAGAAAGCGAAGAGATTATGACGAATTTGAATCAAGATGGAGATTGTTAAATTTGATTTAAATTCGGATTAGTTAGAATTTAAATCTAATCTTTTTAATTTAGATTTAAATCTAATCATTGGATTAAATTCATATTTATCTCTAGTTTAAATATGAATTTATTTTCTAGTATTTATATATCTTATATATATGAGGCTTTCTCTAAGAGTTTTTATAGTATCCATAATTCTCTAATAATTTAGGGTTTGATTCGAATGGGAGAGAACGACCATACACGGTCACGGATAGAAAGAAATTTTGTAAGAGGGTTTTGTTTGTAAATGAGAGTGAGAAGCCAGTGTAATTTCTTGTTATTCTTTATCATAGTGGAAGTTCTCACCGTGGTTTGCAGGATTAGGTGCTAGTTGCGTCGAACCTGGGTAAATCTTGTGTGTTTTTGTTGGCGTGTTCTTTTCGTATGATCTGGTATCCGTCGGATGGTCATTTTCAATCTACCCTAAAACAAAGATCTTGGATTTTCTGCTGCGCATAGATACGTAACCCATACAGTACTTTTTTGTAATTATTTGGAATTCTTTCAGTCAAAATAATCCCTTTTTCTTTCTTCGGTTAATTTTACCGTCCTAAAGTTTCAGTTTAAATAAACTACCCTTAGATTGTTTTATTACTCATAACTATTTTGAATATTCCAAGAAAACTCTCCCGCATTTAGTTCTACATTAGAGTTAGCTCTTATAAGCCATAGGCGTGCCATTTTATGATCTACATACGCCTAACGTTTTAAATTACTCCATAAGTCTGAATAGTATTTTAGATCTTTTTTTTATCTCATATTTTAGATTATACAATGTACAATTAGAATTAAAAGAGTTAAGTGAAGTTTGTTAAGGGTAGTTTGCTGGAAAACACTGAAAAGTTAGCGTAGTTTAGTGAAATTTACCTTTCTTTTCTCATCTTCTAAATACAAAAATGCGTAACCGCATGGTTTAATTGGATTAAAATCCCATATAGGACATTTATTTAAAACGTTTATCACTCACTCTCTCTCTACACACACACACACACACACACACACACACATATATATATATATATATAAAGAGAATAATGGAGGAAAGAGGCCATAGGAGGGAATTCCCTCCTATGGCGTCGGAAAAATACCCCCTCCACCAATTTTTCCGACGATCGGCCCCCATCATCTTCATCGTCATCGTCTAAGATGTGCGTACACCAAATTTCATGTGATTCCACAACTTTTTCACCGTTGATTTAGCAATGTAAAAAGTTCTATTGTCGGTAAACCGTTAATTTTGAACCCACTAAATCAACGGTGAAAAAGTTGTGGAATCACATGAAATTTGGTGTACGCACATCTTAGACGATGACGATGAAGATGATGGGGGCCGATCGTCGGAAAAATTGGTGGAGGGGGTATTTTTCCGACGCCATAGGAGGGAATTCCCTCCCATGGCATCTTTCCTCCATTATTCTCATATATATAATGCCAAAGATAAATAATGCCAAAGGGTTAGGACCACAAATTATGAGTTTCTTCTAACCCTTGGAAGTTAGCAACCGGTGGACTCGAACCGTGTCCTCTATTCCATACTATACTAAGATGTCAGCATCTAAATATTTAAAAAATAAGCATAAATAAATATCTTAATCCTTATGAATGTTGCACTAGAAAACATCTTTGAATCCTTTAGTTTTTGTCTTGAATTGGGTGGGTTCAATGGATGCACATTTCAAACCTTCCCTTTTGTTTCTCCCTTCTCTCTCAAGTCTCATAGTTGCTCATCAAACTATTAATGCATCAGCATGCCAAAATAACACTACTACAATAATGAGTTGTCCCTACGGATTTAGCCGAAGGGCCAAACCACTGCCCCTACGGATATGTCCGTAGGGACATAAAATTCTTCCGGAGATGCAAAGGCCGCAGGTGCAAGTCTTCGTCCTGAACATGCCCATACGGAGTAATAATTGTCCCTACGTCTTGCTCCGTAGAGACATAATATTTATTTAATTTATTGGTTTATAAAATAAAATACTTGTCCCTACGGATTTATCCGTAGGGCTAATACTTACCCCTATGGATTTATCCGTAGGTCCATATAAATGTCCTACGGATAAATTCATAGGGGCAAGTGTAACCCCTGTTACTGAATCCATATGGACAAAATATCAGGTATCCTGATATTTTGTTCCTACGGTAAACTTTGCCCCTACGGATTAATCTGTAGGTGCAACAACTGGCCCTATGGATTAATCCGCAGGGACAAAGACAAAATATCAGGGTTTTTTTTTATAAAAAAGGGGGCTTCCTGTTTTTTCCCTGTCCTGTGCACAATAATATATATATCATATAACCAAATACAGAAATATTTATAATCAACATCTCACGCATAATATATAAAAGAAAGAAACAAACAAAATATGACATCAATCTAAATCATCGTGAACAAGTAAACAATCACCAATATCGTCCAAAATATACACAATATGTATAAGATAAGTACATACATCCTCAAAAAAAAAAAAAAAGCTATCCTAGTTTGGTCCAGCTTCTCCATCTCTGATAAATACCATAATCTGGCGCATCTGCTTCTCGGCGCAGTCCTGAGTCGTCAAAAACTCGACTAATGAAGGAACGGACTGTGCGGGAGTCTGAGCGGGCTGTGGAGCTGCAGGAGCGGTATGCGCAACCGCGGCCGAGGTACAGGCTTGTGGAGTCGCAGCCGAAATAGCCTGTCGCATCTGTTAAATTGTGTGTAATAAACGAGTAAGAACGGTGTATTAGATTTTAGTCGAATTCGTATTATTATCAGGTTATTGCGAAACCCCAATCTAAGAATACTTAGGGATTTAGGCCTTGTTTGGGTATCTAGTTTGGAAAACCGTAGTTTATTTTAATTAGATAGTTTTATTTAAGTATGATTAATCAAAGCTAAGTCTACAACCAAATAAGCTCAGGCTACTAATATTGCATATGTTACTATTTATAATGTGATATAATATTTTACTATTAAGTAATATACGTACCAATATCTCCTTCAACTTCTCGACGGTGGTCTTCAAGGCGGCAACATCATGCTCTAGACGTCGCTCATGGGGGCAGGGGAAGTAACCGTCGGAGTGGAGTCCAACCTCATATGGGCCCTGCTAGGATCCAGTCCCCGGCCTCTCTTCCAACCTACGTGGTGCCCTCCGTGTGCGGCGTCTAGGACTAGGGTCGGTAGCATCGGATCGGTCTGTCCAATAAAATCGATCCTCGATGCCTCCGTCTGCTCCACCACCCGCTCCTACACCCATATTAACCATTAAAATATAAGTATATCATTTAAATTTGAACTTTTTAAAAAAAAAATTCAAACTTGTTAGAATAAATATTTACACTTACGCAATACTCCTGGGTAGCGGTGTCAGGGAATTGAAGCTCGCCCGTAGCAGGATCTGTCGTGCTGTCGTGGACGGCAAGATATGTGTAACGCCCCCACGCCTCAGTACAGATGGTATTGTCCGCTCTGGCCGAAACCGCACGGTTTTTCCCTTTATAGCGAACCGGACCCGACCAGGGGCCACTTCCCAGGAGGTCACCCATCCCAAGACTTCCCTGGCCCGAGCACGCTTAACTACGGAGTTCTCAAGCTCCTGTAGTTCCGGATCACTTAAAAGGCGCCTCTGTAATTGAGGGTGGTATCATTATATTTATAATGCAGTTCGGTCCTCTTTCGGAATGTGCTTTAAGGACCCGATCCCATTGTTCTGAAATGGCTCCCTCACTCAGATCACCAAGATGTCTGCAACAGACCGCACTGAGTGTGGACAGAGCAGATCACCATGATGTCTTAAGACCGCACTGCTTTGGGGACAGAGCAGATCACCATGATGTCTTAAGACCGCACTGCTCTGGGGTATTACATTCCCCCCATCTAAGAACAATGGTTCGTCCTCGAACCACAGACCTACTGTTGAGGGACCTGCATGGGCCACCATAAATGTAACGCCCCACGCCTCAGTACAGATGGTATTGTCCGCTCTGGCCGAAACCGCACGGTTTTTCCCTTTATAGCGAACCGGACCCGACCAGGGGCCACTTCCCAGGAGGTCACCCATCCCAAGACTTCCCTGGCCCGAGCACGCTTAACTACGGAGTTCTCAAGCTCCTGTAGTTCCGGATCACTTAAAAGGCGCCTCTGTAATTGAGGGTGGTATCATTATATTTATAATGCAGTTCGGTCCTCTTTCGGAATGTGCTTTAAGGACCCGATCCCATTGTTCTGAAATGGCTCCCTCACTCAGATCACCAAGATGTCTGCAACAGACCGCACTGAGTGTGGACAGAGCAGATCACCATGATGTCTTAAGACCGCACTGCTTTGGGGACAGAGCAGATCACCATGATGTCTTAAGACCGCACTGCTCTGGGGTATTACAATATGCGGCCAGCACGGTTGGTGTACCACCCTGCGCCAGGGTCTGAGCTCTCTGCAATTCGCCAAAAATTTACATATATTATAAAATAACTCTTAATATTACATTATATCAAAATAGATCTATTGTAATTTACTGATACCTCCATGGCACGAGTAATGTTCCTCGAGCCACCTGTATAAGTGGGGCGACCCCTCTTCGCCGACTTCCTATTCTTCTTATTTTGATCGGCTTGTTTCTGTACAACACATTCAGATTTAGTTTTCTAATTAAGCAACACAAAAAAATAAATTACATACTAAATAATGAATTACATTTAAATTACAAACCTGTTTGCGCTGAGAGTCGAAATATTGGCATAAGAGAGGCCATGTATCTACGTTGACTCTCGCAAAGGCCGGAGTATGTAGGAGAGCCGCTCTCTCTGTCTCGGGGGTCGCCATCCATAGGGAATAACAGTCGATCTTCAGCTCGTTCTTATTTTATCGGACCTTTGATTGCATGTTCTTCATCAGGCCCTGGTACAGAGCGTGAAATCGAGCACTCTCTCAGGATGATCAGGATCGGGTATAGGCTGAAAGTCGTAATCCAACTGCAAATATAAATAAATAATGTATTTAAATTGCAAGTGTTACATTATAATAAATATATTGGATAAGTTAAATGAAAATATATATTAATACACGAGCCTGATCCCAGAAGAGGGCAAATGAGCGCCGGTGCTGATCACCCCACTCAACGTGAAGTGGATACTTCTTTAGGATGCGGCTCCCATCCCCATATACCGTCCGTACCTCTCGGCATAATCGTCAGTATAGCGATAATCGGGGGTAAAGAAGAGGGAGAATGGCGCCTCCCCCTAACTCTATCGGGTCTCAGCCTGTGGGATTGATTTGGCCCTCGAGTTCTCCTCTCGAGATGGGACTGCCCTGTATCTACAAGAAATATCAAGACAAGCAATATTAAGACAAAGTGGTATTAAGAAATCAAGGATTAAAGAAAATTGAAGTGCGATATATACCTCGGGTGACAGCAGCATGAGCCTGGGCCCGGGATGCAGCACGAGCGGGACGATAGTTCCTCCGGTGAGGAACTGCCAGTGACCCGGACGTGCACGCGTCCCCTCCAACTAGAATATAAACATTGACGATAAAATTACATGAAGTTCATGTTTATTCTTAGAGAATATGTAAAATGAATAAATATTTTATATTTATTCATACTAACCTGCAGACTGAGCGGACGGTACAGAAGTGGTGGGAGTGGCCTCTGCGCCAGATGTGGACGCACCACCTATAATTAGACAATTAAAAATAGATTATATAAGTAATTGAAAAAAGAATGTGTATATCAATAATATAACATTCTAAATCAATATGCATGCAATATAGGATATATAAACATACCCGTAGGTGCGGTGGTGGTCTCTGTCCGAGATATGGAGGCACCATCTACAGCTAGGCAATCAAAAAATGATTATCTAAGTAAGAGAAAAAAGAATATGTGTATATTTATGATATAACATTCTAAATCAATATGCAGGCACTATAGGATATATAAATATACCTGCAGGTGCGGTGGTGGCCTCTGCCTCTGATGTGGACGCACCACCAACAGCTAGACAATTAAATATTGACTATATAAGTAATTTTGAAATAAATATGTATGTATATCTATAATATTACATTTAAAATAAATATGCGTGCAATATACCTGGAGGTGTGGCAAAGTCCACACGGAAGGAGGCATCCGAAGGGGATACCGATCGGGGTGCAAGACCGGCCCTATGAAGTTCCCTACGCAGCTCTTCGGGTGGCAAAACCACTCTGCCTCTGCCGCGGCTGGTGCTCCTGCTGCCCCTCGCTGCTCCGGTCTTCATCATCAAACCTAGATAAGAGTACAATCATTACATATGCATGCAATATATGTATAGATCGTAGAAATGTGAAGTAATAATATAACATTACTGATAACCTTTTTCGTTTCGTGGACGCATTAGACATATCTACTTGGATTTCATCATCGATATCATTTCTAACCCACGTAACTTCACGATCGGCCGAAGATAACCCATCTTTTGAAACAGACGGTCGGAGCACTCTAAGTCTTCTCTCCTCTTCATCCTCATCGATGTCCTCCATACGATCCTCAAATTCTGGGATATCGTAAATATCCCTGGGTTTCCAAGGGCATACGGCACTTTATCCCGGATGCTTCAAGCACTGTGAGTAGTATACTTGGAACGCTTGGTTCGGAAAGTTAAATGGATCGTCCTGACCATAAAATTGTAGTGTGTTCACACTATTCAATCCATATTTATCTTTTCAAGTTCCGATATTGTTTCTACACTTATCCGTATCGATTCGTGTATCGTACCAAGTACACTGAAATATATAAAACGGTTCTGATCGTCCGGGATATTGGATGCCAAGTATGCAATTTAAGTATCCATAATAAATCACACCATCCGACCCTACCGTCACAATCCCACTATTCTGAGTGGTTCGAGATATTTCTATGTCCTTAACTTTAAATTTGTATCCAAAGACACCGAATCCTTTATAATATGCAACCTCCATACTAGGAAACTGAGCTAAACATCTTGAATCTCTCTCTAATGATGCAAACAAGTTCAGATCATGGATCTGACAAAACCAATTTTACGACAAATACATAACGATATAAGTTGAGATTAAGACTGGTAGAAATAATATGTTATTCAAACAACTTACATGATCTGCAACCCAATCGCAAAAATTATCCTAATGATATTTTTCCAATCGTTCATCATTCCAATCAAGTCGCCCCTCATGTATCTCATTAATATGAATTATGTTCTCAACAATAAATTATAACATTAATATTATATCATTTCATATACACACAAACACAAATATAACAATTAATCCAAAAAAACTTACTCTCTAATTTCTTCAAGGCATACGCTATTGAGGAGGATAAACCGATATATCCTGTTGATAAACATAGTGTCTTCTCTCTTATAGGACGCTTTACCATATGGCCCGTCCTGAATTTTCCGAGGCCGGTTAAGCTTCGTCTCAATGTTCTCTTCCAGATAGCGGGAACAAAATGTGGTTATTTCATCTAGAAAATAAGCTTCCATGATAGAACCCTCTGGTCGATTTCTATTGCGTATATAATTTTTTAGAGTGTAGAGGTACCTAAAGAAAAATATGCTAAATAAATAAAGACGGGCATATAGGACAACAATAATTTTACAAATTGAGTGAAACGAAAAATTCTACGTAGCTTTCGACGGGATACATCCATCGATATTGTACCAGTCCGGCTAACTTAGTCTCGGTTGCAAGATGAACCGTCAAGTGTATTATGATATCGAAGAATGACGGTGGGAAAATACGTTCAAGCTTGCAAAATATCAATGAAATAGAATTTTCTAGATTCTCCAGTGTCACAACATCCAGGGTTTTAGCGCAAAATTCTCTAAAAAAGCAACAAAGGCCATTGATTACTAGACCAACCAATTCGAGAAGGGAAGTCCTGCGGGTTAATGGGAGAAGGTGCTCCATAATAATATGGTGATCATGACTTTTCAGCCCATTGATCTTGCCTTTCACAATTTTTATCTTCTTGCTAAATGATCTTGAGAAACCCGTGGGAACTTTCAAATCATGCAACACCTACAGGAAACTTTTCTTCTCCGACTGTGACATATGATATGCGGTATTGGGAAGTACAAACTTGCCTGATTTACCCGCTATCGGTTTAGGATGCAATTCACTTCTAATTTCCCAGTTCTGAAGATCCATCCGAGCACGGAGGTTGTCTTTCGATTTTCCGTCTTTACAAAGAAGCAAGTTGAGTACGTGCTCGGATACTTCCTTCTCTATGTGTATAACGTCCAGACAATGACGCCCTAAATTTATTGACCAGTACGGAAGCTCGTAAAAAATGCTTAACTTTTTCCAGTATGGTGGTTTGACTTATTTTGCCGGATCTATCTCGAAGGTCACATTGTTATAACCATCCTACTGAGCAGTCACGTCCTTTCCGAAAAATGACGCTGGAGATCCAAGAAGCTTCTGATGACCATTAAAGTGAGTAGCGTCTAACCTGTAGGGATGATCTAGTGGCAGGAAACGCTGATGACCTTAATAATAAACCTTCCTGCTAAAATTCAACCATTTCGATGTTGTATATTGATGGCAATAAGGGCATGCTTTATGACCATGTACAGACCAACCTGATAACATTCCATACGCAGGAAAGTCATTAATTTTCTATATTAAAGCCGCACGTAGTGTGAAGGTTGTATCTGTGTTTGCATCGTAAGTCTCTACACCATCAATGAATAAAGATTTTAACTCATCGATCAGAGATCGTGGATAGACGTCGATATTATTTCCCGGTGAGTTTGGTCCATTAATAAGAAGATGCATCATAAAGTAGGATTGATCCATAGTCAACCAAGGCGACATATTATAAACTATCATTACAACGGGCCATATGCTGTGGCTTCTAGCCATATAGTTGAATGGGCAGAAACCATCACCAGCGAGTCCGAGCCTAACATTGCGAGGATCACTACTGAATATTTCGTGCCTCCTATCGAAATCCTTCCATGCTAGTGAATCTCTTGGATGACTCATTTTTCCATCTTCACTTGGAGCAGCACGGTGATGCCAAATCATTACCTCAGCTGTTTTCTTGCACCTGAATAGTCTCTGCAGCCTCTGTGTTATGGGACAGCATCGTGCTATCTTGACAGGTATATCGGGCTTCTTATCAGATTCTTTCGGCTTATACCTGACCTCTCCGCATGTTGGACACTATTTCAAATTTGAATTCTCTTTCCGGTACAACACGCAATCTTTAGAATATGCATGAATCTTCTCACACTTCAGACCCAAATCAGACATCATCTTTTGGGTTTCGTACCAGTTGTCGGGCACATTATTTCCCAGGGGCATAGAATCTTTCACGAACTTCAGAAACATCGTGAATGACTTGTTGCTTCATCCATTTAGGCACTTAATCTGGAAAATTTGGACGAACCATGGTAGGGTGGAATACTTTGCATTCTCATAAATTGGTCTTCTAGCATCATTCATGAACTTTTCATACTTATCCGCACGCGGTCCTTGGCCGGAAGGAATGTTATCTTCGGTAGGGATACTATCACCTAGGGCAGCCTCTACCATATCCTCCATTTCTTCTCCTGGAAAGAAGTTATCGTTTTCTTCTTCTTCTGCCGCATTACCGTATTCTCCTTCTTTTTCTGCCGCATTACCCTCTTCTTTTTGTCCTTCCCCGTGATATAGCCAAGTTGTATAAAGTCTAGTAAAATCATATTTAACGATGTGAAGCTCTACGATTTATCTTCTGCCAGAACTTATTCCAACATCTATCGCACGGGCAGAGAATCTTCTCTAACACGATCTTATTATGTGCGCGTGCAAATTCAATGAAAGCAGCAACTCCTGTGACAAACTTAGATTGCATGCGTTGTTGCCACTCCACGTACATCCAGTCCTCAACTCTGATGTACTCATGGTCCATGTTAGACTGTATAACATATAAATTGTAGATTATGGTGGCTATATTAAGAAATCTAGGAACGGGATGGTTACTGACAAAGAAGAAAATCCGTAGCGGCAAGTTTGTCGTTGAAAAGAATAAATTATCGATAAAAAAAGTTAGATTTGAAGATACCCAAGTATGAGTTGTATTCTATGTATGTGTGTTTCAATTTATGATTTCACTGAAATGTAGGGTTGTTAGTGTGTATGTATTTTGTGTGTGCGTTTATTGTGTATTCATATTGTATTTGTGTGTTTCGGCTGTTGGGGGTAAGGCTTCTATCCCATTAAGAATCTATAGAGCAGACACTTGTTCCTTTATAAAAAAAAAGGAAGAGGGAAAGTTCCCCATTAAAACAGCCCAACGTGTTTAACACGTGAGTGCCTATATGCAACGCATTTAGGCACAACAATTAAAACAATTTCTAGGCTAAAGCAGCCCCACGTGTTTAACACGTGAATGCCTATATGCAACGCATATAGGCGCTGCAATTAAAAAAATTGGTAGTCTAAAACAGCCCCACGTGTTTAACACGTGAGTGCTTATATGCAACGCATATAGGCACATCAATTAAAACAATTGCTAGGCAAATAAGCCTCACGTGTTAAGGGCATTTCTGTAGAATTAAATTCTACTCAACAAGGAACCAATCCAACGGTGATTAAGCATATAATTAAATTCTATTGAACTTTTAAATAAGAAATGATATTTTCTGTTAAACAGAAAGTTGGCGGATCAAAGATCCCATAAATTGGAAAATATTTTTCATATCTTTTATAACAAAGAAAGATTGTGCTCCGTCAAACCAAGCACCCTTGGATTAAAAATCCAACGGTGATTAAAAATCACCAATTTACAGAATAAATTCTGTATGGGAAAATATTTTCCTAATCTTGTTTAAGAAATAAGAAGATATGTTCTGTAAGACGGAAACCCTTGGATCAAAGATCCAACAGTGGGTGAAACCCCCAAAATCAACTAGGATCTCTCAATGAGAGATTTTCGAAAACTAATCAACAAACTTCTCTCCACTATATAAAGAACCCATGACTTCAAGTTAAAAAAGAGAAGAAGAAGGAAAAAAGGAAAAAAGAGAGAGCTACCCAGAGAGACTTAAAGAATATACAAGGAGAGAATTTAATTCTTAGAAGAAAAGACTTGTTCCTCTGAAACACTAGGTAAAGAAAAAAAAATGAAAGGCTGCTCTTTGCATCTCTAAGGGTTTAACCCTTCATCAAAGAACTTAGTTCTTCCTCTGGTTGAGATCGGCAGAGGCAGATCTCTCCACAAGTTGAGAATTTAATTCTCATCGGGGATATTCTGTCATGCAGATTCAAAGTCTAGGGGAAAGAAATGAGTTCAAAGAGTTTAACTCTTACAAAAAAACACATATGGGAATTTAATTCCTCTAAAAAAAATTAGGGTTTAACCCTGTAAGAAGAATTTAATTCTTGCAAAGAAACAAAAGGAGAACTTGTAAAGGAGAACTTGATTCCTAAGAACCACAGAAGAATATCCTGGTGATTTGTTATAGTGATTAACACTATAGCTATACTTCACGTGTTCTCCACGTGAGTGTTTCTAATGAGCAAAAAGAAAACGGCTGAGACTACAACACGTATTTCCTACGCGGGTGCTTAACAAGGGGAGCAAGGAACACTCCCGAAGACAGTTACGTGTTTTGCGCGCTACCCTCAATCAAGTGCTTAGCACTTCTGTAAAAGAAAGGGAAAATAAAAGGGCATTGCCCCATTTGACGCGTCTCACGTGTTTTATACGCGAGCGCTATGAGAACCAAGTGCTTAGCACTTACATGAAAGGAGAGGCAATAAAGCCAAAAAGCAAAACCCAACTTTAGGGCGCCTCACATGCACCACGTGAGCGCCACAAAAATTTAGTGTTTAACACTATTTCAGTGCCCGTATGAAATGCACGTGAGCATGGTATGTCTCAGCACATTAACACTGTTGAGTAAATGTAGAGACCCAGACCTAGTCCAATTTGACTAAGACAGTCAAGACCCCTCTGTGCTCATCATTCCCTCAAGTTGGTCTTAGTCCCCAGCATGAATAATGGTTCGTCAACTGATGATATCCGAAATGATGTTCATCCCACACCTCCCAAGATAATCTTAGTCTCCAAGATGACTACTTATTCTCAGATGATTCACCATGATCCTCCTCCTCAAATACGGGAATTGGTTTAAGGGTATATCTCTCTACAATTCTGATACATGTCGTTGTAATTCTTCAACGTCTTCAGAGAGGTGGAGGGTCCCGACAACCAACTGTTTTTGGGTGCACTTCCTAAGTTGACGTGCACACCTTAAACCAAACCACACCCATGTAGGGTGTTTTCCGTCACCCCATTGAGATGGGAATATGCGCGCGCTTGTCAGACATACTACAGATTCCTCCTGCCTAGGGTAGGCCGGGGTTTATTGATCGCAGGGATCCGAATCTCCGGCAGCCGCGGACTAAGCTGCCGTTAATTACCCCTCGCCTTTGGAGCAAGGGAATCTCCGATTAATGGGTTAAACTGGTCATGCGAACTCAATGTGCGGTGTTGTGTTTTGAAGGGGTTTTGGATATATCGGGGGCCCCGCAGAGTTTTTACGGGGGTCCCGCTACCCGGATAGCGGGCTGGGGGTCAAGGGGGCTAGCAGCCCCCTTATGGGGTGCGGGGCAGCGCCCCGTTAGAAATTTTTTCTAACAGAGGAGGTGTTTTTAGTATGGAGTACGTGTGTGTGTGTGTATGTATGTATGTGTGTGTGTGTGTGTATGTATATATATATATAAGAGAAAGGGCATCCAAAGGATGCGTGGGGGCCAGTGCCTCGCGTGTCTAACACGCGAGCGCTGGGCGCTTAGGCGCTGGCGCACCACGTGCCCGGCACGTGGGTGCAGGACGCTTGAGCGCTAGCGCACCACGTGCCCGGTACGTGGACGCTTGGGCGCCGGTGAGGAAAAGGGGGCTTTTAGTCCCAGAAATAGGATTTAAAATCCAAAAGAGGATTTAGAGTGGAGTTGAACTCCTAAGACGTTTTGAAGTTGATGAAAGGGGTTCTTCTTTGGAGCCCTGGGTCTTCCCCAAAATGGGGTTTTCGGAGATGGGTCTCCTTCTTCCTTCTCTGTTGGCAGGATCTTGAAGATCAAGAGATATGAGATTTTAAAAATCTCTTCTTTTTGAGATCTGATGGGAGATCTAAGCTCCCCTTTATGGGTTTTGTGGTGAAAAACAATTTAGTTTTGGAAAAGGAAGAGTAAAACTCTTGATTTAATTCAAAAGAAAGAAGAAGGTTTAAAACCTTCAGAAAGGGGAAAGAGGCACAAACCCTAGATTTTGAGGAGAATGAAAAAGTATATCTTTTATTCATCAGCATGTTGCCTTTTATAGGCTTACATATTTACATATAGCCCCTTGAGCTTTACAAAATGGCATTTTGCCCATCCCATAGCTCATGTGCCATTTCTTTTTGCACATAAGCTATGGGCTTTACAAAAATTTGGCTTTATGCCCATTCATGCATAAAAAATTACATAAAAATTATTTATTACATGATTTTTATTTCGGCATGGGGAAGGTCGGCCGCGGGCTCGACTTGGACATGGTCCCACTTGCTTGGGGTTGATCTTGACTTTGACTCGGTCAACCGGGGTGCAAATTTAGACCCCAACAACCCCAAATAGGTGTATCCCATATCATCGCCGTACATCTCGTCACGTAACAAATACACATGCATAAAATGGTGATCTGCGGACCGTAACGTTCTCAAACTATTACGGACCGAAACATCCTTAAACTAAACCCTCACCTCAAAAAGGGTGATCTACGGACCGTAACGTCCTCAAACTACTACGGACCGAAACTCCTTTAAACTATAACGGACCGAAATGTTCTCAAACTAAACGTTGCCTCCAAAATGGCGACTACGGACCGAAACGTCCTTAAACTAAACCCTCACCTCAAAAATGGTGATCTACGGATCGTAAATGTTCTTAAACTAACAACAGACCATAATGTCCTTAAACAAAAACAATGAAGCCTGTAATACCCAGTTCTTTTTGTACACCAATGCCCGTATTCTTCATAAAGTATTACTTACGAAATTTATTTATTTTTATTTATAATTATTTTATTGCTTTTAAACCCCAAACCCAAATCCCAATCCCTTTTATTTTATGTCGCAGCCCACTCCCTTCCCAATTTTTCAAAGCCTTTTCCTAATCTTTTTCCCTTCACATTTTCTTTTCCTAAACCCTCTATAACCCTAATTTATCTAAAACCATTTTTATTTTTCTCCCTTTTATTTTACCCTAAGACTCGGCCCAACTTCCTATTCATTTTCCCCAAATTCATTCTTATCTTAATTAACTCCAAGCCAAGAAATAAATAAAATATAATTTCCCCCATTTCCTTTTCCCTTACAAATAAATTCTCCTTTATCAAATAATCACTGGCCCAAGCTCCTTTCCTCCGGCCTACTCTCATTTTTTTTCCTTCGAATTTGTTCAAAAATCGCCGGCCCAATTTCCCTCCTCAACCCAAAAGAAAATAATAAAAACAATTTAATTAAACCCCAACTCCCTTCGGCCCGGCCTGTTCCCGCCTAACCCGACACGACCCGCTTCGTAACCTCCTTCTTCCCCCACGTTACTTTCCCGCTCGATCTTCCTCCTTCATACCCACGTTCCCGAGCCCCCCTCTCACGCCCACGTCGCCGCGCCGTTGCCTCCCCCCCCGCGACCCCGACCCCGACCGTGCGCCCTCAACCTTATCTCATCTCAAACTCTCTCCCCCTCATCACACTCTCGCTCTCAAACCTCCTCTCCCTCCATAAAACCCACTGTCTCGAGCTCTCAACCCCGCTCACCTCACCGACGACGACGACGACGACCTCCTCGTCGACCCCATCTCCTCCCTTCCACCACCGCACAACCCTCTGCACCTCCACCTCACCGCAACCACCACCCAATACCCCAAACCCACCGAGCTCCCTCTCCTTTCCTCCTCAATGCAGCCACCGCCGGCGACGCCATCTCCCTCTACTTCAACCACACGCCGCCGTCCTCCTCCCTGAACCTACTACCGACAGCACCGCACCACCCCGTCTCCTCCATCGCAACATCTCACTATCCCATCTCCGCTCTCTACTCCTCAACACCATCACCATCTCCGCCATACATCGAACGAGCTCCCAGGGGCCATCACTGCCACCTGCAACACCTCGACGGTACCTCATTACTGGCCCTGTCACCACCATTGCCTCGCCAGCAGCCTCATCCATCTCGAACTCCTCAAATCCAAGCTCAACCCCCGTCAAACACTTAGTTGCCATCACCGTAACAGCCACTGTTGATGACTTTATAGTCGACGCTGTTGTCATTGCCATCTCTGGGGTCATCACCGTTACCGTAGTAATCGCCGTCGCACCCACCGAGCCATCGAATCCAAGAGCCCGAGCCCGAGCCGAGGCCGTGAACCCTAGCCACGCCGTTCGTCGCGCGTTCGTGCCGTTGCCGCTACCGTTCATCGCCAAAGCGTCTCCAGGTAAGTACCCTACTTGCTACATGCTTGTTTATTTCCGTTACAAACCAAAATCGTATTAATTCCATGTTTACCATTCACGAAAACCTATATGACATAACTGTTCGATGTAAAACCTGAATGAAAACCTTCATTTAATTTGACAGAACTTAATTGCATATTCCGGCCCGTGTGCCAATGAGCACTTTGTAGAAATTTTACTGGAAAATACAATTGTTAATGGCTTAAACGAACACCCCAAATACACCCGTAAAAACTGGGAATTTCCCGTACCTGAAACTTGTAAAAATTATAATTAATTGTATATTTATTGAAATGAGGCGTTCGAGAGCTAAAATCGAATCCGACTCGACGACCTGTAACCCTATGCAAGTTCTTAATTGTTTATGTACTGATACTATGACGAGAATTGGTTCGGAGAGCGGCTCCGGACTGCTGTCCAAAACAGCTGTGGTTGTTGTTTTCTGTCTCGTAATACTTACCCCTTCGCTGCCTGAACTCGTATGTTGCGGATCCCTACATTTTATTGAAGATAAAACTGTTATCTAAATAACGCAAGTGATTTCACCCCTTTATGTCTTCGTTTACTATTTAAAATACAATTTAAAGGAACGGGACGTATAGCAGCCCCAAACAGAACCAGAACTGATACCCTAGTGTTGAAAAGCATATAACTTCTGACGTACAGACGCGATTGAGAATCCGTCTATTGCGTTAGAAACCTTATTGAAAAACCTATATTTAATTCAACTGTAGTGTCACTAAATTCTGATCTCAACTGGGATTAAAACGCATTACGAAACGGACTTCTGATTCTGAAACCGGATTTCCAGCAGTGAACGCTTAAAATGAAATGGCCATATCTAGTGATCCTGAAACCCGATTGATGTGAAACCAAATTTTCTGGATAGACACTCAAACATACTACTTATCCCCTGTTCATTGTTTCGCTAAATTTTGCATGTATGATTTATAATAAATTATGCAAGTGGTAGGACGCTGAGTGAGGACATCTTAATCAAGCCTGAATTATCGTATTTCTCATCACATTATATACATGTCGTTGCATCGGTAACCTAGTGATCATGTGCATTACCCAGTATTAGGTATTAGTAGTGATTGTGACAAGTACGTTAGTGGTTGAGCATGAATGGATAAGTGAAAGTGAAGCGTACTTGTACACAATCAGTGAACCCTATTGATTTATTGCATTGTCGACGTCTGTGGGACGTGTATAAGTGTGACTATAATTGGTATGGGATAATTATGGAAGCACTTGTATGGGTGTCATAGGTAAGACACCAAACATTGTCCATTTATCTTGGGTATCGGTCGGGACATGCTTGATGGAGATCCTGTCTCCAGTTCTCGCGCAGACTTGTCATGTATCGACCGGTATTTGAGTTTATGGTTGGCGTTTGATGTAGACTACGGGGTGTGGGGTAGTTTGAGTGTGAGTTCAACAGAATCTCGGGAGTCCTATGCCGGCATATATGGAGATATATGGAGATTTACAGGGATATCACTGATTATTATGAGCGACTCGGGCCCGTGTTCCCTTACCCTTGGGTCCTACCCTTGGGTAGGGGATACTCACGAGTGGTTGACTCTCACACTTGGACTGACGATAGGCTTAGTGACCGGTACAGTGAGACTTAGAGACTGATAGGATTAGTGACATTAACATGCATCGTTTACTGATTTGACATACCTGCTATACTGTTTACCGCGTTACTGTTTACCTGTTCTTTTAGCTACTTGCATTGGCTACTTCATTTTCACGTCTTTACCCTTTTGATTATTGTTGCGTATTCTTTATTATTGTACGAGTTGCCATTTGTATCTATACATATATTGCTATCGCGTCGCTCTGACGACCTGAGTATGCATGCTCAGAGTGAGGAGTGGGTCTAGCTTGGACCAGGACCAGACGTACATCGCGGACATCTTGATCAGCTATCCAGAGTTATACTCTTTTGATCTCCATCGGGTTAGTTCTTTGTACTTGTTTTGTTCTAGTTACTGCATTTCTCATTACCTGTGCATTGTTTACTGATTACCACGTAAAGCTAGAAGCCGAAGTGTGACTACGGAGAGATATTATCTCGACCGTAGGAGCATGGCTGGCTTTGCCAACCCCTCGTATTCCGTATTTTGGGAAGTGGGGCGTGACATGGTTTTGTTGGTATCAGAGCCAGGTTTTGCTATGATTGGGATTGCAGTTTCCGAGTAGAGCTTGACAATTTAAGTCGCTCTTTCGTCCCAGATTGCGAACTGTTATCTTTGACTTGAATCTTTATTATTCGTCATGCCATATGTTGACTCCATCCGTTAGAGTTTTGGGTGACTTAGTAGTGTTACGTGGTTGTAATTATGAACTGCAGTATAGCTACAATACTGTACTCTATTGGGTAACTTGGAGTTCTACATTTGTTTTTCCGTTTGAATGAGTTTCACCTCACCCGATATTCTTGTTCCATTTTCAATTTTATATCTTGTTCTGATTTTTCCCCTATATCTTATGCCGTCCTAAAGTTGTTGTTTCAGGATTATGTCTTCCAACGACTCTTCCTCTAACTCCACTTCCCGGAGTCAGACCTTAGAGATTCTGAATGCACTGCAAAGTCTGAAGGAAGCCCAGGAGCGAACAAACGACCTGTTAGCTGAGGGACTAAGAAGGCAGACGACTCAGGCACCAGCGGAAGTCCCCAATCATAAAGGGATCCCTGTTAGACGAGGAAAAGAGGTGAAGATTAAGCGCCCACTTGTTCCCCCGCGACAGAAGTAGCAGAAGACCCAATGTTGTGGGTACTACAAGAAGCCAGGACACCTTCAGAGGGATTGTCGCCGCGCCAATGGGAGATGCCTGATTTGCGGATCCAGCGAACACTTTATCAATGATTGCCCTAGAAGGAAGGAGCTACAAGGAGGCGGTTCGTCCACACGCTCCACTTCTGGTAAGTGATGGTTATTTCGTAGTTCGAGCGTCGAAGAACAGTGCGGACCCCGTGCAGGATTCAACTCGCGAGACAGGAATGCAACAGTCCAGAAATCAAAGAAGAATTATCACGTTTTCTACTTTCAATAAAGATGTTGTCACTTTTTGTAAATATTTCTTTTAGTTTGAAATCTTGTATCCGTCGAACTTTTAACTGAATGCAATAAAACTTTGAGTTGTGATGCGTGTATCATTCTCTTGCTTCTCACTTTATTTATACTATTCATTGCATCAGCATTTTTACATTTTAATTTTTCTGTCCTTGCCTCCAGCATATCCTCCCTGTGCCACCGTATCCTTGGATATCTTCTTAATGTGTCCCACTGCCTAATCATGACTCCCTCTTTTCAGGTCATGGCCCACTTTGGAGAAGCGCCGTCTCTGGATGAGGACACACGGTCGTGCGTTTCCTCGGACTACATACTGGTAAGATCAGATGACGAGATCAATGGCTCACAGGTTATTTTCAGAAACAACGATTCCCAGGGTGAGGGATTCGCAGCCCCAGAAGTCAACATAATCAGCGACTCTGACGATGATGAGGAAGACCCCGAAGAGGACCCAATGGAAGAAAATCCTGGAGAGGAAAACCTTGGGAAGAATCCAGTGGAAGGAAATCCTATGGAAGAGGATCCAGCAGAAGAAGATCATGTAGAATCAGACCTCGATGAAGAAGCTCCAGCCGAGGAAGAAGGGCCAGAAGAAGAAGACCCCATGGAAGAAGAACTTCCAGCGGCGATCCCTGCGAGGCGATATGGAAATGGACGCCCCTATCTGAGCGCGCGAGCCTACCGTAACCTGCTGAACCTCCACAACCGCGACTGACGTGATTGAGCTTTCGTCTCCTCTGGCCAAATAAAATCTATGTATAGTTTATGGCTATCTTTTATTCGTCGTGGATGCCCTGTTCGGACTTTTCTGAAATGAAATAAATTGCTGAGTTCGCTAATCTTTTGATTTTTGGGTCACATGATGCTTGATTGTTTCCCCTATACATTTATTTTCCTCCTGAGATCCTTGACTGTCCACCCCTGCACCTTGTGCTGTTTTGACCCTCGCTTAGATAAAAAAAGGCACCGCACCCCGATCTTTTGAATGGGCCATCCTTCATCCTTCGTATGTGCCTCGTTTGAGATCCTTCTGGAGGAGAAATTGATAGTGAAATTTCCGAGTTAGCTAACCCTTCGGAATTTTGATTCATATGATGTACCGACTGTTTTCCTTCCCATACATCCCTTCCCCTCCTGTGGTTCTTTGCTGCTCACCCTTACGTGGGCTGACCCGACCCCGGCCTCTTCGACCTTCAGTTTAAAAGTGTCACACTCCGACCTTTTGAGTGAGCCATATTCCATCGTAATCCCTACCCTGGCTAGCTCAATACATCTTTGTGTTATTTCCTGTTACCCTAACTATATTTAGGGACATCTTTATTCAAAAATTTAGTTTTCATTATCTTGTATTTATCGAAAAGTACGTGTTATTAACTATCTCCGTTTTATGCATTTCAAGTACTTTACTACTAATCTTCCCATTATTTTCGATAGCGCAACCATATAATGCATATATTATTTTATGCTATGTTTCTTATTTTCACCATGTCGATTTTCTAAGTTACTTTAAAATTTATTTTTCTTTTGACCGATACATTATACTAGGGTGTTTTAACCTATCGACAAATACTTCACCATTTTAATATTGTTACTTTAGTTTTCTCGGGTATTATACTTATAGGTTGCTATTATAGATGGTTATGTCTGATGCTATTATCTTAGCTGTGCTGGTTCGATATACATATGTATACATATATTTTGGGTTTCGATTTTATCGAGCACGCCTCGAATATTATTGTTTGTTATTGCATTTTTATTCTCTTATGCATGTAGTTTGCCCTTATGATTGAGTCTGCCTTGTATTTACTTAGACCTGCCCTTTGTTACGTTAGTTTTATACATTCATAGACCTTCAATCTTTACCTATCTATTTTAAGTAAATCACTATGTGTTAGTGTTCGATGTCGTAACTTTTCGCTTATTATTTTATAGCTTATCGTTTCTTTTAAATTTCGAGGACGAAATTTTTGTAAGGGTGGTATGATATAATACCCAGTTCTTTTTGTACACCAATGCCCGTATTCTTCATAAAGTATTACTTACGAAATTTATTTATTTTTATTTATAATTATTTTATTGCTTTTAAACCCCCAAACCCAAATCCCAATCCCTTTTACTTTATGTTGCAGCCCACTCCCTTCCCAATTCTTCAAAGTCTTTTCCTAATCTTTTTCCCTTCACATTTTCTTTTCCTAAACCCTCTATAACCCTAATTTATCTAAAACCATTTTTATTTTTCTCCCTTTTATTTTACCCTAAGACTCGGCCCAACTTCCTATTCATTTTCCCCAAATTCATTCCCATTCTTAATTAACTCTAAGCCAAGAAAAAAATAAAATATAATTTCCCCCATTTCCTTTTCCCCTACAAATAAATTCCCCTTTATCAAATAATCACTAGCCCAAGCTCCTTTCCTCCGGCCCACTCACATTTTTTTCCTTCGAATTTGTTCAAAAATCGCCGGCCCAATTTCCTTCCTCAGCCCAAAAGAAAATAATAAAAACAATTTAATTAAACCCCAACTCCCTTCGACCCGGCCCGTTCCCGCCTAACCCGACCCGATCCGCTTCATAACCTCCTTCTTCCCCCACGTTACTTTCCCGCTCGATCTTCCTCCTTCACACCCACGTTTCCGAGCCTCCCTATCGCGCCCACGTCGCCGCGCCGTTGCCCCACGTCTCCGCGACCCCAACCACGACCGTGCGCCCTCAACCTTTTCTCATCTCAAACTCTCTCCCCCTCATCACACACTCTCTCTCAAACCTCCTCTCCCTCCAGAAAACCCACTGTCTCGAGCTCTCAACCACGCTCACCTCACCGACGACGACGACGACAACCTCCTCGTCGACCTCATCTCCTTCCTTCCACCGCCGCACAACCCTCTGCACCTCCACCTCACCGCAACCACCACCCAATACCCCAAACCCACCGAGCTCCCTCTCCTTTCCTCCTCATTGCAGCCGCCGCCGGTGACCCCATCTCCCTCTACCTCAACCACATGCCGCCGTCCTCCTCCCTGAACCCACTACCGACAACACCGCACCACCCCGTCTCCTCCATCGCAACATCTCACTATCCCATCTCCGCTCTCTACTCCTCAACACCATCACCATCTCCGCCATACATCGAACGAGCTCCCAAGGGCCATCACTGCTACCTGCAACACCTCGACGGCACCTCATTACTGGCCCTGTCACCACCATTGCCTCGCCAACAGCCTCATCCCTCTCGAACTCCTCAAATCCAAGCTCAACCCCCGTCAAACACTTAGTTGCCATCATCGTAACAGCCACCGTTGATGACTTTATCGTCGACGCTGTTGTCATTGCCATCTCTGGGGTCATCACCGTCACCGTAGTAATCGCCGTCGCACCCACCGAGCCATCGAATCCAAGAGCCCGAGCTCGAGCCGAGGCCGTGAACCCTAGCTGCGCCGTTCATCACGCGTTCGTGCCGTTGCCGCTACCGTGCATCGCCAAAGCGTCTTCAGGCAAGTACCCTACTTGCTACATGCTAGTTTATTTCCGTTACAAACCAAAATCGTATTAATTCCATGTTTACCATTCACGAAAACCTATATGACATAACTGTTCGATGTAAAACCTGAAAGAAAACCTTCATTTAATTTGACAGAACTTAATTGCATATTCTGGCCCGTGTGCCAATGAGCTCTGTGTAGAAATTTTACTGGAAAATACAATTGTTAATGGCTTAAACGAACACCCCCAAATACACCCGTAAAAACTGGGAATTTCCTGTACCTGAAACTTGTAAAAATTATAATTAATTGTGTGTATATTGAAATGAGGTGTTTGAGGGCTCAAATCGAAGCCGACTCGACGACCTGTAACCCTATGCAAGTTCTTAATTGTTTCTGTACTGATACTATGACGAGAATTGGTTCGGAGTGCGGCTCCGAACTGCTGTCCAGAGCGGGTTGTTGTTTTCTGTCTCGTAATACTTACCCCTTCGCTGCCTGAACTCGTATGTTGTGGAGCCCTACATTGTATTGAAGATAAAACTGTTATCTAAATAACTCAAGTGATTTCACCCCTTTTTGTCGTCGTTTACTATTTAAACTACAATTTAAAGGAACGGGACGTATAGCAGCCCCAAACAGAACCAGAACTGACACCCTAGTGTTGAACAGAGCATAACTTCTGACGTACAGAGGTGATTGAGAATCCATCTATTGCGTTGGAAACCCTATTAAAAAACCTATATTTTATTCAACTATAGCGTCGCTAAATTCTGATCCCAACTGAGATTAAAATGCGTTACGAAACGGACTTTTCGATTCTGAAACCGGATTTCCAGCAGTGAACGCTTAAAATGAAATCGCCATATCTAGTGATCTTGAAACCCGATTGACATGAAACCAAATTTGCTGGATAGATAATCAAACATACTACTTATCCCCTGTTCATTGTTTAGCTAAATTTTGCATGTATGATTTATAATAAATTATGCAAGTGGTAGGACACTGAGTGAGGACATCTTAATCAAGCCTGAATTATCGTATTTCTCATCACATTATATACATGTCGTTGCATCGGTAACCTAGTGATCATGTGCATTACCCAGTATTAGGTATTAGTAGTGATTGTGACAAGTACGTTAGTGGTTGAGCATGAATGGATAAGTGAAAGTGAAGCGTACTTGTACACAATCAGTGAACCCTATTGATTTATTGCATTGTCGATGTCTGTGGGACGTGTATAAGTGTGACTATAATTGGTATGGGATAATTATGGAAGCACTTGTATGGGTGTCATAGGTAAGACACCAAACATTGTCCATTTATCTTGGGTATCGGTCGGGACATGCTTGATGGAGATCCTGTCTCCAGTTCTCGCGCAGACTTGTCATGTATCGACCGGTATTTGAGTTTATGGTTGGCGTTTGATGTAGACTACGGGGTGTGGGGTAGTTTGAGTGTGAGTTCAACAGAATCTCGGGAGTCCTATGCCGGCATATATGGAGATATATGGAGATTTACAGGGATATCACTGATTATTATGAGCGACTCGGGCCCGTGTTCCCTTACCCTTGGGTCCTACCCTTGGGTAGGGGATACTCACGAGTGGTTGACTCTCACACTTGGACTGACGATAGGCTTAGTGACCGGTACAGTGAGACTTAGAGACTGATAGGATTAGTGACATTAACATGCATCGTTTACTGATTTGACATACCTGCTATACTGTTTACCGCGTTACTGTTTACCTGTTCTTTTAGCTACTTGCATTGGCTACTTCATTTTCACGTCTTTACCCTTTTGATTATTGTTGCGTATTCTTTATTATTGTACGAGTTGCCATTTGTATCTATACATATATTGCTATCGCGTCGCTCTGACGACCTGAGTATGCATGCTCAGAGTGAGGAGTGGGTCTAGCTTGGACCAGGACCAGACGTACATCGCGGACATCTTGATCAGCTATCCAGAGTTATACTCTTTTGATATCCATCGGGTTAGTTCTTTGTACTTGTTTTGTTCCAGTTACTGCATTTCTCATTACCTGTGCATTGTTTACTAATTACCATGTAAAGCTAGAAGCCGAAATGTGACTACGGAGAGATATTACCTCGACCGTAGGAGCATGGCTGGCTTTGCCAACCCCTCGTATTCCGTATTTTGGGAAGCGGGGCGTGACAAAGCCTAAATGCTCGTTTGTTGGATCTGAATGATCCTAAAACCCCGTTAAGTAGATCTTAGTCTCAAATTGGACCAACGTATCCTTAACAAAAATTTAAGTTGATCTTAATCTCAAACGAGATTAACGATCCTTAAATCAACCTAAACCCAAATCTAAGATATACGGATTTGGACTAATCCATGCCCTACAGGCGACAACATAAATTAGTCTCCGTATACGATCCACGGGAAACCAAACATAAAACAAACACACACGACATGAAATGAACTTCTGGAGCAGGAGAAAGTGGTTACCGCGATACGGTAACGTAATTAACTGCAGGGGCTTGCGCCTACAGGGAAGAGCGTCCCCACAATAAAAAACCACTCACAAACGAGGGGGAATCTGACGAAGTCTGCTGCAACGGCCGCATCCGTCCAAACTTCTGATATACGGTGCCATAAATTAACTTGGCATCTTCGGAGAGGTGGACGGATAAATCCAAATAGCATCTGCCCCCAAATTCAGGCAAGACGATCCATCCTGGTTCCGTCTCTGTTTACGGCGGTAAACAGATTCTGGCACGCCCGGTGGGATCTTTTCCTATTTCCACTCCACACTTCATGTGTCGTGTTCGCAAACAAATCGTGGTTTACTATGGTTGCCCCTGGATTCGAGGCACTAAAATTTGATGTCTTGCTCCTGTGCAGAGAAAAGAAGATCAATGGCTTCCAAGTGTACCTGCAACAGCAACTCCCGCTCCGTCCCCGCTGGAGGAGTGACATACAGGCCAAATGCGGCCTGCATCTTTTCAATGCCAGTGGAGCAGTTGACTCAGGCCACCACTGGATTGTTCTTCGGGACCATGCTCTCGCCAGCAAGCTTCAACGCCCCAGTGCCATCACAGGAAGCTCCAAAAAAGTCGGTCTTCGATCGACTTGCAACCGCTACGGCCCCTCTCAACGGGTCGTCTAAGTCTTCCACCTCAATTTTCAACAGGCTGAGCCAAAGTTCAACTGGGCCCGCAAAGAGGCTCGCAATACCTGAAGGGGTTATCCCGAAACAGATAGCCGTTCCAACTCCAGCAGGTGAAGTCGTCAAAGGGGCTTCTCCTACTAAAGGATCGGTCTTCGCAAGATTGGCCGTTCCAACTCCTGCTATGGGCCAAGTCATCAAAAAGGCTTCCTCTACCAGAAAGTCGGCCTTCGAAAGATTGGCCGTCCCCTCTCAACAGACGTCAGTCCTCAACAGGCTGCACCAGCAGTAGCCCTTCATCAGTGCAGGGGGCATAACGAAGCCACTCCCACAACTGAGGCAATCCCATCTGCAAGGCATGCTTGACGTCTCCACTGACGCCGAGTGAAGAAAGCTGGGGGCAACTCTCCCTCTGGACTTACTCCACCATCTCCAATGGTGGAAGTTGACGCTGATGTTCCAACTGGGAACATCTTTGAACCGCTAAGGAAGGTGCAAAAGAACTCTCCGACAGCAGTGCTGGAGAAATCTCTCCCACCTGTTGAAAACATGATACAGGAGAAGCCGGAGCAGCCCCCTCAGCGGTTGTCCTCCCAAGTCCACAGGGTCTGGCGGAAGGTCTAAAATTCTGTGATCAACAATGACTACTCTCACCAACTGAAGGAAACAAAGGCTCGGCAAGAGGAGGACCATCCCTCCACCATGCAGCGAGGGACATCTTTCACGAAGGCGCCTGTTACAATGACTCCTTCAACTTCGACTTCTCATAAAAAGAGAAGGCCAGAGAATCTACAACCGCCGGCGGCAAATCCCAAGGGTGATGGATCCAAACGCCCCAAGTCTTGGGGCATGATCGTGCACACGGTTTATATGGTTTCCGGAAAAGAGGAAAGTCATGCTTCCGTGGCTCATCGGCCGTGATCTCAGTCATTGATGAAAGCTCAGGAGCAGCAACAAAAGCTCCAGGAGATGCTGACGAAAATGGCAGCACTCACCGGGTAGAAAGAAAGCCCGGAAGCAGCGTCTGAACAACGCCAGGAGCAGGAGACAGATACGGAGTTCCTACGAAGGGTGCTGGAGAGAAAGGATAAGGAGGCCGCGGAAAAAGCGGCTAATATAAAACAGATAGCGCTCCTGTTCCAAGACATGGTTGGAATGATGATCCGACCAGAACCTCCAGCCGAAAATCCACCGATAATTATCGAGGACGACAGAGGGGAAACATCAAACCCTCTTCCGGCTTTATCAACAGCCAGGGACGAAACGATCTCTAAAGCTGCCCTCGATGACTACATAGCTCAGCAAATATGGGCTCATCAGGCAAACGAAGAGGCTGGCCAAGTCATCAGAACCTGGCGACCTTACCCAGCCTGGTACGATCAAATCAAGTACCGCCGGGATATACAATCCCCAAGTTCCACGTATACAAGGGGACAGGCAACTCGCATCAGCACGTCGCCCAATTCAGAGCATTATGAGGCAATACTGGAGGCGATGACAAATTGCTGCTTCGCCAGTTCGTCGACAGCTTGTCGGAGACGGCATTTGAATGGTACTCGAAGCTCCCAAATGACTCCGTCAAAACATTCACAGAAATGGAGCTTCTATTCACACAGCGGTTCTCAAGCGCACCCTGATCACGGCATTAATCAATGCCAGGGTAAAGCCAGGAGAGACCTGGGTTCAATACGCAATCCAGTGGCGAAACCTATGGTCAAAATGTGAACAATGCATAGAAGAAGCTCCGGCAGTGGGCATGTTCATAGGGACCCTCGATCCTCAGGAGACGGTATCCTAATTTATGATGTTCTTCAAGCCGACCACCTTCCAGGTCTTGATCGACAAGTTGGCCCAAATGGACCAGATGGGCCACAGGCCGTCCTTTTCAAAAACGGATCCCCGGAATGAGAAGGGCAAAGGGAAAGCGGTCTTCGTTGCCAACACTCAACAACAGCCGAGCAACTTGACACCGGTTGTTCGCCAAAGCAACGTGTGCCCGCGCCAATCCCTCCAGGAGAAAATAGGGCTCCTTACTCGTTTCCCAGTGATAAAACAAGGAGACTGTTCGAACCGGCGATGCGCAACAGACTCATCACTCTGCCGGATCCGAGACGTCCACTGCAGCCTGATGACGCCAACAGTCCCAACTACTGCTCCTACCACAGAGTAATGGGCCACCCAATTGAAGATTGCTACGTCTTCAAAAACTGGCTCGAGGACCAATACCAACAAAGGAAGTTTGCGCTGTCCGAAAACTGGAGGGTGAACCCACCGCAGAAGTACGCTCCTAAAAAGGTGGACACACCGGAGGCATCATGCTCGTTTGTAGAAGAAGCTCCATGGGAAGTTTTCCTTTCAGCTAAAACTAAAAGAATGCCGAAGGACCTTCAAGCATGTCCGGGGATCAGGTGGAAAAGCCCCCTGGAGCCCGAGATCATTGAGGGAATGTTTAAACTGCGCTCAACACCGAAAGCTGGTAACGATGGGCAAAACACCCAGGTCAAGCCTTCAAAGTTTTCGAAGAAAAAGAAGAAGACCAAGAAGCCTGTGCATCCTGCCGAGTACGATGGCAAGCGCACGGATCTTCAAAAATACATCAACGCGCTGGAGGAGTACAATCAAAAGGTGCGGACCCCAATCACTCTCGAAGAGTTTCTCAGCCATTTCCTTGAGAATGGAGACAGTGACTGTTTACCCCAATCAGAGCAAAGCTCTGTTCAAATTCCGAGGCGGGAGATGTAGCAACGCTTCATCTTCCCCCAATCAGAGCAAAGCTCTGGTTGGAAAATTTAAACTTTAATAAATGAAGCAACGCTTCAGATTCTTTGCGTTGCGCGCAGAGCGCCACGTGTCAAAATCAGATACGTTAGCGCAGGGAGCGCAGCGCCCAAGAAGGCGCGCCCAATCAGAGCAAAGCTCTATTTAAAGGAAGCAACGCTTCAGTTGCGCTGCGCGTTGCGCTGCGTGACACGTGTCAGCGCAGTTGCGCTGCGCGACACGTGTCAGCGCAGATGCGCTCGCGCAGTTGCGCTGCGCTGTGCGCTGCGCGACACGTGTCAGCGCAGATGCGCTAGCGCAGTTGCGCTGCGCTGTGCGCTGCGCGACACGTGTCACGCGCTGGGGCATCTGCGCCAAACAGAATTAAATTCTAAGAAATCTTTTCTGTTTTTGTTAAAACAAGAAGATTTCCTTCTGCAAAGCAGAAGCCCTTGGATCAAAAATCCGACGGTGGGGAAAATTCCCCAAATCACTCAGAGAAAGATCTCTTTAACAAATTTAACTAATTTATGGGCATTATAAAAAGGACCCTAAGCCTCAATTCAAAGCAACAACATTTTTCTTGAAAAAAGTCAAGAGCTTCAAACAGAGAGAGAATTCTGAGAAAATTTCAAAGAAAAATGTAAAAACCTTCACGAGAGAAAAGAAATCTCTTTTAATAAATCATTGATCTAAAAACTAGATAAATGTTCTTCACATAATAAACAGTGCTTTGCACTTCTCATGAACCACTGGTTCTTTAAAAACAAGAAAACAACAAACTAAAAATAGTGCTTTACACTTTTATGAACCTCTGGTACTTGAAACAAAAAGAAAAACTTATTTTTCTTTGATCTAAATTAGATCAAGAAATCAAATAGTGCTCTGAATTTCTGTTCTTGATCTAAAAAATTCTTAGTGCTTTGCACTTTCAAACTGCGCTGTTACGCTCTTGAGAGAGCGCCACGCGTCAGCTACAAAACTACTTACGCTACGCGCTCTTGAAATAGAGCTTTGCTCTCTGGAATTGGCGCAACTCACCAGAGCGCGCTACGTGTCAGCAGCGCAATAGCGCAGCGCACTGCGCTGTTGCGCTTGCGCTCACCAGAGCATGACACGTGTCGTCATCATAAGCGCTTGCGCTCTCTGATTGGCGCAAAGCGCCTGAAAATGCAATGCATTTCTCAAAGGGCCAGGCCCAAGTCAAAAGACCAAACAGGCCTAATTAAATTGATGCTCTGTATCATTCATAAATGGGCAAAGCCCAAACAAAATAATAAAAATGCTATGCAGATGCCTTGCAGAGCCCAAAATAAATTGATGCTCTGCATCTTTTATGAGCAGAGCCCAAACAAAAAAATAGAAAATAATGCAATGCATTATTTGAAAATGGGCCAAGCCCTAGCACAGGTCTAACAGATCAAAAACAAATAAAAAGCGTTGAATGCTTTGGATTTAGCCCAATCGTGGCCGTAAGTCCTCAAATTAAATTGACTGAGCGATATTGCTCCCTTAAATCAATTTATATCCGGTTCGAGGGTACATCTTCGAACTCCTCTGACATATGTCGTTGTAATTATTCAACGTCGTCAGAGAGGTGACGGGTCCCAACGACCACATACATTAAAACCGAAACGTTCTTAAACTAATATCGGACCGAAACGTCCTTAAACTAATATCGGACCGAAACGTCCCTAAACTACCTATGGACCGCTCTGTCCTTAAACTGGAACAATAGAGCCTCCAAATGCTCTTTTGCCGGATCTAAACGATCCCGTTTAAGTTGATCTTAGCCCCCAAACACGGCTAACGTATCCTTAAACATTCAAATGGACTATAAAACTCCAAATCAACCTTGGTTCAAGGGTACATCCCCGAACTCCTCTGACATCTGCCGTTGTAATCCTTCAACGACGTTAGAGAGGTGACGAGTCCCGATGGCCAGATATTAAATGGATTATCACGTTAAGTTGATCTTAGTCTAAAACAGGACTAACGTATCCTTAACGAACGTTTAAGTTGATCTTAGCCGCAACGCGACTAATGCATCCTTAAACTAAAAACACCAAACCCAAATCTAAGTAAATACGGATTTGGACTAATCCACGTCCTACGGGCGACGGCATTACTCAGTCTCCGTATACAATCCACGGGCAACCACAAACAAAACAAACACACACGACACGAAGTGAAATTCTGGAGAAGGAGAAAGTTGTTATCGCGATGCGGTAGCGTAATTAATTGCAGGGGCTTGCTCCTGCAGGGAAGAGCGTCCCCACAATCAAAAACCCCTCAAGCGAGGGGGAATCTGACGAAGTCTGCTACATCGGCCGCATCCGTCTAAACCTCCGATACACGGTGCCATAAATCAACTTGGCATCTTTGGAAAGGTGGACGGATAAAACCAAATAGCATCTGCCCCGAATCTCAGGCGAGACGTCCAAACGTCTTGGCCGCCATTCGGAGGGGAATAGATTCTGGCACGTCCGGTGGGACCTCTTCCTCTTTCCACTCCACACTTCGTGTGTCGTCTTCGCGAACCAATCACATTTTGTTAAATGGTTGCCTTCGGATTTCAAGTTACTAAGATTTGGTCTTTTGCCTGGCGAAGAACTCAAGATTCAATGGCCTCTTATTGCACCAACTGCTCGAAGTGCCACTGCAATGGACGCTCCACCTCCCCCGGAGGTGTAGCATATGGGCCCCAAGCGGCTTCCTTCCTCGCTCTGCCTGTAGACCAGGTGACCCAAGCCACCACTGGCCTGTTCTTCGGGACCATGATCCCACCTACAAGCTTCTCTGCGCCAATACTTGCACCGGAAGTGAACAAAAAGCAGGTCTTCGACCGGCTCACTGCTATGACGGCCCCTGTCAACGGGTCGCCCACTGCCGAACCAACAGCCTCTGTTTTCACCAGGCTAAATCAGAACTCTAAACTAGCTGTCCCAAGGAAGGCAATGACTGCTACTCCAGAAGTCGTCAAGGCGGCTTCCCCTGTTAAAGAATCAGTCTTTTCAAGAATGACGATTCCTGCTCCTGCCGTTGCTCGAGGAACCGTCTTCGATAGGTTGAACATCACCCCTCAAAAGACAACTTCAGTCTTTAAGAGGTTAACACCAGCGGCGCCTCATTTAGACAGGGGGCAAAAAGAAGCTATCTCAATCTCCGAGCCAGTCCCAACGGCTCGTCATGCTCGACGTCGCCATTGGCAACGAGTGAGGAAGGTAGGGGGTAACTCCCCCTCAGGGATAACTCCACCGGCTCCAGTGGTGGAAGTCAACGCTGTTGTTCCAACTGGGAACAGCTTTGAACTGCTGAGGAGGGTACGTAAGAACTCTCCAACCGCTACACTGAAAAGATCTCCTCCGCCTGCGGAGAGAGTTCCGGAAACAAAACAAGAACAGCCCCTTCAACGGCTGTCCTCAAGAATTTATAAAGTTTGGCGGAGGGTTCAAGACTCTGTGATCAACCCAGATCACTCTCGTCAACGAAATAAGACGAAGGTGCAAAAAGGAAAAGACCGTTCTATTGAACAGCAAGGGATAACAATCGCTAGGGGGCCCACTACAACGGCCCCTTCAACTTCAACGGCCCACAAAAGAAGGAGGCCGGAGAAAACCCCCACGCCGGCGACAGATATCAGAGGTGATGAACCCAAACGCCCTAAGTCAGGGGGCATTGTAGTTCATACCATATATATGGCGTCTGGTAAAGAGGACAGTCGCATATCTACGGGTCATCGACCGCTTACGCGATCAGTGACCAAGGCGCAGGAGCAGCAACAGAAGCTCCAAGAGATGATGAACGCTATGGCCGCACTTACAGGGCCAAAAGAGAAACCTGAAACGTTCTCAGATGAGCGCCAGGAGGAAGAAACCGACGCCGAATTCCTTCGTCGGATATTGGAGAAAAAGGACAAAGAGGCTGCTGAACAAGCAGCCAACATACAGCGTATGGGCCTCCTCTTCTAGGACATGATAGGGATGATGATACAACAAGATCCCCCGGCTGAAGAGCCCCTGATCGTCCTTGGAAACGATAGGGGAGAGACATCAAATCCTCCACCAACTCTATCGACAGCTAAAGAGGATACAATCTCCAAAGCTGATTTGGATGAGTACATCGCCCAGCAAATACGGGTTCATCATGCGACCGAAGCGGCCGGTCAGGTCGTAAAAACGGGACGGCCATATCCAAGTTGGTACGATCAAATCAAGTACCCACCCGGTCACACAATTCCCAAGTTCCATGTCTACAAAGGGACGGGCAATCCTCATCAGCATGTTGCCCAGTTCAGGGCACTTTGTGGCAACACCAGCGGTGACGACAAGCTGTTGCTTCACCAGTTTGTTGGAAGCTTATCAGATACGGCGTTCGAGTGGTACTCTGAGCTCCCGAATGACTCTATCAAGACCTTCGCGGAGATGGAGCTGCTGTTTACTCAGCGTTTTGCAAGCGCCAGTGAACGCACCCCGATGACGGCACTGATTAACGCCAGGGTAAAACCCGGCGAGACGTGGGTTCAGTACGCTATACGATGGCGAAACTTATGGTCGAAGTGCGAGCAGCGTATTGAAGAAGCTCCCGCGGTGGGTATGTTTGTGGGAACCCTTGATCCGCAAGCAACCATCTCACAATTTATGATGTTTTTCAAGCCAACTACCTTCCAGGCCTTGATTGACAAGCCAGCGCAGATGGATCAAATGGGCCATAAACCCCCTCTTCCAAGGCCGGACTCCCGAAATGACAAAGGGAAGGGAAAAGCGATCGTTGTCGCTAATGCTCAACAACAACCAAGCGACTCGAAGCCGGTTGCTCGTCAAAATAATATGCGCCCGTACGTACCCTTTGAGGATAGGATGGGGCGTCCTTATTCCTTTCCCCGCGATAAAACGAGAAGGTTATTGGAGCTGGCATTACGCAACAGACTCATAAATCTGCCGGAACCAAAACGTCCGTTGCAACCAAGTGACGTCAACGAGCCCAACTACTGTCCTTATCATCGAGTACTAGGCCATCCGATCGAAGATTGCTGCGTTTTCAAAAATTGGCTTGAAAACCAGTACCGACAGGGCAAGTTCGCGTTATCTGATAAATGGAAGGTGAATCCCCCGCAGCTCCACACCTCTAAAGGGACGAATACGCCGGGGGCAACATGCTCCGTCATTGAAGAAGCTCCTTGGGAGGTTGTATTATCAGCCAAGACAAAGAGGATGCTAAACGATCTTCAGACATGTCCAGCAATCAAGTGGAAGAACCCGTTGGAACCGTATGTCATTGAGGGGATGTTGAAGCCACGTCCAACTCCAAAGACCGATGATGGTGGTTCAAGCACTTGCAGCCAGCCATCAAAATCTTCAAAAAAGAAGAAGAAGAAATCTAAGAAGCCCGTGAAGCCTGGCGACAAGCGCACGGACTTACAAAAGCAAATTGACACGCTGGATGAATACAACCAAAAGGCACGGACTCCCATCACGCTCCAAGAGTTCCTCAATCACGTCTTTCAAGAAGAAGATGAGGGAGAAAGTTCATCGGATGAATCCGAGGAATATGTGGCGAGTTGTCATATGATTTCCCATTCGATCGCGAACAATGAGGAGACTCCCGGCACTAAAACGCTGGGGGCAGATACCGAACCAGAATTCCCGAAACTATCAGACGAAATGATTGACGCGTTCCTTAACGAAGCTCGATTGAAAAGTAAAGCTGATCGAGAACGCGAGATGGCTATATTTGAAAGGGCCAAGCGCCAGCCACTTGATGAAAGAGCTGAGACAATCTCGCTGGAGCAATACACCTTCGCTACCGACAAAAGCCAATTCAAGATAAAGAAAAGGGTTGCTAAGGCCATATCAATGGGCATGAAGCTACCATCCTCTGAAGGAAAAATTACTGGTGAAATAGAAATACACCCCTCCTATTGCTTATATCATTAGAAGGTTTCGCACCCCACTCAAGAGTGCAAACCTTTCGATAAATGGTGGCAAGGATACGTTGCTCATCGACAACGCTTTAAGCGGGAAAAGCGTAAAACTCGTCAAGAGCAAAGAAATACGACCGAAGGGATTAAAAGAACCACCGGCAATTGTCGCATGGTTAACACTAGCGGGTCACAAGTGCCTACATTTGGGAGCGATTCTGATGAGGAGCTGGAACTCGCCCCTCTCTTTAAAGAGTCAACTTCGGGAAAAGAAGAAGAGCCGAAGGTTTGCGAAAATATTCGGCTGCGGAATCGGACGCTGCCTGGAAAGAATCTCGGACCCTCAAATAGAAAAGATAAAGGGAAAGAAAAGGTCTCTGAAGATATCGTCTTAGATGACCAAGTTCTGGAGGAGCTAGCCGCCAAGGACCCGCCAAAGAAGAATAAGGTGGATTACAACGTCTTAGCGCATCTGAGGAAGCTACCCTCACAGCTCAGCATTCTTGACGGTCTTTTGCTATTAAAGGAGGCGAGATGTTCGTTAATTAAGGCACTCCAAGAGCCGGAACAATTCCAAGCTTGCCTGACCGAGGAAAAGATGAAGGATGAATTGGAGGAAGTGCACACGGCCGATGTCACTTTTGGCGATGAGGACCTTCTCCTTGGGACTTGCGAACACAATCGCCCCCTTTATGTCTCGGGATACTCCCATGATATAAAGATAGGCAAAATCCTGATTGATAACGGGTCGTCCGTTAACCTACTCAACGTGCGGGTGTTAAAGGAAATCTGCATGAGCGTCCAACACCTTGCTCGGGACAAGATCACCATCTCCGGGTTCGACTCCTAATCGTCAAAGACTCTTGGATCTGTGATACTGACGCTACGCTTCGGGCTACTCATCACGGACATTAAGTTCCACGTCATAGACGCCAAGACATGCTACAACGCTTTGCTCGGCCGACCATGGTTACATGAGTACAACATCATCCCTTCTACACAACATCAGTGTATGAAGTATTTTAAGGATGGTTTCGAGTATACCGTGACGGGAGAACTGAACCCGTTCTCTGTGAACGAAGTCCGCAAATATGAAGACGCCAAATACTTCTTACCGGATTTTGAAGACGCAGAGAAGTGTCACAAGCCGGAGAATAAAACTAACGCTACCATCCCTGTCTTCGGCAGTGATACTGAGGAGGAAGAGGAGATAGTTTATTCGGGTCCGCCCCAACACAACAAGCCGGGACCATCGGCTCCTATATTGATCTTTGGCAGCGACTCGGAAGATGAAGTCCATGCTGTATTCTCTGCTCGACCTTCAATACGAACGTCCGCTGACGAAGAACAAAGTCTACAAGTCGCCATGGTGCCGCTTAAACACCATAAAGAACTAGATACACTTAATATCTACAGTGTAGAAGAGTTGCGGACATTCTATATCCCTCCCAGGCGAGAGAGCGAGAAAGAAATTCTGTTTTACCGCTCTGAAGAAACCAAGGTGGAGAAAGAAATCTGGCGTGGCGCGGATCCCACGCTCGACAGGCTTCAGCCTATCCGTTTTCCCAGATATTATACGGAAGGTTTGAAAAAGCTGCTGAAACGCCAGGGGATATCCTTCAAGCAGACCGTTCGAAAAGTCAAGTTCTATGATAAAGTATGGAACGTTCCTGGGACTCAACACAAACTGCCTAACGGGAGAATGGAAACAAAAGGGCTTGGATATATCCGGTCAAAGAAACGAGAGTTACTACCCGGCTGCTACGTCGTGTATGACCTTGATGAAGAAGCAGATGCTCAATGGGAGAACGCTAATCCTAAACCAGTGAAAGTTCCAGATGCAAAGGAGCCCATTCCGTCATTCGAGGAACAAATGGACAAACTTATAAAGAAAGCTGGTCAAAAAGTCCGAGATGATCACAACCGTGAGACAGCCATCTACGAGAAAGCCAAGACGCAACGCCTTCTCCAACAAGCCATGAAGGATGAAAATGCCGCTCCTTGCCAACCTGTTATAAAGAAGGCTCGGCGCAGAAGCAGAAATAAGGAGAAAGGCTAAAAAGGCGCTCAACAACAACAAAGCAGGGCTAAGAAGCCACGCAAACGCGAGTTGAGCGTTATTGATCTATCCCTCATGAAGAAAATGGGTCGAGCATACTCGTTTCCTCGGGACAAGACAAAGAAGATACTTGATCTTGCTCTAAAATATCGAATGCTTACACTACCGGAGTCTAAACATCCCAAACGAGCGGGCAAAGTCTCACTCCCGGACTATTGCTCTTACCATCGAGTAATAGGGCATCCTCTTGAAGATTGCTTCACTTTCAGGAATTGGGTCGAAGATCAGTATCAGCTTGGCAAATTCACTCTGTCTGACAACTGGAGGGTAGCTCCGTCACAGAAGCACGAGCCCAAGGCCACGAAAGAAGAACCGGTTCCACATTGGGATTGGAAGCGAATTCGCACCTGTCACATGATTACGATATTAAAAGAAGAGCCCGAGAATATAGATAGCCTTCCTTGGTGCTTCGAGAACAGCAATGACGAGGTAATCTCAGAATTTCCGCCAGTGCCAAAAGAGCTGGAAGATGGAATCCATACCACTGCAGATAACCTTAAGAAAATTGAGTTGGGAACGGCAAATGACCCGCGACCGACATTCATCAGCGAGCTGCTATCTGAAGAGAGGGTGGCGTGTTAAAAGACGTGCTTCTACAACATAGAGATTGCTTCGCATGGAACTATTCCGAAATGCCGGGACTGGATCCAGAAATTGCTGTGCACAGATTGGCGATATCTCCGGGCGTCAAGCCAATCAAACAGGCGCCGAGAAGAATGCAGCTCGAGCTTGAGATGAGCATCAATGCCGAGGTCAAGAAGCTGATCGACTCTGGCTTTATCCAGGAGGTTCAATATCCGGAGTGGATCGCTAACATCGTCCCGGTGATGAAGAAAAATGGGACAGTGCGTATATGCGTAGACTTTCGGGATCTCAATAAAGCTTGCCCGAAGAATGATTTCCCAGTGCCAGTCACCGAACTGATGATAGAAAATACATCCACTCATGAGGTTTTCTCCTTCATGGATGGCTCATCAGGGTATAATCAGGTAAAGATGCATCCCGAAGACCAGAAGCACACAGCCTTCAGGACCCCTTTAGGAATATTCTGTTACAAGGTGATGCCCTTCGGTTTAAAGAACGCCGGTGCCACCTACCAAAGGGCCATGACGAAGATCTTCGACGACCTTGTACACGAAATCGTCGAATGCTATATCGACGATCTCGTGGTTAAAAGCAAATCATACGAGGAACATCTCGAGCATTTGAAGACTGTATTTCAACGCCTTCGACAATACAACTTGAAAATGAACCCGCTCAAGTATGCATTCGGAGTTTCCTTACGCAAATTCCTGGGATTCATTGTTCGACACCGAGGTATTGAAATAGATCCGTCAAAGATCAAAGTGATCATGGAAATGCCTCCGCCGAGAACTCTCAAACAGTTGCGGTCTCTCCAAAGGAGGCTCGCATACATACGGCGATTTATAGCCAATCTTTCAGGCAAGTGCCGTCCTTACAGTCACCTGATGAAGAAGGGAACCTCATTCGTCTGGGATCAAAAATGCCAAAGCGCGCTGGATGAAATCAAGCAGTACCTGCAGAACCCGCCGGTGTTGGCTGCTCCGGTTAAGGGAAAGCTTCTCATTCTTTATACAACCGCCCTCGAAGGTTCTTTAGGCGCATTATGGGCACAAGAGAACGATCAAGGGAAAGAGAGAGCACTCTACTACTTAAGTCGAGTTCTGCTGGGGGCAGAAAGCAACTACTCCCCCATCGAAAAACACTGCCTGGCGTTGATCTTTGCGATAACAAAGCTCAGGCACTATGCGTTGGCGCATGAAGTCCGTCTCATTTCAAAGGTGGACCCCCTTAAATACTTGATGTCAAAGGCCATATAGATGGGACGACTCGCTAAATGGACCCTGCTCTTGATGGAATTCTCGATAACGTATCAACCTCTCAAGGCAGTGAAAGGCCAGGCCATCGCCGACTTCCTCGCCGAGCATCCGATACCCGCCGATTCTCCTCTGAATTGCGATCTTCCAGACGAACATGCGTTCGATGCGATCGACGGTGATAATAGCCGATGGGAGCTTTATTTCGACGGGGCATCTTCTATGAAAAAGCGCAAACAAAATACCCCTATAATCAAATCGGGGGTAGGACTCATCTTTATAACTCCACAAGGAGGGATAATGCGCTACGCGTTCTCCCTAACAGAGCCGAGGACAAATAACGTAGCCGAATATGAAGCTCTGATAGCAGGTCTTGAGATCGCCATTGACATGGGAATTGAAAACCTCCTCATATATGAGGATTCTCAACTTGTCGTTAGTCAAGTAAACGGCGACTACCAAACGTGCAAGCCAGAATTGGTGAAATACGGTGAAAAGGTGCAACAACTTGTTGACCCAAATTCCCTCTTATACTTTGGAGAACATACCGCGTGCGGAAAATAGCAAAGCAGACGCGTTGGCCAAACTTGCTAAAGAACTGGCTGACGAGAACCTCGACGACGTTAGAATCGTGGTACAAAGCCGTCGAGTTCTTGCCCCAGCAGAAATATCTCCGGAATCATCCGAAGAAAAGGAAACGACTGAGCGAATGGCTCTGCAAATAAAAGACCCGGAAAAGGCCGAGGATTGGAGGGAAGTCTTCATAGACTACTTTAAGTCCCACTAATTGCCCGAAGAAGCGTCCACAAGACATCAGCTCATGAAACGAGCTCTGTCTTTCGCCTTCGTCAATGATACTCTGTAAAAAAGGTCATTTGATTCTCTGTGGCTGAGATTCTTAGGACCTGACGAAGCGAAAAGGGTCGTCCAGGAAGTTCACGACGGACTCTGCGGTTCTCACCAAGCAGGTCCAAAGATGAAGTTGAAGATCAAACGGATGGGCTACTATTGGCCTACGATGATCCAGGACTGCCTCGAATATGCGAAGCAATGCCACTCATGCCAAATTCATGGGGACTTCATCCATCAGCATCCGAATCCACTACATCCAACGGTGACTAGTTGGCCATTCGAAATGTGTGGGACTGATATAGTCGGCCCCATCGAACCAGCATCGTCTAGAGGACATCGTTTCATCCTGGCGATGACTGACTATTTCTCCAAATGGGCAGAAGCAGTGCCATTAAGAGAAGTTAAGACGGAGAATATCCTCCATTTCTTCAAGACGCATGTCATATATCGGTTTGGAACTCCGCGACGGATCATCTCCGATAACGGGCCAGCCTACAGAAGCCACAAGATCAGTCGCTTCGCGCAACAGTATAATATAGACTGGAGATATTCCTCGGTTTATAATCCGCGAGCCAACGGACTAGCTGAAGCCTTCAACAAGACCTTGACAAAGATCATAAAGAAAACGGTGTCCCGAAATAAGAAAGACTGGCATGAAAGACTGCAAGAAGCTCTTTGGACATATCGAACTACATTCAAGACGGCCACGAACACAACGCCGTACGCGTTGGTGTTCGGTACCGAAGCAGTACTCCCCCTCGAGATAGAGTTACCCTCTCTACGAGTGGCAGTCCATTACGAGCTAACGGACGAAGAAAATGCTCACCTTCGGCTTGAGGAGCTTGACGCCCTTGAAGAAACACGGCTCATAGCGCAACAAAATCTGGAAGCTTATAAAGCAAAGATGACGCGCTCATACGAAAGATTGACCCGACCGAGGACATTCCGCCAAGGCGAACTCGTGCTAGTGTTCAAAAGGCCTATGATCCCCAATCGTGCCAAGCGGGAAAAATTCGAGCCAAATTATGAAGGCCCATACATCATAGATAAAGTTTACCAGGGTGGGGCCTATCTACTCATGGACATGTACGGTGAAAGGCCTTTCAGGCCGATAAACGGTCGCTTCCTAAAGAAATACTACGCTTAATGAGCCACAGCCTAGGTCAATGATAGATGACGACGACTATGTCCGCTCGATATCTTCCTAAGCTCAAGCTTTATAAAAAGTAGCCGGCCTTCTCCATGACGGACCGAAACGTCCTTAAACTAACGACGGACCGAAATGTCCTTAAACTAATAGTAGACCGAAACGTCTTTAAACTAATACCGCAGCATCCTTAGGCTGACGAGATGAATAAAAAAAATAAATAAAGAAAAAAATATAATAAATAAAAACGGTATGTCCATAAGCAAAAAGGGCACGGATGAAAATCCGAAAGGGCTCCGTAAGTAAAAACAGCAGGGCTACCGGCGAGTGTTCATGAAAACCCGAAAGGGCGCGACCTCGTAAATAAAATAAAAAAAAGAAAATAAAAATAAAAAGAATAAAAAAAACGGTATGTCCATAAGCAAAATGGGCACGGATGAAAACCCGAAAGGGCTCCGTGAGTAAAAACAGCAGGACTACCGGCGAGTGTTTGTGAAAACCTGAAAGGGCGCAACCTCGTTAAAGGACACTTATAGGGTCCTCTCGACCTTGTAAGGAGAAACCATCTGCGTGAGATTCTTACGACTCATAAAGGAGCAACACACTTAGGTATCCCCACGATTCCTAAGGAGAAAATACACTTGCGAGATCCTCATGACTCGTAAGGAGAACTCTCTTATGGGACCCTCACGGCTCATAGGATTGGAATGTCTTAAGTTACAGAGACCTAAACCTGTGCTTAAGCAAACCCCCACAAACTTCCAATATTGCCCTACAAGTAGCTCAATACTGACCCTTGTATACAATCCACGGGCGCGAATAAACATTTCCCTAACAGGGGATATGTTCACACGACCCTTGTAAGCCCTCTCGATTTACAAGGAGAAAACCCTCCTGTAGGATCCTTACGACTTACAGAGGAAACAAACACTTAGAAATCCTCACGATTCCTAAGAAGAAAATACACCTATAAGATCCTCATGACTTGTAGGGAGAAATAACTTTGTGAGACCCTTACGGCTCATGAAGTCAAAGCGTTAGTCGACAGGACCCTAACCCTGTTCACTAAGCCACCTTTGTTCGACATCAACGGAAGCAGATGATGATTCGCTCCTGGTGATATACCAGTTGTAGCGGTGCTGATGCCAAAATCGGCTTACGGCGAAAAGCCAGTAGACCGCACATGTATACGAAATAGCCGAAATGATGGGGCAACTTGCAATAAAAAGCAGCAAGTAAAAATGCATGCATACGAAATAGCCGAAATGATGGGACAACTCGCAATAAAAAGCAGCAAGTAAAAATGTATGCATGCAAAATGACCGAAATGATTAGGCAACTCACAATAAAAAGCAGCGAGTAAAAATAAAAAAAAAACGAAATAGCCGAAATGATTGGGCAACTCGCAATAAAAAGCAGCGAGTAAAAATAAAAAAAATCGAAATAGCCGAAATGATTGGGCAACTCGCAATAAAAAGCAGCGGGTAAGAATAAAATAAATAGCCGAAATGATTGGGCAACTCGCAATAAAAAGCAGCGAGTAAAAATAAAAAAAATAAAATAGCCGAAATGATTGGGCAACTCGCAATAAAAAGCAGCGGGTAAAAATAAAATAAATAGCCGAAATGATTGGGCACCGCGAAAAATAGCCGAAATGATTGGGCAATCGCGACCTTCGCGATATAAAAGCTGAAATGATAGAGCATCGCGGAGATAAAGCAAAAAAATGATGATAAAACTTTGGCCCTATAGTTAAGATCACATCGATCCCTGTATACAATCCAAGGGCGCAAATAAAGAGGGAACCATACTTTCCCAATAGGCTCCGCCAGAAGACGAAGCCAAATCTCGACAGTTCAGTCCAACTCTGAAGAAACCAGTATCTTCAGCAAACTCCTCGACTCACGGACACAAACACTCCTTGACGAGAGCCTCCTGATCCGCGTCGACTCGCAGAGCCACCAGTGCCTCCGTGGGAAATTCTCGACTCGTTTCAAACCCCAAGGAAACAAATAATCCTTGGCGCTTGGGAAACAAATAATCCCTAGCAAACTCCTCGACTCACGGATACAAACACTCCCTGACGAGAGCCTCCTGATCCGCGTCGACTCGCAGAGCCACCAGTGCCTCCGTGGGAAATTCTCGAATCGTTTCAAACCCCAAGGAAATAAATAATCCTTGGCGCTTGGGAAACAAATAATCCCTAGCAAACTCCTCAACTCACGGATACAAACACTCCTTGACGAGAGCCTCCTGATCCGCCTCGACTCGCAGAGCCACCAGTGCCTCCGTGGGAAATTCTCGACTCGTTTCAAACCCCAAGGAAACAAATAATCCTTAGCGCTTGGGAAACAAATAATCCCTGGCGCTTGGGAAACAAATAATCCCTAGCAAACTCCTCAACTCACGGATACAAACACTCCTTGACGAGAGCCTCCTGATCCGCGTCGACTCGCAGAGCCACCAGTGCCTCCGTGGGAAATTCTCGACTCATTTCAAACCCCAAGGAAACAAATAATCCTTGGCGCTTGGGAAACAAATAATCCCTAGCAAACTCCTCGACTCATGGATACAAACACTCCTTGACGAGAGCCTCCTGATCCTCGTCGACTCGCAGAGCCACCAGTGCCTCCGTGGAAAATCCTTGACTCGTTTCAAACCCCAAGGAAACAAATAATCCTTGGTGCTTGGGAAACAAATAATCCCTAGAAAATTCCTCGACTCACGGATACAAACACTCCTTGACGAGAGCCTCCTGATCCGCGTCGACCCGCATAGCCACCAGTGCCTCCGTGGGAAATCCTCGACTCGCTTCAAACCCCAAGGAAACAAATAATCCTTGGCGCTTGGGAAACAAATAATCCCTAGCAAATTCCTCGACTCACGGATACAAACACTCCTTGACGAGAGCCTCCTGATTCGCGTCGGCTCACAGAGAAACCAGTGTCTCCGCGGGAAATTCCCGATTCGTTTCAACTTGCAAATGAAGCCTCAGGCAACAGGGACTAAAAAACTTGCTTCCTGAACAATGGGACCCTGCAAGTCAATCTAAAATAGTCTCTTGCATACTATTCACGGGTCTCACTCTCCAAGGTCGAGTTTCAACAAGGAGGGAAACAACCGCTTACGAGTCCTCTCGACTCGTAAGAGGGAAAATTCTCTTATAGGATACTTACGACTTATAAGAGGAAACCACACTTAGGAATCCTCACGATTCCTAAGGAGAAAAACCACTTACGAGATCCTCTCGATCCGTAGGGAGAAAAGTCTCTATGAGACCCTCACGGCTCATAGAGTTGAAAAGTCTTAGACAGCAGATCTGAACCTGCGGCCTAAGCCATCGCTATTTCTTAAGAAAGTCAAGATGCGTGTTCTGTTATCCGTTGACCATGTTTATTAAGATAGCATGCCGATAATAAAAGAAAGAAAAGACGGAGAAAATGACAGAAAGAACATCTGATTTACATTTGATCGAGTATTCGAGATACACTCATTCATGCATGGGCAGAAGACTCACGACGAGAAATGAGACAAGCTGAAATAAAGAGTTTCCATTCATATTGCCAAAAATTCTTACAATCATAAAAAGCAATGAACGAAAAATATTATTACAATGGAATAACTTCAGATCCAGGGCACGGATTGAGAAAGTCAAAAGTAAGGCCATCCAGAGTTCTTCTGGCCTTTCTGATTATTCTTATGCGCAGCCTTTCGCGCTCCTGCGTGTCAAGATCCTCGGCAAGCCCTCCCGGCCTTCGATAAGAAGCAACTATTGTCGTCTGCTGAAAAATTTGATGAAGGATGTCGATGAGGCTGTCCCGCCGTTTCTTCGAGATCAGCCCCGTCAGGTAAACTGAATGCACCTTGTCTTCGGCATCATCCAGCGCATTGAGTGGTAGGGCTTCGTGAAACCCCGGAAGTGCTTTCCATATTGCTCCCAACACGACTTTCAAGAGAGCTGAACGACGAGGAAGTAGCCAGCCACCGCTTGCGTTCAGACGACCCATGACCTCTGCACATTGAGCGTCTGTAAACTCCTGGTTTTGTTGACGGCCCTGTGCACGGATATCGTCATAGGTAATGAAGTTGTGCAAACTGTAGAGACGCACCGCCATTATGCCTGGAGGAAATACCACAGGAAGATTAGCGATAGAAGAAAAATAATATACACAGAAGGTTAAATTCCTCGAGAGCAAAGCTCTGTTCATGGGTTAGAACCCATGAACAAGATCTCTGCAGATCTAAAAGTGTTTGAGAGCAAAGCTCTTTTTATGAAACCCCAATTGGGATCTCTTTAGATCAAAAGATCTGTGAGAGCAAAGCTCTTTGACTGAGATTAATTTAAATTAATTTGATTTACATTAATTTTACCTAAAGTTTCTAACTTTGAAAATGAGCAAAGCTCTGCTGGTTAGGATTAATTAAAATTAATTTAATCTAAGAATCAATTTTACCTAAAGTTTTTCTAAAAACTTTGGAAAGGAGAGCAAAGCTCTGGAGTTCTTGAAGGCAAGAGCAAATCTCTGAAGTTTTTTGAAAATGAAAATCTGAAAGATGATAAGCATCTGTGGGGGACCAAAAGTCCTATTTATAGGCATCAAGTGCCTCTTCAACTTCCAAAAGTTGTCACGGCGGTTAGAATTCCGCCACCGTTGCGCTCACGTTTGGGGCCACGTAAGCGCAACGGTGGGGGGCATTTGTTTACCCCAATCAGAGCAAAGCTCTGTTCAAATTCCGAGGCGGGAGATGTAGCAACGGTTCATCTTCTCCCAATCAGAGCAAAGCTCTGCTTGGAAAATTTAAACTTTAATAAATGAAGAAACGCTTCAGATTCTTTGCGCTGCGCGCAGAGCGCCACGTGTCAAAATCTGACACGTTAGCGCAGGGAGCGCAGCGCCCAAGAAGGCGCGCCCAATCAGAGCAAAGCTCTATTTAAAGGAAGCAACGCTTCAGTTGCGCTGCGCGTTGCGCTGCGCGACACGTGTCAGCGCAGTTGCGCTGCGCTGTGCGCTGCGCGACACGTGTCAGCGCAGATGCGCTCGCGCAGATGCGCTGCACGACACGTGTCAGCACAGATGCGTTAGCGCAGTTGCGCTGCGATGCGCGCTGCGCGACACGTGTCACGCGCTGGGGCATCTGCGCCAAACAGAAATAAAATTCTAAGAAATCTTTTCTGTTCTTGTTAAAACAAGAAGATTTCCTTCTGCAAAGCAGAAGCTCTTGGATCAAAGATTCGACGGTGGGGAAAATTCCCCAAATCACTCAGAGAAAGATCTCTTTAATAAATTTAACTACTTTATGGGCACTATAAAAAGGACCCTAGGCCTCAATTCAAAGCAATAACATTTTTCTTGAAAAAAGTCAAGAGCTTCAAACAGAGAGAGAATTCTGAGAAAATTTCAAAGAAAAAGGTAAAAACCTTCACGAGAGAAAAGAAATCTCTTTTAATAAATCATTGATCTAAAAACCAGATCAATGTTCTTCATATAATAAACAGTGCTTTGCACTTCTCATGAACCACTGGTTCTTTAAAAACAAGAAAACAACAAAATAAAAATCGTGCTTTGCACTTTTATGAACCTCTGGTTCTTGAAACAAAAAGAAAAACTTATTTTTCTTTGATCTAAATTAGATCAAGAAATCAAATAGTGCTCTGCACTTCTGTTCTTGAATCTAAAAGATTCTTAGTACTTTGCACTTCCAAACTGCGCTGTTGCGCTCTTGAGAGAGCGCCACGCGTCAGCTACAAAACAACTTGCGCTACGCGCTCTTGAAATAGAGCTTTGCTCTCTGGAATTGGCGTAACTCACCAGACCGCGCCACGTGTCAGCAGCGCAACAGTGCAGCGCACTAGCACAGCGCACTGCGCCGTTGCGCTTGCGCTCACCAGAGCATGACACGTGTCGTCATCATAAGCGCTTGCGCTCTCTGATTGGCGCAAAGCGCCTGAAAATGCAATGCATTTCTCAAAGGGCCAGGCCCAAGTCAAAAGACCAAACATGCCTAATTAAATTGATGCTCTGCATCATTCATAAATAGGCAAAACCCAAACAAAATAATAAAAATGCTATGCAGATACCTTGCATGGCCCAAAATAAATTGATGCTCTGCATCTTTTATGAGCAGAGCCCAAACAAAAAATAGAAAATAATGCAATGCATTATTTGAAAATGGGCCAAGCCCTAGCACAGGTCTAACAGACCAAAAACAAATAAAAAGCATTGAATACTTTGGACTTAGCCCAATCGTGGCCGTAAGTCCTCAAATTAAATTGACTGAGCGATATTGCTCCCTTAAATCAATTTATATCCGGTTCGAGGGTACATCTCCGAACTCCTCTGACACATGTCGTTGTAATTATTCAACGTCGTCAGAGAGGTGATGGGTTCCAACGACCACATACATTAATATTGGACCGAAACGTCCTTAAACTAATATCGGACCAAAACGTCCCTAAACTAATATCGGACCGAAACGTCCCTAAACTACCTATGGACCGCTATGTCCCTAAACTGGAATAATAGAGCCTCCAAATGCTCTTTTGCCGGATCTAAACGATCCCGTTTAAGTTGATCTTAGCCCCCAAACACGGCTAACGTATCCTTAAACATTCAAACGGACTATAAAACTCCAAATCAACCTTGGTTCAAGGGTACATCCCCAAACTCTTCTGACATCTGCCGTTGTAATCCTTCAACGACGTTAGAGAGGTGACGAGTCCCGATGGCCAGATATTAAATGGATTATCACGTTAAGTTGATCTTAGTCTAAAACAGGACTAACGTATCCTTAACGAACGTTTAAGTTGATCTTAGCCGCAACGCGACTAATGCATCCTTAAACTAAAAACACCAAACCCAAATCTAAGTAAATACGGATTTGGACTAATCCACGTCCTACGGGCGACGGCATTACTCAGTCTCCGTATACAATCCACGGGCAACCACAAACAAAACAAACACACACTACACGAAGTGAAATTCTGGAGAAGGAGAAAGTTGTTACCGCGATGCGGTAGCGTAATTAACTGCAGGGGCTTGCGCCTACAGGGAAGAGCGTCCCCACAATCAAAAATCCCTCAAGCGAGGGGGAATCTGACGAAGTCTGCTACATCGGCTGCATCCGTCTAAACCTCCAATACACGGTACCATAAATCAACTTGGCATCTTCGGAAAGGTACAGATAAAACCAAATAGCATCTTCCCCGAATCTCAGGCGAGACGTCTAAACGTCTTGGCCGCCATTCGGAGGGGAACAATGACATTGATGAAGGAAACGACTCGTCAGAAGAACCCGAGGATTATATAGCGAGTTGCCGCATGTTCTCTCACTCGTCGTTAAAAGACGAAGAAACTCCCTCGGCGTTGGAAAGCAACGCAGAGGAACTGGGGGAAGGACTGGCATCAGAATTCCTAGGACTATCAGAAGACCCAATTGACAGGCTACTAAACGAAGCCCTTCAAAAGAGCACAGCTGACCGAGAACGTGAAACGACCATAGAGGAAAAGGCCAAGCGTTGGTGTTAGGATGAAGAAGCTGCGGTAAGGATGAGTCATAAAATACTCCACCCAAGCCAAAGCACACCTACTACAAACAAGGGCAGGATCAAAGCAGAGAAGCAGTTCGCCAAAGCTATGTCAATGGGAATGAAGCTGCCCCCTCTCATGGAAAACACTCCCAGGAATACGTGGCTCGATGAAACGAATGTACATCCGAACTACTGCTTATACCATCGGAGGGTCACGCACCCCACCGAAGAGTGCAATGCCTTCAAGAGGTGGTGGCAAGGATACGTTGCACACCGGCAACACTTCAAGCGGATGAAGCGCAAAACCCGTCGACAACAAAGAAGCGCGATAGGCGAGCATGAAGGAACGGCTGGCAACTGTCATATGGTTGATACCAGTTTGAAAAAAGGAAAATCTCAAGTTCTTACATTCAGGAGCAATTCTAAGGAAGAAATAACCCTTGGCCCTCTCTTCAAAGAATCCACCTCTGGAAAAGAAGAAGGGGAGAAGAACTGCGAGAACATTCAGCTGTGTAACCGTACATTGCCTGAAAAGAACCTCAGACCTACAAATAAGGGTTCGAACAAAAGAGACAAGGGGAAAGAAAAAGTCCTTGAGGAAATTACCCTCGGTGATAGAGTCGTCAAAGAGCTTGCAGCCAAGGACCCGTCTAAGAAAAACAAGATGGATTACAATGTCCTGGTACATCTGAGGAAGATACCCTCACAACTGAGCATACTGGATGGTCTCCTTCTGTCCAAAGAGACACGAGATTCTCTGATCAAGGCACTGCAAGAGCCTGATTAGTTCTAAGCTTTCTTTGTGGAAGAAAAGATGAAAGACGAGCCGGCAGAGGTTCATACAACCGACATTATATTCGGCGATGAAGTTTTCCTCCTCGGAACGCGCGAGTACAACCGTCCTCTATATGTCACCGGGTACTGCCACGATATTAAGATAGGGAAGATCCTGGTCGACAATGGGTCCTCCGTCAACCTTCTCAAAATAAAGGTGTTGAAGGAGATTTTCATGAACGTTCAGCACCTGGATTGGGACAAAATTACCATCTCCGGCATCGACTCGCAATCATCACGGACGCTGGGGTCCGTAATATTGACATTACGCTTTGGGATGCTCGTCACCGACATCAAATTTCATGTCATCAACGCCAAGACTTGCTACAATGCTCTGCTCGGCCGGCCTTGGTTACATGAGTACAACATCATCCCTTCTACACAACATCAGTGTATGAAGTACTTCAAAGACGGTCTCGAGTACACAATTACATAGGAGCTAAATCCATTCTCCGTAAATGAAGTACGTAAATATGAAGAAGCCAAGTACTTCCTGCCAGACTTCGAAGACACGGAAAGATGTTATAAACCGGAGGATAAACAAAAAGCCGTCGCCACTATCCCCATATTTGGGAGCGATACCGAGGAAGATGAAGAAATAGTCTACTCGGGGCAATCCCAAGGCAACAGGCCAGGACCATCTACTCCTATTTTGGTTTTTGGTAGTGACTCTGAAGACGAAGTCAACGCAGTGTTCTCTGTCCGCCCATTAATGCAGACCTCCACTAGAGCTGATCAGAGTTTATAAATTACCATGGTTCCGCAGCGGCATTACAGGGAACTTGATGCGCTCGATACATACGGCGTGCAAGAGCTGCGTATCTTCTACGTCCTTCTTAGACGAAGAGGTGAAAAGGCGATCCTCTTCTATCAGTCTACGGAGACCAAAGTGAAGAAAGAACTCTGGCATGGTGCTGAACTTGAGCTTGACATGCTTCAACCAATCCGTCTACCTAGATATTACGCAGAGGGATTGAAAAGGCTATTAAGATGTCAAGGCGTACCCTTCAAGCAAACCGCGCGATAAGCCCAGTTCTACAACAAAATTTGGGACATCCCCGGGACTCAGCGAAAGATGCCCAACAGGAAGATAGAGACGACTGGGCTTGGATACGTTCGATCCAATAAACGAGAGTGATTCCATGGCTGCCGTGTCATAAATAACTCCGGTAGAGAAGGGACTGCTTTTCCAGACAGCGCCGACATTGAACGAGAGCGAGAGCCCGCCGTAAAAATGCCATTCCCGTCATTCGAAGAATAGATTGACAAGCTAATAAGGAAAGCGGGTCAAAAGGTTCGGGATGACCACAGCCGTGAAACAACCATTTACGAGAAAGCCAGGATGCAGCGTCTTACTCAGCAACCTGCAGAAAGAGGAGACTATGATGCCCTTCACCCTCAGCCCGCCGTGCGCTCTCGTGGCAAGGAAAAAGTCTGACACAGAGGCAACAACAAGGTGAAGTACGTGAATGGCGTTCTAAAACAGTAAAGCATATCCAAGAAGCCACGCGATTGAGAAAAAGTCAGCTGGAATCCGTCTTTTATGAAGAAGATGGGTCGGGAATATTCTTTCCCTCGAGACAAGACAAGGAAAATATTTGACCTTGTCATTAAATATCAAATGATGATGCTCCCGGAGTCTCGGCATCCCGAACAAATAAACGAGGTCCATCACCCGGTTTATTGCTCTTACCACCGAGCAGTGGGACATCCTCTTGAAGACTGCTTGTCACGCCCCGCTTCCCGGTATACGGCGAAGGGGACGCGACGAGGCCCGCTACGTATATACTCAGAAGTACATACGCTAAGCGTATCTAAGCAATATAAAATAAATACACAAGAGACACGATATAAAAGGAATAGCAACTTTTATTTATTAACATTCTTTTGTACAATGCATGAAAAGGAAATACAACTGAAATAAAATGATGCCTAAATAGTAGCATAACAGGAAATAAAAATACAGAAAGGAAAAGTGTACAATGAAACTAAAATGCAGGGTCTTCAGCAAACTGCTCCAAGTCTTCTACAGATGGCTTGATCTCCGCCGAGTCCAAACTACCTGACGACATTCAAAGAAGAAAGAAATAGAATGTCGTCAGCGAACAGGTCGCTCGGTAAGTCTCAAAGATAAGGGAGAAATAGAAGGAGAGTAAGAGAGAGAGAGAGAGAGTAGCTTTTAATGTTGTATTATAATATTATAATTTTGTATTAATGCTGTTGTTTGTAGCCTGGTACAGAAGATGCCAGTGTATACGAGGGGAGTCCCACTTACACCGGTGACCTTGGTAACCTATAGTGCAAGGCTCCGTCGATAATACCACGGAACAACGGCATGGATGTAATTATGTCTTAAGTGACCACCTCGTGCCACCTTTAACATATTCCGTACCAGTCTACCCCTTAAACCCCGCGATCTCTTGTTTATATTGTTATCTTGTAAATTGTATTGATTGTAAGATTGATTGACAGACCGAAACCATGATATCAGTAAGCGGTTGTAACCATAGAGTCATGTAAATGGAATAACTGAGAATCATGTAAAAGGAATAGGTATGTCCATGATTCGGTTCAGTCAAGATGTATAGATTGATATTGGATTCATGAATTCATGAGTTCATATTAAAGTGGAAACTTGTAGATTATAGATTGACTTGAATCATATTCAAGTCAGATTAATCAGACTCAAACCCGAGTCAGACAATCATAAATGTGAATCGAAGTCTTATAATTGCTAAGGTCCTTAGGGTAATTTATAAAACTTGAGGGGGTTTATGTAAAAATACTTTTATATACTTTTCAAAATACACCTCAAGTATTTATTGTTCGTCTTTAGAGTTGTACTGAGGGTGGATTTATGTTGTGACATTTCTAGTGAAAATATCCTAATTTTATAAATAAGGGTATTTATCTGTAATATTGATTTATTTGAAGTTCATAGTATTTTAGTGTAAAATTTATTATTGTGATTTTTAGAAAAAAAAGTGGATATTTATATTATAATAAAATAGATATTTAAATGATAAATATACATATATTTATACAAAAAATAATTTTAATAAATATTTTATATTCCAAAAATCTCATTTTCTTAAGATGTCGTATTTTAAATCTTTCGAGACCGAATGCTCCTTGCGGAGGTCTGAATCTCGCACTACTAACCCGAGGGTGCACGATAAACCGCACGATCCCGAACGGGTTCCCCAAAGATGGGTTGTAGCGGCGCTTTGCAAAGATTGTAAAATACTAATCCTTTAGAAAACGGTTTTATAAAGTAAAAGGTATTTATTTGCAAAGTGTAATTTTCCGTATTTTAGATTCTAGGGTTTCCTAAGCCAATTAGCCTATTTCTAAAAGGTCTAAACGACAAGTCGTTAGAAGTCTCAAATCGCCTTTTCACCGCCAATTGTGGCCAGGTAAGTGCCAGGTAAGTGGGAGGCTCTCCACTACAAATAGTGGCCCTAATTAAGTAACCACTTGCCTTAGACACACTTGCCTAGACTCCACAAAGTCAGGTTTAGATAAACGATCGATGTCCACAACTTATCGTATTTTTCCTATTAAAGATATTGTTTAAACAAATGTATCAAACTTAAACTTTTATAAAAGGTTTTATTAAGGAAATGGTATTTTAATGTAAAATCTTGTTTTATCGTATTAGGAGTTTTCAAGATAGCGTATTATGGTTGCATATGTGTGTGTGGGGAGGTAGGTCATTACCTCGTGATCTATTTTAAGTTATAGCAATGTTAACTGGTTAAATGTAAAATTGAAATATGATGGTATTAAAGTGAAAAAAATACGGTAAGTTAAAAATGTTATCATTTCATGTGTGAAAACTTATTCAAATTGATTTTTACAAGTTTAATAATCATGATAAAGATGTTTAGACATGTTTGAATTGATTAGAAGTGAAATTTTTATAGAAAACCGAATCGGAAATCGGATTTGTTCTGATTCCATCGGGTTTCGTAATTTCGTATTTTTGAGAAGTAGAAAGAAGGAAAGAATGGGACTTACGGGTTTCGATCTATACTAAGGAGTGTAGGGGAACTAAAGAAGTTGCCGAGGCGTTGCTTCGTCGCCGGTTGTTTCTAAAAACGTCGCCGGAATTCCCGCCCGAATCTCGCCGGAGCTTCGCCGCGAACTTGTTTTCAAAGCGCACACTTCTTGGAAAACTTTTGAGAGAGTGGCTCAAGATTTTGGGGGTGAGAGGCTAGTGTGTAGGGTTGGTTTTTATAGGGTTAGGTTAGGGTTAGGGTAGATGAAAAGTTAGAAATAAAAATGTGATAAAATGTAATAAAAATGTATTAAAAGTGGAGTAATTGGGGTTTTTAAAGAGATCTGGAAGTGGTCTGAGGCTGAAGCTTTGCAGGTGCATAGGGAATATGAAAAGACACAACTTTCATGTTGTGGCCGTCGCCGGAATCTGCCGAATCGGGGGTGACTCGGCCATGACTCGGTCGGAGCATTGAGTCGGCCGAGTCAAGGACGATTCCCGGCCGAGTCCGGTGGCCTGGATCCCCCCCGACGGTTCATCTAACTCCTGCAAGTGTTACATGTTTGGGTGTAGTGGTTTTTTTTTGTAAGATATGCACGTGTAAACACTTGGTATTCTAAAGGTTTAAAAAAAAAATCAATATTAAAAATAATGTGGGGTATGGGATTTGAACTCTGGTGGCTTGGTTCAGCAGTGCAAGGTATTACCAATGAGCTACAAGCTCCTTCTTGTAATTATGGAGTTATTTAATTACTTAAAATGATAGCAGCAATAGTAAATACTCCAAGTATACATTAAATTTAAAGTAATTTCTTGTACACTAAAAATGGAGTTATTATATTCTTGTAACTTGTAATTAAAAACAAAATAATTACTTATATCTTGTGCTCAGTCTAAAATACCCCTTTATGATTTTGAAAAAAAAATTTAAAATTTTGTGTAGAAAAGTGTATAGGAAAATTAGGGTTGTTACATTCTACCCTTCTTATAAAAATTTCGTCCTCGAAATTTGTAAAAGGAAAGTATAACAGTTTGATGACAGAACTAAAGATTGTAAAGAAGTTTTGGTCAAAGTTGTGAGGGAGTTACTTGGGTTACCTTGGTTCACAGTTTCAGGTTCTATGGCTGCTAAGGTGAAAGCCTGTCGCCGTGGCACGTTCCTCCTAGCTTGAGTCATATTCCCCTATACTTGAGGCATGTTTCTCAGTGCCTGATAGAATTGGCGATTTGGCTGAGCAAGAAATCCACGTGGAGGTGGTGCTGGGAGTGTAGGACAAGTTGCAGGAGCCTGGATATCTGGCTGCTGCTTGTAGTTGATGGGTGGGTGTGCTGGGTTGCGTCTATAAGGACAGTTTCCAATTCCGTGATTGGACGCGCCATAAACCAAGCATAGGCCTTTTGTGCGCCTACAGTCCTTCCACAAGTGTCCTTCTCTCTTTCAATAAAAGCAAAAATCAGGTCTTAGCCGATCCTTGGCTTCTTCCAGTCTTCTGAGTTCGACAGCTGGCCTTGAAAAGGCCCCTCGTGCCATTTGAGTGACAGGGCGTTTCACTCCTGCAGACTGAGGTCTGCCCCTTGCCTTTATCACTGCCTCATAATTGCGGGCAGCTTCCAGAGCATCTTCATGAGTTGGAAATTTCCCTGTGGCTAGTGCAGCCTGGATTTCCGTGTCCAAACCTTGTTGAAATCGACGGTCTCTGATCTCATCCGTCGGTATCAGGTGTGTCGCAAATCGACTGAGCATGGTGAATTCAGCGTCATACTCATCTACTGACTTGTCCCACATCGAACCTTGTTGTAGATGAATGAACTGCTGTTCCATGGCAAACCTGGTAGTCACAGGGAAGTACTTCGCGTCGAACTTCTCGCGAAAAGTATTCCATTCAATAGGCTGTTCAAGACGGCTTTCTTCCGCCTTTCACCAGTTCCGTGCATTGTCCGTGAGTTGCAGCTTTGCAACTCGGACCCAAGCTATTTCTGGCTCTTGTGCCGCCGCCAGATCATCCTCTGTGCTTTGAGCCCATTCCTCAGCTTCCAGTGGGCTCCCCTTTTCTGAGAACTGTTTGGGATGTAAAGCTCTGAATTGCTTCACCCCAGGTGCGTCAGTCTTGGGACGGTTCAGGAGTTGCTGCTGTCCCTTAAGGAGGCTGCGGATTGCCTCAAGCAGAACCGTTTGCTCATTGAGTGGAGCAGGAACAGCTGGTGTGAGAGGTAGTGCTGGAGTTGGAGGTGTGTTGTTGACATTGGTGCTGGTGTTGTTCAGGGAATCCATAACCCTGAAGAAAAATTTGGGTTAGGACAGATTCAAATGAAATGATAAGATTCAAGGGATATGAATTGTAAAGAATGTTTTAGTTGCTGGTTCTTGTGTTATATTGCTTAGGTTGTTCACGCAGAACAGAACTGCATGATAGGGTTTCAGACAGCTCTGACCTGCATGGGCCACCAACAAAACCTGTCACGCCCCTCTTCCCGGTATACGGCGAAGGGGACGCGACGAGGCCCGCTACGTATATACTCAGAAGTACATACGCTAAGCATATCTAAGCAATATAAAATAAATACACAAGAAACACGATATAAAAGGAATAGCAACTTTTATTTATTAACATTCTTTTGTACAATGCATGAAAAGGAAATACAACTGAAATAAAATGATGCCTAAACAGTGGCATAACAGGAAATAAAAATACAGAAAGGAAAAGTGTACAATGAAACTAAAGTGCAGGTCTTCAGCAAACTCCTCCAAGTCTTCTACAGATGGCTCGATCTCCGCCGGGTCCAAACTACCTGACGACATTCAAAGAAGAAAGAAATAGAATGTCGTCAGCGAATAGGTCGCTCGGTAAGTCCCAAAGATAAGGGAGAAATAGACGGAGAGTAAGAGAGAGAGAGAGATTGTAGCTTTTAATGTTGTATTATAATATTGTAATGTTGTATTAACGCTGTTGTTTGTAGCCTGGTACAGAAGATGCCAGTGTATACGAGGGGAGTACCACTTACACCGGGGACCTTGGTAACCTATAGTGCAAGGCTCCGTCGATAATACCACGGAACAACGGCATGGATGTAATTATGTCTTAAGTGACCACCTCGTGCCACCTTTAACATATTCCGTACCAGTCTACCCCTTAAACCCCGTGATCTCTTATTTGTATTGTTATCTTGTAAATTGTATTGATTGTAAGATTGATTGACAGACCGAAACCATGATATCAGTAAGCGGTTGTAACCATAGAGTCATGTAAATGGAATAACTGAGAATCATGTAAAAGGAATAGGTATATCCATGATTCGGTTCAGTCAAGATGTATAGATTGATATTGGATTCATGAATTCATGAGTTCATATTAAAGTGGAAACTTGTAGATTATAAATTGACTTGAATCATATTCAAGTCAGATTAATCAGACTCAAACCCGAGTCAGACAATCAGAAATGTGAATCGAAGTCTTATAATTGCTAAGGTCCTTAGGGTAATTTATAAAACTTGAGGGGGTTTTATGTAAAAATACTTTTATATACTTTTCAAAATACACCTCAAGTATTTATTGTTCGTCTTTAGAATTGTACTGAGGGTGGATTTATATTGTGACATGTCTAGTGAAAATATCCTAGTTTTATAAATAAGGGTATTTATCTGTAATATTGATTTATTTGAAGTTCATGGTATTTTAGTGTAAAATTTATTATTGTGATTTTTATAAAAAAAAGTGGATATTTATATTATAATAAAATAGATATTTAAATGATAAATATACATATATTTATACAAAAAATAATTTTAATAAATATTTTATATTCCAAAAATCTCATTTTCTTAAGATGTCGTATTTTAAATCTTTCGAGACCGAATGCTCCTTGCGGAGGTCTGAATCTCGCACTACTAGCCCGAGGGTGCACGATAAACCGCACGATCCCGAACGGGTTCCCCAAAGATGGGTTGTAGCGACGCTTTGCAAAGATTGTAAAATACTAATCCTTTAGAAAACGGTTTTATAAAGTAAAAGGTATTTATTTGCAAAGTGTAATTTTCCGTATTTTAGATTCTAGGGTTTCCTAAGCCAACTAGCCTATTTCTAAAAGGTCTAAACGACAAGTCGTTCGAAGTCTCAAATCGCCTTTTCACCGCCAATTTCGGCCAGGTAAGTGCCAGGTAAGTGGGAGGCTCTCCACTACAAGTAGTGGCCCTAATTAAGTAACCACTTGCCTTAGACATACTTGCCTAGACACCACAAAGTCAGGTTTAGATAAACGATCGATGTCCACAACTTATCGTATTTTTCCTATTAAAGATATTGTTTAAACAAATGTATCAAACTTAAACTTTTATAAAAGGTTTTATTAAGGAAATGGTATTTTAATGTAAAATCTTGTTTTATCGTATTAGGAGTTTTCAAGATAGCGTATTATGGTTGCATATGTGTGTGTGAGGAGGTAGGTCATTATCTCGTGATCTATTTTAAGTTATAGCAATATTAACGGGTTAAATGTAAAATTGAAACATGATGGTATTAAAGTGAAAAAAATACGGTAAGTTAAAAAGGTTATCATTTCATGTGTGAAAACTTATTCAAATTGATTTTTACAAGTTTAATAATCATGATAAAGATGTTTAGATATGTTTGAATTGATTAGAAGTGAAATTTTTATAGAAAACCGAATCAGAAATCGGATTTGTTCCGATTCCGTCTGGTTTCGTAATTTCGTATTTTTGAGAAGTAGAAAGAAGGAAAGAATGGGACTTACGGGTTTCGATCTATACTAAGGAGTGTAGGGGAACTAAAGAAGTTGCCGAGGCGTTGCTTCGTCGCCGGTTGTTTCTAAAAACGTCGCCGGAATTCCCGCCCGAATCTCGCCGGAGCTTCGCCGCGAACTTGTTTTCAAAGCGCACACTTCTTGGAAAACTTTTGAGAGAGTGGCACAAGATTTTTGGGGTGAGAGGGTAGTGTGTAGGGTTGGTATTTATAGGGTTAGGCTAGGGTTAGGGTAGATGAAAAGTTAAAAATAAAAATGTGATAAAATGTATTAAAAGTGGAGTAATTGGGGTTTTTAAAGAGATCTGGAAGTGGTTTGAGGCTGAAACTTTGCAGGTGTATAGGTAATATGAAAAGACACAACTTTCATGTTGTGGCCGTCGCCGGAATCGGCCGAATCGGGGGTGACTCGGCCGTGACTCGGTCAGAGCATTGAGTTGGCCGAGTCAAGGCCGATTCCCGGCCGAGTCCGGTGGTCTGGATCCTCCCCGACGGTTCATCTGACTCCTGCATGTGTTACATGTTTGGGTGTAGTGGGGTTTTTTGTGAGATATGCACGTGTAAATACTTGGTATTCTAAAGGTTTTAAAAAAAATCAATATTAAAAATAATATGGGGTATGGGATTTGAACTCTGGTGGCTTGGTTCAGCAGTGCAAGGTATTACCAATGAGCTACAAGCTCTTTCTTGTAATTATGGAGTTATTTAATTACTTAAAATGATAGCAGCAATAGTAAATACTCTAAGTATACATTAAATTTAAAGTAATTTCTTGTACACTAAAAATGGAGTTATTACATTCTTGTAATTTGTAATTAAAAACAAAATAATTACTTATATCTTGTGCTCAGTCTAAAATACCCCTTTATGATTTTGAAAAAAAAATTTAAAATTTTGTGTAGAAAAGTGTATAGGAAAATTAGGGTTGTTACACTGCTTCACCTTCAAAGACAGGGTCGAAGACCAGTATCAGCAAGGCATGTTTGTTCTATCCGACAGTTGGAGGGTAACCCCACCACGAAGGCTTGAGCCAAAAGCAACCTACATTGCAAAGGTAGGTCCATATCAACATAGAGCTTGGAAACGAACTCGTACCTGCCATGTGATAACATTCTCATAGGAGGAGGAGCATGAGAATATGGACGACCTCTCCTACTGCTTCACAGATGAAGATGAGGACGATGCGATCTCAGAATTTCCACCGGCGCCAAAAGAGCTGGAAGATAGGATACACACCACGGCGGACAATTTGAGGAAAATTAACTTGGGAACGGAAAATGATCCGAGGCCAACGTTTATCAGTGAGTTATTGTCTGAAACACAGGTGGCTACACTAAAGAATGTGCTTATGCAATATAAAGACTGTTTCGCATGGAACTATTCCGAGATGCCGAGGTTAGATCCAGAAATAGCGGTGCATAAATTAGCTATATCGCCGGACGTTAAGCCAGTCAAGCAAGCGCCAAGAAGAATGCGGCTCGAACTTGATATGAGTATCAACGCCGAAGTCAAGAAACTTATTGACTCCAGCTTCATCCAAGAAGTTCAATATCCTGACTGGATCGCCAATATCGTTTCGATAATAAAGAAAAATGGGACAGTACGCATCTACGAGGACTTTAAGGACCTTAACAAAGCTTGTCCAAAGGATGACTTCCCAGTGCCTGTTACCGAGCTAATGATCGATAACACGTCCACTCATGAGGTCTTCTCATTCATAGATGGATCTTCAGGCTATAACCAAATGAAGATGCATCCCGAAGATCAAAAGCATACTGCCTTCTGGACTCCACTGGGCATATTCTGCTATAAAGTAACGACCTTCGGTCTGAAGAAAGCTGGCGCTACCTACCAGAGGGCCATGATGAAGATCTTCGATGACCTCATACACGAGATTGTCAAATGTTATATCGACGACCTCGTGATGAAAAGCAAATCGTACGAGGAGCACTGGGAGCATTTGAAAATAGTGTTCCAGCGTCTTCGGAAATATAATCTGAAGACGAACCTTATAAAATGTGTGTTTGGAGTCTCCTCAGGAAAATTCCTAGGATTCATCGTACGACACCGAGGCATTGAAATAGACCCATCAAAGATCAAGGCGATTATGGAAATGCTCTCGCCAAGAACTTTCAAGCAACTGCGGTCTCTCCAAGGAAAGCTCGTGTATATCCGACGGTTCATAGCTAACCTCTCCGGCAAATGCCACCCCTACAGCCATCTAATGAAGAAGGGGACCCCATTCGTTTGGGATCGTAAATGCCAAAATGCACTGGACGAAATCAAGCAATATCTGCAGAACCTGCCGTACTGACCGCTCCGGTCAAGGGAAAGCCTCTCATCCTGTACACAACAGCCCTTGAAGGTTCTTTAGGCACGCTATAGGCACAAGAGAACGATCAGGGAAAGGAGAAAGTTCTCTACTATTTGAGTCGAGTTCTTCTGGGGGCAGAAAACAACTACTCCCCTATTGGAAAGCATTGCCTGGCACTGATCTTTTTGATAACGAAACTTCGACATTATTCCTTGGCACATAAGGTCCATCTCATATCGAAGGTGGGTCCTCTCAAATATCTGATGTCAAGGGCCATACTAACAGGGAGGCTTGCCAAATGGGCCCTCCTCTTAATGGAGTTCTCGATAACGTATCGACCTCTCAAGGCAGTGAAAGGCCAGTCCATCGCCGACTTTCTCGCTGAACATCCGATACCTGCCAGACGGATACATGTTCGACACAATCGACAGGGAGAAGAAAGGAAATAATGCCCGATGGGAACTATTCTTCGACGGAGCATCTTCTTTGAAGAAGCGAAAGTAAAGCACCCCCTTAATCAAAGCTGGGGTGGGAGTTATCTTTGTGACTCCGCAAGGAGGGATAATGCGTTTCGCCATTTCCTTAACAAAACCAAGGACAAACAACAAGGCTGAATATAAAGCTTTGACAGCGGGTATTGAGATTGCTGTCGACACGGGAATCAAAAACCTCCTCATATATGGCGACTCCCAACTAGTCGTTAGCCAAGTAAATTGAGACTATCAGACGTGTAAACCGGAATTGGTAAAATATGGCGAAAGAGTGCAGCAACTGCTGACTCAAATTCCCTCATACATCCTGAAAAGTATACCGCGGGCAGAAAATAGTAAAGCGGATGCATTAGCCAAGCTCGATAAAGAACTGGACGACGAAAACCTCGATGACATAAGGATCATTGTGCAAAGCCGTCGGATTCTCGCGCCAGCGGAAATACCTCCAGAATCGTCTGAAAGAAAAGAAGCGATCGAACAAGCAGCCTTCCAATTAGAAGATGAAGAAAAGGCGGAGGATTGGAGAGAAGTCTTTATAGACTACTTCAAATCCCATCATATACCCGAAAGCGCAACTTCAAGACACTAGCTCATGAAACGAGCTCTGTCTTTTGCCTTCGTCAATAATACTTTATATAAGAGATCGTTCGACAGTTTATGGCTGAGGTGCTTGGGACTAGAAGAAGCGAGAAGGGTCGTCCAAGAAACTCATGACGGACTCTGCGGTTCCCATCTTGCCGGGCCAAAGATGAAACAGAAGATCAAGAGAATGTGTTACTATTAGCCTACGATGATTCAGGATTGCCGCGAATATGCGAAGCAGTGTCACTCTTGCCAAATTCACGGGGACTTCATTCACCAACATCCAAATCCGCTACACCCGACGGTAGCCAGCTGGCCGTTCGAAATGTGGGGAACCGATATAATTGGGCCCATCGAACCGACATCATCCAAAGGACATCGGTTCATATTAGCAACAACCGATTACTTCTCTAAGTGGGCAGAGGCAGTACCGCTAAAGGAAGTGAAGACGGAGAATATTCTCCATTTCTTCAGGACACACGTCATCTACCGGTTCGGCACTCCGCGACGGATCATCTCGGACAATAGGCCGGCCTACAGAAGCCATAAGATTAGCCGCTTCGCACAGTAGCATAATATAGATTGGAGATACTCTTTGGTCTATAATCCCCGAGTTAACGGTCTAGCTGAGGCTTTCAATAAGACCTTGACGAAGATCATAATAAAAATGGTGTCCGGAAATAAAAAGGACTGGCACGAGAGACTGCATGAAGCTCTCTGGGCGTATCGAACCACGTTCAAAACGGCCATGAAAACAATGCCATACGTGTTGGTATTCGGCACTGAAGCGGTACTTCCCTTGGAGATGAGCTACCCTCTCTACGGGTGGCAGTTCGATACGAGCTGACGGATGAAGAAAATGCCCATCTTCGGCTTGAGGAGCTCGATGCCCTCGATGAAACTCGTCTCATGGCGCAACAAAACCTGGAAGCCTACAAAGAAAAGATGATGCGCTTATACGATAGACTAACTAGACCGAGAACATTCCACCAAGGCGAACCGTGTTAGTCGTAAAAAGACCCATGATCCCCAACCGTGCAAAGTGGGGGAAATTCGAGCCGAACTACGAGGGTCCGTACATCATAGACAAGGTCTACTAAGGTGGAGCCTACTTGCTCATGGATATGCATGGCGAAAGACCCTTTCGGCCAATAAACGGCCGGTTCCTTAAGAAATACTATGCTTGACAAGTCACAACTCAGGTTAATGATAGATGACGACGCTCATGTCCGCTTCCTGTCTTCCTGAGTCAAGACTCCATAAGTAGTATCCGACAAAACTTCGCCTCGAAGCTGACAATGGACCGAGATGTCCCTAAACTAGTAATGGACTGTAATGTCCTTAAACTAAGTACGTTGCCTCAAACACGGCGATAGTGGAATTCAAGTCCACAAGTCCCAGCGGCGAGGATTGCAACTCAAGTCCCGTTGGCTGCACAGCTGCCCCGATGATGAAGTACCCCATAAGTTCTATTGGCGAACAGAAGGGTAAAAAAAGGAACGTCCACAAGCGAAATGGGCACGGATGAAAAGCCGAAAGGGTGCCGTGAGTAAAAACAGCAGGGCTACCGGCGAGCTTGTGAAAACCTGAAAGGCGCAATCTCGTTGTTAAAAAAACGGTACGTCAATAAGCGAAATGGGCACGGATGAAAACCCGAAAGGGCGCCGTTAGTAAAAATAGCAGGGCTACCGGCGAGCTTGTGAAAACCCGAAAGGGCGCAATCTCGTAAAATTTTCACTTACGAGATCCTCTCGACTCGTAAGGAGAACTCCCCCCTGTGAGACCCTCATGGCTCATAGGATTCAAAGTCTTAAGTTACAGGGATCCAAACCTGTCCTTAAGCCGTCATACTCCCCAAGTTGCCCTACAGGCGGTCCGATATTGGCCCTTATATACAATCCACGGGCGCAAATAAACGTTTCCCCCACCGAGTTCCACCAATCATGAGGAATGTCCTCATATGGTGAACGACATCTGTATGTCCTCTCGACTTATAAAGAGAAAACACTCTTGTAAGATCCTTACGACTTATAAGAGAACACACACTTAAGAATCCCCACGATTCCTAAGGAGAAAATACGCCTACGAGATCCTCACGACTCGTAAAGAGAAATACCTTTATGAGATCCTTATGGCTCGTAAAGTCAAAAAGCCTTACTCGGCAGGATCCTAGCCATGTTTGCTAAGCCATCTTTGTTCAAACCGACAAGGGAAAATGATGATTCACTCCTGACAATATCCCAGTTGTAGCGATGCCGATACCTAAATCAGCATCAAATTCCAAGGCCTTTCACGGCAAATGATGATTCGCTCATGGCAATATTCTAGTTGCGGCGATGCTGATGCCAAAATTGGTATCAAATCTTAAGTTCCATACTCGCAATAAAAATCAGCGAGCAAAAAATATGCATATAAAAATAGCCGAAATGATGGAGCAACTCGCAATAAAAATCAGCGAGCAAAAAATATGCATATAAAAACAGCCGAAATGTTTGAGCAACTTGCAATAAAAAGCAGCGAGTAAAAAGAAAAAATAGCCGAAATGATTGGGCACCACGATAAAAATCCAAAATGATTAGGTAATCACGACTTTCGCGATATAAAAAGATGAAATGATAGAGCGCCGCGGAAAGAACAAAATGAATGAAAATGAAACTTTTGCCCTTCCGGTGAGTCCACATCGACCTCTGTATACAATCCATGGGCATAAACGAAAAGGGAACCATATTTTCCCACCAGGCTCCATCAGAAGGAGAGACAGATCTCGACGGCAATATCTACGGCCTAGAGATCAACAACAGCGTTTCTTCTCACTCCAACAGGATGCAGACCCGACGTCAACAAGACGGAGCCATGGCAAAGTCCCTAGTTCCAAGTCTCGACAGTTCACAGACAACCTAGAGACCATCTTAACATTCGTCTCGTTACAGCAGACATAGTGTCAACAACGGCGTTTCTTCTCACTCCAGCAGGATGCAGACGCGATGTCAACAAGCAACCTCAGGGTCAACAAAATGAAGCCATGGTAAAGTCCCTAGTTCCAAATCTCGACGGTTCATAGACAACTTAGAGATCACCTCGACATTCGTCCATTACAGCAGACACGGTGTCAACAAAGGAAGCGAAGGCCAAATTCCTAGCTTCAGGGTCTTGACGGCAACTCAAATAAAACCTGAATGACTATCGGAGATCATCCCATACCAGCGCGGAGTGGTTATGACTCATCGGGGCTCCCAAACTGCGCCTAACCTCAAGTGAAAAGCGTTATGGAAAGTTCCTAACGTTTGCTCTGTAAGTGCACGGCGGCGCCCCGGCCGTCAATCCGACGCCGGAATGCGGAAGCGGTGATAAACTTTAATTTTGCGGACCATTGACCGCGCACTAAACACCGGATCGTAACCATTAACAAGTCTAAGCTACTAACAAGAAAGGGAAGAGATGTACCGACTGATCCGAGTCCTCCGGTCTTCATCTCCACTCCGATTTCCTCGCGGGATCTCCGTCCGTCTCCTCCTCGTCGGAAAGGGCACCACATCGCCTGTAGCTTTTACGGGCTCCCACCTCAATACCGAGGCAACTCGGGCGCGAAGCTGGCGAATCGACGCGTCCAAGATTTGCTGTAGGAAGTGTAGTGTAGAGGCTACTTGTCTCTTTGGGGTTTGTTGCCTTTGGATGGAGGAATGAAGATTGAACTTTGGAGGGAAATGAAGCTACCAATTTTGCAAGGAAATGAGATGAACAAATGAAGCATCAAAAAGAACCTCTCATTTTTCTCTCCTCAAGAAGTGGCCGGCCCAAATCAATATGAGAATGGTTGAGGGAAAAAGGAAATCAATCATGATAAAAACCAAGAAGGAGAGCGAGTGTAGGAAAAAGCAAGTGGTGACCACAACATCAACCATACTTCTCACTATTAAACCCATACCCTCTCAAATCTCATCCTCATTCAATCAAATCTCATAAAGCAAAAGCATGGTTGAAAAGCATAGATTCTTATCATATCAAACCCTTTTGCAAGGAAACCCCTCCACAAATGTAATTTGTAAAACTGCAAATTACCCCCTCCATCGGAAAAGTCCGGCCGGGAAAGAACAAAGGAAAACCGGCCGGAACGGAATGCAAACTGGCAACTCCAGAAAACTGGTCCCGTAATAAATTACAGGAAAACCCCGATACTGTGCATACACACCCGCATCTGTATTCCGTCCGGATACAAATGCAAAGAGACAAAATCTACACTGTACTAAACTAGGACCGGCCTAAACCAAAGCCGGCTAGTAATATCCGTTCGATCCTGATCCGTGCAATACCGCACGTATCTGATCGAACCCTGCCATAAACCTATACGGCTACTAGTACAAACTGTCCGATCCTGATCCGTGCAATACCGCACGTATCTGATCGGACCTTGCCATATCTCCATACGGCCTCTACAACGTTTCGCCCGAAACTTGAGTAACTGAAAGTGTGGTGGACTCTAAAGACTCGTCAATACTATGGCTGTGGATTTAACCACTAGCACGTCAGAGGTATAAGCCAATACGTGACGGGCCACCAGCTATTGACCAAAAGGGACGTCGATGGGCGAACTCATCCTGACACCCTACTGAGCCTGTCAGTGACAATATCCGTGCAGTCCGGTCCGTTCGTCTATGAGTATCGCATGGCGGGCCTAGGGGGTTGGTAAAAGTCAGACCCCCAAAAGCGGTACAAGTCGTGTCGGAGTGTAGCCCAGAACACCCTGAGATACTACTGGAATACCTACCAGTAAATCTCCTTGCCTTGGCCAAGGACTTTGTGTAATGGCTCTCCTAGACACAGCACGACCTCACCCCCAATACCGGGAGAGACGAACCCCTGAAGATACGCTCACTGCCTCCATGTGGCTCGGGACTGTACCCAACTAAAACCTGTTTGCACGACTCCTTTGAGCCGTGGTAGGGTAGTAATCAAAGTACAGTGGGAACTCACACGAGACAAATGAAGATCCCCAGGTCGATGAACTAACCTGCACACATGTCACCAGGGAACTGCCATCTGACGTCTGGTATATGACCAACTAGCATGTTCCCGGCGAGTCCTGTCCGGTGTACTCATAACCCAATGAGCACCTGTATACATCTTAGGTGATCCAACTGACACCAGTGGCTTGTGAGACCGGCCACCGCCCCTCGTCGGGGTCTCGACTGTATACACTAGTCTACTAATGGAGTATCGATGCCCGGTCTCGAAACTCCCACGACTAGGGACCTTTTAAGGATATGCTTGTAGACCCCCAGCTCCCACTTATATGATCGCCCTCATACTGCTGGTGGTCAAGCAAGAATCCTAGGGGCTCTATCAACGTGTAATAGCGACGTGTCATGTCACCTAAAGCAGTACACGATGATAAAGGTAAACCAGATAGCATACTATCATCTCGAGTAAGACTGTCCTACCGGGATAGGTCCTCCCTCAATCATTACAATCACGTACCTGTGACCTAATAATTGACTCTGAGGGCACTATCTCCAACAATCTCCCACTTGCACTCAAGGCTAATTATTGCGATGTCGCATACTCACAGCTCGTGTGATACCGAACATCCAACTCCTCTACTAGTCAGTCTCACAAAGCTCGTTTGCGGAACTATTGCGTTCGAGGAATAGCCTCAGTGAGTGGATCCGCTTTGTTGTTTCTTTCCATGTCTCTCTATATCTCATGTTCGCGGAGAAACCCATCTCCCGAAATGAGCAATACCTGTCTTAGAATGTGTCTGGATGTCTGATGGGACATAGCTCATAAATGAACTCCAAATCCAAACTTCTTAGACTGTATCGTCAACTGAACTTAATCAGTATCCTGCGCCATGCCTCCCTCAGTATTGCTTTTGGACCACCTGTCCAAAATACTGCCCCTCGTCAGAAGGAAAACTACAACTCTGACAACATCCTTGTCGTCTATGTCACCTTGGAAGCCTGGAATGATAACTATCTCTCGAATAAGGCTGTCGTTATCATATCCCTAGAACATCCACTTATGTTCTAAAACTGCTTCCGATTGTTTTTCCAGGATTGGATTAATGTCAACTTATTGCATCTAGTGCAAGAACAACATCTGGTGTGGTACTTGACATCTCATGATTGACTCAATTGCCTAAGCAAGTGATCTGCCAATCATGCACGTCCCTCTCCCCTTTAGTCTGTAAGACACCTTTGGAGAGGGTGACTCCATTACCTGCAGGTACACTACCATGCCAGGAGTCGTCCATCCTAAATACTCTTAGAATGCTGTCAAGTACCCTGATTGGGAAACCACCCAAATCTAGATCTAAAACCATAGATCCAGTAACCAGTATGTCAGATATAAAATCCACTTACTTTGTGGAGAAACCACTGTGTGACGACCAAAGTATAACCGATCGTAGTATAGGAGTTTCTTTTCCTACTTTGTGTATGTCATCCAAATACCATGACATCACACCCTACTACCTTCTCAACAGATCCATCCCCTATTCTGATGAAGTCAAACCCATGACTGTCACGTCAGAAATAGATGATCTATCTCCTCTACATCTGCTTTAGTCTATAAATAGACATAAGCTCCCTATCTACCAATGCTTCCGTTGCTCCCACTGACTACGACAACCCTCTGGCAGAGTCATATAGACGTACACTCCTAAAACTAGTTTAGAACGACGCTATACTCATCCTCCCGCCTGGTTCCGCAGCCTGGAACAACAACAATGGTAATTGTGGGTAAACAAGAACTTCCCTGTCACCGTCCTTGAGGCTACCGGAGTACCTCTCGGGTGGCTGAAGTTACCCACCTTATCTGCGGAGTGGCCAATGGAATGTCAATCCAGATTGAATCTTTAGGTTCCTTATCAAATCTTCAGTAATCGTTTGTGGTTCTGGAATCACTTCCAGTTCTACCATACTCCCACTACCGTTTTCTGAAAAAATCCATTTTTAATAAAACTGTGGCGAGTCTAGAACAATATCGCTATTGTTCATCCAGATGGTAGAAAGTCAACCCTCGTCATAGCCTGGGTCAACCCACAAACAGCCATTACAGAAACGTGCCTTGAGTTGTCCAGTGTCTGGTTTTAAGCATAAGCCAGACAACTCCCCGTACCTTAACAATGTTAAGATATGAACTGTACTATATCCAATATAGAAACAGAGGCACTGATTTAATTGAACCAGATCCAAATCATGCAACTGTCTCCAGTGCATGTCAACTAAATGGAAGGAGGCCGATCAGCGTTACTCAACTTAGGAAGCATTTCCAATTATGAGTAACCTGAAAGAGAAGCAAGTTCTCTTAATCATTACTATCAACTGAACACCATACACAAGTATCTACTTCTTCGATCACTTTGAAGAATCCCGATACTTGTGACACCTGGTTCTCCACTCTATTCAAATACCAATAACTTCTCCAAATTCGGACCCTGTGTTTCCACGAAACACCTATCTAAAAACTAGAGAAGTCATAAGTAAACTGAATGTAGTACGAGGGCTAACCCCTCTGTCCTGATGGACCCTGGACAACATACAGTCCTTTGTATAAGTCCCTTGAGTCTGATAACTCATTCACTGTGTGTCGTAGGTTGAAAACTGTACTTATGGTTAAGAAGAATTACACCGCTGTTTAATGCTCCTTACCTAACCATCCACTGATATAGGTAAATGTCGTAGACATAATTTCAAAAAGGTATATCTCACTCTATGAAAATAGACGTACAGATATATCAATTTGAAATTGGTGCATAACAGCGGATATTCAAAACCAAATATTTGCCGACCGGCAAACAGCCCAGGTGATTTCCTCAAATATCACCGATTACAACGAATCCCGATATAATGAGGATGATCACCCAATTCCCAATAACTTACTCCCACCCATCATCTGTAAAACCATACAGATATGAGAATCAAACCTGGTAAATACATACCCTGGAGCAAGTGTCCAATCGTGAAATCAGTTTCCTTTTAATAGTACATAGTGAGACTGAAACATTGAAATGTTTCGATGGGGTATCCTGGTATTCCTAGTAATGCCCTTTCCATTATCCAGATTCACAACTGTAACCGTATAATTCTTTGCCACCTCTCCAAATCCCTTCATATGTATTTAGTCTTTACCTTCTGCACACCCTTTTAGGCCAAATGGTTTTCTTCCTTCCCTACCGTTCGGCACCAGCCTATGGTTTGGAAGAAGACCATCCAATAAGCATAATGGGTGTACTGTCCCAATCCTAGGAACACTCGCAATGAGAGAGGGTGAAGATAAAAGACAACCGAATAAACCTTATTCTTATTTCTCCTGAACCAAAATCCATCCCCGAACTAGAACAAGTTCCATTCGAGTTCGTATATAACCATACGATGGAGTATCCAAATAAACTGTGGATCTTCGTAGTGATACGGAGTGTCCTGGAGAAATACAAAGGTGATGTGGGAGTGGTAACGAAATATTTGGTTTGGTCGTGAATATCTGTTGCAATTTACTTTGCCCTCTTACTAATCCCTTGCTTTGTCTGAACTTAATACCATCTGTACACCGTTTAGGCTAATTGGCTTTCTTCATTCCCCACCGTTCGGCACCAGCCTAAGGTTTGGAAGAAGACTATCCAATTTGCATAATAGGTGTACTATCTCCTAAACCAAGGAGTACTCGCAACCTGAGAGAAGGTAAAAGGTAAAGACAACTGAATAATCCTATCCGTTTTCTCCAGAACCGGAAACCATCCTCGAATAAATTCTTTCGAGTTCGTATCTAACCATACGATGGTTTTGTCCAATGGAAGTGGACGTTCGTAGTAAAACGGGGTGTCCTGGAGAAAAGGGTAAAAGTAGGAGTGGCAATGAGGTTTGCAACTCTGACAATCCAAAAGCCGGTGTTTTAAGAAGGTTCGGTCAACTTGGTCATTGAGTCATAGTCTTAGGGTCGGGTCAATGGTCGCTGCCAAAGAGAGAGAGAAAAGAAACACTCAGCGTGCACTCTAACCTAGATCAGAATGGTTACCAATTTATCTAATCTGGAAACCTCCCACTGTACCGTCAAATTCTCCTCCAAACCTGAAAGAAGAATTAGTCGGGGTCACCCGAGGAGTAAACTAACTCATCAGTGGGAATCGGGATCCAACTCTCATCGCATGACAACGTGACGGAATCCGCTCACGGTATCACACTCCAGAAGGTATGCGCATATCCGGCAAGTTTCAGTACTTTTGAAACTCCCGATGTGATTTCTGCCCCATGCTCTTATGACCTTGGCGAAGGTCAACAAATCATAAGTCACATGTCAAGTTCTACCCGTCATTATCCAGGTTAATTTGAATCCACCCGTACAAGCCCTTGACGAAGGTCAACAAGGCTATACGACTGTCCCAAACCAATGCATCTATCTATGCAGCAGAAAGGTAACAAGCAGCTACCATACACTATGCCTTGACGAAGGTCAACAAACATAGCATGAATACTACGTGCTACCCGTCTGAAACGACGGAGGGCTACGAATGGTTTCTGGCGAAAACCTTTAACGTAATGAACTTGATATCGTTGAAGGAACTGATAGCTTTTTAAAATATAGTGACGAAAACCGCTGCTAAAGAGGTCACTCCCGGTGAAGGGATCTCGGCTCTTTCCCCGTAGAATGGGGTGCAGGATATTCCAAATGAATACCACGGTGCAAAGCAAAAGTAATCGGCTATAGTGAAGTTAATGCCCTGACGCAAACTTTTTGTCCAAGGGGTCACTCCCGGTGAAGGGATCTCGGCCCTTGCCTCGTCGACTGAGGAGCAGGATATTCCAACTGAATACCACTGTGCAAAACAAAAGAGAACGCCCTTGCAATAACAGCTTTTTGAAAAAGTGTTCCAACAACATCAGAATAGGTTTGTTTATCTTGCATTGATCCGAATCAACGCAGTCCCATCAATTGATCACACCACAAAGAACGAAAATATACTGATGTACGTATATGCCATCCGCATTCGCCACTGGGTCCCGTCATCACCCGTTAGGTTAGCTAACTAACGACAGAGCGGGGACTGGACTAGCGCGGATGAAAAACATATACAACATCTACTAATATATATACCAATATATTATATTTCGCTCAAGACGTGATAAAATGCAACACAGAAAAGTATAGCAACACAGATCAATACAGATATCTGGGATCCCCGGGTTTCACAGAGCCGCTGAAACCCGACGTTCCCCTGGTCGTGTGGATAGCCTGTGCAATGAAAACCCTAGACCCCTACGGGCGCGGCAAGTTACCCGCCAAAACCTGAAGCGAGGCAGCCCCCTTCAGCAACGTGAATGGACCACCCAGCACTTCACAGAATCCGGTAACTTGGGCACCCCTCCTGGGTCAATCCTATACCCCCTACGAGTGCGGCGAATAGCCCGCCAATTCTAGAGTGAAGCCCCCTCCGTCTCAATGCCATGAGATACGGGCTTGTTGCCCTCCAGAACCCGGCTACCCGTGCACCCCTCCGCGGGGTAATCCTAGTACAGAAAGTAAAATATACATACAACGGGTACATCGACCGCAACCAGGTCGTGCCCCAAAAGAATAATACAAACTGGCAGTGACGGCAGTCCACATGTCGGACGCTCGCCCCGCAATATCAAATGTACATAATAAAACAAAATTGTACTACCACTGCAACCAGGCTATCCCCACCGACCGATCCGCAACAACACAGTACAATCACATAACATCAACGTGAAAGTCACGTTCGCAAATCCGTCTAACCAGGCTATAGCAGTTAGACCGGATTTACCGATCGAGTGACATTCACGGTCACAGATATAATGTAAATACTGTGAAAAATGTGTTTAAAATTTTCCGATTGATCAAACATTAACAAGTGGACCCCCAAACAAAACTGTAGCAACCACAGAAAATATGGGCCCAATTTTAATGTTCCAGAAACCACATTTTTTATTCAGGAACACACTGCAAAAATTCGAGGGGGTGAACAGTTAACTCCGCGGCGGAAGCGCGGCCAAAACAGGGGTTTGGCTGCCCTTCCGCGGCGGTATGATGAGCTCGTTGAACCAAATTTTTACAGTGACCTTAAAATTCCCTGCACATCACTCTGAGACAACCTGAAAAATTTTTGGACTCAAAAAAAATTCGACAGAAACTGATGTGCATGAAAAATGCGTTTTCGGGATTTTGTTCGATCGGAAACGTAAAACACATCAAACGAAAGCTAGACGAAGTTAATGGCGAGGCTCTGATACCACTGTAAGTGCACGGCGGCGCCCCGGCCGTCATTCCGACGCCGGAATGCGGAAGCGGTGAATAACTTAAATTTTTGCGGACTTAGCAAACCGGCACCACCGCGCACTATAACCGGATCGAACCATTAACTAGTCTAAGCTAACTAGAAGATGGGTTAGAGATGTACCGACTGATCCGAGTCCTCCGGTCTTCATCTCCACTCCGATTTCCTCGCGGGATCTCCGTCCGTCTCCTCCTCGTCGGAAAGGGCACCACATCGCCTGTAGCTTTTACGGGCTCCCACCTCAATACCGAGGCAACTCGGGCGCGAAGCTGGCGAATCGACGCGTCCAAGATTTGCTGTAGGAAGTGTAGTGTAGAGGCTACTTGTCTCTTTGGGGTTTGTTGCCTTTGGATGGAGGAATGAAGATTGAACTTTGGAGGGAAATGAAGCTACCAATTTTGCAAGGAAATGAGATGAACAAATGAAGCATCAAAAAGAACCTCTCATTTTTCTCTCCTCAAGAAGTGGCCGGCCCAAATCAATATGAGAATGGTTGAGGGAAAAAGGAAATCAATCATGATAAAAACCAAGAAGGAGAGCGAGTGTAGGAAAAAGCAAGTGGTGACCACAACATCAACCATACTTCTCACTATTAAACCCATACCCTCTCAAATCTCATCCTCATTCAATCAAATCTCATAAAGCAAAAGCATGGTTGAAAAGCATAGATTCTTATCATATCAAACCCTTTTGCAAGGAAACCCCTCCACAAATGTAATTTGCAAAACTGCAAATTACCCCCTCCATCGGAAAAGTCCGGCCGGGAAAGAACAAAGGAAAACCGGCCGGAACGGAATGCAAACTGGCAACTCCAGAAAACTGGTCCCGTAATAAATTACAGGAAAACCCCGATACTGTGCATACACCCGCATCTGTATTCCGTCCGGATACAAATGCAAAGAGACAAAATCTACACTGTACTAAACTAGGACCGGCTTAAACCAAAGCCGGCTAGTAATATCCGTTCGATCCTGATCCGTGCAATACCGCACGTATCTGATCGAACCCTGCCATAAACCTATACGGCTACTAGTACAAACTGTCCGATCCTGATCCGTGCAATACCGTACGTATCTGATCGGACCTTGCCATATCTCCATACGGCCTCTACAACGTTTCGCCCGAAACTTGAGTAACTGAAAGTGTGGTGGACTCTAAAGACTCGTCAATACTATGGCTGTGGATTTAACCACTAGCACGTCAGAGGTATAAGCCAATACGTGACGGGCCACCAGCTATTGACCAAAAGGGACGTCGGTGAGCGAACTCATCCTGACACCCTACTGAGCCTGTCAGTGACAATATCCATGCAGTCCGGTCCGTTCGTCTATGAGTATCGCATGGCGGGCCTAGGGGGTTGGTAAAAGTCAGACCCCCAAAAGCGGTACAAGTCGTGTCGGAGTGTAGCCCAGAACACCCTGAGATACTACTGGAATACCTACCAGTAAATCTCCTTGCCTTGGCCAAGGACTTTGTGTAATGGCTCTCCTAGACACAGCACGACCTCACCCCCAATACCGGGAGAGACGAACCCCTGAAGATACGCTCACTGCCTCCATGTGGCTCGGGACTGTACCCAACTAAAACCTGTTTGCACGACTCTTTTGAGCCGTGGTAGGGTAGTAATCAAAGTACAGTGGGAACTCACACGAGACAAATGACGATCCCCAGATCGATGAACTAACCTGCACACATGTCACCAGGGAACTGCCATCTGACGTCTGGTATATGACCAACTAGCATGTTCCCGGCGAGTCCTGTCCGGTGTACTCATAACCCAATGAGCACCTGTATACATCTTAGGTGATCCAACTAACACCAGTGGCTTGTGAGACCGGCCACCGCCCCTCGTCGGGGTCTCGACTGTATACACTAGTCTACTAATGGAGTATCGATGCCCGGTCTCGAAACTCCCACGACTAGGGACCTTTTAAGGATATGCTTGTAGACCCCCAGCTCCCACTTATATGATCGCCCTCATACTGCTGGTGGTCAAGCAAGAATCCTAGGGGCTCTATCAACGTGTAATAGCGACGTGTCATGTCACCTAAAGCAGTACACGATGATAAAGGTAAACCAGATAGCATACTATCATCTCGAGTAAGACTGTCCTACCGGGATAGGTCCTCCCTCAATCATTACAATCACGTACCTGTGACCTAATAATTGACTCTGAGGGCACTATCTCCAACATGCTCTTCCGACGATAATATGACTTACGGAGATTACTTGAAGACGTCTTGTCCAGCCCCGAAGGGATCAGAGACACGACAATCGCGGGGCTACTCGAACAGCGGCGCAAAGTCTGCATATCGGGGAATGCATTAGCCGACGCGACGGTACGACGGACAAAACCCTAATATCACAGACCCTAACGGACTTCTGTCGTAAAGAGCAAGAGTCAACTGTGACGTTAGGACAAGTTTGCCTACAAGCCCAAGAGGGGTAAACTAAAAAAATTCCGAAATGAGTTCATAAACTAGAGACTCCGGAATGAGTTCATAAACTACAAGCTCCGAAATGAGTTCATAAACTACAAACTCCGAAATGAGTATATAAACTACTTCACACCAGAGCAAGACATCGAAGAAAAGAGAAATACCAGTATGAAATAAAATATGTATTTTATTCATGAATTTAAGTGAATACAAGATACATTTCATTTAGGAATCAAAATGAATACGTGTTATTCATGAATCAAAATGAATACAAGATACTCTTATTAATAAATGAATACAAAAAAAGGAGAATATACAGCGACAAAAAATGTTTCAAGTTGGCGGACGATTCAACATGCCAGCCAGTTCGTTGTTCTTCTGCTGGACTTCGGCTTCAAGCTCCACCAGTGCTGCGAGATGAGTCCATGCTTGAGTCTGTTGATTTTTGTAAGAAGCAAACCGACTCTCAAGCTCCTTCTCGGCAACCTTATGGGCTTCAACCATCTCGTGGGTAAAGATAACGGCTTTGTCAAGAGCCACCACCTCTGTAATAGCTTCTTGAAGTACCCGCTAAATTTTGTACGCACGGGTAGTCTTGGCGGTAAGCTGAGCCTGAAGTTCCCCCAAAGCGTTCGAAGCCAACTCCCTCTCTGAAAACTTCCGGTTGAGCCTCTTTTCGCATGACTGAAGATTGGCAGCACACCGTTCGATCCATCCTTGGACGCTCGTCTTTACAGTTAAGATGTCGGAGGGAAGGCGCATGCACTCGAGCCCGTGTAGGCAGGCCTCCACTCGGCGACAGTACTTGACCCAAATACACACTAATGCTTTGTAATGATAGGTGGAGAGAACCGACAAGGAAGCGTTGGCTTCAGCAGCGAATTCTTCGGCCGTGACAGAGGTACCGGCGCGAAGATCTTCAACAAAGGCCGCCAGGGAGTAAATGCTTTCTTTTGCTATCCTTTCAGACGCATGTCGGGCATAAGGGCCTGGTGGCATGGGGATCCGAGACTCTAGTGGGGTCAGTGCTGGCAAGGCTATGAAGATTCAGGTGCAGTTAGTTGTGTTTTCAAACATGGAGTAAACAGAACGATTCTCGAAATAAAGCGTCACTTACCCACAGTTATGCAAGGTGGGTTTGAAAGGTCCCCAGGTCTGTCAAGGATCTCGACTTCGTCGTCAGCCTCCAGGACTGTGATTTAAAATAAAAAGGCATATCAGCATCACCATGAAAATATAAAACCAGAAGGACAAAAGCATACCAACCTTGGCCTGAGGAAAGAACTATGCTTATTGGGGGCAGCCATGTCGAGCAAGCGCTGGAAGGTTTTTCTCGGAGAGAGATCCACAATGGAGGCCGCCAATTCCCGCAATTCTGAAGGAACGAAAGGGTCAGATGACAGAAGAGTCATTAAACGAAATGTATAGGTACATGAGATTACCTTCAATGCTTCTCCCGCCCTGAGCTGGGGGATGGCCGCCTCAGCGGTCTCCTCCACACCTTCAGGTGCATCACTGGAGATATTTGTGAAACCTATGGCCGGCATGGTAGTCTCCAATAAGGGGACAAAAGCCGCCGTTGAAGACTCCAAGGCAGGGATGATGGCCTCAACAATCTCCTCTATACTCTCCGGTACGTCGCTAGGGATGTCCATGGGATCCATGGTCGATAACGTCAGCTCTGCTAAGGGAATAGACATGGAAGGGACATCAGCCGCCACCAGGAGCTCCACAGTAAGGGTAGCAGCTTTAGTAATCCCCTCTACATCCGCCGGTGCGTCATGGGAGATATCCACGGAATCCGCAACCATGACCTGATCTGGGCACAAACCTGCTTCCACTACAGAAGTCCCTGCAAAGATCATACAAAAATAAGAGGACATAAAAGTAATACAAATTACTAGCCAAAGGAAGAACACGAAAAATACGCATACCAATACGCCAAGGAGCTTGAAGTATGGCTTTTGCGAGCCGTTTTTCTTTTCTCACTAAATACGCTCGCCGAGCCTCAAGCACAAATGAATAACTACCTGTCTTTAGCCCAAGCTCGTCCTCGGAAGCATCTGAAATAGGTCGTTTAAGGGCCCGTTCTTCTTTCCTTAATAAAGGACCCATGTGCACCCTCCGTAATGATGGTTCAACGTCGTAGAATGAAACGGGGGGTAAGCTTTTTTTGAATGCACACGTTCTCGGTCTCATCTTGGGAGCGCCTAAAAGCCTCAGCCAATTGCGCGGCCTCCTCGGCAGACGAGCCAGGATAAATAAGACCGGCGTCCGACTCTTCCATAGCTATCGGTTCGTCCTGAATAAACGGCTCGGACTCAAGCAGAATGTCGAGTAGGCCGGCAACCGATTTCTTCCTCTTCTTGGAACTTGTGCTAACACTAGCGGAAGAACATTTCCTCCCCTTTAGAGCTTTGGCGCGACGTTGACCAACTTCACTTTCGGTATACCCCTTTGGTGACACCACCGCTGATGACACCGCCTTTGGTGACACCACCGCTGATGACACCGTCTTTGGTGACACTACCGCTGGCGCTTCATTAAAAGCCTTTGCTTCAGCTCTAGTGCGCACCAACATACCAACAGTGCGAAGGGTCGATTCTATTTCGTCGGCTTTAGGGATAAGCACCAAACTGTTATCCCTCAGTGGAGGGCGAACCACTGACCGCGGCTGCAATTGGGCGTTGGTGGCCTGAGCTGGAGTGGGAGCTTTACCCTCAAAAAGCACCCGTCTTTCCTCTGCAATGACGGGGCCAACCCGATGATGATACCAACCTTTAAAGGACCCTACAGGTCTCGGAAGGTAGTCGGACTCAGGGATCATGAAACGGGAGCCGGAGTTTAGCCGCATGAAATGGTGGATGACATCGCGAGTAGCCTCTAAGGAGAGAGCAGGCTTGACTATAAATGCCTCGAGAGGGATGCCCTGGTCATAGCCTAATTGCTGAGAAAAGCGGTGCGGACTACACCGCATAAAAAGGACAACATTATTCCGGCGGAACACCAGATACCCTGGCCTGATCGAGTATAGGTGCATGACCTCTTTTGGTTTCAAAGCCGGGACCCCACCCTTCGATAAATCAAACAATTGCTGAATGGGCCCCGCTGGAGCGGAAAGGACTCGATCGCTGAACACCATTCCGCCTTCATTTGAGTACGGGTTCAGTAGTATGCGAAGAGCCCCTACTTGGGTCGGATCGGGAGCGGAGGCATCAACCAACCTCATAATCCATGGGAAGGTGTACGAATCATAGAAATTCGGCCGCTAGTGCGCAGCGAACGCTCCAAGCACGTGCATCTCGATCCACGACGTGAAGTAGTGGAGGGGGAAATTCACGGTCTCCGCATCTGGGTTTGAAGTATTAGCCGCAATGCTTAATCCGTGATATAGATGTGATAAACCCGTGACGCCAACAACTAGTTGTGCTCCCCCAGCTATGCGGTGAGTAGGATAAAAAAATGGAGGCTCTCATAAAGCGGCGATGCATCGGCATGGCAAACCAGCTTAGCCAAAGACTGATAAAACCAACGAAGAAGGTCTCTTCATCCATGCTGGGGGCCGCAATCGCGTCGAAAGCTACGGTTGATGAGTTCGGGATATAGAAATGCAGCAGGTCTTCCTCCTTGGCCGAAAAGTTCCTCAACTCCAATCCAAAAGGGTCTTCAATTTTTTCAAATTTCGGTGCCTTTTTAGATATCACATCCTCTAAAAAGGAAACAAGCAATGAAAGCGTCAAAGGTGACACCCTGCCTTTCCGAGGTCACAAACAACTTTTCAAAGATACCCAAGACCTTGATTAGACTTGGGTACTTGTGACGTACGACATTCTCAGTCGACAGGCCGTCGAGCATAGCAGGCACTGTATCAAACACATATTCATCAGGAGGCAGTAATTCTTCATAATGCTCCCCCCTGATCGGCAATCCGGAGATCTCGCGAAACTCTTCCAATGAAATTGAGACATCTCGATCCCCTAGCAAGAACGTATTGGTGGGAAGGTTCCATTGATTCAAGAAAGGTTTAACCCACCAGATGTGAGGGGCGTGATAATAGAACAATGAAGCATACACCGCCTGGTACAACCTGACCTTCTGCAAACGTGCGCGTTGGGCATAGAGAATGTACCGAGCCCAAGCCCAAGGAAGATAGCCCACTGGATGGCGGGGGATAACGCCTACCTTATAAACCTGCCCCCAAGGTTGGGCTTTACCCTGACATATTCGGCGCCCCAGAATGTCAATGGCCACCATGGGTTGGTTGGGTATCCCGGTCGTTGATGGCTTGAGTCGGCCAGCGGGAGTCCAGTTGGTCACCTCCACCGCAAAAGCAGTCCGTGGGCATTCCGTTAGTGATATAGAGCGGATGGGTTCTGTCGGCTCTTCGCAGGTAAAACTACGACGGCCCCCGATGATATGACCGTACCACTTTCCCCACAGGAGACGATTAGTATGGTCCCTGTCATGTGCCCTGATCATCGCCATAACCTCCTCCTCCGATGGCGACTGTAGAAATGCCGCTTCTGAGCGAGTGTAAGGGAATTCGGGAAGCGAGGCCATCATTCCTAAAATATAAAAAATTAAGAAAACCATTTAAAAATAATAATAATGAATAATAAGGAAAAATAAAATGAAATAACAGAAAGCTGTGATGTGACGGGACCACCGCCTGCAAAACCAATGGACCTCACAAAATCTAAATAACATCTCAACAATGATGAGGCAATATAATCATTGAGAGAATCAAATAGGATTCTCATCAAGAAAACAGTAGAGTTTAAAAAACTCTTGAAGCGAGTTCTGCTAAAAAGCGCAACAGATTCAAATATGCTTTAAGGGCATTAAAACCCTAAAATACTCAAGAACATTAGGGAATAAAATTCCCAAAATTCTTTGAGTCTTTCAGAGCTAAGCTCTGTGGCCACGGAATTAAATTCCTTTGATAAAGGGATTAAATCCCAGAAAACTCCCATGGAAAGGAGGCAGAGAAAAGGGAATTGAATTCCAAGGATCCTTAAGGATCGGTGACAGGGTAAAACCCTGAGAGGAGGATCAACAATCCCTATTGATTCAAGATCTTAGAATCTACAAAAACTGTGTGTTTGATTTGGATCTTTAAGAAATCAGTTCAAGAAAAGAGCAACGCTCTGTCCTCGGATTTAAAATCCACGACAAAAAAAAAAAACAAAAAAAGAGAGGGGTTCCGTTTGTGATCCTTATCAAAGAAAAGTTTTAACAGAGTTTAACTCTGAGATTTCAGTGGGCAGAGAACTAAGCTCTGAAGAAGAGAATTAAATTCTCAAGAAAAATAATTGGGGAAGAAGGTGAAGGAACAGTGGTCTTCTCAGAGGCAGAAGCCCCTGCATTTATAAGACATGACGGGAGCAGTTCATCTTCCTATTCCCCTAGGCAATCCAACGGCTGTGAAGGCAGACAGCGTTGCACTCACGTGCAAACCACGTAAGAGCAACGCTGGGGGGCATTTGTTCCCTTATAAAATAAAGGATGAGGGAAAGTTCCCCACTAAAACAGCCCCACGTGTTTAACACGTGAGTGCTTATATGCAACGCATATAGACACAACAATTAAAACAATTGCTAGGCTTAAACAACCCCACGTGTTTAACACGTGAATGCCTATATGCAACGCATATAGGCAATGCAATTAAAACAATTGTTAGGCTAAAACAGCCCCACGTGTTTAACACGTGAGTGCCTATATGCAACGCATATAGGCACAACAATTAAAACAATTGCTAGGCTAATAAGCCTTACATGCGTGAGGGCACTTCCCTACGTAGAATTAAATTCTACTCAATAAGGAACCAATCCAATGGTGATTAAGAATAGAATTAAATTCTATTGAATTTTTAAATAAGAAATGATATTTTCTGTTAAACAGAAAGTTGGCGGATTAAAGATCCCATAAATTGGGAAATATTTTTCATATCTTTTTAAACAAAGAAAGATTGTACTCCGTCAAACCAAGCACCTTTGGATTAAAAATCCAATGGTGATTAAAAATCACCAATCTACAGAATAAATTCTGTATGGGAAAATATTTTCCTAATCTTGTTTAAGAAACAAGAAGATATGTTCTGTAAGACGGAAACCCTTGGATCAAAGATCCAACAGTGGGTGAAACCCCCAAAATCAACTAGGATCTCTCAATGAGAGATTTCCTAAAACTAATCAACAAACTTCTCTCCACTATATAAAGAACCCATGACTTCAAGTTAAAAAAGAGAAGAAGAAGGAAAACAAAAGAGAGAGAGAGAGAGAGCTACCCAGAGAGACTTAAAGAATATACAGGGAGAGAATTTAATTCTCAGAAGAAAAGACTTGTTCCTCTGAAAAACTAGGTGTCACGACCCGGAATATTAGCTCGTGACCAGCACTTAAATCACGCAACGTCTAGAGACGTAACGTAATTCAAGTAAGCTAAAACCCAGAAATCTAAACCTTTTTATGAAAATAAAGGTATAATGAAATCAATGTTTTCATAAATGCATAGGTGATGGAACATGAAAAAAATGCAAGTTGGAAAACAAGTTTTCGTTTTTTAAAAATTTGGACAGCACCTCCTTTGTATATTTTGATCCAAAACCACCAATACATAACAAGAATAATGGCATCCCCAAGCGGGAGCTAGCTCTTCGCCAAACGGCGGATCATAACCATGCAAGACAGTATATACATGTATACGATGCCCAACGGCAAAGATCACCACAAGATAAAGAAAAGCAAGACATAAAAGCCACAAGTAGCGGAAAACCCCTCGCTCTAAGTCTCGCAACCACAATCCCACTAAGTCTCATTACTTATACAATTACAAATTTTGATTGATGGAATTGACTAGATACAATATGAAATATAAATACAAGAGTGGGTACGATACAAATGTCTCACCTACCAATGCAAAACACCCGAATGCAACTGTGTGCAGCGAAGCCGCTACTGATCCAAGCGGTCAACCTGCAAGAACTGTGGCACAACGGGAGTGAGTTGCCAACTCGTGAGTAGAAAAACATCTACAAGTAGAAATCGAATAAACAATGACTCCTAGGTCAACTATATCATAAAGGTAATAGTATGATATCAAGGGTGACCATATCTGTATGTGTGCCAACAATGAAATCACTACCTATATGTATGCGGATATCATCCAATCATATGATCAATGTCTGTATCCATGTGGATCTCGTCCACGTGTCAACCGGTGACACAACAATATCATGCATGTAAATATCATAAAAGTATATGCATGAAACTATGAGGATATATATCAACGGGGGTCCCTCGCGACACATAAAAATCATGAAACCGGAGTGTCCAACCTTGACACTCGAAAACATCATGAAACCGTGTCCAGCATCGACAAGTAAATCCTTATATTTCGGGCTCCGTCAGTCCGGATCGGCCGACGGGCTCCGTCAGTCCGGATTGGCCCATATCATCTCTCAACTCCGGTCGGTATCCTCCGAGCCCAAAAACAATCACCGGTAGGTAGTAGTCCCTCTGCCAGGCTCATCGTCATCCACACGAAATCTCTCTCTCGTCCCGGGGTACCATACCGGGTCCACCATGTACCCGCAAACGGAATCATCCGCCTCCTCGAATCGGGTTTCACATGTCACTCTTAGAACCGAGAAAACACATGGTGGACGCACTGAAATATCATATCAAGAGAAACCGGATTTTTAAAACAGTACATACTTCTTTTGAAGTATCCACGGTTCTCAAATCCAGAAATCTCATGAAAACATCATATCTCAATGCGTAAAAGCATAAGGCATGATGTATGCGACATATAACAATGATATAACAATATTAAGGGAACCCGCTCGTTTAAATGGATCCAGTTTTGAAAATATCCCATCCGGTTCCCAAATTTTCCAAAGTCAAATGCAATATCGTATAAGAGTGCATATGTAACTATAGCAAGTAAACTATGCAAGGAGTCATATTATGATACAGCAATCCTACTGTGTAGTGACATGGCAATTATCGATGATGAAGTGTGTGAGCCGGCAAATCTGTGTATGTGTAACATACGCATCATCGATAATGGTGTGAGTGTACTAGCACAGGTATATGCAATGCAATGAGAATAACATGAATGCATAATAAGGTAAATCATCAGCTAAAAGGTATAAGGTATACGTATCTATCATATATCTTAGTCGGTGAATCTATCAATCGGCATCTAGCCTAACAACATCGCGTACGGTATAATACATCACACGGCAGCTTCTAGTCAAGGGTATGGATCAAACATCAAAATCAAACTCATCACGTACGGAAAATCATCGTACGGCGGCATCAAACTAATTGGGATCTTATCAACTTTTACGACAATGAGGGTACGGACCTAATGTCTCGTACGGCTTATCATTTAAGATTCACAACATTATTTATATATCTATATACGTACGTCTCAAGTCACACCCATAACAATCTCATATCAGGGGACCGGCAAGGTATCAATCATCTCAATCGACTCACATCCGTATACCAACATATCATCAATCATCATATTACATCGTCTTATCTTTTCATCGCATTTATCTCCCATATCAAGTCTAATTTCACATATCCAATCTATCTTTACTATAAGCATACATATCTAATCTAACACACACACCCGAACCATACAATCAGTTTTCAAAGGGGCGAATTGTAGTTTTGAAAGTAGGGGCTACGGTGTTTTACAAGAAAAAGATATCATTTGAAAATCCGTAACGTCCCTTAAGGTATTTGTTTAAAAGATACATACGATTCTTCATTTTAAAATAGGTATGGATCGGATGACACGCCTACGTCGGCTATCTATTCCTATAGTATCCAATACGGCAACATCATCGAACATCGTCCTCAAAACCCGTCATCACGTATCAATCGTATTATATCACTACAACTATCCTTTAGTTTCAAATATAGTTCTTTCACTATCTTATAACCCTATCCCTAGTCTTCTATTAAAGGTTTCCTTAACCATATTCTATATATAATCGGTTTCCATCAAAGTTTGCGGGGTTGCTATACGCCATCCACCCGACTTCCCTCGTAGATATAGATCTACTCACCTTGATCTTTGCTTGTCGAAGTCGATGATGCCATGCTCCGTCGCCTCGGAATCCACGCGAGAGTACCTACAATAATAAACAATCGCTATCGCTATTAACATCAAGTCCGGAAACCAAAACGGCACACGGATCGCCTATAGGTTAGAACCTATAGCCTACGCGTGCAAAAACAATCAAACAACCCTTGTTGTCGATGTACAAACATCCAACAACCCAATATATATCCAAATAGCAAAACCAAACATTTCAAAATACGGAAAACATATCCAAAATCACATCAAAGTTCTCCCAGATTTTACCCTAGGTCAAATTAGCCAATTTTGCATATGTAAAGGGTCTAGTTTACTGGAGATGGAGCTACAGGACAAGCACGAATCAATTCCAACCCACCCTGGCCGCAATTTTCGGCCAGATTGAATAAATCTGCGGCCTGGGCTTTGGGTTAGGGGCTCGGGTCTTCAGGGTACACTCCAGGTTGCCTGCATGACTTCCAGTATTCGCTAAATAATTTTTAGTGCCTCCGGGTTACTCCAGATTCCCATATACCCTCACAATTCAACACAAAACCGACATAATCAATCCCTAAATCCGTATTTTGGTTTCTATACTCAAACCCAGGTCTAAAATGGGCCACTCAATTATCACCAATCCACAATTTCACTTAAACCTTTCTCTTGGGATTTCTAAGATCACAATTCCACACACAATCAACCTCTAAACTACACAAGAATGCAAGAAAACTAAAATTAAACTAAAGGGAAGAATTTATACCTCATGGATGTCACTCAAGAAAAACTCTAATTCACCAATATTGTCAAAATCCCACTTTTCTTAGTCCAATGTGTAGAGAATGGGGAGGGGATCATTTATTGTGAAAGGGGTTTAGGGTTTTGATGGAGTTTTTGAGGTGGATCTTGGGGTTGATGGTGGAGGGAAGTGAGGTTGAAGGAGATGTGGAAAAGTTGAAGGAAAATAATGGGGTGAACTATAGATGGCAGCCTCCCTTCTCCCACTCTCTTATTCTCACCTTCTCTCACTATTATTTATCCTTTTGCCCTTTTCTTTTAAAACCAAACCATAAAATTCCCAAAACAACACAAGAAAATAACATGTAACCAAAATGCAACATGACATGGTGCACTAGCAATGAAAAACTGTAGAAACACGGATTTGGCTTAATCGCGATAGCAGTGCACTAATCGGGTTTTTATCCAAACTGCATATAATAAATTTTAAAAATGCCAAATCTTTTAAATATATTTTTAAATGAATAAATAATTTTAATTTCCAATTATTTCACTATTATTGGTATATATTTATACCCTTTTTCGAAAACCCCAATTTCGCAAATCGGGCAGTTTTCGGGAAATATATTATTTTAATATTAAATTCCAAAAATAGTATTTTATATTTTCTGAAATGTTACACTAGGTAAAGAAAAAAAATGAAAGACCGCTCTTTGCATCTCTAAGGGTTTAACCCTTCATCAAAGAACTCAGTTCTTCCTCTGGTTGAGATCGGCAGAGGCAGATCTCCCCACGAGTTGAGAATTTAATTCTCATCGGGGAGATTCTGTCATGCAGATTCAAAGCCTAGGAGAAAGAACTGAGTTCAAAGAGTTTAACTCTTATAAAAAAAAACACATATGGGAATTCAATCCCTCTAAAAAAAGTTAGGGTTCAACCCTGTAAGAAAAATTTAATTCTTGCAAAGAAACAAAAGGAGAACTTGTAAAGGAGAACTTGATTCCTAAGAACCACAGAAAAATAGCCTGGTGATTCGTTATAGTGTTTACTATAACTAGACTTCACGTGTTCTCCATGTGAGTGTTTCTAATGAGCAAAAAGAAAACGGCTGAGACTGCATCACGTGTTTCCCACGCGAGTGCTTAAAAAGGGAGCAAGGAACACTCCCTAAGACAGTCACGTGTTTTGCGCGCTACCCTCAATCAAGTGCTTAGCACTTTTGTAAAAGAAAGGGAAAATAAAAGGGCATTGCCCCATTTGACGCGTCTCACGTGTTTTATACGCAAGCGCTATGGGAACTATGTGCTTTGCACTTACATGAAGGGAGATGCAATAAATCCAAAAAGCAGAACCCAACTTTGGGGCGCCTCACATGCACCACGTGAGCGCCACAGAAATTTAGTGTTTAACATTATTTCAGTGCTTGCATGAAATGCTCGTGAGCATGGAATGTCTCAGCACATTAACACTGTTGGGTAAATGTAGAGACCCATACCTAGTCCAACCTGACTAAGAGAGTCAAGACCACTCTGTGCTCATAATTCTCTCAAGTTGGTCTTAGTCCCTAGTGTGACTGATGGTTTGTCAACTGAAAATATCCGAAATGATGTTTATCCCACACTTCCCAAGATAATCTTAGTCTCCAAGATGACTACTGATTCTTAGATGATTCACCATGATCCTCTCCCTCAAACACGGGAATTGGTTCAATGGTATATCTCTCTACACCTCTGATACATATCGTTGTAATTCTTCAACATTTTCAGAGAGGTGGAGGGTCCCGACAACAAACTGTTTTTGGGTGCACTTTCTGAGTTGACGTGCATACCTTAAACCAAACCACACCCCAAATAGGTGTATCCCATATCATCGCCGTATATCCCGTCACGTAACAAATATACGGGCATAGAATGTTGATCTGTGGACCGTAACGTTCTCAAACTACTACGGACCGAAACGTTCTTAAACTAAACCCCCACCTCAAAAAAGGTGATCTACGGACCGTAACGTTCTCAATCTACTACAGACCGAAACGTTCTTAAACTACAACGGACCGAAATATTCTCAAACTAAACGTTACCTCCAAAATGGCGACTACGGACCAAAACGTCCTTAAACTAAACCCTCACATCAAAAATGGTGATCTGCGGACCGAAAACGTCCTTATACTAACAACGGACCATAATGTCCTTAAACGAAAACAATGAAGCCCAAATGCTCTTTTGTTGGATCTGAATGATCCTAAACCCCGTTAAGTAGATCTTAGTATCAAATTGGACTAACGTATTCTTAACAAAAATTTAAGCTGATCTTAATCTCAAACGAGATTAACGATCCTTAAATCAACCTAAACCCAAATCTAAGATATACGGATTTGGACTAATCTACGCCCTACGGACGACAACATAAATTAGTCTTCATATACGATCCATGGGCAACAAAAAATAAAACAAATACACACGACACGAAGTGAACTTCTGGAGCAAAAGAAAGTGGTTACCGCAATGCAGTAACGTAATTAACTGCAGGGGCTTGCGCCTGCAGGTAAGATAGTCCCCACAATCAAAAACCCATCGCAAACGAGGGGGAATCTGACGAAGTCTGCTACAACGGCCGCATTCGTCCAAACTTCCGATATACGGTGTTATAAATCAACTTGGCATCTTCAGAGAGGTGGACGGATAAATCCAAATAGCATCTGCCCCCAAATTCAGGCAAGACGATCCCTCCTGGTTCCGTCTCTGTTTTCGGCGGTAAACAGATTCTGGCACGCCCGGTGGGACCTTTTTCTCTTTCCACTCCACACTTCATGTGTCGTGTTCAGGAACAAATCGCGGTTTACTATGGTTGCCCCTGGATTCGAGATACTAAGATTTGGTGTCTTACTCCTGTGCAGAGAAAAGAAGATCAATGGCTTCCAAGTATATCTGCAACAGCAACTCCTGCTCCGTCCCTGCTGGAGGAGTGACATACGGGCCAAATGCGGCCCGTATCTTTTCAGTGCTAGTGTAGTAGGTGACTCAGGCCACCGCTGGATTGTTCTTCGGGACCATGCTCTCGCCAGCAAGCTTCAGCGCCTCGGTGCCATCACAGGAAGCTCCAAAAAAGTCGGTTTTCGATCGACTTGCAACCGCTACGGCCCCCTCTCAACGGGTCGTCCAAGTCTGCCACCTCAGTCTTCAACCGGCTAAGCCAAAGTTCAACTGGGCCGACAAAGAGGCTAGCAATAAGAGATTAATCCGTAGGGATTTCTTTTGCGGCTCCATAGGGTCAAATAAAAGATGACATTTTAATATTTTTTAATTAGTCCGTAGGGTACCGTAGGGGCAAACCGTTGGCCCTACGGATTAATCCGTAGGGGCAATAAAAAGTTGCCCCTACGGATTCTTATATACGTAGGGACAACCCTTGCTGTAGTAGTGTAAGTTCAATTTCACACTTACACTTGTCATCTCCTTGCTTTATAACACTCAGCCTCCTTAGCTTTGCCGCTACTTTTTGAATGTACTTAGGTTTGGCTCTATATCTTTGACCCTTGGCCTACAGTGTCCGGCATCGCACATGAAAGCAGGCATTACTTTCTTATATGATGTACGATTTTTTACATGAGTGGAAGTTGCAGATAAAATGTTCAAATGCAGATGAGGAAAGTTACCTATATGGAAAAGAAGTCTCTAGTTTTCTATTTTTAAATTTTTGTATCTATTTCTTAGACAAGAATTAATAAAACTTGGACCATCATTGTCTATGAAGTTGTCACATGTGTTTCTCAGTATTCCTCATCTTCTAAACCTATTTAATTCTTACCTTATTTTACTTTACTATGTTGATTGCTTTGATCTGTATCGCCCACTTCCTTTGTTTTTTTGCCTGGCATCTTCTTATAAGAATGATGTGGATTTTATGTTGCATGTTTACTTTCAAATTTTACCTCTTTTTATTTAGAGCTGGAAGACAGCGTGAAGGTGTCCATTTTCATCACTTATAAGAACTGATAATTTAGTACTATTAGAAAATAGTTTTGTTTTTTCATTAAAAGAAATTCAAGAGGAGGATTCATAATTTTCTTCCTTCTTTCCCAAAATCGCAAATAACGCTTGAAATAACTTTTAAATTTACTTCCATGACAAATATTTTAGAAGTTGCTTTAAGAGTACTTCCGTTCCGTCTCTTCCGTAGTTTTGGCCATCCAAACAGTTCCCCAGAACTTTGAACCAAATACCTGAAAATTCCAAAAAACACTATGATTACAACCCCACTCTCATTGCCAACTGCTCCCTTAGAGAAGGTCTATGCAAGTTGCATGAAAAACATTTTTTTATTCTAATTAAGTATATTTATCTAATTTAAGATAATTAGCCTATATTAAATGTGGTGTAAAATATATAAATAGCCATATATTACTTAAAGTAAATAGGGATTAATTCTCTTGTAGTCAACTTAAGAGTCTATATAATTTTGTAGCATGCATGATTATATATATGAGATGACTTTTGTATTTAACAAATATATATATTATCTCCTCCTAAATCATAATAATACTATGCTTCCAGATGTGTAGGAATAGTTATTCATGCTCATGGTTGGATGAAGAGAATTTCTTTATAGATTCTCAAATAATATCAGTTGCACGTGAAAAATAAAGGATAAATTGTCAAAACCTCTTCGCAAAGATTTCGGTTGTGAAAAAACCCGTGGCCCAAAGAGTTTCGTCAAAAACTGCCAGAAAAAATTTCCGCTGTCAAAGACCCCTTGCTTGCAATATCTAGTTAGCGCATACATATTGCAAATATAATAGTTAACTACATACATATTGCGGGAAATTGCATACTTATTGTAGGCAACTACAAGAATATTGCATGCAGGGGGGTTTTAACAGCTGAAAACGTTTCCAAGGGGTTTTGGGAGATCTTTTGGGCCAAGGATTTTTTGACAGCCAAACTCTTACAGGGTTTTTTTGTTGATAATTTACCCTTAAATAAATAGTTTTTTGTTTACAAAGAAATATTTTTGCTAGTCTTAAAATTAGCCAACTTAATGGACTATTGAGTAAGAGGAATCTCTGCCTCTCACTACACTTGTTAATTTTTTTTTGACCGCGATGAAACCCATCAGTCTTGTGTGTCCCTTTTCAAAACACTAAATGGGAGATCCCGGATTCGATTCCGGATCTTCCCCCATAAATTAACTCCTATTGTCCACCGCTGGGCCATATGCCCCGCACCACTTCACTTGTTAATTGACTATTAAGTAGTTAAGGTAGAAGTATTTGTCTAGTTTTTGGACTTATTAAGGATTTAAGGTAGAATTATTGGTCTTATTTTGGACTTTAAAGCATCTCTACTCTGACCAACAAAAATAAGTGAAAATTTTCTAAACATGACAAAGCAAATTTCACCTCATTTATAATTTCACATTATCAAATAAACAAACTCTTCCACAAATCCTTGTGAATTTTCAAGATATTCCTTTATTTTTGTATTTACCCTAAGAAAAACAATACAAGACGCTTTTTAGTAAACTGAATGACTTTTTTTATTTAAGATTTTGAATCTGCATTTGATACCATATTGATATCTCTATTGTTACACCAAAACTCATAAAACCATACTATTTCTTCGGCAGTTCAAACATATAGGATTAGAGAATTCGCGTGAAAAACTTGTCTTTTATGACCAATTACTACCAACCCTTGCACCAACACATCAACAAGCCATGGACATACCATGGACCCATTATTTTTCAACCGAATTATTTCAATGGAACTAAGCCTTCCATCCCCTCAAGAATTGAACAGCCTCCAAATACCTATATATATGGCTTCTAAAATATAGTTTTTTTATTTATAAATTTAAAAACTAAATCGGGTTTCTTATCTACTAACTATTAAAACTTGGCCAACTTTGATATGATCATTTCCATCAATGGAAGTCCAAGTGAGTGACAAAGCCACAGAATGAAGAAAGAAAGGAAACAGAGTGAAGAAAGAAGAAAGAAGGGGAATTTCATTTCATTTAATTTGAGTGGAAAAGTCAAAGTTCAAACCCCCTGGCCAAGCTGTCCTTAATTTAAACAAGTGGCTTGTTTGTCTTAATTAAGGGCTTAATTACAAAAAAAATCATTCTCATTTGCGGCTTCTCCAATGACTCGATCGATCCCCTTATATCCATCACATGTCTATTTTGTTTCTCATCCCTTTTCTATTTAAGCCCCACCACCCCTTTCTCTTTTCTTCACATCAGTCCAACCTCCTCCTCCTCTTCTTCTTCTCGTTTCTTCTCCTCGTTTCTTCTCCTCCTCCCTCTCTCGCAATGGAAACCGGAGTCGGAGCAACACCGCCGACAAACGACGAAGACATGGACTTGAGAAGAGGCCCGTGGACCGTCGAGGAAGACCTCGTGCTCATCAACTATATAGCCATGCACGGCGAAGGCCGATGGAACTCTCTCGCATGCTGCGCCGGTATACATATATATATATATACATACATATATATATATATATATATATATATATATATATAAACGAGTCTTATATATACCTATATGATTCAGTGCATAATACATACATGTATATAACCGTTGCGTTATTTTTTACTACAACAGGTCTGAAACGGACGGGAAAAAGCTGCAGGCTCAGATGGCTGAACTACCTTAGGCCTGATGTCAGGCGGGGTAACATCACCCCTGAGGAGCAGCTCCTCATCCTCGATCTCCATTCGCGCTGGGGCAACCGGTAAGCTTGCAGACCTTTTAACCCCTTCCAAGTTTATATAAAATTTATGTAGTGTTGCCGATTTTTTCTTTATGTATATTTTAGGTGGTCGAAAATTGCGCAACATTTGCCGGGACGGACCGACAACGAGATTAAAAACTACTGGAGGACCCGTGTGCAGAAGCACGCCAAGCAGCTCAAGTGTGACGTCAACAGCAAGCAATTCCAAGACGTCATGAGGTACCTCTGGATGCCACGTCTGCTTGAGCGAATCCGGGCAGCCCAGGGCAGCTCGGGCAGCCTGTCAGGGTACGGTCACCTCCCGGCCCAACTGGGCGGTGACCAGACCGCGCCTATGGGCCCGGACCACAGCCCAGAGAGCTCCAGCGGGCCCGTGTCGTCCCTTGATTCGTCCGTCGGGGCCCACTTGGCCTCCCCCGGTGCGGTCACCGCCGGTGAGTGTAAGGCTCAGGAGGGCCCGTTAGATGGCGACGGCTGGTGGGCCGAGGCCGAGCCGCTGGTGGGCCCATGGGGGTATTCTCACGGGGGGTTACCTGACTTCGATTGGTTCTCAAATGGGGACATGAGTGAGAATTTGTGGAGCATGGAGGACAATTGGGTAATTCAACATCAGCCGTCATAAGAAAAATGGAGAAAAATTGTAAAAAGGAAAAAAAAATAACTTGGGAAATTTAGGAGAAAATAGGAGGGAGATGGGATGGGGAGTTTTTAACATTTCCATCCTCTTTTCTTTTCTTTATTACTTTTTTATTGGGTTTTTTTTAATTTTTATTTTATGATAGGTTTAAATTTGAGGTTTTACGATCATATTCTTTTGATTTTAAAAAGCTTAAGGATTGGATTTGCATGTAGACATGGGTGGTTGAATTGTAATAATGTTCAGCTGTGAATTACTAATGTAATGGCAAGCGATTGTGTTGGCATTAACAATTTTGGGCTAATATTTCTTTTCTTCTACCTTTTTTCTTTCTTCCAATAGCGTAATATTTAGATTGCTCATTTGAACTCCTGTTATAGTTTAAGATGTCTCGGTTCTTCTGCTCATACAAATCTCACACAAGCTATCGAACTTTTCACAAAGTATATCGGGGGATGGGAAACTTCTATCCTAATTGATTCCTATTTAGAATCTACCACAAGGGTATAAATGTTTGATTCACTGAAGGAGTAATTGTCATATAAAGCAAGAATCTAGAAACCATTAAAATTCGGTTAAGAATATGTCAGTTATCTTTGTTTACCGCCGAAAATAGAGACGAACTTGGATAGATCGTCTTGCTTGAATTTAGGGACGGATGCTATTTGGACATATCCATTCATCTCTCCGAATATACCAAGTTGATTTATGGCACTGTATATCAAATATTTGGATTGATACGATCGTTGTAGCAGAATTCATCAGATTCTCCCTTATTTGTGAGGGTTTTTTGATTGTGGGGACGCTCTTCCCTGAGGCGCAAGTCCCCGCTGTTAATTACGTTATCGTATTGCGATAACCACTTTTTCCTTCTTCAATAGTTTATTTCGTGTCGTGTGTTATTTTGTTTGTTAAGCTTGCTCATGGATTGTATACGGAGACTAATTTATGTCGTTGCCCGTAGGACGTGGATTAGTCCAAATGCGTATGTTTTTAGATTTGGGGTTTTGAATTTAGGTTATATTTTCCATTATTCAAAAATATTTTGTTTTATTTAAGGACCGTTAATCTAGTTTGAGATTAAAATCTACTTAAATATATGAGCATTTGGGCTCAATTTATTTTTAACTAAGAATACATTAGCTTTATTTGAGACTTAAGATCAACTTAGATATATTTTAGGGATCGTCAAATTTTTTTTGAGATCCAACAATAGAGTATTTGGGCTCAGCTCCAAAAAACTTCAGAGAGACTTTCAACCAATTTGGGCTTGATCTGCTTAGTCTTTTTTCTTTCTTTTATTTAAAAGTGCTAAACACTTATGAATGACGCTCACATGTGAATCACGTGAGGCGCTGAGATATGGACGCTGCCCAACCAGTACTAAGCACTTAGTCATTTTAATCGAATATGAAGTCCTAAATACTTTGTATAGCGCTCATGTGAGGAGTACGTGCGGCGCTAGGACGTAGGTGTTACCCAATCAGTGCTAAGCACTCAGTCATTTTGACTGAATATTGAAGTGCTAAGCACTTCTACTCAACGCTCATGTGTATTTCATGTGAGGGGCCGACCTTCTGGTTTGAGCGCTCACATGGGAAGCATGTGAGGCGCTGAGTCTTTTGTTTGGGGCGTCCACGTGGAAAGCAAGTAAGGCGCTGAGTTCTTTGCTTTCGGAATCTTTTGGGTGCTCACGTATTTTTCACGTGAGATTTTGAGTTCCTTTTCTTTTTTAGAGATTGAATCTCTGTTAGTGGCATTTTGACCATTAATGATCTCCAAGATCTTTGTTTTGAAGAACTTGGCTCAAGTTTTCTTTAAGAACTAAGTTCTTATGTTTTTTTATAAGAACTAAGTTTCTTTATAAGGTTAAACCTTGTTTTGAGAGGAATTAAATTCCTGAAACATATTTCTTTTCTGTCTTTTGTTTTTATCCAGTTCTTTCCTCTAAATTTTGAGTCTAAAGGACAGAATTTTCCCGACGAGAATTAAGTTCTCAACTTGTCGGAGATTTGTCATACGGATCTCAGATCCAGAGAAAGAACTAAGTTCTTATATGAAAGATTAAACTCTTGTATTTTACTTGCGCTAGGCAAATGAGATATTTTTAATCTCTTCTTTTCTTTACCTAGGGTTTGAAAAGAGGAAGATCTTCTTTGAAAGAGAAAGACAATTCTCAATTGCAGTTTCTATCTTTTTGTTTGCAGAAACTTATTGTAACATTTCAGAAAAATAAAATATTATTTTTGGGAATTTTATAATTAAATAATAAATATTATGAATATTTTAATAGTGCGGTATAACTAAATATCGATAAAGTGGAAAATTATGGAAATTACTGAAATGAGCGTGTTTTATATGATTTAAGCAAATTATAAATTTTTATGATTAATTATATTCCATTTTAATGCTAATAGCGATTAAATATCGCTAATCTTGCATTAATCTGGATTTGTGCACATGACATGCACTATGTCATTTTTTTTACACTTGTTACATTTTCCTCCATGGCTTTTGTTTTGTTTTGGTTTGGTTTTAATTGAGAGAAAAGAGAAGAGAAAGAAAAGAAAAGGAAAAGAAAAAGAAAAAGGAAAATGATAAAGAATTAGGCATGGGCATGATAGAGAGAGGGTGAGGGGTCATCTTTGACCATGGCTATTCTCCTTCTTCATTTTCTCCTCATCATTTCTCTCCCTCTTCATCTCCACGGAGGCCCTCTCCTTCATCCCCTCTCCACCTCCTCAAAACACCATGAAAAATACCCCAAAACATCATCTCCACTTCATAAAAAATATGCACAAGCTCACAACAAACACTTTGGACCAAGAAATCAAGGATTTTGGAGTTTTGGGGCAACTCAAGAAATTTCTTGAATTGCTAAATGAGGTAATTCCTGCACCATTAGAGTAGTGTTTCATTCACTTTAGGATTCATGTTAGTTTAGAAGTGAGTTAGTGTTGATTTGTGGACTTTGAAAATTTCAAGTTAGGGTTAGGATTTGAATTGAATCCAAAAGTGTAATTGAGATTAGTAGAGGTTATACAACCCCAGTAGTGATGGTATTTTGGACTAAACCATAGACTTAAACCCCAAACCCCAGACCTAGAAACCCCGATATCGGGAATTTGTGGAAATCGTGAGCTTATTTAGAGATCTGCTAACACCGGGAGCCTCAGAAAATTATTTAGCAAATACAGTGAGTCATGCAGGCACCTAGGAATCTACCATTGAAACCGTGGACCCCACCTCCACTGCCAGGCCGTAGATATATTAGTTCTGGCCGCAATTTGCGGCCAGAGTAGGTTAGTGTGGCTTCGTGTTTGTTCTGTGGCTCCATTATCTTTAAATTAGACCTCCCCTATGTGCAAAATTGGCTAATTTCACCTAGGGTAAAATCTGGAAGTGTTTTACGAAGTTCCTGAATTCGTTTTGCGGCTTTTAATGACTTGGAATTTGGTATTTGTGTTTTGTCTCGGTCGATTCACGTTATACGTCAATCATCGAGAGTTGTTGGTTATTCTTGCATACGTACTCCGTAGGTTCTAACCTATAGGCTTTTAGCGTGTCGTTTCGGTTTTGAATTGGATTTTTATGCGACACGATATATGTTAATATGTAGGTACCCCCACATGGATTTCGAGACGATGAGGAGAGCGTGGCTTTATCGACTCTAGCAAGCGAGGATCAAGGTGAGTACACTACTAAAATAGGGGGTTGCCCCTACGGATAACGAAATCCGTAGGGGCAGATTTAGTTTGGCCTTACGGATTAGTCCGTAGGGCCAATAGGTTGCCCCTACGGTCCTTACATATTAATTTAAAAAATATTAAATCGTAAATTGTTGTTTGCCCCTACGGAGCCGCAAACCAAGAACCTACGGACATATCTGTAGGGGCATCAAAATAGAGATTTAATTAAAAAGCACGGATCGATCCCTACGCTCATTAGATAAAAATTATTTTCCTATCGCGTGCGAACCCAAAATCCCCAAACCCTTGTTCCCGCCGATCGCCTGTGTTTCGTCGCCGTTCTCGTCGTCGCCAGCGCAGGCCGATTCGTCGTCGCCACCGCCTGTAGGTTCTTCCTCATCTCCGTTTTCTTCGTCGCCTCCTTTCGTCGACGCCTCCACTGCACAGGTTAGGAAATCTTAAATTAAACAAATTTTTGATTATTTTAGGGCTAGGGTTCATGGTTTGGGTACCGATGAGGCATCTGTTGGGGTTTGCGTTAGGGTTAGGGTTGGGGTTGCGGTTGCGGTTGGGGCTGGGGCTGGGGTTGCGGTTGGGGTTGGGGTTCGGCAGGGGGTTGCGGTTGGGGTTGGGGTTGGGGTTGGGGTTAGGGTTAGGGTTGGGGTTAGGCCGGGGTTGGGGCTGGGGTTAGGGTTAGGGTTAGAATTGGGGTTGGGGTTGGGGTTGCCCCGTTTCGTATCAGAACTCGAGTCTGACATCATAGATCTTTCAGCCATTTTGGTTATATTGTTATCATGATGTTAAATTCTTTATGCTCTCATCAAATTTTTGGGATCTTTGTAATTTGCTTGCTCTGTTTGGGGTTTTAGTTGATCCTCATTAAAAAATTGGTGATTGATCTCTTCAATCATATTATTATCTGTATTTAAAATTTTTGTGAAGCCTTCAGAGTTTGGAAAAATCTAGAATTACTGTTGAAATTCTGGCAACATTCAAAAATTGTGTATATGATGTGTGTGTGTGTGTGTGTGTGTGTGTATGTATGTATATACAGTTGAAATTTATCCTTCTTCTATGATATAAAACGGTTAAACCGAGGAAAATTACTGGGGGAATTTTTGCTAAAATGTCTTGAGAGGGGGTTCAAGTGATGGGATAATTTCATTTGGTAATCTTTTACTTATTTTACATCTCTTATTTTTTCATGCAGAAATATGAATAGGTTTCTTGCAATTTTGCCTATCGATCAATTATTATATTTATTTCTATTTTTTGTGGATGATTTGGCTTCAATTGAATGGAGGCGATGATGGCTTGCCCTCAAGCTTCCACTTTTATGAGCTTTATAGTTATGAGATTGGTGAGGCAAGCTGGTTTGTAGCCATCTTATTTCTTTTCTTAAATTCAAATCCAAATATAAACTGTCTGATTGAGAGAGAGAGAGAGTATGAGAGATTATGTATCATTCAATGTGTTTGGAAGCTGGCATGTTATGAGCGTCATCTCTGCATGAAAGCTATGGTTTTGCAAAGGGTTTGCCCTAACTATTTTCTGTGGGGAAGCTGAAGGCCTGAAGCTTCATCAAACTCAGGATTGGATTCTGGTCGGGTATTGTAAATTCCTGTGAAAGTTCCGTTCAAGATTTGTTCAGAGCTTGCATAGCATCTTTTTCATCTCTATGAGATCTTTATGCAGTCATTTTTTTGGGTTTATATATTTCTAGAGCCCGTTTGACTTTGGACTTAGGATAACCCTAAATCTCTTTCTTATTTTGATTCCTAAGCTGGCATATCGGAGGCACGTATTCCAGTATCGTTGCATGAAAAGCTAGGGTTGCGAACATTTTTGCAATGATAATTTCTGTATGACAGCTTAAGCTCACATAAAACTTAAACAATCTTGAAGCACTGCAGTTTTTCACTAAACTACCTAAAAGTTTTTATATTGCTGCAAGCTTCCTTAAAGTGCTGCATCTAAGTGTATTTTAGTGGGAAAACCCTTGAAAGCCAAACTTCATGGGGGTTTTCTGTTTGCCTTCTCTGTAGCTAGTTTGAGGTTTGTTTAGTTTTGGATTTGTTTTGCAACACTCTCTGAGTTCCAAATCAACAAAAAGCTGAATGTTGAATCACAAGCAAGAAGCAGCCAAACTGGCCCTAAAGTAATCCTGAGTGATGATAATTTGCCAGGGAGTTTAAAATTTATAGAAATGGCGGGCAACATTGGATTGTCTGCAAGTATTCAAGCAACCTGTTTGCAGCCATCATGCTATTTGTGATCCCAAGTATAAAACTCAAACATGCCTCTTAGTTAGTTTACTTTAATTTGTTATTTATGTGTGTGTGTCAACATTGGATTGTCCCAAGTATAAAACCAAACCCACAAAACATCAAAACTGTCTCCGACAATCTTATGGTCATTAGACATAAGATTTATGTGTGTGTGTCACTACTAAAATAGGGGGTTGCTTAAACATTTTGCATTATTTATGTGTGTGTGTGTCACTACTACAAATAAGGGTTACACATGTCAGCCAAAACACACACACAAGAATACACAACAAACGTATCATTAGAGAGTGATTCAAGATGTTCTGGTCGCGGTCGCGTCTTTCGGCGGAGAACATATGTGGCATGTGATATGTATGCATGTGTTTATGTGATATATGCGTATGTATGCATTTAAGTAAAAACAACCCTACACTTAAGCGAAATCATAAATTGAAACACACATATATAGAATACAACTCATACATGGGTATCCTCAAATCTAACTTTGATTATCGATAATTTATTTTTTTCAACGACAAACGCACACACAAAGCATATACACGGATTTTCTCCTTTGTCAGTAACCATCTCATTCTTAGATTTCTCAATATAGTCATTATAACCTACAATTTATATGATACAGTCTAACGTGGCCCATGAGTACGTCAGGGTTAAGGACCGGATGTATGTGAATTGGCAACAACGTATGCAACCTAAGTTTGTCACTGGAGTTTCTGCTTTCATTGAATTTGCACGCGCACATAATAAGAAGGAGAAGACAGTAATGTGGCAGAAGAAGAAGGAGAAGACAGTAATGTGGCAGAAGAAGAAGAAAATGTCATTCATTGTTCTCTGTTTCAGCATCAATCTTCTGATATGAACTAATGATGGCTTTCACATTGGCTTTTCCTTTCAGAGACTTCTTAGTGTCCAATGGAAAGTATACATCAGATTTGTGCAGGTCAGGTTCTTCTATGACTTTCAAGAGTTTCAACTGATTCTGTAAATTACACCCTTGTTGGGTGATACTTTTACCACTTCTCACTGCAGGTGCGCTCTCTAATTGACTAAAAGGGTTTTCTGTTACCTTCTTTGGCTTTATAGAAGTCTTTTGATGGGGGTCATATGAAATCTGAGTATGATGCTTGATCAGAATTTTCACTTTATTTTTTTGTATATTCAAAGTCCTATTCCTTTCAAGAATTTATGAGAATATTAGGTGATTTCTTATAGGAGTTCCAAGGTTTCTTATAGGAGTTTCAAGGGTTTCTTATAGGAGAATATGCAGGACTAGATTTGATGACGATGACGGGAGCAGCGAGGGGTGGCAGGAGCTCCAGCCGCGGCACCGGCAGAGGCAGAGGCAGAGCGGTTCTGCCGCTCGGAGAGCTGTGTAGGGAGCTTCAGAGGGCCGGTCTTGCACCCAGATCGGAGACCCCTTCGGATGCCTCCTTCCGTGTGGACTTTGCCACACCTCCAGGTATATTGCACGCATATCCATTTTGAATGTAATATTATAGATATTCATGCATGTTTATGTCAAAATTACTTATATTGTCAATGTTTGATTGTCTAGTTGTTGGTGATGCGTCCATATCAGGGACAGAGACCACTTCCACTCCTCCAGGTATGTTTATATATCATATAGTGCATGTATATTGATTTAGAATGCTATATCATAAATATACACACATTCCTTTTGCTCTTACTTAGATAGTAAATTTTATTATTGTCTAGCTGTAGGTGGTGACACCACCGCACCTGCGGGTATATTTATATATCCTATAGTGCATGTATATTGATTTAGAATGTTATATTATTGATCTACACATTCTTTTTGCAATTACTTATATAATCTATTTTTAATTGTCTAATTATAGGTGGTGCGTCCACATCTGACGCAGGGGCCACTCCTGCCACCACCGCACCTCCGGATTCTATCGTTTATCAGGGGTGGAGCTGGACCGACCTAGGGTAGCTTTTTGATTCATATTTTTTGAAACATGTATTTATTTATATCATACATATTGTAGTACATTTTGAAATGATATTGATATTGATATTGGTTTATATTTATATCATATTCAGTTTTTAGGTTTCTTTTGTATATTATATGCGTGAGATGTGATTATGAATACTGCGATATATGTTGTGTGATGATTAATTTTATATTTTATTGTTATATATATTATTGTGCACAGGACGGGAAAAAATCAGGCAGCCTTTTTTTAAAAAAAAATACAGATAATGTGTACCTATGGATTAATCCGTAGGTACACATGTTGCCCCTACGACTATATCCGTAGGGGCAAAATATCAGCAGTAACTGATATTCCCCCCTGATCTCAGTACCAGGGGGGTTGGGAGTGCCCCTACGGATATGTCCGTAGGGGCAAATATTAGAAATCCTGATATTTTGCCCCTACGGATAAGTACCTACGTAGGTATCCGTAGGGGATAGTACGTGGCCCTACGGCTATCTCCGTAGATACAGTTAATATATTTAAAAACCCCGTAAATAATATAACTTTTTTTACCCTACGGCCTACTCCGTAGATGAAACAGGACCTACACATAACTCCGTAGGGGAAAGATTTTGCCCGTAGGGGCAAGTTCAGGTCTTCAACTTGCACCTGCGGCCTTTACACCTACGGGGTCTTTTTTCGCCCCTACGTACATCTCCGTAGGGGCAGTGGTTTGCCCCTACGGATAAATCCGTAGGGGCAACCCTTATTTGTAGTAGTGGTAGATTTATATCTACGGGGGAAGTCGGGTGGATGGCGTATAGCACCCCGGCAGTTTCGTAGTGTTGTATATGAATAAGTATACCTATATATATTTATATATATGTTTATTGTGAGACCATGATTACCTTGATAGGGTTAGTTTAGTGTAATTAGAAGTAACTTAGTTTAGCTTCTTAGTCGCGAAATCCTAAATTAGTGATTTGCATATACGCACATACACACACTCGCATACATTTTATTTACTTGTGCGTGTATATATATATGTATGTATGTATATATGTGTGTGTGTGTGTGTGTAGGTATGGGACTATATATATATATATATATATATATATATACTTGGATGATGGGGATAGTATATGATATTTGGAGATGAGTCGATGAGATTGGGCATGATACCATGAGATCGGTGATGTGATTTGGTTCGTATATTGAGATACAACATGATATTATAGCGGGTCCTTGGGCGATGTGTTTCGTACACACGCATATATATATATATATATATATATATATATATATATATAGATGGTATCAGTATTGTACTAGACTTAGATCAGTATCCCCAGTTCATGATATATGATGATAAGGATACCAGATGAATTATGAGATAAATGTGATATTTGACCCGTACCCAGATTTGGGGATGCCGTACGAGCAATATATTGATGATAGATCCACACTCTTGACTTGAGTATGTCATATTATATATATTGTATCGTATGTGATACTATTGGGCGAGATCATGACTATATATATATATATATATATATATATATATATATATCGACTCAGACTTATGTGGTTTTCCTTACCCTTTCGATCAGTCTGTTAGTTTAGTCCAGCAGTTTACTTATAGATGTTAGACTAGACTCGGGTCATACCGATCAAAATTAACGAATCGTGAGTATTTTAAAGACAGGCCAAGGGATTCTACGGATATTTCAAAGGACGTATCTTTTCTTAAAATCACCGTAGCCCTATTTTTCTAAACACCACTATTCGTGTTATTTCAAACGGCAAAACTGCATGACCCATATATGTTAATGTAGATTCCTTATTGTTGCATTTACTATTCATTTCTGTACATTCGTACATGTTGCGTCGTTATTCATGTTCTGCATATTCTAGCTACTCGCATCGCATCGCATGCTTATATTGTGTTTTCATCAGTTATTATTAAAATCATGTTGTTAGGACACCAGCACCATTACTGATGATGCGTATGCTCCACGTACACCTGCTTGCCGGCCCACACACATCATCATCGGTAATTGCCATGTCATATACACTTTAGAGAATATTACTCTATTGATATCGTTTGCTAGCTGATAGTTCCAATATGTTATTGTTTCATATGTTAGTTCATTATTGCATTCATTGCTTGATATTTCATGCATATTTTTATATCCATTAGTCATGCAATATTATAAGGGCCAGTCCGGATTGCCGGAGCCCAGTATTCATTATTATTGACTTTTATTTTGGATTTCGGATTTTCTATGAGATTTCTGGATTTGGAGAAACCGCAAGATTTAATAAACTCATTTATCATTTTAAAAGATAAAAGTGCAGTTTTCTCATGTTATGATTGTGATATGTCCACCATGAGTTTTCTCGGCTCTTGAGAGATATCATACACCCGATTCGAGGAGGAGATGAACCGTCCGTGGGTGCATGGTGGACCCGGTGCGGTACTCCGGGGCGAAAAGATCGCACAGGATGGCGTTTGAGCCTGTGACAGGGGAGCATTGCAGGCCGGTGATTTTATTGAGATTTATGATACAGGCTAGTCCGGATAGCCGGAGCCTGAGATATTGAGATTTAAGGATACATGCCAGTCCGGATTGCCGGAGCCTGAGATAGTGAGATATTGGGATATTGGGATATTGAGATATATATTTTGTGTCGATACTTGACAATGATTTTCTGATGATTTCATTGATGATACTTAAATGTTTATACAGAAATCTCACCATATTAAGAAAATAGTTTTCTCATTCATGATATATTATGTTTTTTTATACCACATTCATACCTCATATTTATGATATGTTGCTATCTGAGACACTGACACGAGCATATGGTATTACACTTATGTATAGGTGTTTACCCTTGCCACCTTATCATGCTTCAGACTTTATCATTTTGAGGATATTTATATTATGATCGTATTGACATAGGATTGAGTCATACATACGATTTCTGCTCTGTGATGTTTTCTACCCACGAGTTGGTAATTCACCCCCGTTGTGCCACAGTTTCTTGCAGGTTTTGCCGTACAGGTTTTCTTGGCGACTTTGCTGGCACCTTACTTCCATTTTGGATGATTGCTTTGGTAGGTGGTTCACTTGTATCGTGACCACCATTGTACATTTATTATTTCAGTTGTATCTAGTAAACTCCATCAACCAGACTTGTATTATTTATTAACCTTAGAAGACTAATTATATATTCTTTCGACCTTAGAGTCGCGCGTTGTATTTTTATGGTTTTCTTGATGATTTGAGTTTCCTTTTGAGTTTTGATCCTCGCCCTTAGGCGTTGTATATTATAATGCTTGCGTGGTTGTGACCGTCAATTGACGAAGAGCTAGCTCCCGCTTGGGGATGCCTTTATTCATATAATGCATGTTGTACCCTTTTGAGGCCAGTATTTACAAAGGAAACTCTGCCAAAATTTTCAGAAAAGACTTGAGATTTAAAAATGCATATTCGGCTTATGTTATTAAAACCACTTGCTTTAAAATAGTTTTCTTCACTTGTATTTAAAATGGTTTAGATTTCTGGGATTTTTTTGGCTTACTTGAATTAGATGGGTTCCTATAGACTTTATATGATTCAAGTGCTAGTCACGTGCCATTTCGGGTCGTGACAAAGTTGGTATTAGAGCGCTAGGTTAATCTTAGTTCGAGTCTATGTTTGACTATGCGGAGCCTAGGGCATTTGTATATATACGGAATCTAGGTTTGACCTTACGGAACTTAGACTTAGTCGAGGGGGTATTAGAGCCGAACTTTCGTCTCGTAGGTTGCCCTTAGTTGATGGAGTAGGTGACTTAAGGAGAGTGACGTACCGTGTGTATGTTCCACGACATACTCACGATATTCTACTCCTCTTAAGAAGCCTTAGGATGTACATTTTCTTGCACAACATTATATTCATTTCTATGATCTATCCTCATCATTATCGGTTTATAGTTTTTGCTGCCACGATTACATGGGCAGAGAGAGCTACAGCTAGAGTTGCGGTCAGCATAAGCTCATCACGGACGAGGACTGTCCAGGGCGTGATTCCAGGGACATACGATTTTCATATATACGTCGTTTTATTGTGTTTTCGTGCCATGAGCGTTTGATGGATCGCTTTTATAAGATTTCTCGGACGTGCAGAACAGCACCAGAGGATTCGGCCACTGTTAGAGGCCAGCTAGAATGTGATGACCGTCAATCCACCGATTATTTGATGATTGAGGCACTGTTCAGCGTGCGGATGAATGAGCCTGTTGCTGCTGCGAATGACGAGATATCGACCCAGATGGTTGGAACTATTGCTGTACGAGTTGTACTTAGAGATATGATAGAAGATCGCTAGTCACCCAAGAAGGAATGACTAGGACATGTGATTCGTTGCCTACCCCGATGCGAGGTCATCAGATTGATTGATTCCAGCTAGAGATGACTTCACACAGGTACGTTGAGAGTCGATAGAAAACGATCGAATGTCAGAAACCCATTTTTCCAAGTTTAAAGTATTCGGAGAAACATGCAAGTAATTCCGTGGACCCTTTAGAAGAATGAAACCATAACTTGATATAATGACCATGAGAACGCTTTGAAACCTTAGGGTTTGCAGCAGTTCCGTGGTGCCATTAATGAGGCTAGGGTTTGCCCTTCTATGGCTGGTCCATAGGTACTGTGGCATGTACTGGAATGCTATTAAACTGTATTCAAGATGTTGAGCTCTTAGGGGATTATGAGACTTTGACGAATCGATCGAAAGATTCGACGTCATTCGGATATCATGTGATAGGATACATTGCTTGAGAGACTCCAGATACGAGTATAGCCGTTGGAGCACAGTCTATGCAGCCACGAAGAAACGAGTCCGAATCAGTCAACAATTGAGAAAAGTGGAGCAAGAGGTTCGTACGAGATCTTGATGAGATGACGTTCCACTCCGCTGACATCAGAGATGTGATACGCATGCAGAGGCATTGTATAGGGATATCTCTTCCAGAAAGAGTCGTGACGAGTATGCAGCCGTTCCGGAACAAGAAACAGATTTAGTAAAGGATGATGACTTCCGGGCAGTTCGGCAGAAACGAGATTTGGGAGAGAGTTCGACAGAACCTTTCTGGAATACAAAACGAGAGGACTTGGACCCAGGATCGGTCATATACGCACACCCAGTAGGCCAGAGTTCGGCATCGTCGACGAGACATGTTATGAGTGACCATGACAGTTGGCCAGAGATCTTTAGAGGATGTGCTAGAGCGGGACTATTTCCGTCATCTTTGATTTTGATATTTTGGGCTATTTATTTGCATGATTGAGATTTTGTACACCACAGTTGCACTTGACTTCGGTTTGATGTCATTTGAGATATTGATTTTGATTTCATGCCTATGGTATGCATGTGATTTGACTTATGCTTCGGCATAGTTTTCATGCACTTTTAGTATTTGATTTGATTTTGTGCACACAAATGCACATGGTGGTGAGATTATATACCTCGGTATACCTGATTTGGATCTGGATTGAAATGTATTGTATACCGTCGATTTCGATTGTGATATTCGATATTTGTTTTCGTACACCTTGTGCACTGGATTTGGATTCTTGCGCATACTTGGGCCCTTGATGCGATTTTGATGCACACCAGATGCACTAAATCGAGAATCTTCGTGCATATCAGATGTACTTGATATTGCTGTCAGGCACACCCGTTGCCTTGGACATGTGTTTCGTGCACAACCGTTGCACTTAGATTTTGTTTATGTGCATATGTATGTATTGATTTCGATTTCCGTGCGCACCAGACACACGCGGCATCGTTATATACATTTTGGGATTGATTTTTTTGAGCAGTATGTTTTATGATATTTACTATTTGATATAGTAGCTGAGCAGGACTAGTCAGAGGACAGTACCTGAATATGTTTTTGCATGCATTGATAGTTATCGAAGGGATTTCCAAAAAGGAGCTATAGTCTCAGTATTTACCTACGTGTCCGAGATGACACGAGACATTTAATAGAGGAAACCCTTCTAAATTATTTTCAAAACGGCGGGACATATGTTAAACAAAGGATATATATATATATATATATATATATATATATATATATATATATATATATTTATTTATTTTCTCACAATAGACGTCCACCACTGTACAGTGATACGCACATCGCACGGCGACTTGAAAATGTTCGCCATGCATTTCTTTTAGATGTTTTGATGAGTTCACATCGACGCGTACTATGTACGTGTTATAGTTTTGATGTATATCATGTTGGTTTTCGTTTTGGGCTTTGACATTGGTGTCTTCACCATAACTCCGATGATTGCGGGATGTTTGACGGAGTTTTGATTTTGAGTTATCTGCTCATTTTTCATGCGCATGCATTGCGCTACGATATGTTTTATGTATTTATGATTTCGGAGCCCCGACGACTTGATCATTTTACTGAAATGTTTTAGTATTTGAGGGGTTTAAATTTAAATTCGGGGACCGAATTTCTTTAAGGGGGAAGACTGTAACATTTCAGAAAAATAAAATATTATTTTTGGGAATTTTATAATTAAATAATAAATATTATGAATATTTTAATAGTGCGGTATAATTAAATACCGATAAAGTGGAAAATATTTGGAAAATTATAGAAATTACTGAAATGAGGGTGTTTTATATGATTTAAGAAAATTATAAATTTTTATGATTAATTATATTCCATTTTAATGCTAATCACGATTAAATACCGCTAATCTTGCATTAATTCGGATTTGTGCACATGACATGCACCATGTCATTTTTTTACACTTGTTAAATTTTCCTCCATGGCTTTTCTTTTGTTTTGTTTTGGTTTTAATTGAAAGAAAAGAGAAGATAAAGCAAAGAAAAGGAAAAAATAAAGAAAAAGGAAAATGATAAAGAATTAGGCATGGGCATGAGAGAGAGAGGGTGAGGGGTTATCTTTGACCATGGCTATTCTCCTTCTTCATTTTCTCCTCATCATTTCTCTCCCCCTTCATCTCCATGGCAGCCCTCTCCTTCATCCCCTCTCCACCTCCTCAAAACACAATGAAAAACACCCTAAAACATCATCTCCACTTCATAAAAAACATGCACAAGCTCACAACAAACATTTTGGACCAAGAAATCAAGGATTTTGGAGACTTGGGGCAACTCAAGAAATTTCTTGAGTTGCCAAATGAGGTAATTCCTGCACCATTAGAGTAGTGTTTCATTCACTTTAGCATTCATGTTAGTTTAGAAGTGAGTTAGTGTTGATTTGTGGACTTTGAAAATTTCAAGTTAGGGTTAGGGTTTGAATTGAATCCAAAAGTGTAATTGAGATTAGTAGAGGCTATACAACCCCAGTAATGATGGTATTTTGGACTAAACCATAGACTTAAACCCCAAACGCCAAACCTAGAAACCCCGATATCGGGAATTTGTGGAAATTGTGAGCTTATTTATAGATCTGCTAACACCCGGAGCCTCTGAAAATTATTTAGCAAATACAGTGAGTCATGCAGGCACCTAGGAAGCTACCATTGAAACCCTGGACCCTACCTCCACTGCCAGACCGCAGATATATTAGTTCTGGCCGCAATTTGCGGCCAGAGTAGGTTAGTGTGGCTTCGTGTTTGTTTTGTGGCTCCAGTATCTTTAAATTAGACCTCCCCTATGTGCAAAATTGGCTAATTTCACCTAGGGTAAAATCTGGAAGTGTTTTACGAAGTTTCTGAATTATTTTTGCGGCTTTTAATGAATTGGAATTTGGTATTTGTATTTTGTCTCGGTCGATTCACGTTATACGTCAATCGTCGAGAGTTGTTGGTTATTCTTGCATGCGTAGTCCTTAGGTTCTAACCTATAGGCTTTTAGCGTGTTGTTTCGGTTTTGAATTGGATTTTTATGCGACACGATATATGTTGACATGTAGGTACCCCCATGTGGATGTCAAGACGACGAGGAGAGAGTGGTGTCATCGACTCCAGCAAGAGAGGATCAAGGTGAATATATATATATCTACGGGGGAAGTCGGGTGGATGGCGTATAGCACCCCCGCAGTTTCGTAGTGTTGTATACGAATACATATACCTATATATACTTATATATATGTTTATTGTGAGACCATGATTATCTTGATAAGGTTAGTTTAGTGTAATTAGAAGTAACTTAGTTTAGCTTCTTAGTCGCAAAACCCTAGATTAATGATTTGCATACAGGCACACACACACTCGCATGCATTTTATTTACTTGGGCGTATATGGGGATATGCATACACACACACACACACGCATAGTTATGGGAATATATATATATATATATATATATATATATATATATATATATATATATATATATATATATATATATACACACTTGGATGATGATGATAGTATATGATATTTGGAGATGAGTCGATGAGATTGGGCATGATGCCATGAGATCGGTGATGTGATTGGGTTCGTATATTGAGATACGGCATGATATTACAGCGGGTCCTTGGGCGATGTGTTTCGTACACACGCATATATATATGTAAATGGTATCAGTATTGTACTAGACTTAGATCAATACCCCCAGTTCATGATATATGATGATAAGGATACCGGATGAATTATGAGATAAATGTGATATTTGACCCGTACCCAGATTTGGGGATGCCGTACGATGGATTTACCGTACGAGCTATATATTGATGATAGATCCGCACTCTTGACTTGAGGATGCCATATTATATATATTGTATCGTATGTGATACTATTGAGACGGGATCATCGACTATATATATATATATATATATATATATATATATATATATATATATATCGACACAGATTTAGCTGGTTTTCCTTACCCTTTCGATCAGTCTATTAGTTTAGTCCAGTAGTTTACTTGTAGATGTTAGACTAGACTCGGGTCATACCTATTTCAAAACTAACGAATCTTGAGTATTTTAAAGACAGGTCAGGGGATTCTACGGATATTTCAAAGGACGTACCTTTTCTTAAAAACACCGTAGCCCTATTTTTCTAAACACCACGATTCGTGTTATTTCAAACGGCAAAACTGTATGACCCATATATGTTAATGTAGATTCCTTATTGTTGCATTTACTATTCATTTCTGTACATTCGTACATGTTGCGTCATTATTCATGTTCTGCATATTCTTGCTGCTCGCATCGCATTACATGCTTATATTGTGTTTTCATCAGTTATTATTAAAATCATGCTGTTAGGACACCAGCACCATTACCGATGATGTATATGCTCCACGTACACCTGCTTGCCGGCCCACACACATCATCATCGGTAATTGCCATGTCACGTACACTTTAGAGAATATCACTCTATTGATATCGTTTGCTAGCTGATAGTTCCAATATGTTATTGTTTCATATGTTAGTTCATTATTGCATTCATTGCTTGATATTTCATGCATATTTTTATATCCATTAGTCATGCAATATTATAAGGGCCAGTCCGGATTGCCGGAGCCCGGTATTCATTATTATTGACTTTTATTTTGGATTTCGGATTTTCCATGAGATTTCTGGATTTGGAGAAACCGCAAGATTTAATAAACTCATTTATCATTTTAAAAGATAAAAGTGCGGTTTTCTCATGTTATGATTGTGATATGTCCACCATGAGTTTTCTCGGCTCTTGAGCGATATCATACACCCGATTCGAGGAGGAGATGAACCGTCTGTGGGTGCATGGTGGACCCGGTGCGGTATCCCGGGGCGAGAAGATCTCACAGGATGGCGTTTGAGCCTGTGACAGGGGAACATTGCTGGCCGGTGATTTTATTGAGATTTATGATATAGGCCAGTCCGGATAGCCGGAGCCTAAGATATTGAGATTTGAGGATACAGGCCAGTTCGGATAGCCGGAGCCAGAGATATTAAGATATTAGGATATTGAGATATATATTTTGTGTCGATACTTGACACTGATTTTCTGATGATTTCATTGATGATACTTAAATGTTTATACAGAAATCTCACTATATTAAAAAAACAGTTTTCTCATTTATGATGTATTCTGTTTTCATTATACCGCGTTCATACCTCATATTTATGATATGTTGCTATCTGAGGCACTGACACGAGCACATGGTATTATACTTATGTATAGATGTTTACCCTTACCATCTTATCATACTTCAGACTTTATCATTTTAAGGATATTTATATTATAATCGTATTGACCTAGGATTGAGTCATACATACGATTTCTGCTTTCGGATGATTTCTACTCACGAGTTGGCAACTCACCCTCGTTGTGCCACGGTTTCTTGCAGTTTTTGCCGTACAGGTTTCCTTGGCGGCTTTGCTGGTACCTTACTTTTATTCTGGGTGATTGCTTTGGTAGGTGGGTTCACTTGTATCGTGACCACCATTGTACATTTATTATTTCAGTTGTATCTAGTAAACTCCATCAGCCAGACTTGTATTATTTATTAACCTTAGAAGACCGGTTGTATATTCTTTCGACCTTAGAGTCGCGCGTTGTATTATTATGGTTTTCTTGATGATTTGAGTTTCCTTTTGAGTTTTGATCCTCGCCCTTAGGCGTTGTATATTATAATACTTGCGTGGTTGTGACCTTCAATTGACGAAGAGCTAGCTCTCGCTTGGGGATGCCTTTATTCATATTATGCATGTTGTACCCTTTTGGGACCAGTATTTACAAAGGAAACTCTGCCGAAATTTTCAGAAAAGACTTGAGATTTAAAAATGCATATTCGGCTTATGTTATTAAAACCACTTGCTTTAAAATAGTTTTCTTCACTTCTATTTAAAATGGTTTAGATTTTTGGGATTTTTTTGGCTTACTTGAATTAGATGGGGTCCTATAGACTTCATATGATTCAAGTGCCAGTCACGTGCCATTTCGGGTCGGGACACTTATGGGGGGTTCCTCCTTTTTGCCTGTGTGTGCTCAGGTCCTTTATATAGGCAAGGCAAATTGTTGACCGGTTTTGAGAAAATATTTCATTGAGAGATTCCAATTGATTTAATTGTTCTCAAACATTATTTGGGGAATTTTATCCACCGTTGCATTTTTGATCAAGTGATTTCTATTTTACAGACTATATTTTTGTAACGACTCTGAAATCACTGTACAGAAATTTCTTGTTATTATACAAAAAAGGGTATTTCAGCTTGTGTTAGAGTTAAAAGTTATTTTTGTTTAATAAAAACAAGAAGCAACTTGTAGCTCATTGGTAAAGCCTCTGCACTGCTGTGACATAACCTGTGTGTTCGATTCTCATCAGACACAGATTTTTTTAGTTTTGGAAGCCCAAGAGTTTGCACTTGCAATACACGGAGAAATGAAAAGGTTTCAGAAAAATCAAACAGGTGCTATGAGGTGTACATACCCAACTTGACACGCGACACAAATCTCGAGATAGATCGACAAAATCCGACCGCCCAAACCTTTGATCTGGCTGGCCCCAATGGTCTAAAGTGCTCCAAACTACTCCGTGCTTTGTACATTTGTCCCTTCGACTCCCCTTAACTCCCCTGCACTGTTTAATTTTCGTGTAATCAAATAGAGACTCTTCAATTCACTATTTAACACTTTTTAATGCATTTTAATCCAAAATTTTAATTCCCAAACTCTAATCCTTTACTATAAATACCACCCCATGCCCTAGCTCTTCACTATTCTGAAAATTCTAGCAAAAATTCTCTCAAACTGCCAAGTGGAGTTAAGCCCCTCAAGTGGAGTAGCGAGCCAAACATGATGACCGGAACATCTCCGACGAAACCACGACCCTGAGAGCTTCTTCAATCTCTTCTTAACCATCTAAAAACCGTAAGTCCCTTCATTTCTTTTCTTTTCCATCTCAAAACCACTTTTTAAAACAAACCAACAAAAGAGAAGTTATCTACGATATTATATTCTTTTTAATATTTGTAAGGCACGTGATAAGCAAATTAAAGCAAACTAACAAGCTACATTAATCTTAACATTATTTCACATCATTTAGTTTTTAGTTTAACAAAATTTTCATATGAAACAAATATATAACAAACTTTTTCATTAAAATACTATGAACTTTAGTACAACGGGGGTGAGTTGCCAACTCATGAGTAGAAAACATCACCGAGAAGAAATCGCATGTATGACTATATCCTAGGCCATACAATAATATATCCTCAATATATAACCTGAAGCATCTAAATAATGGTAAGGGTAAACATCTATACATAAATGTAATACCAAGTGCTGTGTCAGTGCCTCAGGTAACAACATATCATATATATGATGTATGAATGCATAAAAACAGAATACATCTAAATGAGAAAACTGTTTTCTTATCTCAGTGAGATTTCTGCATAAAAATCGAAGTATCATCAATGAAATCAACAAGGAATCTGTGTCAAGCATCGACACAAAATATATATCCCAATATCTCAATATCTCGGGCTCCGACAATCTGGACTGGCCCATATCATAAAATCTCAATGTCTCAATATCTCGGGCTCCGGCAATCCGGACTGGCCCCGGGCTCCGGCAATCCGGACTGGCCCAAATCATCAAATCTCACGACTATGTCGGTATCCTTCGGATATCCGCCGCGTCACAAATAACCGGTCGGTAGTGCTCCCCTGCCAGGCTCAACGCCATCATTTGCGACCATCTTGCCTCGGGGTACTGCACCGGGTCCACCATACACCCGCAGACGGTTCCTCCTCCTCCTCGAATCGGGTGTATGATACTGCTCAAGGGCCGAGAAAACTCATGGTAGACATATCTTACATCATATCACGAGAAAACTACAATTTCTATCTTTTGAAAATGATAATGAGTTTATAAAATCCTTGCGGTTTCTCCAAATCCATAAATCTCATGGAAAATCCGAATCCCATAATCAAAAGTCAATAAACAGTGAATACCGGCATAAAGCCCCATAATATTGCATGACAATGAAAATACACATACATGAGATATCACAGTAATAAATGCAATGTCTAAGCTATCATATAAAAGCAAGCGCACTAGTACTATGTCGAAACTATCAGCTAACAATTTATACTAATGAAGTAGTGTTTTCTAATGTGTACGTGACATGAAAATTACCAATGATGATGTGTGTGAGCCGGCAAGCAGGTGTATATGGAGCATACGCATCATCGGTAATGGTGCTGGTGTCCTGATAGTATGGGTTCATAATAACTAATGAAAACACAATTAAGCATGCAATGCGATGCGAACAACAAGAATATACGGAAAATGAATAGTAACCCAACATATAAGAATAAACATTTATAAGTACGAGTCATACAATTTTGGCATTTGCAATAGCACGAATCGTGGTTTTAAGAAAATAGGGCCTGTCTTTAAAATACTCACGATTCATTAGTTTTGAAAATAAATATGACTCGAGCCCAGTCTAACATCTACCTGATAAACTACAGGACTAAACTAAGAGACTAATCGAAAGGGTAAGGAAATCCACCTATGTCTGAGTCGATATATCTAGTAGTCGGTGATCCCGCCTCAATAGCGTCACGTACGATAAAATATATATAATACGACATCCTCGAGTCATGAGTGCGGATCTATTATAATTTTTATATCTCGTACGGTAAATCCCTCGTACAGCATCCCAAAATCGGGGTACGGGTCGAATATCACATAAAACACATTATTCATATGGTATCAACATCATAATATCATGAATTAGGGTACTGATCTAAAGTCTAGTACATACCGATACCATCCAACATATATCCGCGTGTGAATAAAATCACATCGCCCATTCGATCCGCTATAATATCATGTCGTATCTCATAACACGACCCAAATCACATCACCGATCTCACGGCATCATGCCCAATCACATCGACTCATCTCCAAGTATCATATACCATCCTCATCACCCGTGTATATATATATATATCAACACATCAACACACACACACACACACACATATACATATATCATATACACCAAAATCATATCTCGTGTGTGCATGTGTGTGTGTGTGTGTGTACCTTACTCTAGGGTTTCGCGACTAAAAACTAAACTAAAGCATTAACTTCCAAATATGCTAACACTAACCCAAAGTCACCTAAAACATTTCTTGCTAAGAATACACATCTCATAATAACACATAATTATATAGATATAACACATTCGTATGCTGCATTACAAAACTGCGGGGGTGTTATACGTCATCCACCCGACTTTCCCTGTAGATATATATCTACTCATTGATCCTTGCTTGCCGAAGTCGATGCCTCCTTACCCTTGCTTGTCGTCCTGAAGTTCACGCGGAGGTACTTACATGTCATAACACATCGTATCGCATTAAAATCTGATTCGCAATCGAAACGACACGTGAGCTGCCTATAGGTTAGAACCTATAGCCTACGCATGAAAAAGAACCAAACGACACCCGATATCGACGTACAAACGTCAAGTGACCGATACAAAACACAAATATCAAAAGTTCAAGTCGTTAAAAACCCATAATTCAAAACAGCAACTCAAGAAATTGGTCCCAGATTTTGGTTCAGATGAAATCAAGCTAAACTAGTAGCACTAGGGTGTAGTATATAGGGTATATGAGCTACAGAAGCAGCCTTGACCCCAAACTCCACAATTTGGCCGGCCACTATACCCTAAAATCTGGTCTGCTCGGTTTGGATGGCTTGGAATGGGTTCGTATTTCCAGGGGGGTCTTCTAGTGGTCCATCTAGATCAATGGAGTTGCTTGTTTTTCTAGTAAAGATTCCAGGTTATCCCAGATTCCCTGTAGGCACTAATTAAACACAAAACCGACATTTCGATATATAATTCACATTGCATGGTCTAGGCTCTGTTTGGTCCAGGTTTTTAGCACTATGGGGGCTTAAGGTCACTACTAAAGCTCAATTACACTATCTCAATTCAAGAATTCCTCAAAACCTCTTCTAGGAATTTTCAAACATCACTAAACCTTACCAAAACGATTCTAAACTAAAATAGAAGCTACAGGAGATGGATTACTACACTAATGGTAAAAGGATTACCTCATTTGGCAACTCAAGAATTTTCTTGAGTTTCCCCAAGTACTCAAAATCCAAACTTTCTTGATCCATCATGGTTGTAGTGAGCTTGTGCATGCTTTTTGTGAAAGGAAATAGGTGTTTTGAGGTGTTTTGGTGGTTGATATGAGGTGGTGTAAGTGGTGGAAGGAGGATGGCAGCCATGCATGAAGAAGGAGAAGAAAATAGTGAAGGGAAATGAAGTGAAGAGAAAGAGCCAAGTCAACACAAGACCTCTTACCCTCTCTCTCTTGCCCATACCTCCATTCTTTAATCTTTTCTTTTTCTTTTCTTTTTCCTTTTCAAATTAAACACAAATATCACCAAGTTATGAAAGAAATGAAGCATGGCTTTGATAAAAAAAGAAATGTAACAAGTATTATGCAAAATATCATGTTGCATATCATACACATATCACACTTAATGAATAATTAATAAACATTAATCGAGTTTAGTAATATCCCATACACAATTAATTGTATAAATTTTTATAAAGTGTCTAAATCATATAATATTCTTTCCAAATCAGCATTCAAATGTATTTTTTTCTTCAATATTTCCCAATTTATCGGTATTTAATCATACCATAACGTTTTAAAACTAATTTCCACATATTAAAATATTCATAATATTTATTATTCTATTATATAAATTCCCAAAAATAATATTTTATTTTTCTGAAATGTTACAGTCTTCTCCCTTAAATAAATTCGGTCCCCGAATTTAAATTTAAAACTCCCCCAAATACTAAAATATTTCAGCGAAACGCTCAAGTCGTCGGGGCTCCGAAATCCTCAATACTTAAAGCACAACTTAGCGCAATGCATGCGCATGAAAAACGAGTATATAACTCAAAATCTAAACTCCATCAAGCATCACGTAATCATCGGGGTTATGGTGAAGATACCAATCTAAAGTCCAATACGAAAACCAATATGTTAGACATCAAAACTATAACTGTTGCGCCACGGCAGCGCCCCGGCCTCGTACTCGAGGCCAGAATGCGGAATCAAAAATTTTCCTTACTCGGAAACCGGCGCTACCGCGGACAAGGAAAACCCGGATCGTTTACCATTAACCTAATGCTAGCAATCAAGAGATGGGAAGAGAAGTATACCGAGAGATCCGAGTCCTCCGGTCTTCTCGTCATCGTCCCGATCTCCCGCGGAAAGTCTTGCCTCCATATCGTCGCCTCCTCGCCGGAAGGGCACCACATCGCCTGCGTCTTTTACGGGCTCCCGCCTCAATACCGAGGCAACTCGGGCATGAAGCCGGCAACTCGACATGCTCAAGATATGCTGTAGGAAGTGTAGTGTAGAATCATAGTCTCTTTTGGGGTTTGTTGCCATTTGTAGATGAAGGAGGAATCAAGGTAAGAAAAATGGTGCTTGCATTTTTCTAGCATCAAAAATGAGATCAAGAATGCTACTCTCTCAAAGATGAAGCTCTCTTCTTTTTCTTTTCTTCTCTTCTCTTTTCTAATGAAAACTATCATCCTTAGAAAATGGTGGAGCAAAGATTATGAAGCATCAAGGGAGGTGAGTGTAGGAGTGAAGAAAAGGTGACCACATCAAGAGACAAAGAAACATCAACCATGCTTCACACATTTTAACCCATACCCTTTCATAAATCACAATTAATGCAAGTGATGGAGCAAAAGATATGAAGCTATCATAATCAATACTTTTGCAATAAAACCCTCCACAAAGAGTTATTTGCAAACTTGCAAATAACCCCCCTCCATCAGAAAAATCCGGCCGGGAAAGAACAAAGGAAAACCGGCCGGAACGGAATGCAAACTGGCAACTCCTGAAAACTGGTCCCGTAATAAATTACAGGAAAACCCCGATACTGTGCATACACACCCGCATCTGTATTCCGTCCGGATACAAATGCAAAGAGACAAAATCTACACTGTACTAAACTAGGATCCGGCTTAAACCAAAGCCGGCTAGTAAAATCCGTTCGATCCTGATCCGTGCAATACCGCACGTATCAGATCAAACCCTGCCATATAACTATACGGCCACTAGTACAAAACTGTTCGATCCTGATCCGTGCAATACCGCACGTATCTGATCGGACCCTGCCATATCTCCATACGGCCTCTACAGCGTTTCGCCCGAAAGCTTGAGTAACTGTAAGTGTGGTGGACTCTAAAGACTCGTCAATACTATGGCTGTGGATTTAACCACTAGCACGTCAGAGGTATTAGCCAATACGTGACGGGCCACCAGCTATTGACTAAAAGGGACGTTGATGAGCGAACTCATCCTGACACCCTACTGAGCCTGTCAGTGACAATATCCGTACAGTCCGGTCCGTTCGTCTATGAGTATCGCATGTCGGGCCTAGGGGATTGGTAAAAATCAGACCCCCAAAAGCGGTACAAGTCGTGTCGGAGTATAGCCCAGAACGCCCTGAGATACTACTGGAATACCTACCAGTAAATCTCCTGCCTCGGCCGAGGGCTTTGCGTAATGGCTCTCCTAGACACAGCGTGACCTCACCCCCAATACCGGGAGAGACGAACCCCTGTAGATCCGCTCACTGCCTCCATGTGGCTCGGGACTGCACCCAACTAAAACCTGTTTGCACGACTCCTTTGAGCCGTGGTAGGGTAGTAATAAAAGTACAGTGGGAACTCACACGAGACAAATGACGATCTCAGGTCGATGAACTAACCTGTACACATGTCACCAGGGAACTGCTATCTGACATCTGGTATAAGACCAACTAGCAGATTCCCGGCGAGTCCTGTCCGGTGTACTCATAACCCAATGAGCACCTGTATACATCTTAGGTGAACCAACTGACACCAGTGGCTTGTGAGACCGGCCACCGCCCCTCGTCGGGGTCTCGACTGTATACACTAGTCTACTAATGGAGTATCGACGCCCAGTCTCGAAACTCCCACGACTAGGGACCTTTTAAGGATGTGCTTATAGACCCCAGCTCCCACGTATATGATCCCCATCATACTGCTGGTCGTCAAGCAAGAATCCTAGGGGCTCTATCAACGTGTAATAGCGACATGTCAGGTCACCTAAAGCAGTACACGATGATAAAGATAAACCAGATAGCATACTATCATCTCGAGTAAGACTGTCCTACCGGGATAGGTCCTCCCTCAATCATTGCAATCACGTGCCTGTGATCCAATAATTGACTCTGAGGGCACTATCTCCAACAATCTCCCACTTGCACTCAAAGCTAATTATTGCGATGTCGCATACTCACAGCCCGTGTGATACCGAACACCCAACTCCTCTACTAGTCAGTCTCACAAAGCTCGTTTGCGAAACTATTGCGTTCGAGGAATATCCTCAGTGAGTGGATCCGCTGTGATGTTTCTTTCTATGTCTCTCTATATCTCAAGTTCGCGGAGAAAACCATCTCCCGAAATGAGCAATACCTATCTTGGAATGTCTGGATGTCTGATGGGACCTAGTTCATAAATGAACTCCAAATCCAAACTTCTTAGACTGTATCGTCAACTGAACTTAATCAGTATCCTGCGCCATGACACCCTCAGTATTGCCTTGGACCACCTGTCCAAAATACTGCCCCTCGTCAGAGGGAGAACTATAACTCTGACAACCTCCTTGTCGTCCATGTCACCTTGGAAGCCTGGAGTGATAACCGTCTCCTAAAGGAGGCAGCCGTTATCATATCCCTAGAACATTCACTTATGTTCTAAAACTGCTTCCGACTGTTCCTCCAGGATTGGATCAATATCAACTTATTGCATCTAGTGCAAGAATAACATCTGGTGTGGTACTTGACATCACATGATTGACTCAATTGCCTAAGCAAGTGATCTGCCAATCATGCACATCCCTCTCTACTTTAGTCTATAAGACACCTTTAGAGAGGGTGACTCCATTACCTGCAGGTACACTACCATGCCAGGAGTCGTCCATTCTAAATACTCTTAGAATGCTGTCAAAATACCCTGATTGGGAAACCACCCAAATCTAGATCTAAAACCATAGATCTAGTAACCAGTATGTCTGATATTGTGTCCAAGTCCCGTGTGGAGAAACCACTGTGTGACAACCAAAGTACAACCGATCGTAGTATAGGAGTATCTTTTCCTATTCTGTGTATGTCATCCAAATACCAGGACATCATACTCTACTACCTTCTCAACAGATCCATCCCCTATTCTGATGAAGTCAAACCTATGACTGTCAGGTCAGAAATAGATGATCTATCTCCGCTATATCTGCTTTAGTCTATAAATAGACATAAGTCTGATGTCCACCAATGCTTCCGCTGCTCCCACTGACTACGACAACCCTCTGCCAGAGTCATATAGACGTGCACTTCTAAAGCTAATTTAGAACGACGCTATACTCATCCTCCTGCCGGGTCTCGCAGCCTGGAACAACAACAATGGCAAGTGTGGGTAAATAAGAACTTCCCTGTCACCGTCCTTGAAGCTACCGGAGTACCTCTCGGGTGCCTGAAGTTACCCACCTTATCTGCGGAGTGGCCAATGGAATGTCAAAACAGATTGAATCTTTAGGTTCCTTATCAAATCTTCAGTAATCGTCTGCGGTTCTGGAATCACTTCCAGTTCTACCATACTCCAACTACTGTTTTCTAAAATTCATTTCTTTTAAAAATGTGGCGAGTCAAGAACAATATCTTTATTGATCTTCCAGATGGTAGAAAGTCAACCCTCGTCATAGCCTGGGTCAACCCACAAACAGCCATTACAGAAACGTGCCTTGAGTTTTCCAGTGTCTGGTTTTAAGCATAAGCCGGACAACTCCCCGTACCTTAACATCGTTAAGATATGAACTGTTCTATATCCAATATAGAACCAGAGGCACTGATTCAATTGAACCAGATTCAAATCATGCAGCTACCTCCAGTGCATGTAAACTAAATGGAAGGAGGCCGATCAGCGTTACTCAACTTAGGAATGCTTCCAATTATGAGTAACCTGAAAGAGAAGCAATTTCTCTTTATCATTACTATCAACTGAATACCATACACAAGTATCTACATCTTCGATCTCTTTGAAGAATCCCGATACTTGCTACACCTGGTTCTCTACTCTATTCAAATACCTATAACTCCTCAAAACTTAGACCCTGTGTTTCTACGAAACACATGTCTAAGAACTAGAGAAGTTAAAAGTAAACAGAATATAGTATGAGGACCAACCCCTCTGTCCTAATGGACAATGGACAACATACAATACTCTGTATAAGTCCGGTGAGTCTAACAACTCTTTCACTGTGCGTCGCAGGTTGAAAACTGTACTTATGGTTAAGAAGAATTACACCGCTGTTTAATGCTCCTTACCTAACCATCCACTGATATAGGTAAATGTCATCGACATAATATCAAAAGGTATATCTCACTCTATGAAAATAGACGTACAGATATATCGATTTGAAATTGGTGCACAATAGCGGATATTCAAAACCAAATATTTGCCGACCGGCAAACAACCCAGGTGACTTCCTCAAATATCACCGATTACAATGAATCCCGATATAGTGAGGATGATCACCCTATTCCCAATAACTTACTCCCACTCAGCATCTGTAAAATCATACAGATGTGAGAATCATACCTGGTAAATACATACCCTGGAGCAAGTGTCTAACTGGGAAATCAGTTTTCCATTAACAGTACACGGTGAAACTGAAACATTGAAATGTTTCGTCGGGGTATCCTGGTATTCCTAGTAATGCCTCTTCCATTGTCCAGATTCACAACTGTAACCGTATAATTCTTTGCCACCTCTCCAAATCCCTTTCTATGTCTTTAGTCATTACCTTCTGTACACCCCTTTAGGCCAAATAGTTTTCTTCCTTCTCTACCGTTCGGCACCAGCCTATGGTTTGGAAGAAGACTATCCAAAAGGCATAAAGGGTGTACTGTCCTAATCCTAGGAGCACTCGCAACGCGAGAGAAGGTGAAGATAAAAGACACCCGAATGTACTTTATTCCTATTTCTCCTGAACCAGAATCCATCCCCGAAGTGGAACAAGTTCCTTTCGAGTTCGTATATAACCATACGATGGAGTATCCAATAAACTGTGGATCTTCGTAGTGACACGGAGTGTCCTGGAGAAATACAAAGGTGATTTAGGATTGGCGAAGAAATACTTGGTTTGGTCGTGAATATCAGTCGCATTTTACTTTGCCCTCCTACTAATCCCTTGCTTTGTCTTAACTTAATACCTTCTGCACACCATCGTTATGCTAATTGGTCTTCTTCATTCCCCACTGTTCGGCACCAGCCTAAGGTTTGGAAGAAGACTATCCAATTTGCGTAATAGGTGTACTATCTCCTAAACCAAGGAGTACTCACAATGAGAGAAGGTGAAAAGAAAAGACAACTGAATAATCGTATTCGTTTTCTCCAGAACCAGAAACCATCCTCGAAGTCCTTCGAGTTCGTATATAACCATACGATGGTTTTGTCCAATGGAAGTGGATGTTCGTAGTAATACGGGGTGTCCTGGAGAAAAGGGTAAAAGTAGGAGTGGCAATGAGGTCTGCAACTCTGACAATCCAAAAGCCAGTGTTAAGAAGGTTCGGTCAACTTGGTCACTGAGTCATAGTCCAGGGTTGGGTCAATGGTCGCTGCCAGAGAGAGAGAAAAGAAACACTTAGCGTGCACTCTAGCCTAGATCAGAATGGTTATCACTTTATCTAATCTGGAAGCCTCCCACTGTACCTCAAATTCTCCTCCAAACCTGAAAGAAGAATTAGTCGGGATCACCCGAGGAGTAAACTAACTCATCAGTGGAAATCGGGATCCAACTATCATCGCATGATAACTTGACGGAATCCACTCAAGTCACCACACTCCAGAAGGTATGCGCATGCCTGGCAAGTTTCAGTTCTTTTGAAACTCCCGATAAGATTTTTACCCCTAGGACCCAAGTGACCTTGACTGAGCCAACATATCAAAGGATCCTAGTCAAGTTCAACCCGTCATTATCTTGATTGCATTAGACCCACCCGCACGAATCCTTGACTGAGCCAAAATGACCACACGACTGTCCTAACCAATCTCATATCCATGCAACAGAAAAGCACTACATAGCTACCGAACACTACGCCTCGGCTAAGCACGACATACGCAGCACGAATACTAAGTAATACTAATCTGAAATGACGGAGGGCTACGACTGGTTTTTGGCGAAAAACCTTTAACGTAATGAACTTGATATCGTTGAAGGAACTGCATAACTTTTTGTAAAAATATAGTGACGAAAACCTTTGCTAAAGAGGTCACTCCCGGTGAAGGGATCTCGGCTCTTTCCCCGTAGAATGAGGTGCAGGATATTCCAACTGAATACCACGATGCAAAGCAAAAGTAATCGGCTATAGTGAAGTTAATGCCCTGACGCAAACTTCTGTCCAAGGGGTCACTCCCGGTGAAGGGATCTCGGCCCTTGCCTCGTCGACTGAGGAGCAGGATATTCCAAATGAATACCACGATGCAAAACAAAAGTGAACGTCCTTGCAATAACAGCTTTTTGAAAAATGTTCCAACAACATCAGAATAGGTTTGTTTATCTTGCATTGATCCGAATCAATGTAGTCCCATCAATTGATCACACCACAAAGAACGAAAATATACCGACGTACGTATATGCCATCCGCATTCGCCACTGGGTCCCGTCATCACCCGTTAGGTTAGCTAACTAACGGCAGAGCGGGGACTGGACTAGCGCGGATGAAAAACATATACAACATCTACTAATATATATACCAATATATAGTATTTCGCTCAAGGCGTGATAAAATGCAACATCACAGAAATGTACAGCATGACAGAACAATACAGATATCTGGAAACCCCGGGTTTCACAGAGCCGCTGCTGAAACCCGACGTTCCCCTGGTCGTGTGGATAGCCTGTGCAATGAAATCCTAGACCCCTACGGGCGCGGCAAGTCACCCGCCAAAACCTGAAGCGAGGCAGCCCCCTCCAGCACCGTGAATGGACCACCCAGCACTTCACGGAATCCGGTAACTTGGGCACCCCTCCTGGGTCAACCTGTACCCCCTACGAGTGCGGCGAATAGCCCGCCAATCCTGGACTGAAGCCCCCTCCGTCTCAATGCCTTGAGATGTGGGCCCGTTGCCCTCCAGAACCCGGCTATCCGTGCACCCCACCGCGGGGCAACCCTAGTACAGAAAATAAAATATACATACACCGGGTACATCGACCGCAACCAGGTCGTGCCCCAAAAGAATAATACAAACAGGCAGTGACGGCAGTCCACATGTCGGACGCTCGCCCCGCAATATCAAATGTACATAATACAACAAAACTGTACTAGCATTGCATCCAGGCTATCCCCCACGACCGATCCGCAACAACACAGCATAAACATAGAACATCAACGTGAAAGTCACGTTCGCAAATCCGTCTAACCGGGCTATAGCAGTTAGACGGGATTTATCGATCAAGTGACATTCACGGTCGCAGATATAATGTAAATACTGTGAAATAATGTGTTTAAAATATCCGATCGATCAAACAATTAACAAGTGGGCCCCCAACCAATACTGTAGCAGTCACAGAAAACCTGGGCCCAAATTTAATATTCCAAAACCCACAAAATTAGCCCAAAAGCCCACTGTAAACTTTTGACCAAGTGAAGACTCCAGAGTGCGGCGGAACCGCGGCCCAAGGGGGGTTTTGGCCGCGGTTCCGCGCTTAAGAAGTCGACTGAAGTTGTCGAATTTTTACAGTGGTCTTATAATGTCTTGTACAGCAGTTTTCGACAACGTGAAAAATTTTTAGACACCAAAAAATTCCAACAGAAAACTGATGTGAAGGAATATGTGGTTTTTGGGATTTCGGTCGATCGGATAAGCAAAACGCATTAGAACAAGCTAGGAAAGGTTAATGGCGTGTCTCTGATACCATGTTGCGCCACGGCAGCACCCCGGCCTCGTACTCGAGGCCAGAATGCGGAATCAAAAATTTTCCTTACTCGGAAACCGGCGCTACCGCGGACAAGGAAAACCCGGATCGTTTACCATTAACCTAATGCTAGCAATCAAGAGATGGGAAGAGAAGTATACCGAGAGATCCGAGTCCTCCGGTCTTCTCGTCATCGTCCCGATCTCCCGCGGAAAGTCTTGCCTCCACATCGTCTCCTCCTCGCCGGAAGGGCACCACATCGCCTGCGTCTTTTACGGGCTCCCGCCTCAATACCGAGGCAACTCGGGCATGAAGCCGGCAACTCGACATGCTCAAGATATGCTGTAGGAAGTGTAGTGTAGAATCATAGTCTCTTTTGGGGTTTGTTGCCATTTGTAGATGAAGGAGGAATCAAGGTAAGAAAAATGGTGCTTGCATTTTTCTAGCATCAAAAATGAGATCAAGAATGCTACTCTCTCAAAGATGAAGCTCTCTTCTTTTTCTTTTCTTCTCTTCTCTTTTCTAATGAAAACTATCATCCTTAGAAAATGGTGGAGCAAAGATTATGAAGCATCAAGGGAGGTGAGTGTAGGAGTGAAGAAAAGGTGACCACATCAAGAGACAAAGAAACATCAACCATGCTTCACACATTTTAACCCATACCCTTTCATAAATCACAATTAATGCAAGTGATGGAGCAAAAGATATGAAGCTATCATAATCAATACTTTTGCAATAAAACCCTCCACAAAGAGTTATTTGCAAACTTGCAAATAACCCCCCTCCATCAGAAAAATCCGGCCGGGAAAGAACAAAGGAAAGCCGGCCGGAACGGAATGCAAACTGGCAACTCCAGAAAACTGGTCCCGTAATAAATTACAGGAAAACCCCGATACTGTGCATACACACCCGCATCTGTATTCCGTCCGGATACAAATGCAAAGAGACAAAATCTACACTGTACTAAACTAGGATCCGGCTTAAACCAAAGCCGGCTAGTAAAATCCGTTCGATCCTGATCCGTGCAATACCGCACGTATCAGATCAAACCCTGCCATATAACTATACGGCCACTAGTACAAAACTGTCCGATCCTGATCCGTGCAATACCGCACGTATCTGATCGGACCCTGCCATATCTCCATACGGCCTCTACAACGTTTCGCCCGAAAGCTTGAGTAACTGTAAGTGTGGTGGACTCTAAAGACTCGTCAATACTATGGCTGTGGATTTAACCACTAGCACGTCAGAGGTATTAGCCAATACGTGACGGGCCACCAGCTATTGACTAAAAGGGACGTCGATGAGCGAACTCATCCTGACACCCTACTGAGCCTGTCAGTGACAATATCCGTACAGTCCGGTCCGTTCGTCTATGAGTATCGCATGTCGGGCCTAGGGGGTTGGTAAAAATCAGACCCCCAAAAGCGGTACAAGTCGTGTCGGAGTGTAGCCCAGAACGCCCTGAGATACTACTGGAATACCTACCAGTAAATCTCCTGCCTCGGCCGAGGGCTTTGCGTAATGGCTTTCCTAGACACAGCGCGACCTCACCCCCAATACCGGGAGAGACGAACCCCTGCAGATCCGCTCACTGCCTCCATGTGGCTCGGGACTGCACCCAACTAAAACCTGTTTGCACGACTCCTTTGAGCCGTGGTAGGGTAGTAATCAAAGTACAGTGGGAACTCACACGAGACAAATGACGATCTCAGGTCGATGAACTAACCTGTACACATGTCACCAGGGAACTGCTATCTGACATCTGGTATAAGACCAACTAGCAGATTCCCGGCGAGTCCTGTCCGGTGTACTCATAACCCAATGAGCACCTGTATACATCTTAGGTGAACCAACTGACACCAGTGGCTTGTGAGACCGGCCACCGCCCCTCGTCGGGGTCTCGACTGTATACACTAGTCTACTAATGGAGTATCGACGCCCAGTCTCGAAACTCCCACGACTAGGGACCTTTTAAGGATGTGCTTATAGACCCCAGCTCCCACGTATATGATCGCCATCATACTGCTGGTCGTCAAGCAAGAATCCTAGGGGCTCTATCAACGTGTAATAGCGACATGTCAGGTCATCTAAAGCAGTACACGATGATAAAGATAAACCAGATAGCATACTATCATCTCGAGTAAGACTGTCCTACCGGGATAGGTCCTCCCTCAATCATTGCAATCACGTGTCTGTGATCCAATAATTGACTCTGAGGGCACTATCTCCAACAATAACAGGTACATAGTACGCATCGTTGTAAGCTCGTCAAAACATCGGAAAAGAAATGCATGCCAATCCTTACTAAATCGCTGTGCGATGCGTGTATCACAGTACAAGTAGCGGACGTTTATCGTAAGAAAATAACTATATATATATATCCTTTGTTTAACATACACGTCCTGCCGTTTTGAAAATAATTTAGAAGGGTTTCCCTTGTAAAATGTTTCGTGTCATCTCGGACACGTAGGTAAATATTGAGACTATAGCTCCCTTTTTAGAAATCCCTTCGGTAACTATCGATGCATGCAAAAACATATTCAGATACTATCCTCTGACTAGCCCTGCTCAGTCACTATACCAAATAATAAATATCATAAAATCGTACTGTTCCAAAAGGAACCAATCCCAAAATGTGTATAAGAATGCCACGTGTGTCTGGTGCGCACAGAAATCGAAATCAATGAATATGCCATACATGTGAACAGAAACAAAATCTTAGTGCAACGGGTGTGCAAGAAAACACTTGTCAAAGGCAACGGGTGTGCCTGACAGCAATATCAGGTGCATGCATGAAGAATCCTGATTTCGTGCATCTGGTGTGCACCAAAATCGCATTAAGCGCGCCAAGTATGCGCAAGAATCCAACTCAAGTACACAAGGTGCACGAAAACAATATCGAGTATCACAATCGAAATCGACGGTATACAACACATCTCAATCCAAATCAGGTATACCGTGGTATATAATCTCACAACTACGTCCATTAGCGCGCACAAAATCGAATAAAAGTACTAAAAGTACATGAAAACTACATCGAAGGCAAAAATCAAATCACATACATACCATGAGCATGAAATCAAAATCAAATATCTTGAATGACATCAAATCGAAGTCGAGTGCAACCGTGGTGCACAAAATTTCAATCATGCATCTCCCAAAACACCGAAATCCATAATGACGGACACGTGATATTCGAATCACCAAGTCACAAATTGTAAACACTGTCGTCGATATGTCCTTCCTTCAAAATCAAGAAGGTGTCGGTGCATCCAAAGCTAGCAGAGCAAGACATCCACTTGCCTCCTGTTCATGGTCTGGTGCCTTATGCCCTTAGGCTCTCGTCTCTCACTGCGAATTTCCAGTTACACAACTCATCGGCTCAACGGCTCAATATGGAATGATGACGGAAACAGTTCCGCTCTGGCACATCCTCTAAAGGTCTCTGGCCAACTATCATGGTCACTCATAACATGTCTCATCGATAATGCCGAACTCTGGCCTATTGGGTGTGCGTAATACGACCGATCCTGGGTACAAGTCTCCTCGTGTAGTATTCCAGAAAGATTCTGTCGGGTTCTCTCCCAAATCTCGTTTCTGCTGAACTGCCCGGAAGTTATCACCCTTTATTAAATCTATTTCTTGTTTCGGAACAACTGCAAACTCATTACGACTTCTTCAAAAAGGTATATCCATATTTAACGCCTCTGCATGCGTATCACATCTCTGATGTTAACGGAGTGGAGCGTCATCTCATCAAAATCTCATACGAACCTCTTACTCCACTTTGCTCTAATGTCGACTGATTCGGACTCGTTTCTTCGTAGCTGTATGGACTGCGCTACAACGGCTATACTCATACCTAGAGTCTCCCAAGTAATGTATCCTATCACATGATATCCAGACGACATCGAACTTTTCGATCGATTCATCAAAGTCCCATAATTCTCCGAGAGCTCAACACTTGAGCACAGTTTAATAATATCCGGTACATGCCACAGTACCTATGGACCAGCCGTAGAAGGGTAGACCCAAGCCTCATTAATGGCACCGTGGAACTGCCGTGGACCCTAAGGTTCCAAAAGTGGTTCCATGGTCATTATGTCGAGTTAGGGTTTCATTCTTCTAGAGGGTTCACAGAATTACTTGCATGTTTTTCCGAATACCTTAAACTTAGAAAAATGGGTTTCTGACATTCGTTCGTTTTCTATCGACTCTCAACGTACCTGCGTGAAGTCTTCTCTAGCTGAAATCAATCAATCTGATGACCTCGCATCGGGGTATGCAAATGAACCACCTGTCCTAGTCATTAATCTATGGGTGACTAGCGATCTTCTATCATATCCCTAAGTACAAGCTCGTGTTTCGATAGCTTCCAACATCTGGGGCGATATCTTGTCAGTTGCAGCAACAACTGGCTCATTCGTCCGCATGCTGAATAGTGAGTCAATCCCTAAGAATAGACGATACATTTACGGTCATCACATTCTAGCTGGCCTCTAGCAGTGGCCAAATCCTCTGGTGCTGATCTGTACGTTCGAGAAATTTTAGTACAAGCAATCCATCAAACGCTCATGGCGCGAAAAACACAATAAAATGATACATCTATGCAATCGTGTGTCACCGAAATTACGCCATGGTCAGTCCTCATCCAAGACGAGCTCATGCTGACCGCAACTCTAGCCGCAACTCTGTCTGCCCGTGCAATCGTGGTAACAAAACCACCAACCGATATCGATGAGGATAGATCATATGAACGAATAGAATACTGTGCAAAGAAATGTACATCCTAAGGCTTCTTAAACGGAGTAGCGTATCGTAAGTATGCCGCGGAACATACACACGGTACGTCACTCTACTTAAGTCACCTACTCCATCAACCAAGGTCAACCTATGTGACGAAAGTTTTGGTCTAATACCCCCTCGACCAAGTCTAAGTTCCGTAAGGTCAAGCTTAGGTTCCGAATATATATAAACGCCCTCGACTCCGCATAGTCAAACATAGACTCGAACTAAGGTTAAACCTAGCGCTCTGATACCAACTTTGTCACGACCTAAAATAGCACGTGACCGGCACTTGGATTATGTGAAGTCTATAGGACCCCACCTAATTCAAGTAAGCCAAAAGCTCAGAATCCAAACCATTTGAAAAAGGGAGTGAAGGAAAAACTTAGTTTTAAGGCAAGTGTTTCATTAAAATAAGCCGTAGTAAGCATTTTTAAAACATCAAGTCTTTTCTAAAAATTTCGGCAGAGTTTCCTTTGTAAATACTGGCCTAAAACGGGTACAAACATGAATAATATACATAATGAATAAAGGCATCCCCAAGCGGGAGCTAGCTTTTCGCCAATTGGCGGATACAACCATGCAAGACATATAATATACAACACCGAAGGGCGAGGATCAAAACTCAGAAGAAAACCAATATCCACCAGAAAACCATAATAATACAAGCGCGACTTTAAGGTCGAAAGAATATACACTGGTCTTTTGAGTCTATCAATAATACAAGTCTGGTTGATGGAGTTTACTAGATACAACTGAATATAAATACAGATACTACGGTGGTCACGATACAAGTGAACCCACCTACCAAAGCAATCACTCGGAAGAAAGTAGTGTGCCGGCAAGCCGCAACGAAACCTGTACGGTAAAACCTGCAAGAAACTGTGGCACAACGGGGGTGAGTTGCCAACTCATGAGTAGAAAACATTACCGAGAAGAAATCACATGTATGACTATATCCTAGGCCATACAATAATATATCCTCAATATATAACCTGAAGTATCTAAATAATGGCAAGGGTAAACATCTATACATAAGTGTAATGCAAAGTGCTGTGTCAGTGCCTCAGATAACAACATATCATATATATGATGTATGAATGCATGAAAACTGAATACATCTAAATGAGAAAACTGTTTTCTTATCTCAGTGAGATTTCTGCATAAAAATCGAAGTATCATTAATGAAATCAACAAGGAATCCGTGTTAAGCATCGACAATATATATCCCAATATCTCAATATCTCGGGCTCTGGCAATCCGGACTGGCCCATATCATAAAATCTCAATGTCTCAATATCTCGGGCTCCGGCAATCCGGACTGGCCCCGGGCTCCGGCAATCCGGACTGCCCCAAATCATCAAATCTCACGACTACGTCGGTATCCTCCGGATATCCGCCGCGTCATAAATAACCGGTCGGTAGTGCTCCCCTGCCAGGCTCAACGCCATCATCTGCGACCATCTTGCCCCGGGGTACCGCACCGGGTCCACCATGCACCCGCAGACGGTTTCTCCTCCTCCTCGAATCGGGTGTATGATACTGCTCAAGGGACGAGAAAACTCATGGTGGACATATCTCACATCATATCACGAGAAAACCACAAATTCTATCTTTTGAAAATGATAATGAGTTTATAAAATCCTTGCGGTTTCTCCAAATCCATAAATTTCATGGAAAATCCGAATCCCATAATCAAAAGTCAATAAACAGTGAATACCGGCATAAAACCCCATAATATTGTATGACAATGAAAATACACATGCATAAGATATCACAGTAATAAATGCAATGTCTAAGCTATCATATAAAAGCAAGCGCACTAGTACTATGTCGAAACTATCAGCTAACAATTTATACTAATGAAGTAGTGTTTTCTAATGTGTACGTGACATGAAAATTATCGATGATAATGTGTGTGAGCCGGCAAGCAGGTGTACGTGGAGGATTTGAGGGAACAGTGGGTGTCATCATGTTTAGATAAACTAATAACCAATCTAAACTTGCAAGAAGCATATGCTGAGTGTTTTCTTTTCTCTCTCTCGAGCAGCTACCATGACAGGACTAAAACTATTACTTGAAAAAAATATACTGACCGGGCAGAACTATAAAGATTGGCTAAGGAACGTCAACATTGCACTGACTTATGACAAAGTAGCATATGTTACCACCGCTGTTCCTCCCCTTATCCCTGGATCAGATTCCTCAGTTGTGGACAAGGAAGTTCGCAAAACTTGGGATCTGGATTGTGAGCGAGCTAAGTGTGTCGTGCTGGCGTCCATGAACAATGAACTCCAGAAACAGCACGAGAGTATGGATATTGTATCCATCTTTCTCCATGTTAAGGAATTATATGGAGAGCACTCCCGTATCGCAAGGTACGAGACTTCAAGGAAACCCTTCCAGATGAGGTTAGCTCCAGGATCGCTTGTAGGAGAGCACGTCCTCAAAATGATCAGCCTCATTGAGGAACTCGCAAACCTAGGATGCGTGCTAGAGAATGATTTGTATATCGACTTGATTTTGCAGTACCTTCCCCACACCTTCTCTCAGTTCGTGCTTAGCTTCAACATGCACGAAATAGAAGCTGATCTTCCAAAGCTCCTCAATATGTTGAGGGTAGCAGAGACCTCCTTGAAAAAGGAGAAGACCCCCGTTCTGTATGTTGGCCAATCATCCTCTTCTAAATCTAAAGCGAAAGCTAAAGGGAAGAAGAAGATTAAAGCCACCAAACCGAAGGATGGGGTCAAGAAGGTGCAGGGAAAGAACAAGGCAGGAAGGGTGAAAGCGGATATAAACGAATGCCATTATTGTCACAAGCAAGGGCACCGGAAGAAGGACTGTATGACCTTCAAGGCAAAGGACACGAAGCAAGCGGTTGCTTCTGCTTCAGGTGTGTTCGTAATCGAAAATTGTCTTTCAGTAAACTCTACATCATGGGTACTTGATACCGGTTCTGGTTCTCACATCTGTAATTCATTGCAGGATCTGAGAAATAGTAGAGTACTGGGGGCAGGTGATATGACTCTCCGGATGGGCAATGGAATGCATGTAGATGCTGTTGCAATAGGGGAGTATCACCTAGGGTTGACTAGTGGGCACGTTTTGGTGTTGTACAGCTGTTTTTGTATTCCCAGTATGCTGTGTAATATTATATCAGTATCTTTGTTGTCGAATAAAGGATATAATTTTGCGCTCGAAAGTAATGTCATGAACATTCTCCTAAATCAAGAACTGATTGGGTATGGCACACTGGAAAACGGCATATACATACTTAATCAACCTCGAATTTTCAATATTCAAAACACACATAAAAGAAAGGCTCCAGATTCAAATCAAGCCTTCTTATGACATTGTAGACTTGGTCATATAAATGAAACAAGGTTGACTAAGTTACATAAAGATGGATATCTAGATTCGTTTGAATATTCATCATATGCAACTTGTCAATCATGTATCAAAGGAAAAATGACCAAATCTCCATTCTCCGGACACGGAGCAAGAGCTACTGAACTCTTGGGACTTGTACACAGTGATGTATATGGTCCAATGTCTACACATGCGCGAAGCGGTCACTCCTACTTCATCACTTTTACTGATGACTTCTCTAGGTATGGACATGTGTTCTTAATGAAACATAAATCAGAGGCCTTTGAGAAGTTTAAGGAGTATAAAAATGAAGTAGAGAAACAAACTGGTAAAAGCATCAAGACACTTCGATCTGATCGAGGTGGAGAATACTTAAGTACCAGTTTCCTTGAATACTTAAAAGAGAATGGAATTCTCTCTCAGCTTACTCCGCCTTATACACCTCAGCATAATGGTGTATCAGAAAGGAGGAATCGCACGCTATTAGATATGGTGCGTTCAATGATGAGTAGTGCTGAGTTGCCACTTTCCTTCTGGGGATTTGCTCTAGAATCAGCAGCATACTTATTGAATAGAGTTCCAACTAAGTCTGTGCCTACCACTCCATATGAAATGTGGAGCGGGAAGAGACCATATCTCAAGTATATCAAGATATGGGGGTGTCCGGCATATGTTAAAAAGCATAAACCGGACAAGCTAGAGTCACGATCGGTTTTGTGCAAATTTGTAGGTTACCCCAAACATTCAAGGGGGTATATGGTCTACCATACTGAAGAACAAAAGGTGTTTGTCGCTCGCCACATTGTCTTCTTAGAAAGCGAATTTCTTGCAAAAGAAATTAGTGGGAGCGCGATAGAGCTGGAAGAAATTCCAGAACATCAAACTGCTACCGAGGACTTAGAAGAATCTCAGATTTCAGTAGAACATGACGAACCAACGCCACTACGCAGATCTAGTAGGTTTTCTCATCCTCCAGAGAGATACTATGGTTTTCTTCTAGATGGGGATCGAGAGGTTGCATCATCGATGATGATGAGCCTACTAGTTTTCAGCAGGCTATCACGAGTATTGACTCGATGAAATGGCTGGATGCTATGAGATCCGAAATAGAATCCATGTACACCAATAAAGTATGGACTTTAGAAGTTGCTCCTCATGGGGTGAAACCAGTTGGATGCAAATGGATCTTCAAAAAGAAGATTGGTGCACTTGGACAAGTGGAAACCTACAAAGCTAGACTCGTTGCAAATGGTTTTCGTCAAAGACCAGGATTGGACTATGATGAAACCTTTTCACCTGTAGCTATGCTTAAATCCATTCGGATCCTGCTTGCCATTGCTGCCTTCCATGACTATGAAATCTGGCAAATGGATGTAAAAACAGCTTTTCTAAATGGACATTTAGAAGAGAGTGTTTACATGGATCAACCAGAAGGTTTCTTAGACAGTGGGAGCAGCGGAAGAGTGTGTAAGTTGCTTAAATCCATTTATGGATTAAAGCAAGCATCATGAAGTTGGAACATCTGCTTTGATGAGACAGTCAAAGAGTTTGACTTTATCAAAAATGTAGATGAACCATGTATTTATAGGAGGATTGTAGAAGGAGCAGTAGTCTTCCTCGTTTTGTACGTTGACGACATACTACTGATAGGGAATGATGTCCCTATGCTACAATCAGTAAAGCTCTTCTTGTCACAGAAATTCTCTATGAAAGACTTGGGTGAGGCAACCTACATTTTGGGCATTAAGATCTATCGTGATAGATCTAATAGAATGTTGGGACTTTCACAGTCTAGGTATATTGACACTATACTAAAGAGGTTTAGTATGGAAGATTCCAAGCGCGGTAACATGCCCGCTTGTCACGGGATCACCCTCTCCAAAGAGATATCTCCAAAGACTGATGAAGAGAGGGATCGCATGGGCATTATACCCTACGCTTCGGCGGTAGGATCTATAATGTATGCGATGTTATGTACAAGACCGGATGTATCTTACGCACTTAGTGTGGTAAGCAGGTATCAGTCTGACCCAGGTGAGAAGCATTGGATAGCGGTAAAGAACATTCTCAAGTACCTGAGAAGGACTAAGAAGATGTTCTTAATTTACGGTAATGGGGACCTCCAGGTAGAGGCTTTTACCGACTCCGGCTTCCAAAGTGACAAAGATGATTCTAAATCCATTTCGGGTTTTGTGTTTACCCTCAATGGAGGGGCGGTATGTTGGAAGAGTTCCAAACAGGATACCGTCGCAGACTCAACTATGGAGGCTGAGTATATAGCTGCTAGTGAAGCCGCAAAAGAGGCTGTCTGGATGAGGAAGTTCATCTCTGAACTTCAGGTGGTTCCGTCCATTGCTAATCCAATACCTTTGTATTGTGATAACAATGGGGCTGTAGCATTGGCAAAGGAACCCAGGTCCCATCAGAAATCCAGGCATATCTTAAGGCGTTTTCACCTGATCAGGGAGATCGTTGATCGTCGGGAGATCGAGGTACGGAGAGTGGATACAAAAGACAACACGGCAGATCCATTCACAAAGGCCATCCCTCAAGTTCAGTTTGAGAGGCTGTTTGAGATGTTGGGCATGCGGTACTCCAGCAACTGGATATAGTGAAGACAGTGGGTACTCATTACGCCAATTATAGGCCTTAGTGCAAGTGGGAGATTGTTGGATATATATGCCCTAGAGGCCTTCATTGTATAGGATACTGGGGATATGTATGTACATAACAGTCTTGCTTAATATGATAGTATGCTATTTGGTTTGTCTTTATCTTGATATATGATATATTTTGCGTAGTATTCATATATATATATACGTGTTGATAAAGCCCATAGGGTGTTTGCCTGACTTCCGGTGTTATGATGGCAGTCATACTAGTGGGAGCTGGATAGTCAATAGGCACATCCTTAGATGTCCCTGGTCCCAGGAGTATCGAGACTGGGCATCGATACTCCAGAGTAGACTGGTGTATACATATCTAGACCCTGAGGAGGGGCGATGGATTGTTCCCGCAGCCATTGGTGGAGTGCACCTAAGATTGTATACAGATGCTCACTGGGTGTGAGTACACCGGACAGGACTCGCCGAGAACTGACTGGATGGTATTTATACCTAACGTCAGATAGCAGTTCTCAGGTGACATGTGTGCAGATAGTCCGTTGACTTAAAGTCGTCATTTGTCTCGTGTGAGTTCCCACTGTGCTTTGATTACTACCCTACCACGGTTCAAAGGAGTCGTGCAAACAGGTTTTAGTTGGGCACAGTCCCGAGCCACGTGGAGGCAGTGAGTGACTGTTAGGGATTCGTCTATCCCGATATAGGGAGTTGATATCGCACAGTGATCGGTTGGTCGTTACCATAAGTCCCTGGCCAGGGCTGATTGAGAATTACTGATAGATTGATCAGTAGATTCTCGGATGGTGATAGAGCCATACCGATACGACTTGTACGGTTATTAGGGGTCTGACGTTTACCACCTCCCTAGACCATACATGCGATACTCTTAGACGAACAGACCGGACTGCACGGATATTGTCACGCACAGGCTCAGTAGGAGTTTGGATGGGTATCCTCATGGCCTTCTTATCGACATCTACCTGGGGACCGTTACGTACAGCTAGTGCCGCTTGCGGTTTGTGGTTAAACCCACTGCCAGCGTAGTAGTCGAGTCTTTAGAGTCCCACACAGAGTTTTCCCAACTCCAGGCGAAATGATATAGAGGTCGTACGGTTTTACGACAAAGGGTTCGGACGCATACGTGTTTAAACGCACGTACGACATTCGGACAGTTTTTACTAGTCGGCTTTGGTTTAAGCCAGATTCTAGTATCGGGTTATTGGATTTATACAGTCTAAAGTTTTTCCGTGTTTTCACGGATGCGAGGGGCGTTCTCGTAATTTTCCGAGAAGCTTCTAGAAGGAGGGTGACTAAGGAGGTTAAGGTGGCATATTCATTTATTGCAAATTGTGACTCATTAGTGTGATTCACTATGTCATTAATGCATCATTTATTTCTTAATGACTCACATAGTGAGTCACTCTTATTGAATTAATGAAACATGGTGAATAATCATTTATATTCATTTATTTGATAATTCATTATGTTTCATATATTCAAGTGAGAAGCTTTTTTCATTCTCATTATTATCTCCACCTTCTCTCTCCTCAAGTGCACTCCTTCTTCAAACCCTAATCCTGCCACTCATGGGTTGAGACCAAGGATTAGGATAGACTAAACACTCCATAACCTAACTCTACATCATCTTAGTTTCTTTGGTTAGCAACTAGAGAAACTTAGTTACCTCAAGTCTTGAGGTGTAGCTTGGATTAGGGTACTCGGGTGGATCATCTATTACGGAAAGGAGGCCGAGGAGGACATAGAGATCACAAAGACGAAGGACTAGAATCATTAGGTATAATCTCTTTACATAGTAGCTAAGAACTCTATGGTTATTGTTAATTATCGTTTAGAAAAGATCTTCGGTTAGTCGATGTTTACATACAAAACAAGATTGTTTTTCATATTTCCGCCTCCCCGCAACTCGTGGGGTGTTGCACATCGACTTACACATTCATCAAGGGTCGTGCGGGTGGGTTTAACGCAATCAAGAAAGTGACGGGTTGAACTTGACTAGGACCCTTGATTTGTTGATTATTCATCAAGGTCCTTGGGTCCTAGAGGTAAAAACTATATCAGGAGTTTCAAACATAAAGGAAACTTGCCAGGCATGTGCATACCTTCTGGAGTGTGGTGACTTGAGTGGCTTCCATTAAGTTATCATGCGATGATAGTTGGGTCCCGATTCCCACTGATGAATAGGTGTTACTCCTCGGGTGATTTTCAGATGATCCCGACTAATTCTCCTTTTAGGGTTTGAAGGAGAATTCTAGGAAACAGTGGGGGCCATTCTGATTAGATAAAGTGATTAACCAATCTAATCTAGGTAAGAGTGTACGCTGAGTTTTTTTCTCTCTCTCTCTTTTTGGCAGCGACCATGACCTGACCGTAAACTAAAACTCATAGACTAAGTTAACCGAACCTTATTACAAACTTTGGCTTTTGGATTGTCATGGTTCACGATAAAGTCGCATATATCCTTGCCGCTCTTACTTCCCCTTTGCATTTCTCCAGAACACTCCGTATCACTACGAAGATCCATATTGATTGGGTATTCCATCGTATAGTTACATACGAACTCGAAGAAACTTGTTTCTGTTCGAGGATGGATTCCGGTTCTGGAGAAATTGAATAAGATTATTCGGTTTTCTTTTTTTCCCCTTCTCTCAGGTTGCGAGAGCTCCTAGTATTAGGAGAGTGCACCTATTACGCTTATTGGATAGTCTTCTTCCAAACCTTAGGAAGGTGCCGAAAGGTAAGGAAAGTAGAAAACCAATTAGCCTGTGTGGTGTACAGAAGGTAATAAGTAAAGACATATAAAGGGATTAGAGTAAGGGCAAAGGAAATTGCGACTACTATCATTCACGACGAAGCTGCGTATATCCCTGCCACTCCTACTTCCCTTTTGCATTTCTTCAGAACACTCCATATCACTATGAAGATCCATATTGCTTGGATATGCCATCGTATAGTTACATACGAACTCGAAAGAACTTGTTTCAGTTCGAGGATGGTTTTCGGTTCGGGAGAATTTGAATAAGATTATTCGGTTGTCTTTTCTTTTTCCCTTCTCTCAGGTTGTGAGAGCTCCTAGTATTTTAGTAGGGTACATTTATTACGCTTATTGGATAGTCTTCTTTCAAAGCTTAAGCTGGTGCCGAAGGGTAGGGAAGGAAGAAAATCAATTAGCCTAAGTATGGTGTACAGAAGGTAAAAAGTAAAGACATGTAAAGGGATTGGAGTGAGAGCAAGGAAATATATGATTACTATCATGAATCTGGATAGTGGAAGAGGTATTATGAGGAATACCCGGCTACCCCTTTGAAACATTTTCATGTTTCAGTTTTACTGTGAGGTGTTAATTGAAAACTGTTTTGCCAATTAAATTCTGTGTCCAGGATATGTTTTTACCAGACTTGATTCTCACATCTGTATGGCATTACAGATGCTGAGTGGGAGTAAGATATTGGGAATTGGGTGATTAGATCCTCAATATATATTAGAATTCTTGTAATTGGTGATATTTGAGGAAATCACCTAGGTTTTTCCCAACAACAAATATTTGGTTTTGAATATCTGTTGTTATGCACCAATTTCAAACTGATATATCTGTACGTTTATTTTATAAAGTAAGATATAACCTTTTGAAATTATGTTTATGACATTTACCTATATCAGTTAATGGTTAGGTAAGGTGCATTCAACAACGGTGTAATTCTTCTTAACCATAACACAGTTTTCAACCTACGACGCAGAGAGTTTGAGTTATTAAACTCAATGGACTTATACAAAGTATTGTATGTTGTCCGATATCCGTCAGGACAAAGGGGTTGGTACTCGTACTATATTCCGTTTACTCATGACTTCTCTGGTTTTAGACAAGTATTTCGTTGAAATACAAGGTCCAAATTTTGAGAAGTTATTGGTATAAGAATAAAGTAGAGAACCATATGTTGCAAGTATCAGGATTCTTCGAGGTGATCAAAATTGTAGATACTTATGCTAGGTATTCCATCGTAAGTAATATATTTGAGAACTTGCTTCTCTTTCAGGTTACTCATCCTCGAGTACGCTCCTTGATGAATAATGATGTTTGTCCTTCTTCCATTTAGTTGATATGCACTGGAAACAGCTGCTTGATTTTTGAATCTGATTCCAATTAAATTAGTGCATTTGTTTTTATATTGGATATAGAATGGATTCTTATCTTAACGATGTTAAGGTATATGGAGTTGTCTAGCCTATGCTTAAAACCAAAATCCGGATAAACTCAAGACACGTTTCAGTAATGGCAGTTTGTGGGTTTTTCCGGGCTTTGACGAGGATTAACATTCTACCATTTAGAAGATCAATAGTTATATTGTTCTTGACCCGCCACCGGTTTTAGTAAAATGAATTCATTTCAGAAAAAACATTAGTTAGAGTATGGCAGAACTGGAAGTGATTACAGAACTACAAACGATTACTGAAAATTTAGGAGGCCCTAAAGATTCAATTGGATTCGACAATCCATTAGCTACTCCGTAGATTTGGTGGGTAACCTCAGCCATCCGAGAGGTACTTCGGTCTCCTCAAAGACTGTGACATGGAGGCTTTGATGACCCAAGCTTTCCACTACTGTTGTTCTAGACTATGAGATCTGGCAGGTGGATGAATATAACGTCGTTCTAAATTATCTTTAGAAGTGCACGTGTATATGACTCTGCTAGAGAGTTGTTGTAGTCAGTGGGAGCAGTGGAAGCATGGTGGGCAAGTTGCTTATGTCTATTTATAGACTAAAGCGAGTACGGCGGAGATAGATCGTCTATTTTTTGATGTGACACTCATAGAATTTGACTTCATCAGAACAATAGATGGACCTAGTAAGAAGTGAGTAGGGAGTGATGTCCTGGTATTTGGATGATATGCTATTGATAGGAAGTGATATTCCTATACCACGATCGGTTATACTGTTGTTTTCATAAGGTATTTTTCCACATGGGATTTGGATAAAATATTAGGGATTCTGGTCACTAGATCAATGGCTTTAGATCTAGATTTGGGAAGTGTCCCAATTTGGGTATTTTAACACTATTCTAAAGTGTTTTAGAACGGACTGCTCCTGGCGTGGTGGTGTACCCGCAGGTGATGGAGTCTCCCTCTATAAAGAGATGTCTTCTAGACTGATGAGGAGAGAGATTTCCATGATTGACATATCACTTGCCTAGGCAATTGAGTCAATCATGAGATGTCAAGTACCACACCAGATATTGCTTTTGCACTAAATGAAATAAGCATATATTAATCCAATCCTGGAGAAACATTGGGAAGCAGTTATGAACATAAGAGGACGTTCTTGGTTTATGGTAACGGCAGCCTCCTTCAGGAGACGGTTATCATTTCAGGGTTCCAAAGTGACCTGGATGGCAGAGTGACTATCAAAGTTATAGTTTTCCCTCTTTTGAAAGGCAGTATGTTGGACAGGTGGTACAAGCGGATACTGAGGAAGGTATGGTGCATGATACTGATTAAATTCAGTGGAAGATACGGTCTAAGAAGTTTGTTGGATTTGAAGTTCATTTGTGAACTGGGTCCCATCAGATATCCAGAAAAATTCTAAGACATGTACCACTCATTTCGGGAGATAGTCTTTCTCCATGAAATTGAGATATAGAGAGATAAAGATAGAAACATTGGAGCAGATCCTCTCACTGAGGCTATTTCTCGAACGCAATAGTTTCGCAAACAAGCTTTGCGAGACTGATTAGTAGAGAAGTTGGGTGTTCGGTATCACATGGTTTGTGAGTATGCGACACCATAATAATTAGCCTTAGGTGCAACTGGGAGATTGTTGGATATAGTGTCCTCAAGTCAATTATTGTTATCGCAGGCACACGATTGTGATGATTGAGGGAGGACCTATACGGGTAGAACAGTCTTACTCGAGATGATAGTATACTATCTGGTTTGTCTCTATCATCATGTACATGCTTTATATGGTATTAAAGATCACTATTACATGTTGATAGAGCCTATAGGATTCTTGCTTGACTACCAGAATTATGATGGCGATCATATACGTGGGAGCTGGGTGGTCTATAAGCACATCCTTAAATGTCCCTAGTCGAGAGAGTATTGATATTGGGCATCGATACTCCGGAGTAGACTAGTGTATACTTATCGAGACCTCGATAAGGGGCGGTGGCCGGTCTCACAAGCCATTGGTGTCAGTTAGTCACCTAAGATAGTATACAGGTGCTCATTGGGTTATGAGTTACACTGGACAGACTTGCCGGGAACATGCTAGATGGTATTATACCTATTGTCAGATAGCAGTTCTCAGGTGACATGAGTACAGGTTAGTCTGTCGATCTGAGTTCGTCATTTTTCTTGTGTGAGTTCCCACTGTGCTTTGATTACTACCCTACCACGGCTCAAAGGAGTTGTGCAAATAGGTTTTAGTTGGGTACAGTCCCGAGCCATATGGAGGCAGTGAGCGAATCGTCAGGGATTCGTCACTCCCGGTTTTGGGGGTTGATGTCGCGCTATGCATGGGTGGCCATCACCAGAAATTCTTGGCCAAGGTAGACGAGAATTACTGATTTGGATCAATAGTTTCTCAGTGGGTGATAGGTTCACACCGACAGGAAATATCGCGTTATTAGGGGTCTTACTTTATCTACCCCCTAGACCCGATATGCGACACTCTTAGACGAACAGATCTGACTGTATGGAGATTGTCACAGACAGACTTAGTAGGGGTTCAGATGAGTTTTCTTGTTGGCCTGCCTTTCGCTCAATACCTGGGTAGCCGTTACGTACAGCCAGTGCCGCTGACGTGCTTGTGGTTAAACCCACAGCCAGCATATGGACGAGTATTTAGAGTCCTACACAGAGGGTTTCCCTGGTTCAGGCGAAATAATGTAGTAGCCTTATTTTGATACGTGCAGGGTTTCGATCGAATGATTGTATTAGTTACCCGAACTTTCGATCGGACGGTTGATAATACTAGCCGGTTCGGGTTTAAGCCGGATTATTAAATCAGGTATTGATTTAATAATTTACGTATATGTATTTCGATATGTATATTATAGTATTATGTTCTTTGTGTTATTCTATCTCTTTGGGTATTCGTATTTTGGTACGACTACAGGTATGCATATACAGTAGAGTATAATCTGTATTTATACGGAAAACATTCTAGGAGGTGGACACCTCATTTTGGTTTATCCATTTATTAAATTAAATGGAAATGAGGTATATAGGTAAAGAAGAGAGAATGGTGAGAACCATGCTTGAATAGTGTTGAAAAATGAATTTTCAATTCATTTGTGCAAACTATTCAAATATGGTTGCATTATGTTTATTGAAAAAATGGTTTTTCAAAACCTTGCTTCATATTTTCTTTCACTAGATGGATGATCATTTTTGAAAACACTCTCACCATTTTTGCTTGCTCTCTTCACTACCTTTCTTGAGCTCCTCCTCCTTCTTCTTCATTTTCTACTCCACCATTTCATGTGTTGAGAATCAAGAGTAGAAGAGAGATAGATAAACACTTAGAGCCACTCACTACATCCCTAGGCACTAAATATTAGCAACCTAGAGTCCCTAGTTGCTTCACTAGATTCTTAGTATGGAGGTAGAGCCATGATCTACATCCCTCGGATGGATCATTTTCGACGGAGGAAGACAGCGGCCAAGCTTGATCGAGGAAACCTCTAAGAGCTAAGGAAGATGGTAGAAGACCGAAGGACACGGTTCATTCGGTATACAACTTCTAACCTTGCAGTTAAGATATCCTTTGTTGCTAGTTTTAGGTTTATGGTTTCGATTCTAGGACGGGTTTTTTAGCACTAAGTTTTTTTAAACACCATTTTCTGTTTCGCATCGGCCATGGTAGATGGCCAGGGCGCTAGCAAACACCAATATCGATCTACTTATAGTTGGTGTTCGTTCGTGCGCGTATATCACGCTCGCTCATCACCTCGACTCCGCGGTGAAGAGGGATGTCAATCTACTTATACTCGGCGTTCGTTCGTGCGTGTATCGCGCTTGCTGGTCACCTCGACTCCGGGGTAAGGAGGGACGCCGATCTACTTATACTTGGCGTTCGTTCATTCGTATATCGCGATCGCTCGTCACCTCGATTCCGGGGTGAGGAGGAACACCGATCTACTTATACTTGGCATTCGTTCTTCTATCGCGCTCTCTCGTCACCTCGACTCCGGGGTGAGGAGGGACGCCGATCTACTTATACTTGGCGTTCATTCATATGTCGCTCTCGCTCGTCACTCGACTCTATATATACTTGGCATCCGCGGGACACCGGCCTATCTACACTTCCAAAAGTAAAAATATTGCATAGGCGAGCTAAAAATACTTTATTGATATTCCGAGTTATGTACAAGGTATTATGGGCTCCCCAGCCTTACAAGATGCCCGAAGGCTTACAAAAATTTAATAACAGAAGTGGGGTCGCTCGAGTTGCCTTCTCGGTCGCCTCTTCCCCCTGCTCGGTGCTTTCGCTAGGAGCTTCAGTTGAGGCCTCTGGCTCGGCGCTTCTGCTCGCCTCCTCGCCTCCTCCTACTGCCTCGACGTTGCCTTCCTGGGGAACTTTCTTGGCAAGGGGATACCTTGCACGAATCTCCTGGTCGCTGAACTGAGGTATAGCTTCCTTGAAGGCGTTGAGGGCGTTGTGCCACTCGACGGCTGTGGAGTCAACAAGGTCAACGTAAAATTGGTCAGAAGCCTTATACTCCTCAATGGCTCTTTCCACCCTGCCCTGGGCATGCTTCACTGCCTCATGGGCCGTCCGGGCATCCTTTTTGAACGAGTCCCTCTGCCACTTCATTGCTTCATAGAGCCCGTTGACCTCCTCCATCTTGGCTTGAATAGCCCTGTCAGATTCGGTCAGGAGTCGATGAGACTCCTTCAACTTGGAGACCGTCAGGCCCTCCACGACCAATCTCGATTCTAGGGAGGCCGCCTTATCCTCTGCCTGTATCAATTGGGCGAGGAGCTCTTCCTAACACGAGGAAGATTCACCGGCCTTCTTCATTGCCAGGGCCACCTCCTCGGCCTCCATGGCAGCAAGAAGGGCGTAATGCTGGAGGACCTGCGGAAAACATGAACCATTTTAGAATCTAAACAGAGAAAAAATACTTCGAGAAATTTTGGAAAAGTTACCAACCTGAATGGCCTCCTGAGCTATCGCCACCACCTGGTCCTTCAGGTTGCCTCGGGGAATCTTGGTCCCCAACGTCTTCTCCATGTCCGCCAGTAAACTGTCAGCCATAGAGAGCCCCGAAGGCACCTCAATGTAGAAGCCATCCTCCTGCACCTGTATCCTGGTCGGGGGTAGCCGGGAAACCACTCCCTTCTTCCTCTTGAGCGGAAACTCGGCATAAAGCGGCACCTCTGTTCTGGCCTGAGGCGCCGGATCCCAGGCATACTTCTGCCCTCCTCCACGACGTTCCTCCGGGACGGGAGGGGCTACGGGGACCTTAGAGGAAGCGGCTTGCCCAGGAACCGTGCTCGGTGCGGTTTGGGACGAGCTAGCGCCACTGCCCTTCCTCCCCTGTGTCTTGGCGGCCATAGCAGTCATGATCTTTGAGCGATCCATCGGCTCTGCGGAATTTACATAAGAAAAAGAAGGGGGGTCAGTAACTAAAACAAAAAAATTATGCTAAAATTATACTAAGTCTAAATTGATCGGCGAAACCCTAACTTACCCCCAAAGCACGCCGGACTGAGTCCCGTCCAGCTCAAAGCCTGCTCGGAAAGCAGGACATCGGCCTGCTGGATCGGTTCCCACTGCGACACCACCCTCGCCTCTGGGGCACTCGACTGTTTGACTAGGGAAATCGGCCCTATGCCACTTTGTGGGCACGGGCCAATGCTCACGCTCTAACAGCCCGATGAAGAAAAACTTCTCCTTCCATTCATGGATGGAAGAAGGGACGACCACTACCCCAGACCCGGCCGCCTTACTCTTATGTTTTTTGAAAGAATGGTACACCCAGCTCGGTTCGTCCTTGCTGGTGCCGGGGTTATTTTCATAACAAATAAAGGAGAGGAGAAGGCTTAAGTCGAAAGGGATCCGATCAATCTTAAGACGGACTAGAAACTCGAGGAGCAATCGACGCGAATTCGGTGCTAGCTGGCCCAGAGCAAGACGGAAGCAATGGAGTACGGCGCAAACTTCGGGCGAGAAGGGCAGACGCATCCTTTCCCGGAATGCTTCCAGATACATAGCAATCTCATTACCCTGCACCTGGTCTTCCCGCTCACCCTCCTTGGCCGGACGAAGCGAATAGCCAGGAGGAATATGGAAACAAGCCCGGATATCGGAAAGCTCGTCCAAGCTATTCAACATCGAGGGCACATCGCAAGTATTTTTGATGCACATCTTGGGGGCCCTCTTTGCCTTCTGATGACGAAGTGTAAGGGCATCGTCCTCCCTAGGGGGTGAGCCCGACGCAGAAGACGAAGAGGCGGAGGAAGAACTTCCTCGGCTATCGAAAGCCGCAGAGGAAGAAGACCAACCGAACCCGGCTTCAGAAGCTGAAGCCTCATCGCCCAACTCAACCCCGACTACATCAATAGATACTTCGGAAGAAGACATCTAACCTGATTCAAGGAAGGATTGGTCGAAGAAGGGTTTTTTGCTGAAGGTCCGACCTAAGCAAAGGTGCACCGGGCAATCTTCAGATGGCAGGAAACGACCAGGGCAAGATATCTGCCAAGGGATTGTCTTCCTTATATATACACTCGGCAAAAAACCATCCAACGGTTGAAATCCATTCCCGCCGAAATGAAACGCCGCACCCAACGGACACAAGGACTCTATGTAGCGATTAACCATTGGACACCTCCTCCTCACTCGGATTCAACTGACAACCCCTTGTGTCCCGCCACCCTGCGGCGGACACATGGCACGAAGGCCAATAGACCGAGCGAGCGAAGCGGCGCTATCTTTAAAGTGCAATCATTTTGCCGATCCGCTGACGTAACCGAAGATATGCATGGAAATCAAGGCGCTTCGTGAGTCGCCACGTGGATCCAGGAATCCGAGAGGTGTAGCCGCCAAACGTTGCATCATCCTCAGACAACCCGTTACGAAGAATCCTCAGCGCCGAGCTGAATTATTGAAGACCGGGATGATAGCCACTATCGGCCCGGCCAACAAATTGGTCGGAATGAGAGTACGGGGCTAGTGATGATACCCGTAAGTGGGAATTCTCCAGATCATGACACATGGCAGGTGACACGCCACCTGTGCAAACCCACTAGATTCCTGGAAGCAGCGGAGCTAGGATAAATATGACGCATCGGGGACGTTCCTCGGCGCCTCGCCTCCGAGGTTGCGCCAGACCTTTTAGAAGACCTCCCCGGATTACGTTCCTTATTCGTCTAGCAACCAGTCAACATCTAGCCTCCGAGCTATCTTACAGCCGAGCTTCTTCGGCCTCCTCACTCGTCTCTGAGCTATTTCGGAGCTAAACTTCCCCGGCTTCCCTATCTGGCAGGGAGCATGGAGCCCGAGCTGTTAGTTATATGTATGCCTTAGAGGCCATTATTGTACATATGATGTATATTATAGTGGATGCTTGGACACACACACACACACACACACACACACACACACACATATAGAGGACTTTCTTGCTCGACATGATAGTATGCTATCTGTTTACTCTTTATCTTAACATGTTGACTGGTATTCATTACTGTCTTGCTCTCACATGTTGATAAAGCCCTTAGGATATGTACTTGACTACCAGGATTATGAGGAGATCATACTAGTAGGGCCAGGGTGGTCCACAAGTACATCCTTTAATCAGTTTCTAGTCGTGGGAATATCGAGACCAGGGCATCAATATTCCAGAGTAGACTAGTGTGTACATTTCTTGTCCCTTAGAGGCGATGGTCGATCCCACAACTATTGATGTGTGACATCAACGATTGTACCATGTCGAAGTGGCGATCTTCACGAAGAGTCGCTCCCCATCGGCTAGTGCCGTGCCCATCAGCGAAGACAGATATGATGGCTCGCTTAGGCCGTATCTAGCTTAGCAGCTGAACAGAGTGATCCCTCAGAGGCTTGGTAATCAAAAGTGCCTCATGAAAGCACTCGATCTTCTCCTCCGCTGCGTCGAGCATCGCCGGAGTCATCTCCGCTGGATGAGGGGGAATGTCATCGAGCACGGACAGGAAGATTATCTGGAGCCAAATGGAGCCAATGGGGAGAGAAGATCCTCTATGAGTCAAGAGCTTGTGCAGCACCGTATTACATTTGTCATCCGTAAGACCAGGATTCACCAAGCGTGCAACAAAACGAGAAACAATTTCCTCGATAGGTATCTCCCATGGCTCCCGATAAGCATGTGGATGATTTCAAGCCATGACTCTTCTCTGTTTAAATGATTCTCTGAAAGTGATAGAGAAGAAGAGCATTGCTTCAAATTATAAAGGGAGGTATTTAAGTCTCGGCACAAAAAATGTTTTGGATGGTCGAACTATTTCCAAGATCTGACAAAAGAAAGCATTGGAAAAGAAAGTTTGACTCAGAAAAAATAGAGAAAGAAGGTAAAAAGAAACCTTCATTAATGAGTTAGCGCCTCACGTGCCCCTCACGAAAGCGCCAGCGCCAGCGCCAACCCCTTAAAATTAAATCCTATGGTAGCACCGCACGTGAAGCTCACGTGGCGCCAGTGTGCAAAGCACTGGAGTGTCTATCATAAATAAGAATTAAATTCTTAAGTGGCATCCACGTGCACAACATGTGAGCGCCGGCGCCCAAATTTATATCAGTAGAATTAAATTCTATATGAGAATATTTCCCTAAAAAAATTGGTATACTCTCTTTTAAACAGAGCTGTTGAATCATAGATCCAATGGTGATGATAAATTATCAAACAATAGAATTAAATTCTATTCTGAGAAATATTTGTCCTCAATCTTTACAAATAAAAAAGATTGTTCTCTGTAAAACAGAGAGCCCTTGGATTAAAAATCCAATGGGGATTAAAAATCACCGTTTGACAGAAAAAATTCTGTATTTAGGAAAATATTTTCCCAATCTTACTAAAAACAAGAAAATATATTATGTAAAATAGAAATCCTTGGATCAAAAATCCAACGGTGGGTAAAATTCCCCAAATAAATTTTGAGACCAATTAAATCAATTGCAATCTCTCAATGAAAGATTTTCTCAAAACTAATAAAATAAAGAAAACACAGAGATCAAAATATCTCTTTTTACCTATCTAAGAGTTTAACCCTTCTCAAAGAACTTAGTTCTTTTTTTGGATCAGAGATCCACAAGACAATTCTCCCATAAGTTGAGAATTTAATTCTCATCGAGAAGATATTGTTCTTGAGAATCAAAGATTCAGAAAAAAAACTAGGTTAAAAAGAAAGAAAAAAGAAAAAGAACACATGTTCTAGGAATTTAATTTCTCCGAAATTAGGGGTTAATCCCACATAAAGAATTTAGTTCTTATAAAATAAAAAGAAGAACTTAGTTCTCCAATGAAGAAAAAACGATCCAAGGTCTTCAAAATAGAGATCTTGATGATCAGTAATGGCAAAAAATGGCATTAACAGAGATTTAATCTCTAAAAAATAAAAGAGCTTAGCGCCTCACGTGTTTTCTACGTGGGCGCCCTCCTAATAGCGCCCAGCGCCTTACATGAAAAACACACGGCTGCCCGCAGCAGAAGGCCAGCGCCTCACGTAAAATACACGTGAGCGCTGAATAAAAGTGCTTAGCACTTCATATACAGTCAAAACGGCTGAGTGCTTAGCACTGATTGGGCGGTGCCAAACGCCTCATGTGCTCCCTATGTGGGCACCATAAAAAAATGCTTAGCACTTCATACATAGCTAAAATGGCTGAGTTCTTAGTACTGATTGGGCAGCGCCTCATGTGCTCTTCACGTGGAAGCCATATAAAAAAGTGCTAAGCACTATATATATAACAGAGTGCTTAGAACTGATTGGGCAGCGCCCATAACTGAAGGCTTCACATGATACCCATGTGAGAGCCAGAGCGTCAAACAAATGTTTAGCACTTTTGCATAAAAAGGGGGCTGAATAAACAGAGCCCAAATAAGTGCTTAGCACTTTTGGAAAAAAAAGACTAAGTAGATTAAGCCTAAATTGGCTAAGTCTCTTGCAGCTGAACCAAAATGCTTTGTTGATTAGATCTTAATAAAATTTAATGATGTTGAAAATATTACTAAGTTGATCTTAGTCTCAAATAAGACTAATGTATCCTTAGTTAAAATAAATTGGGCCCAAACACTCGTATGTTTAAGTTGATCTTAATCTCAAACTAGATTAACGGTCCTTAAACCAAACAAAATATTTTTGAACTAAAGAAAAAAACATAACTTAAGTTCAAAATCCCAAATCTAAAATATACGGATTTAGACTAATCCATGCCCTACGGGCGATGACATAAAATAGTATCCGTATATAATCCACGGGAAACTAAAATAAACAAAAAAAATACACACGACACGAAGTGAACTGCTGGAGTAGGAGAAATTGGTTATCGCAATACGATAATGTAATTAACTGCAGGGGCTTGCGCCTACAGGGAAGAGCGTCCCCACAATTAAAAACCTCTGACAAATGAGGGGGAATCTAATAAAATCTGCTACAACAGTCACATCTGTCCAAACCTCCGATGTATGGTGCCATAAATCAACTTGGTATCTTCGGAGAGGTGGATGGAGAAATCCAAATAGCTTCTTCTCCCAAAATTCAGTCCAGACGTCCCGATGTCTCGGTCCGGTCTTTTGGTGAAGATCAGGTTCTGGCACGCCTGGTAGGACCTTTTCTTCTTTCCACTCTACACTTCGTGTGTCGTGTTTCGTAAAAAAAATCGCGGTTCAATGTGGTTGCCCTTGGATTCGAGGTACTAAAACATGTTGACTTGCTCCTATGCAGAAAATCAATAGCTCATAACTGCACTTCATGCAACAGCAACTCCCGCTCTATCCCAACTGGAAGAGTGACCTACGGGCCCAACGCGGCCTCTATTTTCTTAATGCCAGTGGGACAAGTTACACAAGCCACTACTGGATTGTTTTTTGGGTCCATGCTCCTACCTGTGAGTTTCGGTGCCTCGGCGCCGCAAGAAGAAGCTCCTAAAAGGACGGTCTTCGATCGACTGGCAACCACAACGGCCTTTCTCAACGCGCCATCCAAATCTGGCGTCTCAGTCTTTAACAGGCTGAGCAAGAACCCAAACGGTCCCGCAAAGAGGCTCATGATACTTGAAGGGACTACCCCAAAATGGATAGCCCTCCTAACTCCTCCTATAAGCGAAGCCGTCAAAGGCGCTTCCCCCACTAGACGATCGGTTTTCGAAAGGCTGACCACTTCTCCTCAAACTTTAACAAGGACGTCGGTCTTCAACAGGCTGACACCGATCAAAGCTTCTTAGCAAAGCCAGGGGCATGAAGAAGCCGCTTCCAAAGCTGAGGCGGTCCCTTCTGCGAAGCACGCTCGACGTCGCCACTGGCGCCGAGTGAGGGAAGTTGGGGCAACTCCCCCTCTGGACTCACCCCACCAGCTCTAATGGTGGAAGTCGACGTTACCATTCCAACCGAGAACAACTTTGATCCGCTTAAGAGGGTGCGCAAAAACTCCTCAACAGTTGTTCTAAAGAAATCACCCCACCTGCATAAGTTACAATGCAGGAAAAGCCGGAGCGGCCTCATCAGCAGCTCTCCTCGCAAATTCATAGGGTCTGGCGAAAAGTCCAGGACTCTGTGATTGACCAGAACTACTCTTGTCGACCAAAGAATCGAAGGCTCGACAAGAAATAGACTACTCCTCCACCATCCAATGGAGGACTTCTTCTAAGCAGGTGCCTGTCATAACGGCTCCTTCAACTCCAATCTCTTATAAAGGTATAAGGCTGGAAAAAACTCTACCGCCCGCGTTAAATTCCAAAAGCGTTAGACCTAAATGCCCCAAGGTTGAGGACATAAAAATACATACGGTCTATATAGATTCGGGAAAAGAAGAAAGCCGTGCTTCGATGAATCACCGACTGCAAATTCGGTCGCTGACTAAAGCTCAGGAGAAACAACAAAAGCTCCAGGAAATACCGACCAAAATTGCAGCACTTACCGGACAGAAAGAAAGTACGGATAAGAAAGACGAACAGCGCCATGAGCAGGAGACTGATACAAAGTTTCTGCGAATGGTGCTCAAGAGAAAAAACAAAGAAGCCGCTGAATAAGCTGCCTACATAAAGCAGATGACTCTCTTGTTCTAAGAAATGGTTGGAATGATGATCCAACCGGAACCCCTGGCCAAAGATCTGCAGATAATCATCGACGATGACAGAGGGGAAACATCAAGCCCTTCTCCAGCCTTATCGGCAGCCAGGGAGAAAACAATCTATAAGGCCGTCCTTCATGATTACATTACTCAACAAATAAAATCTCATCAAGCTAATGAAGCTGCTGGCCAAATCATCAGAACCGGATGGCCGTATCCAGGCTGATATGATCAAATCAAATACCCACCGAGATATACGATCCCCAAGTTCCATATATATAAAGGGACAGGTAACCCTCACCAGCACGTCGCGTAGTTTAGAGCTCTGTGCGGCAACACGGGAGGCGACAACAAACTGTTGCTTCGCCAGTTCGTTGGCAGCCTGTCAGAAACATCCTTCGAATGGTACTCGGAGCTCCCAAATGACTCTGTGAAAACTTTCGCAGAGATGGAACTGCTGTTCACACAACGTTTCTCCATTGCGAGAGAACGTACTCCAATCACGGCATTAATCAATGCCAGGATATAGCCGGGAGAAAGCTGGGTCCAATACGCAATCCGGTGGTGGAACCTGTGGTCTAAATGCAAACAGAGCAATGAAGAATCCCCTGTCGTGGGCATGTTCATCGGGACCCTTGATCCTCAAATGACTATGTCCCAGTTCATGACATTCTTCAAACCAACAATCTTTCAGATTCTGATAGATCAACTGGCTCAAATAGACCAGATGGGCCACGGGCCATCCTCCTCAAATAAGGACCCTCGAAATAACAAGGGTAAAGGGAAAGTGACTTTCGTTGCCAATATGCAACAATAGCCGAGTGGCCCAAAACCAGCTGCTCGCCAAAACAACGCGCTTCCGCGCCCATCCTTGGAAGAAAGACTAGGACGCGCTTACTCGTTTCCCCGTGACAAGACGAGGAGACTATTCAAATTGGCAATGTGTAATAAACTCATCACATTGCCAGACCCGCGGTATCCACCGCAACCCGGCGATGTCAACAACCCTAACTACTGCTCCTATCACAGAATGATGAGCCACCCAATTGAAGTTTGCTATATCTCCAAGAATTGGGTCAAAGACTAGTATCAACAGGGAAAATTCACGCTGTCTGATGACTGGAGGGTAAACCTACCCCAGAAGCACACTCCCAAAAAGGTGGATGCACAGGAGGCATCATGCTCACTCGTGGAAGAAACTCCATGGGAAGTCGTTCTTTCAGTAAAAACCAAAAGAATGCTGATGGACCTACAGGCATGTCTAGTAGTCTGGTGGAAAAGCCCACTTGAACCCGAAATAATCGAAGGGATGTTAAAATCTTGTCCCACACCGAAAATTGTTGACGAGGGAAAAATACCTCCAAGTCAAGCCCTCAAAGTCCTCAAATAAAAAGAAGAAGACCAAGAAGCCTGTGCAGCCTGCCGAGTATGACGACAAGCCCACAGATCTACAAAAATACATCGACGCGCTGGAGGAGTACAACCAAAAGGCGCAAACACAAGTCACGCTCAAAGAATTCCTCAAGCATATTCTTGAGGACGAAGAAACGACTGGCAACTGTCATATGGATGGTACCAGTTCGGAAGGGGAAAAACCCCAAGTTCTTACCTTCGGAAGCGATTCTAAGGACGAAATTTCTCTCAGCTCTCACTTCAAAGACTTCCCCTCCGAAAAAGAAGAGGAGGAGAAGAACTGCGAGAATAATCAGCTGCATAATCGCACGCTGCCCGAGAAGAATCTCGGACCTACAAACAAAGGTTCGAATAAAAAAGACAAAGGGAAAGGGAAAATCCCTGAGGAAATTGCCCTCGATGAAGAAGCAGTCAAAGAGCTCGCAGCAAGGGACCTGCCTAAGAAAAAAAAGGTGGATTACAACGTCCTAGCACATCTGAGGAAAATACCCTCGCAACTGGGCATATTGGATGCTCTCCTCCTGTCCAAAGAAGCACGAGATTCCCTGATCAACGCATTGCAAGAGCCCAATCAGTTCCAATCTTTCTTCACAGAAGAGAAAATGAAAGATGAACTGGCAGAGTTACATACGGCTAACATTACATTCAGCGATCAAGATCTCCTCCTCGATACATGCGAACATAATCTCTCTTTATACGTCACCGGGTACTGCCACGACATCAAGATAGGGAAAATCCATGTCGACAACGGATCCTCCGTTAACCTGCTCAACGTAAAAGTGCTAAAGGAGATTTGCATGAACGTTCAGCACCTCGCTCGAGATAAAATTACCATTTCCGGGTTCGACTCACAGTCATTACGGACACTTGGGTCCATAATACTGACGCTGCACTTCGAGCTGCTCGTCACTGACATCAAATTTCATGTTATTGACGCCAAGACTTGCTATAACGCTTTGCTCGGCAGGCCTTGGTTACACATGTACAATGTCATCCGTTCTATACAACATCAGTGTATGAAATATTTCAAGGATGGCTCGGAGTACACCGTCACGGGAGAGCTAAATCCGTTCTCTGTAAACGAAGTCCGGAAATATGAAGATGCGAAGTACTTCTTACCAGACTTTGAAGATACGGAAAGGAGTCATAAGCAGGAGGATAAACAGAAGTCCGTCACCACTATCCTGATCTTTGGGAGTGATACCGAGGAAGATGAAGAAATACTCTACTCGGGACAACCCCATAAAGAAAATAATAACCATTTACTCCTATTTTGGTCTTTGGCAGCGACTCAGATGATGAGCCAAACATAGTATTCTCCGTCCGCCCGTGAATGCAAACTTTTGTCGGAACAGATCAAAGTCTACAAATTACAATGGCTCAGCCTCGGCATTATAAGGAACTTGATGCGCTCAATACATACAGCATACAAGAGCTACAAACTTTTTACGTGCCTCCTAGGCGAAAGGGAGAAAAGGTGATCCTTTTCTACAAATCTACGAAGACCAAAGTAGAAAAAGAAATTTGGCTTGGTGCTGATTTCGCACTTAACAGGCTTCAACCCATCCGTCTGGCAAAATATTACGCGGAAGGATTGAAAAAGCTGTTAAGATGCCAAGGTGCGCCACTAGAACAAACTGTTCGACAAGCCTAATTCTACAAAAAGATTTGGGATATTCTAAGGACTCAGCGAAAAATGCCCATCGGGAAGATGGAGACAACCGGGCTCGGATATGTTCGTTCCAAGAAATGGGAGAAGAGCCACAGTTGCCACGTCATAAACAGCTCGAGTGAAGCGGAAAACGCTCTTCCAAATAGCTATGACGACGAAACAGAACAAAATCCCGCTCTAAGAACGTTAAGTTTGTCGCTCGAAAAACAAATCGACAAGCTAATAAAAGAATCTTGTCAAAAGAGCCGGGATAATCACAGCCGCGAAATGGCCATTTATGAAAAGGTCAGGACACAGCGTCTCAGTCAGCAATCTGCGGAGAAGAAAGACTATAATGCTCTTCATCCCCGGCCCACTGTATGTTCTCGCGAAAGGGGAAAATCCTGAAATAGAGACAAAAACAGGGCAAAGAATGCAAACAACGTTCGAAAACAATAAAGCAGATCCAAGACGTCATGCAATTGAGAAAAACTCGGTTGGAGCCCGTCCTTTATAAAGAAGATGGGTCGGAAATACTCTTTCCCTCAAGAAAAGACAAGGAAAATATTCAACCTTGTCATGAAGCACCAAATGATGACGCTTCCGGAGTCATAGCACTTCGAACAAATAAATGAGGTCCATCATCTGGATTATTGCTCCTATCACCGAGGAATAGATCACCCCTTGAAGACTGCTTCACCTTCAAAGATTGGGTAGAAGACCAGTATCGACAAGGCAGATTCGCTTTATCCGACTGCTGGAGAGTAACCCCGCCATAAAAGCATGAGCCAAAAATGACCTATACCGTTAGGATAGGACTGGCTCAACATCGAGAAAGGAAGCGAATTCATACCTGCCATATGATAACACTCTCAAAAGAGGGAGGGCACGAGACTATGAATGACCTCTACAGGTGCTTCATAAATGAAGATGAGGACGAGGTAATCTCTGTGTTTCCACCAGCACTAAAAGAGCTGGAAGATGGGATACACACTACGGCAAACAACCTAAGAAAAATTGACTTAGGGATGGATAATGATCCGAGACAAACGTTCGTCAGTGAACTTCTATCTGAAAAACAGGTGGCCACGTTAAAAGACGTGCTCATGCAATATAAGGACTGCTTCGCATGGAATTATTCTGAAATGTCGGGTCTAGATCCAAAAGTAGCGGTACACAAACTGGCCATATTGCCGGACATAAAGCCAGTCAAACAGGCACCAAGAAGGATCCGACTCAAACTTAAGATGAATATCAATGTTGAAATCAAGAAACAAATCGACTCCGGCTTCATCCAAGGAGTTCAATGTTCTGACTGGCTCGCTAATATCATTCCGGTGATGAAGAAAAATAGGACAGTCCGCATCTGCGTGGACTTTCGGGATCTCAACAAAGGTTGCCCGTAGGATAACTTCCCAGTACCTATTACCGAGCTAATGATCAATAACTCATCTACCCATGAGATCTTCTCCTTCATGGATGGATCTTCAGGATACAACCAAATAAAAATGCATCCTGAAGACCAAAAACATACCGCCTTCCGAACCCCATTGGGCATATTCTGCTTTAAAGTAATGCCTTTCGGTTTGAAGAACGCCGGCGCTACCTACCATAGGGCCATGACAAAGATCTTCGATGACCTCATCCATGAGGTTGTCGAAAGCTATATCGACGACCTTGCGGTGAAGAGAAAATCTCACGAGGAACATTGGGAACATCTAAAAATAGTGTTCCGACGTCTTCGGAAGAATAATCTGAAGATGAATCCTCTAAAATGCGCGTTTGGAATCTCCTCAGGCAAATTCCTAGGATTCATCACACATCACCGGGGTATCGAAATCGATCCCTCAAAGATCAAGGCGATTATGGAAATCCCCACGCCAAGGACTCTCAAACAACTGCGGTCTCTCTAAGGAAAGCTCGTATATATCCGGCGGTTCATAACTAACCTTTCCTGAAAATATCGTCCCTACATTCATTTGATGAAGAAGAGGACCTCGTTCATCTGGGACCAAAAGTGCCAAAATGCACTAGAAGAAATCAAGAAATAGCTGCAAAATCCGCCGGTATTGACCGCTCCGGTTAAGGGAAAACCCCTTATCCGATATACAACAACCCTTGGGTTCTTTAGGCGCGCTATGGGCATAAGAGAACGATCAGGGAAAGGAGAGGGCTCTGTACTATTTTATTCGAATTCTCCTGGGGGCAGAAAACAACTATTCCCCCATCGAAAAGCATTGCCTGGTACTGATCTTCGCAATAATGAAGCTCAGACATTACGCCTTGGCACACGAGATCCATCTCATATCGAATGTGGTTCCTCTCAAATATCTAATGTCAAGGGCCATACTAACAGGAAGGATTTCCAAATGGGCCTTCCTCCTGATGGAGTTCTCGATAACGTATCGTCCACTCAAAGTAGTGAAAGTACATGCCATTGCCGACTTTCTTGCGGAGCATCCGATACCGGCCGACTCCCTCTTAAATTGCGAATTGCTAGACGAACATGCGTTCAATACAACCAAAGAAGAAAATGATTCCCAATAGGAACTCTACTTCGACGGAGCATCTTCCATGAAGAGGCGAAAGCAAAACACCTATATAATCAAAGCCGAGATAAGCCTTATCTTCGTGACTACATAAGGAGGGATATTGTGTTATGCCCTCTTTTTAACAGAGCCAAGGACTAATAACGAAACTGAATACGAAGCTTTAATAGAAGGTCTAAAGATCGCTATCGACATAGGAATCAAAGACCTCCTCATATATGGAAACTCCCAGCTAATCAATAGCTAGGTAAATGGCGACTATCATACATGCAAGGCAGAGCTAATAAAATATGGCGAAAGAGTGCAGCAACTGCTGACATAAATCCCTGCCTATACCCTGGAAAGTATACCGCGTGTGGAAAACAACAAGGCAGATGCATTGGCCAAATTGGCTAAGGAATTGGCCGATGAAAATATTGATGACGTAAGGATCATTGTGCAAAGCCGCAGGGTTCTTGCGCCAACAGAAATACCTTCGGAAGAGCTAATAAAACCATCCGAAGGAAAAGAAACGACCAAACAAGTAGCCCTTCAAATAGAAGACGAAGAAAAGATCAAGGATTGGAGGGAAGTCTTCATAGACTACTTCAAATCCCAACGAACGCCCTAAAATGCGTTATCTAGTCATCAGCTCATGAAACGAGCTCTGTCTTTTTCCTTCGTCAATGATACTATATATAAGAGATCTTCGACTATCTGTGGATAATATGCCTGGGGCCAGAGGAAGAAAAGAAAGTCGTCCAAGAAACTCACGACGGACTCTACGGTTCTCATCAAGCGGGGCCAAAGATGAAGCTGAAAATAAAAAGAATGGGTTACTATTAGCCCACAATAATTCTGGACTGCCTCGAATATGCGAACTAGTATCACTCGTGCCAAATTCATGGGGACTTCATCTATCAACATCCAAATCCTTTACATCCGACAGTGGCCAGATAGCCGTTCGAGATGTGGGGAACCGATATAATTGGCCTTGTCGAACCAGTATCGTCCAAAGGACATCGGTTCATACTGGCAACGACCGACTACTACTCTAAGAGGGCAGAAGCAATACTACTAGGAGAGGTGAAGACGGAGAATATCCTCCATTTCTTCAGGACCCATGTCATCTATTGATTCGGTACTCCACGACGAATTATCTCGGATAATTGGCCAGCTTATAGAAACCATAAAATAAGCCGCTTCGTATAACAACATAAAATAGATTGGAGATACTTTTCGATCTAAAATCCTTGGGCCAACGGTCTAGCTGATGCTTTTAACAAGACCTTGATAAAGATTATACAGAAAACGGTGTCCAGAAACAAGAAAGACTGGCACGAAAGGCTGCACGAAGCTCTTTGGGCGTACAGAACAACGTTTAAAATGGCCACGAATACAACACCATAAACACTGGTGTTCGACACGGAAGCAGTGCTCCCGTTGGAGATAGAACTCCCCTTTCTACGAGTAGCGGTTCGATACGAGCTGACAGATGAAGAAAATGCTCATCTTCAGTTTGAGGAGCTCAATTCCCTCGATGAAAGTCGCCTTGTAGCATAGCAAAATCTGGAGGCTTATAAGGTAAAGATGACACGGTCATACGAAAAACTGACCAGGCAGAGAACATTCCACCAAAGCGAACTCGTGCTAGTCGTAAAAAGACTAATGATCCCCAATCGTGCAAAACGGGGGAAGTTCGAGCCGAACTATGAAGGCCCGTATATCATAGACAAAGTCTACCAAGGTGGAGCCTACCTGCTCATGGATATGCATGGCGAAAGACCCTTCCGACCAATAAACGACCGATTCCTCAAAAAATACTACGCTTGACGAGTCACGACTTAGGTCAATGATAGATGACAACGCTTGTGTCCGCTCGCTATCTTCTAGAGTCAAAATCTTGAGAGTACTATCCTAAAAGCTCCATCGCCTCAAAAAACGGTGACATTAGACCCAAACGTCCCTAAACTAATGTTGGACCGAAATGTCCTTAAACTAACATTTATCCCTAAGACGGGAATGCTGGACCGAGAAGTCCCTAAACTAAAAATCCGCTTCAAACATGGCGGTAATGGACCGAAACGTCCCTAAACTAATGTTAGACCTAAATGACCTTAAACTAACATTAATCCCCAAGATGGAAATGCTTGACCGAGAAATCTCTAAATTAAAAATCTGCCTCAAGCATGGTAATAATGGACCGAAACGTTCCTAAATTAATGTTGGACGAAATGTCCTTAAACTAACATTCGTCCCCAAGATAAGAATGCTGGACCGGGAAGTCCCTAAACTAAAAATTTTCCCCAAGCATGGTGATAATGGACCGAAACATCCCTAAACTAATGATTGGACCGAAACGTTCTTAAACTAAAATTCGTCCCCAAAATGGGAATGCTGGACCGAGAAGTCCCTAAACTAAAAATCCGCCTCAAGCATGGAGATAATGGACCGAAAAGTTCTTAAACTAAAAATTAGCCTCAAACATAGCGATAATGGACCGGAACGTCCCTAAACTAGCGTATCGCCCCAAATACGGCAATATGCTCTCTTGAGTTCTATATTGCAATCGAAATCCTAGCGGCAAAGGTTGCAACTCAAGTCCCATTGACTGCACAGCTACTCTAGTAATGAAACCACCCCTAAGTCCTACCAGCAAACAGATGGGTCACCTTTGACGAAACTATTCTCAAGAGTTTCACCGCGTTAAAAAAGGGTATGTCCACAAATGAAATGGACACAGACAAAAACCCGAAAGGGAGCCGTGAGTTAAAAAAGAAGGACTGCCGGCGAGTTTGTGAAAACTCTGAAGGGTGCAATCTCGTTAAAAAAAAGGGTATGTTCATAAGAAAAATGGGTACGGATGAAAACCCGAATGGGCGCCGTGAGTAAAAACAGCAGGACTTCCGGCGAGTTGTGAAAACCCGAAAAGGGCGCAAACTCATGACTGTGTGAGATCCTTACGACTCACAAAGAAGAAACACACTTAGGAATCCTTACTATTCCTAAGAAGAAATTACACTTGCGAGATCCTCACGACTTGTAAGAAGAATTTCCCCTCTAGAGACCCTCACGGCTCGTAGGATTCAAAAGCCTTAGGTTATAGGCAACTAAACCTGTTCTTAAGCCGTCATATTCCCCTAAGATGCCCTGCAGGCGGTCCTATATTGATCCTTATATACAATCCACGGACATAAATAAATATGTCCCCCACCAAGTTCCACCAATGGCGAAAAATGTTCCCATGTGGGGAACGACGCTTGTTGGTCCTCTCGACTTATAAGGAGAAAACATTCTTGGAAGATCCTTACGACTTACAAGAGAAAGCACACTAAGGAATCCACATGATTCCTAAAGAGAAAACACACCTACGAGCTCCTCACGACTCGTAGGGAGAAATTCACCCTTACGGCTCATAAAGTCAAAAGCCTTAGTCGATAGGATCCTAACCTTGTCTGCTAAGCCAACTTTGTTCAAATCGACAAAGACAAATGATGATTCGCTCCTGGCAATATTCCAGTTGTAGTGATATTGATGCCTAAATAGGCGTCAAACTCCAAGTCCTCTCACGGCAAATGATGATTCGCTCCTGGCAATATTCCAGTTGTAGCGATACTAATGCCACAATGGGTGTCAGGACCAAGTCCCCAACCCGTGATAAAAATCAGCAATATTCATAGACAGCCGAAATGTCAGGGCAACTCGTAATAATAAGCAGCGAGTAAAAAAAGCCGAAATAATTGGGCACCGTGATAAATAGCCGAAATGATTGGGCAATCGTGACTTTCACGATAAAAAAGCTGAAAAGATAGAGCATTATGGGAAGAAACAAAAAAAATAAATAATAATAAAAAAGAAACTTTCTGCCCTGCAAGTATGTCCATATTGACTCTTGTATACGATCCATGGGCACAAATGAAAGAAAAGGAACCGTATTTTTCCACCAGGCTCCGTCAAAGAGAGATCCAGATCTTGATGGCAATATCTATAGCCTAATGATCGGCTCGATGTGCTTCTCATGCCAGCAGGGCGCAGACGCGATGTCAACAAAGACCTAAGGGTCGAATAAAAGAGGAGTGATGGCAAAATCTTAGCTCCAAGTTTGGACGGTTCATATACAACTTAGAGACTATCCCGGCGTTCCTTCTCATTCCACCAGAATGCAGACGCAACGTCATAAAAAAAAGAGACCCAAGGGTTAAAGCAAAAAAGGAGTAATGGCAAAATCCTAGCTCCAAGTCTTGATGGTATATATATACAACCTAGAGACTATCCCGGCATTTCCCCCTCATTTCAGCAGGATGCAGACGCAACTATCAAATGAAATTCGAGCAATGGCATATTCCTAGTATCGGACTTCAATTGCGATACATACAGCATAGAGATCCTATAGATGTCTACCCTATTTCAGCAAAGAATCGGCGCGACATCGTCAAAACAAAAATAAAGTGAAGCATTTTCCCAACTTTAGGTTTTGACGACAACTCATATAAAGCCTAGAAGACTATTGGAGATCATCCCACCCCAGAAGGGTGCGGTTATGGCTCTTCGGGGCTACAAATTGAGCTTAATCTCAGGTAAAAAGTGTCATGGCAAATTCTTAACGCTTGCTCTTCCGACGGTAATAAGGCTTAAGGAGATTACTTGAAGACGTCTTATCCAGCCCCCGAAGGGATCAGAGACATGACAGTCACGGGATTACTCGAACAGCGGCTTAAAGACAGCATATCGAGGGATACATCAGCCAACACGACAGTACCACGGACTAAAATCCTAATACCATAAACCTAGCAGACCTTTGTCGTAAAAAGAATGGGGGTTATCTAAATACAACGTTAGAACAAGTTTGCTTATAAACCCAAGGGAGGTAAACTAAGCACTCCAAGATGAGTACATGAACTAGAAACTCCGAAATGAGTGAATAAACTACAAACACCGAAATGAGTACATAAACTAAAAATTCCGAAATGAGTGAATAAACTACAGAATCCGAAATGAGTACATAAACTACAGGCTCCGAAACGAGTGACTAAACTAAAGACTCCGAAACGAGTGAATAAACTACAGACTCCGAAATGAGTATATAAACTAGAAACTCCGAAATGAGTGAATAAACTACAGACTCCGAAATGAGTGAATAAACTACAAACTCCGAAGTGAGTACATAAATTAGAATCTCCGAAATGAGTGAATAAACTACAAACTCCGAAATGAGTACATAAACTAGAAACTCCGAAATGAGTACATAAACTAAAGACTCCGAAATGAGTGAATAAACTATAAACTCCGAAATGAGTACATAAACTACTTCGCGCCAGATCAAGATATCAAGAAACAGAAGGGTGTAACTCATGGGGCTCAGGGTTTAGAATTGAGATTTGAGTTAATGATAGATGATGATGCTCGTGTCCGCTCGCTTTCTTCTCAGATCAAGATTCTAAAAGTTATGTACGATACACCAGCCCAAAACCGGTTGTATGCTACATATTACTCTACACTATTTCACTCATATGTATACCCCCATGAGTAAAGTAGTGGGGGCATTTGTTTACACCAGTTTAAGTTTCTTTTACAGATATGTCTGAAAGCAGGCTCATTCATATACGCGTGTGGAAGTGCACATGCACACATGTAGGTTGCAACATTACAATCAGAGGAAGAACATGTGTTAGAAATGAAGCACTCGGTAATCAACGATAAAAGGAAAGTATTTAAATAAACATTTTATCTATAGAAAATAGATCACCAAATACGGGATCAAAAGTACAAGGGTTTACAAAACTATGAATAAAGTTTTCTAAAGCCCTCTCAGCCTTCTCCACCATGTTGAAGCAGTGATCTTCGTGAAGAGTCGCTCCCCATCGGTTAGCGCCATGCCCATTCGTGAAGGCAGATATGATGGTCTGATGAGCGCGTATCTGGCTTAGCAGCTGAACAGAACGATCCCTCAGAGGCTTGGTAATCAAAAGTGACTCATGAAAGCACTCGATCTTTGCCTCCGCAGCGTCGAGCATCGCCGAAGTCATCTCCGCTAGATAAGGAGGAATGTCATCGAGTATAAACAGGATGATCATCCGGAGCCAAATGGAGCCGATGGGGAGAGGAGATCCTCTACGAGTCAAGAGCTCGTGCAGCACCGTATCACATTGGTCATCCGTAAGAGCAGGATTCACCAAACGTGCAACAAAACGAGAAACAATTTCCTCGATCGGCATCTTCCATGGATGCCGATGAGCATGTGGACGATTGCAAGCCATGACACTTCTCTGTTAAAATAATTCTCTGAAAGTGAGAGAGAAGAGGAGTATTGCTTCAGATTATAAAAGGAGGCATTTAAGTCTCGGCACAAAAAATGTTGTGTATGGTGGAACAATTTCCAAGCTCCGACAAAAGAAAGAATTGGAAAATAAAAGTTTGACTTAGGAAAAGCAGAGAAAGAAGGTGAAAAGAAACCTTCATTAATAAGGCAGTGCCTCACGTGCCCCTCATGAGGGCGCCAGCGCCAACCCTTTAGGATTAAATCCTATGGTGGCGTCGCACGTGAAGCTCACGTGGATGCCAATGTGCAAAGCACAAGAGCGCTTATCATAAATAATAATTAAATTCTTAAGTGGCACCCACGTGCACAACACGTGAGCTCCGGCGCTCAAATTTATATCAGTAGAATTAAATTCTATATGAGGATATTTCCCTAAAAATTGGGATACTCTCTGTCAAACAGAGCCGTTGGATCAAAAGATCCAATGGTGATAATAAATTATCAAACAATAGAATTAAATTATATTTTGAGGAATATTTGTCCTCAATCTTTACAAATAAAAAAGATTGCTCTCTGTAAAACAGAGAGCTCTTGGATTAAAAATCCAATGGTGATTAAAAATTATCGTTTGACAGAATAAATTATGTATTTGGGAAAATATTTCCCTAATTTTGCTAAAAATAAGAAAACATATTCTGTAAAACAGAAATCCTTGGATCAAAAATCCAACGGTGGGTAAAATTCCCCAAACAATATTTGAGACCAATTAAATCAATTGAAATCTCTCAATGAGAGATTTTCTCAAAACTAATTAACAATTTGCCTCCACTATATAAAAGACTTGAGACTTCAAGTCTCATATAGAAGGAACCCCCCAAAAGTATCTAAAAAATACAGAAAGCTTTCAAGCAACAGAGAAATTAATTCTCAATAAAAGAAGAAGACTTTCCTCCTCAAATTGTAATGAGAGATTTTCTCACAAAACATGTGCCGAAAGCAAAAGAAATAGCGCTGGTGATGCAATCTAGACCTCCGCGATCTCGAATGACAGGTCCTGCTCCTGGGCTGGATCCACTTCGACCTCTGAGCATTAACACTCAGGTCGTCAGGACGACAAATATAACAATAATTATATAAAGGCATGGAATGTAATTAAACACGAGAAATACCACAGTATGCAGAACATGAGTATAATAAACATCAACTAAATATGAATAGCGCAATATGGGTATCATGTCAGTAAACTAGGCAATACGTATGTCACTACTTATCGGTCACTAAGTCAATGAAATCAAATGGTGGAAAGGATGCTCTTGTTTAACAAGGGTCTCGTGCATGCCCGAGACTACGGTCCTCTATGCCCGGGACATAATCCTGTCAGCCGTGCCACTAGACCCACGACCTAAAGTGTGTGTGTGTGTATCACTAATAGCGAATGATCATCCTCTAAATCACTGTACCTTATATCACTAATAGCGAATGATCATCCTCTAAATCACCGTACCTCGCTAAATACGAGTTCAATTCCACCTTGATTTCCCTATTCCCCGGGTTATAGTATGCATTCAGGTATTAGATAGGTTGTGAACAAATACGTATCGCTGTCACTTTCAATCACTTTTCCACTTATCAATATCACTGTCGTATTTGCCACAACACAATCACTAAAACTAAGATATCGAAAATGCAAAACAGTCGCTAGGTCTTAATGTGAATGATCACTATGCAGCAGGTATAAGAAAACACGAAAAATAGGCAGAAATGCACTGAACAGGTATTCACTATTCTACGATGACCAATGCCATACAACTTGCAAAATCTACGATAAATCATACGCATAGAATTGACCAAAATAATATAAAGGACGTATGAATCATACTTGATTATCTATATAGTAAAATTTATTTCATGTCAATCGAAATTCAGGTCAGGGAATTATCATCATTTTAAGGTAGCGACCGATTGCTGGAATTCCAGTTTCAGAACTGGAATCCCAACTTCACGCGCATTTTATCAGTGATTGTGTTTCCCCAGTTGAATTAAATATAGTTCTATCTGTTAAGTTTCCAACGCATCAAACGGATTATCATTAGCATTTCAGTATTAGAAGTTATGTGCTGTTTAATGTGACGGTGTAAGAAACGTTACCGCAGAAACTTCAGAACACAGCGACGCTCTAAAATACAAATTAAATGTCAAACGATGATGAAACAGCAAGGGACTAGATTCAAGTGTTAGATAACTAAATTATCTACGCGACAATATGTGTCTCCACGTATTTTCAGTTTAATACGGGGGTGTGCATGTGTTCAAAGTCAGGTATCCAAGCGAAATGCTGCCCCGGACTGCAGTCTAGTGCCGCATTCGCAGCCAATTATCATTACAGAAATATATAAATGTTGAGAATTAAACTATAGATGGTTTTAATTTATCGAGTCGTCTTCGATATTAGCTATAAAACGTTACGTTCCAACCTATATTGAATTTACAATGTTTTTATTGAGGTAACCTGCGCGGTAAAATTTAGATTTTGTGTCGCCTTTAGGGGGCCACGTTACACGATTTTAAACACGATACTTTTAACGCAAAACATTACACAACATTCACTAATCAGTAAGGGATTCGACGATCACAAAACATGGGAACTTTAGCCAGAGTTTTCATTCGTGTATCGCTTCGAACATAAAATTTAGTACGTGTATCGATCGTCGTCAGTTTTATCGAGATGATTATAACAATTAATTCAAGTAAATTATAAGTGATATCATTACGGTTGACAGACCCGAATTAGGTTCAATTCAATACAATTAACTCAATGGTTTACTAACAATTCCATTATAATTTACGATCTAAATATATATATACACACACGTATGATAAATCTTTAACTTGATTATTTAATTTAACCGGTAAATTAGTATGATTAGCAAGTGAAGAATTTTCACTTGCCTTTCACGAAAGTGGCACGGCAGCGACGGCGATGGCGGGAATAACACGGGCAGCGAGAAGGACCGCAAAGAGCACGAGCTGCACGGCTAGGTTTGAGCTCGGCTCGGGCTTAGGTTAGGCTCGGGCTCTGTGCTGCTGTGGTGGCGATGTCGGAGCTTGATGTTGCTGGTTGGAGCTTGCTGGTAGCGGGGATGGCGATGGCATCGGCGATAACGCCATCAATAATGGCTGTTACGGCGACTGCAACTAGGTGTTCGATGAAACGACGGTTGTTTGGAGAAGAAGGGGGTGAGGCTCGGCTGTTGGAGATGGTGGTGGTGACGTTGGGGAGCTCGGACGATGGAGGAGCTGTTGGTGGTTGTCGGCAATGGAGATACTCGGAGCTGGGAGCTGGGAGCTCGGAGACGGTGTGTAGGCGAGGAGCTCGGTAATTGAAGAAGGGGAGGAAAGGAGGAGACGGAGGTCGAGCTCATCGGCGAAGTGGAGCTGGTGGTGGCTGCGGCGATGGGCATAGAGCTCGGCGGGTCGTCGGTCGGTTCGTGGTGGCGGTGCGCTCAAGTTAAAGGGGGAGGAGCGGGGGTTGGCTAGGGAGCTCGAAGGCGTTGGTGGGTCGTCGGTAACGATGAGTGAGGGAGAGGGAGAATGAGAGAGAGAGAGAGAGGAAAACGAGAGAGATCGGGAGATAGTGAATTAGGGGAGAGACTTGGTCGAGGCGTGGGGGAGCGGGTGTCGCTGCGACGGGCCTGAGGAGAAATGGGCTGTTGGAGGAGCATGGGTCGTTAGGCGAGCGCCGGTCATGAGGAAGTGGGTGCGATCGCCGTGGCGCTAGAAGAGGGCGTGGGCGCGAGAAGCAGGGAGATGTTGGAGAAGAACGAGCGGGAAAAGAGAACGAGTGGGGGAAGAAGAAGGTGAAGCAGGTCGGGTCGGGCATGGGTCTGGTCTGGTACGGGTAGTCTTAGGTTTTATATAGTTTAGGTTTAGGAATAATTAAAATCAAACAATAAATTATATATAAAAATGAAAAAAATTGGAATAAAATCTGGAAAAATACGGAAAAATTATATTTGGAACTGTGGATTTTCAGTAGTTCACTTCGTGTCGTGTGTTATTTTGTTTGTTAAGGTCGCCTATGGATTGTATAGGGAGACTAGTTTATGTCGTCGCCCGTAGGGCGTGGATTAGTCCAAATCAATATATTTTTAGATTTAGTGTTTTGAACATAGGTTATATTTTTCTTTAGTTAAAAAATATTTTGTTTTATTTAAGGACCGTTAATCTAGTTTGAGATTAAGATCTACTTAAATATATGAGCATTTGGGCTTAATTTATTTTTAACTAAGGATACGTTAGCCTAATTTGACACTAAGATCAACTTAGACATATTTTAAGGATTGTCAAATTTTTGTTGAAATCCAACAACAAACTATTTGAGCTCAGCTGCAAGAAATTTTAGAGAGACTTTTAGCCAATTTGGGCTTGGTTTGCTAAGTCTTTTTTCCTTCTTTTATTTAAAAGTGCTAAGCACTTATTTGGGTTCTATTTGCTTAGTCTTTTTCCTTTTATGCAGAAGCGCTAAGAACTTGTTTGGGGCTCTGGCGTACATATGTGTATCATGTGAAGCACTCAATCATGGGCGCTGTCTAATTAGTGTTAAGCACTTTAGTCATTTTGACTGAATATATATATATATATATATATATATATATATATATATATATATATATATATATATATATATAGTGCTAAGCACTTTTGTATGGCGCTCACGTGTGAATCACGTGAGGCGCTGAGATATGGGCGCTGCCTAACCAGTACTAAGCATTTAGTTATTTTGTCTGAATATGGAGTGCTAATCACTTGGTATAGCGCTCACGTAAGAAGCATGTGCGGCGCTAGGATGTGGACGTTCCCCAATTAGTGCTAAGCAATCAGTCATTTTGAGTGAATATGAAGTGCTAAGCATTTTTACTTAGTGCTCACGTGTATTTCACGTGAGGCGCTGGCTTTCTGTTTTGAGCACGGATGTGTATTTCACGTGAGGCGCTGGCTTTCTTTTTTGAGCGCGCACGTGGGAAGCACGTGAGGCGCTGAGTCGTTTATTTTGGGAATCTTTTGGGCGCTCACGTGTTTTTCATATGAGGCTCTGAGTTCTTTTTCTTTTTTAGAGATTGAATCTCTGTTAATAACATTTTGACTATTAATGATCACCAAGATCTTTGTTCTGAAGATCTGGGATCAAGTTTTCTTTAAGAACTAAGTTTCTTTATAGGGTTAAACCCTGTTTTGAGAGGAATTAAATTCCTGAAACATATTTCTTTTCTGTCTTTTGTTTTTATCTAGTTCTTTCCCCTAGATTTTGAGTCTGAAGGACATAATCTTCCCGATGAGAATTAAGTTCTTTAATATGCATATTAAGGTGAGCATGCGTCTTTGCCCGTTAGCATATCAGCTTCTCTAGCTCTAGAGTAAGAGAGAGCTCTTTTGTCGGTCTTGAGATCGAATCGGCAAGTTTTTGGTTGGACAATGATGGATATCAAAGGGATTAGTGCCTTGATTGTGTAATATCATATACATTTGATGGATGAAGCCAAACCAGTCTGAGACCCACAAAGACGGTTAAACTCCGTCATGAAGAAGGCAGTGAAGAAAGAAATCGTCAAATGCCTAGATAATGGTATAATTTGCCTAATATCTGATAGCCAATGGGTAAGACCTATTCATGTGGTCCCTAAAAGGTCTGGCATCACGGTCATAACTAATGAGGCTAATGAGTTGATTCAAACATGCACTCAAACTGGGTGGCGGGTACGTATTGATTATAGAAAACTCAATGCCGTGACGAGGAAAGTTCACTTCCTTCTACCTTTCATTGACCAGATGTTGGAACATTTAGCTGGGCATTAGTATTTTTTGGATGGATACTCAGGCTATAACCATATCCCCATCGCCGAAAAGGATCAAGATAAGACAACTTTTACTTGACCTTTCGGTACTTTTGCTTATAGACGCATGCCCTTTGGGTTATGCAATACTCCCGCTATATTTCAGCGGTGTATGATGGGGATATTCTCGGACATGGTCGAGAATTTTCTGGAGATATTTATGGACAATTTCTCCATATTTGGGGACTCCATTGAGGAATGCCTACGTCATCTTGACACTGTTCTTACCTGCTGTAAGGATAAGAATTTAACTTTGAATTGAGAAAAATGTCATTTCATGATACAAGAAGATATTGTCTTAGGGCATATCATTTCACGAAAAGTTATTGAAGTAGAAAAAACTAAAATAGATGTCATTTCTAACCTTCCTCCTCCTAAATGCGTCAAAGATATACGATCTTTTCTTGGTCATGCCGGGTTTTATGGACGATTCATTAAGGATTTTAGCAAAATTGCTAAACCCTTAACTCTTCTCTTGGCCAATAATACAACATTTCACTTCTAATCGGATTGCGTGGCTGCTTTTGAATCACTTAAACGTTCCCTCACTACAGCCCCCGTTCTATCATCTCCGGACCGGAATTACACTTTTGAGCTTATGTGTGATGTATCCGATTTTGCTATAGGTGAAGTCTTAGGACAGTACATTGATAAGATGTCATATGCAATCTACTATGCAAGTAGGACCCTGAACGATGCACAAATGAATTGTACAACCACCGCGAAAGAACTCTTGGCAGTTGTATTTGCATTAGAAAAATTCGGGACCTATTTAATTGGCTTTCCAGTTGTAGTTTACACCGATCATTCCGCTTTACAACATCTTTTATCGAAGAATGACGCTAAGCCTAGGCTAATACATTGGATCCTTTTGTTACAAGAATTTGATCTTGTCATACGAGACAAAAGTGCATGTGAAAACATCGTAGCTGACCATCTTTCACGGCTTTCTTCTTCGCCAGCGTTGACCTTGCCAATGATCGATTCATTTTTGGATGATCAACTCTTGACTATATCGTGCAAACCTTGGTTCGCTAATATTGTTAATTATTTAGCAACGGGATTTCTACCCAGCGAATGGTCAAATCAAGACAATCACAGATTTTTATCCCAGGTAAACACTTTTACTGGGACAAATCTTATTTGTTTAATTATTGTCCCGATTAGATCATTCGCCAATATTTCCCTAATAATGAGTTCAAGAGTGTATTGTCTTTCTACTATGATCAAGCATGTGGTGGTCACTTTGGTTCAAGGAAAACAACGGAGAAAGTTTTGCAATGTGGTTTTTATTGGCCAACGATATTTAAAGATGCATATGATTATTGCAAAACTTATTCACGGTGTTAACACATGGGTCAGATTTCACTGAGAAATGAGATATCACTCCAACCTATCTTAATTGTGGAGATATTTGATATATGGGGAATTGATTTTATGGGCCCGTTTCCCAACTCTTTTGAGAACTTATACATTTTATTAGCAGTTGATTATGTCTTTAAATGGGTGGAAGAAATACCGTGCTGTACTAATGACAACAAGGTTGTTATTAAGTTCCTTAAAGAAAATATCTTTTCTCTGTTCGGGCACCCGCGCGCTATCATTAGCGACAATGGGACGCATTTCTGTAATCGGTCTTTCGAGGCTTTGATGCGGAAATATTCAATCAACCACAAGGTTTCTATGTCTTATCATCCCCAAATGAGCGGGCAAGCTGAGATCTCCAATAGACAGATCAAACAAATTTTGGAGAAAACGGTTTTTAAGAATCGTAAAGATTGGTCCACCAAATTGACAGATGCTCTTTGGGCATTTCGTACCACTTATAAGACTGATCTTGGTATGTTTCCATACCGACTAGTATTTGGGAAGGCTTGCCACATTCCTGTCGAGATCGAACATAAAGCAATGTGGGCTATTAAAGAGCTTAATTTTGATTTTAATCAAGCCAGCAGTTATCAGAACTGCAATTAAATGAGCTTAGCGAACTTCGTGATGAGGTTTACGATAATGTGGTTATAGTAAAGATTCGGACTAAGGTATTCCACGATAAATATCTTTTGAAAAAAACATTCACATTGGGATAACAAGTCCTTCTTTATGATTCCCGTCTCCATCTTCATCCGGGTAAGTTAAGATCTCGTTGGAAATGATCTTTTGTGGTGCAGTATGTATACCCGCACGGTGTAGTGGATATAGAAAATGTTAAAAATGGTTCTATTTTTAAAGCAAATGGCCACAGATTAAAACCATACTTTTCCACCGACCCATCGGAGGAGCTCCTGTTCTTGCAGGAGCAGCTTTATCATGATTAACTTTTCTCCGCCCCACTTTCATGTTTGGTATCATTGTTTTACTTAAGAATGGAGGTATGTTAAAAAAAAGATAAATATATGTGCGTGCTAAAGAACAAGTTTGGGGGTGGTTTTTCATTTAACTATCTTTTGTCCCTATTATTCTCCACCCAAGTCTACAGGTTTATACGTTAGCAGAACAACATTAGTGAGGACACTGCTGCAAACAGATTTGGGGGGAGGTATGTGTTTTTTGAAATATCATTTGGCACGAGGCACTATATATATAAAATAATAATAATAAATAATAAATTTTGAAAATAAAATTTAGAAAGTGAAAAATACATATGAAAGAAAGGAAAAGATTTAAGAAATGCAAGAAAATTAGATATTTTAAAACGAAGCTAGTAATACGTAGTCATGAACTATTGTCCCAAGGGTTGGTAAGATGAAAGGAATCACTAATCTGTGGATAGAAATAAGTCCGAAAAACAGTTCCTATTCTTGAGTCCAAACTTCTGAATGTTGATACCCTACTATACACACTTACACACATCTTGAAGCTTGGGATAGTAGAGAATACCTTGAAATGCTCTTGTCTAAAAGCCTTAGTATGAAGGAAAAATACAAATCAACAAATTATAAATGACATAAAGAGAGAGATGGTGAATAAAAATGAACACTGGTTTTGTAATTACTTAAGGCAGCATGAAAATATAGCGAGGGTGCCTTATCACCTAGTGCCTTAGACCAATTAGTTTAGGAGTCACTGCTAAGCCTTAGGTGTTGCAAGACTAGAATATTGCTAATTATGTCTTAATAAGTGAGCACATTTGGTAATCTGTTGGTTAGTACCTTAAGAATTATTAACGGACGCATGAAGAATGTGTAAGCAAATCCATCTAAAACATTCACCGATGTTCACCGCCGAAAGACCGGACCGAGACGTCGGGAAGTTTGGCCTGAATTTTGGGGGCAAACGCTATTTAGACTTCTCCATCCACCTCTCCGAAGATAACAAGTTGATTTATGGCACCATATATCGGAGGTTTGGACAGATGCGACCGTTGTAGCAGACTTTATCGGATCCCCCTCATTTGTGAGGGTTTTTTGATTGTGGGGACGTTCTTCCCTACAGGCGCAAGCCCCTGCAGTTAATTATGTTATCGCATTGCGATAACCACTTTCTCCTTCTCCAGCAGTTTACTTCGTGTCTTGTATATTTTTTTTTTATTTTGGTTGCTTGTAGATTGTATACGGAGACTATTTTATATCGTCGCTCATAGGGCGAGGATTAGTCCAAATCCGTATAATTTAGATTTGAGATTTTGAAGTTAAGTTATAATTTTTTCTTTAGTTCAAAAATATTTTGTTTGGTTTAAGGACCGTTAATCTAGTTTGAGATTTAGATCAACTTAAACATATGAGCGTTTCAGCCCAATTTAATTTAACTAAGAATACATTAGTCTTATTTGAGACTAAGATCAACTTATCAATATTTTCAGAATCATTAAATTTTATTAAGATCCAATCAATAAGCATTTGGGCTCAACTTCAAGAGTCTTAGTCAATTTGAGCTTAATCTGCTCAGTCCTTTTTTTTCAAAAGTGCTAAGCACTTATTTAGGCTTTGTTTGTTCAGCCCCCCTTTTTATGCAAAAGTGTTAAGCACTTGTTTGACGCTCTGGCGCTCACATGGATATTATGTGAAGTCTTAATTTATGAGCGCTGCCCAATCAGTGCTAAGCACTCCGTTATATATATAGTGCTATGCACTTTTTTATATGGCGTCCACATGAAGAGCACGTGAGGCGCTGGGCACTGCCCAATCAGTGCTAAGCACTCAGCCGTTTTGGCTATATATGAAGTGCTAAGCACTTTTGTGTGGCGTCCATATAAGGAGCACGTGAGGTGTTGGGTGCTGTCCAATCAGTGCTAAGCACTCAGCCGTTTTGGCTGTATATGAAGTGCTAAGCACTTTTATTCTGCGCTCATTGTTCCCGCCAAAAATTTATGTGCAAAAAAGCCCAAGGTATCAAATGGCAGCAATACGCTTAAGAAAATGTAAACCGGTATTTTCCGGGCTGTAATTTGACAAACTACTGAATGAGAATCAGGTAAATTCTGATGGCATCGAAAGTGTTTCGAAAATTTCTTCGATTTGATATATTACGGGCCTCATAACTCTTCCGGAATCAAAAGTTATGAGCAAATGTGCTATGCATATATAGTCTAAGTAAAGCACTACCACATGGAGGATACATTTTTAGACCCACATCGGGAAAACGAGAGATTCTTTCTCTACAACTCCCCTATAAATAAGAGGGGATATCTCTTAGAAAAAATAGGATTCAATCCTCAAAGGAGCTTAGTTCTCCATAAGAGCTTAGTTCTCCAAGTTAGGGTCTTAGCTGCCCTCCCCATAATGCGCCATGTGCAACACACGTGCGCCCGTCACGTGCGCACCACATGCAACGGATGTGTGACAGCCACGTGCGCACCACGTGCGGGAATTCAATCCTCAAAAAAACTTAGTTCTCCAAATTAAGGCCTTAGTTACCCCCATGATGTGCAAGTGTCACGTGCGATGCACGTGCGCACCACGTGCGCCCTCTAAGTGCGCAACACGTGCGCCCTCTAAGTGCGCAACACGTGCGACACACGTGCGCCCACGCCATGCGTCTGCCACGTACAACGCACTTGTGCGAAGGCAAAGAAACTTTTTTCAAGCAGCTAGAAATTTAAGCTCCAACTTGTTCTTCCCCCTAATGAATGGGATATGGTTCAATGGGTACATCCCTCCACACTTTTGATATATGGTGCTATAATACTTCAGCGTCTTCGGAGAGGTGGTGTGTCCCAACGACCAATGATATCTCTTTCCAAATAAGGAGGAGAGACCCACTGTAAGCTTCTATAAAAATACAGAAGGCTCTCAAAAGGTTCCACAAAACAACAGAGAATTTAATTTTCAATAAATAAGATCGCCTCCATTCTCAAAACCTTAGGTAAAGAAAATATCGAGATCAAAATATCTTCTTTACCTAACATATCTAAGGGTTTAACCCTTCTCAAAGAACTTAGTTCTTTTTATGGATCTGAGATCCGCAAAACAAATCTTCCACAGGTTGAGAATTTAATTCTCATCTGGAAGATCTTGTTTTGAGAGTCAAAGATTCATGGAAGAACAAAATTGAAAAGAAAGAAAATGGAGTTCATAATACTCCAGGAATTTAGTTCCTTCAAATCAAGAACTTAGTTATTTAAGAACCCGATTCAAGAACCTCAAAATAAGGATCTTGGTGATCTTTAATGGTCAAAATACTATTAACAGAGGTTTAACCTCACTGAAAACATGAATAGAAAAACATGGATAAAAGAACATGGAAAACATGGAGTTCATAATACTCCAGGAACTTAGTTCCTTCAAATCAAGAGCTTAGTTCTTAAAGAGCATGATCCCAGATCCTCAAAATAATGATCTTGGTGATCATTTATGGTTAAAATACTATTAACAGAGATTTAAGTTCTCTATAAACATCAACAGAGATTAAATCTCAAAAAGAATTCAGCGCCTCATGTGCAAAGCACGTGAACACTCAAGGCCACATTATACAACGCCTCATGTGAAACACACGTGAGCGCCGGGAAAAGTTAGTGCTTAGCACTATTGGAGCGCCTCACGTGAAACACACGTGAACGCCACAAAAGTTAGTGCTTAGCATTATTGGAGTGCCTCACGTGATATGCACGTGAGCGCTATATGCAGCTGAGTGCTTAGCACTGCTGGGTGTTACAGAAACCCAATCTTAGCTCAAATTGGCTAAGCTTATATTCATGATATCCAAACTGATCTTAGTTTCAAACATGACTAATGATCTCTCATTGATGATATCCAAAACGATTTTCATCCCATATCTCCTAAGGTAATCTTAGTCTCAAATAAGGCTAATGATTCTTAGACGATCCACCATGATCTTTTCTCTCAAATACGGGATTTGATTTAAAGGTACATCTTTCCACACCTCTGATATATGCCGTTGTAATTCCTCAGCGTCTTCAAAGAGGTGGCAGGTCCCGATAACCAACAACTCTTTTCATCCTACATTGATGCACTTCTAAATTGACGTGCATACCTCAAATCGGATCGCACCACAAATTGGGCGCATTCCATGTCACCATCGTTCACTCCGCCACGTAACAAATATACGTGCGCGCAAGATGGATAATGGACCAAAATGTCTTTAAACTAAAATTCGTCTCCAAAATGGGAATGTTGGACCGAAATGTCCTTAAACTAACATTCATCTCCAAAATGGGAATGTTGGACCAAAATTTCCTTAAACTAATATTCGCCCCAAACACGGTGATAATGGACTGAAACGTCCTTAAACTAATATTCTCTCCAAACATGGCGATGTTGGACCGTAATGTCCTTAAACTAATATAATTGAGCTCATATGCCACCTGATATCGGCAAACTAACAGGTTCCTCTCATTTGTTTCTAAGTTGATCTTGGTCTCAAATATAACTAACAATCTTTATATCAAACCCAAATTTCATGTCAATTGATGGACCTCATTTATATGAGATCTGCGTCCTAAGTTCACTCCCGTTGGCAAATCAAGCTACCAACATGGACCCCGTCAAGAAAATCCTTGACCCAAACCCCAAATATAAAAATATATGGACTTGGAGTAATCCGTGCCCTACGGGTGGCGATATAAATTAGTCTCCGTATACAATCCACGGGCAACCAAAATAAACAAAAATACACACGACATGAAGTGAACTGCTGGAGTAGGAGAAAGTGGTTATCGCAATGCGATAACGTAATTAACTGCAGGGGCTTGCGCCTGCAGGAAAGAGTGTCCCCACAATCAAAAACCCCTCACAAATGAGGGGAAACTGATAAAGTCTGCTACAACGGTCGCATCTATCCAAACCTCCAATATACGGTGCCATAAATCAACTTGGTATCTTCGGAGAGGTGGATGGATATGTCCAAATAGCATCTGCCCCCAAATTCAGGTCAGACATCCCAACTTCTCGGTCCGGTCTTTCGGCGGTGAACAGATTCTGGCGCGCCCAGTGGTACCTCTTTCTCTTTCCACTCCACACTTTATGTGTCTTATTTTTCCGCGATCAAATAATCGCGGTATATATGTTTGTAGTTGCCCTTAGGTGATGGGATACTGAAGCTGGCGTTTCGTCTCTTTCTAGAATGGCGTTTGCTTCCACTCACAGCAACTCAGGCTATGTCATATCTGGTGGAGTCAAATATGGGCCACTTGCATTCTCAAATCTCTGCGGTCCGGCTCTTCAAGAAATCAATAGGCTTATCTTTGGTTATATGCTCCCATCTCCTACCCTCGATGCCTCAACGCCAAAGGAGGAAGCCCAAAAGAAATCTGTCTTCCACAGGCTGGCTCCTCAAACATCAGCTTCGCTAACGGAATCAGTCCCCAAACAACTGGTACCTGTCGAAGACCAAGGTCGGCGCAGGGAGCAAAACAGTCATGCTCTAAAAGAAAATAGGGGGCAAGCTCAGCAAGCTCCTGATACTGAAGAAACTCTGGTCGAAAGACCTGATCATCGTCGATATCGGCATCATACAAAATGAGCTGGGTGCAGTTCGCCATCAGCGTTGACTCCACCCACTTCAACTACAAAGGTGAATGCTGCTGTTCCAACCGGGAACGGCTTTGAACTGTTGCGAAGGGCCGGACAAAATTCCCACACTGCAGCACTCAAAAGGTCTCTGCAGCCCTTGGAAATCCAACGAGAGTAAAAACCCATTCGCTCCCCAAAAGAATTTTCCTCATCTATATAAGGTATGGAAGCAGGTAAAGAACTTAGTCTTCATCCACGGTTCTTTCTCTAAGGGTCAGCCAAACTCTGACAACTCCCCTTCTAAATACAAGGGGACTCATCCCAAGGTGGTTTCTGCTCTGACGTTTCCTCTTAATGTGGTTTCTCACAAAAAAGAAAAGCCAGGTAAAACTCAAGCGTCTGAGGCAAATTCCACAAGCCAAAGTTTCAGATACTCTAAGCCTGGGGCACGGTGGTTCATACAATCCACATGGTGAGCTCCAAAGAAGACGGTCGTAATTCTAATAGTCACGGACCGCATATCCGGTCTTTGATGAAGGATCAGCATCAATATGAAAAGCTACAGGAGATTCTTGCTCAGGCGGCAGCACTCGCTAATTTATTGCCTAAGGAAAATCCCGAAGACGCACCTAAAGAAAGGGCAGAACATGAGTCGGATATTGATTTCCTGAAACGCTCTCTCAAAAAGAGAGATGAAGAAGCGGAAGCGATGTCCGCTAAAATGAACCAGATAGCCCTTCTGATCCAGAAGATGGCTGGAATGATGGTCCAATCGGAACCACTGGCAGATAAACCACCGATAGTTTCTCTTAGAGACAATGGTGGCATTTCAAATCCTCTGCAAGCATCAACTGCCGAGGAGGAAATGATCCCAAAAGTAAAACTGGACGCATATATCGCTCAGCAAATCAAAGCTCATTATGCCAGTGAAGCCGCAAATAGGTCAATCAAGACTGGTCGGCCGTATCCGGCGTGCTACGATCAAATACAGTACCTGCCAGAATATATACTTATGACATTCCACATATACAAAGGAACCGGGAACCCTCGCCAGCACATTTCACGATTTAAATCCATGTATGGCAATACTGGAGGAAATGATATACTGCTCCATCGACAGTTCGTCAGCAGTCTGGCGGGCACTACATTCGAATGGTATGCGGAACTCCGAAATGACTCCGTGAATACCTTCGACGAGATGGAGATGCTCTTCTGTCAGAGATTCTCTAGTGTGAATAAACGCACTACCGTAACGACATTGGTCAATGAAAGGGTTAGACCGAATGAAACCTGGGTTCAATATGCTACCCGATGGCGAAATCTCTGGTCAAAATGCGAGCAACGCATCGACGAAGCTGCAGTCGTGGGAATGTTCATAGCCACCCTTGACCCAAATTCAAAGGTGTTCCTATATATGTCCCTCTTCAAGCCGACGACCTTGCAAGAACTTATCGATAAAATGGCTCGATTAGATCAGATGGGTCAAGTGTCTTCCTCATCCGATGAAGATGTATGAAAAGCAAAGACAAGGTAGCATTTGTCGCCAACGCTCAACAAAGAATGAGCGGCTCCGAAGCAACCTGTCGCCAAAATAGCGACAGCACGGGTTCTACCCTTCGAAAGATTGGGGCGCGAATACTCGGTCCCCGGATATATGCAGGGGGCATATTGTTCACTAGCGAAATAATCTCTACGCCAGATGGTCTTTTTTCCGAAAAAAACAAGAAGGATATTAAGAGACCTACAAACGGATCCTACAATCAAGTGGAATATCCTGCTTAAACAAACAAAACCATGGGAGGGAAGTGAAATCCATGCCTGCTCTGAATCAAACGATGAGGGGAAAAACCCCCAAGTCAAGTTCATTCTTCCAAGTAAGAGAAAGATTCAGCAGAAGGAATGACGTGGTATCTCGTTCCTTTATATATGAAGAAGATGCTTCATCAGTATTGGAAAGAGACATTGATGAGCAGAGGGCAGGCGTTGTGTAAAATGCTCGGTATTTTCCACAAAACAACTCGATTGCTGCGATGGTAAAATAAGCAGTCCAAGAGAGTGAAGACAGCCTAAGACGTGAAGTGTCCATGCTTACAAAGCATGCAGAAGCGTCTCGGCCAGTAAGCGTTGGAAGGGATGGGTTATATAACTCTCCGACCAAATGGTAAAAATGGACTGAAACGTCCCTAAACACGGCGCGCGCTTCAAACACGGCGACAACAGACCTCTGTCGTAAAAAGAATGGAGGTTATCTACATACAATGAACCGAGATATCCGTAAACTAAAAACGGACCGAGATGTCCCTAAACTAAAATTTCGCCTCAAACATGGCGATAATGGACCGGAATGTCCCTAAACTAGCGCACCGCCCCAAATAAGGCGATATCCTCCCTTGAGATCCATATTGCAATCGAAGTGTCAAAGGCGAGGGTTGCAGCTCAAGTCCCACCAACAAACAGATGGGCACCTGTGGTGAAACTACTATCGGGTATTCCATCGTTAAAAATAAACGGTATGTCCACAAGAGAAATGGGCGCGGATGAAAACCCGAAAAGGCGCCGTGAGTAAAAATAGCAGAAGCGCCGGCGAGCTTAACGAAAACCCGAAAGGGCGCAATCTTGTAAAAAAACCTGAGTGAGATCCTTACGACCCACAAAGGAGCAACACACTTAGGAGTCCGCACAATCCCTAAGGAGAAATTACACTTATGATCCTCACGACTCGTAAGGAGAATTTCCCCCTATGAGACCATCACGGCTCATAGGATTCAAAAGTCTTAAGCTACAGGGATCTGAACCTGTTCTTAAGCCGTCATATTCCCCTAATATTGCCCTACAGGGGTCCTATATTGACCCTTGTATACAATCCACGGGCACAAATAAATATTCTCTCACCAAGTTCTATCAATAGCGAGAATGGTCCCCATATGGTGAACGGCACTTATAAGTCCTCTCGAATTGTAAGGAGAAAACACTCTTGTAAAATCCTTACAACATACAAGAGAAAACACACTTAGAAATCCTCACGATTCCTAAGGAAAAAATACGCATACGAGATCCTCTCGACTTGTAGGGAGAAATACCGAAGAAAATACACCTACGAGATCTTCTCGATTTGTAGGGAGAAATACCTTTATGAGATCCTTACGGTTCATAAAGTCAAAAAGCCATAGTCGAAAAGGATCCTAACCCTGTTTGCTAAGCCATCTTTATTTAAATCGACAAAGCTAAATGATGATTCGGTCCTAGCAAGGTTCCAGTTGTAGCGGTGCTGATGCCTAAATAGGTATCAAATTTCAACTCCTCTCACGGCAAATGATGGTTCGCTCCTGGCAATATCCCAGTGGTAGTAATGTCGATGCCAATATTGGTATCAGATTTCAAATCCCCAACTAAAAAAATAACCGAAATGATTGGGCACCACGGATAAAAAGCCAAAATGATTGGACAATCACGACTTTCACGATATAAAAAGCTGAAAAGATAGAGTATCGCGGAAATAAAAATTAAAATAAAATAAAATTTCCTCTGCCCTGCAGATAGGTCCACACCGACCCCTGTATATAATCCATGGGCACAAATGAAAGAAAGGGAACCATATTTTTCCACCAAGCCCCGTCAAAGGGAGAGCCAGATCTCGACGACAATATTTACAGCCTAGAGATCAGCTCGACGTTCTTCTCATTCCAACATGGTGCTAATGTGACGTCAACAAAGCTCCAAGAAGCCAAATCAAAATGGAGTGATGGCAAAATCCTAGCTCCAACTTGACGTCCTTCTTATTCCAGCAAGGTGCAAATGCGACGTCTACAAGGACCCAAGGGTCAAATAAAAGTGGAGCAATGGCATATTCCTAGCTCTAGATCTCGACGGCAACATTACTCCCTAGAGATCGACTCAACGTGCTTCTCATTCCAGCAGGATGCAGATGCAACGTCATCATCAAAAAAAGAAAGCCCCAAGGGTCAAAGCAAAAAAAATGGAGTAACGGTAAAATCCTAGCACCAAGTCTTGACGGTACATATACAACCCAGAGACTATCACGGCGTTCCCCATCATTGCAGCAGGATGTGGACGCAACAAACAAATGAAATTGGAGTAATGGCGTATTCCTAGCTCCGGACTTCAACTGCAATACACGTGACTAGTTTAAAATATTGCACATTTGAATGAATATTTTTCTTACTATTGTTAAGTACTGAAAGGTGTTTATTGTAAATATATAACATATGTGGGTTTATTTGTAAAAAGTTTATTATCATATGTTTCTACATTTTAATTAACATAATGGGGGAAAATACATGTATATAATATTTATATGAAATATTAGTAATTAAAATATGCATATCATGTCAAATATTTCTAATCAATATTCTTAATATATATTATCATATAAAATGGTTAGGATAATATCTCAAAAATACCAAATACTACTAACACTTTGATTTGAGATATTGTGCAGATTAGCTCAGGTCTGAATCCAAGAGATCCGGGATAAATCAAGATATCTGGAGCAAATCTGCTAAAATATTGAATCAAATCGTAATATCTAGTAACGACAGAGACTCGGTTCATTATTATCAGAATATAGATATCTAGAGGATCTCCAAATATCAAAACAAGATAGCAGAAAAAATCCCAAGACCTGAGGCTACAAGAGTGCGGTGGATCCGCGGAAAATATAGGGGATATGCGGTGGAAGCGCGGCTGTTTAATGGCCGTAGGATTTGAGATTTTGTGGTTTGGATTCTAGCTGCATATTCTCAATTATGAAATCTAGGGTTTCTAGTTTCTATGACTATATAAGGGACCGAGATCTTCACATCAAAACTCATCACCGAAGATATCAAGAGATCCAAAGTGATCCACGCATTCGAGTGATCATCAGCTAGTCATCTACTTCCAATAAGATAGAGATCTAGAGCAACTAGGGTTCTTGTACTCTACCTTCAAAAGATTTGTAAATGCAAATAGTTGATTAATAAAGGTAGTATTTTGTTTAGTCTTTTTGCAATTAATTTCCGCATTTAATTTCTGCATCTTAATCATGTTTTTATTCTTTAACCTTTCTTCTAAGTCTCAAACCATGAGTGAGTAATTCCTAGTTTGCTAGGGTTCATAGGATAGGGTAGAACAATGGATGAGAAAATCATTTAATCTCTTTTATACATTTTAAAGTCTATAAACTTTAGCAAAATAAATGTTAATATTCTTCTCGGACGCGCTGCCAATTTATTGATAGTCACGACCACGATCTAAGATTTGTTTAACACTTGTTTTGTTAAGGGCTAGAAATGAATAGAGGACAAGGGTTAATAGTGTGGAAACCCTAGTTTCTTCCAAATACCTTAATCTACATCCATCGCTATCGATATAGTTTTAACTATTAAAAGATAAAAAAAGTCATTTTTAATTATTCATCCATTACTACCAAGTCCTATGAACCCTACAAGCCTTTTTCTTATAAATTCTACATCCGTATTAAAATAGATCTACAACCAATCATCTATCTTTTTATCAACTTGTCTAAAGCAAGAAAAAAGTTCACGTTTATTTGCGGATGACCCGTACTCATCGCGGCTAGCTACTAGCGACACCGTCTTGATTGCGGTTACTTTACGAACAAACACTTTTTAGCAAACCAATCAAATGGCGCCGTTGCCGGGGAAACGGTCGTAATTTTTTTCTTGCTATTCGGGTTGAATTCTTTTTAAATCCATAACATAAAATAAACAAAACTGCATCATATGTATCTAACGATTATTGTGCAAGTTTTGCAAGGGAATTTAGAGTAACTTGAGTAAGGAAACAGAGATTTAGAGACTTTCAACGTAGCACAGAAGAGCAGAGGGGAGCACTGAAGAAAATTTGGCAACCAATCCCACCACTTTGCGGTGGAACCGCGGCGGAAGTGAGGGTATTGGGGCAGAACCGCGGCGGATAGGATGAGTTGGGCCCCCAAAATCTTCAGGTAACTTTCTAATATCATTCTCTCTCCTCTAAGATCCAATAATATGATATTTCTTGCAGGATTCTTTGCAAATATTTCCGCTCAAAAATCTTTTTGCGTGTTTTGATATCGGTTTGTTTGTGCATATCTTAACCGGACATTAAGAGGCAATAACCCAAATCCAGATTAGGTGGGGATTTCATCACCCTTGCTAGGCCCCACAAATCATAAAACGAGCATACTATCACCCTACATTAATTAAAAAATATCTAGACCAATCCCCTAAGGACATTCACGCTCAATTAGGACAAAGGAAGGTCGTGGGTAATCTATTGCTTATCCGCATTTCTCTTATGGTGTCTAGACAAGTGTGACTAAGGAAAGTGGTTACTTAATTAGGCCCGCTATTTCGGTGATTCGTATAGCCCACTTACCTGGCCACAAGAGTGATAAATTGGTAGTAGAGGATTGATCATGCGACTTGTCCTTTGGAAGTCTGGGAGCGGTCTAGTGACTTGACTTAGGTGAACCTAGTTCTAGGGTTTGATTGTGCATTTTGTGATTTGTTTTGTCAAGCCTCATGTCCGACACTTTTTCAAAACAAACCTTCTAAAAATCATTCTCACACATGCTCCCATGTGCGCCAAACCCTCTTAGTGCATGATCGGCTGAACACGGGATTCTAGTGCCCGTCTTGTCCGCGTTTTTTCTATCGACTCTGAAGTTGGTACTTCTTCATCTTCTATTTCCCCTCCATCCACCACATCTCCCGAAATGGACGGATATCCATCAGGATTTAACGATACCATCCTTCCACCACCCGTAGGTGCGCAGAATCAACCGCGCATCTTTCTCCAATAAAGATGCTACCCCGTACGTGGGCCCCTTCCTACATGTATTTCTCTTCCACCAGCCAATGAGGATAATTTCGAAATTAAACCCCACTTCAGCAACTTGTTGACCAAACTTCACGGGCTTGAATCCGAATACGCATACGTTTCCATAACCAAATTCGAGAACGTATGTGCAATGATAAGCACTACCCCAACTTTTAGGGGATGCTATACGATTACGTCTTCTCCCTTTTACCTTGTGCGATCTAGCAGAAAAATGTCATTATAGCACCAAATAGGAAGAATCCGTTATAGCATTCCTTAAGAAATTCTATCCTCATCACAAAACCGTCCATGTTCGAAGCAAGATTAACCAGTTTACACAACTTCTCAACGAACCATTTTGGAAATGCTTTGAACGGTTTAAAGTTCTTCTTGTCCAATGCTATCAACACGGAATCGATAGATGGAAACTTTGCCGAATTATATATGAGGGTATTAATCCAGTGACAAAACAGATACTAGAAACCATTTGTCAATGTTATTTCATGTCTAAAAACGATGGCGAAGCTTGGCAATTCCTGGAAGATCTCGCTGAACAAACATTACAGTGGGAAAGCGTTAGACCAACTTTATCTTCATCTAGGGAAGGTATTCATCAGCTCGATATTTCCATCGTAGTAAAAGCTGAAATGGAAGCGATACAAAAGAAACTCGAAGCTGTAGAAAATAAATTTTCGTCAGCCTCCCTAAACCAAGTTACGCTCCCCAAAACCGTGTGTGGTTGCTGTTCTGACCCATCACATTTAACGGAAGAATATCCTTTAAATCCTCCGTTTCAAGGTCAAGAACAAACTAATGCTGCTTTTCAGCAACGATCTAGAAACGATCCTTATTCTTCCACATACAATCAGGGATGGAAGAATCATCCTAATTTTTCTTGGAACCAAAATCTAACTCAAAATCAAAACCAGTTCACAAGCAACTATCAAAGGCCTCCCCCATAGCAACAGCAGCTACCACAACAAAGTTAGCACCTCTTTCATCCGCAATATTTTCAAAATCCGGCCAACAACTTTGCACCTTATAATAATTCTTTCCCAACGGCCGGTACTGCTAAAACCTCTGCACTTGAATGAAACTTAGAAATGTTCATTAAACAGTCTACACAAACGACGGTTAATTTAACATCTTCTAACCAAACGTTAGTGCAACACACTGCTTCCCACGGGGAAAGCATAAAATCGATAGAAGCACAACTTGCACAGTTAAATACCGCAATGAGTGAGAGAGAGAAAGGGAGACTTCCATCTCAACCTCTATCAAATCCTGGCCACTCACAAAGCGCAAAAATCTCTTTTAACCAATAAAATCATAACGTGAGTGTCGTAACTACGTTGAGATCGGAAAGAGTGATGCACAAACAAGTTGGGGAATAAGTTGAAGTTGATGATGATGAAACCCCGGCTACTACTTCTAACCATAATTCGTCTAGTCCATCATATTCTGAGCCTATTCTCCATTCTTCACTAGGCTCAAACCCTCAGCCCACTTTCTTGGATAAACCTCAAATGATCCTAAATCTAATTTTGGGATCCATTCCATCCCTACAAACTTCTCCACAAATGTTGGACCCAACCCTTATTGATAAAGCTCCATTTCCAAACAAGTTGAGGGCCAACAAACCAAATGCACAAATGGAGAAAATTGTGGAAATGTTTAAGCAAGTTAACATAAATATTCCTTTCCTAAATGCTATTCAACAAGTTCCGTCTTATGCAAAAATCCTTAAGGACTTGTGCACTAGGAAGAGAAAAACTCAAGTGCCTAAAAAAGTTTTCTTAATGAGTAATGTGAGCACCGCTTTTACCTAACAGTTGCCGAAGAAACGTAAGGACCTCGGTTGTCCTAAAATATCTATAACTATTGGAGAAAAAAGCATTAATCACGCCTTACTCGATCTAGGAGCTAGTGTTAACTTGCTCCCGTATTCTGTGTATGAGCAGTTAGACATAGGAGAGTTGAAATCTGCGCACTGCACTCTCCAGATGGCTGATCGATCTATCACCCACCCTAGGGTGATCTAGAGGATGTGTTAATCAAAGTCGGGGAATTTATATTCCCTACGGACTTTATAGTTCTAGATACACAGCCTGTGGCGAACCCACGGAACCAAATCCCGGTGATTCTCGGTCGGCCTTTTCCAGCAACTTCCAATGTTGTAACAAATTGTCGTAACGGTTCTATGAACCTATCCTTCAGAAAGATGACAATTGAGCTTAACATTTACAGGCTAGGAAGTCAACCATCTGAACCTTCTGCTCATCTAATCGATATATGTTCTGTCAACGAGATAGATTCCGACAGCTGTGAAGTTGAGGAATATTGCGTTAATGATCTCGACGGCACTAGTGCGTCATTTTTTGATCCAGCAAACCACTATACTAGTGAGGACCCTTTTGAAAAGTCCAACCATGAGTTCGAATCCTTTGGCTTGTCGCAAAAGTTAGTTGAGCCTTCCGAGTTTATATCATACGCTAGCTATGAACCTCTTAACGAGTCCGAGTATAATTCCCCTACCTTACCTTCTCCGCCGACACTAGATCTCAAACCACTACCTTCTCATCTTAAATATGCATATTTAGGTGAGAATGTGTCTTTGCCCGTTATCATATTCGCTTCTCTAGATTTAGAGCAAGAGAGCGCTCTTTTGTCGGTCTTGAGATCAAATCGGCAAGCTTTTGGTTGGACAATGGCAGACATCAAAAGGATTAGTCCCTTGATTGTTGAATATCATATACATTCAATGGATGAAACCAAACCAACCCAAGACCCACAAAGACGGTTGAATCCCGTCATGAAGGAGGCGGTAAAGAAAGAAATCATCAAATTCCTAGATAATGACATAATTTACCCAATATCTGATAACCAATGGGTAAGTCCTATTCATGTGGTCCCTAAAAAGTCTGGCATCATGGTCATAACAAATTAGGCTAATGAGTTGATTCAAACACGCACCCAAACTGGGTGGCGGGTATGTATTGATTATAGGAAACTCAATGCCGCAATGAGGAAAGATCACTTCGCTCTACCTTTCATTGACCAGATGTTGGATCGATTAGCCGAGCATGAATATTACTGTTTCTTGGACAGATACTCGGGCTATAACCATATCCCCATCGCCGAAAAGGATCAAGATAAGACAACATTTACATGTCCTTGTCTAGAATTTTCTGGAGATATTTATGGATGATTTCTCCATATTTGGGGATTCTTTTGAGGAATGCTTACGTCATCTTGACGTTGTTCTTACCCGTTGTATGGATAAGAATTTAACTTTAATACCCTAATTCATTTATACCAGTTCTAGTTCATGTATTTCTTTATTTATGGTATTTTCCTGATTTACTGTGTTTTGAGTGCGAATAGTGTTTTTGATTTTGTATTTGCATTCTACCCGACCCTCTTGCTTGAAACCAATCTTGATTCATGTTTGTAATTTATCCTGGCTTGTTATGAGGATCCGTGCACTTTCATGTTGTTTATTTTACATACTGCATATTGGCATTATATCTAGCATCTGCACATTTTTATATAACATTTAACGTCACATAAAATATTTCAAAAATACATTGCATGGCCTGCATGATACCCCTGACCCTGTGATAGTATCCGCGCATCTTGTTCTCGTCCCGTTCAGTGAAACGGACTTGTTTGGATGGTTATGCGCACGTACGTGCATCCATTCTTGGGGGTATGCATTTTCGTTATCCGGATATTCTGTTTTAGTTTTGGTCGACACGTATATTTTTCGTATTTTAAAACTAGATTTTTAGACTCGACCCGGGCGTGTTTTGGACTATTTTTGTATTAGTCAAAATATCAAATTTTAACTAATATAATATTCTATATATTAAACTGTTTATATACGATTATAAATATAAAATATATTTTTATATTTTAAAAAAATCCTAAATCCAAACAACTCTCCCTCTCTCTCTTACAGTTCTCTAGCTCTTTCTTTCTCCGTTTACTTTATATAGTAATTCTTTTTTTTTTTAAAAGAAAACTTTTTTCTCATCCCCATAATCACGTTCCTTCTCTCTCTCTCCTTCTCTGCTTCTTCCTCACATTTCGTTTTCCCGCCTCTTCTTCCTCGCGTGAACCCATGCCGCGCGTCGCGCTCGTCTCCGTCACCGCCTCCATCTTCGACCTCGCCTCCATCTCCTCTACTCCTCTCTCCACTCTCCTTTACCGACTCTCCTTTGCAACCCCTCACTCGACGTCGCCTGCATGAACCCGCCGTTTCTTCCCCGCTCGAACCCATCACGACCCCTCGCCTTCGCCCTCGACTTTGCCCACCTCTTCGTCTTCCTTCTTTTCTCCTCCTCTGCAGCCTAACCCCGACGACAACCCAACCCAACGACTCGAGAACCCCTGCACGTGCGACCCCATGAACACTGCAACTCTCGCTGCATCCTCACGTCACCGGAGCTCCGACACGGCCGACCTCACGCCCTCATCACCACGACCTACTCCCTTTTCCTCTCCTCCTCGACCACCTCACCTCGCTTTTCTCCCTCTCTTTCCCGACCGCTGGAACCAACCCGAGCCCCTGCACAAGCCTCGTCGCGTCCACCGCCGGCGACTGCCCTCGTCACCTCCACCTGCATCATCTTCCTCTCTCCTCCCTCTCCCCAGATCCTGAGACCTGAACCCTGCACACAAGAACCCTGCATATAACCCCGACTCGACTTCATTAACCCACAGCCTTTCTTGTCGTGAAACCTCGCCGGAACCCTCATCATCGACGGCGTCACCATCTCTGTTCTATCCTCTGTCCCATAACCCTCGAACCAAACACCAAACCCAGAACACAAACTTCTTCTTCTTCCTTCTCTTTCTTCTTCTTTTCTTTCTTCTCTTTACTTTCTTGATTCCGTTTCCCGGTGATCGCCGGAGCCATGCCCATCACAGACAATCCAGGCGACCCAGTGGACATCCCTATCCAGCGTGGTCCGTTCTTGCATTGCTTGGTTCAGTCCTGTGTGCGCTGCGTGTGCGTAGCGACATTTTACCGACATCGGACGCTGCGTTTACATCCGTCGTGAGATCCAATCGAGGAAAGTTTATCTTGCTACATACTATATTACTGTATTTACATCTATTTGAATAAATATAACACTTGTATTTTAAATCATGCATCCCATGTTTAGTTTTGCAGTTTTACGACATCCGTATGCATCCGTACAAGTTATTTCACATCTAGTGCATGCAAACCTGTCTTGTTACATACTATATTACAATATACCGCATCCAATGGAATATTTACATCTCATATTATTTAGTTGTACCTCCTGCATTTACCAGTTTATCATTTTACTGTTATATGACGTCCGTGTGCATCCGTATCATTATTTACATGTCTAGTCACATGCTAAATCATCTTGCTACATGCTAGGTATAGTATTATGCATCCATATGAGTAAAATGTTACCCGTTTATCATATTGTACATACATACTGAAGTTTTACTGTTTTCGGATACCCGTTTGCATCCATATCATTTAAAATATATATAATTGCATCTATAGATCACATTAATTCATATTATTATTGTAGCAACACCCCATGCTTAATAATGTACATTCTAATTAGTAATGGAACTATAAATGTAACCCCTAATCGATATTTGTGCATCCATACCATTAATTCTATATCTATTCACATACCATGTCACATTATTACATATTGTTGTTATATTGATTGGTGTGAAAAATCGTGTTTTTAGTTTAACCGCAATCAATAACGGTGTCGCACGTAGCTAGACCGAGGTGAGTACGGGTCGTCCTCTGGGAAACGTGGAACCTTTTACTTTTACTTTAGATGTGTTGAGAAAGAGAGGAGGAAGAAAGAATTTGTTGAATGGTTTCTAGATCTACGTTAAACAAGAATGTAAAATATAGATCTAGATTATTTTAGAGATTTAAATAATATAATAATAGGGCTTGTAGGGTTCGTTAGGATTTAGTAGTTATGGAAGATTAATTAAAAGTTACCCTTTTTATCCATTAATAGATTTAGAACTAGAACGACGGTGATGCGTGTAGATTAGGGTTTCTGGAGGGAAAAGGAATCCCACTCGTAACCCTTATCTCGACACGGAACTCCGTTCATATCTAGCCTTTACCAAAACAATCATTAATCTAATCTCTAATCGCGGTCGGAACTAGCAAAGAATTGCTAGCGCGCCCGATTAGGATGTTAATGATTCTTTTGATAAAGTTCCTAAACTTTATAGGACTTAAAAAGGGTTTAATTATTTTCATCGTCCATTAGCCTACCCTAATCCTACGAACCCTAACAAGCGGAGAATTACTCGCGCATGTTGGGAAAAGAAGATGAAAAGATAGAGAGGGAAAACATAATGTAAAATGCAAAAGAATTAAATAAAACAACTACCTTTATTAATCAACTTGAACAATCTACACTTTGATTCCTTAGAAAATGATTACAAAGACTAGTTTGCTTCTCGATCTCTTCTAAGGAGGTAGATGAACAGTTGATGATCAGCCTGGATGCGTGAGCCGTCTTGGACTTCGTGATCTCTTCGGCTTGATAGCTTTTCCAAGAGGCCCTCGGTGCCTTTTTATAGTGCGAAGCCAGAATCTTTTTGTTGAGAAGTTGGTAAAATTCAGCATTTGAAAATCTCCCAAAATATTACTTTCTCTCTCCTCATAATTGCGGCGGTTCCGCGGCCCCAGGGTGGGTTTGGCCGCGGAACCGCGCTCGATGGTGGGGATCTCTCTGTTATTTCTCTTGGGCTCTCTGATGGTGACATTTGGTATTCCTAAACATCTTCAGAATCTGAAAATATTTTCTCGGCTGCTTCCAGACTTAGTCTCCAAGTTTGCTCTTTAATTTGGAAAGTATTCTTCAACAAATTGATTTGTTTATTAAATCCTTCATAACAACTTGGAAATAATCTGCACAACAACTCAAATAAGATTTTAGTAGACTTTGTTCTACTAGGATTAGACCAGTAATATTATTTGCATACATTTTCCTACCAAATGATAATTAAATATATTAACACATGGAAAATAATGTTTTTACACATAAACCCTCATATGTTTAATATATTATAATAAAGTCCTTTTTTTAATATAAAAATGGTAGGAAAAATGTAATACAAATGTGCAGTTTTATCGACTGAACAAATACCCCCAAACTTATCTTTGATCGTCCCGAGCAAATTAGTTTATTTAAGAGGAGAAAAAAGAAAGGAGAAAACTAAGCACACTTTCGTAGGCAGACACGATTGCACTGAGCACGTGCAACAAGCCGTTAAACCTCTAGGTGTCCCTAGTAGGAGGAGTGTTGTCTCCTGAGGGTTTTCAGCGGATTACACCCACAAAATCCAATAACAAAAGAAAGATGGTGAGATTTACATATAAAGATAAGAACCATAAAAGAAAGGCCTTGAAAAGAAGAGTTTCCAACTATACTAGCTTTTCAGTTGTCATGAGCCCTATCTTAATAGTCATGAAAAAATGTTAGAAATCACATCATCCCTCAATAAAACATCGTCTTTATTCTTCATTCCTACCTTTCATCCAAACATTGATCATATAACCCCACGTGTGTGTAAATAACATCCCTACACTCGGAGAATTCAATTCAAGCTATCATACTCTTGTCCATCTACCTTAGTACTTTTTAATTTGTTGAATATTTAGGGTTGCTCACACACTTTCATGCGACCGTTAATACTTCTTGAGGTACTAACCGACCGATTACTCATGTGCTTGCAGATTCGGTGATAGTATTTTCCTCGTCTTGCACCACCTAAGGCTTAGCAGTGACTCCCAGACCAGTTGGCCTTAGGGCACTAGGTGAAGAGGCACCCTCGCTATATTTTTTTATTGCTGCCTTGGCGATACAAAACCAGTGTTCATTTTTTCTTTTCACCATTTTTATATTTTCTTCATTTTTTTATTTCCTTCATACTTTGGCTTTTAGACAAGAGTATTTCAAGGTATTCTCTACTATCCCGAGTTTCAAGACGTGTGTAGGTGCATATTGTAGGGTATCAACATTCAAATGTTTGGTTTCCAGAATAGAAACTATTTTTCAGACTTATTTTTATCCTCAAATTAGTGACTTCCTTCATCTTACTAACCCTTGGGACAACAGCTCATAACTACTTATTACTAGTTCGTATAAGAAAACTTCTAATTTTCTTGGTTTTCTTAAACTATTCCTATCTTTTGGATGTAATTTTTCACTTTCTATTCTTTTGTTATAATTTTTTTTTATTTTTATTTTAATGCCCGGTGTCAAAGATAATTCAGTGAATACAAACCTCCCCCCCAAACCTGTTTTCAGCAGTGTCCTCACTGATGTCATCCGTTAAGCTCAAAAACCTGTAGACTTGGGAGGAAATTATTAATGGGGGCAAGAATATATGAAAGTGAAAATCCTCCCCCAAACTTATTTTAGGCTCACAATTTTGTAAAAATCATTTTCTTTCAAGAGCCAAAATATACCACCCCTCCCCCAAACTTGAGTTAAACATTTTTAATCTTTTAAAATCACACGAGGGGGTCAAGGTTATTGGTCAATGCCAAGCTTTGCAAAGACCGAAGGTCAACACCAACCATTCAAAAATTTTATCGATGAAGCACCAAGGTTGGTGGAAGAACATGTCACCTATTGACGTGAAGAAGTGGGGAGGTGACAAGAGGTGTATTGGAAAATGATTGCGTCTCAATTTGGAGAGACGACACAGTGATAGTAATGATGGATTACTCGCATTATCATGATTGTCCAAAAGAGGGGGTGGAGGTCCAATTTCTTCATCTTGGAGTTGATTCATCTCAACACCCGTGTCTTGTAAAAATGCGAGTTCATCAGCGAAAATTTCCTCAAAGCTTTCATCGATACCCCGAAAAATAATGTCATCGGAAAAAATGGGGTGATCGTCAGACTCAATATAAGGTTCTTCATTAGATGTTGACCCGGACAACTTGGTGGAAGAGTAAATGGTTGGGTCAAACAACAACATATGAAAAGAGTCTGTATCATGAGGTTGATCAAATTCGCTGCTGTCGACATCCATTAATTCGACAGAACACACATGAGCATAGGGTTCGGAGGGTTCACTTCCCAACTTGTAAATGTTAAGCTCAATTGACTTCTTCCCAAAGGATAGGGTCATAGAGCCGTTTCTACAATTGATTACCGCGTTGGAAGTGGCCAAAAAGGGTCGACCGAGTATCACCGGGATTTGATTGCGTGGGTTTGCCACAGGTTGTGTATCTATAACGATAAAGTCCACGGGGAATATGAATTCCCCGACTTTGATTAACACATCCTCTAGCTCACCCCTAGGTTGGGTGATAGATCGATCGGCCATCTGAAGAGTGCAATGCGCCGGCTTTAACTCTCCGATCCCTAATTGCTCATAAACAGAATACGGAAGCAAGTTAACACTAGCACCTAAATCGAGTAGAGCACGATTGATGTTTTTACCCCCAATAGAAATTGAAATTGTAGGACTTCCGGGGTCCTTTCGTTTCTTGGGAAGTTGTTGTGTAAAAGCAGTGCTCACATTACTCGCAAGGAAAACTTTTTTAGGTACTTGAACTTTTCGCTTCCTAGTGCACAAGTCCTTTAGGATTTTCGCATATGACAGAACTTGTTGAATAGCATCTAGGAGAGGAATGTTTATGTTAACTTGCTTAAAAATTTCCACAATCTTCTCCATTTGTGGACTAGGTCTGTTGCCCCTCAACCTGTTTGGATAAGGTGCTTGATCAATAAGTTTTGGGTCCAACGTTTGTGGAGAAGACTGTGGGGATGGATTCGATCCCAAAACCGGAGTGGGAATCGACTTAGATAGATTTGGCGAAATGGGCGAAGGGTTCGAGCCTTGGGGAAAACGGAGAATAGGCTCGGGTGAAGGTGGGAGACTAGACGAATTAGGGGAAGAAGAAGAAGAAGGGGTATCAAATGTGTCACTATCATCAACTTGCTCACCCACTTGGTTGTTCAGCACTTTTCCCGATCTCAACGTGGTAACAGCACTCACATTATAACTTTGTGAGTGGCCAGGATTAGGTATGGGTTGAGATGGGAGTTTCCCTTTCTCTCTCGCACTCATTGCGGCGTTTAACTGTGCGATTTGGTTTTCTATTGATTTGATACTCTCACCATGGGAGGAGGAGTTTTTCGTTAGGGCATCAATAGAAGACCTCATATCAGCCGAATTTTGCATGGATTGTTTCATGAACATATCCAAAGTTTGTGCAAGTGAGTTGTCAATACCGGCCACCTGTGGTGTAGAAATGTTGGCCGGATTTTGGAAATTTTGTGACTGAAAGGGGGGCTGATTCTGTGGTTGTGGTTGCTGTGGAGGAGGTCTTTGATAATTGCTTTGTTGGTTTTGATTCCAAGCAAAGTTAGGATGATTCCTCCATCCTTGATTGTACGTAGAAGAATAAGGGTCGTTTCTAGGTCGCTGCTGAAAAGCAGCATTAGCTTGAAACGATGCATTCATAGGACATTCTTCCGTTAAGTGTGAAGGATCCGAACAGCAACCACAGACAGTCTTAGGAAGCGTAACCTGATTTAGGGAGAATGATGAGAATTTATTCTCCATAGCATCGAGTTTCTTCTGCATCGCTGCCATTTCGGCTTTTACTGCGATGGAAACATCGAGTTGGTGAATACCTCCCTTAGTTGAAGGTGGTCTTACGCTTTCCCACTGCAAAGTGCTTTCTGCGAGGTCTTCCAGATATTTCCAAGCTTCACCGTCATCTTTAGACATGAAATTGCATTGACACATTGTTTCAAGCATCTGCTTTGTCGCTGGATTAATACCCTCATATATAATCCGACATAAATCCCATCTTTGTATTCCGTGATGGGGGCATTGGACAAGCAGATCTTTGAAACGTTCAAAGCACTTCCAAAATGGTTCATTGGGAAGCTGGGTGAACTGGTTGATCTCGCTCCTAACATGTGCAGTCTTATGATTTGGGTAAAACTTCTTAAGAAATGCTACGACGAACTCATCCCAATTAGTGATAGAGTGTGCGGCAGTATTATAAAGCCATTTTTCTGCCAAGTCGCACAATGTGAATGGGAGAAGACGTAAGCGCATAGCATCTAAAGTCAATTGTGAAGTACCCATCATTGCGCATACGTTTTCGAATTTGGTGATGAAAACGTACGCGTCTTCCGACTCAAGCCCGTGAAATTTGGGCAGCAGGTTGATGTAGTGGGGTTTAATTTCGAAATTATCCCCGTTAGGTGGTGGAAGAGATAGACAAGTAGGAAGGGGACCACGAATAGGATAGCATCTCTCTTGAAGAGAGATGCGCGGTGGATTCTGCGCACCTGCGGGTGGTGGCAGCGTGGTGTTATAATTAGATGGAGTGTCGTCCATCACGATCGATGTGGTGTGTGGTGGGGGAAAAGAAGATGAAGAAGTACCGACTTCGGTGTCGATAGAAGGAACGCGGACAAGACGGGCACTAGGATCCCGTGTCCAGCCGAGCATGCACTAAGCGGGTTTAGTGCAAGTGGCAGCGTGTGTGTGATTTAAAATTGGCTTGTTTTGAAAAATATGGGACTCAAGACAAATCTCCTTAAGATGCACAAGCAACCCTAGAACTAAGGTCACCTAGGTCCAGTCTCTAGACCGCTCCTAGACTTCCAAAGGACAAACCGCAGGATAAATCCTCCACCGTCTCCGTACTACCCTTGTAGCGAGGTAAGTGCCAGGTAAGTGGGAAGGAACCACCACAACAGTGGGCCTAATTAAAAACCACTAGCCTTTGTCACACTTGCCTAGGCACTACAAAAGTAATGCGGATAAACGATAGATTACCCACGACCTTCCTCTGTCCTTATTGAGCGCGACAGTCCTTAGAGTCTGGTCTAGATATTTTTTAAATTAATGAAGGGTTGATCTATATGCTCGGTTTGTGATTTGTGGGGCTTAGGAAGGGTGATGAAATCCCCACCTAATCTTGATTTGGTCTTTGCCCCTTAAACTCCGTATTAAATATGCAAAACAAAACCAATCACAAAACCTTTGCAAAAAGATTTTTGAGCGGCGCGATTTTGCAAAGAATCCTGCAGAAAATAGATTTTATTGGATTTGAGAGGAGAGAGAAAGAGTTAAGAAAGATACCAGAGAAGTTTGGAACCCTAGATCTCTAGTTTCCTCAAGTCCGTGACTCCAGATTCCCTCGCAAAATTCACACACAAATCGTTAAATATGCAATTTGCAGTTTTGTGTTAATAATGATATAAATCATCTAAGAATTCAACACAAATAGTAAAAATAAAAAATTACGCACGTATCCCCGGCAACGGCGCCATTTGATTGGTGTGAAAAATCGTGTTTTTAGTTTAACCGCAATCAATAACGGTGTCGCACGTAGCTAGACCGAGGTGAGTACGGGTCGTCCTCTGGGAAACGTGGAACCTTTTACTTTTACTTTAGTTGTGTTGAGAAAGAGAGGAGGAAGAAAGAATTTGTTGAATGGTTTCTAGATCTACGTTAAACAAGAATGTAAAATATAGATCTAGATTATTTTAGAGATTTAAATAATATAATAATAGGGCTTGTAGGGTTCGTTAGGATTTAGTAGTTATGGAAGATTAATTAAAAGTTACCCTTTTTATCCATTAATAGATTTAGAACTAGAACGACGGTGATGCGTGTAGATTAGGGTTTCTGGAGGGAAAAGGAATCCCACTCGTAACCCTTATCTCGACACGGAACTCCGTTCATATCTAGCCTTTACCAAAACAATCATTAATCTAATCTCTAATCGCGGTCGGAACTAGCAAAGAATTGCTAGCGCGCCCGATTAGGATGTTAATGATTCTTTTGATAAAGTTCCTAAACTTTATAGGACTTAAAAAGGGTTTAATTATTTTCATCGTCCATTAGCCTACTCTAATCCTACGAACCCTAACAAGCGGAGAATTACTCGCGCATGTTGGGAAAAGAAGATGAAAAGATAGAGAGGGAAAACATAATGTAAAATGCAAAAGAATTAAATAAAACAACTACCTTTATTAATCAACTTGAACAATCTACACTTTGATTCCTTAGAAAATGATTACAAAGACTAGTTTGCTTCTCGATCTCTTCTAAGGAGGTAGATGAACAGTTGATGATCAGCCTGGATGCGTGAGCCGTCTTGGACTTCGTGATCTCTTCGGCTTGATAGCTTTTCCAAGAGGCCCTCGGTGCCTTTTTATAGTGCGAAGCCAGAATCTTTTTGTTGAGAAGTTGGTAAAATTCAGCATTTGAAAATCTCCCAAAATATTACTTTCTCTCTCCTCATAATTGCGGCGGTTCCGCGGCCCCAGGGTGGGTTTGGCCGCGGAACCGCGCTCGATGGTGGGGATCTCTCTGTTATTTCTCTTGGGCTCTCTGATGGTGACATTTGGTATTCCTAAACATCTTCAGAATCTGAAAATATTTTCTCGGCTGCTTCCAGACTTAGTCTCCAAGTTTGCTCTTTAATTTGGAAAGTATTCTTCAACAAATTGATTTGTTTATTAAATCCTTCATAACAACTTGGAAATAATCTGCACAACAACTCAAATAAGATTTTAGTAGACTTTGTTCTACTAGGATTAGACCAGTAATATTATTTGCATACATTTTCCTACCAAATGATAATTAAATATATTAACACATGGAAAATAATGTTTTTACACATAAACCCTCATATGTTTAATATATTATAATAAAGTCCTTTTTTTAATATAAAAATGGTAGGAAAAATGTAATACAAATGTGCAGTTTTATCGACTGAACATATATCGACACCCCATGCTTGATATTTTACACCCTACATAGTCATGATGTAACCCCGATCGATATTTGTGCATCCATGCTTTTATTGTACATCCGTACTTTCACCCTGATTCAATACTTGCTACAGTTTGATTATGAGCACCCGTTTGATACCTGTGCACTACTTGACATGACCTGATACACCACCACTTGACATGACTTGATACATGTACACTACTTGACATGACCTGATATATCACTATTTGACATGTTACCTGATTCTGTTTCTAATGCCGACAATCCTGACTTGTTGTCCCGATAGACATATCATGTTGTCTGTATAGACAAACTTGTTCCTGCTTGATCCTGTGTTGGCATTAGCTTCGGATTTATCAATACCTGACTTGAACACATAACTTGGGGGTATTGGGAAATCAATGATGAAACCTGACTTATAACTCGACAGTTCGATACTTATACTGATCAGTTTTACGGGCTAGGCCAGCCCCGGGATGATGCTACTGACATCATTCATCTGTACATGTCACCTGTTTACTGCCTAGCGGCACGTCTCGGATTCAGCCCGAGAATCTTAACCGTGGTCCCGGGCATGCACGGGATACTATTGAGTTATATCGATGATTCATCAAATTGATTTCACAGACTTGAGAGTAGTTAGCCTAGTAGCACAATTTAGTTTCACCACTGCACTTCACATGTACTGTTACACTTCACTGTTCCATATCCCTGCTCACTTATTACATTCATGTTACTGTTTATGATTCATGCCTGCATAACTTGTTACCCCCTGATTATATTATTATTGATGTTATGACGCACTGACGTCTGGGTTTTGCATGGCCCAGATTCTCTACCTTGTCGCAGGCTAATCAGGAGTATTTCCACCGTCAGACCGAGCAGTGAGGATCCTGTTAGTATCCAGTTTAGTTATATTACTTTCCAGATGTTACTGTTTATTGGATTTATTGCTTTCGCATATTATTTCTTGACTCGTTTATTCTGGCTCATGGACATGTACTAGATAGTTTATTTTATTTCTATTGTTCTTGATATCTCTAGACAGCCGTAATGTGACTGTGGAGGGATATTTTCTATCCACAGGTAGCATGGTTGGCTCTGTCACGTTCCTATCTTAGCGCACTCTGGGAAGCGGAGCATGCCGTTAACTTTGAATTTGGAAAAATGTCATTTCATGGTTCAAGATGGTATTGTCCTTGGGCAAATCATTTCACGAAAAGGCATGTAGTTAGACAGAGCAAAAATAGATGTCAATCATAACTTTCTTCCTCCCAAATGCGTCAAAGATGTACGATCATTCCTTGGTCATGCAGGATTTTATAGGAGATTTATTAAGGACTTCAGCAAAATTGCTAGACCCTTAACTCTTCTCTTGGCCAAGGATACAACATTTCATTTCGATTCGGATTGTGAGGCTACTTTTGAATCACTTAAAAGCTCTCTCACTACAGCCCCCATTCTGTCATCTCCGGACTGGAATCTCCCTTTTGAGCTTATGTGTGTTGCATCCAATTTTGCTATTGGTGCAGTCTTAGGAAAACACATTGATAAGATGCCACATGTAATTTACTATGCAAGTAGGACCTTGAACGATGCCCAAATGAATTATAAAACTACCGAGAAAGAACTCTTAGCAGTTGTATTTGCATTAGAAAAATTCAGGCCCTACTTGATTGGCTCTCCATTAGTATTTTACACTGATCGTTCCGCCCTATGACATCTTTTATCGAAGAAGGATGCTGAAGCCAGGCTAATACGTTGGATCCTGTTGTTACAAGAATTTGATCTTATCATACGAGACAAGAGTGGATGTGAAAACGTCGAAGTCGGCCATCTTTCACTTCTTTCTTTTTCACTAATGTCGACCTTTCCAATAAACGAGTCCTTTCCTGACGAATAACTCTTGACCATATCCTATGAATCTTGGTTCGTGGATATTGCGAATTATTTAGCAACGAGACTTCTACCCAGCGAATGGTCAACGCAAGAAAATCATCGATTTCTATCCCAAGTAAAACACTTTTACTGGGATGAACCTTATTTGTTTAAGTATTGTCCCGATCAAATCATTCACCGATGTGTCCCTAATGATGAATTCAAGAGTGTATTGTCTTTCTGCCATGATCAGGCATGTGGCGGTCACTTTGGTCCATGGAAAACGGTAGAGAAAGTTTTGTAATGTGGATTTTATTGGCCAACATCATTTAAAGATGCATATGATCATTGCAAAACTTGCTCACGGTGTCAACACATAGGTCGGATTTCACGGAGAAATGAGATGTCACTCCAACCTATCTTGGTTGTGGAGATATTTGATGTTTGGGGAATTGATTTTATGGGCCCATTTCCCAACTCTTTTGGGAATTTATATATCTTATTAGCGGTTGATTATTTCTCGAAATGGATGGAAGCGGTACCGTGTCGCACTAATGACAACAAGGTTGTTATTAAGTTCTTGAAAGAAAATATCTTTTCGTGATTCAGACACCCTCGCGCTATAATTAGAGACAACGGGACACATTTAAGAAATCAGTCTTTCGAGGCTTTGATGCGGAAATATTCAATCAACCACAAACTTTCTACACCCTATCATTCCCAAACGAGCGGGCAAGCGGAGATCTCCAATAGACAGATCAAACAAATTTTGGAGAAAACGGTTTCTAAGAACCGTAAAGATTGGTCAACCAAATTGACGGATGCTCTTTGGGCATTTCGTACCACTTATAAGACCGATCTTGGTATGTCTCCACACCGACTAGTGTTCGGGACGGCTTGCCACCTTCCTGTCGAGATCGAACATAATGCAATGTGGGCTATTAAAGAGCTTAATTTTGATTTTGATCAACTCGGCAGCTATCAGAGCTGTAATTAAATGAGCTAAGCGAACTTCGCGATGAAGCTTACGATAATGCGGTTATAGTAAAGAACCAGACTAAAGTATTCCACGATAAAAACCTTTTGAGAAAAACTTTCACACCGGGACAACAAGTCCTTCTTTACGATTCTTGTCTTCACCTTCATCCAGATAAGCTAAAATCTCGTTGGAAATGACCTTTTGTGGTGCGACATGTGTACCCGCACAGTGCAGTGGATATAGAAAATGTTAAAAATGGTTCTATTTTTAAAGTAAATGGGCATAAATTAAAACCGTACATTTCCGCTCACCCAGCGGAGGAGCTCCTGTTCTTACAGGTGCCGCTTTATCACAACTAACTTTCCTCCGCTTCCCCTCTATGTTTCGGTAACACTGTTTCATCTAAGAATGGATGTGAGTATAAAAAATATATAACTGAATATCTGTGCGTGCCAAAGAACAAGTTTGGGAGTAGTTTTTCATTTAACTATTATTTCACCCCTATTATTTTCCTCCCAAGTCTACAGGTCTATGCGCTCAGAGAACAACATCAGTGAGGACACTGCTGCAAACAGGTTTGGGGGAAGTTTTGCATTTACTGATATATCATTTGGCACTAGGCACAATATATATAAAAAAATTCGATCATATATAAATTTTCTTGGAAATGAAAGTTAGAAAGTGAAAAATGCATATGATAGGAAGGAGAGGTTTAAGAAAAGCAAAAAAATTAGATATTTTAAAACAAAACTAGTAATAGGTAGTCATGAGCTGTTATCCCAAGGGTTAGTAAGATGAAGGAAATTACTAATCTACGGATAGAAATAAGTCTGAAAAATAGTCCATGTTCTTGAGTCCAAACATCTGAATGTTGATATCCTACTATACGCACTTGCACACTTCATGAAACTTGGGATAGTAGAGGATATCTCGAAATGATCTTGTCTAAAAGCCTTAGCATGAAAGAAAAAAGTATATAAATCAACAAAATATAAAAAAATGGCGAAAAAAATGAACACTGGTTTTGTAATTACTTAAGGCAGCATAAAAAAATAGAGCGTAGGTGCCTTATCACCTAGTGCCTTAAACCAACTAGCTTGGGAGCCGCTGCTAAGCCTTAGGTGTTGCAAGACTAGGATATTGCTAATTACGCCTAAAAAAGTGAGAATATTTGGTAATCGGTTGGTTAATAACTCAAAAAGTATTAACGGTTGCATGAAGAATGTGTGAGCAATTCCATCTATAAAACATTCGCTGACTAAAAAGTACCAAAGAAGATGGACAAGAGTATGATAGCTTGAATTGAATTCTCTAAGTATAGGGATGTCTTTTAAACACAACAACAACAGCTGAGCCTTTTATCCCAAGCATATGGGGTAGGCTACATGAACCAACATGAGAATCACGCCGGGTCCAGCACATGAATCCTCTGTCTCCACTCACTCCTATCGAACACGTAAAGGTATATGATCGATGTTTAGAAGAAAGGTAGAGAGGAAGACTAAAGACGATGTTTTATCGAGGGATGATGTGATTTCTGATATCTTTTTATGACTATTAAGATAGGGCTCATGGCTATTAAAAAGCGAGTGCAGTTTGGAACTCTTATTTTCAAGTTGTTTCTTTTATATATTTTTTATCTTTGTATGTAACTTTCTTCATCTTTATTTTATTATGGGATTTTGTGGGTGTAATCCACTGAAAACCCTCAAGAGACAACACTCCTCCTACTAGGAACATCTAGAGATTTAAAGGCTTGTTGCACATGCTAAGTGCAATCGTGTTGCCTACGAAAGTGTGCTAGGTTTTTTTTTCCTTCTTCTTCTCTTTAATAACTAGTTTGCTCAGGACGATCAAAGTTAAATTAGGGGGTAATTGATTAGTCTAAAATATTGCACATTTGAATGAATATTTTCCCTACTATTGTTAAGTACTAAAAGATGTTTATTGTAAATATAGAACATATGTGGGTTTATTTGTAAAAAGTTTATTATCATATGTTTCTACATTTTAATTAACATAATGGGAGAAAATACATGCATATAATATTTATATGAAATATTAGTAATTAAAATATGCATATCATATCAAATATTTCTAATCAATATTCTTAACATATAATATCATATAAAATGGTTAGGATAATATCTCAAAAATACCAAATACTGCTAACACTTTGATTTGAGATATTGTGCAGATTAGTTCATATCTGGAATCTAAGAGATCCGGGATAAATCAAGATGCCGGGAGCAAATATGCCAAAATATTGGATCAAATCGTAAGATCTAGCAACGGCAGAGACTCGGTTCATTATTATCAGAATATAGACATCTAGAGGTTCTCCAAATATCAAAACAAGACAGCAGAAAAAATCCCAAGACCTGAGGCTACGACAGTGCGGTTGATCTGCGGCAAATATAGGATATATGCAGCGGAAGCGCGGCGGTTTAATGACCGTAGGATTTGAGATTTTGTGGTTTGGATTCTAGCTGCATATCCTCAATTATTGAATCTAGGGTTTCTAGTTTCTGTGACTATATAAGGGACCGAGAGCTTTAGATAAAAAATCATCACCGAAGAGATCAAGAGGTCCAAAGCGATCCACGCATCCGAGTGATCATCAGCTAGTTATCTACTTCCAATAAGATATAGATCTAGAGCAATTAGGGTTCTTGTTTTCTACCTTTCAAAGGATTTGTAAATGCAAATTGTTGATTAATAAAGATAGTATTTTTATTAGTCTTTTTGCAATTAATTTCCGCATTTAATTTCTGTACTTAATTTCTGCATCTTAATCATGTTTTCATTCTTTAACGATTTTTCTAAATCTCAAACCATGAGCGAGTAATTCCTAACTTGCTAGGGTTCGTAGGATAGGATAGAACAATGGATGAAAAAATCATTTAACCTCTTTTATACATTTTAAAGTCTATAAACTTTAGCAAAATAAATTTTAACATCCTTATCAGGCGCGCTACCAATTTATTGATAGTCACGACCACGATTTGAGATCTGTTTAACACTTGTTTTGTTAAGGGCTAGAAATGAATAGAGTTCAATGCAAGGACAAGGGTTAATAGTGTGGAAACCCTAGTTTCTTCCAAAATACCATAATCTACATTCATCACTATCGATCTAGTTTTAACTATTAAAAAATAAAAGAAGTCATTTTTAATTATTCATCCATTACTACCAAGTCCTATGAACCCTATAACCCTTTTTCTTATAAATTCTACATCTGTATTAAAATAGATCTACAACCAATCACCCATCTTTTTATCAACTCGTCTAAAGCAAGAAAAATGTTCGTGTTTCCCTACGGAAGATCCGTACTTATCGCGGCTAGTTACTAGCGACACCGTCTTGATTGCGGTTACTTTACGAACAAACACTTTTTAGCAAACCAATCAACACGCAGCATGGAGGTCCTACAGATGTCTACCCTACTTAAGCAAAGAATTGAGATGACATCGTCAAAGCAAAAAAAAAAAGTAAAGTGACGGCATGTTCCCAGTTTTGGGTCTTAACGGCAACTCATATAAAACCTAAAAGACCAATGGAGATCATCCCACCCCAGAAGGGTGCGGTTATGGCTCATCGGGGCTCCAAATTGAGCCTAATCTTAGGTAAAAAGCGTCATGGAAAATTCCTAACGCTTACTCTTCCGATGGTAATATGTCCTAAGGAGATTACTTGAAGACATCTTGTCCAGCCCCCGAAGGGATCAAAGACAAGACAGTCGCAGGGCTACTCGAACAGCGGCTTAAAGACTGCATATCAAGGAATATATCAGCCAACGCGACAGTACCACAGACTAAAACCCTAGTACCACTGGACTTCTATCAATAAAGAGGGTTATCTATATTTCACGTTAGGATACACCTGCGTGATCCTCTCGACTCGTCTCGACTCGTAGGGAAAAACATCTTTATGAAACCCTCATAGCTCATAAAGGTGAAAAGCCTTAGGTGACGGGGATATGAACCTGTTTCCTAAGCACTGTAGCCCAGAAGTAGGTCCAAACTGACTCTTGTATATTATCCACGGGCCACATTCTCCAAAATCGCATATTGATGAGGAGGAAAAACTACTTACGAGTCCTCTCGACTCGTAAGGGGAAAATTCCCTTATGAGACCCTTACGACTCTCAAGAGAAAAAGCACTTAGGAGTTCTCACTACTTCTAAGGAGAAAATACACCTACGAGATCCTCTCGACTCGATGGGAGAAACATCATTATGAGATCTTCACGGCTCATAAAGTTGAAAAGCCTTAGGAGACAGGTTTAAACCTGTTTTCTAAGCCATCGCTGCCATACAAAAAGGTCCAAACTGACTCTTGTACACTATTCACGGGCCACATTCGCCAACAAAATGAAGAAGCCACTTGCGGGTCCCATCGACTCGTAAGGAGAAAATACTTGCGTGAGATCTTTACGACTCATGAAGATGAAAGACACTTAGGAATCTTCATGATTTCTATGGAAAATACGCACCTATGAGATCCTCATGACTCATAGGGAGAAAAACCTTCTTGAGACCCTTACGGCTCGTGAAGATGAAAAGTCTTTAGGTGACAGGGACCTAAACATGTCTCTTGAGCCATCAATTCTATAGAGATGCATAACTTGCACTACTTAACTTACGTACAGACCTACGTGGGCAAAGTAGTTGGAGGCATTTGTTCCCGCCAAAAAATTTTGCGAAAAAAAGCCTTAGGTATCAAATGGCAGTAATACGCTTAAGAAAATGTAAACCAGTATTTTCTGGGTTGTATTTTGTGAAACTCCTAAATGAGAATAAAATAAATTCTGATGGTATCGAAAGCATCTCAAAAATTCCTTCGATTTGATATATTACGGGCCTCATAACTCTTCCGGAATAAAAAATTATAAGCAAATGTGCAATGCACGTATAGTCTAAGTAATGCTCTATCACATGGGGGATACATTTTTAGTCCCACATCGGGAAAAAGAGAGATCCCTTCTCTACCAGTAGTAAGTTGATGTCGCGCACCCCGCGGGTTTGTGGGGAGACGGAATACACAAAAAATAATTTTTTCAAAGCTCGCAACACCAATAAAACTCCAGGATCTATACGGAACCTTAACTAGCTATAACTACTTGGAGGTTTAACTACTATGAAGAGTTTTATACCTCCTAGTTTCAAGTCCTTCGGGCCTTCTTGTCATCTTCTTGAGCTCCTCAAGTGTACGGATCGCGCTTGATCGTCGGCCACTTCGTGTCAAAGACGATCCACCCGAAAGTATGTATTTCAAGCTCCAACCGCTAAACCGAAATTACTAGGGTACCTAGTTTGCTAAGCTAAGTAGCCTAGAAGATGTATAGAATGATTATGGATTAATTTGTCTCAATTACCCTAGGTTTCTTAACTCAGGAGAGCTATTACGGTTTAAGGAAGAAGAAGAGAGCCTTGGAGGAGAGAGAGTGTTAAAGAGATAATGATTTTGAATAATGGCTAAGGGTTGAAGATAATGAAGCATATAATAAATCAATAATGAATCAACCATGCTTCAATAGTCATCAAATAATGAGTCACCCAAGTAGCCATGCTTCTATCATGTACTTAATAACATCTCATACCTCTACCTCATTATCCATTTAAGTAAACGGATTAAACCACAAATAAGATGTCTTCTTCTAGAAGCACTCTTGTAAAATTACAAGAATACCCCTCACCGTATATACATACCCGTATTCGTATTCTGAAAAATACGAATACCAAGAGACGAAAACAATCCAATAATCTAATACTAGAATCTGGTTTAAACCAAAGCCCACTAGTATTATCCTTCCAAACATCATCCGTGCACAAGTACACATATATGATCGAAACCCTGCCGTAAAACCATACGACATCTATATCGTTTCACCCAAAGCAGGAAACCCTCTATGTAGGACTCTAAAGACTCTACAGTACGCTGGCAGTGGGTTTAACTACAAGCACATCAGCGGTACTAGCTGCACGTAACGGCTACCCAGGTATCTGTCGATAAGAAGGCCGATGAGAAAACTCATCTGAACTCCTACTGAGCCTATCTGTGACAATCTCCGTACACTTCGGTCTGTTCGTCTAAGTCTATCGTATATCGGGCTTAAGGGGTGGTAAATGTTAGACCCTTAATAGCGCAATAAGTCGTGCCGGGGTAAAGCCTAATACACCATGAGAAACTACTGGAGTATCTAACAGTAAATCTCGCTTTCCCTGGCCAGGGACTTTGTGTAATGGCTTTCCGAACACAGCGCGATATCAACCCCTAATACTGGGAGAGACGAATCCTATCTAACCACTACTGCCTCCCAATGCTTCGGGACTGCACCCCCAACCACTACCTCTTTGCATGACTCATTTGAGCCGTGGTAAGGTAGTGATCTAAGTACAGCGGGAACACACTCGAGATGAATAGTGATGTCAAGTCATTGGACTAACCTATACTCATGCCACTTAAGAACTGCTGCCTGACGATAGGTATAATACCAACCAGCAATTCCCAACGAGTCCATCCAGTGTAACTCATAACCCAATGAGCAACTGTATACTATCTCCAGTACGATGTACTAATGGCTGTGGGACAGACCATCTCCCATGCTAGGATGAGAAGCGTATACACTAGTCTACTCTGGAGTATCGATGCCCCATCTCGATAATCCCATGACTAGGGACATGTATAAAGATGTGCTTATAGACTACCCAGCCCCCACTAGTGTGACTGCCATCACAACGCTGGTAGTCAAGCAAAGATCTTAAGGGCTCTACCAATATGTATAAGCGATATGCTAAAAGAAACACTGCACATATTAAGGTAGAATCAAACCAAGTAGCATACTACCATTTTGAGCAAGACTGTTATTATATCCGTGTATATCCCAAGCTTCCAAAGTGTAATATACAAACCAGTACTATACAATAATGGCCTCTAGGGCATATATCACTAACACCACTCCCGTATAAATAAGAGAGGATATCTCTTAGAAAAAATAGGATTCAATTCTCAAAAGAGCTTAGTTCTCCAAGTTAGGGCCTTATCTGCCTTCCCCATAATGTGCATATGCGCAAGCGCCATGCCCGTCACATGCAACGCACGTGCGCCCACCATGTGCGCACTACATGCGAGGATTCAATCCTCGAAGGAGCTTAGTTCTCCAATTTAGGGCCTTAGTTGCCCCCCCCCATGATGTGAAAGCGCCACGTGCGATGCACGTGTGCCCGACATGGCCCAACACGTGCGACACACGTGCGCGAATGCAAAGAAACCTATTTCAAGCAGCTAGAATTTTAAGCTCCAATTTGTTCTTCCTCCTAATGAATGGGATATGGTTCAAAGGGTACATCCCTCCACACTTTCGATACATGGCGTTGTAATCCCTCAGCGTCATCGGAGAGGTGATGGGTCCCAACGGCTAATGATCACTCTTTCTAAATAAGGAGGAGAGACCCTCCGTAAGCTTCTGTAAAAATACAGAAGGCTCTCAAAAGATTCCACAAAACAACAGAGAATTTAATTCTCAATAAAGAAGATCGTCTCTATTCTCAAAACCCTAAGTAAAGAAAATATCAAGATCCAAACATCTCTTTTACCTAACATATCTAAGGGCTTAACCCTTCTCAAAGAACTTAGTTCTTTTTATGGATCTGATATCCGCAAGACAAATCTCCCACAAATTGAGAATTTAATTCTCATCGGGAAGATCTTGTTTATGAGAATCAAAGATTAATAGAAGAACAAAATTGAAAAGGAAGAAGATGGAGTTTATAATACTCTAGGAATTTAGTTCCATCAAATCAAGAACTTAGTTCTTTAAGAACCCGATCCAAGATTCTTAAATTAAGCATCTTGGTGATCTTTAATGGTCAAAATACTATTAACAGAGGTTTAAACTCTCTGAAAACATGATTAGAACATGGATAAAAGAACATGGACAACATGGAGTTCATAATACTCCAGGAACTTTGTTCTTTTAAATCAAGAGCTTAGTTCTTAAAGAACATGATCCCAGATCCTCAGAAGAATGATCTTTGTGATCATTAATGGTCAAAATACCATTAACAGATATTTAAGTTCTTAAAAACATCAACAGAGATTAAATCTCCAAAAGAACTCAGCGCCTCACGTGAAAAGCACGTGAGCGCTCAAGGCCAAGTTATATAGCACCTCACGTGAAACACACGTGAGCGCCGGGAAAAGCTAGTGCTTAGCACTATTGGAGCGCCTCATGTGAAACCCATATGAGCGCCACAAAAGTTAGTGCTTAGCACTATTGGAGCGCCTCACATGATATACATGTGTGTGTTATATGCAGTTGAGTGCTTAGCACTGCTAGGTGTTATAAAAAAAACAATCTTAGCTCAAATTGGCTAAGCTTATATTCATGATATCCAAACTGATCTTAGTTTCAAACATGACTAATGATCTCTCAATGATGATATCCAAAGCGATTTTCATCCCATAACTCCTAAGGTAATCTCAGTCTCAAATAAGGCAAATGATTCTTAGATGATCCACCATGATCTTTTCACTCAAATACGGGATTTGTTTTAAGGGTACATCTTTCCACAACTCTGATATATGTCGTTGTAATTTCTCAACGTCTTCATAGAGGTGGCCGGTCCCGACAACCAACAACTCCTTTCATCCTACATTGATGCACTTCCAAATTGACGTACACACCTCAAATCCGATCGCACCCCAAATTGGGCATATTCCATGTCACCATCGTTCACTTCCGCCATGTAACAAATACACGTGCGCGCAAGATGGATAATGGATCGAAATATCCTTAAACTAACATTCGTCCCCAAAATGGGAATGTTGGACCGAAATGTCCTTAAACTAATATCCTCCCTAAACACGGCGATAATGGACTGAAACGTCCTTAAACTAATATTCGCTCTAAACATGGCGATGTTGGATCGTGATGTCCATAAACTAATATAATTGAGCTCATATGCTGACTTGTTTCTAAGTTGATCTTGGTCTCAAATATAAATAACGATCCTTAGATCAAACCCAAGTTTCATTTCAACTGATAGACTTCATTTATATGAGATCTACGTCCTAAGTTCACTCCCGTTAGAAAACCAAGCAACCAACGTGGACCCCGTCAAGCAAATCCTTTACCCAAACTACAAATCTAAAAATATACGGATTTGGACTAATCCGCGCCCTACGGATGACGACATAAATTAGTCTCCATATGCAATTCATGGGCAACCAAAATAAACAAAAATACACACGACATGAAGTGAACAGCTGAAGCAGGAGAAAGTGGTTATCGCAATGCGATAACGTAATTAACTGCAGGGGCTTGCTCCTGAAGGGAAGAGCGTCCCCACAATAAAAAAAAAAACCTCACAAATGAGAGGGAATCTGATAAATTCTGCTACAACGGTCGCATCTATCCAAACCTCCGATATACGGTGCCATAAATCAACTCGGTATTTTCGGAGAGGTGGATGGATATGTCTAAATAGCATCTGCCCTAAATTCAGGTCAGACGTCCCAACGTCTCGGTTCGGTCTTTCAGCGGTGAATACTCACGTGTATTCATGTGAGGAGCTGGCCTTCTGCTTCGGGCGCTCGCGTGTTTTTCACGTGAGGCGTTGGGCGCTATTGGGAGGGCGTCCACGTGGGAAACATGTGAGGCGCTAAGCTCTTTTCTTTTTTAGAGATTAAATCTCAGTTAATGCCATTTTTGGCCATTAATGATCATCAAGATCTCTATTTTGAAAAACTTGGATCGTTTTTTCTTCATTGGAGAACTAAGTTCTTCTTTTCTTTTTATAAGAACTAAATTCTTTATGTGGGGTCAAACCTTAATTTCGGAGAAATTAAATTCCCAGAATATATGGTTTTTTTTCTTTTTTCTTTCTTTTTAACCTAGTTCTTTTCTGAATCTTTGATTCTCAAGAACAAGATCTTTCTGATGAGAATTAAATTCTCAACTTGTGGGGGGCTTGTCTTGTGGATCTCTTATCCAGAAAAAGAACCAAGTTCTTTGAGAAGGCTTAAACCATTAGATAGGTAAAAAGTGATATTTTGATCTCTGTATTTTCTTTACATAGGGTTTTGAGGAGGAAAGTCTTCTTCTTTTATTGAGAATTAATTTCTCTGTTGCTTGAAAGCTTTCTGTATTTTTTAGATACTTTTGGGGGGTTCCTTCTATATGAGACTTGAAGTCTCAAGTCCTTTATATAGTGGAGGCAAATTGTGGTTAGTTATTTTATTCGGCAAAATAAATGTATCTCGAACTCTTTTATTTGCAATGTAATAAAGTTGTGAACTGTGTTTTTTCTTTACTCAAGTACTTTTTACTGACTACCATGTAATGCTAGAAGCCGAAGTGTGACTATGGCGGGATTATTCCCTGACTGTAGGAGCATGGCTGGCCTAGTCACCCCTCGTATCCCGTATTTTGGGAAGCGGAGCATGACATGGTTTTGTTGGTATCAGAGCCAGGTTTTGGATGAAATTACAGTTCCGTCGAGGGACCTCTAGATTGAGTTACACCCTTAGCGTATGCCATATTACATTTCTTCCTCACTTTCTAATCTTCGTTGAATCATTGTGTAGCCTTGCTTGAATCTGATTTCTTTTGATCTTTTCAGGAATATGGACTCCTCAGGCAACTCCTCCGATGTCGGGCCCCACGATCGTACCGAGAAGATCCTTAGCACACTGACGACCCTGGCCCAAGCTCAAGAAAGAAAGACCGATCTCCTGGCCGAGGGATTGAAGGCAGTACAGGAGACCGCAATTACCGCTCTGGAGAGATCTACGGCTGCTCTGCCGTCCCGAGGGAGCGCTCGTACCGACTACACAGACCAGAGTGGGTACCGTTTCAGACTTTAGGAGGCTTCATCCAGCGGTGTTCACGGGATCAGGAAGTCCACTTGAGGCCTAGCAATGGCTCATCAACGTAGAGAACCTCCTGACAGCCGCTTGAATTCCTGACGACGACAGAGTGAATGTGGTGAAGATTCAGCTAGAAGATGAGGCCCGCACGTGGTGGTTCGCAGAGGAGAGCCGGCTGGAGAAACCTATTGGATGGGACACGTTCTCCACCTGCTTCCTGGATCACTACTTTTCGGATACTGCCTAGGCCGAGATGGAGGAGAAATTCATTATATTGAAGCAGAATGGGCGCTCATTGGATGTCTACGCCGCAGAGTTCAATCAGCTTAGTTGCTTCACACTGTACATGGTAGCCACCGAAGCCGCCAGGGCAAGAAGGTTCCAGCAAGGGCTCGATATTGAACTGCAACAACTTATCGCGTCTCTCAATCTACCCACCTTTGACCAAGTGATGAACGCTGCTCGAGTGCAGGAAAGATTGGCGGAGAAGGCCAAGAGCCAACCATCGATGGACAGGAGACCCCACGTGGTTCCAGCACGGCCTACCATCTCCCCCCATGGAGTGATCCCAGTTCATAGGCCGGGTGTCACACAGATGAAGCGCACCTTCTCACCTCAGCATCCACAGTAGAGGGCCCTGTTTTGCGATTATTGCTAGAGGCCTGGACACATGCAGAAGGACTGTCACTGCGCCATGGGACAGTGTTTGATTTCCGGATCCAACCAGCACCAGGTTAGTGGTTGCCCTCAGCGAACAGAGTTACAAGGAGGGTTCGAGCAACAACAACCGTCGTATGGAACTTCAGCTCAAAAGGGTCCACTTCGGGTGTCCCAGCAGCGGTCTTTCGACCAGAGGAAGACTGGTACAGGTCGAAATCAGGGACGGGCTTTCACCTTGACTGCCGAGCAGGCAGAGGCCTCAGGTGAAGTTGTTACAGGTATTCTACTCATTCATTCTATGCCAGCTAGAGTACTGTTTGATTCTGGAGCATCACACTGTTTCATATCTGCACATTTCGTTGATGCACACTCCATACCACATGAACCATTGACCAAGGGTTGGGAAATACATACGAGTAATGGTGTTATAGTATCTAGTCGAGAATGTAGATCATGTCCAGTTGGAGTGTGTGGCAGGAAATTCTATGCGAATTTTATTTTAATCGGGATGGGCAGTTATGACAAAATTCTTGGGATGGACTGGATGAGTACATTCCATGCGATTATTGATTGCCGAGTTAGGAATGTGACCTTCCGTATTCCCAATCACCCAGAGTTTATTTTTGAAGGAGGAAGCCAGTCTTTTGAGCCAGCCAAGTTTAGAGCTAAACCGAAGGTGTTGACAGCTATGGAGATTGATGAGAGTCCAGCCTCAGAGATCGTTCGGGATTTTCTCGATGTGTTTCCTGAAGATTTACCAGGTCTACCACCTCCTCACGTCTTGGGATTCACGATAATTTGATTCAAGGTACAGCACCGGTTTCCAAGGTATCGTACAGAATGGCACCAGAAGAGTTGGCAGAATTGAAGAAACAAATTGGAGAACTCCTGGAGAAAGGATTTATTCGCCTAAGCGCTTCGCCGTGGGGTGCACCAGTCTTGTTGGTAAAGAAAAAGGACGGATCGCTACGGATGTGTATAGACTACCGGGAGCTGAACAGAGTTACGATAAAGAACAAATACCCCATTCCGCGTATCGACGACTTATTTGATCAGTTGGGTAGGGCCAAGGTATTTTCGAAGCTGGATCTTCGTTCGGGCTATCACCATATCAGAGTAACGGTCGAAGATATATGCAAGGCGGCTTTCAGGACCTGATACGGGCATTATGAGTTTCTTATGATGCCGTTCGGTGTTACCAATGATCCAGCTATATTTATGGATCTAATGAATAGGGTATTGCAAAATACTTGGACAAGTTTGTCGTTGCATTCATCGACGACATACTAGTCTACTCTAAGACCCGGAAAGAGCATGCCGAACACTTGTGAACGGTACTAAAAATTCTTCGAGAGGAGAAGCTATACGAAAAATTGAGCAAGTGTGAGTTCTTGCTCGACAAAGTGCAGTTCTTAAGACACGTTGTTTCGGGCAAAGGCATCTCAGTGGACCCAACGAAGGTAGAATCTGTTAGAGATTAGCCGACACCGAAGTCAGTGGCCGAGATCAGAAGCTTCCTGGGATTGGCAGGATATTATCGATGGTTCGTTCAAGACTTTGCACGGGTCGCTGAACCTTTGACAAAGCTGACACGGAAGGAAGTACCGTACGTATGGACGGAGGAATGTACTCGGGCTTTTGAAGTACTAAAACAGAAATTGACCAAGGCACCTATTCTTACAGTGCCAGATAATTCTGGTGGTTTGGTGATACACAGCGATACTTCAGGGAAAGGCTTAGGCTGCGTCCTGATGCAGCACGATCGGGTAATTGCTTATGCCTCACGGCAGCTGAAGAATCACGAGAGGAACTACCCAACACACCACTTGGAGTTAGCCGCAGTGGTTTTCTCATTGAAGATCTGGAGACATTACCTGTTAGGGGAAAAGGTGGAAGTGTACATGGATCACAAGAGTCAGAAATACGTGTTCACTCAGAGAGAACTGAATATGAGGCAACGCCGATGGCTAGAATTAATGGAGGACTACGACTTGGACTTACGGTATCATCCGGGAAAGGTAAATGTCGTACCCGACGCTCTCAGTCGCAAGCCAGCGGTTATGATGTTGACCAGTCAGAGGAGCATCACTGAGGATTTTCAGAGGCTCGAATAAGAGGTTGTTACACTGAGTGCAATCAGGCAGTTTTGGCAGTTACAGGTGCAGTCTTCTCTTGTAGATCGCATTAAGGCTGCGCAAGCTGATGATCCTCGATTGCAAAAGTTCAGAGAGCAGGTGGAAGCTGGGCTGAGGACAGACTTACTCATACATAGAGACGGTTCTCTGAAATTCGGTAGCAGACTCTGCGTTCCCAAGGAGGATGTTCGAGAAGAAGTACTAGCTGAGGCTCATAGTTCGTCTTATTCTGTGCATCCGAGAGGCATGAAAATGTATCGAGATCTGAAGCAACACTATTGGTGGAACGGGATAAAGTGAAAGATTGCACGGTTTGTATCCAAGTGTTTAGTATGCCAGCAAGTAAAGGCAGAACACCAGAGAACAGCTGGACTGTTGCAACCGCTTCCGATACCCGAGTGGAAGTGGGAGCACATTACCATGGATTTTGTGATGACACTACCATGAATTCCAAGGGGAAACAATGCCGTCTTGGTTATCGTCGACCTTCTTATGAAAGCTGCACACTTTATACCCTTCCGAGTGGACAGTCGACAGAATCGCTTGCAAAGAAATACATGCAAGAGGTAGTGCGAATTGACGTAGTTCCGGTCAGTATAGTGTCAGATCGAGACACCAGATTTGTTTCACACTTTTGGAAGAGCTTATAGGAGAGTCTGGGTACACGTCTCAAGTTCAGCATGGCTTACCATCCACAGACGGATGGACAGTCCGAGCGTACTATTCAGATGCTCGAGGACTTGTTGAGGGTTTGCATGCTAGACTTCCACGGTTCATGGGAGGATCATCTTCATCTGGTGGAGTTTTCTTATAACAACAGTTTCCAAGCTAGCATCTAGATGGCTCCATTCGAAGCACTTTACGGACGGAAATGTCAATCCCTTATTTGTTGGGATGACGTGGGTGAGCGAAGATTACTGGGCCCCGAACTTATTGTTTAGACAGTAGACAAGGTCCAGATAATAAAACAACGCATTAAGACGACTCAGGACCAACAGAAGAGTTGAGCGGATGCCAGCAGGAGAGCGCAAGAATCGAGGTTGGAGATCATGTGTTTCTGAAGATTTCTCCTACCCGCGGTGTTATCAGGTTTGGAGTTCGCAGGAAACTCAGTCCCCGATTCATTGGACCTTTTGAGGTGCTGGAGCGAGTAGGAGAGGTGGCCTATCGACTTGCCTTACCTCCATTGCTAGCTGGTGTGCACAGTACTTTCCATGTTTCTCAATTGATGCGCTACATTCGGGATGACAGCCATGTTCTGGACTATTCAGAATTAACTTTGGGAACCAATCTGTCTTACGAGGAGCAACCCACCACCATTCTCGATCATCGGGAAAAAGTGCTGAAGAACAAAGTCATTCCCCTAGTTTGAGTTTCTTGGGACGGTCGTTCTTCAGGGGAGTCTACCTGGGAATGCCAGGAGGACATTCTTGCACGTTTCCCGCAGCTTTTTGTGTAGTGCTGCCGTCCGTTGTTTTCACTTTAATTTCGAGGACGAAATTTTTGTAAGGAGGGTATGATGTAAATCCCCAAATCCGAACATAATTTTTCCGTATTTTTCCAGATTTTATTCCAATTTTTTTCATTTTTAAATATATTTTATTATTTTATTTTAATTATTCCTAAACCTAAACTATATAAAACCTAAGACTTCCCGTACCTGACCCGACCTGACCCGACCCGCCTCACCTTCTTCCTCCCCCGCTCGTTCTCTTTTCCCGCTCGTTCTCTTTTCCCGCTCGTTCTTCTACAACGTCTCCCTGCTTCTCGTGCCCACGCCCTCTTCTTGCGCCGTGATGATCTCACCCACTTCCCCATGACCCGCGCTCGCCCGACGACCCACGCTCCTCCAACAGCCCCTTTCTCCTCGCGCCCATCGCAGCGAGACCCGCTCCCTCATTACGAAGTCTCTCCCCTACTTCACTATCTCCCGATCTCTCTCGTTTTCCTCTCTCTCTCTCTCTCATGTTCTCCCTCTCCCTCACTCATCGTTACCGACGCCTTCGAGCTCCCCAGCTAACCCCCGCTCCTCCCCCTTCAACTCGAGCGCACCGCCGTCACGAACCCACCGACGACCCGCCGAGCCCTATGCCCATCGCCGCAGCCACCACCAGCTCCACCTGACCGACGAGCTCGACCTCTGTCTCCTCCATTCCTCCCCTTCCTCAACGACCGAGCTCTTCCCTTGCACACCGTCTTCGAGCTCTTAGCTCCGAGTATCTCCGTCGCCGACGACCACCAGCAGCTTCTCCATCGTCTGAGCTCCCCAACATTACCACCACCATCTCCAGGAGCTGAGCCTCACCCTTTCTTCTCCAAACAGCCGTCATTTCATCGAACACCTGGTTGCAATCGCCGTAACAGCCATCGTTGACGACATTATTGCCGATGACATCGCCATCCCCGCTACCGGCAAGCTCCAACCAGCAACATCAAGCTCCAACATCGCCACCAGAGCAGCACAGAGCCCAAGCCTGATGATCGCACGCTTTTGGCGTGTCGGATGAAAGAATTTGAGTTTACCGCGATCAGGACGGTGTCGCTATGCAGCTAGCCGGTGAGCACGGGTCGGTCCACAGGGAGATGGTGTTATCTTACCTTCTTGTCTTAGACGAGTCAATAAAGAATCTTGTATGAGTTTTGTCTAACCTATGTGTTTATCTGCAAGTAAGAGGTTGTTAAGAAAATATACGAGATTATAAGCTAAGAAATCCGTACTCAAAACCTTTGAGCCGAGTCTTGACCAATTGAAGCTAAGCAATCGGCAACAACGTGGATTAGGGGATTTAAGCGCGGTATTCGTTGAATCCGGCTTATTTACCCTTGTCCTTCCGTTCTTGTTTCTTGCTTTCGCCTCCGGCCAAACCGAACGCAACCGGTCGTGGTTAGGAATCACCGTTACCTTGTCAGGGTACGGTGCCTAACGGAGCGCTTGCGTATGGTTTGGGCGAAGTTCAAATGGAAAATAACGGGAAAAGGAAATGAGAAGGAAATGTTAACTTATAAAACCGTATTAATTCTTAACAACAACAATAATTACAACATTCACAATATGAAAAAGAGTACAAAAAGAAAAGAACAAATAAAAGAAAAGATTACAAGAATGAAAGTGCATGAATAAAATTGCATGAAAGAAAAGGACAAGTAATAAAAAGCGAGTAATAAAAAGCGGGTAATAAAAATACGGAACTAGGACCCAAGCCAAGCATGTGATCAATAGCCAACCCTTAAACTTGCAAGCTCAATGAAGAACTTGCAAGATCAAGAGAAGGGTAGAAACCGCATGTGAAATGAAGTGCTAGTCCGTGGTAAAATACGACCTTTGAGATCAATAACTAACTCTTACCCATTCAAGCTCAATGAAGAGGTTGAATGAGCAAGAGAAAGCAAAAATCTCAAGGGGAAGAGGAAACACAAGAGAATGATACAAAGCCTTCATCTTTATTCACCTCCACAAAAAAGCTTCTCACTTACAATTTCATGGAAGAGGAATGAAGAGGAAGAAGAAGAACTATACAAAATCCTAACAAAAGAGGCTACAAAAATGAACAAAAGAATGACCCTTGGTTGAGCTCAGTTCTGCTGTATTTATAGGCAGGGAGTTGAAGTTCTAGGGCAACCAGCAGACCCCATGCAAGATTACCAAAAAGCCCCAGAAATTCGTCAGAGAGTGGGCCCCACCTTGCCGCGCAAGCGCGGCCAATACCCCATATTGGCCGCGCATGCGCGGCCGTATAGTTGAATTGGGCAGTAGGCTTTTTTGTGGGTTCCTGGTTCTCTGTCCCCTTTATTCTGGTATACATATTTTCTGAAAATAATTTTACATTTCTTCCAGAATTTCTGTTGAGGAAAGGTGGACTTTTTGTCAAGATTTGGAATGATTGCCTCGAGCTCCGCGTAGATCTCTTGGATCTTGTGCTACCATTGAGCCTTGTGCATGAAAGCGACATTGATTTGACATTTTGTCTCTTAACTGATATCTGGTAACATACGGATGAAGAGCGGAGACCGTGTTTTATCAGTGGTTAGCAGGAACCCGGATATTGTCGTGTTTTCCATGAATTTCACCGTTTTAGAACCGAGAACCTGTATTCTGCAAATATGTGATAAACACGGATAAAAAGCACCTACCTATAAATACACGAGCGTAAGAATGGGCGGTATAAAATGCAGTATTCTGTTATGAACACCTGACCCAAGCCCTAGCCGAGCTCAAACCTAGCCGTGCAGCTCGTGCTCTTTGCGGTCCTTCTCGCTGCCCGTGTTGTTCCCGCCATCGTCGTCGCTGCCGTGCCACTTTTGCGAAAGGCAAGTGAAAATTCTGCACTTGCTAATCATGCTAATTTACGGGTTTGATTAAATAATCAAGTTAAAGATTTAATCCTACGCGTATGTGTGTGTGTGTGTGTGTGTGTGTGTGTGTTTAGATCGTAAATTATAATGGAATTGTTAGTAAACCATTGAGTTAATTGTATTGAATTGAACCTTATTCGGGTCTGTCAAACGTAATGATATCACTTATAATTTACTTGAATTAATGGTTATAATCATCTTGATAAAACTGACGACGATCGATACTCGTACTAAATTCTAAGTTCGAAGCGATACACGAATGAAAACTCTGGTTAAAGTGCCCATGTTTTGTGATCGTCGAATCCCTTACTGATTATTGAATGTTGTGTAAGGTTTTGCGTTAAAAGTATCGTGTTTAAAATCATGTAACGTCACCCGCTAAAGGCGACACAAAATCTGAATTTTACCGCGCAGGTTACATCAATAAAATCATTGTAAATTCAATATAGGTTGGAACGTAACGTTCTACAGCTAATATCGAATATGACTCGATTAAATAAAACCATATATAGTTTAATTCTGGACATTTATAGATTTATGTAACGATAATTGGCTGCGAATGCGGCACTGGACTGCAGTCCGGGGCAGCATTTCGCTTGGATACCTGACTTTCAACACATCCACACCCCTGCTTTAAACTGAAAATGCACGGATCACTATATGGTCACGTAGATAATTTAGTTTTATAACTCATGAATCTAGTCCCTTGTTGTTTCACCGTTATTTGATATTTAATTTGTATTTTAGAGCATCGTTGTGTTCTGCAGTTTCTGCAGTAACATTTCTTACACCGTCACATTAAATGGGACATAACTTCTAATACTGAAATGATAATGATAATCCGTTTGATGAATTGGAAACTTAACAGATAGAAATATATTTAATTCGACTAGGAAAACACCTGAATCTGAACACAATCACTGATTAAACGCGTGTGAAGTTGGGCTTCCAGTTATGAAACTAGAATTCCAGCAATCGGTCGCTACCTTAAAATGATGATAATTCCCTAACCTGATTTCCGATAGACATGAAATAAATTTTACTGTTTATATAATCAAGTGTGCTTCGTACGTCCTTTATATTATTTTGGTCGATTCTATGCGTATGATTTATCGTAAATTTTGCAAGTTGTATGGCATTGGTCGTCGTAGAATAGTGAATACCTGCTCAGTGCATTTCTGCCTATTTTTCGTGTTTGCTTTATACCTGCTGCATAGTGATCATTCACATTGAGACCTAGTGACTGTTTTGCATTGTCGATATCTTAGTGTTAGTGATTGTGTTGTGGAAAATACGACAGTGATATTGATAAGTGGAACAGTGATTGAAAGTGACATTGATATGTATTTGTTCACAACCTATCTAATACCTGAATGCATACTATAACCCGGGGAATGTGGAAATCAATGTGGAGTTGAACTCGTATTTAGCGAGATACAGTGATTTAGAGGATGACCATTCGCTAGTGATATATATATATATATATATATATTATACTTTAGGTCGTGGGCCAAGCGGCACGGCTAACAGGGTTATGTCCCGGGCACATCGGATCGTAGTCTCGGGCATGCACGAGACCCTTGTTAAACACGAGCATCATTTCCATTGACTTAGTGACCGATAAGTAGTGATCTATGCATTGCCCAGTTTACTGACATGACACCCATATTTCACTATTCATATTTAGTTGATGTTTATTATACTCATGTTCTGCATACTGTGGTACTTCTCGTGTTTAATAACATTCCACGCCTTTATATAATTATTGTTATATGTTTCGCCCTAATGACCTGAGTGTGCATGCTCAGAGGACGAAGTGGATCCAGCCCAGGAGCTGGACATGCCATTCGAGATCGCGGAGGTCTAGACTGCACCACCAGCGCTATTTCTTTTGCTTTCAGTACTTGTTTTGTTGGTTAGTTATTTTATTCGGCAAAATAAATGTATCTCGAACTCTTTTATTTGCAATGTAATAAAGTTGTGAACTGTGATTTTCCTTTACTCAAGTACTATTTACTGACTACCATGTAATGCTAGAAGCCGAAGTGTGACTACGGCGAGATTATTCCCTGACCGTAGGGGCATGGCTGGCCTAGTCACCCTTCGTATCCCATATTCTGGGAAGCAGGGCATAACAACTACTGGAGAATGAGAAAGTGATTATCGCAATGCGATAACGTAATTAACTGCAGGGGCTTGTGCTTGTAGGGAAGAGCGTCCCTACAATCAAAAAACCCCTTACAAATAAGAGGGGATCTGATAAAATCTGCTACAACGGTCGTATCTATCTAAACCTCCGATATATGGTGCCATACATCAACTTGGTATTTTCGGAAAGGTGGATGGATATGCCCAAATAGCATCTACCCCCAAATTCATGCAAGGCGATCTATCCCAGTTCGTCTCTGTTTACGGCTGTAAACAGATTCTGACACGCCCAGAGGGACCTTTTTCTCTGTCCACTCTACACTTCGTGTGTCGTGTTTCGCGACCAAAATCGCAGTTCGCTATGGTTTCCCTTGGATTCAAGGTACTAAAACTTGGTGCCTTTCTCCTGTGCAGAAAATCAATGGCCCTCAACTGCAGCTCATACAATAGTAACTCCCGCTCCACCCCTACGGGAGGAGTGACCTATGAGCCCAACGCGGCCTCTATTTTCTCAATATCGATGGTGCAGGTCAAAAAAGCCACTACCGGGACGGTCTTCAGGACCATGCACCCACCTGTGAGTTTCGGTATTTCAACGCCGCAAGAAGAAGCTCCTAGAAGATTGGTTTTCGATCGACTGGCAACCATGAGGCCCCCATCAGCAAACCGTCAAACTCTGGTGTCTCAGTCTTCAACAGGCTGAGCAAGAACTCAAACGGGCTTGTAAAGAAGCCTATGATTCCAAAAGGAGCTACCCCAAAAAGGCTAGCCCTCCCTACGCCTGCTACAGATGAAGCCAGCAAAGGTGCTTCCCCCATCAGACGGTCGGTCTTCGAAAGATTGGCCGGGACTCCTCAAACTCCATTAAGGACGTCGGTCTTCAACAGGCTGACACCGATTGAAACCCCTCAGCAAAGCCGGGAGCATGATAAAGCCTCTTCCAAAACTAAAGCGGTCCCTTCAGCAAGGCATGCTTGACGTCGCCACTGGCGCCGAATAAGACCAGCTGGGGGCAACTCCCCCTCTGGAATCACCCCACCAGCTCTAATGGTAGAGGTTGATGCTGCTGTTCCTACTGGGAACAGTTTTGAACCGCTTAGGAGGGTGTGTAAAAAATCCCCAACGGCGGTGCTAAACAATCCACCCCCACCTCCAAAAGTTACAGTGCAGGCAAAACCGGAGCGGCCTTATCAGCGGCTCTCCTTGCAAATTCATAGGGTCTGGTGAAAAGTCCAAGACTTTGTGATTGACAAAAACTACTCTTGTCGACTAAAGAAATCGAAGGTCTGACAAGAAAAAGGCCACTCCTCTGCCATACAACGGGGGACATTTCCTATAAAGGTGTCTATCACAACGGCTCCTTCAAATCCAACCTCTCATAAAAGGACGAGGCTGGAGAAAACTCTACCTCCCGCGGCAAATTCCAAAGGCGATGGATCTAAATGCCCCAAGTCTGGGGGTATAATCGTACATACGGTCTGCATAGCTTCAGGAAAATAGGAAAGTCGTGCCTCCGTGAGCCATCGACCGCAAACCCGATCGCTGACTAAGGCTCAGGAGTAACAGCAAAAGCTTCAGAAAATGCTGACCAAAATGGCGGCACTTACCGGAAAGAAAGAAAGTCCGGATAAAGAGGTCGAACAGCGCCAAGAGCAAGAGATCTATACAGAGTTCCTACGAAAGGTGCTCGAGAGAAAGGGTAAAGAAGCCGCTGAGCAAACTGCTAACATAAAGCAGATGGCTCTCTTGTTCCAAGACATGGTTGGAATGATGATCCAATCAGAACCCCCGGTCGAAGATCCGCCAATAATCATCAAGGATGATAGAGGGGAAACATCAAACCCTCTTCCGGCCTTATCAACGGCCAAAGAAGAAACGATTTCCAAGGCCGCCGTAGATGATTGCATTGCTCAACAAATAAGAGCTCACTAAGCTAATGAATCTGCCAGCCAAATTGTCAGAACCGGGCGACCATATCCAGGCTGGTATAATCAAATCAAATACTCGTCGGGATATACGATCCCCAAGTTCCATGTCTATAAAAGAATAGGCAACCCTCACCAACACGTCGCGCAATTTAGAGCTCTATACAGCAACACTGGAGGTGATGAAAAATTGTTGCTTCGCCAATTCGTCAGCAGCTTGTCAGAAATAGCCTTCGAATGGTACTCGGAGCTCCCAAATGACTCCTTGAAAACATTCGCAGAAATAGAGCTGTTTTTCACACAGCGGTTCTCCAGCGTGAGCGAACGCACTTCGATCATGGCATTAATCAATGCCAGGGTAAAGTCGGGAGAAATATAGGCCCAATACGTGATCCGTCTGCGCCCGTCCTTGGAAGAAAGGCTAGGACGCGCTTACTCATTTCCGCGTGACAAGACGAGGAAACTGTTCGAATTGGCAATGCGTAATAAGCTCATCACATTGCCAGATCCGCGGCGTTTAGCACAGCCCGGCGACGTCAACAACCCTAATTACTGTTCCTATCACAGAATGGTGAGCCACCCAATTGAAAATTGCTACGTCTTCAAAAACTGGGTCGAGAACCAGTATCAACAAGGGAAATTCACATTGTCTGATAACTGGAAGGTAAACCGACCCCAGAAGCACACTCCCAAAAAGGTGGATGCGCAGGGGGGCATCATGCTCACTCGTGGAAGAAACTCTATGGGAAGTCGTTCTTTCAGCGAAAACCAAAAGAATACTGAAGAATTTACAAGTATGTCCAGCAGTCAGGTGGAAAATCCCACTTGAACCCGAAATAATCGAAGTGATGCTAAAATCTCGTCCCGCACCGAAAATTGTTGACGAGGGGAAAACCCCCAAATCAAGTTTTTGAAGTCTTCGAAGAAAAAGAAGAAGACCAAGAAGCCTGTGCAGCCTGCCGAGTATGACGACAAGCGCACAAATCTACAAAAATACATAAATGCACTGAAGAAGTATAACCAAAAGCGCGGACACTCGTCACGTTTGAAGAATTCCTCAAGCATATTCTTGAGGGCGAAGATAGTGACAATGATGAGGTAAATGACTCATCAGAAGACGCTGAAGACCGTGTAGAAAGTTGCCACAAGGTCTCTCATTCGTCATTATATGACAAAAAGGCTCTCTCAGGATCAGAAAACAACGTAGAGGAACTAGGGGAAAAACCGGCGCTAAAATCTCTGCAACCGCTAGAAGAAGACCTAATTGAGAGGCAGTTAAACGAACCCTTTCAAAAAAGCAAAGTTGACAAAAAATGCAAGACAGCCATATATGAAAAGGCTAAGCATCAGCATCTGGATAAAGAAACTGCGGCGAGGACGGGTCGTAAAGTATTCCAACCAAACTAAAACACACCTGCAATAAATAAGAGCATAATAAAAAAGAAAAGCGGTTCGCCAAAACTCAGTCAATGGGGATGAAGCAGCTGCCTCTCATAAAGAACACTTCCGGGATCATATGCCTAGATGGAGAAGAATCACATCCAAACTACTGCCTATATCATCGAAGGGTCACCCACCCCATCGAGAAATGCAGTGCCTTCAAGAAGTGGTGGAAAGGATACATTGCCCATCAAAAACACTTCAAGAGGATGAAGCGTGAAACTCACGCTCATCGACTGCAAAATAGTAGGAAGAATGTGCATGAAGAAATGACTGACAAGTGTCATATGGTTGGTACCAGTTCGGATGGAGGAAAACCTCCAGTTCTAACATTCGGGAGCGATTCTGAGGATGAAACACCCCTCAACCCTCTCTTCAAAGACTCCGCCTTCGAAAAACAAGATGAGGAGAAGAACTGCGAGAATATTCAGCTGCGTAACCGCACGCTGCCTGAGAAGAACCTCGGACCTACAAACAAAGGTTCAAACAAAAAATATAATGGGAAAAGGAAAATCCTTGAGGAAATTGCCCTCGATGACGGAATGGTAAAAGAGCTCATCACAGAAGACCCACCTAAGAAAAACAAGATGGATTACAACGTCCTGGCACATCTGAGAAAAATACCCTCACAACCAAGCATATTGGATGCTCTCCTCCTGTCCAAAGAGGCACGAGATTCCCTGATCAAGGCATTACAAGAACCCGATCAGTTCCATGCTTTTCTCGCAAAGAAGAAGATGAAAGATGAAATGGCAGAGGTCCACACGGTCGATATTACATTCAGCGATGAAGATCTACTCCTCGGTACGTGTGAACATAATCGTCCGTTATACGTCACTGGGTACTGTCACGACGTCAAGATAGAGAAAATCCTTATCGACAACAGATCCTCCGTTAACCTTCTTAACATGAGAGTGCTGAAGGAAATTTGCATGAACGTTCAGCACCTTGCCCGAGATAAAATTACCATCTCCGGGTTTGGCTCACAGTCGTCACCAACGCTTGGATCCGTAATATTAACGCTACGCTTCGAGCTGCTCATCACTGGCATCAAATTTCATGTCATTGACGCCAAGACTTACTATAACGCTTTGCTCAGCAGGCCTTGGTTATACGAGTACAACGTCATCCCTTCTATACAACATCAGTGTATGAAGTATTTAAAGGATGGCTCGGAGTACACCATCACGGGAGAGCTAAATCCGTTCTCCATAAACGAAGTACAGAAATACGAATACGCAAAGTACTTCCTACCAGAATTCGAGGAAACTGAAAGATGCCACAAGCCGGAGAATAAGCACAAAACCGTCGCCACTATCCCGATTTTTAGGAGCAATACCGAGAAAGTTGAAGAAATAGTATACTCGAGACAACCCCAAAAAGAAAACAATAAGCCTGGACCATCTACCCCTATTTTGGTCTTTGGCAGTGACTCAGAGGACGAGGACAATGCAGTGTTCTCCGTCCGCCCGTCAATGCAAACCTTTGCCGGAGAAGATCAAAGTCTAAAAATTACAATGGCTCCGCCTCGGCATTATAAGGAACTTGATGCGCTCGAAACATACAGTGTACAAGAGCTGCAAACTTTTAACGTACCTCTCAGGAGAAGAGGTGAAAAGGTGATCCTCTTCTACCAATCTACGGAGACCAAAGTAGAGAAAGAAATTTTCCATGGTGCCGATTTTGCGCTCGACGGGCTTCAACCTATCCGTCTGCCAAGATATTGCGCGGAAGGATTAAAAGAGCTGTTAAGATGATAAGGCGTACCCCTCGAACAAATTGTTCAACAAGCCCAATTTTACAAAAAGATCTGGGATATTCTCGGGACTCAGCGAAAGATGCCCAACGGGAAGATGGAAACAACCGGGCACGGATATGTTCGATCCAAGAAACGGGAGTAGATCTACAGTTGCTGCATCGTAAACAGCTCAAGTGAAGCAGAAAACGCTCTTCCAAATAGCCGTGACGTCAAATTGGAGCGAGATCCCGCTCTAAAAACGTTAAGTTCATCGCTAGAAGAAAAAATTGACAAGTTAATAAAAGAAGCTTGGCAAACGAGCCGGGACAATCACAGCCGCAAAATGGCCATTTATGAAAAGGTCAGAACGCAGCGTCTCAGTCAACAATCTGCGAAGAAAGTAGACTGTAATGCTCTTCATCCCCATCCCGCTATACGTTATTGCAAAAGGGGAAAACACCGAAATGGAGGTAAAAAACAGGGCAAAGAATGTAAGCAACGTTCGAAGACAACAAGGCGGATCAAAGACGCCGTTCAATCGAGAAAAGCTCGATTGGAGCCCGTCCTTTATAAAGAAAATGGGTCGGGAATACTCTTTCTGTTACGCCCCGCTTCCCAGTAGACGGAAACGGTGACGTGGTAAGCTCGCGGCATATTTATCCAGAGAAGGCCATTCCCTGAATAAATATACTAAGCGTATTGAAACAATAATACACAATGCAAGAATAAATGGAGACTGTAAAAATTTTCAACAAACATCTTTATTTACATTCAATTTTCAATATTTACAAGTACACGAGTTTCAACTGGAAAGTAAATACAATAAATGAAAATGCCTAAACATGTGGCATATATAAGCTAAATAGAAAGTAAAGCTAAACTATCCTGAGTAGCAGTCCGATTGTAGTCTTCATCTGTGGCCTCCACTTCCTCCGTCTCGACCGTATTAGACGAACATTCCAAAGAAAACAAAGGTGGGTGGATTGCCCATCAGCGAACTAGCGCTCGATAAGTTCCAAGGATAATGTAAGAGTAAAAAGAATGACAAGTGTAGAATATATATATGACGAGTAAAAGTATATGATCATGGGTAAATATGTATTATAGGTCTCTATATGGTCACTATGTTAACGTTAAGTTCCAAGTGTGAATGTCAACGCAACCGTAGAAATATTCACGAGCTCATGAGTGGGGCCCAGGAGTAAGGAAACAGGGGCCCATTTCATGTGTTAGCATTGGAGCTCTAGGCTGTGGATGAATCAACCCAACCGATATTCGAGTAAAATAAAAAAGAGGTTAATACGGGACTCCTAAAGCTCCGTTGGATTCACACAAGAAACTATCCTAAACACCCCGAGTATAAATAGTTTATAATTGTATAGTATATTTAATTAAATTGATTGATTGGTTATAATATGTCTTGATCGAAACCATAGATTTCAAAAGGTGAAGAAGGAAATCGAGCGAGTCGAGTAAAATGCAAGTCATGTCAATTTCAATCTTGGTTCGAGTCAAGTTAGTTCGAGTAGACTCAATTCGAGTTCAAATTCAATTTTAGATTTGAGTTTGGAATCGAGTTCAAGTTCAAGTTTAGATTCGAGTTTGGATTCGAGTTCAATTTTTTTTATATGAATTGATTTATACTGTAAAAAATCTTATGCTCGGAAGAAATCAGCAACTGCTGCACAAATACGGCAGGATTTGTGTCTTTTTCCAAAACAATTGTCATTGATCACTCTCTTAAGTTGTCTAACCTAAATAGGCAAGCACTCACTTTCTCCGGCTCCTTGGGGTTCAAGAGAAATGATACCAACCTATATTAATCTAGAGTTCTTAAATATTTATTATTGTTGTTTACTTTGTAATTATATTATTTGCAATTCTCGAGAGGGTTTTGTGAAAAATATATTAATATTGTTTAAAAATAAACCTCAAGGGTGATTTATAATATTAAGAGTTTTTATGAACATATATTTTAATTATTATGGTATTTTAGTAATAAAACCTAGCTTTTTTGAAAGTTTATTGTATTTTTATGAAAACTACAACTTTTGCAAACTTTTTGGTGTTTTATTAAAAATTCTAATTTTTCATTTAAAAAAATATAGTTTCATTATTTGTTTTTATTGAAAATACGGATTCATGGTTTTATATAATTTTCCAAAGTTTTAGTTTTGTTTAGAAAAGTCGTATTTCTTAAAAACCGTATTTTTATTTTCTTTCGAGGATGTGCGATAATCCGCACCAATCATTAGCGGGTCCCCTAACGAGGGTTGTAGAGGCGGTTTTTCCAAGAATTTAAAATATCGATTTAAAAGAAACCCGTTTTGAAAAAATATGGTATTTTAATGTAAAACATATTCTTTACATAAACCCAATGTTTAGAACCTCGTGCTCTGAAACCATAGTATGTGTGTGGGGTAGGTCGTTACCCCGTGAATGATCTAAATGTATATACTCTAATTATCGAAATAAGGGTTATACTAAAATTCATGGTATTTTTATGAAAACTTCGTTTTATGATCATTTCACCTAGAAAATGTTGTTAAACTAAAAGCTAAATGGCATACATAAGGTTAAGAATGGTGTTAGGATGTTAATTTGACCTATTTTGCTTATAAAGTGGAGTACAAATGTTAAAAAAAATAACATTATATCGGAATTAACTCCACTTTGTTGATGTGTTTTTAGAAGACGATTTGACATGAATGAAATAAAGAGAGAAGGGAAAATTACTAGCTTAGATCGTTAAAAAGAGTGAGGGAAAGCCTTCGGGTGTCGTGGTGTCGTCGGAAAGGCTTCGGTCGTCGAGCTTGGTTTGCTACTCCACTTATGTGCTTAACACCACTTGGTACTTAGAGAGTTTGAGAGAATTTTTGATAGAAATTTCAGAATGAGGGTGTAAATTCCCAGTTCCGTAAATACAAAATTGTCCCCTTGAATGTTTCCAAATTTTCTTTACAATTTTTGTGTATGAATTTAGAATGCTTGTGTTTATTTTAATTCTGAAAATTTATTTTTCCTAATCAAATAAATCCAATCCAGCCCCAAAAGAAAACCCCGGCCCAGCCCAACCTCAAACCCCTATGCCATACCCGACCCGGCCCCGTGCCCTAAACCCGACCCGCCTCCCTTTCTTCCCCACTCTCTTCCTTTTCCCGCTTCTTTCTTTTCCTTCTTCCCACGTTGTCGCCGCTTTCCCCACGTCCCCGCTCCTCGACCACGATCTCGCACGTGCCCACTCACCCCACTCGACCTCGTCTCCCTCTCTTCCCCATGCAAAACCGAGCCCCTTATCCTCACTACTTTTTTCCCCTGCACCCCTGCCTCCTCCTCGACCCTTCACCGCACACCGACCACTCTCCCCAACAGCCTCGCCTCCTTCTCCTCCTCCTCTCGTCACCACTCCTCACACCACCGACGAACTTCCTCGTCACCCTCCTCGACCATTCACTGCACAACCGAACCTACTACGTCCTGACCGTGAGCATCGCCGGCCACCAACCACCTCGCCGACCCTCGACCTCAACAGTAGCACTATCTCCCCTGCACACCCCTCGCCGAGCCCAGCTCCACCAACCTTCATCACCGAGCGCCCTCGCCTCCACCTCAACACCCGATCAACCCCTACTGCCCTCTATCCAGAGCCCATCTCCTTTGCTGCCGCTGACGAACTCGCTGAGCCCCTCCTCTGTCACCGACAACAGACAACCACCACCTCGCTGTCAAGACCCAGCAACCAAGCCGCCACCGAGAACTTGAACTCGAGCCAAGTCAGGTGCTGTGCCGCACGTGTGTTGTGATCGTGTCGTTGCCGCTGCCGTACATCATCAACGCGTCATCAGGCAAGTGTACTACTTGCTTCATGCTAATGTTTATCTATCACAATTCTAAATACCAATAAATTCCGTAAATACTTTTCTTGCGAATCAATAATATGTAAGTGTTCGATGTAAAACTCGAGGGGGAAAACCCCGTTAAATTGACGGAAACTGATCACATAGGATGACCCGATTAATAACGGACGTCGTGTTATAATTTTTCTTGAAAATACAGTCGTTACTGACGTGATAGGTCATTCCCTTTTAAGCCCGTTAAAACTGAAATTTTTCGTACCTGAAACTCGTAAAAATCACAGTTAAATGATTATAAATTGGAATGTTGTGTTCGAGGGCTCAAATCGAAACCGACTCGACGACCTAGAACCCCATAAGAGTTTTAATCTGATTCTATGCTAAAAAGATGACAGAAACTGGTTCGGAGTGCGGCTCTGGACTGCAGTCCAGAGCAGCACTGGCTGTTGATTCTCATTTTGTAATGCTTTCACTCTGCTGTATGAATATGTTATAATGCGGAACCCTATACCATAGCGAAGATGAAACAGTTAGATAACTAATGAAAGTAATTTCATCCATTTCTACTATCGTTTACTATTTAAACTGTATTTTAAATCAACAGAACGTATAGCAGTCCCAAACAGGGACAGACCTTATACCCCATTGATTTACAGTGCGTAACTTCCAGTACACCATGGGTATCAGCAATCCGTCTTATGCGTTGGAAACCTAATTGATAAACCTAAATTTTATTCAACTATGGAGTCCCCTAATTTTGATCCCAACAGGGTGAAAACTGTGTTACGAAATGGACATTCAGTTCAGGAACTGAATTTCCAGCAGCGAACACTTAAAATGAAATGACTGTAACTCGCAAATCCGAAACCCGATTGTCCTGAAATTAATTTTGTTGAACTTCCGGCTGAGTTTAATTATTACCTCTTTTATATATCTTTGCTTAATTCTGAATGCATGATTTAATACGAATTTTCTATGTTCATAAGACATATAACGACTTGTACTGCACATAAACTATTTAGTGGCATGATTCATAGTTCTACCCGAGTACAAGACCTTTAGTGATAGTGAATATTCGTGTTAACCCCCTGTGTACTTTGCATTGTCGAACGGGTACAGTATCGGTGTAGTTGTGTCAAGTACGCCAGTGAATAGTGAGTGATTCGTGACAGTGAACCATACAGTGAACAGTGAATAAATCGTATTACTGATGCGTACTTGTAGACAACTAGCCCATATTCGTGAATAGTGAAACCCGGGGAAAAAGGGGAAATCGAAGTGGAAAGGGAGTTGTATTTAGCGAGGTCAGTGATTTAGAGGATGATCATTCGAACAGCTACTCTTATATATATTAGGTTGGGCCTAACGGTCCGGCTGAAAGGGTTATGTCCCGGGCAACAGCGGGCCGTAGTCTCAGGTATGTATGAGACCTTCGTTAAACATGATCTTCCTTTCCATAACTCTATTTCAAAGATGACTTAGAGACTGATAGGGACACAGATCATATATTGCATCAGTTAGTGACATATTGACTACCTGCATTTTATCTCCACTGTTATTACTTTCTTTTTCTTGTATCTTGTTACTATTATAATATTGCTATTATGTCGCTCTGACGACCTGAGTATGCATGCTCAGACCTTGAGGAAGAACCAGTACAGGAGTCAGACCAGCCCTTCGAGCTTGCAGAGATTTAGACGGGAGTACCGCCTTTACCTTTACTGCTTTCCCTAAAGAAACCTTGTATTCGCACTCGGTTAGTAGTTCTTTTTCTTGTTTTGTTGTAAATTGTGAACAATGAAAACTGATGTAATAACTAGTGATGTATTTCCTTTACTTCTGTGTTGTGTTTACTGATTACCATGTAATGCTAGAAGCCGAAATGTGACTACGGCGGGATTTTTCCTTGACCATAGAAGCATGGCTGGCCTAGTCATCCCTCGTTTTCCGTATTTTGGGAAGCGGGGCGTGACATGGTTTTGTTGGTATCAGATCCGCGTTTAGTAGTAAGGGATAACATTAACTACATTTTATTACATTATTTTCGCTTCACTATCCCTGACTTTCATCCTTGTATCGAATCATATCCTTTTAAATATCTTCCAGCGACATGACGTCCCCAAACGACCACTCCTCGGACTCAAGTTCTCAGGATCGCACGGAAAGGATCTTAAGTGCACTGACGACCCTCGTAGAAGCTCAAGAGAGAAAGACGGACCTACTCACCGAGGGACTCAGGGCGATTACCGCAGTAGGGGGACCCTCTGCTCTCATTACCGCCCCCGAGGGCACTGCTTCACCAGCTTTTTCTGCCAGGGCTGGCACCGTGTCAGATTTTCGGAGGTTACATCCAGCTGCATTTACGGGACTAGCCGAACCACTCGAGGCCGAGCAATGGCTTATCAATATGGAGAACCTACTGATGGCCGCAAGAGTACCCGATGAAGAGAAAGTGAATGTGATAAAGATCCAGTTGGAGGACGAAGCCCGTACTTGGTGGTCAGTTAAAGAAAGCAGACTAGAAGGGCCAATCGAATGGAGCAAATTCAAGGAGTGCTTCTTGGACCACTATTTTCCTTCCACCGCCAAGGCAGAGATGGAAGAAAGATTCATCTTACTAAAGCAGAATAGCAGGCCCGTGGACATATATGCGGTAGAATTCAACCATTTGAGCCGATTTGTTCCGTATATGGTCGCTTCAGAGGCCACCAGGGCCAGGCGCTTCTTACAGGGACTTGATTTTGAGCTACAGAAGTTGATCGCGTCACCAGAGTTGCAGACTTTTGCGCAGGTGCTCAATGCGACACGAATTCAGTAGAAGTTGATCAATAAATTTAGGGGCCCAAGTTCGAGTGATAGGAGGCCCCCAGTTGTTCCAGCGCGTACTCACACACCGTCTCGAGGAGTCATACCAGTTTACAGGCCAGGGACGACGCAGATAAAGCGTCCATTCATGCCCCAGCATCGCCCCCAGGGTAAAAACTTAGTTTGCGGCTACTGCAACAGGGATTGGCACACCCAGAAGGACTATCGCCGCCCCAAGGGACAGTGTTTGATTTGCGGATCCAGCTAGCACCGAGTTAGTGGTTGCCCCGAGCGAACAAAGTTACAGGGAGGGTCTGGACAGCAGCAGCAGAGGCAACCCTACACAGGCCGCGGTCAGGGACGGGCTTTCACCTTGACTGCCGAGCAGGCAGAGGCGAAGTTGTTACATGTATTCTACTCGTTCATTCCATGCCAGCTAGAGTACTGTTTGATTCTGGAGCATCACACTGTTTCATATCTATGCATTTCGTTGATACACACTCCATACCACATGAACTATTAACCAAGGGTTGGAAAATACATACGGGTAATGGTGTTATAGTATCCAGTCGAGAATGTAGATCCCGTCCGGTTGTAGTGTGTGGCAGGGAATTCTATGCGAATTTCCTTCTGATCGGAACAGGCAGCTATGACGCAATTCTCGGGATGGATTGGATGAGTACCTTCCATGCAATTATTGATTGCCGAGCAAGAAACGTGACTTTCCGCATTCCCAATCACCCAGAGTTTATTTTCGAAAGCGGGAGCGAATCTTTGGAGCCAGCCAAGTATAGAGCCAATCCAAAATAGTTGACATCTATGGAGATTGATGAGAACCCAGCCCCAGAGATTGTTCGGCATTTCCTGGATGTGTTCCCTAAAGATTTACCAGGTCTACCACCTCCTCGTGTCTTGGAATTCTCGATTGATTTGATTCCAGGTATAGCACCAGTTTCCACGGCCCCGTACAGAATGACACCGGTTGAGTTGGCAAAATTGAAGAAGCAAATTGAAGAACTCTTGGAGAAAGGATTTATCCAACCAAGTGCTTCACCGTGGAGTGCACCAGTTTTGTTGGTAAAGAAAAAGGATGGATCGCTACAGATGTGCATAGACTACAGGGAGCTGAACAAAGTCACGATAAAGAACAAATACCCCATTCCGCGCATCGACGACCTATTTGATCAGTTAAGTGGAGCAAGAGTATTTTTGAAGTTGGATCTCCGTTCGGGCTATCACCAGATCAGAGTAGCGGCCGGGGAAATATGCAAGACGGCTTTCAGGACCCGATATGGGCATTATGAGTTCTTTGTGAGGCCGTTCAGTGTTACCAATGCTCCAGCTATATATATGGATCTGATGAATCGAGTATTTGCGAAGTATTTGGACACTTTTGTCGTTGTATTTATTGATGACATACTAGTCTACTCTAAGACTCGGGAGGAGCATATCGAGCACTTGCGCACGGTACTACAAATTCTTCGGGAAGATAAGCTGTACACAAAATTGAGCCAGTGTGAGTTCTGGCTCGACGAGGTTCAGTTCTTGGGACACATTGTTTCGAGCGAATGCATCTCAGTGGACCCGGCAAAGATAGAATCTGTCAGAGATTGGCCAACACCGAAGTCAGTGGCTGAGATCAGAAGCTTTCTGGGACTGGCCGGATATTATCGACGGTTTGTTCAAGACTTTGCACGAATCGCTGAATCTTTGACGAAGCTGACACGGAAAGATGTACCGTATGTATGGATGTAAGAGTGTACTCGGGCTTTTGAGGCACTGAAGCAGAAATTGACCACGGCGCTTATTCTTAAAGTACCAGATAATTCCGGTAGTTTGGTGATACATAGCGATGCTTCAGGGAAAGGCTTAGGCTGTGTTCTGATGCAGCACGGTCGGGTGGTTGCTTACGCCTCACGACAGCTGAGGAATCATGAGAGGAACTACCCTACTCATGACTTGGAATTAGCCGCAGTGGTTTTTGCATTGAAGATCTGGTGGCATTACCTGTTAGGAGAGAAGGTAGAGGTGTACACAGATCACAAGAATCTGAAGTACGTCTTCACTCAGAAAGAACTGAATATGAGGCAGCGCCGATGGCTAGAATTAATGGCAGACTATGACTTAAACTTGCGGTATCATCCGGGAAAAGTAAATGTTGTACCCGATGCACTCAGTCGCAAGCTAGCGGTCATGATGTTGACCAGCCAGAGGAGCATCATTGAAGATTTCTAGAAGCTCGAGTTAAGAGGTCGTTACGCCAAGTGCAATCAGGAAGTTTTGGCAACTACAGGTGCAGTCTTCTCTTATAGATCGCATCAAGGCTGCGCAACCTGATGATCCCCGATTGCAAAAGTTCAGAGAGCAGGTGGAAGCCGGGCTGAGAACAGACTTACTCATACATCAAGACGGTTCTCTGATATTCGGTAGTAGACTCTGCGTATCCAAAGGGGATGTTCGAGAAGAGGTATTAGCCGAGGCTCATAGTTCAGCTTATTCTGTGCATCCAGGAGGCATGAAGATGTATCGAGATCTGAAGCAACACTTTTGGTGGAACGGGATGAAGCGAGAGATTGCACGGTTTGTATCCAGATGTTTGGTATGTCAGCAAGTGAAGGCGGAATACCAGAGAACAGCGGGACTGTTACAACCGCTTCCGATACCAGAATGGAAGTGGGAGCACATTACTATGGATTTTGTGACTGCCTTGCCACGGAGCCCTAGAGGCAACAACGCCGTTTGGGTTATCGTCGACCTCCTTACGAAAGCTGCACACTTTTTACCCTTCCGAGTGGGGCAGTCGACAGAGTCATTGGCGGAGAAATACATGCAAGAGATAGTGTGACTTCACAGAGTTCCGGTTAGCATTGTGTCAGATCGAGACACCAGATTTGTTTCGCACTTTTGGAAGAGCTTACAGGAGAGTCTGGGTACCCATCTCAAGTTCAGCACAGCTTATCACCCGTAGACGGACGGAAAATCCGAGCGTATGATTCAGACACTCGAGGATTTGTTGAGAACTTGCATGCTAGACTTCAAGGGTTCCTGGAAAGATCATCTGCATCTAGTCGAGTTTTCTTATAACAACAGTTATCAGGCTAGCATCCAGATGGCTCCTTTTGAAGCACTTTACGGGCGTAAATGTTGGTCCCCCGTTTGTTGGGATGCTGTGGGCGAACGAAGATTACTCGGCCCCGAACTAATTGTGCAGACGGTAGACAAAGTCCAAATGATCAGACAGTGCATTAAGACGGCTCAGGATTGACAGAAGAGTTGGGCGGATGCTAGCAGGAGAGCACTAGAATTTGAAGTCGGAGATCACCTATTCCTGAAGATTTCCCCTACCCGCGGCGTTATCAGGTTTGGAGGTCGCGGAAAACTCAGTCCCCGTTTCATCGGACCTTTTAAGGTGCTAGAGCTAGTAGAAGAGGTGGCCTATCGACTCGCATTGCCTCCGTCGCTAGCTGATGTGCACAATACCTTCCACGTATCTCAGTTAAGGCGTTATGTTCAGGATGAGAGCCATGTTCTGGACCATTCGAAGTTAGCTTTGGGAAATGACCTGTCGTACGAACAGCAGCCCACTACCATCCTCGACCGCAGAGAAAAAGTGCTGAAGAACAAAGTCATTGCGTTAGTACGAGTGTCTTGGGGCGGTCGTTCCCCAGAAGAATCTACCTGGGAGCGTGAGGAGGACATCCGTGCGCGTTTTCCACATCTGTTTGTGTAGTACTGTTGTTTCGTAGTCTCTTTTTAAATTTCGAGGACGAAATTTTGTAAGGAGGGTATGATGTAAATTCCCAGTTCCGTAAATACAAAATTATCCCCTTGAATGTTTCCAAATTTTCTTTACAATTTTTGTGTATGAATTTAGAATCCTTGTGTTTATTTTAATTCTGAAAAATTATTTTTCCTAATCAAATAAATCAAAGCCAGCCCCAAAAGAAAACCCTGGCCCAGCGCAACCTCAAACCCCTATGCCATACCTGACTCGGCTCTATGCCCTAAACCCGACCCGCCTCCCTTTCTTCCCCACTCTCTTCCTTTTCCTGCTTCTTTCTTTTCCTTCTCCCCACGTCGTCGCTGCTCGCCCCACGTCCCCGCTCCTCGACCACGATCTCGCGCGCGCCTACTCACCCCTCTCGACCTCGTCTCCCTCTCTTCCCCATGCAAAACCGAGCCCCTCATCCTCACTACTTTTTTCCCCAGCACCCCTACCTCCTCCTCGACCCTTCACCGCACACCGACCACTCTCCCCAACGGCCTCGCCTCCTTCTCCTCATCCTCCTCCTCTCGTCACCATTCCTCACACCACCGACGAACTTCCTCGTCACCCTCCTCGACCCTTCACTGCACAACCGAACCCACTACGCCCCCACCGTGAGCATCGCCGACCACCAACCTCCTCGCCGACCCTCGACCTCAACAACAGCACCACCTCCCCTGCACACCCCTCGCCGAGCCCAGCTCCACAGACCTTCATCACCGAGCGCCCTCGCCTCCACCTCAACACCTGATCAACCCCTACTGCCCTCTAACCAGAGCCCATCTCCCTTGCTGCCGTTGAATTTTTCAAATGTTGGAATTTTCGTGATTAAAAATATTCAGAAAATCGTGCAGGCTTTTTAATGGAGCCTCATGAAAATTAAGCACCCAATTCCATCAAACAGTCGCGGAGGCGCGGCCAAACCCCATGTTTTTCCGCGGTTCCACGGCAAGTTAGTAGGGTTATGGTATCTGTTTTCCCGTGCTGCTCCATTTTGTAGTTTTGCACTCTCTGGATGTTTTTAATGATTCTCAAGTTGTTGAGGTTTCTGGTATTTGTGAGTGTTTGCTAAACCGATCGAAATGTTTAACGTTGTACAGATCTTGATGATATGTGATGCAATATTTAGAATCCAAATAATTAGTTTTGTGAAAACTAGTTAGTATATTATAAACCTAGAGTATTAGTCTCGGTTAATCGATTGCCACGAAGTTTTAATTCGGATCAAAACTCCGTCGCAATCACGTATTGTACGCGAACACTCGCCGGGTAACTCTAGTAGACAGCCACGCCCCATAGCCACGACTAAGTGACTGTAGGAGAACCCCGTAGCCAAAAGCAACCACTCGGGTGCTTGCGGCCACGGTGTTCCGCCTTAGTTCGCTAAAGTTTCCGATGAGTGTTCGATAATGTAGTCGAGAATCTTACTGAATTACCCGACTAAAATAATTGAAAAGTTTTTTCAATATGAAACTAAAATACAAGGTTTAAAGGTTAGGCATGAAATCCGGAATATGAGATATTCCGGGTTTATGATGTCTAAAGATATACGGATTCTAATTATTGTAGTTTTCCATTTCTTTTCTGCGAACGTAAGTGTAATATGTGGGGTATCCCGATCTCGTTGCTATATGTCAATGAATTTCAGGATATGCATATTTACTAACGTTGATGACATGAGATGTTATGTGTTGCTGGTGATATGATTTATTGGATCGTCGTGAATGAATAGCCGGGGGGTTTTATATGAGATGAGAGTTTTAATTTTCATTCATGTAAAATATGTATGTAATATTCTTTTATTGGGACACTTCCGGGTTGAGGATGATGTCACCATTGATATATATTATTTACTTTTCCGCATTAGGATAGACCCAAGACGGGGAGCACAAGTAACCGGGTTCTAGAGTCCAGTGGGAGACCATCTTAAGGAGTTGAGACCTGGTCTTCTAACTCTAGAATTGGTAGGGTTACTTGCCGCTCTCGTAGGGGTCTAGGGATGTGGGTTTGGCTATTCTTCACGACCGTGGAATCCGTGTTTTACATTACTGGCTAAATTTAAAACACGAAAATCCTAGTATATCCAATATTTCATATGTTGCTTCTGCTGCTTGGTTCTGTGATGTGATCATATAACTGCATAAGACGAATGCTATATTATATATATGATATATAATAAACTTTGCTTATGTTTTTTGCACCCGCGCTAGTCCAGCCCCCGCTCTGTCGGTAGTTAAGTAACCTAACGGTGCATGACTGGGCCCAGTAGCGAATAGCATAAGCGTACGTTCTATTTTCATTTCATTTTTCTGTAATGTTTAGGAAACATTAAATGATAGGACTTCATTAAAGAGATTAATGAAAAGAAAGAAACCTAAAGATGTTGTAGAATCAAATTTTTAAACAAGGTAGCTCTAGTTCTTGCTTTGCATAATGGTATTCCTTGATGAATATCCAGCACCTCATTCGATGAGGAAAGAGCCGAGATCCCTTCACCAGGTATGACCTCTTTAACGAAACTAGCAAATGCTACAACTCACTCGGTTTTTTTTTTGAAAGCTTCTCTAGTTCTTGCTTTTCATGGTGGTATTCTTATCCTGCACCTCATTCGATGAGGAAAGAGCCGAGATCTCTTCACCGGGAGTGACCTCTTTAGAGAAACTAGCAAAAGCCTCAAAAACACTCTTTTTCAAAATCACTAGATTCTACAACGATATCAGGTAAATTACGCTCATGGTTTTCTTAAAAACCTGCGTAGCCCTCCGTCATTTCAGATAAGTACTATTTAGTATTCGCGCTACGTTTGTTGGCATTCATCAAGGCGTAGTGTGCGGTAGCTGATTAGTGCTTATCTGCAGGATGTGATGCGATTGGATTAGGTTAGTCGTGCGACTTTGTTGGCCTTCGTCAAGAGTCGTGCGAGTAGGTTTAATTCAATTAAGAAATGAACGGGTTGAACTTGACTAGTGCCCTAAGATTTGTTGGCCTTCGTCAAGGTCATAGGACGTTAGGGGTAAAAACATTATCGGGAATTTCAAGTGTGGAAATTTGCAATGAGATTGCATACCTTCTATATGATAGTTAGATCCTGATACCCACTGTGAGTAAGAGTTACTCCTGAGAGAGTTTTGCACTTTATAATTAGCTAATCCAGTAGGTGTCTAGAAAGGTGTTAACGGGGTTATGCCTCTAGGGAAACGAGGTTTATTTTAATTAGGTTCGTGCGAAAGCATGAGGAACCTCCCTCGAAGTACCGATACCTGCCTGGCAGAACGATTGGAGAACCTGTAGGGTGTAAGTAATCCTGGCTAATCTTACCTTTTAGGGTTTGAAGGAAGATTTGATAAAAACAGTGGGAGCCATCCTGATTAGATAAGATAATAATCAATCTAATCTTGCAAAGAGGGCACGCTAAAGCGCTTCCTTCTCTCTCTCTCTCTCCAGGAAGCAACCAATGTCACGCCTTAATCAAGATAATAATATGGATGTATTGACCGAACCCGCTTATTATACTAAGCTGGGGAACGTTGGTTCTGTAGAAATAGGGGAATATCAGGATTCCCGCACCGCCCGTACGAAGAAACAACATGTTGATGCATCTTCTTCGGGTGTGTTCGTTACCGAGAACCGTTTCTCAGTTTGTTCTACGTCCTGGGTATTGGATACCGGATCAGGATCCCACGTATATAATTTGTTACATAGGCTAAAGAAAGGTAGAGAACTGGGAAAAGGTGATAAATCTCTAACATTAGGGAATGGTGCAATTGTTGCAGCCAAGGCAGTTGGCGAATATCACCTTGTATTACCAACTGGTAATATATTGATTCTGAACGACTGTTACTACGTACAAAAGATGATGTGCAATATTATATCGGTTTCTTTGCTAACTAAAGAAGGATATAATCTCACATTAGAGGATAATGTTATGAACATTTTCCAAAATCAAGAGTTAATTGGATTTGGTACGTTATGTAACGGTATATACGTTCTTAATCAAAGTACAGTTCTTAACGTACAGAATACAAACAAGAGAAAAAGTTTAGAAATGAACGAAGTCTTCTTGTGGCACTGTAGACTAGGTCATATCAATACGACAAGACTGGCTAAGTTGCATAAAGATGGATATTTGAATCCGTTCGAATTTTCATCTTATGAAACTTGCCAGTCATGTCTCAAAGGCAAGATGACCAAAACTCCGTTTACTGGACATGGAGAAAGAGCTACTGAACTCTTGGGACTGATACATAGTGATGTATGCGGTCCTATGTCTACACATACCAGGAATGGTTAGTCGTACTTTATTACATTCACCGATGATCTCTCAAGATACGGACATGTGTTCTTGTTGAAACAAAAGTCTGAAGCTTTTGAGAAATTCAAGGAATATAAGCACGAAGTAGAGAACCAGAGAGGTAGAAGTATTAAAATCCTTTGATCTGATCAGGGAGGAGAATACTTGAGTACGGAATTCCGGGATTATTTAAAAGAGAATGGGATACTCTCTCAGCTTACTCCTCCGTATACACCACAGCACAATGGTGTTTCGGAGCGGAGAAATTACACCCTATTAGATATGGTGCGCTCTATGATGAGTAATGTTGAGTTACCCATTTCTTTTTGGGGTTATGCGCTTGAAACAGCCGCACACCTATTGAATATGGTTCCCACTAAATCTGTACTTACCACTCCATATGAGATATGGAAAGGGAAGAGACCATGTCTTAATTTTGTTAAGATATGGGGTTGTCCGGCTTATATTAAACCACAAAATCCGGACAAGCTCGAGGAAAGGTCAGTTCTGTGCAAGTTTGTTGGATTTCCCAAAAATTCACGAAGGTATATCTTATACCACACCAAGGAATAAAAGGTGTTTGTTTCTCGATATCCCACATTTTTGGAAAAGTAATTTTTTGTGAAAGAAATTAGTGGTAATGAGGTAGAACTGGAAGAAGTTCCACCAGAGCAAACTACGATTGACGATTTGGTGGAACCGGAGGATCCAATAGTACCCAACGAACCCCAGCCACTCCGCAGATCTAATAGGGTTCCTCATCCACCTGAGAGATACTATGGTTTTCTCGCAGACGGTGGGAGCGAGGATTGCATCATGGAAGATGATGACCCGACTAGTTTCGAGCAGGCCATCACAAGTGGAGACTCTGTGAAATGGCTGGATGCTATGCGGTCCGAGATGGAATCCATGTACACCAACAAAGTATGGACTTTGGAAGTTTCTCCTGAAGGGGTAAAACCCATTGGGAGCAAGTGGATCTTCAAAAAGAAGATTGGTGTAGATAGAAAAGTTGAGACTTTCAAAGCTAGACTTGTAGCTAAAGGTTTTCGTCAACGACCTGGCGTCGACTATGATGAAACCTTTTCTCCTGTCCCTATTCTTAAGTCCATCAGGATCCTACTAGCCATTGCTGCATACCATGACTACGAAATCTGGCAGATGGATGTCAAGACCGCTTTTCTAAATGGTGATTTAGAAGAGAGCGTGTACATGACACAGCCTGAGGGCTTCATAGACAGTGGGAGCAGCGGAAAGGTGTGCAAGCTGCTTAAATCCATCTACGGATTGAAGCAGGCATCGCGGAGTTGGAACATTTGTTTTGATGAAGCTGTCAAAGAGTTTTACTTCATCAAAAATGTAGATGAACCATGTATATATAAGAAGGCTGTAGAGAGTAAGGTGGTCTTCCTCGTATTGTACGTGGATGATATACTCTTGATGGGGAACAATATTCATATGCTACACTCGGTCAAGCTCTTCTTATCACTTAAGTTCTCCATGAAAGATCTAGGTGATGCCTCCTATATCCTGGGGATAAAGATCTATAGAGATAGATCTAAACAGATGTTGGGATTGTCCCCATCCAGGTACATATACATCATACTAAAGAGGTTTAGTATGGAAGATGCCAAGCGAGGTAATTTACCCGCTTGCTCAGGAATCACTCTCTCCAAAGAGATGTCTCCCAAGACTGATTTGGAAAGGGCTCGCATGCAAGGGAACCCTATGCTTCGGCAGTAGGCTCTGACATGTATGCGATGTTATGTACCAGACCGGATGTAGCTTACTCACTAGGTGTAGTGAGCAGGTATCAATCAGATCCTGAGGAGAAACACTGGACAACTGTGAAGAACATTCTTAAGTACTTGAGAAGGACTAAAGAAATGTTCTTGGTGAATAGTAACGGTGAACTCCAGGTGGAGTCCTTTACCGATTCGAGCTTCAAGAGTGATAAAGACAACAGTAAGTCGGTCTCGGGTTTTGTCTTTACTCTCAATGGAGGGGCGGTGTATTGGAAGAGTTCCAAGCAGGACACCGTAGCAGACTCGACGATGGAGGCTGAATACATCGCTGCCAACGATGCTTCCAAAGAGGCTGTCTGGATGAAGAAATTCATTACTGAGCTTGGTGTGGTTCCATCCATTGAGCATCCAATACCTGTGTATTGTGATAACAATGGAGCTGTAGCTTTGGCCAAGGAACCCAAGTCCCATCATAGATCCATACATATTCTTAGGCGGTATCACCTGATCAGGGAGATAGTAGATTGCCGGGAGATCGAGGTCAGGAGAGTTGACATGAAGGACAACGTAGCAGATCCACTCACGAAGGCACTCCCCAAGATGCAGTTTGAGAGGCTTTTTAGGATGTTGGGTATGAGATACTACAACACATAGCCTTAGTGCAAGTGGGAGAATGTTAGGAATATGTATGCCCTAGAGGCCATTATTGTACATTGATGTATATTATAGTGGATGCTTGGACATATATATAAAGGACTTTCTTGCTCGACATGATAGTATGCTATCTGGTTACTCTTTATCTTAACATGTTGACTGGTATTCTTTACTGTCTTTCTCTCACATGTTGATAAAGCCCTTAGGATATGTACTTGACTATCAATATTATGATGAGATCATACTAGTGGGGCCAGGGTGGTCAAAAAGTGCATCCTTTAATCAGTTCCTAGTCGAGGGGATATCGAGACTAGGGCATCGATATTCCATAGTTGAATAGTGTGTACGTTTCTTGCCCCTCAGAGATTGATGGTTGATCCCACAACCATTGGTGTGTGACATCAAAGATTGTACACAGGTGCTCATTGGAGAATGAGTACACCGAACAAGACTCGCCGAGGACTCCTAGTTGGTAGTATACCTATCGTCGGATAGCAGTCCTCTGGTGACACTGGTACAAGTTAGTCTGTAGACCCGAGATCATCATAGAGTCTTGTGTGGCTCTCACTGTGCTTTGATTTCCTCCCTACCACACTCAAAAGAGACGAGAAAACGGGTGGATTTTGGGTACAGTCCCGAGTCACATGGAGGCAATGAGCGTTAGGAGGGGTTTCGTCTCTCCCGGTATTGGGGGTTGATGTTGCGCTATACTCGATTGGCTATAACTGGAAGTCCCTGACCAGGGCTACTGCTGAGATTTACTGATAAGAGTTATCAGTAGTTTCTCGAACCGTTATAGACCAGACATCGGCATGACTTATCACGTTACTGTGGTCTGACGTTTACCACCTCTAGACATGATATGCGACATATCAGATGAAGAGACCGGACTGTACGGTAGTGTTACTGGTAGGCTTCATGGAGAGTATGGACGAGCTTGCTTATTGATCTTCATATCGCTCAATACCCGGGTAGCCGTTACGTCCAGCTAGTACCGCTGACGGCTTGTGGGTGACTGATGTAAGCATCACCTACTGCTAGCATATTGATGAGTCTTTAGAGTCCCACACAGAAGTTTCCTGTTTCAAGAGAAACGAAGTAGGGCACATATGTTGATATGTACGTGGGCCTGATTAAATACGAGTATATGATACCGTATTGTAATCTGGCAGTTATCTGTTATCGGTTAGGTTATATGTGATATAACCAGATTATTGAATCAAGTGTTGATTTGATAATGTGATAAATAGATAAATGATATTAGTCGGTCATATGTGATATAACCGGACTATTAAATCAAGTGTTGATTTAATAATTTGATGTATATTTATATTTGATATCAGTATATGTTAACTAATATCATTTGCTCACTAATTTCTTTATTAATATATATATGGTAATATATATATATATATTTGATATATAAATATATATATATACATACATATATTATTATATGAAGCATGGCTTGATTTTCTATTTTAAGAAAATAGAAAAATGAGGTGTAAAATGTGGAGATATTTTAGGTATGGTCTAAGGTATGGGATTTTCAATTGTTTATTTTTCTTGAATCACTATTGAAGTATGGTTGAATTAAAATATTGTAAATTCAACCATAGTTCAATAAGTGAGCAAGCATATAGTGGTTTTTCTTCACTTGATGAACTTACTTCTTCATGCCTTAGCCATTTTTCCATGAGCTCTTGTTCTTTCTTGATCTCTACACTTTCTTCACCTCACCTCAAAGCTCAAAACACTCACATGTGATGTGAATCATTGAGCTTGTGAGAATCCAAGTGAGCTTTCAAAACCCCTACTTCATCATCCTACACTTGACTAGCGATCAAGTGTAGCGTATTTCCTACACTAAAAGAGTTTAGTGTAGAGGCAGCTTGAGCTAGAATGACTTCGGCTGGATCGTCTTCGGCGCGAAGATCACGAAGGAGGTTCATTCAACTCAAGGTAGAGCCTAGTGGAGTCGCGTGGACCACAACCCAAACCTAAAGAAGAGAAGGACTCGATCTACAAGGGTATAACCTCTTTTCCTTCTCTCTAGTAGTTCATATCATCATAGCAAAACCTAAGTATTCTAGTAAAGATCTTGTTTAGTCTAAGTTAGCACCTAGTAAAATTTTAAAATTTGGCATGCTTGATGCTACTAAAACCTCATGGTGGTGCTAGGGTAGACTTTCACAACCTAAGGAAAATCGACTTTGGAATGGAAAATGATCTGAGGCTAACGTTCGTCGGTGAGATACTACCTGAAAAACAGGTGGCTACATTAAAAAACGTGCTCATGCAGTATAAAGATTGCTTCGTATGAAACTACTCTAAAATACCGGGTCTAGATCCAAAAGTGGCAGTACATAAACTGGCTATATCGCCAAGTACAAAGGCAATTAAAAAAGCGCCAAGAAGGATGTGACTCGAACTTGACATGAGTATCAACGCTGAAGTCAAGAAACTAATCGACTCCGGCTTCATCAGAGAAGTTCAATATCCCGACTGGATCGCTAATATCATTCCAGTGATGAAGAAAAACGGAACGGTTCGCATCTACGTGGACTTTCGGGACCTCAACAAAGCTTGCCCGAAGGATGACTTCCCAGTACCTGTTACCGAGCTAATGATCGATAACACATCTACCCATGAGATCTTCTCCTTCATGGATGGATCTTCGGGATACAACCAAATAAAAATACATCCTGAAGACCAGAAGCATACCGCCTTCCGAACCCCACTGAGCATATTCTGCTATAATGTGATGCTCTTCGGTTTGAAGAACGCTGGCGCTACCTACCAAACGGCTATGACAAAGATTTTCGATAACCTCATACATGAGATTGTCGAATGCTACATCGACAACCTTGTACTGAAGAGCAAATCTCATGAGGAATATTGGGAACATCTAAAAATAGTGTTCCAACGTCTTCGGAAGTATAATCTGAAGATAATTTCTCTAAAATGCACGTTTGGAGTTTCCTCAAGCAAATTCCTAAGATTCATAATATGTTACCGGGGTATTGTCACGCCCCGCTTCTCAGTGTACGGAAACGGTGATGTGGCGAGCCACAACTTATTTACTAAGAAATAAATATATTAAGCGTAAATAAGAAATATATATAATGCACAAGAATGCCAAGTGATAAAATTATAAACAGCAAATTTTATTAACATTCATCTTTACATACAACTGTTTTGAAAAGGAAAGATATAATGAAATAAACAGTGCCTAAACAGTGGAATACAAACTGAAAGTAAGTATAAGGAAAACTAGTAGTTCGGCTGAGCGGTGAGCTGGTCCAAATCCTCCTGGCTAGGCTCGATCTCCTGAGAGTCCATTCCTCCTGACGAACATTTTAAAGAAAGAAATAGACAGGAATGTCGTCAGCGAACTAGCGCTCGGTAAGTCCTAAAAGAAGGAATGGAATATAACAAGTAATGTGAAAAGAAACTGGTAAGTTGTACAGGTATAAGCTTGTTATTCTAACGTAGTTATTTGTAGCATGGTACAGAAGGTATTTGTGTATACGAGAAGAGTCCATCTTACCACGTAGACTATAGCAACATGTAGTACAGGGCTCCATCAAAACCCATAGGACAACGGCACGAGAGTTCTTGTAGGTGTCTTTTAAGTGACCATCTCGTGCCACGTTAATACGTTCTGTACCTATCTACCCCGTTATCCTCGCGTAATGTATTGTAATGTTATGTTTACAAGTCTTGCAGAAACCATGGATACAATTTGTTCAAGTAATCAGGTTCAGGATGTACTCATGTAGTCAAGTGGTCAAGTCAAGTTATAACCATGGTTCGGTCAAGTCAAGTCAAGTATTCATATTTGATATTGGTGTTTGAATACAGGTATTCAGGTTTATGTTCAAGTATTCATGTTAGACTTTGGATTCATGTTTGAATTGGACTCTGATTTGAGTTTGGATTCAGGTTTGAGTTAGACTCAGACTGAGTCAGACACTTGTAACTGATTTAGATCCTGAATTAGATTAGAGAGTCATCGGTAACTGTTGCACATGGACGGCAAGATTTGTATCTTTTTCTAAGACAATTACCATTGATAACTTTGTTAAATTTTCTATCTTAAATAGGCAAGCACTCACTTTCTCCAGCTCTTTGGGGCTCAAGAGAATTGATCCCGCTTAAACCTATCTTACTAAAGTCTTTAAATGTTGTTTTATATAACTTGAGAAGGTTTTATTAAAAATATTTTTAATAAAATTTCAAAATAAACCTCGAGTATTTATTTATATTATTTAGGGGGGAATTTTAAATATTTTAGGTATTTTAGTGATAATTACATAGTTTGGAAAGTTCATGGTATTTTATTGTAAAACTTGTCTTTTGTTGGTATCTTGATGGTATTTTGGTAAATTGTAATTCTTTCATTTTAAAAAATGTAAGTTTATTATATTTTGAAAATATATGGATTTGTAATTTTTTATATAATTATTAAAAATTAAATTTTTATTTAAGTAGAAAAAATGTGTTTTTCTTAAAAACTGTATTTTAAAACCTTTCGAGACCGAATGCTCCGTAAGCAGGTCTACATCTCGCTTTACTAGCCTAAGGATGTGCGATAATCCACACCATCCAATAGCGGGTCTCCTAAAGAGGGTTGTAGAGGCATATTCGCAAAGGAATTTAAAATACTGTTTTAAAAGAAAACCGTTTTTAAAGTGAGTGGTATTTTAATGTAATACTTTCTTTGTAACCAAAATTCACACAAAGGCATCGTGCTATGGAACAAGAGTGTATGTGAGAGGTAGATCGTTACCCCGTAAAGTTTTCCTAAGGTATGTTTAAGCGATACTAAAAGAGGTGATATTTAAAGTTCATGGTATTTTAATGAAAAACTTAAATTAAAGTTATTTTGCATGGAATTCTAGGTTAAAATTTATTCTAAACATTTCTAATTAAGATTACAAGTATTGTGTAAAATTTGGATGAACAATATGTAAGAAAAAGGGGAGTTTTCAGGGTTTAGAAAATAGATATCGGTATCAACTCCACTTACCGATATTCATTTTAAAATGAATTTTTAAAGAAGAGAAATAAAGATTGGAAGGGACTTACAAGTTAGGAGGCTTAAAGAAAGATTGAAGAAGGGGGGATGAGTTTTTTAGCGTCGCGGGAGCGCCGGAATAGTTTCGATTCTTCGCCGGAAGTTGACTGCTTGCTAACATCTCTTTACTCCACTTGTACTTAGAGAAATTTTGAGAGTTTTAGCTAGATATTTCAGAATGATGCTGAACCAAAGTGTGGGGTGGTATTTATAGTTTAGAATTAGGGTTTTGGAATTAAAATGGTGGATTAAAATGCATTAAAAAGATGATAAATGATGACAAGAAGGGTCTTTGTTTAATTGCAAGGAAATCAAACAGTGCAGGGGAGTTAGGGGTAGAGGAAGAGTCAAGTGTGCAAAGCCTGGGCCTCATTGCCCACGGTTGAACCGTCGATACCGGTCTAAAATGGGTTTCCGCCGGCCGATCTAGGGCTTCGTGCCTCTGGATTTATGCCCGTGTACAACTCAGTGTTTAAGCCCTTTTGCACAGGTTTGATTATGTGTATTTCACGTGTAAACTTTTAGGCTTCCAAAAATTTAAAAAGAAAAATCAGAAAACAATGTGTTTGATGGGGATCGAACACAGGGGCTACGTCACAGCAGTGTAAGGGCTTTACCAGTGAGCTACAAGTGGCTTCTTGCTGTTATTTAACAAAATTTCTTATAACTTAAACTCAGGCTGTGTAACTCATTTTTTGTACATTAAACAGGAAAATTCCGTACGGTAAGTTCAGAGTCGTTACAGGTATCGAAATCGATCCCTCAAAGATCAAGGCAATTATGGAAATTCCCATGCTAAGAACCCTTAAACAACTGCAGTCTCCCCAAGGAAAGCTCACGTATATCCAGCGGTTCATAGCCAACCTTTCCGGAAAATGTTGTCCTTACAGACATTTGATGAAGAAGGGGACCTCGTTCATCTGGGATCAAAAGTGAAAAAACGCACTGGACGAAATCAAACAATACCTGCAAAATCCTCTGGTACTGGCCGCTCCGGTTAAGGGAAAACCCCTTATCCTATATACCATGGCCCTTAAGAGTTCTCTAGGCGCATTGTGGGCACAAGAGGATGATCAAGGAAAGGAAAGAACTCTATACTATTTAAGTCGAGTTCTCCTAGGGGCAGAAAACAACTATTCCCCCATCGAAAAGTATTGCCTGGCGCTGATCTTCGCAATAACGAAGCTCAGACATTACGCCTTAGCATATGAGATCCATCTCATATCGAAAGTGAATCCTCTCAAATATCTAATGTCAAGGGCCAAACTAATAGGAAGGCTCACCAAATGGGCCTCCTCCTGATGCAGTTCTCGATAACATATCTTCCTTTCAAAGTAGTGAAAGGGCAGGCCATAACCGACTTTCTAGCGGAGCATCCGATACCAACCGACTCCCCTTTAAATTATGAGTTTCCAGACAAACACGCGTTCGATGCAATCGAAGAAGAAAATGATTCCCAATGAGAACTCTACTTCGATGGAGCATCTTCCATGAAGAGGCGAAAGCAAAACACCCTCATAATCAAAGCTAGTATGGGCCTTATCTTCGTGACCCCGCAAGGAGGGATATTGCATTACGCCATTTCCTTAACGGAGCCAAGAACTAACAACGAAGCTGAATACGAAGCTTTGATAGCAGGTCTTGAGATCTCTATTGACATAGGAATCAAAGACCTCCTCATATACGGAGATTCCCAGCTGATCGTTAGCCAAGTAAATGGCGACTATCAAACATGCAAGCCAGAGCTGGTAAAGTATGGTGAAAGAGTGTAGTAACTGCTGACACAAATCCCTTCCTATACCTTGGAAAGCTTACCGCGTGCGGAAAACAACAAAGCAGATGCATTGGCCAAATTGGCTAAGGAATTTGCTCATGAAGACCTTGATGGCGTGAGGATCATTGTGCAAAGCCGCAGGGTTCTCGCGCTAACAGATATATCTTCGGAAGATCTGATAGAGTCATCCGAAAGAAAAGAAACGACCGAACAACTAGCTCTTCAAATAGAGGACGAAAAAAAGGTCAAGGACTGGAGAGAAGTCTTCATAGACTACTTTAAGTCCCAACGAACACTCGAAAATGCGTCGTTTAGATATCAGCTCATGAAACGAGCTTTGTCTTTCGCCTTCATCAATAATACTCTATATAAGAGATCGTTCGACTTTCTATGGCTAAGATGCCTTGGGCAGAAGGAAGCAAAGAAAGTCGTCCAAGAAACACACGACGGACTCTGCGGTTCTCATCAAGCAGTGCCAAAGATGAAACTGAAGATAAAAAGAATGGGTTACTATTAGCCCACGATGATCCAGGACTGTCTCGAATATGCGAAGCAGTGTCACTCGTGCCAAATTCACGGGGACTTCATCCATCAACATCCAAATCTGCTACACCCGACGGTGGCTAGCTGGCCTTTTGAAATGTGGGGAACCGATATAATTGGCCCTATCGAATGGGCATCATGCAAAAGACATCGGTTCATACTAGCAATAACTGACTACTTCTCTAAGTGGGCGGAAGCAGTGCCGAAGTGAAGTCGGAGAATATCCTCCATTTCTTCAAGATCTATGTCATATACCGATTTGGAACTCCACGACGGATAATTTCGGATAATGAGCCAGCTTACAGAAGCCATAAAATAAGCCGCTTCACACTGCAGCATAAAATAGATTGGAGATACTCTTCAGTCTATAATCCTCGGGCCAACGGTTTAGCTGAAACTTTCAAAAAGACCTTAACAAACATTATAAAAAAGACGGTGTCTAGAAACAAAAAGGACTAGCACGAAAGGCTGCATGAAACTCTCTGGGCATACCGAACAACGTTCAAGAGGGCCACGAATACGACACCATATGCATTGGTGTTCGGCACGAAAGCAGTGCTCCCATTAGAAATAGAACTCCCCTCTCTATGAGTAGCGGTTCGATATGAGCTAACAGATGAAGAAAAAGCTCATCTTAGGCTTAAAGAGCTCGACGCCCTCAACAAAACTCGCCTTATAGCACAACAAAATCTAGAGACTTATAAGGCAAGGATGACACGCTCATACGAAAAACTGACCAGGCCGAGAACATTTCGCCAAGGAGAACTCGTGCTACTCGTCAAAAGACCAACGATCCCCAATCGTACAAAACGGGGGAAGTTTGAGCCGAACTATGAAGGCCCATAAATCATAGACAAATTCTACCAAGGTGGAGCCTACCTGCTCATGGATATGCATGGCGAAAGACCCTTCCGGCCAATAAACGGTCGATTCCTAAAGAAATACTATGCTTGACGAGTCATGACTTAGGTCAATGATAGATAACAACGCTTGTGTCCACTCGCTATCTTCCTGAGTCAGAACCGTGAGAGTAGTATCCAAAAAGGTCTGTCGTCCCGAAATACGGCGATAATGGACCGAAACGTCCTTAAACTAACAATGGACTGAAACGTTCTTAAACTAACAATGGACCGAAACGTCCCTAAACTAATGCGTTCCCCTAAAAACGGGAATAATGGACCGAAACGTTCTTAAACTAATATTGGACCGAAACGTCCTTAAACTAATATTGGACCGAAACATCCCTAAACTAATCTGTTCCCCCAAAAACGGGTATAATGGACCAAAACGTCCTTAAACTAACAATGGACCGAAATGTTCTTAAACTAACATTCATCCCCCAAAATGGGAATGTTGGACCGAAATGTCCTTAAAAACTAACATTCGCCTCCAAAACGCGAATGTTGGATCGAAATCTCCTTAAACTAGCATTTCGACCCAAAATACGGAGATAAAGGACCATCATGCCCTCACACGTTTAGCCCTACGGTGAATCACCATATCGATTACCGTATATAATCCACGTGTCTAAACGATTAATAACTCTCGCAGGTCCCACATGATGGAGTCCTTGATGTTGATCGAGACCTACAACTAATGGTGTGTTACCATATAGCCCGTTAAAAAAGGTACGTCCACAAGCGGAATGGGCACGAATGAAAACCCGAAAGGGCGCCGTAAGTAAAAATAGCAGGACTACCGGCGAGGTTATGAAAACCCGAAAGGGCGCAATTTTGTGAAAATAAAAAAAATATACACTTGCAGGGTCCTTTCGACCTTGCAAGGAGAAAATAACTGTGTGAGATCCTTACGACTCACAAAAGAGCAACACTGTCACGACCCGAAATAGCACATGACTGGCACTTGAATCATATGAAGTCTATAGGACCCCATCTAATTCAAGTAAGCCAAAAGCCCGGAAATCTAAACCATTTTAAATAAGGAGTGAAGGAAAACTTGTTTAAAGCAAGTGGTTTAAATAACATAAATGGCATTTAACATTTAAAAGCAACATCATATTTCCCAAAAATTTCGGCAGAGTCTCCTTTGTAAATACTGGCCCCAAACGGGTATAACACATGAAATATATATATAAATGATGAATAAAAGCATCCCCAAGCGGGAGCTAGCTCTTTGCCAATTGGCGGTCACAACCACGCAAGCAATATAATATACAACGCCGAAGGGCGAGGATCAAAACTCAAAAGGAAACTCAATATTATCAAGAAAACCCATAATAATACAATGCACGACTCTAGGTCGAAAGAATATACAGCTGGTCTTCTAAGTTTATAAATAATACAAATCTGGTTGATAGAGTTACTAGATACAACTCAATATAAATAAATACTGTAGGGTTGCTAGGCACACGCATAAGGGTCTACGAGACATCAACCATGCCCGATTTAAAAATTAGCCGTGCCGAACAACCCGATACGAGATCTTTAAACTAGGGTTTAGGCGAAAACAAGTATGTTAAACACTTTAACATTAAGTGAGAGGGATTACAACCTTTGTAGATCCGGTCCTTCACTTCTTAAGCTCCGTGTTGAAGTCCCTTCGCTGCGATCATCGTGTTCTGGACTCTCGAGAGGTTCCACGAAGAGAAAGATGCAGTCTTGCTTCCAATTTTCGATACAAAGATGATCTACCTTGAAGTTTCGTTAACACAAGCTAACACTCATAATATGAAGTGAACACCCTCATCTAAATGGCAAGAATAGATGAGGATGATGAAGTAGGATTTTTGCTCTCCTTTATTATCTTTTTCTCACACTCATTCATCACTTGGAAAAAAGCTAGTAAGCTTTTTCAAGAAAGAAAGAAGAAGGAAAAAGATGAATGAATCAATTAGAATCCTTTTGTGATGAATAAAGCAAAAGAGATAATGATGAATAATGCAACCATGGTTGACTAAACCATTTTAGAGACTTAACTAGGGATAGGGTTTAGGTTATGTCAAGGAATGAGTCATAACAAAATATCTTTCACAAAACAAAACTAAACCTTCTAGAATCATCTAGAAAGCATTAACCCAAATCAAACCCTAATCTTGTTTAATCTCTACTAAACTTGTTGCATTAGTTATCATATCATGTTACAATATTATATATCACATATATAATATTTATTGTAACCAAATAAAATAATACAATTAACATATATCGCATATATATCAATGTATAACCGAGTGAGAAAAAGAATCTTTTAGTGAGCAAATATTAGTTAATGTAATTTAATATATCATATATATTATTATACATTAAATTATCGAATCTACACTTGATCCGACAATCCGGCTATATCGCATATAACCGACTAATACGATGACCCGGCTATATCACATATACCCGGCCGATATCTCATATCGCGAGAATCCAATACGGTATCACATACCGCATTATCCTCGGCCCTGCACATATCACATATGTGCTCCTACTCCATTTTGTCTGAGCCAAGAAACCACTGTGTAGGACTCTAAAGAATCGTCAATACGCCGGCAGTAGGTGATGATCATATCAAACACCCACAAGCTGCAAGCGATCAGCTAAACGTAACAGCGACCCAGGTATTAAGCGCTCAGAAGATCAACAAGCAAGCCTGTACATTCTTCCATGAATCCAATCAGTAACACTCCCGTACAGTCCGGTCTCGTCGTCTGATATGTCGCATATCTCGCCTAGGGGTGGTAAACGTCAGACCCCAGTAGCTTGATAAGTCGTGTCGATATGAGGTCTATAACAGTTCAAGAAACTACCGATAACACTTACCAGTAAATCTCAGCAACTCTGGCCAGGGATTTCCAGTTATAGCCAATCGAACACGGCACAACATCAATTCCCTATACCGGGAGAGACGAATCCCCTCCTATCGCTCATTGCCACCATGTGATTCGGAACTGTAACCAAAAGCCACCTTTTTGCACGCCCTCTTGGATGTGGTATGATGGAAATCAAAGAACAGTGGGAATCACACAAGACTCTATGACGATCTCGGGTCAACAGACTACTCTGTACCAGTGTCACCGGAGAACTGCCATCTTACGTGAGGTATAATACCATCTGGGAGTTCTCGGCGAGTTCGTCCAGTGTACCCAGTCTCTACTGAGCACCCGTACACCATCCTTGATGTCAAACACCGATGTATATGGGATCATCCATCGTCCATCATATGGGTCAAGATGCGTATATGCTAGTCTACTTTGGTGTATCGATGCCCTGTCTCGATACACCCTCGACTAGGAACAGTTATAGGATGTACTCGTCGATTACTGTGGCCCCACTAGTATGATCTCATCATAGTCCCAGTAGTCGAGTACATATCCTAAGGGCTTTATCAACATGTAACATAGAGACAATCAGAGTACATGTTAAGATAAAGTACAACCAGATAGCGTACTATCATGTCGAGCAAGAAAGTCCTCCCTATATATGTCCAAGCATCCATTACAATATACAACGTATATACTGTAATGGCCTCTAGGGCATACATATAACTAACAATCTCCCACTTGCACTAGGGCCATCTGTTGTGGTATCACATACCCAACAATTAGCTGTGGCTGAAGTATCTCATACTCAACCATCCCATAAAAGTCTCTACTGGGAAAAAGGCCTTTGTGAGTGGATCCACACTGTTGTCCTCTATGTCTACTCTCCTAACCTCGATCTCCCTGGAGATCAACCATCTCCATGATCAGGCGATATTGCCTAAGAATTATATCTGGATTTCTGATGGGACGGGGGTTCATTGGCTAAAGCCACAACTCCATTGTCACACAATGGTAGGAACAAAGTTCATCTCATGAACTTATATATATCCAGACTGCCTCTTTGGTAGCATCCTTGGTAATGATGTATCTTGCCTTTAATCGTCTAGTAAGTCACGGTATCTAGCTTGGAACTCTTCCAACATACCGTCCCTCCACTGAGGGTAAAGACAATGCCTGCGACTGACATTCAGTCGTCCTTATCACCTTGGAACCTTTCCAGTGATTCTCCCCAGGATCGATTGATACCATCTCACTACAACTAGTGAGTATCCAAACATCCAATTAGATCTATCTCATAGATCCAAAACCCAGGATTTAGGAGGTATCACTTTGATCCTATATGGAGAATCTTTGTGATAAGCGGAGATTGACCGAGCGTAGCATAGGAAACTCCTTCCCTATCAAGAGTATGTCATCCACGTACTCTACGAGGATCATCACCATACTCTCTACTACCTTTTTGTATATACAAGGTTCATCTACCATTTTGATGAAGTCAAACTCTTTGACTAGAACATCAAAACAGATGTTCCAACTCCGCGATACCTATTTTATCATATAAAACATCTTGCACACGTTTCCGCTGCTCCCACTGTCTACGAAGCCCTCTGGCTGTGTACTTATAGACGCTCTCTTCTAAAACATCATTTTAGAAAAGCAGTCATGACACCCAACCACCAGATATCGTAGTCATGGTATGTAGCCGTGGCAAGTAGGATCTGAATGGACTTAAGCATAGCTTTGAAAGTCTCAATTTTTCCATGTACACCAAGTAATCTTCTCAAGATATACTCGCTCCTGATGTGGATTTAACCCTTCAGATAGAGCAACCAAAGTCCATACTTTGTTGGTGTATAAGGATTCCATCTCAGATCGCTAAGCATCCAGCCATTCTCCTAGAGTCCCACTCCTGATGGCCAGCTCGAAACTAGCAGGGTCATCATCTCATGATGCAATCCTCGCTCCCACTGTCATAGAGAAACCGAAGTATCTCTCAGGTGGGTGAGGAACCCTACTAGATCGGCGGAGAGGCTGAGGTTCGTTGGAAACTATTTAATCCTTTGGTTCTACCAAATCATCAGCTACAGTTTGTATAGCTAGAACCTTTTCAGTTCTACATAACAGACCTTGCCTCGAGATTTTCCGGATTTTGCTTTTAGACATAGGCCGGACAACCCCAATCTTAACAAACTTAAGATATGGGCTCTTCCCTTTCCATATCACATATGAAGTGGTAGGCAACCGATTTGATTGGAACCCTATTCAATAGGTATGCAGCTTCACAAGTGCATAACTCCCAAAAGGAAATAGGAAACTCAGTAGTACTCATCATAGAGCACACCATATCACATAGGGTGATATTGCTCCGCCCCGATACACCGACGTGCTGTGGTGTATACGAAGGAGTAATGCTGAGAGAGAATCTCATCTCCTTTAGAATAGTCCAGGAATTCCGTGCTCAAGTATTCTCTTCCTTGATCACATCAAAGGACATAATACTTTTACCCGTATTTTGGTTCTCTACTTCTAACTTACATTTTGTGAATATCTCAAAAGGTTCGGACTTGTGTTTCAACAGGAACATATGTATGAATCTTGAGAGATCATCAGAGAATGTAATGAAGTACAAAGAACCGGTCTTGGCATGTGTAGACAGGGGACCTTCATACATCAGCATGTATCAATCCCAAGAGTTCACTAACTCTTTCTCTGTTTCCAATAAACAGAGCTATGGTCATCTTATCTTTGTGACATGACCGGCAAGTTTCACAAGATGTAAATTCTAACAGATTTAAATATGCATCTAAATGTAACTTAGCTAGTCGGGTCGCATTGATATGACCTAGTCTACAATACCTCAAGAAGGATTTGTTCATTTCTGAACTCTTCCTCTCGTGTGCATTCTGTATACTAAGAACTGTAGTTTGATTTAGAACGCCAATGCTTTTAGATAACGTGCCTGAACCGATCAACTCTTGATATAGGAAATGTTCAAAACATTATCCAACAATACAAAATTATATCCTTTCTTTACTAATAAAGAGACTGATATGATGTTGTATATCAGGTTCGGTATTTAATAACATTCGTTCAGAATCAATGTATTCCGGTAATACAGGGTGATAGTGACCAACAGACTTGGCTGCAACACTTGCACCGTTTTCTGTCTCATGAAACTTATCAGCCGTTCTCAGTCCTCTACCTATTTGTAGCCCATGTAACAAATTACATATGTGGGATCCTGATCCGGTATCAAATACCCAGGACGTAAAGGATACTGAGAAACAGTTCTCTGTAATGAACACACCCGAAGATGATGCATCAGTATGCACTTTCTTCGTTTGGGAGGCACGGGAATTCTGGTAATCCCCAATTTCCTGCTCTGTCTTATAACATTTATAAGTTGGAGTGGGACCAACGTTCCCCAGCTCAGTATAACAAGCGGGTTCGGTCAATACATCCATATTATTATCTTGATTAAGGCATGATATGGTCGCTACCAGGAGAGAGAGAGAAGAAAACACTCAGCGTATGCTCTTGCAAGATTAGATTGGTTATCTATTATATCTAATCAGGATGTCTCCCACTGTTTTAGTCAAATCTTCCTTCAAACCCTAAAAGGAAAGACTAGCCGGGATTAATTACACGCTACAAGTTCGCTAATCTTTCAACCAGGCCAGTGTCGGTACTTTGAGGGAGGTCCCCCGTACTTTCGCACGAACCTAATTAAAGTAAACCTCGTTTTCCCAGAGGCGTAACCCCGTTCACACCTTTCTAGACACCTACTTGATCGGCTAATTGTAATGTGTAAAACTCTCCCAGGAGTAACTCTTACTCGCAGCGGGTATCGGGATCCAACTATCTCATAGAAGGTATGCAATCTCATTGCAAATTTCAACACTTGAAATTCCCAATAATATTTTACCCCTAGTGTCCTATGACCTTGACGAATGCCAAACCACCCATAGTCCGCTAGTCAAGTTCAACCCGTACATTTCCTGATTGAATTAAACCCACCCGCACGACCCTTGACGAATGCCAAACAACGCCGTACAAATACCCTAATCCAATCGCATCGTATGCTAGCAGATAAGCACTAGTTAGCTACCGTACACTACGCCTTGACGAATGCCAAACTACCGTAGCACGAATACTAAGTAGTACTTATCTGAAATGACGGAGGGCTACGACGGGTTTTTAAGAAAACCCTTTGCGTAATGAACTTGATATCGTCGTAGAATCGAGTGATTTTAAATGGAATATATTTGAGGCTTTTCTAGTTTTGCTAAAGGGGTCACTCCCGGTGAAGGGATCGTCGGCCCTTTTCTCATTGAATAAGGTGCAGGATATTTCACAAATATCACTATGCAAAGCAAGAGCTATAGAAGCAATCAAAAGACAGACCGAGTTTGTAGCATCTGCTAGTTTCACTAAAGAGGTCACTCGCGGTGAAGGGATCTCGGCTCTTTCCTTATCGAATAAGGTGCTGGATATTCTACAAGGAACACCGCTATGCAAAGCAAGAACTAGAGCTACCAGCTTTTAAACAAGTTTCTACAACATCTTAGGTTTCTTTTATTTCATTAATCTCATTAATGAAGCCCCATTTTATTATGCTTCACAAGCATCACATTTGAAACGAAATCTGCAATATAACATATATCTCATATATATAATATAAATATTCATCTTAGGCAGTAATATGATCTCATCACAGAACATTGCAGCAGAAGAAACATATATGAAATATTGGATATACTAGGAGGTCTGTATTTTAGTACGAGCCTGTATAAAACATGGATTCCACGGTCGCGATGAATAGCCAAACCCACATCCCTAGACCCCTACGAGAGCGGCAAGCAATACTGCTAATTCTAGGGTTAGGAGACCCGGTCTCGACTCCTCCAGATGGTCTCCCACTGGACCCTAGAACCAGGTTACTTGTGCTCCCCACCTTGGGTCTACCTAATGCGGAAAAGTAAATAATATACAATGGTGACATCATCCTCAGCCCGGAAGTTCCCCAATAAAAGAATATTACATACAAATGAATTTTACATAAATGAAAAAAGAAAAACTCTCATCTCACATAAAACCCCCGGCTATTTAGAACGCGACGATCCAATATAACATATCACAGCAACACATAATATCTCATATCATCAACGTAAGCAAGTATGCGTATCCCGATTGTCGTTGATGTATAGCAACGAAGCCGGTGATACACCACATACTACGCTTACGGTCACAGAAAAGAAAGTGTAAAACTACAACAATTGGAATCCGCAACCTCCTTAGACATCGCATGCCTAACCAAATGAATTCCTTAGACATCGCATGCCTAACAATTATAAACCCTGCATTTTAGTCTCATTATCAAAAACTCTTTTCAATATCAAGTCGGGCAATTCAACAAGATTCCCGACATCCTAATCGAATGCTCGTCGCAAACTTTATTAGACGGCCGTACCCCCGGATGCCGTCGACAAAGTGCACTAAGGCGGAACACCGCTGCCGCGAGCACCCGAACGGATGCTTTTGGCGATGGGGTTCTCCTACAGTCACTTGGTCGGGGCTATGGGGCGTGGCTGTCTATTAAGTTTACCCAGCGAGTATCCGCGTACGCTACGTGATTGCGACGGACTTTTGATCACATCAAAATTCCGAGGCAACCGATCATCTGAGACCGAACTGCTAGATTTATAACATTCAAATTAGTTATCTTATAACTACTTATGGATTTCAAATATTGTATCACATTCCAGATAAATAGATAATGTTAAACTTTCTGATCGAATAATCAAACACCCAAGATTTCCCCAATATATCTCAACATTTGAAATCAGTTTAAGAACATCCATCACATGCCACAGTACCAATGGTCCAGCCGTAGAAGGGTCAAGCCAACGCCTCACATGTGGCACGCCTACTGCCCCAAACCCTAAGGTTTAGAGGCAGTTCAAGACGGTCACATAATCGAGTTAAGGTTTGTTGTCTTCTAGAGAGTCCACCGTGTTACTTGCACGACTTAGAACGTTCTTAAACTCGAGAAAAAATCCAACTTTTGAAAAAATTTCCTACAGGGGAAAAAGTGAGTTATTGATATCCGTTCGAACTTTTTAACACGTTCTAAATATTACCCGGAAAAACTAAACGAAGTTAACTTATCCGATCGAATCAACGAGTCCCCAATACAACCCAGAAAACTTAACACTTGAGTAAAAATAAAAATACCCAGAAGAATCAGGAAGTACAGACGGATCAACTGTAGCCAAAACTAACTATTAATCCCTAAGTTCTGCCGCGGAACCGCCGCCAATACCCTAGTTTGGCCGCGGTTCCGCGGCGCTTTGAACGATTCAAAGTGTCGTTTTGCACACGTGTCCATAGAATTCCCCGCTGATTTTTTTAAGTATTTTTAATGTGAAAAAATCACAGTTTTTGAAAAATATCCAGAGAAGGGGTTTTATCGGGGTTCTCGGGTTCGATCAGACTTTAAACTTCGTCTAGACTTCGCCTAAAGCTCTAGCTTGGCTCTGATACCACTGTATAGTTGCTAGGCACACGCACAAGGGTCTACGAGGTATCAACCATGCCCGATTTAAAAATCAGCCGTGCCGAACAACCCGATACGAGATCTTTAAACTAGGGTTTAGGCGAAAACAAGTATGTTAAACACTTTAACATTAAGTGAGAGGGATTACAACCTTTGTAGATCCGTTCCTTCACTTCTTAAGCTTCGTGTTGAAGTCCCTTCGCTGCGATCATCGTGTTCCGGACTCTCGAGAGGTTCCACGAAAAGAAAGATGCAGTCTTGCTTCCGATCTTCGATACAAAGATGATCTACCTTGAAGTTTCGTTAACACAAGCTAACACTCATAATATGAAGTGAACACCCTCATCTAAATGGCAAGGATAGATGAGGATGATGAAGTAGGATTTTTGCTCTCTTTTATTATCTTTTTCTCACACTCATTCAGCACTTGGAAAAAAGCTAGTAAGCTTTTTCAAGAAAGAAAGAAGAAGGAAGAAGATGAATGAATCAATTAGAATCCTTTTGTGATGAATAAAGCAAAAGATATAATGATGAATAATGCAACCATGGTTGACTAAACCATTGTAGAGACTTAACTAGGGCTAGGGTTTGGTTTAGGTCAAGGAATGAGTCATAACAAAATATCTTTCACAAAACAAAACCAAACCTTCTAGAATCATCTAGAAAGCATTAACCCAAATCAAACCCTAATCTTGTTTAATCTCTACTAAACTTGTTGCATTAATTATCATATCATGTTACAATATTATATATCACATTTATAATATTTATTGTAACCAAATAAAATAATACAATTAACATATATCGCATATATATCAATGTATAACCGAGTGAGAAAAAGAATCTTTTAGTGAGCAAATATTAGTTGATGTAATTTATTATATCATATATATTATTATACATTAAATTATCGAATCAACACTTGATCCGACAATCCGGCTATATCGCATATAACCGACTAATACGATGACCCGGCTATATCACATATACCCGGCCGATATCTCATATCGCGAGAATCCAATACGGTATCACATATCGCATTATCCTCGGTCCTGCACATATCACATATGTTCTCCTACTCCGTTTTTGCCTGAGCCAAGAAAGCTCTGTGTAGGACTCTAAAGAATCGTCAATACGCCGGCAGTAGGTGATGATCATATCAAACACCCATAAGCTGTAAGCGGTCAGCTAAACGTAACAGCCACCCAGGTATTGAGCGCTCAGAAGATCAACAAGCAAGCCTATACATTCTCTCGTGAATCCAATCAGTAACACTCCCGTACAGTCCGGTCTCGTCGTCTGATATGTCGCATATCTCGCCTAGGGGTGGTAAACGTCAGACCCCAGTAGCTTGATAAGTCGTGTCGATATGAGGTCTATAACAGTTTGAGAAACTACTGATAACACTTATCAGTAAATCTCAGCAACCCTGACCAGGGATTTCCGGTTATAGCCAATCGAACACAGCACAACATCAACTCCCTATACCGGGAGAGACGAATCCCCTCCTATCGCTCATTGCCTCCATGTGATTCGGGACTGTAATCAAAAGCCACCTTTTTGCACGCCCTCTTGGACGTGGTATGATGGAAATCAAAGCACAGTGGGAATTACACAAGACTCTATGACGATCTCAGGTCAACAGACTACTCTGTACCAGTGTCACTGGAGAACTGCCATCTTACGTGGGGTATAATACCATCTGGGAGTTCTCGGCGAGTCCGTCCAGTGTATCCAGTCTCTACTGAGCACCCGTACACCATCCTTGATGTCAAACACCGATGGATATGGGATCATCCATCGCACATCATATGGGTCAAGATGCGTATACGCTAGTCTACTCTGGTGTATCGATGCCCTGTCTCGATACACCCTCGACTAGGAACAGTTATAGGATGTACTCGTCGACTAACGTGGCCCCACTAGTATGATCTCATCACAGTCCCAGTAGTCGAGTACATATCCTAAGGGCTTTATCAACATGTAACATAGAGACAATCAGAGTACATGTTAAGATAAAGTACAACCAGATAGCGTACTATCATGTCGAGCAAGAAAGTCCTCCCTATATATGTCCAAGCATCCATTACAATATACAACATATGTACAGTAATGGCCTATAGGGCATACTTATAACTAACAAATACAAGGGTGTTCACGATGCGAGTGAACCCACCTACCAAAGCAATCACCCGGAAAGAAGCAGTGTTCCAGCAAAGCCGCCAAGAAAAACCTGTACGGCAAAACCTGCAAGAAACTGTGGCAAACGGGGGTGAGTTGCCAACTCATGAGTAGAAGACATCACAGAGCAGAAATCGCATGTATGACTCAATCCTAGGTCATACGATCAGTAATATCCTCAAATAATATGGCCTGAAGCATGATAAAATGGCAAGGGTAAACATATATACATAAGTGTAATACATAGTGCTCGTGTCTGTGCCTCAGGTAGCGACATATCAAATATGTGATGTAGAATGCATGAAAACTGAATACATCTAAATGAGAAAACTGTTTTCTTATCTCGGTGAGATTTATGTATAAAATCGCGGTATCATCATTGAAATCAACAGAAATCAGTGTCTAGCATCAACACAATATATATATATATATATATATATATATATATATATATATATATATATATATATATATCACTGTCTCAATATCTCAGTCTCCGGCAATCCGGACTGGCCTATATCATCAAATCTCAATATCTCACACTCCGGCAATCCGGACTGGCTAATAATCTGATCGGTATCCTCCGGATATCCGTCGAGTCACAATAAAATCACTAGTCGGTAGTGCTCCCCTGCCAGGCTCAACGCCATCATCTGCGACCATCTTACCCCGGGATACCGCACCGGGTCCACCATGCACCCACAGACGGTTCCTCCTCCTCCTCGAATCAGGTGTATGATATCACTCAAGAGCCGAGAAAACTCATGGTGGACTCCTCTCAAATCATATCATGAGAAAACCGCAATTTGCTATCTTTTAAAAAGATAATAAGTTTATAAAATCTTTGCGGTTTCTCCAAATCCAGAAATATCATGGAAATCCGAAATCCCATCTCAAGGGAAAATAAACAATGAAATACCTGTAATAAGTTCCATAATATTGCATGACAATAAATAAATGAATGTATCGGATATCAAGCAAGGAATGCAATAATTAAACTAGCATATGGAAGCAATAACATATTGGAACTATCAGCTAACAAGTTATGTCAATGAAATAATATTCTCTAAAGTGTACGTGACATAGCAATTACCGATGATGATGTGTGTGAGCCGGGAAGCAGGTGTACGTGGAGCATACGCATCATCGGTAATAGTGCGGGTGTCCTGATAGCATGATTTTAATAATAACTAATGAAAACACAAATAAGCATGCGATACGATGCGAACAACAAGAATACGCGGAACATGAATACTAACACAACATGTAAGAATATACATATATATATGAGTCATACAGTTTTTACATTTGAAATAAAACGAATCGTGCGTTTAGAAAATAGGGCTACGGTGTTTTAAAGAAAAAGTACGCCCTTTGAAATATCCGTAGTATCCCTTGGCCTGTCTTTAAAATACTCACGATTCGTTAGTTTTGGAAATAGGTATGACTCGAGCCCAGTCTAATATCTACTAAGTAAACTACAGGACTAATTAACAGACTAAGCGAAAGGGTAAGGAAAACCACCTAAGTCTGAGTCGATAAATATATCTAATACTCGATGATCCCGCCTCAATAGTATCACGTACGATACAATATATACTATGACATCCTCGATTCAAGAGTGCGGATCTATCATCATAATCATATCACGTATGGTAAATCCATCGTACGGCATCCCAAATCTGGGTACGGATCGAATATCGCATTTATCTCATTATTCATCTGGTATCCTTATCATCATATCCTGTATTAGAGGTACCGATCTAAAGTCTAGTACATACTGATACCATCAATATATATATATATATATATATATATATATATATATATATGCGTGTGTATGAAAACACACCGTCTAAGGACCCGCTATAATATCATGTCGTATCTCGTAATACGAACCTAGTCACATCACCGATCTTGTGGCATCATACCCAATCACATTGACTCATCTCCAAGTACCATATACTATCCTCATTATCCATGTATATATATATATATATATATATATATATATATATGTATATATCCCCATATACGCATAAGTAAAACAATGTATGCGTGTATGTGTATGCGTGTAGCTTATTCTAGGGTTTCGCGACTAAAAACTAGCTAACGACACTATCATCCAATTACACTAAAATTTATCCATGTACTCCTAAAGTCTATTTAAATAATCATTTAGTCTCACAAAACACCATTATATATATAAATATATATATATATACGTATTCGTATACTACACTACGAAACTGCGGGGGTGCTATACGCCATCCGCCATCTACTCGACTTCCCCTGTAAATATATATCTACTCACCTTGATCCTCGCTTGCCGAAGTCGATGACGCCACGCTCATTCTTGTTGTTCGAAGTCCGCTCGATGTACCTACATGTCATAAAATATCGTGTCGCATTAAAATCCAATTCAAAACCAAAACGACACGCAAATCACATATAGGTTAAAACCTATGATCTACTCATGCAATTCCACCAAACAATACCCGATATTGACGTACAAACGTCAAGTGACTGATATAAAACACAAATATCAAAACTTAAATTCATAAACATCGAGGAAACCAAAACAGCAACTTACAAAACTTGCTCCATATTTTAGTTCATGTGAAATTAGCCTAAACAAACATTACGGGGGTGTCGTATAGGGGACATATGAGCTATAGAAGAAACCTGGACACCAACACCCACAGAATGGCCGGCCGCATACCCCTAGATCCGGCCACCTCGGTTCTTCTGGCTTGGATGGGGTTCGTTTTCTCAGGGTGGTCTCGTAGTGATCCATCTAGTTCAATGGAGTTGTTTGCTTTTCCAGTAAATCCCCCGGGTCACTCCAGATTCCCTGTAATCCCCAATATCATCACAAAACCGACATTGAACATCTACTCAAAGTGTGAGGTTTAGGCTCTGTTTAATCCGGGTTCTTAACACTATGGGGGTTTTGTAGTCACTAATACACTTAATTGCATCTTCACTACCCAAAATCCCTTAACCATTCTCTAGCAATTTCCAAGTACCACTAAACTACACAATATCACTTTTAAACCATCATGGATGCTAAAGGAAATAGATAACTACTCTAATGGTGAAAGAATTACCTCATTTGACAACTCAAGAAGTTTCTTGAGTTGCCCCAAGTGCTCAAAATCGGATTTTTCTTGATCTCCCATGCTTGTAGTGAGCTTGTGCACAATTTTAATGAAAGGATATAAGGTTTTTGATGTGTTTTTGGGGTTGATATGAGGTGTAGGAAGAGGTAGAAGGAGGAAGATAGCCATGGTGATGAGGGAGGAAGAAGATGAAAGAAGAGAATGGCAATGAAGAAATGGGGCCAAGGTCAAGACCCCTCACCTTCTCTCTCTCTCTCTCCTAAGCCCATACCTCCTTGTTCCCTCCCATGCCTCATTTTAAATTCTATTCTCCTTTCTTTATCCTTTTCTTTTCTTTCCTTTTCTTTTCTCTTTTCTTTAAAAAAATTTAAAAACCATACATAAAGAAAATGGAGAATTAAGACCATGGTAGAATAAAATGTAACAAGGGTTAGCAATATGACATGGTGCATGTCATGAGCACAAATCAAGCTTAATGCACGATTAGTGATATTTAATCGCGATTAGCATTAAAATGGAATATAATTAATCATAAAGAATTTATAATTTGCTTAAATCGTATAAACACTCTCATTTCCATAATTCCTATAATTTTCCAAATATTTCCCAATTTGTCGGTATTTAATTATACCGCAATATTAAAATATTCATAATATTTATTGTTTAATTATATAAATTCCTAAAAATAATATTTTATTTTTTCTGAAATGTTACAAACACACTTAGGAGTCCCCATGATTCCTAAGGAGAAATTACACTTGCGAGATTCTCACGACCCGTGAGGAGAATTTCCCCCTATGAGACCCTCATGGCTAACAGGATTCAAAAGCCTTAAGTTACAGAGATCTAAATATGTTCTTAAGCCGTCATATTCCCCAATCTGCCCTATAGGCGGTCCAATATTGACCCTTGTATACAATCTATGTGCATAAATAAATATATTCCCTACAAAGTCTCACCAATGGCGAGAAATATCCTCCTTTGGTGAACGACGCCTGTAAGTCCTCTCGCCTTACAAAAAGAAAATACTCTTGTAAGATCCTTACGACTTACAAGAGAAAACGCACTTAGAAATTCTCATGACTCCTAAGGAGAAAATACACCTACAAGATCATCTCGACTAGTAGGAAGAAATATCTTTATGAGACCCTTACGGCTCATATAGTCAAAAAGGTTTAATCGACAGGATCCTAACCCTTTTTGCTAAGCCACCTTGGTCCAAACTAACAAAATCAAATGATGATTCGCTCCTAGTAATATTCTAGTAGCAGCGATGTTGTAGCCAAGATTGGTATCAGATTTCAAATCCAAAAAAACTGAAATGAAAAGGAAACTCGCAATAAAAGTAGCGAGTAAAAATAAAAACAGCCGAAATGATTGGGCACCGTGATAAATAGCCGAAATGATTAGGAAATCGCGACTTTCGCGACATAAAAGCTGAAAAGATAGAGCATCGTAGAAAGAGATAAAATAAAATAAATAAATGAAAATGAAACTTTTTTTGCCCTGCAAGTATGTCCATATTGACTCTTGTATACGATCCATAGGCACAAATAAAAGAAAGGGAACAATATTTTCCCACCATGCTTCGTCAAAAGGAGAACTGAGTCTTGATGGTACATATACAATCTAGAGACTATCCCGGCGTTTCCCCCCTCATTTCAGCAGGATGCGGATGCAACTATCAAATGAAATCGGAGCAATGACATATTCCTAGCTCCGGACTTCAATTGCAATACATACAGTATGGAGGTCCTACAGATGTCTACCCTACTTCAGCAAAGAATCGACGCGACATAGTCAAAGTAAAAACGAAGTGACGGCATATTTCTAACTTTGGATCTTGACGGTAGTACATACAAAGCCTAAAGACCGTTGGAGATCATCCCACCCCAGAAGGGTGCGGTTATGACTCATTGGGGCTCCAAATTGAGCATAACCTCAAGTGAAAAAGCACCACGGAAAATACCTAACGCTTGTTCTTCTGACGGTAATATAAATACCCCAACCTAAGAAGATTACTTGAAGACGTCTTGTCCAGCCTCAGAAGGGATCAGAGACACGACAGTCGCGGGGCTACACGAACAGCGGCTTAAAGACTACATATTGAGGAATATATCAGCCAACGCGATGGTACCATGGACTAAAACACTAGTACCATAAACCTAAAGGACCTCTGTCATAAAAGAATGGGGGTTATCTACATACAATGTTAGAACAAGTTTGCCTGTAATCCCAAGGAATGTAAACTAAAAACACTCCGAAATGAGTACGTAAACTAGACACTCCGAAATGAGTGAATAAACTATAAATTCCGAAATGAGTACATAAACTAGAGACTCCGAAGTGAGTGAATAATCTATAAACTCCGAAATGAGTACATAAACTACGTCGCACCAGATCAAGACATCAAGAAACAGAAGAGTGTATGCAAAAAAACTGTTCCCGCCAAAAATTTTGACTCAAAACTTGCTGTTCCCTTATAAAAATAAAGGGAAAGCTCCACATGTTAAACACGTGCACCCACATGCAAAGCATGTAGGTACCGCTTCAGATAAGAATTAATCCTATGGTGGCGCCTCACGTGCTCCTCACGCGGGCGCCAGCGCCAATACCAATCTAATAGGAATTAATCCTGTGGTGACGCCTCACGTGCTCCTCACACGGGCGCCAATATGCAAAGCACATGAATACCCATTATAAGAATTAAAACCTTGAGTAGCACCCACGTGCACAACACGTGAGCGCCGGCACCCAGGTAGAATTAAATTCTACTCACTGTTAAACAGAGCCGTTGGATTCAAGATCCAACGGAGATGATAAATCATCAAAAATACAGAATTAAATTCCGTCGGGAGAAAACATCCCCCAAATTGGATTATAGAATAAAATTCTATTTTGGGATATATTCTCTCAATCTTTCTAAATAGAAAGATTGCCCTCTGTAAAACAGAGAACCGGTGGATTAAAAATCCAACGGAGATTAAAAAATCACCATTTTACAGAATAAATTCTGTGCAAGGGAAAATATTTTCCCAATCTTTTTAGAAACAAGAAAATATGTTCTGTAAAACAGAAACCCTTAGATCAAAAATCCAGCGGTGGGTAAAATTCCCTAGATCAATTGGGATCTCTTAATGAGAGATTTCCTCAAAGATAATTAACAAACTGCCTCTACTATATAAAGAACCAAAGATTTCAAGTCTAAAGAAGAAGAACCTACCCCATAAGCTTTAAAAAAAGAGAAGAGAAAGGTTCAAAATAACATAGAATTAAATTCTCAAGGAAGAAGAACTCCCTACTTGGAAATTTTAGGTGTGTGTGTGTGTGTGTGTATACCTACTGGGGGGTTTAGCCCTTCTTAAAGAACCGAGTTCTTTCTCCGGATCTGAGATCTACAAGACAAGTCTCCCATATGATGAGAATTTAATTCTCATTAGGAAGAACTTGTTCTCGAGAACCAAAAATTCATCTACAAAATAAAGATCCTATCGATCATTCAAGAAGAAAAGAACCCAGTGCCCAGCGCCCCCACGTGCCCCTCACATGGGTGCTACAGAAGAAAAGAGTGCTTAGCACTCAATTGAGCGGCGCTCAGCGCCCAGCACCCTACGTGCCCCTTACGTGGGCGTTACAGAAGAAAAGAGTGCTTAGCACTCAATTGAGCGGCGCACAGTGCCCAGTGCCCTACGTGCCCCTCACGTGGGCGCCACAGAAGAAAAGAGTGCTTAGCACTCAATGAGCGGCGCCCAGCGCCTCACGTGTCTCTCACGTGGGCGTCACAGAATGGAAGAGTGCTTACCACTCACTAGGCAGCACCTAGGGCCTAGCGCCTCACGTGCTTCGCACATAGGCACCATAAAAAGTGCCTAGCACTCCATACAAAGACAAAAAGGGGGTAAAGTGTTTACCACTTATTGGGCAATCCCCATGACTGAAAAACTCACATGATTATATGTGAGCGTCAAAACTTATATAAGCGCTCAGTCCTTTTTGTATAAAAAGAGGATTGATTAAACAGAGCCCAAACAAGTGCTTAGCACTTTTCAATAAAAAAAATTGAATGGACCAAGCCCAAATTGGCTAGGTCCCCTGAGGATAGAACCTCCCTGATTCAGATTAACCGAGCCCATATGCTCATGATTTCCCAAACTGATCTTAGTCCCAAATACGACTATTGATTCCAATTGATAATATCCAAAACGATACTTATCCCACATCCTCCCGAGGAACTCTTAGTCTCAAAATATGACTTATGATTTCCGGAGTTACCACTAACTCCTTTTTCCCTTAAATACGGGAATTGGTTCAAGGGTACATCTCTCCATACCTCTGATCCACATCGTTGTAATTCCTCAACGTCTTCAGAGAGGTGGCGGGTCCCGACAACTGACAGCTTTTTGGTGCACTTCCAAACTGATGTGCACACCTCAAATCAGACCGCACCCTAAACTGGGTGCATCCCATATCATCGTTTTTCATCCCATCACATAACAAATACACGTACGCACAAGATGGACAACGGACCGAGACGTCCTTAAACTAAAATCTCACCTCCAAAATGGTGATCAACGGATCGAGATGTCCTTAAACTAAAACCTCACCTCCAAAATGGTGATCAACGGACCGAGACGTCTTTAAACTAAAACCTCACCTCAAAAATGGTGATCAACGGAACGAGACGTCTTTAAACTAAAACATCACCCCCAAAATGGTGATCAACGGAACGAGACGTCTTTAAACTAAAACCTCACCTTCAAAATGGTGATCAACGGACCGAAATGTCCTTAAACTAATATTCGCCTCAAAAATGGCGACAATGGACCAAAATGTCCCTAAACTAAGACAACAGAGCCCAAATGCTCTTTTATTGGATCTGAAACAAAAATGATCCCAACACCTTGTTAAGTAGATCTTAGTCTCAAATAGGACTAATGTGTCCTTAACAAAAAAAACCCAACCGAGCCCCAACTGCTCACATACATTTAAGTTGATCTTAATCTTAAACCAGATTAATGATCCTTAAATAAAACAAACCCAAATCTAAGATATACGGATTTGGAATAATCTACGCCCTACAAGAGACAACATAAATTAGACTCCGTATACAATCCACGGGCAACCTAAACCAAAAATAAAAACACACACGACACGAAATGGACTTCCGGAGCAGGAGAAAGTGGTTATCGCGATGCGATAACGTAATTAACTACTGGGGATTGCGCCTGCAGGGAAGAGCATCCCTACAATATAAAAAAACCTCGCAAACGAGGGGGAATCTGACGAAGCCTGCTACAACGGCCGCATCCGTCCAAACCTCCGATATACGGTGCCATAAATCAACTTGGCATCTTCGGGGAGGTGGACAGATAAATCCAAATAACATCTGCCCCCAAAATTCAAGCCAAACGTCCTAACGTCCTGGTCGCGTCTTTCGGCGGTGAACAGATTCTGGCACGCCCGGTAGGACTTCTTCCTCTTTCCACTCCACACTTCGTGTGTCGTGTTTTTCCGCGATCAAATAATCACGGTATAAATGTTTGTATTTGCCCTTGGGTGATGAGATACTGAAGCCGGCGTTTCGTTTCTACCCTAGAACGGCGTTTGCTTCCACTCACCGCAACTCAGGCTCTGTCACATCTGGTAGAGTCAAGTATTGGCCACTTGCAGCCTCAAATCTCTGCAATCCGGATCTTCAAGAAATCAATGGGCTTCTCTTTGGGTCTATGCTCCCACCTCCTACCCTTGTTACCTCAACGCCGAAGGAGGAATCCCAGAAGAAGTCTGTCTTCCTCAGGCTAGCTCCTCAAGTTTCTGCTTTGCCGACGGAATCGATCTCCAAACAATTAGTACCTTCCAAAGGCCATGGTCGACGCAGGGGGAAGAATATTCAAGATCTCAAAGAAAACAGGGGGCAGGCTCAGCAAAATTCTGAGGCTAATCAAATTCCGGCCGTAAGAAATGGTCACGTCTTTCGGCGATGAAAAGATTCTGGCACGCCCGATGAGACTTTTTCCTCTTTCCACTCCACACTTCGTGTATCGTGTTTAGCGAACAAAAATCGCGGTTTGCTATGGTTGCCCTTGGATTCGAGGTACTAAGATTTGGTGTCTTTCTCCTGTGCAGAAGAAGAAGGAAAAAGTTCAATGGCTTCCAGCTGCACAAACTGCACCCGCAACTCCCGCTCCGCCTCAACTGGAGGAGTGAATTACGGGCCCAATGCGGGCTCCATCTTTTCAATGCCGGTGTGGCTGGTAACTCAAGCCACCACTGGATTGTTCTTCGGGACCATGCTCCCGCCAGCGAGTTTCAGCACCCTAGTGCCACCACATGAAGCTCCAAAGAAGTTGATCTTTGATCGACTTGCAACCACCACGGCCCCTCTCAACGGGTCATCCAAGTCTGCCACCTCAGTCTTTAACAGGCTGAGTCGAAGCTCAAGTGAGCTCGTAAAGAGGCCCGCGATACTTGAAGGGGCTATCCCAAAATGGATAGTTCTCCTAACTCCTTCGGTAGGTGAAGTCGTCTACCAAAAGATCGGTCTTCGACAGATTGGTCGTTCCAACTTCTGCTGCTGGTGAAGTCGTCAAAAGTGCTTCTCCTACCAGAAAATCGGCCTTCGAAAGATCGGTCGTTCCCTCTCAACGAACGTCAATCTTCAACAGGCTGGCACCAACAGTAGCCCTTCATCAAAGCCGGGGGCATGACAGAACCGCTTTTATAACTGAGGTGGTCCCGTCTGCAAGACACGCTCGACGTCTCCACTGACGCCGGGTGAGAAGAACTGGGGGCAAATCCCCCTCTGGACTAACTCCACCAGCTCCAATGGTGGAATTTGACGTTGTTCCAATCGGGAACAGCTTTGAACCGCTTAAGAGAGTGCGAAAGAACTCCCCAACCGCGGTGTTGAAGAAATCTCCACTTTCTGCCGAAAACATGACACAGGAAAAACCGGAGCAGTCCCTTCAACGGCTCTCCTCCCAAATTCACAGGGTTTTGTGGAAAGTCCAGGACTCTGTGATCAGCAAAGACCACTCTCGTCAACCGGAGAAAAAGAAGGTTCGACAAGAGGAAAATCATCCCTCCACCATACAACGAGGGACTTCTTTCACACAAGTGCCTGTTACAATGACTCCTTCAACCTCAACCTCCCACAAAAGGAGGAGGCCGGAGAAAATCTCATTGCCTACGGCAAATTCCAAAGGCGCTGGACCCAAACGCCCCATGTCTGGGGGCATGGTTGTACACACGGTCTACATGGCTTCCGAGAAAAAGGAAAGCCGTACTTCCGTGGGTCATCGACGTCGGTCGTTGACAAAAGATCAGGAGCAGCAATAAAAGCTCCAAGAGATGCTAACGAAAATGGCAGCATGCACCGGCCAGAAAGAAAGCCCGGAAGCGGCGTCTGAACAGCGCCGGGAGCAGGAGACCGATACAGAGTTCCTATGAAGGGTGCTGGAAAGAAAGGATAAGGAGGCCGTGGAACAGGCTGCTAATATAAAACAGATGGCGCTCATGTTCCAAGACATGGTTGGAATGATGATCCAGCCAGAACCTCCAGCTGAAGACCCGCCGATAATCATCGAGGACGACAGAGGGGAAACATCAAACCCTTTTCCAGCATTATCAACAGCCAGGGAGGAAATGATCTCCAAGGCTGCCCTTAATGATTACATAGCTCAATAAATACGAGCTCATCAAGCGAGTGAAACGGCTGGCCAAATCGTCAGAACTGGACGACCGTATCTGGGTTGGTACGATCAAATCAAGTACCCGCCAGGATATACAATCCCCAAGTTCCATGTGTACAAAGGGACGGGCAGTCCTCATCAGCACGTTGCTTAGTTCAGAGCTTTGTGCTGCAATACTGGAGGCGACGACAAATTGCTGGTTCGCCAGTTCGTTGGAAGCCTGTCGGAAACAGCATTCGAATGGTACTCGGAGCTCCCAAATAACTCTGTCAAAACATTCACGGAAATGGAATTGCTATTCACACAACGGTTCGCCGGCATAAGCGAGCGCACCCAGATCACAGCATTAATCAATGCTAGGGTGAAGCCAGGAGAGACCTGGGTTCAATACGCGATCCGGTGGCAGAACCTATGGTCAAAATGCGAACAACGCATCAAAGACGCTCCTGCCGTGGGCATGTTCATAGGGACCCTCGTTCCTCATGCGACTGTGTCCCAGTTCATGACGTTCTTTAAACCGACCACCTTCCAGGCTTTGATCGACAAGTTGTCCTAAATGGACCAGATGGGCCACGGGCCTTCCTCTTCAAAAATGAACCCTCGGAATGCAAAGGGGAAAGGGAAAGCGGCTTTCGTTGACAACAGTCAACAACAACCGAGTGACTCAAAACCGGTTACTCGCCAAAACAACGCGTGCACGCGCCAACCCCTCGAAAAGAAGTTAGGACGTGCTTACTCGTTTCCCCGTGATAAAACGAGGAGATTGTTCGATCTAACAGTGTGCAACAAACTCATCACTCTGCCGGACCCAAAATGTCCACCGCAGCCCGGTGACGTCAACAACCCCAACTACTGCTCCTATCACAGAATAGTGAGCCACCCAATTGAAGATTGCTACGTCTTCAAAAATTGGATCGAGGACCAGTATCAACGGGGGAAATTTGCGCTTTCTTAGAACTAAAGAGTAAGCCCACCACAGAAGCACGCTCCTAAAAAGGTGTATACGCCGGGGGCATCATGCTCGCTCGTAGAATAAGTTCTATGGGAAGTCGTCCTTTCAGCTAAAACTAAAAGAATGCTGAAGGATCTCCAGGCATGTCCGGCGATCAGATGGAAAAGCCCGTTGGAGCCCGAGATCATTGAAGAGATGCTGAAACCGTGTTCCATACCGAAAATAGTTAACAAGGGGCAAAACCCCCAGGTCAAGCCTTCAAAGTCTTCGAAGAAAAAGAAGAAGACCAAGAAGAATATGCTGCCTGCCAAGTATGACGACAAGCGCATGGACCTGCAAAAGTATATCGACGCGGTGGAGGAGTACAACCAGAAGGCGCGGACCCCAATCACTCTCGAAGAGTTTCTCAAGCATATCCTTGAGAATGGAGATAGTGATGATGATGACAGAAATGACTCATCAGAAGAAACCCAGGACTACGTAGCAAGACCACATGGTCTCCCATTCGTCGTCAAATGTCGAAGAAGCTCCCTCGGCGTCGGAAAGCAACGCAGAGGAACTAGGGGCAGGGGCGGTGTTAAAACCCCTAAAACTGTCAGAAGACCCAATCGATAGGCTATTAAACGAAGCCTTTCGAAAAAGCAAATCTAACCAAGAACGCGAAATAGCCATATACGAAAAAGCTAAGTGTCAGCGTCAGGACGAAAAAGCTGCGGCAAGGAGGAGTCGTAAAGTACTCCGACCAAACCAAAGCACACCTGCAGCAAACAAGAGCAGGATCAAGACAAAGAAACGGTTTGCCAAAGCCCTGTCAGTAGGAATGAAGCTGCTGCCTCTCAAAGGAAACACGCCTGGGGTCATAAGCCTCAACGGAGAGGATTCACATCCGAACTACTGCTTATACCATCGGAGGGTCACTCACCCCACCAAAGAATGCAGTGCCTTTAAGAAGTGGTGGTAAGGATACGTTGCCCATCAACAGCACTTCAAGAGGATAAAACGTGAAGCTCGTCGACAGCAAAGAAGTTCGACAAGTGCGCGTGATAAAATGAATGGCAACCGTCATATAGTTGATACCAGTCGGGAAAGCGAAAATCTCCAAGTTCTTACCTTCGGGAGCGATTCCGAGGAAGAAATGACCCTCGGCCCTCTCTTCAAGAACTTCACCTCCAAAAAAGAAGAGGAGGAGAAGAACTGCGAGAACATTCAGCTGCGTAATCGCACGCTGTCTAAGAAAAACCTCGGACCTGCAAACAAAGGTTCGAGCAAAAGAGACAAAGGGAAAGAAAAGGTCCCTGAGGAAATCACCCTTGATGAAGGAATCGTTAAAGAGCTCGCAGCCAAGGACCCACCTAGGAAAAACAAGATGGATTACAATTTCCTAGCACATCTGAAGAAGATACCCTCATAACTGAGCATATTGGATGCTCTTCTCTTGTCCAAAGAAGCATGAGATTCTCTGATCAAGGCATTACAAGAGCGCGATCAGTTTCAAGCTTTCTTAACTGAAGAAAAGATGAAGGACGAGCTGGCAGAGGTTTACACAGCTGATATCACATTCAGTGATGAGGATCTCCTCCTCGGAACATGCGAGCACAACCATCCTCTATACGTCACCGGGTATTGCCACGACATCAAGATAGCCAAAATCCTCGTCGACAACGAGTCCTCCGTCAACCTCCTCAATGTGAAGGTGCTGAAGGAGATTTGCATGAACATTCAGCATCTGGCTCGGGAAAAAATTACCATCTCCGGGTTCGATTCACAGTCATCACGAATGCTCGGGTCCGTAATACTGACATTACGCTTCGGGTTGCTCGTCACTGACATCAAATTTCATGTCATTGACGCCAAAACTTGCTACAACGCTCTGCTCGGCAAGCCTTGGTTACACGAGTATAATGTCATCCCTTCTACACAACACCAGTGTATGAAGTATTTCAAAGACGGCCTCGAGTACACCGTTACAGGAGAGCTAAATCCATTCTCTGTAAATGAAGTCCGAAAATATGAAGACGCAAAGTACTTCCTACCAGACTTCAAAGACACGGAAAGATGTCATAAGCCGGAGAATAAATAAAAAGCCGTCGCCACTATCCCGATCTTTGGGAGCGATACCGAGGAAGATGAAGAGATAGTCTACTCGGGGCAACCCCAATGCAACAGGCGCAAACCGTCTACTCCTATTTTGGTTTTTGGCAGTGACTCTGAGGACGAGACTAACACCGTATTCTCCACTCGCCCGTCAGCACAAACCATTACTGGAGCTGATCAGAACTTGCAAATCACCATAGTTCCGCCGCGGCATTACAAAGAACTTGATCCACTCGATACATACAGCGTACAAGAGCTGCAAACTTTCTACGTCCCTCCCAGGCATAGAGGTGAAAAGGAGATCCTCTTCTATCAATCTACGGAGATTATAGTGGAGAAAGAAGTCTGGCATGGTACCGAGTTTGCACTTGACAGACTTCAACTAATCCGTCTACCCAGATATTACGCAAAGGGATTGAAAAGGCTATTAAGATGCCAAGGCGTACCCTTCAAACAAACCGCTCGACAACCCCAGTTCTACAACAAGATTTGGGACATTCCTAAGACTCAGCGAAAGATGCCCGATGGGAGGATAGAGACGACTAGGCTTGGATACGTTCGGTCCAAGAAACGGGAGCGATTCCATGGCTGTCGCGTTATAAATAACTCCAGTGAAGAAGGGAATGTTTTGCCAGATAGCGCTGACAATGAAAAGGAGCAAAATCCTGCTATAAGAACGTCAAGTCTGTCATTCGAAGAGCAAGTTGACAAGTTAATAAGGGAAGCCGGTCAAAAATTTCGGGATGATCACAGCCGTGAAATGGCTATTTACGAAAAGGCCAGGACTCAGCGTCTCATTCAGCAGTCTGCGGAAAAGGAAAATTACGATGCCCTTCACTCTCAGCCCGCTGTATGTTCTCACGACAAGAAAAAAGCCCGACACAGAGGCAAAAACATGGTCGAGAAAGAGAATGACGTTCAAAAACAGCGAAGCGGATCCAAGAAGCCACGTGATCGAGTAAAACTCAGCCGGAATCCGTCTTTTATGAAGAAGATGGGTCGGAAATACTCTTTCCCCCAAGGCAAGATAAGGAAAATATTCAACCTTTTCAGTAAGCATTAAATGATGACGCTCCCAGAACCTCGGTACCCCGAACAGATAAATGAGGTTCATCACCCGGATTATTTCTTATACCATCGAGCAATAGGAAATCCCCTTGAGGACTGCTTCACATTCAAAGATTGGGTTGAAGATCGGTATCAACAAGGCAGGTTCACTTTATCTAACAGCTGGAGGGTGACCCCACCGCAAAAGCATGAGCCAAAGAGAACCTATATTGCAAAGGTAGGACCAGCTCAACACCAAGAATCGAAGCGAACTCGTACTTGCCACATGATAACACTCTCATAGAAGAGAGATCATGAGAATATGGATGACTTCTTCAAGTGCTTCGTAAATGAGGACGAGGAGGAGGTGATCTCAGAGTTTCCACCGGCGCCAAAAGAGCTGGAGGATGGGATACACACTACGGCGGACAACCTGAGAAAAATCGACTTGGGGACGGAAAACGAGCCGAGGCCCACATTCGTCAGTGAGCTGCTATCTAAAACGCAGGTGGCCACGTTAAAAGGCGTGCTCATGCAATATAAAGGCTGCTTCGCATGGAACTATTCCGAGATGCCGGGTTTAGATCCAGAAGTAGCAGTACATAGGCTGGCTATATCGCCGGACATCAAGCCAGTCAAACAAGCGCCAAGGAGAATGCGGCTCGAACTCGAGATGAGTATCAATGCTGAAGTTAAGAAACTAATTGACTCCAGCTTCATCAAATAAGTTCAATACCCTGACTGGATTGCTAACATCGTTCCGGTGATGAAGGAAAATGGGACAGTGCGCATCTGCGTGGACATTCGGGACCTCAACAAAGCTTGTCCGAAGGATGACTTCCCAGTATCTGTTACCGAGTTAATGATCGACAACACGTCTACTCATGAATTCTTCTCTTTCATGGATGGATCTTCAGGATACAACCAAATAAAAATGCATCCTGAAGACCAAAAGCATACCGCCTTCCGGACTCCATTGGGTATATTCTGTTACAAGGTGATGCCCTTCGGTCTGAAGAACGTCGGTGCTACCTACCAGAGGGCCATGACAAAGATCTTTGATGACCTCATTCATGAGGTTGTTGAATTCTACATTGACGACCTTGTGGTAAAAAGCAAATCTCATAAGGAGCATTGGGAACATCTAGATATAGTGTTCCAACGTCTTTAGAAGTATAATCTGAAGATGAATCCCCTCAAATGCGCGTTTGGAGTCTCCTCGGGCAAATTCCTGGGATTCATCATACGGCACCGGGGTATCGAAATTGACCCTTCGAAGATTAAGGCGATTATGGAGATGCCCACGCCGAGAACTCTTAAACAACTGCGGTCTCTCCAAGGAAAGCCCGCGTATATCCCGCGGTTCATAGCCAACATGTTGGATATATGTATGCCCTAGAGGCCATTATATGTATAGTGGATGCTTGGACGTGTATGTATGTATGTATATATATATATATATATATATATATATATATAGATTACTTTCTTGCTCGACATGATAGTATGCTATCTGATTTACTTTATCTGACATGTTGATGCGATCATGCTTTTATTCATTTGCACATGTTGGTAAAGCCCTCAGGATATTTTCTTGACTACTGTGACTATGATGCGGATCATACTAGTGGGGCACGTGTAGTTTATAAGCACATCCTTGAACTGTTCCTAGTCGAGGGTGTATCGAGACGGAGCATCGATATTCCAGAGCAGACTAGCGTATACTATTCTTGTCCCATATGATGGGCAATGGATGTTCACATATCCATCTGGTGAGGTGACACCAAAGAATGTATGTGGGTGCTCAGTGGAGACTGGGTACACTGAACGGACTCACTGAGAACTCCTATGTAGTATTATATCTATCGTCGGATAGTAGTTCTCAGGTGACACTGGTACAGGTTAGTCTGTAGACCCGAGATCGTCATAGAGTCTTGTGTGTCCTCCTCCCACTGTACTTTGATCTCCACCCTACCACGGCTCTAATGAGTCGTGCAAACAGGTGGTCTTTAGGTATAGTCCCGAGGCACATGGAGGCAATGAGCGATAGGACGGGTTTCATCTCTCCTGGTATTGAGGGTTGATGTTGTTCTATGCTTGATTGGCTATAACAGGAAGTCCCTGGCTAGGGCTACTAAGATTTACTGATAAGCGTTATCAGTAGTTTCTTGATCCGTTATGAGCTATATACCGGCATGACTTATTGAGTTATTGGGGTTGACGACTGTTCAGACCATAATATTACATTTATCATTCCCCTATTCTTATCCTTTTTATAAATAAACAGGTACTCTTGACACACGTTTATTGCATATTACAGGTTACAGGTTTCTGGAGCAAATACAGTGAAAAAGACACAAAACAATAGAAAAATGGACTTTTGACCAACAAGTAGACCGATCCTAGTCGAGCCTAGTCGAAGAACAGTGTAAGGTCCAAAATGTCAAGTGAACGGTTGAAAGATCGCTACAAGTATTCACTGAAAAATCTGGAGAAGACTCAGAAGCCTAACAGAGAAAATACATATAAAAAGACAGAGCCCAAGAAGCAGAGGAAGAAGCCCAAAAGTCTCATGGCCCAACTCCATAAATTGGCCGCGGAAGAGCGGCCAAACCCTACCTGGAGCCGCGCTTCCGCGGCCATCAAGAACACGTGTCGGCGCAGTTTTTCTGTGACGGTGCGCTGTTGTGAGTGTTGTGATTTTAAGTGGGCAAATCTGTAAATTCACGTGTGCGAGAGTCTGTAACCCTAGGTTTCTATTTTCCTATAAATTGTAATTTTAGATCTAAAAATTGTATGCCTCTTTTCAATAAATAAAATTCAGAAATTCTGGAGGTGACATTCAGATCTGTTCTTTATCGCTTGGAGGGAGCCATCAAATCTTAGGTAATTTATTTCATTGCTTTTAGTTCTTTTAATTATAATGTTATTTCATCCCCTAATGAGCGAGTAGTCTCCTCGCTTGTTAGGGTTAGCCTTAGGGAAAGGGTTGAGAGATGGGATCTCTCACCCCTTTCAATACGTAACCATTAAGAACTCCATGCATGCGCGCACAACCGCTCCCTGCGGCACCCTACCCCTCGAGGTAACGGTGAACCGCAGTATAAAGGGCCGGTTGCGTGCGTTTTCCATGGGGGTTAGGGTAATTAACGATAAAGTAAGGATACGAATCTAGAGGAAGAAAACATCTTCCCAAAAGAGTCGTATCCACTTTATCGATAATTACTATAACACCTAATGGATCTACGGCATTGAAAGCGGTGAGGAAACATCAATCTCCAAAACTTCCTCTAAGCCTAACCCTAGCAAGAATTTAAATTAGGTTAATTAAGTTTTAGATCTAGATTTTTATAAAACCAAAACGACAAATATAATCAACTCGTTAAGACACACTAAAGAAATTTACCCGTCTCTGTGGATCGACCCGCACTCACCGGCTAGCTGCGAAGCGACGCCGTTTCTGATTGCGGTAAACTACAAATTTTTGGACTAATCAAATGGCGCCGTTGCCGGGGACGGCGTAATTTTTCTTTTTGTGAATTTTCGGGTTGATATAAATTTTAAAAATTATAAAAATCTGAAAATATAAAAATAAAATAAAATAAAATAATCAAACTTGATCTGTTTGAAGGGTGTATTGTTTGAATCTTGCAGAACAGCGAAGAATCGTGGATCTGGAATTTTGCAGAAGGCAAAACAGAAATTGGTATATAGGAACAGAGAAGAAATTGTCCAACAGAGCAGCACAAAATTTTGCAGTGCCTGAAACCCTAATTCCGCCGCCCATCCGCGGCCTAAACCACAAACTTGCCGCGGATCCGCGCTCATAATGACACGTCAGCACTTGGAATTTTGTGGGTTTGTTTCTTTTCCTCTCCTTTGTAACCTCCATATCTCTATCTGTAAAAATTTTCTGCAGGGTTCTTTGCGCTAAAAAATCTTCTACCCCCTTCTAAATAACAGATTTCTGCAGGTTTCTTTGCGCCGCGCTAAAAATTGATTGCAAGTGAAATTTTATTGTTTTGCATAATTTAACCGGATTCTAAGAGGCTATTTGACCAAACTCAGATTGGGTGGGGATTTCATCACCCTTCCCAGGACCCCAGAAAACACCTAAGCATTTTGCATCAACCACCTTTAATTAAAAAAAAAGATTAGACTCAGACCTAAGGACAGCGAGCTCAATAGGAAAAGGATTAGGGTAGGCATCAGCCGTTTATCCTAACCGACATTGCGGTGTCTAGGCTAGTGGTTTTTAATTAGGCCCACTGTAGTGGTGGTTCCTTCCCACTTACCTGGCCGTATTTGTCCGTGAAGAGGCGGTTTGAGGTCTATTTCTAGCCCTAGTTAGGAGCTGTCTAGTAGACCTAGGCAACCCTAGATCTAGGCCTGATTGTGCATGTGTGGTTGATACTTTTGTGTCACGAGTCCATTTTCTATAACCGTCTTGCAAAACTTTTCAATAAAAAAAAATTAAAGAAAAATCTTTTAAAAACTTGTAAAAAAAATTTTGTCGCTAAGAAATCCTTGTACTTTTCTATCATGGGTACCCCACATCATAAATCTCTTGCCGAATCTTGGTATCCCGAACCTAACTTTGCGTCGTTCGTCAATTGTTTCGGTCAATTTAAAAATGATCCCTCCTTGCCAAAAAAATCTTTGAAAGATCACATAGAGGAGTCTAGGAGAAATAGTTTGACTTTTCAACCCACTTTGTGTCAACCGAGTCAACCTTTACAACCTACATATGTTGGTACCACTTCTTCAAGTCCTTCTGTCACTCCTAGGCTGATGTCCATTGCTGAGCATATTGCTCAATCTCGCAGTCGATCTTTCACCCCTCTCCACTCATTTAGTTTTAGGGATCCACACGATTATTCACCTTCTTATCCATATGTTGACCCTACTCCTGTCCTACCACCCACTTCCTATCAGTCCTACCCGACTTTTCCATCTTCACTAGACACTGTTTCTTCACAGCCATTAGGGAGTTTCACATATCCAACCAATTTTGAATCTTTTACTGAAACCCCCTCACCACCTAAGTCTAGTTTGGAAGAGTCGTTGGAAGCATATATTGCTGCAACAAATAAAATGATGAGGACAATGGAAGCATCCATGGCCGCCCTTACGCAACCTAGTGAACCGGTAGCTAGTGTCCCGCTAGCTCCGAATTTTTCAATGTGTAAGGCGGCAGTTGGACAAAGTGAGAATGAGAGAGGATTTTCAAATCAAACCTACCCTTACCCAATTGAAACCCATAACTCCGGTTTTCCATCGATTGTTCCAAATGATTCACCAGTTGAAAATAAAAATGAGTTGTGTGATTTTGTAGTGTTTGATTTGCCAAATTGTGAGGAACCCCTTCCGAGTGAAACTGCACCTAATCCTTTCGATCTTTACACCTCCACTCTAGAACCTACATTGATAAATATCCATGCTGTGGATGAAGTGTCTAAAGAAATTGATTTTCACTTGATTGAGGATATAGACGCCGGGAATATTTCGGATGATGAACCTGTCGATTTAATAGAAATTTTATGTTCAAATCATCATCCTGAGTTATTAAATGTTTCTCCCGAATCTCATATGCGTCTAGATTTTGATGATAATGGCATGGATGAATTAAATATTGAGGATAGTACTGAGGAGAGTCTTGAGGATAATATCGAGGTTGAACCATTTTTATTTGATGTGTCAGATTTTCCAATTCAGCCTCCTGAACCTTTGACTGTTATATCACCCTCCCTCCTTCCTATTGTTCCGACCGAACAAATGACCATTACGCTTTCATCTCCTATACCAAGTTCGGCGTACCCATGTTTTCTTACGAATCTTGAGGGATTTGACCCCATTTCCCGACGGGTTGGTAGGTTAGCGCAATCGCTTTTAACACATCGTTCATCACATATTGCGCTAATTTATTCACTCAATTTACACCCTCAAGATCGCACTTCACTTCTTTCTTCTTTCCATCTTTCTTCTCCTCCACCGAGACCGTATTCTACCCCTCTTCCCACACGGTCTCGCGTGTCTCTCATTTCTTTCCTCCGCACCCTATTCTTGCACTAACTATACCATTACCACGATAAGATCTTCGAATGGTTGGTGCTAACCTTTGGCTTGTGTAAGGCCAAGCTTAAGTTTGGGGGGAACCTTTGTATATATGTATATATCCTTTTGTTTTCTTTTTCTATAAAAAAAAAAAAATTAAAAAATTCAAAACATAAAAAAATTATAAATAAATAAACAGGGGAGTATCGGTATTTTGACCCTCTTGGTTTAGCATGACAGCGAGGACACTGTCAAGTTCAAGTTTGGGGGTATGCTCGGTACATCTTCTTCCTTCGCATTCATTTGTACATATTTTTGCATTTGCATACTTATTTGAAAATCTATAAAAATTTGAAAAATTTCAAAAATTATAAAAATAATTGTATTCAATTTTGGCTAATTGACTTGAGTTTGACTAATAGGTTAACTGGTTAGGAACAACTAGATCTTAGACTTAGTAAATTAAAAACCCTAAAAATAACCTTCCTTAAAGTTTAACGGTAGAAAGTATATGCCTTGTAGTTTATTTAGAAATAGGCAAATTTTGGGTTCACTTTTTGGGCTAAGTCGAAACAAGGGAAGAGTATTGATGTTCTTATTAGAGTATAAGTTTGAAAAATAGTTCCTAACTTAAGTCTAGATTCTGAAAACGTATACCCTACAATTTGCACATTCACGCACCTTGAAACTTGGAATAGTAGAAGAGACCTCGAAATGCTCTTGTCTAAAGTCCTTAGTACAATGAAAATAAAAAGAAAAAAAAAGTGAATAAAGAAAAAAATGGACACTGGTTTTTGTGATTACTTAAGGCTGTAAAAATAGAAAAATATTTAGCGAGGGTGCTTCGTCACCTAGTGCCTTAGACCAACTGGTTTGGGAGCCACTGCTAAAGCCTTGGGTGTTGCAAGGACTAGGAAGTACGCTTTAAAGTGCAAACGCATTTTGTAATCGGTCGTTGGTACCTCAAGAAGTATTAACGGTCGCATGAAGGATGTGTAAGCAAATTTCATTCACCAACTAATTAGTACTTTGGACAATGGACAAGGGCATGATTGCTTGAATTGAATTTCCAAGTGTAGGGGTGATCTATACACACACGTAGGGGTACGTGATTGGAATTTAGATAAGAGAGAGGAATGAAAGATAGAATTTGTATCTTTAATAGAGTTGATAGAAATTCCTGAGTGGAGATGTAACCCTAGAAGGAAAACTTAAGTAATGCCGAAAGCTAAGTAAGTCTACATAACATATATAATCTTAAGTTACACAATTAGGAAGCGTGAAGAATATGGGTGGATAATTCACGAGTATAAGATAATAGAATTCCTTATTAGAAGACCTAATTGGAGAACAAAAGTCAATGGGCCGAGTTGATAGGATTTTGTGGGTGTAATCCGCTGAAAACCCTCAGGAGACAACACTCCTCCTACTAGGGACACCTAGAGGTTTAACGGCTTGTTGCACATGCTCAGTGCAATCGCGTTTCCCTGCGAAAGTGCGGTTAGGTTTTTTGTAGAGAATAAAATAATAAGTTTGCTCGAGGACGAGCAAAAGGTAAGTTTGGGGGTATTTGTTCAGACCATAATATTACATTTATCATTCCCCTATTCTTATCCTTTTTATAAATAAACAGGTACTCTTGACACACGTTTATTGCATATTACAGGTTACAGGTTTCTGGAGCAAATACAGTGAAAAAGACACAAAACAATAGAAAAATGGACTTTTGACCAACAAGTAGACCGATCCTAGTCGAGCCTAGTCGAAGAACAGTGCAAGGTCCAAAATGTCAAGTGAACGGTTGAAAGATCGCTACAAGTATTCACTGAAAAATCTGGAGAAGACTCAGAAGCCTAACAGAGAAAATACATATAAAAAGACAGAGCCCAAGAAGCAGAGAAAGAAGCCCAAAAGTCTCATGGCCCAACTCCATAAATTGGCCGCGGAAGAGCGGCCAAACCCTACCTGGAGCCGCGCTTCCGCGGCCATCAAGAACACGTGTCGGCGCAGTTTTTCTGTGACGGTGCGCTGTTGTGAGTGTTGTGATTTTAAGTGGGCAAATCTGTAAATTCACGTGTGCGAGAGTCTGTAACCCTAGGTTTCTATTTTCCTATAAATTGTAATTTTAGATCTAAAAATTGTATGCCTCTTTTCAATAAATAAAATTCAGAAATTCTGGAGGTGACATTCAGATCTGTTCTTTATCGCTTGGAGGGAGCCATCAAATCTTAGGTAATTTATTTCATTGCTTTTAGTTCTTTTAATTATAATGTTATTTCATCCCCTAATGAGCGAGTAGTCTCCTCGCTTGTTAGGGTTAGCCTTAGGGAAAGGGTTGAGAGATGAGATCTCTCACCCCTTTCAATACGTAACCATTAAGAACTCCATGCATGCGCGCACAACCGCTCCCTGCGGCACCCTACCCCTCGAGGTAACGGTGAACCGCAGTATAAAGGGCCGGTTGCGCGCGTTTTCCATGGGGGTTAGGGTAATTAACGATAAAGTAAGGATACGAATCTAGAGGAAGAAAACATCTTCCCAAAAGAGTCGTATCCACTTTATCGATAATTACTATAACACCTAATGGATCTACGGCATTGAAAGCGGTGAGGAAACATCAATCTCCAAAACTTCCTCTAAGCCTAACCCTAGCAAGAATTTAAATTAGGTTAATTAAGTTTTAGATCTAGATTTTTATAAAACCAAAACGACAAATATAATCAACTCGTTAAGACACACTAAAGAAATTTACCCGTCTCTGTGGATCGACCCGCACTCACCGGCTAGCTGCGAAGCGACGCCGTTTCTGATTGCGGTAAACTACAAATTTTTGGACTAATCAACGACACCATCCCCAGACTTGATATGCAACATATTTGATGAGGAGACCGGACTGTACGGTAAGTGTTGCCAGATGGCTCGACGAGAGTTTTGATAGCTTTGCTGGGTTTTTTCTGATCGCTCAATACCCGGGTGGCCGTTACGTTTAGCTGACCGCTTACGGCTTGTGAGTGTTTGATATGATCATCACCCATTGCCGGCGTATTGACGAGTCTTAGAGTCCCACACAGAAGTTTCCTAGCCCAGGCGAAAAGATGTGGTGTGCATATGAGATATGCGCGGGGACCCGATTGAATACGACTGTGTGATACCGTATTTTAGTCGGGGGTTTTTCTATTGGTCGGGTCGTATGTGATATGACCGGATTGTTAAATCAATTGTTGATTTAACATTTTGACTTTTAGTTTTATTTTAATTCTTTAGTCAAACCCTTTTTATTAAAGAGGAAGAATGCATGCTTGTATGCACATGTTGATGTGCAAGCATGCACATGTTGATGTGCATGGATACATAAAAACAAAAGTATCATGGTTGATAATACACACTTGAAGGCAATATAAGACTTACATGGAACTATTATATATGGATATTTATATGCATTTGTTTAAAACAAAAGGAAAAGATAAAGATTAATCCATGGTTATCTTCTACACTCTTCTTGAACTTAACCTAAGTTCACCCACTTTTTAACCATGGATTAAGTTTTCTTTTGGCTTTTAACCCATTTACTAAATATCTAGATATTATAGCAACCATGGTTGAGAGAGAGAGAGAAAATATATATACTACATTTTCTATTTTTCTTTCACAAGCTTTATCCTTTTCATAAAAGCTTTTGCCTTCATCTTCTTCTTCCTCCTTACTCTTTAGGTTTTTCCATGGTGAGAGAGAGATAAAAAAGAAAGGGCTTTGACAAAAGAAAACTCATCACTTCATCATTCTACTCTAATCTAGCCAATTAGTTTAGAGTGTTTAGCTTCATCATCTTGTTTGATCATTCAAAGTTAGGAGCTTGGACTAAGTGGACTTCGGGTGGATCATCGTGGACAAAGGAGCTCACTTGCAAGCTTTTACAACTCTCAACGATCCTAGGAGTCACTACAAAGAAGACTACAAAGGTTGTATTCCTTTCACTTAGTGTTAATATAGTTTTAGTATATGATACTTGTGATGCTACCCTAGTATTCTAGTTAAAGATCCATGTATAGTTTGCTTAGCACCTCTAGAAATTTTAAAGTGGCATGTTTGATGCTTCCATACTCATTAGTAGGTGCTAGGGAAAACCAACACAGCCTCTCTGGAAAATGCTGTCCCTACAGTCACCTGATGAAGAAGGGGAACCCGTTCATCTAGGATTATAGATGCCAGAATGCAATAGACGAAATCAAGCAATACCTGCAGAATCCGCCAGTACTGACTGCTCCGGTTAAGGGAAAGCCCCTCATCATGTACACAACATCCCTTGAAGGTTCTTTAGGTGCGCTATGGGCATAAGAGAATGACCAGGGAAAGGAGAGAGCTCTGTACTATTTGAGTCGAGTTCTTCTGGGGGCAAAAAACAACTACTCCCCCATCGAAAAGCATTGTCTGGCACGGATCTTCGCAATAACGAAGCTCAGGCACTACGCCTTAACACATGAGGTATATCTCATATCGAAGGTGGATCCCCTTAAATATGTGATGTCAAGGGCTATTCTAATAGGAAGGCTCGCCAAATGGGCCCTCCTCTTGATGTAATTCTCGAAAACGTATCAACCCCTCAAAGCGGTGAAAGGCCAACCCATTGCCGACTTTCTCACCGAGCATCCGATACCCGCCGACTCCCCCTTAAATCGTGAGTTGCCGGATGAACATGCGTTCGACGCAGTCGAAGGAGAGGAGGAGAAAATGATGCCCGATGGAAACTCTACTTCGATGTAGCATCTTCCATGAAAAGGCGGAAGCATAACACCCCCATAATCAAAGCTGGGGTGGGTCTCATCTTTGTGACTCCTCAAGGAGGGATACTGCGTTACGCCTTCTCCCTGACAGAGCTGAGGACTAACAACGAGGCTGAATATGAAGCTTTGATTACAGGTCTCGAGATCGCCGTTGACATAGGAATTCAATACCTCCTCATATATGGACTCCCAACTGATTGTTAACCAAGTAAATGGCGACTATCAAACGTGCAAGCCAGAGCTAATAAAGTATGGCGAAAGAGTGCAGCGATTGCTGACACAAATTCCCTCTTACATCCTGGAGAGTATACCGCGTGCGAAAAATAGAAAGACGGATGCATTGGCCAAGCTGGCTAAGGAATTGACTGACGAAGACCTCGACGACGTAAAGATTATCATGCAAAGCCGCAGGGTTCTCACGCCAGCAAAGATATCTTTGGAGGATTTAACAGAGTCATCTGAAGAAAAGGAAATGACCAAACAAGCAGTCCTTCAAATAAAAGATGAAGAAAAGATCAAGGATTGGAGGGAAGTCTTCATATACTACTTCAAATCCCATCGAACGCCCGAAAACGCATCGTCAAGATATCAGCTCATGAAATGGTCTCTGTCTTTCGCTTTCGTCAATGATACTCTATACAAGAGATCGCTTGACGGTTTGTTGCTAAGGTGCTTGGGGCCAGAAGAAGCAAAATGAGTCGTTCAAGAAACTCATGATGGACTCTGCGGTTCTCATCAGGACGGGCCAAAGATGAAGCTGAAAATCAAAAGGATGGGCTATTATTGGCCTACAATGATTCAAGACTGCCTCGAATATGCGAAGCAGTGTCACTCGTGCCAAATTCATGGGCACTTCATCAACCAACACCCGAATCCGCTACACCCAACGGTAGCTAGCTGTCCATTTGAAATGTGAGGAACCGACATAATTGGCCCTATCGAACCAGCATCATCCAAAGGACATCGGTTCATACTAGCAACGACCGATTACTTTTCTAAGTGGGCAGAAGCAATACCACTAAGAGAAGTGAAGATAGAGAATATTCTCCATTTCTTCAAGACACATGTCATCTACTAGTTTGGCACTCCGCGAAGGATAATCTCGAATAATGGACCAGCCTACAGGAGCCATAAAATCAACCGCTTGGTAGAACAGCATAGAATAGACTGGAGATACTCCTCCGTCTATAATTCTCGAGCTAATAGTCTAGTTGAATCTTTCAACAAGATCTTGACCAAGATTATAAAGAAAAGGTGTCCAGAAGAAAAAAGACTGGCACGAAAGGCTGCACGAAGCACTTTGGGCGTACCGGACGACATTCAAAACAGCCACGAATACGACCCCATATGCGTTGGTATTCAGGATGGAAGCAGTCCTTCCTTTGGAAATAGAATTCCCTTTTCTCCGAGTAGCGGTTCAATATGAACTGACATATGAAGAAAACACTCATCTCCGGCTTGAGGAGCTTGACGCCCTCGATGAAACTCTCCTTATAGCACAGCAAAACCTGGAGGCTTATAAGGCGAGGATGACACGGTCATATGAAAAACTGACAAGGCCGAGAACATTCCGCTAAGGCGAACTCGTGTTAGTCGTCAAAAGACCTATGATCTCCAGTCGTGCAAAATGGGGGAAATTCGAGTCAAACTATGAGGGCCCGTACATCATAGACAAGGTCTACTAAGGTGGGGCCTACCTGCTCATGGATATGCATGGCGAAAGACCCTTTCGGCTAATAAATGGACGATTCCTCAAAAAATACTATGCCTAACGGGTTACGATTCAGATCAATGATAGATGACGACACCTGTGTCCGCTCGCTATCTTCCTGAGTCAAAACCCTAAAAGTAGTATTCAGAAGATCCGTTGCCTCGAAAATGGTAACAATGAACCACTACGTCCTTAAACTGGCAATGGACCGAGATGTCCCTAAACTAACAATAGACCGAGATGTTCCTAAACTAACAATGGACCAGAATGTCCTAAAACTAGTGCGCCGCCTCATACATTGTGCATCGCCAAAAATACGACAATATCCACCATTGAGATCTGTGTTGCAATCGAAGTCTCAACAGCAGAAGTTGCAACTCAAGTACTACCGTCTATACAGGTACTGCAGCAATGAAGCCACTTCCTAAATCCTGTTGGCAAACAGATGGGTCGCAAAAAAAAACGGTATGTCCACAAGCAAAATGGACATGGATGAAAACCCGAAAGGGCGCCGTGAATAAAAACAGCAGGGTTACCGGCGAGCTTGTGAAACCCCGAAAGGGCGCAATCTCGTAAAATTTTCACTTACGAGATCCTCTCGACTCGTAAGGAGAACTCCCCCTATGAGACCCTCAGGGCTCATAGGATTCAAAGCCTTAAGCTACAGGGACCTGGACCTGTTCTTAAGCCGTAGTATTCCCCAAGTTTCCCTGCAAGTGGTCCAATATTGGCCCTTGTATACAATCCACGGGCATAAATAAATGATTTCCCCACCAAGTTCCACCAATGACGAGGAATGTCCTCATATGGTGAACAACACTTGTAAGTCCTCTCGACTTATAAGGAGAAAACACTCTTGTAAGATCCTTACGACTTATAAGAGAACACACACTTAGGAATCCCTACGATTCCTAAGGAGAAAATACGCCTACGAGATCCTTACGACTCGTAGGGAGAAATAACTTTATAAGACCCTTACGACTCATAAAGTCGAAAAGTCTTAGTTGACAGGATCCTAACCCTGTGTACTAAGCCACCTTTGCTCAAATCAGCAAAGGCAAATGATGATTCGCTCCTGGCAATATCCCAGTTGTAGTGATGCTGATGCCTAAATCGGTGTCAAACACCAAGTCCTTTCAAGGCAAATGATGATTCACTCCTGACAATATCTCAGTTGCAGCGATGCTGATGCCTAAACAGGTGTCAAACTCCAAGTCCTTTCACGGGAAATGATGATTCGCTCCTGGCAATATTCCAGTCGCAGCGATGCTGATGCCAGGATTGGTATCAGATCTTAAGTTCCATACTCGCAATAAAAATCAGCGAGCAAAAAAATGCACATAAAAATAGCCGAAATGATGGGGCAACTCGCAATAAAAATCAACGAGCAAAAAATATATGCATATGAAATAGCCGAAATGATGGGGCAACTGGCAATAAAAATTAGCAAGCAAAAAATATATGCATATGAAATAACCGAAATGTTTGGGCAACTTGCAATAAAAGCAGCGAGTAAAAATATAAAAATAGCCAAAATGATTGGGAACCGCGATAAATAGCCGAAATAATTGGGCAATCGCGACTTTCGCGATATGAAAAGCTGAAAAGATAGAGCATCGCGGAAATAAAAAATAAAATAAAATTTCCTCTGCGCTGCAGGTCAGTCTACATCGATCCCTGTATACAATCCATAGGCACAAATGAAAAAGGGAACCATGTTTTCCCACCAGGCTCCGTCAAAGGGAGAGCCAGATCTTGATGGCGACATCTACAGCCTAGAGATCAGCCTGACATTCCTTCTCAGTGCAGACGCGGCGTCAAAAAAGACCCAAGGGTCAAAATAAAACGGAGCCATGGCAAATTCCTAGCTCCAAGTCTTGACAGTTCATATACAACCTAGAGACAACTCTGGCGTACCTTCTCATTCCAACAGGATGCAGACACAACGTCAACAAAAGGCCCAAGGGTCGAAAGAAAGCGGAGCCATGGAAAATTCCCTACTCCAAGTCTTGACGGTTCATATACAACCAAGAGACAACCCCGGTGTACCTTCTCATTCCAGCAGGATGCATACGCAACGTCAACAAAAGGCCTAAGGGTCGAAACAAAAAGGAGTGATGGCAAAACCACAGTTCCAGCTCGACATTCTTCTTGTTACAGCAGACATGATGTCAAAAAAGGCTCCAAATAGCCAAATAAAATCGAAGCAACGGTATATTCCTAGCTTCAGGGTCTCGACGGCAAATCATATAAAGCCTAAGAGACTATCGGAGATCATCCCACACCAGCACGGAGTGGTTATGACTCATCGGGGCTCCTAAACTGAGCCTAACCTCAATTAAAAAGCGGCATGGCAAAATCCCTAACGCTTGCTCTTTCGACGGTCAAACTACCTAAGAAGATTACTTGAATATGTCTTGTCCAGCCCCTGAAGGGATCAGAGACACGACAGTCGTGGGGCTACTCGAACAGCAGTGTAAAGACTGCATATTGAGGAATACATTAGCCAACGCGACGGTGCCACGGACTAAAACCCTAGTACTACAAAACCTAACGGACCTCTGTCGCAAAGAGCATGGGTTATCTATATTTCATGTTAGGATATACCTGCGAGATCTTCTCGACTCACCTCGACTCGTAGGGAAAAACATCTTTATGAGACCCTCACGGCTCATGAAGGTGAAAAGGGTTAGGCGACGGGGATATCAACCTGTTTCCTAACCATTATGGCCCTGCAAGCAAGTCCAAACTGACTCTTGTATACTATCCACGGGCCACATTCTCCAAAGTCGCATACCGACGAAGAGGAAAAACCACTTGCGAGTCCTCTCAACTCATAAGGAGAAAATTCTCTTGTGAGTCCTTACGACTCTCAACAGAAAATGCACTTAGGAGTCCTCACGACTTCTAAAGAGAAAAGACACCTACGAGATCCTCTCGACTAGTAGGGAGAAAAGTCTTTATGAGACCCTCACGACCCATAAAGTTGAAAAGCCTTAGGCGACAGATCTAAAACCTGTTTGCTAAGCCATCGCTGCCCTACAAGTAGATCAAGATAGACTCTTGTATACTATCCACGGGCCACATTCGCCAAAATTACATGCCAATGAAATGATGAAGCTACTTACGGGTCCTCACGACTCGTAAGGGAAAAATACCCGAGTGAGATCCTTACGACTCATGGAGGCGATGAACACTTAGGAATCCTCATGATTTCTAGGGAGAATATGCACCTATGAGATCCTCAAGACTCATAGGGAGAAAAACCTTCTCAGGACCCTTACGACTCATGAAGATGAAAAAAACCTTAGGCTACAAGGATTGTAAACTTGTCTCCTAAGCCATCAATTCCATGGCCAGGCATAACTTTGCACTACTTCACCCACGCGCATACTTACGTGGACAAAGTAGTGGGGGCATTTGTTCCCGCCAAAAATTTTGGCTCAAAACTTGCTATTCTCTTATAAAAATAAAGGAAAACCTCCATGTGTTAAACACGTAAATCCACATGCAAAGCAAGTAGGTACCGCTTTAGATAGGAATTAATCCTATGGTGGCGCCTCACGTGCTCCTTACGTAGGCGCCAGCGCTAAGACCAATCTGATAGGAATTAATCCTATGGTGGCGCCTCACGTGCTCCTCATGCGGGCGCCAATGTGCAAAGCATATGAATACCCATTATAAGAATTAAAATCTTGAGTAGCGCCCACGTGCAAAACACGTGAGCGCCGGCGCCAAGGTAGAATTAAATTCTACTCTCTGTTAAACAGATTCGTTGGATTAAAAATCCAATGGAGATGATAAATCATCAAAAATACAGAATTAAATTCTGTCGGGAGAAAACATCCCCCAAATTGGATTATAGAATAAAATTCTTTTTTGGGATATATTTGTAGGGTGTTTTTCGTCACCCCATTGAGATGGGAATATGTGTCCCTTGTCAGGCGTACTACAGATTCCCCCTGCCTAAGATAGGCGAGGGTTTATTGATTGTGGGGATCCGAATCTTCGTAGCCGCGAACTAAGCTGCCGTTAATTACCCCTCGTCTTTAGAGCGAGCGAACCTCCAATTGACGGGTCAAGCTGATCGTGCGAACTTAATGTGCCGTGCGCGTGTGTTGTGTTTTGAAAGGGTTTTGGATATATCGGGGGCCTCGCAGAGTTTACTGGGGTCCTGCTACCCGGATAGCGGGCTGGAGGTCAAGGGGGCTAGCAGCCCTCTTACGGGGTGCAGGGCAGCGCCCCATTAGAAAAATTTTCCTAGCAGGGGACGTGTTTTGAGTGTAGAGTGTATGAAAAATGAGGGGTGAGGAGTGTCTTAAAGATGCGTGCATGGCACATGGGCACTGGTCACCCACGGGTCGCGTTCCTGGCGCGTGGCTGCTTGGCGCCCGCGGGTCACGTGCCTAGCACGTGGGCACTTGACGCCTGTGGGTCACGTGTGCGGCACGCATGGGTGCCGGGCGTCCACGGGTCACGTGCGCGGCACGCGACCGCTGGGCTTCAGCGGGTCATGTGCACGGCACGCGACCGCTGGAAACGCCAGCATAAAAGGGGCTTACCCCCTGGGCTAGGAGTTGAACTCCCTAGGGATTTTGAGTGGAGTTAAACTCCAAAAGATTTAGATTTGGAGTTAAACTCCTAAATGATCTGGAATTGGAGTTAAACTCCTTTGAGAATTTGGGTCTTGGAGTTGAACTCCCCAAAAATCTTCAGAGGTGATCAAAGGGGACCCCTCTCTTCTCTCTTTAACCATGAAGCTTATTTTGAGCCTTGGATCTGTCCAAAGTTGGATTTTTGGAGATGGTTCTCCTTCTTCCTCCTCTTGATCTGCTGGATCTTGGAGAAAAGGAGGTGAGACTTAAAAGTCTCCCCTGTTCGAGATCTGATTGAAGATCCGAGCTCCCCTTCAAGGGTTTTGTGGTGACAAACTATTTATTTTGGGAAAAGGGAAGAGTTAAACTCTTGATTTAATTTAAAAGGGGGGGAAGGTTTTAGAGCCTTGAGAAATGAGAAGGAGACACAAACCCTAGAATTGTTTAGAATGGAAAAAGTTGTCATAGATATTTTCATCATGTTTGCCTTTATAGGCTACACACTTTACATGCAGCCCCTTGGGCTTTGCCAAATGGCGCTTGTACCACCCTATGCTTTATGTGCGTGTTTCTTTTTGCACATAAGCCATGGGGTTTACAAAATTTTGGCTTTCTACCTATTTTATAAACATTTATTTTATAAAAAGAAAATAATTACATTAAACCAATTTATTGCTTCATTCCTTTTGTCATAGGGCCAGTCCTTTCCATACTCGGTCCTGACCTGGGCTTAGGCCCGCTTGGCTTGGGGTTGACTTTGACTTTGACTTGGTCAACCGGGGTGTAATTTTTGTCCACAACAATATTCTCTCAATATTTCTAAATAAGAAAGATTTTCCTCTGTAAAACAGAGAACCGGTGGATTAAAAATCCAACGATGATTAAAAAATCACCGTTTTATAGAATAAATTATGTGCAAGGGAAAATATTTCCCCAATCTTGTTAGAAACAAAAAAATATGTTCTGTAAAACAGAAACCTTTGGATCAAAGATCCAGCAGTGGGTAAAATTCCCCAGATCAATTGGGATCTCTTAATAAGAGATTTTCTCAAAGCTAATTAACAAATTGCCTCTACTATATAAAGAACCAAAGACTTCAAGTCTAAAAAAGAAGAACCCCCCCATAAGCTTTAAAAAAAAGAGAAGAGAGTTTCAAAAGAACAGAGAATTAAATTCTCGAGGAAGAAAAACTATCTTCTTGGAAATTTTAGGTAAATACACACACACACACACACACTGTGGGGGATTTAGTCCTTCTCAAAGAACTGAGTTCTTTCTCTGGATCTAAGATCCACAAGACAAGTCTTCCATATGATGAGAATTTAATTCTCATTGGGAAGAACTCGTTCTCGAGAACCAAAAATCCATCTACAAAATAAAGATCATGTTGATCATTCAAGAAGAAATAAACCCAGTGCTCAGCGCCCCACGTGCCCCTCACGTGGGCGCTACAGAAGAAAAGAGTGCTTAGCACTCAATTGAACGGCGCCCAGCGCCCCACATGCCCCTCATGTGGGCTCTACAAAAGAAAAGAGTGCTTAGCACTCAATTGAGCGGTGCTTAGCGCCCAGCGCCACACGTGGGCGCCACAGAAGAAAAGAGTGCTTAGCACTCAATGAGCGGCGCCCAGCGCCTCACGTGTCCCTCACGTGGGTGCCACAGAATGGAAGACTGCTTAGCACTCACTAGGCAGCGCTTAGCGTCTCACATGCTTCGCAAGTGGGCACCATAAAGAGTGCCTAGCACTCTATACAAAGACAAAAAGGGGGTAAAGTGTTTAACACTTATTGGGCAATCCCCATGACTGAAAGCCCCACATGATTATATGTGAGTGTCAGAACTTATATAAGTGCTCAGCCCTTTTTTGTACAAAAAGGGGGACTGATTAAACAGAGCCCAAACAAGTGCTTGGCACTTTTCAATAAAAAAAACTGAGTGGACCAAGCCCAAATTGGCTAAGTCTCCTGAGGATAGAACTTCCCTGATTCATATCAACCGAGCCCATGTGCTCATGATTTCCCAAACTGATCTTAGTCCCAAATACGACTATTGATCTTCTAATTGATGATATCCAAAATGATACACATCCCACATCCTCCCGAGGAAATCTTAGTATTAAAATATGACTAATGATTTCCGGGTTTACCAGTAACTCCTTTTTCCCTCAAATACGGGAATTGGTTCAGGGTACATCTCTCCATACCTCTAATCCACGTCGTTGTAATTCCTTAACGTCTTCAGAGAGGTGGCGGGTCCCGATAACCGACAGCTTTTTGGTGCACTTCCAAACTGATGTACACACCTCAAATCAGACCGCACCCCAAACTGGGTGCATCCCATATCATCGTTGTTCATCCCCTCACATAACAAATACATGTGTGCGCAAGATGGACAACGGACCGAGACGTCCTTAAACTAAAACCCCACCTCCAAAGTGGTGATCAATGGACCGAAATGTCCTTAAACTAATATTCACCTCAAAAATGGCGACAATGGACCGAAATGTCCTTAAACTAAGACAACAGAGCCCAAATGCTCTCTTGTTGGATCTGAAACAAAAATGATCCTAACACCTTATTAAGTAGATCTTAGTCTCAAATTGGACTAACGTATCCTTAACAAAAAAAACCAACCGAGCCCTAACTGCTCACATACATTTAAGTTGATCTTAATCTCAAACCAGATTAACGATCCTTAAATAAAACAAACCCAAATCTAAGATATACGGATTTGGACTAATCCACCCCCTACGGGCGACAACATAAATTAGTCTCCGTATATAATCCATGGGCAACCTAAACCAAAAATAAACACACACGACACGAAGTGAACTTCCGGAGCAGGAGAAAGTTGTTATCGCGATACGATAACGTAATTAACTGCAGGGGCTTGCGCCTGCAGGGAAGAGCGTCCCCACAATCAAAAAAAATCTCGCAAACAAGGGGAATCTTACGAAGTCTACTACAATGGCCGCATCCGTCCAAATCTCCGATATACGGTGCCATAAATCAACTTGGTATTTTCGGAGAGGTGGACGGATAAATCCAAATAGTATCTGCCCCCAAAATTCAGGCCAGACGTCCTAACATCCCGGTCGCGTCTTTCGGTGGTGAGCAAAAACGTATATTCTTTATTCATGAACTAAAATGTTTGATTGAAAGATACAATTTGTAAAAAAAAAGGACACGATTCTAGCCTCTAAGAGAGCGGGGCTTTTAATAAAGAGGCAACCCATTCATTTTCTTCCCGCGGCTCATTCTCGCACTCCACTATTGCGGCTAGCATTGCTTCGACATGAACTCGTTGTCGCAAGCACGGAAAAAGCTTCTTAGAAATTTCCTGCTTAGCAGCTTCGGAGTCCCGCATTTCTCACTCGGTAGAGTCAAGCTCCCGCCGCAGCGCCATTCCTTCAGAAATACATCGTTGAAGATTTTCAAAGATAACTTAGAACCGCAGCATCGCTTTTACCTGGGCACGTAATTGGCTTGACTCCCTAAAAGTCGTCTCATGCTCCTTCGGTTTCAGGACCAGCCTCTTCTCGTAATATTGAATGGAAGCGGCACTTTGGTTGATCCACACGATCAATTGAGCCTTTGAGGATAATGCCTCAGGTGTAAGATGTTTATGTTCGATCTCATGAAGATAATTTCCTCGATGTCGTATAGATGACCAACCATGATAACTGACAAGAAACCCAGTGGAAAGTGAGCAATAAAAATAACGCTAGCATCGCAGAATCAAAATGGTGGTTCATCAATGATGAGATATGTGCCCATTGTGAAAATCCAAAAGGATTCTCATTAAATTAATAGTGCTCATTAAACAGTGGAGTTAAAAACTCCTAATATTTCCCGAAAGGTGGGCTCTTTACAACAAGCAACAGATTCAAATCTGTAAAAAAAGAAGAAGAAGGGATTAAAACCCCAAAAAAATTCTAAAAAAGGAAAAATATCCAAGAACGGTAAAGAGAATAAAATTCCCAAAGTTCTTAAGATTCAAATCAGAGCTAAGCTCTGTAAAAAAAATGGAATTAAATTCCCCTAAAACAGTGGGATTAAATCCCAGATATCCCCATGTTAGAAAATTCATGGGTTAATTGTTGGAATCAAGTTCCAGAAAATTTTCAAAATTGACAGCAGGGTAAAACCCTAAGAAGAAGAATCAAAGATTCTCAAGTCTTGGATATGGACATCAAGATCCACGATCTATATATTAAAAAAAAATTTAGATCTCCAAGAGATCGATTCAAAAGAAAAGAGAGAGCTAAGCTCTGTCGAATCTAATAATGGATTTAAAATCCAAAAATAAATAAATATATATATATGATCAAAAAAGGTTAAGAGTTAAGCTCTGTTCATAATCCTCACCAAGAAATTTGGCAGAGTTTACTCTGTTCAAAAGAACTTCTTGAGGATAGAGATCTAAGCTCTGGAACAAGAATTAAATTATCAAAAGAAAAGCAAGACTCAAGGAAGAAGATGATGAGACAATAGTCATCTCAAGGGTCAAAAGCCCTATTTATAAGACGTGGGGTAAACGGTTCAACTTTCTAGGAGATCCAACGGTGGTAAAAGTGACACCGTTGCACTCACGTATAAACCACGTGAGAACAACGGTGGGGGGTATTTGTTCCCCTATTAATTAAACACAATAATAAGAGTTAGGCTCTGTTAAATCTAATGAGGCAGCGCATCACATGCTCCCCATGTGAGCGTCTGCGCCGGCGCAAGTCTTATAGGATTAAATCCTATAGTGGCGCAGCACATAAAGTTCGCATGAGCGCCAATTGCAAAGCACAAGAGCACCTGTTATATATAAGATTTAAATTCTTAAGTGGCGCCCACATGCATAATACGTGAGCGCCAACGCCCAAATTAAGAGTAGGTAGAATTAAATTCTATATGAAAATTATTTTCCGACAATCTGGGATATTCTCAGTTAAACAGAGTCGTTGGATCAAAAATCCAATTGTGGTGATAAATCATCAAATGATAGAATTAAATTCTATTAAGAGAAAATATCTCCTTAATCTTTCTAAGCGAGAAAGATACTCTCGGTTGGATCAAAAATCCAATGATAAAATTAAATTCTATTTTGGGAATATATTTCCCCAATTTTTCTAAATAAGAAATATATACTCTGTTAAACAGAGCATCCTTGGATCAAAAATCCAATGGTATTTAAAAATCACCGTGTAGTAGAATAAAATTCTATATATGGGAAAATATTTCCCCAATCTTGTTAAAAACAAGAAAATTGTCACGCCCCGCTTTCCAGTAGACAGAAACGGTGATGCGGCAAGCCCGAGGCATATTTATCCAGAGAAGGTCATTCCCTAAATAAATATACTAAGCGTATTGAAATAATATTACACAATAAAAGAATAAATGGAGACTGTAAAATTTTTCAATAAATATCTTTATTTATATTCAACTTCCAATATTTATAAATACAAGAGTCTATGCTAGAAAGTAAATACAATAAGGAAAATACTTAAACAAGTGCCATACATAAACTGAATGAAAATAAAGTTGAGCTAACCCTGAGTAGCAATCTGGCTGTAGTCCTCCTCTGTGGCTTCAACTTCTTCCGTCTCAACCGTATCTGACGAACATTCCAAGAGAAGAAAAGTGGATGGAATGCCCGTCAGCGAACTAGCGCTCGGTAAGTCCCAAAGATAGGTAAGAGTAAAGAAAATAACAAGTGTAAAATATATATAACGAGTAAGAGTATATGATCATGGGTAAGTATATACTATAGGTCTCTATATGGTCATTATGTTAACATTAAGTTCCAAATGTGAATGCCAACGCGGCCGTAGAAGTATTCACGATATCAAGAGTGGGGCCCCAGGAGCAAGGAAACACGGGCCCGTTTCATATGTTAGCATCGGGGCTCTAGGTTGTGGATGAGTCAACCCAACTGATATTCGAGTAAAATAAAAAAAGAGGTTAATACGGGACTCCTGAAGCTCCGTTGGATTCACACAAGAAACTATCCCAAACACCCCGAGTATAATATATATAACTGGTTAATATACTTATTTGGATTGATTGATTGATTTACATGTCTTAATCAAAACCATAGATTGCAAAAGGGGTGGAATATATTCGAGTGAGTCGAGTAATATGCGAGTCATGGCAATTGCAATCTTGGTTCGAGTCAAGTTGGTTCGAGTAGCTTAGGTTCGAGTTCATATTCAAGTTCAGATTCGAGTTAGGTTAGAGTTCGAGTTTGTGTTCGATTTTGAGTTCAAGTTTATATTCGAGTTCATGTCTTTTCATGTGAATTGATGTAAATTGTTAAAAGTCTTATGTTCGGGAGAAATCGGCAGCTGCTGTACATGGACGGAAGGATTTGTGTCTTTTTCCAATACAATTGTCATTTGATAACTCTGTTAAGTTGTCTAACCTGAATAGGCAAGCACTCACTTTCTCCGGCTCCCTGAGGCTCAAGAGAAATGATACCGTTTAAACTTATATTAATTCTAGAGTTCTTAAAATATCGTTTGCATATCTCGAGGGGTTTTATGAAAAATACTTTAGTATAGTTTAAAAATAAAGCTCGAGGGTGATTTGTAATATTTAGGGTTTTCATGAACATATATTTTAATTGTTGTGGTGTTTAGGTGGTAAAACCTAGTCTTTTTGAAAGTTTATGGTATTTTTGTGAAAATTACTACTTTTGGAAACTTGGTGGTATTTTAAAAAAAATTCTAATCTTTCATATTAAAAAAATATAGTTTCTTAATATGTTTTTATTGAAAATACGGATTCATAATTTTTATATAATTTTTCAAAATTAGTTTTGTTTAGAAAAATCGAGTTTCTTAAAAACCGTATTTTATTTCCTTTCGAGATTGAATACTCCGTGAGGAGTTCTGTATCTCGCTCTACTGTCCCAAAGATGTGTAATAATCCATACCATCCATTAGTGGGTCCACAGACGAGGGTTTTAAATGCATAATTGCCAAGGATTTCTGTAACATTTAAGAAAAATAAAATATTATTTTTGGGAATTTATATAATAGAATAATAAATATTATGAATATTTTAATATGTGGAAATTAGTTTTAAAACATTATGGTATGATTAAATACCGATAAATTGGGAAATATTGGAAAAAAATACATTTGAATGCTGATTTGGAAAGAATATTATATGATTTAGACACTTTATAAAAATTTATACAATTAATTGTGTATGGGATATTACTAAACTCGATTAGTGTTTACTAATTATTTATTAAGTGTGATATGTGCATGATATGCAGCATGATATTTTGCATAATACTTGTTACATTTCTTTTTTTATCAAAGCCATGCTTCATTTGTGTTTAATTTGAAAAGGAAAAAGAAAAGATTAAAGAATGGAGCTATGGGCAAGAGAGAGAAGGTGAGGGGTCTTGTGTTGACTTGGCTCTTTCTCTTCACTTCATTTCCCTTCACCATTTTATTCTCCTTCTTCATGCATGGCTACCCTCCTCCCTCCACCACTTACACAACCTCATATCATCCCCAAAAACACCTCAAAACACCTATTTCCTTTCATAAAAAGCATGCACAAGCTCACTACAACCATGATGGATCAAGAAAGTTTAGATTTTGAGTACTTGGGGCAACTCAAGAAAATTCTTGAGTTTCCAAATGAGGTAATCCTTTTACCATTAGTGTAGTAATCCATTTCCTTTAGCTTCTATTTTAGTTTAGAACCATTTTGGTGAGGTTTAGTGATGTTTAAAAATTCCTAGAAGAGGTTTTGAGGAATTCTTGAATTGAGATGGTGCAATTGAGGTTTAGTAGTGACCTTAAGCCCCCACAGTGCTAGAAACCTGGACCAAACAGAGCCTAGACCATGCAATGTGAATTAGATATCGAAATGTCGGTTTTGTGTTTAATTAGTGCCTATAGGGAATCTGGGATAACCAGAGATCTTTACTAGAAAAACAAGCAACTCCATTAACCTAGATATACCATTAGAAGACCCCCTGGAAATACGAACCCATTCCAAGCCATCCAAACCGACTGGCCGGATTTTAAGGTATAGTGGCCGGCCAAATTGTGGAGTTTAGGGTCAAGGTTGCTTCTGTAGCTCATATACCCTATATACTACACCCTAGTGCTACTAGTTTAGCTTGATTTCACCTGAACCAAAATCTGGGACCATTTTCTTGAGTTGTTGTTTTGAATTATGGGTTTTAAACGACTTGAAAATTTGATATTTGTGTTTTGTATCGGTCACTTGACGTTTGTACGTCGATATCGGGTGTCGTTTGGTTCTTTTGCATGCGTAGGCTATAAGTTCTAACCTATAGGAACCTCGCATGTCGTTTCGATTGCGAATCGGATTTTAATGCGATACGATATGTTATGACATATAGGTACTTCCGCGTGAACTTTGGGATGACAAGCAAGGGCAAGAAGGCATCGACTTTGACAAGCAAGGATCAAGGTGAGTAGTTATATATCTACGGGGGAAGTCGGGTGGATGGCGTATAGCACCCCCGTAGTTTCATAGTGCAGCATACGAATGTGTTATATCCATATACTTATGTGTTATTATGAGATGTGTATTCTTAGAAAGAAAAGCTTTAGGTGACTTTGGGTTAGTGTTAGCGTATTTGGAAGTTAATGCTTTAGTTTAGTTTTTAGTCGTGAAACCCTAGAGTAAGGTACACACACACACATGCACACACGGGATAAGATTTTGGTGTATATGATATATGTATATATGAGTGTGTGTGTGTGTTTATGTGTTTATATATATATATATATACGGGTGATGAGGATGGTATATGATACTTGGAGATGAGTCAATGTAATTGGACATGATGCCGTGAGATCAGTGATGTGATTTGGGTCGTGTTATGAGATACGACATGATATTATAGCGGATCGAATGGGCGATGTGATTTTATTCACACGCGGATATATGTTGGATGGTATCGGTATGTACTAGACTTTAGATCAGTACCCTAATTCATGATATTATGATGATGATACCATATGAATAATGTGTTTTATGTGATATTCGACCCGTACCCCGATTTTGGGATGCCGCACGAGGGGATTTATCTTACGAGATATAAAAATTATAATAGATCCGCACTCATGACTCGAGGATGTCGTATTATATATATTTTATCGTACGTGACGCTATTGAGGCAGGATCACCGACTACTTGATATATCGACTCGGACTTAGGTGGATTTACTTACCCTTTCGATTAGTCTCTTAGTTCAGTCCTGTAGTTTATCAGGTAGATGTTAGACTGGGCTCGAGTCATACTTATTTTCAAAACTAATGAATCGTGAGTATTTTAAAGACAGGTCCTATTTTCTTAAAACCACGATTCGTGCTATTGCAAATGCTAAAATTGTATGACTCATACTTATAAATGTTTATTCTTATATGTTATGTTACTATTTATTTTCCGTATATTCTTGTTGTTCGCATTGCATGCTTAATTGTGTTTTCATTAGTTATTATGAACCCATGCTGTCAGGACACCAGCACCATTACTGATGATGTGTCTTCTTCAAAACCTAAAAGAAGAACTAGTCAGGATTTAATCACACGTCACAATACTTGCTTAACCTTTCACCCAGACCGGTGTTGGTACTTCGAGGGAGGTTTTCCAACGCTTTCGCGAAGTTCCTTAATTAAATAACCTCTTTTCCCTGGAGGCGTAGCCCCTCTAACATCTTTCTGGACACCTACTTGGTTTATAGCATTGATTGTTAAGTGAGAATGTTTCCCAAGAGTAATCCTACTCATCAGTGGGATCGGGATCCAACTATCATTGCATGATACACTAGATGGAAGCCACTCTAGTCACCACACTCCAGAAGGTATGCTAAATCTGCAAGTTTCCTTTATGTTTGAAACTCCCGATGTGATTTTTATACCCCAATCTCTTATAGATCTTGACGTAGGCCAACAAGTCATAAGACGCAAGTCAAGTTCTACCCGTCGCTGTCCTGATTAATTTAGGTACATCGTACATGCCCTTGACGTAGGCCAACAAGGCTGTACGTCTGTCCTATACTAATGCATCTATCTATGCAACAAATAAGCAAACACACTGCTACCATACACTATGCCTTGACGTAGGCCAACAAGCATAGCATGAATACGATGTGCTGTCTATCTGAAATGACGGAGGGTTACGGCTGGTTTTTGGCAAAAAAACCGTTAACGTAATGAACTTGATTTGATCGAAGGAACCAAGATAGCTTTTATTAAAAGGAGTAGTTTATGCTCCGCATTTAAAATTTTCTTTTTCAAGAAAACCGAGTGGTTTTTAGAAATTGTTCCAACGATTCAGTTTAGGTTTTATTTTTCTTTGCATTAATAATAATGCGTCCCATCTTTAACCTATCATTACAGATAACAACGAAAATACAACGTCCTCTTATACCATCCGCATTCGCCACGGGCTCCCGTCATCACCCGTTAGGTTACTTAACTAACGGCAGAGCGGGGGCTGGGCTAGCGCGGGTGTAAAACATAAGTGACATCTAAATAGCTATCATATATAGATATTGTACATTCGTCAGACGCAATAATAGGCATTCCAAATCACAGATAAACTTTATTGGATATGCAAGCAATCCGCGTTTCTTTTGAGCCTGTAAGAAAAGACGGATTACACAGTTGTGATGAATAGCCATTACCCCACCCGAGACCCCTACGGGTACGGCGAACTACCCGCCAAGTACCTGAAGTGAAGCGGTCTCCCTCAACGACGTGAGTAGGCCACTAAACACTTCGAAATACCCGGTAGTTTATGCACCCCACCTTGGGTCTATCCTAGAAGCAAAAACAGTAAAAAGAAATAATACAACGGTGGCTACAACCGCAACCTGGATGTGCCCCGCAAAATAATATTACAACTTATTACAATTACATCGAATGAATTAATACAATAACCCATCACAGAACCCCGGCTAGTCATCACAATAGTCCAATAGAGTTCATAATCACAAACAGTTAAAACATTACAGATATGTGCAACCCCCTGCCAACGACATACTAGCAGTTAGGGGAGGTTTACGAACACATAATACAGCTCACAGATATAATCAAACAAGCAAACATCGTATAATTTCGATCAATTAAACACATTAAATTCTACTCCAAATCTTCTCCGTAAATTTGAAACCTTAGCAGAAAATAAACAACACCAGAAAATACAAAATATCACAAAAGATGTACAGAGGAAAACTGGGCTGAATCGGCCCCAACTCGGCCGCGGATCCACGGCGGATCGGTGGGATCGGCCGCGGTTCCGCGGCTCAGTGGCCGATTCAGGATCCCATTTTTCTTCTGTGTTCTTATATTTTCATGTTGGTCATTCTGGAGGAACCTGAAAAATTTTAGGACCTCATTTTTAAATCGACAGAAACTATACAATATCGGTGTATTTTCCGGTTCGTTTTGCGTTCAAAATTCATACGACTTTGCAAGTGAGTTAATTATTGTTTAGTGAGGCTCTGATACTACTGTAAGTCGATGTGCAACACCCCACGAGTTGCGGGTAGGCGAAAATATGAAAAACAATCTTGTTTTGTATGTAAACATCGACTAACCGAAGATCTTTTCCAAACGATAATTAACAACAACCATAGAGTTCTTAGCTACTATGTAAAGAGATTATACCTAATGATTCTAGTCCTTCGTCTTTGTGATCTATATGTCCTCCTCGGCCTCCTTTCCGTAATAGATGATCCACCCGAGTACCCTAATCCAAGCTGCACCTCAAGACTTGAGGTAACTAAGTTTCTCTAGTTGCTAACCAAAGAAACTAAGATGATGTAGAGTTAGATTATGGAGTGTTTAGTCTATCCTAATCCTTGGTCTCAACTCATGAGTGGTAGGGTTAGGGTTTGAAGAAGGAGTGCACTTGAGGAGAGAGAAGGTGGAGATAATAATGAGAATGAAAAAGCTTCTCACTTGAATATATGAAACATAATGAATTATCAAATAAATGAATATAAATGATTGTTCACCATGTTTCATTAATTCAATAAGAGTGATTCACTATGTGAGTCATTAAGCAATAAATGATGCATTAATGACATAGTGAATCACACTAATGAGTCACAATTTGCAATAAATGAATATGCCACCTTAACCTCCTTAGTCACCTTCCTTCTAGAAACTTCTCGAAAAATTACGAGAACGTCCCTCGTATCCGTGAAAACACGGAAAAACTTTAGACTGTATAAATCCAATAACCCGATACTAGAATCTGGCTTAAACCAAAGCTGACTAGTAAAAACTGTCTGAATGTCGTACGTGCGTTTAAACACGTATGCGTCCGAACCCTTTGTCGTAAAACCGTACGACCTCTATATCATTTTGCCTGGAGTTGGGAAAACTCTGTGTGGGACTCTAAAGACTCAACTACTACGCTGGCAGTGGGTTTAACCACAGACCGCAAGCGGCACTAGCTGTATGTAACGGTCCCCAGGTAGATGTCGATAAGAAGGCCGGTGAGGATACCCATCCGAACTCCTACTGAGCCTGTGCGTGACAATATCCGTGCAGTCCGGTCTGTTCGTCTAAGAGTATCGCATGTATGGTCTAGGAAGGTGGTAAACGTCAGACCCCTAATAACCGTACAAGTCGTGTCGGTATGGCTCTATCACCATCCGAGAATCTACTGATCAATCTATCAGTAATTCTCAATCAGCCCTGGCCAGGGACTTATGGTAATGACCAACCGATCACTTTGCGATATCAACTCCCTATACCGGGAGAGACGAATCCCTAACAGTCACTCACTGCCTCCACCTGGCTCGAGACTGTGTCCAACTAAAACCTGTTTGCACGACTCCTTTGAACCGTGGTAGGGTAGTAATCAAAGCACAGTGGGAACTCACACGAGACAAATGACGACTTTAAGTCAACGGACTATCTGCACACATGTCACCTGAGAACTGCTATCTGACGTTAGGTATAAATACCATCCAGTTAGTTCTCGGCGAGTCCTGTCCGGTGTACTCACACCCAGTGAGCATCTGTATACAATCTTAGGTGCACTCCACCAATAGCTGCGGGACCAATCCATCGCCCCTCCTCAGGGTCTAGATATGTATACACCAGTCTACTCCGAAGTATCGATGCCCAGACTCGATACTCCTGCGACCAGGGACATCTAAGGATGTGCCTATTGACTATCCAGCTCCCACTAGTATGACTGCCATCATAACGCCGGAAGTCAGGCAAACACCCTATGGGCTTTATCAACACGTATATATATATGAATACTACACAAAATATATCATATGTCAAGATAAAGACAAACCAAATAGCGTACTATCATATTAAGCAAGACTGTTATGTACATACATATCCCCAGTATCCTATACAATGAAGGTCTCTAGGACATATATATCCAACAGTATGATCAACAAATTCGTACGACTGTCCTAACCAATCCTCATATCCATGCGACAAAAAAATCATTACAAAACTACCACATACCACGTCTCGGCAAATAGAAACGACAAACGTAGCACGAATACTAAGCAATGCTAATCTGAAATGACGGAGGGCTACGGCTAGTTTTTGGCGAAAAACCTTTAACTTAATGAACTTGATATCGTTGAAAGAACTCAAGCAGTTTTTGAAAAAGGAGTGGTTTAAGTTCCACATTTTTAAAACGAGTGGTTTTGTAGAAAACCATGTTTTTGATGAAAACCGAGTAGTTTATGGTCACGTAAACTTTTGCCAAAGAGGTCACTCCCTGTGAAAAGATCTCGGCTCTTTCCTCAACGAATGAGGTGCAGGATATTCCAAACTGAATACCACGATGCAAAGCAAAAGAATCGACAATAGTGAAGTTATTACAATGTCGCAAACTTTTGCCCAAGTGGTCACTCTCCATGAAGGGATCTCGGCTCTTGCCACGTTGAATAGGGTGCTGGATATTCATAACTGAATACCGCTGTGCAAAGCAAAAGGAAACGTATGTAATGTTAATTTTTAAAAAATTGGTTCCAACAACATCATTTCGGTTTATTTTCCTTTGCATTAATCAGAATTAATGCCGTCCCATCAATTAATCCACATCATACCAGTAAAAACGAAAATACAATGTACGTATATGCCATCCGCATTCCCAACGGGGCCCCGTCATGCACCGTTAGGTTACTTAATTAACGGCAGAGTGGGGGATGGACTAGCGCAGATCCAAAACATATACAACATCTACTAGTATATATAAATATATATATAACATCCGTCCCAGGCATGATATAAGCAATATCACAGAAAAGCGATAAGCAACACAAAATAATGGATAATTTAGGAGCCCCAGGTTTCCTTTGAGCTGCAAATGAAACCCGGCGTTTCCCAGTCGTGTGGATAGCCTGTGCAATGTATAACCAAGACCCCTACGAGTGCGGCAAGTTACCTGCCAATCCCAGAAGTGAGGCAACCCCAATCAACAAAGTGAATGGGCAATCCGGAACTTCACGGAATCCAGTAACTTGAGCACCCCACCGTGGGTCATCATATACCCCGTACGAGTGCGGTGAATAGCCCGCCAATTCTAGAGTAAGGTGATTGATCTGAAAAAGTGCGTTTGTAGAATAACCGCAATCAATAACGGTGTCGCGTGTAGCTAAACCGAGATGAGTACGGGTCGTCCTCAAGGAAATGTGGAATCTTTTAATCTTACTTTAGGCGTGTTGATTAGGAAAGGAGGAAGAATAATGAATAGTGAAGAATGGTTATAGATTCAAGATCTACGTCAAACACGGATGTAGAATATAGATCTAGATTAATTACAGATGTAGGTTTTATATTAGAAGGGGGCTTTTAGGGTTCGTTAAGATTTAGTAGTCATGGATGATTAATTAAAAATTACTCCTTTTATCCTTTAATAGATTTAAAACTAGATCGACAGTGATGCATGTAGATTGGGGTTTCTGGAGGGAAAAGAGTTCCCACTCTTAACCCCTATCTTAACATGGATCTCCGTTCATGTCTAGCCTTTACCAAAACAATTGTTAATCTAATCTCTAATCGTGGTCGTGAATATCAATGAATTGATAGCGCGCCCGATTAGGATGTTAACTATTCTTTTGGTAAAGTTTAATAAACTTTATAGGACGTAAAAAGAGTTAAAGGATTTTTAATCATCCATTGATCTATCCTAATCCTACGAACCCTAACAAGCGGAGAATTACTCATGCATGATGGAGATAGAAGAACGGATAGAGATCATGATGTAAATAAATAAAATGCAATAATAATAAAACAACTATCTTTATTAATCAACTTGATCAATTACACTTTGTTCCTTTAGAAAATGATTACAAAATCCTAATTTGCTTCTCGATCTCTTCTTAAGGAGGTAGATGAACAGTTAATGATCAACCTGGATTCTTAAGCCGTTGGACTTCGTGATCTCGTCGGTTTGATGATTTTTCCAAGAGGGGCTCTCGGTCCATTAAATAGTCTCAAAGCCAGAATCCCTAGTTTCCTAATATGGTAACTAGCTGTTAGGATCCTACCCAAAAAGTCTCAAATCCCAACTCTTCAATATCGCGGCTGAACCACCGCAATATGCTCATTTTAGCCGCGGTTTAGCCGCTCTTTGGTGGGATCTTTAGCTCAAATTTCTGGAGATTTATTCAGTTGTCATGTGGTGATCTTTTGAATATCCGGAGTTTGGAAATCTTCTCTAAGTCACTGCCAGAATTGACTTGTTCGATTCACTTGAATATTTCGGTCGATTTGATCTCGCCAACTCAGATTTCCTTGATTTCAGTCCTGATATAATTTCTGCACAATATCTCAATAAATAATGTTAGTAGAATTTATTTTTATTGAGATATTATTCTAACCATTTGATATGATATTATAGTTTTAAGAGAATTGGTTAATGATATTTGATAAGGTAAGCATATTTAAATGGACTAAATATTATATATATATATTATATGCTTACATTTTCCTTCATAATGCTAATTATAATATATAAACATACGAAAATGGTATTTTTACAGATAAACCCTCATATGTGTCATATTTTATAGTAAACACATTTTATTTTATAAAAATAGTAAGGAAAATATCATATCAAATGCACTATATTTTCGACTGAACAAATACCCCCAAACTTAACTTTGATCGTCCCGAGCAAACTAGTTATTCAAGAGAAGGAGAAAAAGAAAACTAAGTAGCACACTTTCGTAGGCAACACGATTGCACCGAGTACGTGCAACAAGCCGTTAAACCTCTAGGTGTCCCTAGTAGGAGGAGTGTTGTCTCCTGAGGGTTTTCGGCGGATTACACCCACAAAATCCTATATTAAAAAAAAGATAGTGAAAGTTACATACTAAGATAAGAACTATAAAAGAAAGAGCTTGAAAATAAGAGTTTCCAACTAAACCAGTTTTTTCGGTTGTCATGAGCCATATCTTAATGGATGTGAAAAGATATTAGAAATCATATCATCCCTCAATAAAATATCGTTTTTAGTCTTCCTCCCTATCTTTCTTCCAAGCGTTGATCATATACCCCTACGTGTGTGTAAAAGACATCTCTACACTTAGAGAATTCAATTCAAGCTATCATACTCTTGTCCATCTTCCAAAGTACCTTATAGTTGGTGAATATTTTCGATAAAATTGCTCACGCATTCTTCATGCGACCGTTAATACTTCTTGAGGTACTAACCGACCGATTACAAAATGTGCTCGCGCATTTAGGCGTAATTCCTCATTTCGCAACACCTAAGGCTTATCAGTGGCTCCCAAACCAGTTGGTCTAAGGCACTGGGTGATAAAGCACCCTCGCTATATTTTTTTTATGTTGCCTTAAGCAATTACAAAACCAGTGTTCATTTTTTTTCTTCGCCACTTATATTTTATTTTATTTTCCATCATACTAAGGCTTTTAGACAAGAGTATTTCAAGGTATCCTCTACTATCCTAAGTTTCAAAATGCGTGTAAGTGCGTATAGTAGGATATCAATATTCAGATGTTTGGTCTTAAGAATAAGGACTATTTTTCAGATTTATTTTTATCCTCAGATTAGTAATTTCATTCATCTTACTAACCCTTGGGACAACGGCTCATAACTACTTATTACTAGTTTCGTTTAAGAAAACATCTAACTTTCTTGCTTTTCTTAAACTATTTCTATCTTTCATATGTACTTTTTCACTTTCTACTCTTTTATTATATATAAAAGAAATTGTATAATGCCAAGTGCCAAAAAATAATTTAGTGAATACAAACTTCCCATCCAAACCTGTTTTCAGCAGTGTCCTCACTGATGTCATTTTTGAATGCATAGACCTGTATACTTTGGGAGAAAAATTAAGAGGGTAAAATAATAGTCAAATGAAAACTACCCCAAAGTTGTACTTTGGCACGCACAGATATTCGGTTATGTCCTTTTTCACTCACCTCCATTCTTAAAATGAGAAAATGTTACCGAAACATGGAGGTGGGGCGGAGGAAATTTAGTTATGATAAAGCGGCTCCTGTAAAAACAGGAGCTCCTCCGCTAAGTCAGCAGAAAAATACGGTTTTAATTTATGCCAATTTACTTTAAAAATTGAACCGTTTTTAATATTTTCAACCTCTACTGTCCCGTGCGGGTATACATACCGCACCACAAAAGGTCCTTTCCAACAAGATTTTAGCTTACCCGGATGAAGATGGAGACGGGAATCGTAAAGTAGGACTTCTTGTCCCGGTGTGAAGGTTTTTCTAAAAAGGTTTTTATCGTGGAAAACGTTAGTCTGGTTCTTTACTCTAACCGTATTATCGTAAGCTTCATCACAGAGTTCGCTTAGCTCATTTAATTGCAGCTTCCGATAGCTGCAGGCTTGATCAAAATCGAAGTTAAGCTCTTTAATAGCCCATATTGCTTTATGCTCGATCTCGACAGGAAGGTGGCAAGCCTTTCCAAACACTAGGCGGTATGGAGACATACCAAGATCGGTCTTATAAGCGGTACGAAATGCCCAAAGAGCATCCGTCAATTTGGTTGACCAATCTTTACGGTTTTTAGAAACCGTCTTCTCCAAAATTTGTTTTATCTGCTTATTGGAAATTTCAGCTTGCCTGCTCGTTTGGGGATGATATGGTGTAGAAAGTTTGTGGGTGATTGAATATTTCCGCATCAAAGTCTCGAAAGACCAATTACAGAAATGCGTCTCGTTGTCGTTAATTATAGCGCGAGGGTGCCCGAATTGCGAAAAGTTATTTTCTTTAAGAACTTAATAACAACCTTGTTGTCATTAGTGCGACACGGTATTTCTTCCACCCATTTTGAGACATAATCAACCGCTAACAAGATATATAAATTCCTAAAAGAGTTGGGAAAAGGGCCCATAAAATCAATACCCCAAACATCGAATATCTCCACAACCAAGATAGGTTGGAGCGGCATCTCATTTCTTAGTGAAATCTGACTCAAGTGTTGACACCGATGACAAGTTTTGCAATGATCGTATACATCTTTAAATAATATTGGCCAATAAAAGCCATATTACAAAACTTTCTCCGACGTTTTACGTGGACCAAAATGACCACCACATGCCTGATCATGACAAAAAGACAATACACTCTTGAATTCATCGTTAGAGACACATCTGCGAATGATTTGATCAGAACAATACTTAAACAAATAAGGTTCATCCCAGTAAAAGTGTTTTACTTGGAATAGAAATCGAAGATTGTCTTGTTTCGACCAATTGCTAGGAATAAGTCCCGTCGCTAGATAATTCACAATATCCACAAACGAAGGTTCACAGGATACGGTCAAGAGCTGTTCGTCAGGGAAGGAATCGTTTATTGGCACGGTCAACGTTGGTGAAGAATTGATGCGTGAAAGATGGTCGGCTACAACGTTTTCACATCCACTCTTGTCTCGTATGACAAGATTAAATTCTTGTAACAACAGGATCCAACGTATTAGCCTGGCCGTAACATCCTTCTTCGATAAAAGGTGTCGTAGGGCAGAGTGATCAGTGTAAACCACTATTGGCAAGCCAATCAATTAGGGCCTGAATTTTTCTAATGCAAATACAACTGCCAAGAGTTCTTTCTCGGTAGTTGTGTAATTAATTTGTGCATCATTCAAGGTCCTACTTGCATAATAAATTACATGTGGTATCTTATCAATGTGCTGTCCTAAGACTGCACCAATAACAAAATCTGATGCATCACACATAAGCTCGAACAGGTGGTTCCAATCTGGAGATGATAGAACGGGGGCTGTAGTGAGAGATCTTTTAAGCGATTCAACAGCAGCATTACAATCCGAATCGAAGTGAAATATTGTATCCTTGGCCAAGAGAAGAGTTAAGGGTCTAGCAATTTTACTAAAGTCCTTAATGAATCTCCTATAAAATCCTGCATGACCAAGGAAAGATCGTATATCTTTGACACATTTTGGAGGAGGAAAGTTATGGATGACAACAATTTTAGCTCTGTCAACCTCGATGCCTTTTTGTGAAATGATATGTCCAAGGAAAATACCTTCTTGGACCATGAAATGACATTTTTCCCAATTCAAAGTTAAGTTCTTATCCTTACAACAGGTAAGAACCGCGTCAAGATGACGTAGGCATTCCTCAAAGGAGTCCCCAAATATAGAGAAATCGTCCATAAATATCTCCAGAAAATTCTCAACCATGTCTGAGAATATCCCCATCATACACCGCTGAAATGTAGCGGGAGCGTTGCATAATCCAAAAGGCATGCGTCTATAAGCAAATGTACCGAAAGGACAAGTAAATGTTGTTTTATCTTGATCCTTTTCGGCGATGGGGACCTGGTTATAGACAGAGTATCCGTCCAAGAAACAATAGTATTCGTGTCTAGCTAATCGTTCCAACATCTGGTCAATGAAAGGTAGAGGGAAGTGATCTTTCCTCGTTGCGGCATTGAGTTTTCTGTAATCAATACATATGCGCCATCCAGTTTGGGTGCGTGTTTGGATTAACTCATTAGCCTCATTGGTTATGACCATGATGCCAGAATTTTTAGGGACCACATGAATAGGACTTACCCATTGGCTATCAGATATTGGGTAAATTATACCACTATCTAGACACTTGACGATTTCTTTCTTTACCGTTTCCTTCATAACGGGATTTGACCGTCTTTGTGGGTCTCGGGTTGGCTTGGCTTCATCCATCATATGTATATAATGTTCAACAATTAAGGGATTAATCCCTTTGATGTCAGCCATTGTCCAACTAAATGCTTGCCGATTTGATCTCAATACCGTCAAAAGAGCGTTCTCTTGCTCTAAAGCTAGAGAAGCAGATATTATCACGGGTAAAGACTCATCCTCACCTAAATATGCATATTTAAGATGAGAAGGTAGCGGTTTAAGATCTAGTGTCGGCGGAGAGACGATAGAATGTGGGGTAAGGGAATGATACTCGGACTTCCTAAGAGGTTCATAACTTGCGTATAATATTGACTAGGAAAGCGCTACTGACTTTTACGACGAGTCAAAGGATTCAAACTCGGGGATGGTCTCATCGAAGATATCCTCACTATAATAATTTTCAAGATCAAACAATGTCGCACTAGTGTTGTCGAGATCATCATAGCAAAGTACTTCAGCTTCGCAGCTGTCAAAAGCTACCTCGTTGATGGAACAGACATCGATTAAATGAGCAGAAGGTTCAGATGGTTGACTTCCTAGCTTGTAAATATTAAGCTCGATTGTCATCTTTCCGAAGGATAAGTTCATAGAACCATTACGACAATTAATGACAGCGTTGGAAGTTGCTAGGAAAGGTCGACCGAGTATCACCAGGATTTGGTTGCGTGGGTTCGCCATAGGCTGTGTATCTAAAAAAATAAAGTCCATAGGGAATATGAATTCTCCGACTTTGATTAACACATCCTCTAGTTCACCCCTATGTTGGGCGTAGATCGGTCTGCCATCTGGAGAGTGCAGTGGGCAGGTTTCAACTCTCCTATACCTAGCTGCTCATAGACGGAATATGGAAGCAAGTTAACACTAGTGCCGAGGTCAAGTAGAGCACACTTGATGCTTTTACCCCCAATAGTTATAAATATTGTAGGACAAACGGGGTCCTTACGTTTCTTAGGCAATTGTTAGGTAAAAGCTGTGCTCACGTTACTTGTCATGAATACCTTTTTCGGTACTTGAGTTTTTCTCTTCCTAGTGCACAAGTCCTTAAGGATTTTCTCATAAGAAGGAACCTGTTGAATAGCATCTAGGAGAGGGATATTTATATTAACTTGCTTAAACATTTCCACAACCTTCTCCATTTATGCGTTAGGTTTGTTGGCCCTCAACCTGTTTGGAAATAGAGCTTTATCAATAAGTTTTGGGTCCAACATTTGTGGAGAAGTTTGCGGGGATGAAATCAATCCCAGAATTAGAGTGGGGATCGTTTTAGGTAGATTCGAGGAAGTGGGCGAAGTGTTCGAGCCTTGGGGAAAACAGATAATAGGCTCGGAAGAAGGTGTGAGACTAGACGAAATAGGGCAAGAAGTGGAAGCCGGGGTTTCAACTGATTCCTCATCATCAATCTGTTTACCCATTTGATTATTCAACACTCTTCCTGATCTCAACGTGGTAACGACACTCACATTATGATTTTGTGAGTAGCCAGGGTTCGGTAGGGGTTGAGACGGAAGTTTCCTTTTTTCTCTCGCACTCATTGCGGCATTTATTTGTGCAAGTTATGCTTCTATCGATTTTATACTTTCACCGTGAGAGTTGGTGGTCTGTGTTAAAGTTCGGATAGAATACTTGATTTCATCTGTCGACTGCATGGAATGTTTAATAAACAAATCCACACTTCGTTCAAGCGCAGATGAGTTTTCGGTACCGGCCGTTTGGAAAGAATTATTGGCCGGATTCTGAAAATGTTGCGATTGAAAGGGGTGCTGGTTCTGTGGTGGTGGTTGCTGCTGCTGTGGAGAAGGTCTTTGATAATTGCTTTGGAACCGGTTTTGATTTTGGGTTTGGTTTTGGTTTCGAGCAAAATTAGGATGATTCCTCCATCCCTGATTGTACGTAGAAAAATAAGTATCGTTTCTAGGTCGCTGCTGAAAAATAGCATTAATGTGTTCTTGACTTTGAAACGGTGCATTCATAGGACATTCTTCCGTCAAATGTGATGGATCGGAACAGCAACCACATACGGTGTTGGGGAGCGTTACCTGGTTTAGGAAGACTGATGAGAATTTGTTCTCTATAGCGCCGAGTTTCTTTTGCATCGCTGCTATTTCGGCTTTTACTGCGATGGAAACATTGAGCTGATGGATGCCTCCCCTAGATGAAGGTGATCTAACGCTTTCCCACTGCAAAGTGTTTTCAGCAAGATCTTTCAGATATTTCCAGGCTTCACCATCGTCTTTGGATATGAAATTGCATTGACACATGGTTTCAAGCATCTGCTTTGTCGCTAGATTAATGCCATCATATATAATTCGGCATAGATCCCATCTATGTATTCCATGATGAGGACATTGGACAAGCATATCCTTAAACCGTTCAAAGCACTTGCAAAATGGTTCATTGGGAAGCTGGGTAAACTGGTTGATTTCGCTTCGAACATGGGCGGTCTTATGATTGGGGTAAAATTTCTTAAGGAATGCAATCACGAATTTATCCCAAATGGTAATAGAGTGTGCGGCTGTGTTATAAAGCCATTTTTCAGCTAAATCACACAAAGTGAAAGAGAGAAGACGTAAGCGCATAGCATCCACTGAAAGTTGTGACGTACCCATCATTGCGCATATGTTTTCGAATTTAGTGATAAAAACGTATGCGTCTTCAGACTCGAGCCCGTGAAATTTGGGCAACAGGTTGATGATATGGGGTTTAATTTCAAAATTATTCCCATTGGCCGGTGGAATAGATAAACAGGTAGGAAGGGGAACGCGTATAGGATAGCATCTCTCTTGGAAAGAAATGCGCGGTGGATTCTGTGCACCGACGGGTAGTGGCAGGGTGGTGTTATAATCTGATGGAGAACCGTCCATCTTGGTCGATGTGGTGGGTGGAGGGGAAAAAGAAAATGAAGAATTATCGACTTCGGAATCGATAGCAGGAACCCGACAAGACGGGCACTAGAATCCCGTGTCCAGCCAAGCATGCACTAAGTAGGTTTAGCGCAAGTGGCAGCGTGTGTGATTTAAAATTGGTTTGTTTTGAAAAGTGTGTCGGACTTAGACAAATCACACAAAAATGCACAAACAACCCTAGAACTAAGGTTATCTAGGTCAAGTCACTAGACCGCTCATAGACTTCCAAAAGACAAGCCGCAGGGTCAATCCTCTACCTCCTCTTTACTACTCTTGTGGCCAGGTAAGTGCCAGGTAAGTGGGAGGTATCTGCTATACGAAACACCGAAAATAGTGGGCCTAATTAAGTAACCACTTGCCTTCGACAAACCTGCCTAGACACCACAAAAGTAATGCAGATAAGCGATAGATTACCCACGACCTTCCTCTGTCCTATTTGAGCACGACGGTCCTTAGAGTCTTGTCTAGATATTTTTAAATTAATGTAGGGTTGATGCGGATGCTCGTTTTGTGATTTGCGGGGCCTAGGAAGGGTGATAAAATCCCCACCTAATCTAAATTTTGGTCTTTACCCTTTAAAGTCCGTATTAAAATATGCACAAACAAACCAATTACAAAACTTGCAAAACAATTTTTGAGCGGCGATATTTTCCAAAGAATCCTGCAGAAAAAATATTTTATTGGATTTCATAGGAGAGAGAAGGAATTGAGAAATATACCAGAGAAATTTGGAAGCCTAAATCCCTAATTGAGCCGCGATTCCGCCGCCAAAAAATAGGGATCTCCTGAAGATTTTTGCTACGTGGCCTTTCTTACTCCTCTGGATCTTGATGACTGTCTCTGAATCTCTGTTTTCTCAAATCTGTTACTCCAGACCCCTTTGCAAAATTCACACAATAATCGTTAAATACACAATTTGCTGTTTTGTTTATTTATGATACGGATCGAATAAGAATTCAACACGAATAGTAAGAAAATTTATTACGCACGTATCCCCGGCAACGGCGCTATTTGATTGATCTGAAAAAATGTGTTTGTAGAATAACCGCAATCAATAACGGTGCCACGTGTAGCTAGACCGAGATGAGTACGGGTCGTCCTCAGGGAAATATGGAATCTTTTAATCTTATTTTAGGCGTGTTGATTAGGAAAGGAGGAAGAATAATGAATAGTGAAAAATGGTTGTAGATTCTAGATCTTCGTCAAACACGGATGTAAGATATAGATATAGATTAACTGCGGATGTAGGTTTTATATTAGAAGGGGGCTTTTAGGGTTCGTTAAGATTTAGTAGTCATGGATGATTAATTAAAGATTACTCCTTTTATCCTTTAATAGATTTAAAACTAGATCGACAGTGATACATGTAGATTAGGGTTTCTGGAGGGAAAAGGGTTCCCACTCTTAACCCTTATCTTAACCAGGATCTCCGTTCATGTCTAGCCTTTACCAAAATAATTATTAATCTAATCTCTAATCATGGTCGTGAATATCAATAAATTGATAGCGCGCCCGATTAGGATGTTAACTATTCTTTTGGTAAAGTTTATAAACTTTATAGGATGTAAAAGGAGTTAAAGGATTTTTAATCATCCATTGATCTACCATAATCTTACAAACCCTAACAAGTGGAGAATTACTCGCGCATGATGAAGTTAGAAGAACGGATATAGATCATGAAGTAAATAAATAAAATGCAATAAGAATAAACAACTACCTTTATTAATCAAGTTGATCAATTACATTTTGTTCCTTTAGAAAATGATTACAAAATCCTAGTTTGCTTCTCGATCTCTTCTTAAGGAGGTAGATGAACAGCTGATGATCAACCTGAATTCTTGAGCCGTTTTGGACTTCGTGATCTCGTCGGTTTGATGATTTTTCCAAGAGGAGCTCTCGGTCCTTTAAATAGTCTCAAATCCAGAATCCCTAGTTTCCTAATATGGTAACTAGCTATTAGGATCCTACCCAAAAAATCTCGAATCCCAACTCCTCAATATCGCGGCGGAACCGCCGCAATATGCTCATTTTAGCCGCGGTTTAGCCGCTCTTTGGTGGGATCTTTGGCTCAAATTTCTGGAGATTCATTCAATTGTCATGTGGTGATCTTTTGAATATATGAAGTTTGGAAATCTTCTCTAAGTCACTGCCAGAATTGACTTTTTCGATTCACTTGAATATTTCGGCAGATTTGATCTCGCCAACTCGGATTTCCTTGATTTCAGTCCTGATATAATTTCTGCACAATATCTCAATAAATAATGTTAGTAGAATTTGTTTTTATTGAGATATTATTCTAACCATTTGATATGATATTATAGTTTTAAGAGAATTGGTTAATGATATTTGATAAGGTAAGCATATTTAAATGGACTAAATATTATATATATATATATATATTATATGCTTACATTTTCCTTCATAATGTTAATTATAATATATAAACATATGAAAATGGTATTTTTACAGATAAACCTTCATATGTGTCATATTTTATAATAAACACCTTTTATTATATAAAAATAGTAAGGAAAATGTCATATCAAATGCACGATATTTTGGACTGAACATAAGGCCCCCTCCGTCTCAACGCCATGAGATGCGGCCCCGTTGCCCTCTAGAATCCGGCTATTCGAGCACTCCACCGTGGGGTAATCCTAGTACAGAAAAGAAAAGTATATATACAATGGCGACATCGACCTCAACCCGGTTGTACCCCAATAAAAGAATATACAATCTGGCAGAAACGACTGTCCACATGTCGGACACTCGCCCTGCCTGCAATAATGAATATACAAATTAATCTGAACTATACTACTACCATAAGGCTATCCAACACGACAAACCAACCACAATATCAGCACAACACTGAACATCAACGTGAATATCATGTTTGCAAACCCGTCAAGTTGAACATATAGCAACAAATCAGGTTGTACCGCTCAATGATATTCACGGTCGCAGATATTAACATATGCACTGATAAACACGTATTCAAAATTTTGATCGCCTAAAACTTTTCCACATTGGCCCCAAATGCAAACCAACACTCAAACAAATCTGGGCCAAAAACATACATCCCAAAAATCACATTTCCACATAATAGAGTGCCAGAAGAAATTTGGCGCACAATGTCCACACATCGACCACGGAACCGCCGCCAATAGGCATGTTATGCGGCGGTTCCGCGGCCATATAGTTGGCTCACGTGCCAAAATTTCTTGAGGTTCTCTAAAAATGCCTGCACGTATTTTTAAGACAATCTGAATAATTTTTGAATAAGTTTTAAAATCGACAGCAAGCATATCAAAATGGAATTGTGATTCACAAAATTTGGTCGATCGATATTTTAACCTTGTGTAAACTAGCTAGTACAGGTTTATGAGGTGTCTCTGATACCATGTTGGGGTTAGCTAGCGCCCTGGCCATCTACCGTGGCCGATGCGGAACAGAAAATGGTGTTTAAAAAAAACTTGGCGCTAAAAAACCCGTCCTAGAATCGAAACCATAAACCTAAAACTAGTAACAAAGGATATCTTAACTACAATGTTAGAATTTGTATACCGAATGAACCGTGTCCTTCGGTCTTCTACTATCTTCCTTAGCTCCTAAAGGTTTTCTCGATCGAGCTTGGCCGCCGGTCTTCCTCTGTCGAAGATGATCCACCCGAGAGATGTAGCTCCTGGCTCTAACTCCACACTAAGAATCTAGTGAAGCAACTAGGGAGTCTAGATTGCTAATCTAGACTGCCTAGGGATGTAGTGAGTGACTCTAAGTGTTTTCTATCTCTCTTCTACCCTTGATTCTCAACACATGAGATGGTAGGGTAGAAGATGAAGAAAAAGGAGGAGGGGCTCAAAAAAGGTAGTGAAGAGAGCAAGCAAAATTGGTGAGAGTATTTTCAAAAATGATCATCCATCTAGTGAGAGAAAATATGAAGCAAGGTTTTGTAAAACCATTTTTCAATAAACATAATGCAACCAAACTTGAATGGTTTGCACAAATGAATTGAAAATTCATTTGTCAACACTATTCAAGCATGGTTCTCACCATTCTCTCTTCTTTACCTTTACACCTCATTTCCATTTAATTTAATAAATGGATAAACCAAAATGAGATGTCCACCTTCTAGAATATTTTTCGTATAAATACGGATTACACTCTACTGTATATGCATACATGTATTCGTACCAAAATACTAATACCCAAAGAGATAGAATAACACAAAGAACATAATACTAGAATATACATATCGAAATACATATACATAAATTATTAAATCAATACCTGATTTAATAATCCGGCTAAAGTCCGAGCCGGCTAGTATTATCAACCGTCCGATCGAAAGACCGGGTAACTAGTACAATCATTTGATCGGAACCCTGCACGTATCAAAATACGGGTACTACATCATTTCGCCTGAACCAGGGAAACTCTCTGTATAGGACTTTAAAGACTCATCAATACGCTGGCAGTGGGTCTAACCACAAGCACGTCAGCGGCACTAGCTGTACGTAACGGCTACCCAGATATTGAGCGAAAGGAAGGCCGACAAGCAAACTCATCCGAACCCCTACTGAGCCTGTCTGTGATAATCTCCATACAGTCTGGTCTATTCGTCTAAGAGTATCGCATATCGGGTCTAGGCGGTGGATAAAGCCAGACCCCTAATAACGCGATATTTCGTGTCGGTGTGAACCCCTTCACCAACTGATAAACTACTGATCCAAATCAGTAATTCTCGTTTACCTTAGCCAAGGATTTCTGGTTATGGCCACCCATGCACAGCATGACATCAACCACCAATACTGGGAGAGACGAATCCCCGACGATCTGCTCACTGCCTCTATGTGGCTCGGAACTGTACCCAACTAAAACCTGTTTGCATGACTCCTTTGATTCGTAGTAGGGTAGTAATCAAAGCACAGTGGAAACTCACTCAAATGACGATCTCATGTCCACAGACTAACCTGTACTCATGTCACCTGAGAACAGTTATCTGACAATAGGTATAATACCATCTAGCATGTTCCCGGCGAGTCCATCCAGTGTAACTCATAACCCAATAAGCACATGTATACTATCTTAGGTGACTAACTGACACAATGTCTTGTGAGACCGGCCACCTCCTCTCGTCGGGGTCTCGATAAGTATACACTAGTCTACTCCGGAGTATCGATGCCCAGTTTCGATACTCCCTCGACTAGGGATATTTAAGGATGTGCTTATAGACCACCCAGCTCCCACGTATATGATCTTTATCATAATTCTGGTAGTCATGAAAGAATCCTATGGGCTCTATCAACATGTAATAATGATATGCAATACCACATAAAAAATGTACATGATGATAGAGACAAACCAGATAGCATACTATCATCTCGAGTAAGACTGTTCTACCCGTATAGGTCCTCCTTCAATCATCACAATCATATGCCTGCGATTACAATAATTGACTTGAGGGGACTATATCGAACAATCGGCGTCCCTGGATTCGACCTTGGATGAACTGAGTACGAAACTACTCGGCCGCCCCGTGATGAGGGCTTTGGATCCGCAGCGTAGCCGGGCAGGAAGTTGCCCTCCGAGGATGAGCCGAGCAGGAAACTACTCGGCCGCTTCATGATGAGGGCTTTAGATCGGCAGTGTAGCCAGGTAGGAAGCTGCCCTCCGCGAATGAGCCGAGCAGGAAACTACTCGGCCACCTCGTGATGAGGTCTTTGGATCTGAAGCGTAGCCGGGCAGGACGCTGACCCCCGCGGATGAGCCGAGCAAGAAACTACTCGGCCGCCTCATGATGAGCGCTCTGGATCCGCAGTGTAGCAGGGCAGGACACTTCCCCCCATGGATGAACCAAGCAGGAAACTACTCGGCCACCTCGTGATGAGGGCTTCCATCTCTTGGCTTCCTTAATTCTTGGGATTTCTTAAAGATGTCTTTCAACCTTCTTTAACTAGAATGGGAGGGAGAGGGCCAGGAACCGGATGCCACATGGCCGCGCCATATCAGGAAGATGCGATACTCTATGATTTGCACAGTGGTGTGGGAAGATCTCTACCTTTGGAAGACTTTTGTTGAGGCTATAAATAAGAAAGGCATGGCCCCCCTTTAGGCATCCACGTTGATTTCCCTCTGGCCGTTTCGTCTTTTCCTGATGATGGGTTGCGCGTACACCATCCGAGAGATTGTATCTCTAGCACGGCAGCATGGTTTCGGGAGGCATCATCCATGCCATATTTAAAAAATTACCGTTTTAGCTAACCCTAACCCTAGAATCGTTACTAGAAAATCCGACGAAACAAATGCAAACTACTTTGCAACTAAAGTGAACAAGGAATACAACCTTTGTAGATCGGTCCTTCACTTCAATAGCTCTGTGTAGTAGTCCCTTCGCTACGATCATGAACTCCCAGACTCCAAAGAGGCTCCCATGAAGAAATGAACAAGCTTGCATCAAAGCCTTCGAGGCCGAAGATAATCTACGTCGAGGAGACATTAGCCCATGCTACCTGTTCACTAATGGTGAGATTAGTGAAGCAAACACCCTAAAAAAATGGTTAATAGTAGAGGATGATGAAGTAGGAAGTGTGCTCACTTTAGATTTATTTTTCTCGCACTAATTCTTCACTTAGAAAAAAAACTGGTGGGCTTTTTCTTTGACGAAGAAGAAGAAGAATGAAGAAGAGAGAATGAACTCTCATGAAGTTAGAATTGCAACCATGGTGAGTTAGTGTCATACACTTAACCCTTGTAGAGAATAAACTAAGGCTAAAGGTTAAGAGTTGGGTTAACAAATATCTTAAGCTAGACAAAAAAGTGGACTAAGTCAATGTATCCATAAGCTTCTACAAGCTTATCCATGACTAATTCCAAATGTTTGAATTACTTAAAACAAATAAAATCGTAGCATTAACCTCGCATGGTGTGAGTTTCATACAATCATGTTGCATGTGTAACCTTGCATGACTCAACAATATATATCACATATATACTTTGTGCAAAAGGAAAACAATACATTTAACATATATCACATATATGTAAAGTGTATCAAATGTGAGAAAAAGAATTACTTATGTGAGCTAATATTAGTTAATGTAATGTAATATATCAAATATATAACTATATATTAAATTATTAAATCAACTCTTGATTTAATAATCCGGCTATATCATATATAACCGACTAATATCAAATGTAACAACATATCGAATCAACACCTGATCCAATAACTTGGCTATATCACATATAACCAATGAATGTCACATATCGCGAGAATAGAATGCGGTATCACATATCGCATTAATCTCGGTACCGCACATATCACATATGTGCTCCTACTCCGTTTCGCATGAACCAGAAAAGCTCTGTGTAGGACTCTAAAGACTCGTCAATACGCCAACAGTAGGTGATGATCATATCAAACACCCACAAGCCGTAAGCGGTCTGCTAAACGTAACAGCCACCCGGGTATTGAGCGATCAGAAGAACAACAAGCAAGCCTGCTCATACTCCTACGAATCTAATCAGTAACACTACCGTACAGTCCGGTCTCTTCGTCTGATATGTCGCATATCACAGCGTGAGGGTGGTATAACGTCAGACCTCAATAACTTGATAAGTCGTGCCGATGCAAGGTCCATAACGGTTCGAGAAACTATTGATAACAATTACCAGTAAATCTTAGCAAACCTGGCCAGGGATTTCCTATTATGGCCAATCGAGCATAGCGTAACATCAACTCCTAATACAGGGAGAGACGAAACCCCTCTTATCGCTCATTGCCTCCATGTGCCTCGAGACTGTACTCAAAAACCACCTTTTTGCACGATCTATTGACCGTGGTATAGTTGAAATCAAAGCACAGTGGGAATCACACAAGTCTCTATGATTATCTCGGGCCTACAGACTAACCTGTACCAGTGTCACCAGAGAACTGCTATGCGACGATAGGTATAATACCATCTAGGAGTTCTCGGCGAGTCCGTTCAATGTACCCAGTCTCCACTGAGCACCCGTATACCTTCTCTGATGTCAAACACCAATGGATGTGGGATCATCCATCGCCCATCATATGGGTCGAGAAGCATATACGCTAGTCTACTCTGGAGTATCGATGCCCTGTCTCGATACTCCCATGACTAGGAACGTTTGAAGGATATACTTATAGACTACCTTGCCCCCACTAGTATGATCTGCATCATAATCCTGGTAGTCAAGTTCTCATCCCAAGGGCTTTATCAACATGTAATAGAGAGACAATAAGTGTACATGTTAAGATAAAAAGCAACCAGATAGCATACAATCATGTCGAGCAAGAAAGTCCTCCCTATATATGTCCAAGCATCCACTACAATACACATCGTATGTACAATAATGGCCTCTAGGGCATACATATAACTAACAATCTTTCACTTGCTCTAAGGCCATTTGTTGTAGTATCCAATACCCAACAATATAGCAGTGGTTGTAGTATCTCATACTCAACCATCCCATAGAAGTCTCTCTAGGGGTAAGGCCTTTGTGAGTGGATCCGCTATGTTATCCTTCGTGTCTACTCTCATTTCCTCGATCCCTTGGAGATCGTCCACCTCCCTGATCAGGTGATACTTGCCTCAGAATATGTCTGGAACGCTGATGGGACCTTCGTTCCTAGGCCAAAGCCACAACTCCATTGTTGTCACAATAACAGTTACTGCACGCTCAATGATAGGAACTTTGTTCATCTCATGAACAAGAAATTTCCAGACAGCCAATTTAGCAGCATCCTTGGTAGCAATGTATTCAGTCTTTATCGTCTAGTATGTCACGGAATCTAGCTTGGAACTCTTCCAACATGCCGTCCCTCTACTGATGGTAAAGACAATGCCTGTGACTGACTTTCAGTCGACCTTATCACTCTGGAAGCTCGAACCAAGAATTTTCTTTTAGTGCTTCTCAAGTACTTAAGAATGTCATCCACAGCTGTCTAGTGATTCTCCCAAGATCCGATTGATTCATGATTACTACACCTTGTGAGTCATCTACATCTGGTCTGGTACATAACATCGCATAAATGATAGAGCCTACTGCCGAAGCATAGGGTATCCCTTGCACGTGAGCTCTCTCCAAATCAGTCTTGGAGAGAGTGATCCATGAGTAAGTGGGAGAACCACCACGCTTACAATCGTCCATACTAAACCCCTTTAGTATGGTGTTTATGTACCCGGATTTGGGACACTCCTAATATCTATTTAGATCTATCACCATAGATCATAATCCACAAGATGTAGTGGGTATCATCCAAATCTTCTATTGAGAATCCCCGTGATAAGAGGAGCTTGACCGAGTGTAGCATAGGAAACCATTTCCTATCAAGTGTATGTCATCTACGTACAATACGTGGAAGACAACCTTACTCTCTACAACCTTCTTGTATATACAAGGTTCATCTACTATTTTGATGAGGTCAGACTCTTTGACTGTCGCATCAAAACAGATGTTCCAACTCCGCGATGCTTGCATTGATCCTGATGGACTTAAGCATAGCTTTGAAAGTCTCAACTTTTCCATTTACACCAAGAATCTTCTCAAGATCCATTTGCTCCCAATGTGTTTTACCCCTTCGGTGCAACATTCAAAGTCATACTTTGTTAGTGTACATGGATTCCTTCTTTGATCGCATAGCATCCAGCCTTTTCATAGAGTCGTCACTCGTGATAGCCTGCCTGAGCCTAGTTAGGCCATCATCTCATGATGCAATCCTCGCTCCTACTGTCACCGAGAAGACCGTAGTATCTCTCAAGTGGATGAGGAACCCTACCAGATTCTCGGAGAGGCTAAGGTTCGTTGGAGACTATTGAATCCTTTGGTTTCACCAAATCATCAGCTGTTAGTTTGTTTAGATGGAACTCCTTCCAGTTCTACCTCATGACAACAAATTTCTTCACAAGAAATTCCTTTTCTAAAAAGGTGGCATGCTGAGAAACAAAACATCTTTTGCTCTTCAGTGTGATAGAAGATATTCCTTCGCAAATGTTCGGGATATCCAACAAATTTGTTCAGAATTGACCTTTCCTTGAGCTTGTCCGGAATCTGCCTTTCAACATAGGCCAGACAACCCCATATCTTAACTCGTTTAAGACATGGTCTCTTCCCACACTATATCTCATATGTAGTGGTAGGCCCTGATTTGCACGAAACCCCATTCAATAGGTATGCAGCTTCTCAAGTGCATAACACCAAAAGAAAACAGGTAACTCAGTAGTACTCATCATAGAGCACGCCATATCTCATAGGGTGTGATACCTCCACCCTGATACACCATTGTGCTGTGGTGTACTTCAAGAAGAAAGCTGAGAGAGAATCACATTCTCCTTTAAATAATCCAGGAACTTCATGCCTAAGTATTCTCCTTCTCGATCACATCGAAGGACTTTAATACATCCACCATTTCGGTTCTCAACTTCAATTTTATATTTCTTGAATTTCTCAAAAGTTTCAGACTCATGTTTCAACAGGAACACATATCCGAATCCTGAGAAATGGTCAATGAATGTAATGAAGTACCAATAACCAACCTTGGCATTTGTAGACATAGGACCGTATACATCATCATGTATGCGTCCCAAAAGTTCACTAACTCTTTCTCTGTTTCCAGTAAACGGAGTATTGGTCATTTTATCTTTGAAACAAGACTGGCAAGTGTCATAAGATGAAAATTCGAACAGATTCTAATATTCATCCTTATGTAACTTAGCTGGTCGTGTCGCATAGATATGACCTTGTCTACAATGACACAAGAAGGATTCGTACATTTTTGAACTACTCCTCTTGTGTGTGTTCTAGATACTTTGAACTGTGGTTTGATTTAAAACGTATTTGCTATTATATGACGTGCCTGATCAAATCAACTCTTGATTCAGGAAAATGTTCATAACATTATCCTCCAATACAGAATTATATCCTTCTTTAACTCATTAAAGAAACCGATGTAATGTTGTATATCGGGTTCGGTATGTAATAACATTCGTTCAGAATCAATGTATTAATACAAGGTGATATCTGCCAACTGACTTGGCTGCAACAATTGCACCATTCTCTAACACTTGGAGACATATCACCTATTCTCAGTTCTTTACCTTTCTGTAGCCCATGTAACATATTACATATGCGGGATCCTTATCCGGTATCACATACCTAGGACGTAGAGGATACTGAGAAACAGTTCTTAGCAACGAACACACCCGAAAAATATGCATCAACATGCTTAATCATCGATTGGGTAGCATGGGAATCTAGATATTCCCCTATTTCCTGCTCGGACTTATAACAATTATAAGATAGAGCGGAACCAACGTTCCCTAGCTCAGTATAATAAGCAGGTTCGGTTAATGCATCCATATTATTATCTTGATTAAGGCGTGATATGGTCGCTACCAGGAAAGAGAGAGAGAAGAAAACACTCTACATGCGCCCTTGCAAGATCAGATTAGTTATTATTTTATCTAATCAGGATGGCTCCCACTGTTTTAGTCCAATCTACCTTCAAACCCTAAAAGGTAAGACTAGCCGGGATTAATTACACCCTATAAGTTCGTCAATCTTTCAGCCAGGCCAGTGTCGGTACTTTGAGGGAGGTTCCCTGTGCTTTCGCATAGATCTAATTAAAATAAACCTTGTTTTCCTAGGGGCGTAACCCCGTTAACATCTTTTTAGACACCTACTTGATTGGCTAATTGTAATGTGTAAAACTCTCCCAGGAGTAACTCTTACTCGCAGTGGGTATCAGGATCCAACTATCTCATAGAAGGTATGTAATCTCATTGCAAATTTCAACACTTGAAAGTCCCGATAATATTTTGCCCCTAGCGTCCTATGACCTTGACGCAGGCCAACAAACCATAGTCCGCTAGTCAAGTTCAACCCGTACATTTCATGATTGAATTAAACCCACCCGCACGACCCTTGACGCAGGCCAACAAAGTCGCACGACTACCCTAATCCAATCGCATCGTATGCTGCAGATAAGCACTAGTTAGCTACCGCACACTACGGCTTGACGCAAGACAACAAACATATCACGAATACTAAGTAGTACTTATCTGAAATGACGGAGGGTTATGACAGGTTTTTAAGAAAACCCTTTGCGTAATGAACTTGATCTCATTGTAGAATCGAGTGAATTTTAAAAGGAGTGTTTTTGAAGCTTTTACTAGTTTTTCTAAAGAGGTCACTCCCGGTGAAGGGATCTCGGCTCTCCTTATCGAATAAGGTGCTGAATATTCTACAAGGAATACCGTTATGCAAAGCAAAAACAATAAAAGCAATCAAAAGACAAACCGGGTTTGTAGCATCTGCTAGTTTCGCTAAAGAGGTTACTCCCGGTGAAGGGATCTCGGCTCTTTCCATATCGAATAAGGTGCTGGATATTCTACAAGGAATACCGCTATGCAAAGCAAAAACAATAGAAGCAATCAAAAGACAAACCGGGTTTGTAGCATCTGCTAGTTTCGCTAAAGAGGTCACTCCCGGTGAAGGGATCTCGGCTCTTTCCTTATCGAATAAGGTGCTGGATATTCTACAAGGAATACCGCTATGCAAAGCAAGAACTAGAGCTACCAGTTTTCAAACAAGTTTTTACAACATCTTTATGTTTCTTTTTATTTCATTAATCTCATTAATGAAGTCCCATCATTATATGCTTCCTAAGCATCACATATGAAACGAAAGCAGCAATATTAATTATATCTCATATATATAATATAGGCATTCGTCTGAACATATCACAGTGATCACATCACAGAGCAGCAGAAGATAACATATGAAATATTGGATATACTAGGATTTCCGTATTTTAATTTAAGCCAGTATAAAACACGAATTCCACGCTCGCGGTGAATAGCCAAACCCACATCCCTAGACCCCTACGAGAGCGGCAAGCAACCCTACCAATTCTAGATTTAGGAGATCCGGTCTCGACTCCTCGAGATGGTCCCCCACTAGACCCTAGAACCCGGTTAGTTGTGCTCCCCGCCTTTGGTCCATCATAATGCGGAAAAGTAAATAATATACAGCAATGGTGACGTCATCCTCAACCCGGAAGTGCCCCAATAAAAGAATATTACATACAAGTTTTTACATGAATGAAAATGAAAAACTCTCATCTCACATAAAAAAACCCGGCTATTCAAAACACGACGATCCAATATAACATATCACAGCAACACATAACATCACATGTCATCAACGTAAGTAAATATGCGTATCTCAATTGTCGTTGACATATAGCACATAAACCGGCGATACACCACATATTACCCTTACGGTCGCAGAAAAGAAAGTGAAAAACTACAACAGTTGGAATCCGCAACCTCCTTAGACATTATAAACCCAATGTATCACATAATTTGAATTTCATGCCTAACCAAATGAATTCCTTAGACATCACATGCCTAACGATTATAAATCCCGCATTTTAGTCTTGATATTGAAAACACTTCCCAATAACCTGTCGGGTAATTCAACAAGATTCCGGATAACCTGATCGAATGCTCGTCGGAATCTTTAGTAGACGGCCACACCCCTCGATGTCGTCGACGAAGTGCACTAAGGCGGAACACCGCAGCCGCGAGCACCTGAACGGATGCTTTTGGCGACGGGGTTCTCCTAAAGTCACTTGGTCCGAGCTATGGGGCGTGGCTATCTAGTAAGGTTACCCGGCGAGTATCCGCATACATTACGTAATTGCGATGGACTTTTGATCAACATCAAAATCTCGTGGCAACCGATCAAATGAGACTAAACTGCTAGATTTATAAAATTCAAACTAGTTATCACATAACCACATTTATGGATTCCAAATATTGTATCACAATCACAAATAGCTAGACGAAGTTAAACTTTTCGATCGAATAGCAAACACCCAAAATTTCCCTACAAGCGCAACACTTGAGCAGAGTTCAAAAAGTACTTAGAAACTGCCACAACTTCTATGAACCAGCCGTAGAAGGGTCAACCAATGCCTCACATGTGGCACCGCTGAACTACCACAAACCCTAGGGTTTAATGGCGGTTCTAACAGTCACATAATCGAGTTAGGGTTTCGTTCTTCTAGAGGGTCCACAGAATCGCTTGCAAGTTTTTCTGAAAATTTTAAACTCAGAAAAATCCAACTCTTGAAAAATTTCCAGCGGGGGAAAAATTGGGTTATTGATATCCGTTCAAACTTTTTAATATCGTATAAATAACCTGAATACATGTTAGAATTAAGATTACGAAACACTCCGAGTTGCTTTTGCAGAAAGTTAACATCACATGAAAATTTAGCAAAAACAAACAACACCTGAAACCCTAAAACCCAGAGACTGGAACACCCTGAAAATTTGATGCCCAAAATCCAAATTTGACCCGAGGAGCTCGGTTTTGAGGCCAATGTGGCCGGCCAAAAGTCAGTGGAAATGCCTAAAATTTTCATGGTGTTCATGTTATATCACATACAACATTCTGCAGCTGTTTAAAAAAAATTTTGAGCTCAAATGAAATTCGACAGAAAATAGTTTAAAAGGTTTCAAGTTTCGGATTCATTTCGGTTTCATAATCTAACAAAAATCGTAGATTTTTCTAGCATGGCTCTGATACCACTGTAGGGTTGCTTAGCACGTCAGCATGGTTTCGGGAGGCATCATCCATGCTATATTTAAAAAATTACCGTTCTAGCTAACCTTAACCCTGGAATCGTTACTAGAAAATCCGACGAAACAAATGCAAACTACTTTGCAACTAAAGTGAATAAGAAATACAACCTTTGTAGACCGGTCCTTCACTTCAATAGCTCGATATAGTAGTCCCTTCGCTGCGATCACGAACTCCCGGACTCTAGAGAGGCTCCCATGATGAAATGAACTAGCTTGCATCGAAGCCTTCGAGGCCGAAAATGATCTACGTCGAGGAGACACTAGCTCATGCTACCTCTTTATTAATGGTGAGATTAGTGAAGCAAACACCCTAAACAAAATAGCTAATAGTAGAGGATGATGAAGTAGGAAGTGTGCTCACTTTAGATTTATTTTTCTCGCACTAATTCTTCACTTAGAAAAAAACTAGTGAGCTTTTTCTTTGACGAAGAAGAAGAAGTATGAAGAAGAGAGAATGAACTCTCATGAAGTTAGAATTGTAACCATGGTGAGTTAGTGTCATACACTTAACCCTTGTAGAGAATAAACTAAGGCTAAAGGTTAAGAGTTGGGTTAACAAATATCTTAAGCTAGACAAACAAGTGGACTAAGTTAATGTATCCATAAGCTTCTACAAGTTTATCCATGACTAATTCCAAATGTTTGAATTACTTAAAACAAATAAAACCCTAGCATTAACCTAGCATGGTGTGAGTCTCATACAATCATGTTGCATGTGTAACCTTGCATGACACAACAATATATACCACATATATATTTTGTGCAAAAGGAAAACAATACATTTAACATATATCACATATATGTAAAGTGTATCAAATGTGGGAAAAAGAATTACTTAAGTGAGCTAATATTAGTTAATGTAATGTAATATATCAAATATATAATTATACATTAAATTATTAAATCAACTCTTGATTTAATAATCTGGCTATATCACATATAACCGACTAATATCAAATGTAACACCTTATCGAATCAACACTTGATCCGATAACTTGGCTATATCACATATAACCGAAGAATGTCACATATCGCGAGAATAGAATGCGGTATCATATACTTGCATTAATCTCGGTCCCGCACATATCACATATGTTCTCCTACTCCGTTTCGCATGAACCAGGAAACCTCTGTGTAGGACTCTAAATACTCGTCAATACTCCGGCAGTAGGTGATGATCATATCAAACACCCACAAGCCGCAAGCGGTCTGCTAAACGGAACGGCCACCCGGGTATTGAGCGATCATAAGAACAACAAGGAAGCCTGCTCATAGTCCTCCAAATCCAATCAGTAACACTGCCGTACAGTTCGGTCTCTTCGTCTAATATGTCGCATATCACAGCCTGGGGGTGGTATAACGTCAGACCCCAATAGCCTGATAAGTCATGCCGATGCAAGATCCATAACGGTTCGAGAAACTACTGATAACACTTACCAGTAAATCTCAGTAACCCTGGCCAGGTATTTTCTGTTATGGCCAATCGAGCATAGCGCAACATCAACTCCCAATACCGGGAGAGACGAAACCCCTCCTATCGCTCATTGCCTCCATATGACTCGGGACTGTACCCAAAAACCACCTTTTTGCACGATCTCTTGACCGTGGTATGGTGAAAATCAAAGCACACTGGGAATCACACAAGAATCTATGACGATCTCGGGTCTACAAACTAACATGTACCAGTGTCACCAGAGAACTGCAATCCCACGATAGGTATAATACCATCTAGGAGTTCTCGGCGAGTCCGTTACGTGTATCCAGTCTCCACTGAGCACCCGTATACCTTCTCTGATGTCAAACACCAATAGATGTGGGATCATCCATCGCCCATCATATGGGTCGAGAAGCGTATACGCTAGTCTATTTTAGAGTATCGATGCCCTGTCTCGATACTCCCACGACTGGGAACGTTTGAAGGATATACTTACCAACTACCCTGTCCCCACTAGTATAATCTGCATCATAATCCTGGTAGTCAAGTACTCATCCAAAGGGCTTTATCAACATGTAATAGAGAGACAATAAGTGTACATGTTAAGATAAAGAGCAACCAGATAGTATACTATCATGTCGGGCAAGAAAGACCTCCCTATATATGTCCAAGCATCCACTACAATATACATCGCATGTACAGTAATGGCCTCTAGGGCATACATATAACTAACATTTATTATCGTCCACTTCGACGTCACGTCATGCTATCTGTGTACGGCAGTGGTTCTCGGCTACAGTCAATCCGGAATCTCTCACACGGACTCAAAATTATGAACTCGGTATCTCCATCACTCTATAGAAGATATCTAGCCGAACACGTCCTTGGGAACTCGTCCCAATCATCAGAGGAATACTCCATATTCGTCCATTCTCGATCAACTCACAATGCATCTGGGTGAGGTCCTCTATCTGAAGCCGGTCCACTTTACTGATCTCCTATTGGAGCATCCAACGAACAACGTCCTCTCTGTATCAATCTACTCTAGATCTGAGTAAGATTCTCCACACTAGAAATATTCAACTCAACTGGGCCTACGTCGGCGTATCAAATCTGACGAACCACCTTCGTCTCTACTCAAGATAGACTAGCTATCACCTGTCACATTTCTGCCTGAAAGCTCCAGCGATCTCAGCTCGTAAGCTCTGGAAGCGACATCTCGTCAATCTCAGCAACAGCTGGTCATCTATCTGCAAGGTAGACGACATCACAATCCCTGAGGTAGGTTGTACATCAACAGTCCTCTCACAACAGGCAGCCTCTAACAATGGCCCGATCATCCGGTGCAAAACCGAACACTCGCCTCAAATAAGAGGTCACAACACAAACACTAAATCGATATGTTCCCATGTCACCAGAAAACAAGATGGTCAATCCTCGTCCATGACGAGCTCGCCCTGACCGCATCACTAGCAGTAGCTCAATCTGCGCTCAAACCATGGTGACAGGAACCTCAATCAAGTATCGATGAAAATGGATCAAAGGGATAAAAATAATCAACAGATCCAAAATGAATACATGATCATAAGGAGGAACGGAATCAGTGAGAGTATGATCATGGAAACGAATAGAATCAAGGATCTCAAATGGATATATAAGCAAGGGAACGAAGAGAATCACAAGTCTCAAGATATGTACATCCTAAGGTCACTTAATTGGAGTATCGTATCATAAATATGCCACAGAACATACATACGGTACGTCACTCTACTCAAGCTACCTACTCCATCAATCAGGGTCAGCCTATGTAACGAAAGTTCGGGTCTAATACCCCCTGTTCAAGTCTAAGTTCCGTAAGGTCAAGCCTAGGTTCCGAAATATATACACGCCCTAGACTCCGCATAGTTAAACATAGACTCGAACCAAGGTTAAACCTAACGCTCTGATACCAACTTTGTCACGACCCGAATTTAGTTCATGACCGACACTTAAATCACGCAACGTCCAAAGGCGCAACGTAAATTAAGTAAGCCGAAACCCAGAAATCTAAACCTTTTTAAGAAAATAGAAGAGGTGAAGTTTAGAAATAAAAGCATAATGAATCATGATTTGTCTTTTAAAATTTCGGGCAGCACCTCCCTCATATATTTTGATCCAAACAGATATACAACAATATATAGGCATCCCCAAGCGGGAGCTGTCTCTTCGCCAATCGGTGGGGTCACAACCACGCAAGACAGAATATAAGTATACGACGCCCAACGGCGAAGATCAACACCAGGGATAATTTAAAGCAAGACATCAAACCCACCAAGCGAACATATAACCCATCGCTCAAGTCTCGCAACTACAAGTCTTGCTAAGTCTTACTACTTATACAAATACTAGTTTCTGATTGATAGAGTTAACTAGATACAATAGGAATAATAATACGAGAGTGGCACGATCCAACATGTACTACCTACCCAAGAAAATCACCCGAATACATTTGTGTGCCAGCGATGCTACTACTGATCCATGCGGTCAACCTGCAAGAACTGTGGCACAACGGGAGTGAGTTGCCAACGCGTGAGTAGAAAACATCATCAGGTAGAAATAAAAATAAACAACGATTCCTAGGTCAACTATATCATAAAGATAATACTATGATATCTAGGGTGACCGTATCTGCATATGTGCAAAAAACATAATCAATGCCTATCAGCAAGTGGATATCATCCAACCATATAATCAATGCATGTATGCATGTGAATCTCATCCACGTGTCAACCAATGAAAGAAAAACCTCATGCATGTAAATATCATAAAAACATATGCATGTAAATGTGAAGATATAAATCAACGTGTGTCTAGCAACGACACATCAAAATCATGGAACCTCAGTGTCCCACATCGACACTCAAAACATCATGAAACCCGTGTCCAATATCGACACGTAAATCCTCATATTTCGGGCTCTGTCAGTTTGCGGGATCGGCCCTCGGGCTCCGGCAGTACAGATCGGCCCATATCCATATCTCGACTCTTGTCGGTATCCTCCAGATATCCGCCGAGCTCTATACAATCACCGGTAGGTAGTAGTCCCTCTGCCAGGCTCATCGGCTAATCTATCGACATACCTTTCTTGCCCCGGGGTACCATACCGGGTCCACCATGAACCCGCAAACGGCCTCATCCAACTCCTCGAATCGGGTTTCACATATCACACGTCTCAGAACCGAGAAAACGCATGGTGGACGCCCTGAAATATCATATCAAGAGAAACCGGGTTTTTAAAACAATACATACTTCCTTTTGAAACATAACCACAGTTCTCAAATCCAGAATCTTATGAAAATGGCATATCTCAATGCGTATAATCATAAAGCATGATGTATGCGACATATAACAGAATGTAAGTATATCCGTATATCATGCAACATGGAACAGTGATATGAACATAGCAAGTATATCATGCAACATAGCATAGTGATGTGAGTATAGTAAGTATATCATGGCATGATGTAGCAATTCTACTGTGTAGTGACATAGCAATTATCGATGATGAAGGTGTGTGAGCCGGTCAATCTGTGTAGTTGTAACATACGCATCATCGATAATGGTGTAGGTGTACTAGCACAGGTATATGTAATGCAATGCGAATATCATGAGCGTAGCATAAAGTACATCGTAAGTGAAACGCTACAAGGTATACGTGTCTACAATATATTCGAGTCGGTGAATCTATCAATCGGCATCCAGCCTCACAACATCACGTACGGTATAATCCATCACACGGCATATCACTCAAAATTCACAACATTATATATATCTATATACCTATATCTCGGGTCACATCCGTATCAATCTCATCTCGTGGGACCGACAAAGGTAATCAACTATCTCATATTGACTCGCATCCATATAACGACATATCACACTAAGTCATCATATCACATCGTATACTCGTTCATCACATTAATATCTCACATCAAGTCATCTTACATATACATTCTATCTTATAAATCTCATGTCATGCTACTCTAAATATCATACATATCAATTATATCATATCATGTCACCTATAAATTCTTTAACCATATCCATATATATCGGTTTCCATTTAAGGGGTGCTATACGCCATCCACCAGACTTCCCCGTAGATATAAATCTACTTACCTGCTAAACTCCTCGCTTAGCCGTAGTCGATGCGCTTCGTCGTCTCGGAATCCACACGAAGGTACCTACAATCAATACGAAATCGCAAAGCTATTAACATCAAGTTCCGAAATCCAATACGGCACGCGGTGCGCTCATAGGTTAGAAAGCCTACGCATGCAAACCAACCAAACAATCCTCGTCGTCGACATAGAAACATCCAACGACCCAATACAATATCAAATACTAAAACCAAGAATTCCAAAATACGGAAAACATAACCAAAACCACTCACAATAGCTCCCAAATTTTGGTTCAGGTCAAATGGGGATAAACAAACAGTACTATGGGGTAGTATATGGAGTGTGTGTGCTACTGGACCAATTCCAGCACCAAACACCCACATTTGGCCGGCCACATTGCCCCCAAATCCGGCGAGCTCGGCCAAATAGTGAGGGAATGGGCTTGTACTTGCAGGGTGGCTTTCTATTGGTCCCACTAGGTCTCTGGTATTGTTTGTTTTTCTAATAAACATCCCAGGTCATCCCAGATTCCCTGTAGGCCATAAGGTTTCATAAAAACGATATGGAATGATTCTAATTTCGTGTATCGGGTTCTAAACTCAATTCAAGGTCAAAAGAACACTCTCTAAGGTCTTGTAAATACTCCCTACACCTCAATTGGCCACTTGACAGCAACTTATAATTTTCTAAAATCGATATCCTAATTAACTCAATTTCTAACTAAAAATACGATATTTAACACCAAAAACTAAACTAAAGTGTATGGATTACCTTATTTGCAACCAAAGAACTTTCTTGAGTTGCCCAAGTCTTCAAAATCCAAACTTGGTTGGTCCAATATGTTGAGGATGAGGTTGTGCATGTTTTTAATGAAAGGGGTATAGGATTTTGGTGAAAGATTGGAGATGATATGTGGGGGTGAAGGTGGAGGGAAATTGAGGTGGAGAAGATAAAGAAAAAAAGGAGGAGATGAATGAATGGCAGCCCCCCCTCTCTCCTACCCTTACTCTTTCTTATTCTCACCCTCTTCACAAATATCTATTTTGTTTTACTCTCAATTTTAACCAAGGCATCTAATTGATTCTATTCACACTCAAACTTTTTCTCTCTTTGCATTTCTTTTCTTTTCTCTTTCTCTTTATTTCTCTAACTTTCAAAACTCACAAGTCACGAAACTCAAAAACCAACATGCACATGACACGGTGCACAAGTCACGGAAAAATGTAAAAACACGGATTTTACCAAAAATCCGATAAATATTATTAAAATAAATAAATCATTTTAATATCCGATAAATTTCCAAATATTGGGATATACTTATACCATTTTACGAAAAGTCCATATTCGCAAATCAAATAGTTTCGCAGAATATATTATTTTAATATTAAATTTCCAAAAATAATATTTTATATTTCTGAATTGTTACACCAGGGCTCAAGGGAGAAGAAAGGGGTCTCCTTTCATCATCTCCGAAAATCTCTTGGGAGTTTAACTCCACAAAATATATATATATATATATATATATATATATATATATATATATATATATATAATAAATCTTTCTTTTAGGAGTTCAATTCTAAAAGTCAATCGGGAGTACAACTCCCAGTGTAAGGGCTAAGCCCCTTTGCCCTTTTCTTTTAAGAGTTTAACTCCAAAACTCAATTGGGAGTACAACTCCCAGTATATGGGCTAAGCTCCTTTTTCCGGTTGGCGCCCAGTGTCCGCGTGCCGGGCACGTGAGGCGCTGGCACCTACGCGTCCTTTGGACACTATTTTCCCTTTTTATATATATACACACTCCACAACACTTTCCCCCGTTAGAAAAAATTTCTAACGGGATGCTGTCCCGCACCTCGCAAAGGGGATGCTAGCCGCTTGACCCCCAGCCCGCTATCCGGGTAGCGGGACCCCCGTAAACTCTGCAAAGCTCCCGATATACCCAAGACCCCTCAAAACAAAACACACGCACACTGCACAATGAGTTCGCATGACCAGTTTAACCCGTCAATCGGAGGTTCCTTCACTCCAAAGGAGAAGGGTAATTAACGACAGCTTAGTCCGCGGCTGCCGGAGATTCGGATCTCCACAATCAATAAACCCCGGCTTATCCTAGGCAGGGGGAATCTGTAATGCGCCTGACAAGCGACGAGTATTCCCATCTCAATGGGGTGACGAAAAATACCATACAGATTCTGGCACGCTCGGTGGGACTTATCTTTCCTCCCATATTTCGAGTTAAATATTCATGCGAACTCAATCAACATATACATTGATTGCATGTACTAAAATTATGCTTCTTTGTGCAGGTTAACGATTTTCAATTGCAATCTTTGGACGCAGCAAAAATGCCTTCAAGGACATGCTCGGCTCTCAACACGGCTTCTGTCTCCTACACGAAGAAGATGGACGCCAGGACGGTCCTCCCGGCCAGTCTCGGGCGACAGTGGGAGTAGCCGCTGCTACTATTTGGCTCTATTCTGTTCGTGCCAGCTAACACTATTCTAGCTCCGCAAGCTCCGGTAACAGACAAACCGGCCTCGAAAGGCAGGAGGCCGAATGTGGTGATCTCGAGGGCACCATTATGTTGGGGTAAAAATTTACACCCCGGTTAACCAAGTCAAAATCCAAGTCAACATCAAGCCAAGTAGGCCCAAGCCCAGACCCAGTGGGTCCATGCCCGGGTCGAGCCCGAACATGAAGCGGCCGGCCTCCCCCACGCCAAGATAAAAATTTTGTAATAAACAATTTTGTTGTATTTCTTTTGTTTTATTCTATGGATAAATGTAAGAAAATAGGCATAGATCCAAATTTTTGTGAAGCCCATGGCTTATGTGCAAAAAGAAATGGCACATGAGCCATGGGATAGGCAAAATGCCATTTTGTGAAGCCCAAGGGGCTATGTGTAAAGTGTATAACCTATAAAGGCAAAGATAATGAAATATCTCAACAGCTTTTTCTCTCTCTAAAAAATTTTCCAGATCTTAGATCATTTCTTTTTCTTCAAGGTTCCAAAACCCTCTTCTTTCTCTTGAATTAAATCAAGAGTTTTACTCTTCTTTTTATAAAACAAATTAGTTTTTCACCACAAAACCCACAAAGGGGAACTTGGATTTATCATTAGATCTCAAAAAGAAGAGATTTTTAGATCTCACATCTCTTGAGCCAGCCAACAGAGGAGGAAGAAGGAGAACCCATTTTCTCAACCAAAATATTTTTTTTTCAGGTGTTTAACTCCACTAATTTCTCTTCCGGGAGTTTCTGAGGCTAAAAGCCCTCTTTTCCTCGCCGGCGTGCTAGCGCTCGAGCGCAAAGCACCTACGTGCCGACACGTGGCGCGTTTGCGCTCCAGCGCACTGCGCGCGAGCGCAAAGCGCCCACGTGCCGACACGCAAGCACGCTTGTGCTCCTGCGCACTGCGCCCGAGCGCAAAGCGCCCACGTGCCGACACGTGGCGCGCGTGCTTGCGCTCCAGCGCATTGCGCCCGAGCGCAAAGCGCCCACGTGCCGACACATGGCGCGCCTGCGCTCCAGCGCACTGCACCTGAGCGCAAAGCGCCCACGTGCCGACACGTGGCGCCCACGTGCCGACATGTGGAGCGCGCGCTTGCGCTCCAGCGCACTGCGCCCGAGCGCAAAGCGCCCACGTGCCAACACGTGGTGCGCCTGCACTCAAGCGCACTGCGCCCGAGCGCAAAGCACCCACGTGCCGACACGTAGCGCGCGCGCTTGCGCTCCAGCGCACTGCGCCCGAGCGCAAAGCGCCCACATGCCGACACGTGGCGCGCTTGCGCTCAAGCACACTGCGCCCGAGCGCAAAGCGCCCACGTGCCGACACATGGCGCGTGCGCTTACGCTCCAGCGCTTTGCGCCCGAGCGCAAAGCGCCCACGTGCCGACACGTGGTGCGCTTGCGCCCGAGCGCCCAGCGCTCATGCGCAAAGCGCCCACGTGGCGCGCTTGCGCTTGAGCGCACAGCATCTAAGCGCACAGCGCTCAAGGCGCTGGCCTCACGCATCCTTTGAATGTCTTTTCCCCCTTTTTGTTTATATATACATATATATATATACATATGTATACATATGTACACATACACATACTCCGCAACATTCTCCCCCTCCAAAAAAGTTTTGGGCCGGAGCGCTGCCCCGAACCCCGCAAGGGGGCTGCTAGCCCCCTTGACCCCCAGCCCGCTATCCAGGTAGCGGGACCCCCGTAAAAACTCTGCATGGCTCCCGATATATCCAAAACCCCCTTTCAAAACAAAACACACGTACACTGTACATTGAGTTCGCATGACCAGTTTAACCCGTTAATCGGAGGTTCCCTCGCCCCAAAGGTGAGGGGTAATTAACGGCAGCTTAGTCCGCGGCTGCCGGAGATTCGGATCCCCACAATCATTAAACCCCAGCCTACCCTAGGCAGGGGGAATCTGTAGCACGCCTGAGAAGCGTGCGCGTATTCCCATCTCAATGGGGTGACGAAAAACACCCTACAGATTCTGGCACGCCCGGTGGGACCAATCTCTCCTCCCATATTTCGGGTTAAACGTTCATGCGAACTCAATCAATATACATATCGATTGCCTATACTGAAATGATGTTCTTCTTTCCATGCAGCAATCAACCTTCGACGACAATGTCTCCCCAGACGAATTCAGCTTCCAACGTGACCCCGATTCCGTACGTGGTCAAGATCAACGCTCGTATGGTTCTCCCCACGAGCCTCAGTCGACAGTGGGAGGAACCGCCCCGCCAGTTTGGCTCCGTCATCATCTACCCTGCCGGAAGCGCTCATCTGGCAGAGATCCCGGCGGAACAGGTGGCCAAACCGGTCTCAAGGGATAAGAGGCCGAATGTCGTGATCGCCAAGGCACCACAACCGAAACTTAAGTCGGTATATGAACGACTCCCTGGTGCTCCAGCGGGGGGCAAGAAATTCGGTACAAAGGGCAACATCAAATGTTGCGGACGAGCTCAGGCGATGACTCCAACAAATGCACAATCGAGCGTATCTCTAAGGCCCTCCATCGACCGGTCTGCGGCGTCTTCCCAAAGAGCCGAAGTCTGCCAGGTTCTTAGAACAGAAAAGTTAAGGCAGAAGCGGCTCAGGTATCGAGCCAACAAAAGGGCCAAGGCTTCGGCCAAATGGAATCGTGTGAAGTTCCAAGTGCAGGGTTGCCCCACGACGACGGATGAGTCGGACGTAAGAATCAGCAATTCCTTCGAGCCTCTGAAGTGGGTTCAGAAAAATGCCATGACCGCCAGAATCAAGAAGACAGCGGTCCGAACGGTGCTACAAAGAGACGTGTCCCGGCCCCAACAGAAAAAGTATGACACTATCTCTTCAAGGGTCTATCAGGAGCTCTGTGCCGCACGAAAGCAGCGGGGCAAATCCAGAAAAGAAGCACCAGCACCATTCAAGAACCTGGTTAGGCCAGCCGCCTTCAATCGACTACCATCTACTGAAACAAGGGGGTCAAGACAGCGATCCGTGAAGTTAGCCGCCAATGATAGAAAGACGGCCGGATATATCTTCCATACGGTCTATATGGAGGGTGGGCGCCCCAGCGACAACCTTCGCAGCAAAAGCAAGGATGGGGCCACCACATCCCAAGCCCAATCTAGCCTGAATGTGGTTGCCGCTGCCCAAGAACAGCCGCCCCCGCTGGATGAAGAAAACCCTCTCGATGAGGATGATAGGCAGAAGACCCCTCGGTCCATGCAGAGTCAAGCTCGGACAACGAGGAAGAGCCGACTTTCCGCCCCAGGACTGCGGAGCAAGAGCTGCTTCAAGAGCTTCGAAAACAGCTCAGGAGCAAAGATAAAGAGATGGCCAAGCTCTATTCGAAGATTAACGACTTAACGAACGTGGTGATGCAGCTTACGGCTCAAATTGCTCGAGCGCCTCCCAATCAAGCACAAGCCGCTACTAATCAGCCGGGTGACGACAATCCGAGGCAACCAATGCCTGTTCCTTCGGGTCTAAGACTGGTCGAGCCACATGAAAGCCGACCACACACCGCTTCTGGGGACGCCTTGGCCCCAAATAGCACTATCCCGCTAACACAGGATCGGATAATGGATTTGGTCACCAGCAAGGTTAAAACATTGGTGGCCGAAGCTGAAGCTCAGAAAGAAAACGACAGTAGTGGGCGGCCATATCCCGCGCAGTACGATCTGATTGAGTTCCCAAGCGGCTACGTCATCCCTAAGTTCGGAAGATTTGATGGAACGGGGAATGCAAATCAGCACGTCGCCCACTTCAAAGCATCGTGCAGAAATACAGGGGGCAATGACGCGCTCCTTCTTCGTCAGTTTGTCAATAGCCTGACCGGTGTCGCCTTCGACTGGTACGCGAGTATACCAGACGGGTCCGTCATTACCTTTGCCCAAATGGAGTCTCTGTTCCGGCAAAGGTTCATAAGCGTCAGTGATAAAATCTCCATTGCCGACCTTGTGAGGACCAAGCCGGGGAAGAATGAAAGCAACACCGACTTTATCGCCCGATGGCGTAATCTCACAGTCAAGTGTGAACCACCGCTGGAGCAGGACCAGTCCGTCAGCCTTCTCGTTGGGAACCTCAGCAATTGGATGGTCCCATTCTTGTGTACAGTGGGCCTCAAGACATTTCAGGAGCTAACCAAGAAAGTACAAATGCTGGAACGCTCGAAGCAAGAGTCCCCGCCGGATTCTCAGAGAGATAAAACTTGGAAAAGCAAGCGGGACGACAACCGTAGAAGCGGAAGTTCCAGCAGTACCAATGTCTTCAATGCGTCCGACGGTGAAGAAAAGTGAAGGGCGGGCGAATCCAAAACCAACCGGTCTCGAAAGCCATTGCTGGGAGGAGATGGGCCTTCCCTAGAGGAGAAGAAGAACAAGGTTTACTCTTTCAGAAGGGACAAGGTCCGCAAGATATTTAAAGATGCCTTGAACAACGGCCTACAATTGCCGGAGTCGAAAAGACCCCAAGTAGCAAAAATGACCGACAATCCTCTGTATTGCCCGTACCACCGAGTAGTGAGCCATGCGATCGAGGATTGCTATATCTTCAAGGACTGGGTCAAGAAGCAGTACAAAGTTGGAGAGATCGAGCTGTCCAAAAGTGTGTTGGTGAACAATCAAGTTGCAACCACCAACTTTATACAGACAGAAACTGAAGCCTTCTGGGAGCAGACAGCCGAACCCGCTGCCCTGAGAAATGAAACGGACTCATCGCGGCCTCCGTGGAGTACGCACATATCTAATAAGATGAAGAAGATGATAAAGCTACTTCGGAAAGAACCAAGGACGGAATGGGAAGGGCAGAAGAAGCCTACCAGTCCAGCTGCCAATGCGGCTCCATCAGGCTCAAAATCCAAGAAGCTCAAGAAGAAGAAAAGTGCAGCTCGGCGCGAAAAAGAGTCTGCAGGGAGATCGACCATTCAAAAATATATCGATTCCCTCGAAGAATATGAACAAAAGGAAAGAACATTGATTCAATTGAAGGAGTTCTTCCCTGTACAAGCGGCTGAAATTCTGGAGGAGTTAGAAGAAGACTCCAATGAAGAGATCCCAGTAGTGACCTGCTACGCCATCCATCTTGGCAGTGACTCCGAGGATGAGCTCTGTTTTCCGGAAGAGGACGAGGAGCTCACCACAAAGACCAATCAAATCCAGCTCAGAAGCGGCAGGGCTTTACTGCAAAATCAGGGCAACGCCCCAAAAGGGAAGGAAAAACAAGTCGCTAATGAAGAAGATGGAAAAGAACTGGCTGATAAAAACATAGGTCCTTCCTCGGTGGACTATAATGTCTTGGCACATCTCCGGAAGCTTCCGTCTCTCCTGAGCATCTACGACGCCTTGGTCCTATCTAAGGAGCTTAGAGATGTTCTCATTCACCCTCTACAAAACCCCGAGCAGTATCAGGCTCACTTTGCTGAAATTAATATGAAAGAAGCCCAGCACGCTTTGCATGCCACCGCAGTCACATTTAAGGATGAAGACTTACTGCTGGGAACGGCTGAGCATAATCGGCCGCTTTATGTGACCGGATACAGCGATGGAGATCGGATTAATCGCATATTGATTGATCCGGGGTCTTCAGTGAACATCATGAACTTGCGGACGCTGAAGAGTTTGTCAATGGACGTCCGACACCTGTCAAGGGAGAGGATTGTCATTCAAGGCTTCAACCAAAATTACCAGCAAGTTCTGGGGTCCATAGCTCTGCCAATCAAATTCGGGGATCTGCAGACCGAAGCTAAGATATACGTGATCGACGCCGACACGTCTAATAAGATTCTCTTGGGGCGGCCGTGGCTCCACGATTATGGCATCATTCCGTCAACTCTCCATCAATGCATGAAGTATACTAAAAATGGCGAAGAAAGACGCATTGACGGAGACATACAGCCGTTCGGTGTGCATGAAGTCCGCTATGAAGATTCTCGGTACTTTATGAACCACCAAAATGCTAAGTCACAACTGACTGAGGATAGACCGGCTCCAAGACTCAAAAGCAAATCTGCGCCGGCTGTCACTTTCAAAAGCAAAAACGCCCAAGTGCGCCCGCATTTCGGTAGCGACACTGACGAGTCCGACGTTGGAAGCCCGTCCTTCCGTAGAACTCGCCCTCGTTTCGGCAGCGATACAGACGAATCTGTCACTGAAGCCCCATCTAGCAGTAAAGTCCGCCCTCATCTTGGCAGCGACACTGAAGAGTCAGAGGAAGAGGACCTGTCGTGCAACAGCGGTGCAGATTGGGACCCCATGCAAAAAGCGAAACTACGAGAGACCCTTGAAATTGCAGAAGGGTCCCTAGCCGTCACAAGGGTGCCGGAGCAGATGTGCAAAGAGCTCGACGCATTGTCAGTCTCTACCGTGGACCAGCTGAAAACTTTTTACGTGCCCGGGAGGAAAAATGGACAGAAGGGCATCCTGTTTTACGGGTCAACCCCCGTTGTGCACCTGGACGATCTTTCTATCACGTTCCTTCCCTATGAGAGAGGCATAAGAGCCGTCCTCAATCCCAGATACTATGCGCCCGAGATGCGGGAATACTTTAAAAAGTGCGGATGCCGGTTATATCAAACGGAGTCCGAAGCAAAGTTTTACGAAGGGCTATGGCATCCACCCCAGGTCCGAGCGCTCATCGATGGACGAATTCCAGCTAGACGGGGCATAGGCTACATTCAACCTGATTCCAAAGCGTGCTATATGATCCATGTTGGTGAGGCCAGCGAAAGATCAAAAGATGATGACGAGATATCCGAGCCAGAAGAAGCTCCTCAAGAGCTCGAAGATGGCGGACAAGCAACCTTTGACGAGCTAACCGAGATTGACTTAGGAACGCCCGATAATCCAAGGCCGACCTACATCAGCTCGCTCTTGTCAGAGGAAATAAAAGTGCAGATTATTGCCCTGCTGCATGAGTTCGTCGACTGCTTCGCGTGGACGTACAAAGAAATGCCTGGCCTTTCCCCTAAAGTGGCCGTACATAAGTTGGCTATATCTCCTGATGCTAAGCCAGTCAAACAAGCTCCTCGAAGAATGAGAAGGGAACTAGAAGAAAAGGTCATCGAGGAAACTAAGAAGCTCATCGATGCCGGCTTCATCAGGGAAGAGAAATATGCGGACTGGATCGCATGCATAGTCCCAGTGAAGAAGAAAAATGGGCAGATCCGAGTTTGTGTCGATTTCAGGGACCTCAACAAGGCATGTCCTAAAGATGACTTCCCGCTACCTGTCATGGAAATGATGGTCGATGACACCTCAAATTACGAGTTGTTCACCTTTATGGATGGCTCGTCTGGATATAATCAGATCAAGATGTCGCCTGAGGATGAGAAGCACACAGCATTTCGAACCCCGATCGGAATATATTGCTACAAGGTGATGCCGTTCGGACTGAAGAACGCAGGTGCTACATATCAAAGGGCAATGACTAATATATTTGATGACCTAATCCATAAAGTCGTCGAGTGTTATGTTGATGATCTGGTCGTTAAGACTGAAACCAAGGCCGATCACATCCAAGATCTTAGGACCGTTCTCACCAGACTGAGGGGGTACGATATGAAAATGAATCCTCTGAAGTGCGCTTTTGGCGTGTCATCGGGAAAATTCCTGGGCTTCATAGTCCGACATCGAGGGATCGAAGTTGACCCATCGAAGATAAAGGCCATCATGGAGATGCCCCCTCCGAAGAGTTTGACGCAGCTAAGATCTTTTCAAGGAAAGCTTGCTTATATACGGAGGTTTATCTCAAATTTATCGGGGAGATGTAGGCCCATCTCAAAGCTCATGAAGAAAGGAGCTCCTTTTACCTGGGATGCCGAGTGTCAAGCAGCGTTCGAAAGCATCAAACAATACTTGTTGCACCCTCCAGTGCTGGCCACTCCCATTCCAAATAAACCGCTGATTCTCTATACTGCCGCGCTAGATGAGTCACTCGGTGCGCTCTTTGCCCAGAATAACGAGGAGGGAAAGGAAAATGCCCTCTACTACCTCAATCGAACTCTAATCGGAGCGGAACACAACTATTCCCCAATCGAAAAGCAATGCCTGGCTCTGATATTTGCTGTGAAGAAGCTGAGGCACTATCTGCTGGCTCATCGGGTTATGCTGATCTCCAAGGTCGACCCGCTCAAACACTTGATGACCAAAGCAAGCCTAGCCGGCAGAATGGCAAGATGGGCTATCATGCTACTTGAGTTTGACATAGTTTACACTCCTCAGAAAGCAGTAAAAGGGCAAGCTCTTGCAGACTTTCTCGCTGCTCATCCCATACCCGAAGGGTCACCGCTAAATTGTGAGTTACCCGACGAACAAGTGCTGCACCTCGAGGAAGATGGGCCATGTTGGGAGCTCTACTTCGATGGAGCATCATCAATAAGGACCTCCAGTAAATCAAGCGTCCCAGAGATGAAGGCAGGGATAGGATTGGTGTTCATCACGCCATCAATGGGAACCCTACGGCGCTCTTTTTCTCTCACCGAGCCTCGCACAAACAATGAGGCCGAGTATGAAGCTCTGATAGCTGGTTTGGAGCTTGCCATAGAAATGGAAATCCTTCGGCTATGGGTTTACGGTAACTCCCAGCTTGTTGTCAACCAAGTAAGCGGCGACTATAAGATATACAAACCCGAGTTAGCTCGGTACAGAGGCCAAGTGGTGGAACTCATGAAACGGTTCACTCACATTGAACTAATGAGAATCCCCAGAGCATTGAACGGAAAAGCCGACATACTCGCTCGCCTAGCCAAGGAGCTGGCTGATCCGGACATGGATGAAATTCTGATCACAGTTAGGAGCCGACAAATTCTACCCCCATTCTCTCTACGAGAAGAGGAAAGCGCGGAACAGAAGAGCAGTCCTGCCGAAGAAGCTTCGATCATCCAAGACGAGCCCGATTGGAGAGAACCCTTCATAGAGTACTTCCGATACGACAAGCTGCCCGAAGAAAAATCTGCGAGGATTCAGCTGAAGAAAAGAGCTCTCTGATACGTGTTTGTAAATAACACGTTATACCGCAGGTCATATAACCAACTCTGGCTCAGGTGTCTGTCACTGGCCGAAGCCCAAAAGGTCATGAAAGATGTTCACTCGGGCATTTGCGGTGCTCACCAATCTGGCCCCAAGATGTGACTTCAAATCAAACGGCTTGGGTATTATTGGCCCACCATGATACGGGATTGCGGAGAGCATGCAAAGAAGTGTCAGATCTGCCAAAACCATGGTGATTTCATTCACAAGAATCCCAATCCGTTGCATCCTACGGTGGCGTCGTGGCCCTTCGAAGTCTGGGGCACCGACATTGTTGGCCCAATCGATCCTCCGTCATCCAAAGGCCACCGGTTCATACTGGCCGCGACAGACTACTTCTCCAGATGGGCTGAAGCTATCCCGTTGAAAGAAGTCAAGGCAAAAGATATTCTGACGTTCTTCCAGCATAATATTCTATACCGCTTCGGTACACCAAGAAGAATCATTTCTGACAACGAGCCTTCTTTCAAGAGCTTCAATGTCTCAAGGTTCGCTACTCAGCACAAGATAGACTGGAGATATCCTCCATCTATAATCCAAGAGCCAACGGGCTAACCGAAGCCTTCAATAAGACTCTATGCAAGCTCCTGAGGAAAAATGCTTCAGCCAACAAGAGAGACTGGAATCTCAAACTTCACGAGGCGTTGTGGGCATATCGTACCACGCACCGTACTCCAACACAGTTCACTCCATACTCATTGCTCTTCGGAGTGGAGGCGGTCCTCCCCCTCGAAGTCGAAGTTCCAAGCTTAAGAATGGTCGTTCAGCACGAGTTGACGGAGGAGGAAAACGTGTTCCTTCGACTTGAAGAGCGCGATGCCCTCGAAGAAAAGAGGCTTGCGGTGCAGCAAAATCTGGAACTATACCGAGCCCAAATGTTACGGGCCTATGACAAGGTAACCCATCTCCGCGCTTTTAAGAAAGGTGAATTGGTGTTGGTCCTCAAAAGACCGATCATCCCCAATCGACACGCTAAGGGAAAATTCGAGCCAAACTGGGAAGGACCATACGTCATCAAGAAAGTATTCGACGGAGGGTCCTACCAACTAATAAGTGCTGAGGGAGAAAGGCCCATGCCACCCATTAATGGCCGATATCTCAAGAAATACTACACGTGAATGCTCTAAGTCGCAGGCGAATTGAGCACATCAGCCCTACGGTCTGGATCATACATCCTGCAAAACCGTATACAATCTACGGGCGTAAATGACCCCTATCTCTCCCAAATTCTGCTGGTGAGACTACTTTTAAAGTCCCACGAGCGGCAAAAAAAAAAGAAGGAAAAAACAAAGAAAAAAAAGGGAAAGAAAAGAGGAAAAATAAAAAGGTATGTCCACAAGAAAAACGGGCACGGATGAAAACCCGAAAGGGCTCCGTGAGTAAAAACAGCAGGACTACCGGTGAGTTTGTGAGAACCCGAAAGGGCACAAACTCGTGAAAAGAGATGAATACACTCGCAAAGCCCTCTCGACCTTGTGAGGAGAAAACCCCTGCGTGAGATCCTTACGACTCACAAAGGAGCAACACACTTAGGAATCCTCACGATTCCTAAGGAGAAAATACACCTGCGAGATCCTCTCGACTCGTAGGGAGAAAATGCTTTTATGAGACCCTCACGGCTCATAAAATTGTAAAGTCTTAGGTGATAGGGACCTAAACCTGTCTCCTAAGCCATCCTTCCCCAACGGGCAACGGCAAATGATGAGTCGCTCCTGGCATTTCGCTTCAGTGTTAGCGGTGCTGATGCCGACCAAAAACCCAAATCCCAAGTCCTCCCAAGGTAAATGATGAGTTGCTCCTGGCATTATTCCAGTGCAGCAATGCTGATGCCAAACAAGATCCAAATTCCAAGTCCCCAAACGGCGAATGTTGAGTCGCTCCTGGTACCATATTCCAGTGTAGCGATGCAGACGCCAACCAAAATCCAATTTCTCAAAGTTCTCCAGCCCTACGGCCAGTCCCCAAGTTGACTGCCGTATACAATCCACGGGCTCAAATAATTCTCGTTATACCTATGCCCCACCACAATCACCAGTTACGCGGCTGGTCTCCGCCTTTGGAATGATGCCCCATTGGGAATACCCACTCATGTATCCTCACGATACATGAGGAGAACAAACCTTTGTGGGATCCTTGCGACTCATAAAGGGAAAACACACTTAGGAGTCCTCACGACTCCTAAGGAAAAAATACACCTGCGAGATCCTTACGACTCGTAGGGAGAAAATGCTTTTATGGGACCCTCACGGCCCATAAAATCGAAAAGCCTTAGGCGATAGGGACCTAAACCTGTCTCCTAAGCCATCGCTCCCCCAATAGGAATAGGCAAATGATGAATTGCTCCTGGCACGTATGCTTCAGTGTTAGCAACGCTGATGCCTGTCCTAACCCCAAAATCCCAAACTCCAATCCAATAGACCCCTAAGTCTGTAAACTAGGAACAGATGACCCCCTAAGTCGTTAAACTGGGAACAGATGACCCCTAAGTCGTTAAACTGGGAACGAGGGAAATCTCCTCATGGCAAATGATGATTCGCTCCCGATACCATATTCCAGTGCAGTGATGCTAATGCCAAACCAAAACCAATCCCCAAATCCTCTCATGACAAATGATGATTCACTCCTAGTACCGTATTCCAGTATGGCGATGCTGATATCAATCCAAATCACAATCAACAAGTCAACTTCGACTCCGACACCGCAGAAAGCGGAGCAAGTCAGAATCCAATCTCGACGCCGCAAGAAGCGGAGCAAGTCAAGTTCACCCCTGACACTGCAAGAAGCAGAGAAAGTCAAATCAAGCACCGACCGTCCATGTCTCTAAAAGGGCAGCACCGACCGTCCAAGTCGCAAAAAGGGCAGCATCGACCGTCCACGTCGCTAAAATGGCAGCATCGACCGTCCGCGTCGCTAAAAGGGCAGCACCGACCGTCCACGTCGCTAAAAGGGCAGCACCGACCGTCCACGTCGCTAAAAGGGCAGCACCGACCGTCCATGTCGCTAAAAGGGCAGCACAGACCGTCCAAGTCGCAAAAAGGGCAGCACCGACCGTCCATGTCGCTAAAAGGGCAGCACCGACCGTCCACGTCACTAAAGTGGCAGCATCGACCGTCCACGTCGCTAAAAGGGCAGCACCGACCGTCCAAGTCGCAAAAAGGGCAGCATCGACCGTCCAAGTCGCAAAAAGGGCAGCACCGACCGTCCATGTCGCAAAAAGGGCAGCACCGACCGTCCACGTCGCTAAAATGGCAGCACCGACCGTCCACGTCGCTAAAATGGCAGCACCGACCGTCCACGTCGCTAAAATGGCAGCATCGACCGTCCACGTCGCTAAAAGGGCAACACCGACCGTCTAAGTCGCAAAAAGGGCAGCACATGATTTCTACAAAGCAGGAATCAGATCGCTCCAGGCCAGGGAAACGTCTGTCACGGACATTCCGTCTCGGAGACATGTCAAGCAATGACCGTCCATGTCATAAAAAAGGTAGCGCCAGCTTCCTAAAAAGCGGGAACCAAATCAGGTCGCCTCCAAGTAAAAGAAGATCCATCAATTTCATGCACACAACCCACATATGTGGTGTGCATTTATTGATGGGGGGCAATTTGTTGGGGTAAAAATTTACACCCCGGTTGACCAAGTCAAAATCCAAGTCAACCTCAAGCTAAGTGGGCCCAAGCCCAGACCCAGTGGGCCCATGCCCGGGTCGAGCCCGAACATGAAGCGGCCGGCCTCCCCCACGCCAAGATAAAAATTTTGTAATAAACAATTTTGTTGTATTTCTTTTGTTTTATTCTATGGATAAATGTAAGAAAATAGGCATAGAGCCAAATTTTTGTGAAGCCCATGGCTTATGTGCAAAAAGAAATGGCACAAGAGCCATGGGATAGGCAAAATGCCATTTTGTGAAGCCCAATGGGCTATGTGTAAAGTGTATAGCCTATAAAGGCAAAGATAATGAAATATCCCAACAACTTTTTCTCTCTCTAAAAAATTTTCCAGATCTGAGATCTTTTCTTCTTCTTCAAGGTTCCAAAACCCTCTTCTTTCTCTTGAATTAAATCAAGAGTTTTACTCTTCTTTTTATAAAACAAATTAGTTTTTCACCACAAAACCCACAAATGGGAACTTGGATCTATCATTAGATCTCAAAAAGAAGAGATTTTTAGATCTCACATCTCTTGAGCCAGCTAACAGAGGAGGAAGAAGAAGAACCCATTTCCTCAACCAAAATATTATTTTTTTCAGGAGTTTAACTCCACTAATTTCTCTTCCGGGAGTTTCTGGGGCTAAAAGCCCTCTTTTCCTCGCCGGCGCGCTAGCGCGCGAGCGCAAAGCGCCCACGTGCCGACACGCAAGCGCGCTTGCGCTCCGGCGCACTGCGCCCGAGCGCAAAGCGCCCACGTGCCGACACGCAAGCGCCTGCGCTCAAGCGCACTGCGCCCGAGCGCAAAGCGCCCACGTGGCGCGCGCTTGCGCTCCAGCGCCTTGCGCCCGAGCGCAAAGCGCCCACGTGCCGACACTTGAGCGCACTGCATCTAAACGCACAGCGCTCAAGGCGCTGGCCTCACGCAACCTTTGGATGTCTTTTCCCCCCTTTTGTTTATATATACATGTATATATATACATATGTATACATATGTACACATAGACATACTCCGCAACATTCTCCCCCTTCAAAAAAGTTTTGGGCCGGGGCGCTGCCCCGAACCCCGCAAGGGGGCTGCTAGCCCCCTTGACCCCCAGCCCGCTATCCGGGTAGCGGGACTCCCGTAAAAATTCTGTGTGGCTCCCGATATATCCAAAACCCCCTTTTAAAACAAAACACACGTACACTGCACATTGAGTTCGCATGACCAGTTTAACCCGTTAATCGGAGGTTCTCTCGCCCCAAAGGCGAAGGGTAATTAACGGCAGCTTAGTCCGCGGCTGCCGGAGATTCGGATCCCCACAATCATTAAACCCCGGCCTACCCTAGGCAGGGGGAATCTGTAGCACGCCTGAGAAGCGTGCGCGTATTCCCATCTCAATGGGGTGACGAAAAACACCCTACACACTACCCAAACACAAGTCAGTGTTTGAACGACTTTCCTTGGCCCCAGCTGGGGGCATGGCCATTAACACCAATAAAGCAACAAGGCATCTCAGGAAAGCTCCAGCGGTTCCCCTGACAATTGCTCAATCGGGTATCTTCTCTAAGCTCCTCGTCAATCGACTCATGATGGATTCCTGGATGACGGATGCCCGTCAAGCCCTCAAATTCAAGAAGCTAAGACAAGAAAAACTCAGATATAGAATCAACAAAAGGGCTAGGGCTCCTGTTAGGCTGAACTTCATGGGGTTCCAAGAATAGGGTTACCCCGCAATAACAGCTGAACCGGCTATGAAGCTCGCAAACTCTTTTGAACCGCTGAAATTGGTCTAGAAGAATGCCATGACCTCAAGAGTCAAGAAAGCTACGAGCTAGACAGCGCCACCTAAGGACCCAATCAAGTCAACCGTCTTCAGTCACCTATCCTTTCCAGAAGAGGAAGGGTCACGACGATGGTCCGAAAAATCAGCCGCCGAAGATAAAAAGATGGCTGGATCTGTGGTCCACACTGTCAACATAGTGGACACGCGCAACAAGAGCAAGGACGGGGCCATCACATCTCAAATCCAATCTGGTGTGAATGTAGCTGTCACTTCTTAAGACCAGCCTCCTCTGGAAGGTAATGAAAACCCTTCCAGTGAGGCTGATAAGCAGAGGATCCCTCGGTTCATGAAGAGTCGGGCTCGGAAAGCGAAAAGGAGACAATCTTCCGTCCCAAGACCGCAGAGCAGCAACTTCTCCAAGTGCTCCAAAAGCAGCTTAGAAACAAAGACAGGGAGATGGCCAAGCTCTACTCAAAGATTGACGACTTGACAAACGTCGTCTTACAGCTCACAACCCAAGTTGCCTCTCATCCTCCCAATCAAGCACAGGGCTCTACTCATGACCCGGAAAACGGTGTCCCGAGACCGCCGACCCCTATTCCCTCAAATCCAAAAGTGGGAGAGCCGCATAAAAGTCGGTCGCATCCTATCTTGGGAAATGTCTTGACTACCGATGACAGCAACCCGCTAACGCAAGATCAAATCATGGATTTAGTCACCAACAAAGTCAAAACATTGGTAGCCGAAGCGCAAAAGGATATCAGCAATAGTGGGAGACCATATCCCGCTCGATATGATCTGATAGAGTTTCCTGGTGGTTATGTCGTCCTCAAGTTCGGAAGATTCGATAGGACGGAAAATGTGAATCAGCACATCTCCAACTTTAAAGCCTCATGCGGGAATATTGGGGGCAATGATGCGCTTCTCCTCTGTTGGATATGTTGGGGTACGGCGGCGCCCCGGCCGTCAAACCGATGCCGGATGCGGAAAAAAACTTTTTACGGAACTAAACTTTTTACGGAACTGGCGCCACCGCAGCCCAAATACCCGGATCGTTCCATTAACCGTAAACTAGCAATATGTAAAAGGAGTTTGTAGAAATTATACCGATCGATCCGTGTCCTTCAGTCTTCTATCTCTGCGCCAAACTCCCCGATATTGCGCCGACGAAGTTCGCTCTTCAAAGTGGCTCCACGTCGATGAATCTGTATACGGGCTCCCGCCTCAAATACCGAGGCAACTCGGACATGAAATTTGCTAGCCGACATGTCCAAGAATGATGTAAAGAAAGTGTAGAATATCTTGTCTCAAGGCACCCTAGTACTTGGATGGAGGTAAATTGGAGTTGCCATGGAGAATGAGAATGTGAGCACATGAATTTTCCTTGAAGAAAATGAGAAATGAGCTTGCAAAAATGCTCGGCCAGAACAAGGCACAGCCAAAAAAAAAGAATGGGATGCTCTATATGGGTTATGCAATCCAGTGAGTATTTGGAATGGGCAGCACATGTTATCTAGTCTGAGGAAAACTAAAATGTGTTGTATATTAATCAACACCCAAGCCATTATTTCACTCACCACAAAAGGAGCTGCCAATTAGCAGAGAACCCCCCACTCCCCAAAAAACAAAATGAAAACCATTCATTGCTCACACGTTTTGGACACCACAAAAAAAGGCCCTGGCTTTTCCAAGATGGCGAAGTTGCAGGAAACCCCCTTGCTCCCCATGCTGCCAAGATCAGCCCCCCCATCATACACAGCCCATGACTCATAAATGCAAACCCTGTTCATGCTCCAATTTCAGTTCAGAAGATGGGCAAAGGTTTGGGTCAATGCTCACATGAATTATTGCAATGCTCACATGAATTACACAAAGTGGGTGATGATAGAGACGGAAAAAGAAAACTGGCAACTCCCAAAATAATCCCGTAACGAATCGCGGGATGGCACCTCAACTGTAAATACATACCTGCATTTGTATTCCGACCGGATACAAATACAAAGAGACAAAAATATTCCTACAATATATAATACTAGTATCCGGCTTAAACCAAAGCCCTGTAGTATTATCCGTTCGATTCTGATCCGTGCACAAGTGCACGGATATGATCGAACCCCGCCATATATCCATACGGCCTCTACAACGTTTCGCCCGAACTTGGGAAACTGTCTGTGGGGGACTCTAATGACTCATCAATACACTGGCACTGGGTATAACCACTAGCACGTCAGAGGTACTGGCTGTACGTAACGGTTGCCTATGTATTGAAAGAAGAGAAAGCTGATGAGCGAACTTATCCAGAAACCCTACTGAGCCTGACAGTGAAAATATCCGTACAGTCCGGTCCGTTCGTCTATGAGTATCGCATTAGGGCCTAGGGGGCAGGTAAACGTCAGACCCCCAATAGCGGTATAAATCGTGTCGGAGAGTAGCCTAGAACACCCTGAGATACTACTGGAATACGTACCAGTAAATCTCGATTACCCTGGCCAGGAATTTTGTGTAATGGCTCTCCTAAACACAGCGCGATCTCACCCCCAATACCGGGAGAGACGAATCCCTGATGATCCGTTCACTGCCTCCATGTGGCTCGGGACTGTACCCAACTAAAACCTATTTGCACGACTCCTTTGAGCCGTGGTAGGGTAGTAATCAAAGCACAGTGGGAACTCACACGAGACAAATGACGATCTCAGGTCGACAGACTAACCTGTACACATGTCACCAGGGAACTGCTATCTGACGATATGTATAATACCAACTAGCATATTCCTAGCGAGTCCTATCCGGTGTACTCATAACGCAATGAGCACCTGTATACATCTTAGGTGAACCAACTGACACCAATAGCTTGTGAGACCGGCCACCGCCCCTCGTCGGGGTCTCGACTGTATACACTAGTCTACACTGGAGTATCGATGCCCTGTCTCGAAACTCCCACGACTAGGGACACTTTAAGGATGTGCTTATAGACCCCAGCTCCCACGTATATGATCGCCATCATACTGCTGGTAGTCAAGCAAGAATCCTATGGGCTCTATCAACATGCAATAGTGAAATAAAGTATGCATACGATGATAAAGACAAACCAGATAGCATACTATCATCTCGAGCAAAACTGTCATATCGGTATAGGTCCTCCCTCAATCATTGCAATCACGTACCTGCGATCCAATAATTGACTTTGAGGGCACTATATCCAACAGGATATAGAGCCCTCAAAGTCAATTATTGGGTCGCAGGTACGTGATTGCAATGATTGAGGAGGACCTATACCGGTAGCACAGTCTTACTCGAGATGATAGTATGCTATTTGGTTAGCCTTTATCAGTCGTGTATAGGTTCAGGTGACTGATCACGATTACACGTTGATGGAGCCCTTAGGATCCTGCTTGACTACCAACAGTATGATGGCGATCATATATGTGAGAGTTGGGTAGTCTATAAAAACATCCTTAATAGTGGTCCCTAGTCGTGGGAGTTTCGAGACAGGGCATCGATACTCCGGAGTAGACTAGTGTATACAGTCGAGACCCCGATGAGGGGCGGTGGCCGGTCTCACAAGCCACTGGTGTCAGTTGGATCACCTAAGATATATACAGGTGCTCATTGGGTTATGAGTACACCGGACAGGACTCACCGGGAACCTGCTAGTTGGTATTATACCTATCGTCAGATAGCAGTTCCCTGGTGACATGTGTACATGTGAGTTCATCGACCTGAGGTCGTCATTTGTCTCGTGTGAGTTCCCACTGTGCTTTGATTTCTACCTTACCACGACTAAAAGGAGTCGTGCAAACAGGTATTTTTTGGGTATAGTCCTGAGCCACATGGAGGCAGGTGAGCGGATCGGCAGGGGATTCGTCTCTCCTGGTATTGGGGGTGAGATCGCGCTGTGTCTAGGAAAGCCATTACACCAAGTCCTTGGCCAAGGCAGGTGAGAATTACCGGTAAGTATTCCAGTAGTTTCTCAGGGTGTTCAGGGCTTGTCTCCGACACAACTTATACCGCTATTGGGGGTCTGACGTTACTAGCCCCCTAGGCCCTATATGCGATACTCATAGACGAACGGACCGGACTGTATATATATTGTCACTGTTAGGATCAGTAGGGTTTCAGGATGAGTTCGCTCATCGGCTACCCTTGAGGTCAGTACATGGCCAGCCGTTACGCACTGCTAGTGCCGCTGACGTGCTTGTGGTTAAAGCCACTGCCAGGGTACTGACGAATCATTAGAGTCCCCCACAGATAGTTTCCCAAGTTCGGGCGAAACGTTGTAGAGGCCGTATGGTTTTATGGCAGGGTTTGGAAAATGCACGTGCGTTTACGCACGTGTCATATTTCGGGCAGATAATACTGGTGGGTTTTGGTTTAAGCCGGATCCATGTATTATACTTTGTAGATATAATATCTTTGTCTCAGTTGCATTTGTATTCGGTCGTAATACAAATGCGGGTATGTTTATACTGTTACGGGGTTATCCTGAAATTCATTTCGGGATCGCTTTTGGAAGTTGCCAGTTTTCTATCACCCGTATTAAACATTCGGTTTAATACGGATTTATCTTTTCTTGAGGTGAGTCATGAGTGTGGAAGGTTCTAGAAGCTTCTTGTTTTGGTGACTAGATTCATGAATCATTCATTAGCATTAATTGAATGGATGACTAGGTTAATGAATCATTCATTTGCATTTAATGTTTTTCGTGACTCATTCTTTTCATTAAGTGTTATGATAAGGATTCATGCTTATGGTCACCCTCTCCCTTGCTCCTACACTCACCCCCTTTTCATCATATGGCCGGCCAATTCATTTGGAGGCAAGTTGTTGGTTTTTGGGAAAAAGTTTTTGATAGATTTGTTCATGAAAATTTCATATCTCATCACCGGATAGAAAAGACAACTTCATTAACCGTTCATCCAAGGCTTTGGATGAAGCGAGACAAAATGTTCTACTCATTCTCTACATCAATCTTGGTCATCTCTTTTAGCAAACTTGATGATCGAGTTGCCTCGGTATAGAGGCGGGAGCCCGTTTAAAGATTCGTAGATGTGGTGCTTCCTCGACGAGGAGCCAGAAGATCGGAGCAGCCGCAATGGAGCGTGGGATGATGGTTACAGACCGAAGGACTCGGATCGTTCGGTATAACCTTTCTACCCACTTTATAGTTTGTTAGTTTAGCGTTAATAGCAGATCCGGGTTATAATATGCGATAGCGCCAGTTATAAAAGTTTTTGTTCCGCATTTGGCGTCAGATTGACGGCCGAAGCGCTATCGTAGACTTACATGATATCAGAGCCACGCCATTAAGCTTTACTAACTTGTGCTAACACGTTTATCGATCGAACGGAATTTCGAAAACTACAATTTTAAGTGTTAAAGTTTCTGTCGATTTTAAATCTGGTCTAAAAATTATTTTGAGTATCACAGAAAAACGAGCAGGCTTTTTGAAGAACACAGCAGAAATACGATCTTCTGACTCGACCGTACGGCCGCGGAACCGCCGCCAAAGCCAAGCTTTGGCCGCGGATCCGCGGCCGTCTTGGAGCTTCAGAGGGTCAAATTTCTTCTGGGGATTCTACACAGTGAATTACGGTTTTTGGTATATTTCTTTTGGGCCCAGTTTTTGTTACTGTACAGCAGATGTACGTGAGGCCCACTTCGGGAAATTTTGTCGATCGAAATTTAAACGTGTTAGTTTGCAGTACTTACATTATATCTCCGACCGTGAATGTCATTCGAGCGGTAAACCGCGTTTAATTGCTATAGTCCTTTTAGACGGGTTTGTGAACGTGACATTCGCGTTGATGTTCTGTGCTGTGCTGTGATGTTGCGGATTTGTCGTGGTGGATAGCAGTGTGCAATGGTAGTGCAGATTGGATTTATTTATACATTTAATATTGCGGGGCGAGCGTCCAACATGTGGACTGCCGTCACTGCCTGTTTGTATAATATTCTTTTGGGGCACGACCGGGCTGAGGTCGATGTACCCGTTGTACATATTTTTCATTTCTGTACTAGGTTTTACCCCGCGACGGAGTGCACGAATAGCCGGGTTCTGGAGGGCAACGGGTCTGCATCTCATGGTTTTGAGAGGAAGAGGGGCCTCACTCTATAATTGGCAGACTATTCGCCGCACTCGTAGGGGGTACAGGTTGACCCAAGGAGGGGTGCTCAAGTTACCGGATTCCGTGAAGTGCAGGGTGGTCCATTCACTATGCTGTAGGGGGCTGCCTCGCTTCAGGTTTTGGCGGGTAACTTGCCGCACCCGTAGGGGTCTAGGTTTCATTGCACAGGCTATCCACACGACCAGGGGAACGTCGGGTTTCAGCAGTGGCTCTGTGAAACCCGAAGATCCGAGATTATCTGTATTGTTCTGTGATGGTTATTACTTTTCTGTAATGTTGCACATTATCACGCCTGGAGCGATTATTGTATATTGGTATATATACTAGTAGATGTTGTATATGTTTTACACCCGCGCTAGTTCAGTCCCCGCTCTGTCGTTAGTTAAGTAACCTAACGGGTGATGACGGGACCTAGTGACGAATGCGGATGGTATATACGTATATTTTATTTTCGTTCTTTTCTGGTGTGATTAATTGATGGGACTGCGTTGATTTTGATCAATGCAAAGGAAAACAAACCTGTTTGGATGTTGTTGGAACAGTTTTGAAAAAAAGTGTTATTACAAAGACGTTTTCTTTTGTTTTGCATAGTGGTATTCGGTTGGAATATCCTGCACCTCATTCGACAAGGCAAGGGCCGATATCCCTTCACCGGGAGTGACCCCTTGGGCAGAATTTTGCGTCAGGATAATAACTTCACTATAGTCGATTACAAGTTGCTTTGCATCGCGGTATTCAGTTGGAATATCCTGCACCTCATTCCACAAGGAAAGAGCCGAGATCCCTTCACCGGGAGTGGCCTCTTTAGCAAAGGTTTTCGCCACTAAATTTTTATAAAAAGCTATCTGGTTCCTTCAACGAGATCAAGTTCATTACGTTAAAGGTTTTTCGCCAAAAACCAGCCGTAGCCCTCCGTCATGTCTTATGGATGGTCGGTAGTATTCAAGCTATGTTTGTTGGCTTTCGTCAAGGCATAGTGTTTGGTAGCTGCTGGGGTATTCATTTGTTGCATAGATAGATGTGTTGGTTTGGGACAGTCGTATTACCTTGTTGGCTTTCGTCAAGGGTATGTACGGGTGAGTTCAAATTGACAAGAATATGATGGGTAGAACTTGACATGTGACTTATGATTTGTTGGCTTTCGTCAAGGCCATAAGAACATGGGGTAAAAATCATATCGGGAGTTTCTAAAGAAACTGAAACTTACCAGGCATGCGCATACCTTCTGGAGTGTGATAACGTGAGTGGATTCCATCACGTTATCATGCGATGAGAGTTGGATCCCGATTCCTACTGATTAGTTGGTTTACTCTTCAGGTGATCCCGATTGATTCTTCTTTCAGGTTTGGAGGAGAATTTGACAGTACAGTAGGAGGTTTCCAGATTAAATAAAGTGATAACCATTCTGATCTAAGTTAGAGTGCACGCAGAGTGTTTCTTTTCTCTCTCTCTTTGGCAGCGACCTTTGACCGACCCTAAACTATGACTCAGGGACCAAGTTGACCGAACCTTCTTAAAATACTGGCTTTTGGATTGTCTAAGTTGCATAAGTCACTGCCACTCCTTCTTTTACTACGGACATCCACTTCTATAGGATAGATCCATCGCATGGTTATATACGAACTCGAAGGGACTTCTTCAAGGATGGATCCAGGTTCAGGAGAGATAGAATTGGTTTATTCAATTGTCTTTTATTATCACCTTCTCTCAGGTTGCGAGGGCTCCTTGGTTTAGGAGAGTACACCTATTACGTTTATTGGATAGTCTTCTTCCAAACCATAGGCAGGTGCCAAAAGGTAGGGGATGAAGAAAACCAATTAGCCTAAGTAGGGTGTACAGAAGGTAATATGTAAAGACAAACTAAAGGGATTAGAAAGAGGGCAAAGTAAATTATGACTGCTATCATTCACGACCAAACCGGGTACTTCATCGCCACTCCTGTTTCACCTTTGCTTTTTTCCCCAGTTCGGGAGAAATAGAATAAGGTATTATTCAGTTGTCTTTTATCATCACCTTCTCTCAAGTTGCGAGTACTTCTTTATTTAGGAGGGTACACCTATTACGCTTATTGGATAGTCTTCTTCCAAGGCATAGGCTGGTGCCGAATGGTAGGGAAGGATGAAAACCACTTAGCCTAAAGGGGTGTACAGAAGGTAACGACTAAAGACAAATAAAGGGATTTGGAGAGATGACAAAGAAATATACGGTCACAGTCATGAATTGGATTATGGAAGAGGCATTACTAGGAATACCAGGATACCCCTACGAAACATTTTCATGTTTCAGTTTCACTGTGCATTGTTAAAGGAAAACTGATTTCCCGATTAGATACTTACTCCAGGGTATGTATTTACCTGGTATGATTCTCACATCTGTATGGTTTTACAGATGATGAGTGGGAGTAAGTTATTGGGAATATGGTGATCATCCTCATTATATCGGAATTCGTTGTAATTGGTGATATTTGAGGAAATCGCGTGGGTTATTGCCGGCAGGCATGTATTTGGTTTTGAGTATCCGTTGTTGTGCACCAATTTCAAAATGATATATCTGTACGTTTATTTTTATAAAGTGAGATATAACTTTTTGAAATTATGTTCGTGACATTTACCTATATCAGTTGGCAATTAGGTAAGGAGCGTTGAACAGCGGATTAGTTCTTAACCATAAGTACAGTTTTCAACCTACGATGTACAGGTTTTGAGTTATTCAACTCAGCGGACTTATACAGAGTATTGTATGTTGTCCAGTGTCCATCAGGACAAAGGGGTTGGTCCTCGTACTATGTTCTGGTTACTTGTGACTTCTCTAGTTTTTAGACAAGTGTTTCGTAGAAATACAAGGTCTAAGTTTTGAGAAGTTGAGGGTATAGGAATAAAGTAGAGAACCAGATGTCGCAAGTATCGGGATTCTTCAAAGAGATCGAAGATGTAGATACTTGTGATTGGTATTCAGTTGATAGTTTTGAGAAACTTGTTTCTCTCTCAGGTTACTCATAATTGGATGGATTCCTAAGTTGAGTAATGCTGATTAGCCTCTCTCCATTAAGTTGATATGCACTGGAGACAGCTGCATGAGTAGAATCTGGTTCCAATTAAATAAGTGCCAAAGTTTCTATATTGGATATAGAATGGTTCATATCTTAACGATGTTAAGGTACGGGGAGTTGTCCGGCTTATGCTTAAAACCAGACTCTGGATAACTCAGGGCACGTTTCTGTAATGGAAGTTTGTGGGTTGACCCGGGCTATGTCGAGGGTTGATTTTCTACCATCTGGAAGATCAATAGTGATATTGTTCTTGACTCGCCACAGTTTTAGTAAAATGGATTTTTTTCAGAAAACAGTAGTGGGAGTATGGTAGAACTGGAAGTGATTCCAGAACCACAAACGATTACGGAAAATTTAATAGGACCTAAACATTCAATCAGGTTTGACATTCCAATAGCCACTCCGCAGATATGGTAGGCAACCTCAGACACCCGAGAGGTACTCCGGTAGCCTCAAGGACGATGACAGGGAGATTCTTGTTTACCCAGACTTGACACTACTGTTGTTCCAGACTATGAGACTCGGCAGGAGGTTAAGTATAGCGTCGTTCTAAACTAGCTTTATAAGTGCACGTATATATTATTCTGCCAGAGGGTTGTTGTGATCAGTAGGAGCAGCGGAAGCATAGTGGGCAAGTAGCTTATGTCTATTTATAGACTTGAGCAGTTATAGCGGAGATAGATCATCTAATTTTTATGTGACAGTCATGGGTTTGACTTCATCAGAATAGGGGATGGATCTGTTAAGAAGGTAGTAGGGTGTGATGTCCTGGTATTTGGATGACATACACAAAGTAGGAAGTAAAATTCCTATACTACGATCGGTTGTACTGTGGCCGTCACACAGTTGTTTCTCCAGACAGGATATGGATATAATATCAGACATTCTGGTTTCTAGATCTATGGTTTTAGATCTAGATTTGGGTAGTTTCCCAATGTGGGTACTTTGACAGTATTCTAATGGTTTTTAGAATAGTTGACTCTTGGCATAGTGGTGTACCTGCAGGTGATGGAATCACCCTCTCTAAAGGTGTCTTACAGACTAAAGGGGAGAGAGATGTGCATGATTGGCAGATCACTTGCTTAGGCAATTGAGTCAATCGTGAGATGTCAAGTACTACACCAGATGTTGTTTTTGCATCAGATGCGATAAGTTTATATTAATCCAATCCTGGAGAAACATAAAGAAGCAGTTTTAGAACATAAGTGGATATTCTACAGATTTGATGACGGCAGCCTCCTTCGGAGACAGTTATCATTCCAGGCTTCAAAGGTGACATGGATGACAGAGTGATTGTCAGAGTTATAGTTTTCCCTCTTATGAGGGTCAGTATTATGGATAGTTGGTCCAAGAGAATAATGTGGGAGGCATGGTGCTGGATACTGATTTGGTTCAGTTGACGATACAGTCTAAGAAGTTTGGATTTAGAGTTCATTTATGAACTAGGTCCCATCAGATATCCAGACATATTCTAAGACAGGTATTACTCGATTCGGGAGATGGCTTTTTCCGTGAACTTGAGATTAAGAGAGACATAGAAAGAAACATCATGGCGGATCTACTCACTGAGGCGATTTCTCGAACACAAGAGTTTTACAAACGGGCTTTGTGAAACTGATTAGTAGAGGAGTTAGGTGTTCGATATCACACGGGCTGTAAGTACACGACATCGCAATAATTAACCTTAAGTGCAAGTGGGAGATTGTTGGATATAGTGCCCTCAAAGTCAATTATTGGGTCGCAGGTACGTGATTGCAATGATTGAGGAGGACCTATACCGGTAGCACAATCTTACTCGAGATGATACTATCTGGTTTTCCTTTATCAGTCGTGTATAGGTTCAGGTGACTGATCACGATTATACGTTGATAGAGCCCTTAGGATCCTGCTTGACTACCAACAGTATGATGGCGATCATATACGTGAGAGTTGGGTAGTCTATAAGAACATCCTTAATAGTGGTCCCTAGTCGTGGGAGTTTCGAGACAGGGCATCGATACTCCGGAGTAGACTAGTGTATACATTCAAGACCCCGATGAGGGGCGGTGGCCGGTCTCACAAGCCACTGGTGTCAGTTGGATCACCTAAGATGTATACAGGTGCTCATTGGGTTATGAGTACACCGGACAGGACTCGCCGGGAACCTGCTAGTTGGTATTATACCTATCGTCAGATAGCAGTTCCCTGGTGATATATGTACAGGTTAGTTCATCGACCTGAGGTCGTTATTTGTCTCGTGTGAGTTCCCACTGTGATTTGATTTCTACCCTACCACGGCTCAAAGGAGTCGTGCAAACAGGTATTTTTTGGGTATAGTCCTGAGCCACATAGAGGCAGGTGAGCGGATCGGCAGGGGATTCGTCTCTCCCGGTATTAGGGGTGAGATCGCGCTGTGTCTAGGAAAGCCATTACACCAAGTCCTTGGCCAAGGCAGGTGAGAATTACCGGTAAGTATTCCAGTAGTTTCTCAGGGTGTTCAGGGCTTGTCTCTGACACAACTTATACCGCTATTGGGAGTCTGACGTTACTAGCCCCCTAGGCCCTATATGCGATACTCATAGACGAACGGACCGGACTGTATGTATATTGTCACTGTTAGGATCAGTCGGGTTTCAGGATGAGTTCGCTTATCGGCTACCCTTGAGGTCAGTACATGGCCAGCCGTTACGCACTGCTAGTGCCGCTGACGTGCTTGTGGTTAAACCCACTGCCAGGGTACTGACGAATCATTAGAGTCCCCCACAGATAGTTTCCCAAGTTCGGGCGAAACGTTGTAGAGGCCGTATGGTTTTATGGCAGGGTTCGGAAAATGCACGTGCGTTTACGCACGTGTCATATTTCGGGCAGATAATACTGGTGGGCTTTGGTTTAAGCCGGATCCATGTATTATACTTTGTAGATATAATATCTTTGTCTCAGTTGCATTTGTATTCGGTCGTAATACAAATGCGGGTATGTTTATACTGTTACGGGGTTATCCTGAAATTCATTTCGGGATCGCTTTTGGAAGTTGCCAGTTTTCTATCACCCGTATTAAACATTCGGTTTAATACGGATTTATCTTTTCTTGAGGTGAGTCATGAGTGTGGAAGGTTCTAGAAGCTTCTTGTTTTGGTGACTAGATTCATGAATCATTCATTAGCATTAATTGAATGGATGACTAGGTTAATGAATCATTCATTTACATTTAATGTTTTTTGTTACTCATTCTTTTCATTAAGTTTTATGATAAGGATTCATGCTTATGGTCACCCTCTCCCTTACTCCTACACTCACCCCCTTTTCATCATATGGCCGGCCAATTCATTTGGAGGCAAGTCGTTGGTTTTTGGGAAAAAGTTTATGATAGATTTCTTCATGAAAATTTCATATAGCTCATTTTCTCATCACGTGATAAAAAAAGCAACTTCATTAACCGTTCATCCATGGCTTTGGATGAAGCGAGATAAAGTGTTCTACTCATTCTCTACATCAATCTTGGTCATCTCTTTTAGCAAACTTGATGATCGAGTTGCCTCGGTATAGAAGCGGGAGCCCGTTTAAAGATCCGTAGATGTGGTGCCACCTCGACGAGGAGCCAGGAGATCGGAGCAGCCGCAACAGAGCGTGGGATGATGGTTAGACCGAAGGACTCGGATCGTTCGGTATAACCTTTCTACCCACTTTGTAGTTTGTTAGTTTAGCGTTAATGGCAGTTCCGGGTTATAGTATGTGATAGCGCCAGTTATAAAAGTTTTTGTTCCGCGTTTGGCATCAGATTGACGGCCGGGACGCTACCGTAGACTTACATACTCCACCAGTTCATCAATAGCTTAACCGATGTCCCTTTTGATTAGTACGCGAGCATACCGAATGGCTCCGTTACTACTTTTGTCCAAATGGAATCTCTGTTTCGACAAAAGTTCATGAGTGTCAGCAATAAGATCACCATCGCCGACCCCGTAATGATCAAGCCAAAGAACAACGAAAAAAGCACGGATTTTATAACCCGACGGCGCAATCTCTCCATCAAATGTGAACCGCCGATAGAGCAGGACCAATCTGTCAGCCTCCTCGTCGAAAATCTCAACAATTGGATGACCCCGTTTCTATACACTGTGGGTCTCAAAACATTCCAAGAGCTGACCAGGAAAGTTCAGATGTTGGAGCGCTCAAGCAGGAGTCCTCCTCTGACTCCCAAAATAATAATAGGTCCTGGAGAAACCGAAAGAACGATAATCGCAAAGGCGAAAATTCCGACGATGCTGAATCTTTTAACACTTCAGCTAACCAAAATAATCGAGGGATGATCGGTCCTAATGCCAAACAGTCTCGGAAGCCAGTGTTCGGAGAGGAAGGAGAATCTCCACTGAAAGAGATACTGGATAAAGTTTATTCCTTCAGAAAGGACAAAATTCACAAGATATTCAAGGACGCCCTGAGAAACGGTCTACAATTGCTACAATCAAAGAGACTACAAGAAGCGAATATGACCGACGACCCTAAATACTACCCCTATCATAGAGTGATAGGTCATGCCATTGAGGACTGCTTCGTCTTCAAAGATTGGGTCGAAAAACAATATAAGGCAGGAGAGATAGAACTGACTTAAGGCGTGTTAACAAACGGTCAAGCTGCGATCACCAATTTCATACAAACGGAGACCGAAGTCCTTCGGGAACCTGATTCTCTTAGACATCTGCCTTTCTCTAAAAAGAGCGGACTAATACAACAAGCTAAGAGCTAAATGAGAAACATTGCCAATGAAGAAGCAATAGACGGGTACACAACCCATACGGTCTACATGATGGAGCTCAGAGGAACAAGTCCTCCTACGCCTTGTATCCATGATAATGACGTAGCTGTTGCTACCCAACATCAGCTAGTTCTAAATGATGAAGAGCTCGCTCAGGCCATTAAGCCAAAGAAACCCGTTGTTCTTGCTGAATCAAGCTCAGGAGGTAAGGATGACCCTGTTGTCATACCCGGAACTATAGAACAAGCATTATTCTAAAGGCTTCAAAAGTAGATTAAGGACAGGGACGAGAAGATGGCCAAGGTTCATTCCAAAGTCGACGAGCTGGTAAACGTCATGGCAGATCTCACGACCCAAGTCACCCGATTGCAATTACAGCAAAATCAAATTTTAGTTCATGAGCCAGGTATTGATATCCGGAAGCATCCAACCAATACTCCCTCCAGCCCAAGAGCGGAACACTTTTGTAGAAAACGGCCGCGATCAGCTTCCAGTCTCTCCGATACGTACACTGAATGGGTTAAGCGGTTAGCAGGTGAACCAAAGACTGAACGGCCTCAAGGACCGGCATCAGGAAAGGCACCTACTCTAATGGAGATGTTTCCCCCCAATAAAAGAGCAAAGCTCTGTTCAAAATTTGAAAGGGGTAGCGCCTCGCGTGCCTTGTACAAGGGCGCCAGCGTCAAGAGTTAAAAACTCTGAGGCAGCGTCTCACGTGCCCCGCACGAGGGCGCTGGCGCCATACTAAAAGTTCTCTGCCGTTGGATCAAAGATCCAACGGAGATGATAAATCATCAAAGCACAGAATTAAATTCTGATTGAGGAAATACTCCTCAAATCTGAGCACCGTTGGATTAAATATCCAATGGTGATTAAAAATCACCAAGCTACAGAATAAGCTCTGTAGGGGAAAATATTTTCCCAATCTTTCTAAACAAGAAAGATTATGCTCTGTAAAACAGAGCACCATTGGATCAAAGATCCAATGGTGATTAAAATCACCAAGCTACAGAATTAGCTCTGTAGGGGAAAACATTTTCCCAATCTTTCTAAAGAAGAAAGATTATGCTCTGTAAAACAGAGCACCGTCGGATCAAAGATCCAACGGTGATTAAAAAATCACCAAGCTACAGAATAAGCTCTGTAGGGGAAAACATTTTCCCAATCTTTCTTAACAAGAAAGATTATGCTCTGTAAAACATAGCACCGTCGGATCAAAGATCCAATGGTGATTAAAATTCACCAAGCTACAGAATAAGCTCTGTAGAGGAAAACATTTTCCCAATCTTTCTAAACAAGAAAGATTATGCTCTGTAAAACAGTGCACCGTCGGATCAAAGATCCAATGGTGATTAAAAAATCACCAAGCTACAGAATAAGCTCTGTAGGGGAAAACATTTTCCCAATCTTTCTAAACAAGAAAGATTATGCTCTATAAAACAGAGCACCGTTGGATCAAAGATCCAATGGTGATTAAAAATCACCAAGCTACAGAATAATCTCTGTAGGGGGAAAAATTTCCCAATCTTTCTAAACAAAAAAGATTATGCTCTGTAAAATAGAGCACCGTTGGATCAAAGATCCAATGATGATTAAAAAATCACCAAGTTATAGAATAAGCTCTGTAGGGGAAAATACTTTCCTAATCTTTCTAAACAAAAAGGATTGTCATTGATTAATGATCCAATGGTGATTAAAAATCACCAAATTACAGAATAAGCTTTGTATAGGAAAATATTTTTCCAATCTTGTTAAAAAACAAGAAAAATGTCTTCTGTAAAACAGAATCCCTTGGATCAAAGATCCAATGGTGGGTAACATCCCCAAATCAATTAAGAAATCTCTCAATGAGAGATTTCCTTAACTTTATCAACAAATCTTCTTCTACTATATAAAGGCCCCAAGACTTCAAGTCTTGCAGAGAGGAAACCCCCCTCCCCCCATAAACTTCAAGTTCAGAAAGAAGAGCAAGCAAAAAAGATCTTTAAGAAAGAAGAAAGAAGAAGAACTTTCTTCAAGGTAAATAGAGATCTTACTATCTCATCTGCATACCCGAGGGTTTAAACCTTATAAAAAGAACATAGTTCTTTCCCTGGATCTGAGATCCATGAGACAAGTCTTCCACAAATGAGAATTTAATTCTCGTAGGGATGAATTTGTTCTTGGGAATTGAAGATCCAGAGGAGAAAAAAGAATTAAACTCTTCAGAAAAATGCATAAAGAAGGAACCAGCGCCGAGCGCCTCACGTGCCCCTTATGTGGGCGCTACCTAATAAATAGTGCTTAGCACTCAGTGATTGGCGCCGAGCGCCTTACGTGCCCCTCACGTGAGCGCCGCTAAATAAAGAGTGAGCTGCACTCATTGGTTAGCGCCAAGCGCCCCACGTGCCCCTCACATGGGCACTGCTGAAATAAAGAGTGCGCTGCACTCATTGGTTGGCGCCGAGCGCCCTACTTTCCCCTCACGTGTGCCCTGCTAAAACAAAAGGTGCTCTGCACTCATTGGTTGGCGCCCAGCGCCCAGCGCCTCTTGTGCCCCTCACGTGGGCATTGTTTAATATAAAGCGCTATGCAAATAGAGCCCAGCGCCATAAAGAGTTTTTAACACTCCATAAAAAACTAAGAAATAGGGTGAGAGTCAGAGCCCATATCAATGCTTAGCATTGTTGCACATAAAAGGGATCGAGCCCAAACAAGTGTTCAATACTTTATTCAAAACTGAGTGGACTGAGCCCAAATTGACCATAAGTCCCAAATTCAGATCAACCGAGCCCATGTGCTCACAATTTCTCTAAATTGGTCTTAGTCCCAAACTCGACTATAGATCTCCCAACCGACATTGGTTCAAGGGAACATCTTCCCACACCTATGATATATGTCATTGTAATTCTTCAACGTCTTCAGAGAGGTGGCAGGTCCCGACAACCAACAATTCTATGGACCGAAACGTCCTTAAACTAGCTATGGACCGCAACGTCCTTAAACTAGCCATGGACCGCAACGTCCTTAAACTAGCCATGGACCGCAACGTTCTTAAACTAGCTGTGGACCGCAACGTCCTTAAACCAAACCCTCATACCAAAAATGGTGATATACGGACCGTAACGTCCCTAAACTAAAGCAATTGAGCCCTAATGCTCTTTTGTTGGATAAAAAATGATCCTAAATCCAGTTAAGAAGATCTTAGTCTAAGATCGGACTAACGTATCCTTAACAAACATTTAAGTTGATCTTAATTTCAAACGAGGTTAACGATCCTTAAATCAAACTAAACCCAAATCTAAGAATATACGGATTTGGACTAATCCACGCCCTACGGGCGACAACACAAATAAGTCTCCATATACAATCCACGGGCAACCAAAAATAAAACAAACACACATGACACGAAGTGACCTTCTAGAGCAAGAGAAAGTGGTTACCGCGATGCGGTAACGTAATTAACAGCAGGGGTTTACACCCGCAGGGAAAAGCGTCCCCACAATAAAAAAACTCCTCGCAAACGGGGGGGAATCTGACGAAGTCTGCTACAACGGCCGCATCTGTCCAGACCTCCGATACACGGTGCCATAAGTCAACTTGGCATCTTCAGAGAGGTGGATGGATAAAACTAAATAGCATCTGCCCCCAAATGCAGGCAAAACATTTGTCTTCCCGATTTTCGGCGGTAAACAGATTCTGGCACGCCCGGTGGGACCTTTTCCTTTTTCCACTCCACACTTCGTGTGTCGTGTTCGCGAATGAGTCGCAGTTTAATATGGTTGCCCCTGGATTCGAGGTACTAAGATTTGGTGTCTTGCTCCGTGCAAAAGAGAAGAGGACATCGATGGCTTCTAACTGAACTAATTGCATCAGCAACATCCACTCCGTCCCTACTGGAGGAGTGACTTATGGGACCTAAGCGGCCTCCATCTTTGCAATGCCAGTGGAGCAGGTGACTCAGGCCACCACTGGACTGTTCTTCAGGACCATGCTTCCGTCAATAAGCTTCAATGCCTCAATGCCATCACAGGAGGCTCAAAGGAAGTCGGTCTTCGATCGGCTTGCGACTACAAAGACCCCTCTCAACGGGTCATCCAATTCCAATGCCTTAGTCTTTAATAGACTGGGCCAAGGCTCCAGTGGGCCCGTAAAGAGGCCTGCAATAACTGAAGGAGTTATTCCGAAGCGGATAGCCATTCCAGCTCTGGTAGATGAAGTCGTTAAAGGGGCTTCTCCTGCTGAGGGATCGGTCTTCGCAAGACTGGCCGTTCCAACTCCTGCTGCAGGCGAGGTCATTAAAAATGCTGCCCCTACCAAAAATTCGGCCTTTACAAGATTGACCGTTCCCTCTCAACGGACGTCAGTCTTCGACAGGTTGACACCAAAAGCAGCCTCTCACCAAAGCAGGGGGCATGACGAAGCCACTCCCGTAACTGAACCATTCCCATCTGCACGACATGCTTGACGTCGCCACTGGCACCGAGTAAGCAAGGCTGGGGCAGTTCCCCCTCTGGACTTATCCCACCGGCTCCAATGGTGGAAGTTGATGCCGCTGTTCCAACTGGGAACAGCTTCGAGCTGCTCAGGAGGGTGCGCAAGAACTCTCCAACCCCCATACTGAAGAAGTCTCCTTTGCCTGTCGAAAACATAACACAGGTGAAGTCGGAACAGCCTCCTCAGCGGTTGTCCTCCAGCATCTACAGAGTTTGGCAGAAAGTCCAAGACTCTGTAATTAACAAAGAATACTCTCGCCGACTGAAGAAAACAATGGCTCGGCAAGGGGAGGTCCATCCTGCCGTCATGCCATGAAAAGTATCGTCTGCATGGGTGCTCACTGCGACGACCCCATCAACTTCGACGTCCTATAAGAGGAGAAGGCCGGAGAAGATCCCCCTACCCGTGGCAAATTTCAAAGGAAGTAGACCCAAACGCCCCAAGTCTGGGGGCATGGTTGTGCATACCGTCTACATGGCATCCGGAAAAGAGGATAGCCGTGCTTCCGTAAGTCATCGACCACTCACACGGTCTGTGACGAAAGCTCAGGAACAACAACAGAAGCTCCAGGAAATGTTGACAAAGATGGACGCACTCACTGGGCAGAAAGAAAGCCCAGAAGCATCATCTGAGCAGCGCCAGGAATAGGAAACCGACACCGAGTTCCTGCGGAGGGTGTTAGAGAGAAAGGATAAAGAGGCTACAGAACAAGCGGCTAATATAGAACAGATGACGCTTCTGTTCCAAGACATGGTTAGGATGATGATCCAGCCGGATCCTCCAGCTGAAGACCCTTCAGTAATCATTGAAGACGACAGAAGGGAGACATCGAACCCTCCTCCAGCTCTATCAGCAGCCAGGGAGGAGAAGATCTCCAAAGCTTCCCTTGATGACTACATAGCTCAACAAATACGAGCTCATCAGGTGAACGAAATGGTAGGAAAAGTCATCAGAACTGGGCGACCTAATCCAGGCTGGTACGACCAAATTAAGTACCTGCCAGGATATACGATCCCCAAATTCCATGTGTATAAGAGGACGGGCAATCCGCACCAACACATTGCTCAATTCAGAGCTCAATGCGGCAATACTGGAGGCGATGAGAAACTATTGCTTCGCCAATTTGTCGGCAGCTTGGCAGAGATGGCATTTGAATGGTACTCGGAGCTTCCGAATGATTCTATCAAGACATTTGCAGAAATAGAGCTACTTTTTACACAGCGGTTCACAAGCGCAAGCGAGCGCACCATGATCACGGCATTAATCAATGCCAGGGTGAAGCCGGGAGAAACCTGGGTTCAATATGCAATTCGGTGGCGGAACCTATGGTCGAAATGTGAACAACGCATAGAAGAAGCTCCTGCTGTGGGCATGTTCGTAGGGACCCTCGACTCTTAGGAAACTATATCCCAATTTATGATGTTCTTCAAGCCGACCACCTTCCAGGCCTTGATTAACAAGCTGGCCCAAATGGACCAGATGGGCCATAGGCCATCCTCTTTAAAGACAGATCTTCGGAATGAAAAAGGCAAAGGGAAAGCAACTTTCATCGCCAATGCTCAACAACCGAGTGACCCAAAACCGGTTATTCGCCAAAATAGCAGACTGCGAGCCCTCGAAGAGAAGTTGAGACGTCCTTACTCGTTTCCCCGGGACAAAACAAGGAGACTATTCGAACTAGTGGTGCGCAACAGGCTCATCACTCTGCCGGATTCGAGACGCCCGCTTCAATCGGGTGACGTCAACAATCCTAATTACTGCCCCTACCACCGAATAGTGGGCCACCCAATCGAAGATTGCTACGTCTTTAAAAACGGGGTCGAAGACCAGTAGCAGCAGGGCAAGTTCGCGTTGTCCGAAAACTGGAAGATAAACCCGCCGCAGCAACATGCTCCTAAAAAGGTAGATATGCCGAGGGCATCGTGCTCATTTATAGAAGAAGCTCCGTGGGAAGTGAAACTAAAATAATGCTAAAGGATCTTCAAGCATGTCCGGCGATTAGGTGGATCAGCCCGCTGGAGCCTGAGATCATTGACGGAATGCTTAAATCGTGTCGAACGTTGAAAGTTGGTGACGATCAGCAAAACCTACAGGCCAAGCCTCAGAAATCTTTAAAGAAAAAGAAGAAGGCCAAGAAGCCCGTGCAGCTCGACTGTAATCGTACGAGTCTGCAAAAATACATTGACGCGCTGAAGGAATACAATCAAAAAGCGTGGACCCCGATCACACTAGAAGAATTCTTCAAGCATGTTCTTGAGAACGGAGATAGTGACATCGATGAAGGAGATGACTCGTCAGAAGAACCCGGAGAGTATGTGGCGAGCTGCCACATGACCTCTCATTCGTCCATAAACGACAAAGAATCTCCCGACATAGAGAAACTGGGGGCAGATCCGGAACTAGAATCTATAGAACCGTCAGATGACCTCATTGATAAGCTGCTGAACGAAGCTCTTTAAAAGAGCAAAACTGATCAAGAACATGAAGCGGCCATATACGAAAAGGCCAAACGCCAGTGTCAGGACAAAAGAGCTCCGGTGATGAGAAGCCATAAAGTACCTCAACCGGATCAAAGTGCCCTTGCCACCAGCAGGAGCAGAATCAAGATAAGAAAGCAGTTCTCCAAAGCTCTGTCAATGGGAATTAAGCTGCCACCTTCCAAAGAAAATACTTCCAGGAATACGTGCCCCGAAGAACTGGATTTCCATCCGAAATACTGCTTGTATCATCGGAGGGTCATACACCCTATCGAAGAGTGCAATGCCTTCAAGAAGTGGTGGCAGGGATACGTTGCCCACCGCAACACTTCAAGCGAGTAAAGCGCAAAACCCATCGGGAACAGAGAAGCACGACAGACGAGTGTAAAGGAACAGCCGGTAACTATCATATGGTTGATGCCATCCCGAAAAGAGCAAAACCTCAAGTTCTTACCTTCGGGAGCGATTCGGACGAGGAAATGTCCCTCGGCCCTCTCTTCAAAGAATCCACCTCTAGAAAAGAAGAGGAGATGAAGAACTGTGAGAATATTCAGCTGCGTAACCGTATGTTGCCTGAAAAGAATCTAGGACCTTCGAACAAAGGTTCGGGCAAAAGGGACAAAGGAAAGGAAAACGCCCCTGAGGAGATTGCTCTCGATGATAGAGTTGTCGAAGAGCTCACAGCCAAGGACCCGCTCAAGAAGAACAAGGTGGATTACAACGTCCTTGCACATCTGAGAAAGATACCCTCCAATTAAGCATTTTGGATGCCCTTCTCCTGTCTAAAGAAGAACGAGATTCCTTGATCAAGGCGTTACAAGAGCCCGAGCAGTTTCAAGCCTTCCTGGCAGAAGAAAGATGAAGGACGAGCTGGAAGAAGTTCGCACGGCTGATATCAGCTTCAGCGATGAAGACCTCCTTCTCGGAATGTGTGAGCACAACCATCCGCTGTATGTAACCGGGTATTGTCACGATATCAAGATAGGGAAGATCCTGGTCGACAACGGGTCCTCCGTCAACCTTCTCAACGTAAGGGTGTTGAAGAAGATTTGCATGAACGTGCAGTACCTGGCTCGGAATAAAATTACCATCTCCGGTTTCGACTCGCAGTCATCAAAAATGCTCGGGTCCATAATATTGATGCTATGCTTCGAGCTGCTCATCACTGACATCAAGTTCCATGTTATTGACGCTAAGACTTGCTACAACGCTTTGCTCGGTAGGCCTTGGTTACATGAGTACAACATCATCCCTTCTACGCAACATCAGTGTATGAAGTACTTTAAGGACGACCTCGAGTATACAGTTACGGGGAGCTAAACCCATTCTCCGTAAATGAAGTCCGCAAATATGAAGACGCCAAGTACTTCTTACTAGACTTCGAAGACGTGGAAAGATGTCAAAAACCAGAGAATAAACAAAAAGCCATCACCACTATCCCGATATTCGAGAGCGATACCGAAAAAGATGAAGAGATGGTCTACTCGGTGCAACCCCAAGGCAACAGGCCAGAACCATCCACTCCCATTTTGGTCTTTGGCAGTGACTCTGAGGATGAGACCAACGCGGTATTCTCCGTCCGCCCGTCAATACAGACCTTTGCTAGAGCTGACCAAAGTTTACAGATTGCCTTGGTCCCACAGTGGCATTACAAAGAACTTGATGCACTTGGTACGTACAGCGTACAAGAGCTGCAGACCTTCTACGTCCCTCCTCACCGAAGAAGTGAGAAGGCGATCCTTTTCTATAAATCCACAGAGACTAGAGTGGAGAAAGAAGTATGGCACGGTGCTGAACCTGTGCTCGACAGGCTTCAACCAATCCGTCTGCCCAGATACTACGCAGAGGGACTAAAAAGGCTATTGAGACACCTAGGCATACCCTTCAAACAGACTACTCGATAAGCCCAGTTCTATAACAAGATTTGGGATGTTCCCGGGACTCAGCGGAAGATGCCCAATGGGAAAATGGAGACGACTGGCCTTGGATACGTTCGGTCCAAGAAACAGGAGTGATTCCATGACGTTCATGTCATAAATAACCCCGGTGGAGAAGCGAATACATTTCCGGAAAGCGTTGATGTCGAACCAGAACGAGATCCCGCCGTACGAATATCAATTCCGTCATTCGAAGAGCAGATTGATAAGCTAATAAGAGGAGCAGGTCAAAGGTTTCAGGATGACCGCAGCCGCGAAATGGCCATTTACGAAAATGCCAGGACGCAATGTATCTATCAGCAGGCTACGAAGGATGACGATCCTTTTCACCCCCAACCCGTTGTGCGCTCTCATGGAAAAAAGAAAGCCTGACGTGGAAACAACAGTAAGGTCAAGAACGGGGACGGCATTCCAAGATAGCAAAGCGGATCCAAGAAGCCACATGAGCGAGGAAAAGTTAGCTGGAACCCGTCTTTCATGAAGAAGATGGGTTGGGAATACTCTTTCCCTCAAGACAAGACAAGGAAAATCTTCGACCTTGTTATAAAACATCAAATGATAGTACTCCCGGAGCCTCGTTATTCCGAACAGATAAACGAGGTCCATCACCAGGATTATTTCTCCTACCACTGAGTAGTGGGACATCCTCTTGAAGACTGCTTCACCTTCAAAAACTGGGTTGAAGATCAGTATCAGCAAGGCAAGTTTGCTCTATCCGATAGTTGGAGGGTAGCCCCACCATGAAAGCATGAGCCGAGAGCAACCTACACTGCGAGGGAAAGTCTAGATCAGCATCGAGCTTGGAAACGAGCTCGTACCTGCCATATGATAACATTCTCAAAGGAAGGAGAGCACGAGAATATTAACGACCTCTCCCAATGCTTCGCAAATGAAGATGAGAACGAGATGATCTCAGAATTTCCACCGACGCCAAAAGAGCTGGAAGATGGAATACATACCACAACAGACAACCTGACAAAAATCGGCTTGGGGACGGCAAACGAGCCAAGGCCAACGTTCGTCAGTGAGCTGCTGTCTGAAAAACAGGTAACCACGTTAAAGGATGTGCTTATACAGTATAAAGACTGTTTGGAATGGAACTATTCCGAGATGTCGGGATTGGATCCAGAGATAGCTGTGCATAAACTGGCGATATCGCCGGACGTCAAGCCAGTCAAACAGGCGCCAAGAAGATTGCGGCTCGAGCTTGAGATGAGTATCAATGCTGAAGTTAAGAAACTAATCGACTCCGGCTTCATCCAAGAGGTTCAATATCCTAACTAGATCGCCAATATCGTTCCGGTAATGAAGAAAAATGGGACAGTACGCATCTGCATAGATTTTCGGGATCTCAACAAAGATTGTCCGAAAGATGACTTCCCAGTGCTTGTCACCGAGTTGATGATCGATAACACATCCACCCATGAAGTCTTCTCCTTCATGGACGGATTCTCAGGATACAACCAAATCAAGATGCATACTTGTTCAGTTGAAAATATTGCATTTTAGTATAAGTATTTTCCTTACATTTCTTAAATAATAAAAGGTGTTTATTATAAATATTAAACATATTTGGATTTATCCGCAAAATACTATTTCCCATATGTTTATATATTATAATTAATATTATGAAGGAAAATATAGGCATTTTATATTTATATAATATTTTGGTAATTGAAAATATGCATATCATATCAAATATTCTAATCACAATTCTTAAAAGATATAATATCATACAAATGGTTAGAATAATATTTCAAAATATATGCATAATATTTTAGTAACTAAAAGATGCATAGCATATCAAATACTCTTAATCATGTTTCTTAAAGATTTATTACCATATAAAGTGCAGAGCATATCAAATATTCTTAATCAAGTTTCTTAAAGATTTATTACCATATATAGTGATTAAGATACTCTCTCTAATTTAATAAATAGTACTAACATTATTCATAGAGATATTATGCAAGATTTAGCTCAGGTCAAGAGATCAAGATGTTCAAGATGTCAGGATCAAAAATCTGCCAAAATCATAAAATCAATACTGACAGGGACTCGGAATCCAGGCATGGAAAGTCGCCATATTAGGAAGTCACCATATATGGTAACTTGTTTTCTTCTTTGAGAGCTATATAATGGACTAAGGGCTAAACTTAGAAGGCATCAAGCTGAAGAGATCACGAAGTCCAAGACGGCTCACGCATCCAGGCTGATCATCAACTGTTCATCTACCTCCTTCGGAAGAGTTCGAGAAGCAAACCAAGTTTTTGTAATCATTTTCTAAGGAATAAAGTGTAGATTGTTCAAGTTGATTAATAAAGGTAGTTGTTTTATTCTTTTGCATTTTACATTATGTTTTCCCTCTCTATCTTTTCATCTTCTTTTCCCAACATGCGCGAGTAATTCTCCGCTCGTTAGGGTTCATAGGATTATGGTAGATTAATGGATGATGAAGATCCTTAAACTCTTTTTACGTCCTATAAAGTTTATAAACTTTACTAAAAGAATCATTAACATCCTAATCGGTCGCGCTACTAATTTATTGTTAGTCTCGACCGCGATTAAAGATTAGATTAATGATTGTTTTGGTAAAGGCTAGATATGAACGGAGTTCCATGTCGAGATAGGGGTTAAGAGTGGGAACCCTTTTCCCTCCAGAAACCCTAATCTACATGCATCTCTGTCATTCTACTTTTAAATCTATTAAAGAATAAAAAGAGTAATCTTTAATTAACCATCCATAACTACTAAATTCTAATGAACCCTACAAGCCCTCTTATTATATTAAGTACATCCCTAAAATAATCTAGATCTATATATTTTGCATTCTTGATTAACGTAGATCTAGAAACCTTTCCACAAAATTCTTTATTCCTCCTCTTTCTCTCAACACATCTAAAGTAAGATTAAAATATTCAACGTTTCCGTGAGAACGACCCGTACTCATCTCGGTCTAGCTACACGCGACACCGTTATTGATTGTGGTTATTCTACAAACATACTTTTTCGTACCAATCAAATGGCGCCGTTGTCGGGGAAATGTGCGTAATTTTTTATTCTTACTATATGTGTTGAATTCTTAGACGATTCATATCATTATTAAAACAAAACTGCAAATTGCATATTTAACGATTTGTGTGTGAATTTTGCGAGGGAATCTGGAGTCACGGACTTGAGGAAAAAGGAGATCTAGGGTTCATACTTCTCTGGTATTTTTTTCAACTCCTTCTCTCTCCCCTCAAATCCAATAAACTCTATTTTCTGCAGGATTCTTTGCAAAACTGCGTCGCTAAAAAAAATCTTTTTGCAAAAGTTTTTTGATTGGTTTTGTTTTGCATATTTAATACGGACTTTAAGGGGCAAAGACCAAATCAAGATTAGGTGGGGATTTCATCACCCTTCCTAAGCCCCACAAATCACAAACTGAGCATATAGATCAAACCTTCATTAATTTAAAAAAATATCTAGACCAGACTCTAAGGACTGTCGCGCTCAATAAGGACAGAGGAAAGTCGTGGGTAATCTATCGTTTATCCGCATTACTTTTGTAGTGCCTAGGAAAGTGTGTCAAAGGCTAGTGGTTTTTAATTAGGCCCACGACGTGGTTCCTTCCCACTTACCTGGCACTTACCTGGCTACAAGGGTAGTACGGAGACGGTAGAGGATTGATCCTGCGGCTTGTACTTTGGAAGTCTAGGAGCGGTCTAGAGACTGGACCTAGGTGACCTTAGTTCTAGGGTTGCTTGTGCATCTTAGGGAGATTTGTCTTGAGTCCCACTTTTTCAAAACATGCCAATTTTAAATCACACACACGCTGCCACTTGCACTAAACCCGCTTAGTGCATGCTCGGCTGGACACGGGATCCTAGTGCCCGTCTTGTCCGCGTTCCTGCTATCAACACCGAAGTCGGTACTTCTTCATCTTCTTTTCCCTCACCACACACCACATCGACCGTGATGGACGGCACTCCATCTAATTATAACACCACGCTGCCACCGCCCGTAGGTGAGCAGAATCTACCGCGCATCTCTCTCCAAGAGAGATGCTATCCTATTCGTGGTCCCCTTCCTGCTTGTCTATCTCTTCCACCACCTAACGGGGATAATTTCGAAATTAAACCCCACTACATCAATCTGCTGCCCAAATTTCACGGGCTTGAGTCGGAAGACGCGTACGTTTTCATCACCAAATTCGAAAACGTATGCGCAATGATGGGTACTTCACAATTGACTTTAGATGCTATGCGCTTACGTCTTCTCCCATTCACGCTGTGCGACTTGGCAGAAAAATGTCTTTATAATACTGCCGCACACTCTATCACTAGTTGGGATGAATTCATAATAGGATTTCTTAAGAAGTTTTACCCAAACCATAAGACTGCCCGTGTTAGGAGCGAGATCAACCAGTTCACCCAGCTTCCCAATGAACCATTTTGGAAGTGCTTTGAACGTTTCAAAGATCTGCTTATCCAATGTCCTCATCATGGAATCAATAGATGGGATTTATGTCGGATTATATATGAGGGCATTAATCCAGCGACAAAGCAGATGCTTGAAACAATGTGTCAATGCAATTTCATGTCTAAAGATGACGGTGAAGCATGGAAATATCTGGAAGATCTCGCAGAAAGCACGTTGCAGTGGGAAAGCGTAAGACCACCTTCAACTAAGGGAGGTACTCACCAGCTCGATGTTTCTATCGCAGTAAAAGCCGAAATGGCAGCTATACAGAAGAAACTCGACGCTATTGAGAACAAATTTTCATCATTCTCCCTAAATCAGGTCACCCTTCCTAAGACCGTCTGTGGCTGCTGTTCGGATCCTTCACACTTAACGGAAGAATGTCCTATGAATGCATCGTTTCAAGCTAATGTTGCTTTTCAGCAGCGACCTAGAAACGACCCTTATTCTTCCAAATACAATCAAGGATGGAGGAATCATCCTAACTTTGCTTGGAATCAAAACCAACAAAGCAATTATCAAAGACCTCCTCCACAGCAACCACAACCACAGAATCAGCCCCCCTTTCAGTCACAGAATTTCCAAAATCCGGCCAACATTTCTACACCACAAGTGGCCGGTACTGACAACTCACTTGCACAAACTTTGGATATGTTCATGAAACAATCCGTGCAAATTTTGGCTGAGATGAGGTCTTCTATTGATACCATAACGAAAAACTCCGCCTCCCATGGTGAGAGTATTAAATCATTAGAAAACCAAATCGCACAGTTAAACGCCGCAATAAGTGCGAGAGAGAAAGGAAAACTCCCATCTCAACCCATACCTAATCATGGCCACTCACAAAGTTATAATGTGAGTGCTGTTACCACGTTGAGATCGGGAAAAGTGCTGAATAACCGAGTGGGTGAGCAGTGTGATAATAGTGACACCAATGATACCCCAGCTTCTTCTTCTTCTCCTAATTCGTCTAGTCTCCCACCTTCACCCGAGCCTATTCTCTGTTTTCCCCAAGGCTCGAACCCTTCGTCCATTTTGCCAAATCTATCTAAGTCGATTCCCACTCCAGTTTTGGGATCGAATCCGTCCCCACAATCCTCTCCAACGTTAGACCAAACCCTTATTGATAAAGCACCTTATCCAAACAGGTTAAGGGGCAACAGACCAAGTCCACAAATGGAGAAGATTGTGGAAATTTTTAAGCAAGTTAACATAAACATTCCTCTCCTAGATGCTATTCAACAAGTTCCGTCATATGCAAAAATCCTAAAGGACTTGTGCACTAGGAAGAGAAAAGTTCAAGTACCCAAAAAAGTTTTCCTTGCGAGTAATGTGAGCACTGCTTTTACACAACAACTACCCAAAAAACGAAAGGACCCCGGAAGTCCTACCATTTCAATTTATATTGGGAGTAAAAATATCAATCGTGCTCTACTCGATCTAGGTGCTAGTGTTAACTTGCTTCCGTATTCTGTTTATGAGCAATTAGGGATCGGAGAGTTAAAGCCGGCGCATTGCACTCTTCAGATGGCCGATCGATCTATCACCCAACCTAGGGGTGAGCTAGAGGATGTGTTAATCAAAGTCGGGGAATTCATATTTCCTGTGGACTTTATCGTTATTGATACACAACTTGTGGCAAACCCACGCAATCAAATCCCGGTGATACTCGGTCGACCCTTTTTGGCCACTTCCAACGCAGTAATCAATTGTAGAAACGGCTCTATGACCTTATCCTTTGGAAAGAAGTCAATTGAGCTTAACATTTACAAGTTGGGAAGTGAACCCTCCGAACCTTATGCTCATGTGTGTTCTGTCGAATTAATGGATGTCCACAGCAGCGAATTTGATCAACCTCATAATTCTGACTTTTTTCATATGTCGTTATTTGACACGGACTCTTCCACCGAGTTGTCTGGGTCAGCATCTAACACTGATGAGGAACTTTTTATAGAGTCGGACGATCACCCTATTTTTTCTGATGACATTATTCTTCGGGTATCGACGAAAGCCTTGAGGAAATTTTCGCTGATGAACTCGCATTTTTACAAGACACGGGTGTTGAGATGAATCAACTCCAAGATGAAGAAATTGGACCTCCACCCACTTCTTTTGGACAATCATGATAATGCGAGTAATCCATCATCACTATCACTGTGTCGTCTCTCCAAATTGAGACGCAATCCTTTTCCATCACACCTCTTATTATCTCCCCACTTCTTCACGTTTTAAGGTGACATGTTCTTCCACCAACCTTGGTGCTTCATCGATAAAATTTTTGAATGGTTGGTGTTGACCTTCGGTCTTTGCAAAACTTGGCATTATCCAATAACCTTGACCCCCTCGTGTGATTTTAAAAGATTAAAATTGTTTAACCCAAGTTTGGGGGGGTGGTATATTTTGGGCTCTTGAAAGAAAATGATTTTTACAAAATTGTGAGTCAAAAATAAGTTTGGGGGAGGATTTTCACTTTCATATATTCTTGCCCCCATTAATAATTTCCTCCCAAGTCTACAGGTTTTTTAGCTTAACGGATGACATCAGTGAGGACACTGCTGTAAACAGGTTTGGGGGAGCTTTGTGCTTATTTACGCATCACTCTGCATCATATTTTGTATAAGCACAACATTTTCAAAAATTAAAAAAAAATCTTTTATAACAAAAGAGTAGAAAGTGAAAAATTACATCCAAAAGATAGGAATAGTTTAAGAAAACCAAGAAAATTAGAAGTTTTCTTAAACGAACTAGTAATAAGTAGTTATGAGCTGTTGTCCCAAGGGTTAGTAAGATGAAGGAAGTCACTAATCTGAGAATAAAAATAAGTCTGAAAAATAGTTTCTATTCTGGAAGCCAAACATTTGAATGTTGATACCTTACTATATGCACTTACATACGTCTTGAAACTCGGGATAGTAGAGGATACCTTGAAATGCTCTTGTCTAAAAGCCAAAGTATGAAGAAAATGAAAAAAAATGAAGAAAATATATAAAATGGTGAAAAGAAAAAAATGAACACTGGTTTTGTTATCGCCAAGGCAGCAATAAAAAAATATAGCGAGGGTGCCTCTTCACCTAGTGCCCTAAGGCCAACTGGTCTGGGAGTCACTGCTAAGCCTTAGGGGGTGCAAGACGAGGAAAATATTATCACCTAATCAGCAAGCACATGAGTAATCGGTTGGTTAGTACCTTAAGAAGTATTAACGGTCGCATGAAAATGTGTGAGCAAATCTTAATATTCATCAAATTAAAAAGTACTAAGGTAGATGGACAAGAGTATGATAGCTTGAATTGAATTCTCCGAGTGTAGGGATGTCCTTTACACATACGCAGGGGTATATGATCAATGTTTGGACGAAAGGTAGGAATGAAGAATAAAGACGATGTTTTATTGAGTGATAATGTGATTTCTAACATCTTTTCAGGACTATTAAGATAGGGCTCATGACAACTGAAAAGCTAGTATAGTTGGAAATTCTTATTTTCAAAGTCTTTCTTTTATGGTTCTTATCTTTACATGTAAATTTCACCATCTCTCTTTTGTTATTGGATTTTGTGGGTGTAATCCACTGAAAACCCTCAAGAGACAACACTCCTCCTACTAGGGACACCTAGAGGTTTAACGGCTTATTGCACGTGCTCAGTGCAATCGTGTTTGCCTACGAAAGTGTGCTATTTAGGTTTTTCTTTTTCTTTTTCTTTTTCCCTTTCTCTTGAATAACTAGTTTGCTCAGGACGATCAAAATTAAGTTTGGGGGTATTTGTTCAGTTGAAAATATTGCATTTTAGTATAAGTATTTTCCTTACATTTCTTAAATAATAAAAGGTGTTTATTATAAATATTAAACATATTTGGATTTATCTGCAAAATACTATTTCCCATATGTTTATATATTATAATTAATATTATGAAGGAAAATATAGGCATTTTATATTTATATAATATTTTGGTAATTGAAAATATGCATATCATATCAAATATTCTAATCACAATTCTTAAAAGTTATAATATCATACAAATGGTTAGAATAATATTTCAAAATATATGCATAATATTTTAGTAACTAAAAGATGCATAGCATATCAAATATTCTTAATCATGTTTCTTAAAGATTTATTACCATATAAAGTGCATAGCATATCAAATATTCTTAATCAAGTTTCTTAAAGATTTATTACCATATATAGTGATTAAGATACTCTTTCTAATTTAATAAATAGTACTAACATTATTCATAGAGATATTATGCAAGATTTAGCTCAGGTCAAGAGATCAAGATGTTCAAGATGTCAGGATCAAAAATCTGCCAAAATCATAAAATCAATACTGACAGGGACTCGGAATCCAGGCATGGAAAGTCGCCATATTAGGAAGTCACCATATATGGTAACTTGTTTTCTTCTTTGAGGGCTATATAATGGACCAAGGGCTAAACTTAGAAGGCATCAAGCCGAAGAGATCACGAAGTCCAAGACGGCTCACGCATCCAGGCTGATCATCAACTGTTCATCTACCTCCTTCGGAAGAGTTCGAGAAGCAAACCAAGTTTTTGTAATCATTTTCTAAGGAATAAAGTGTAGATTGTTCAAGTTGATTAATAAAGGTAGTTGTTTTATTCTTTTGCATTTTATATTATGTTTTCCCTCTCTGTCTTTTCATCTTCTTTTCCCAACATGCGCGAGTAATTCTCCGCTTGTTAGGGTTCATAGGATTAGGGTAGATTAATGGATGATGAAGATCTTTAAACTCTTTTTACGTCCTATAAAGTTTATAAACTTTACTAAAAGAATCATTAACATCCTAATCGGGCACGCTACCAATTTATTGTTAGTCTCGACCGCGATTAAAGATTAGATTAATGATTGTTTTGGTAAAGGCTAGATATGAACGGAGTTCCATGTCGAGATAGGGGTTAAGAGTGGGAACCCTTTTCCCTCCAGAAACCCTAATCTATATGCATCTCTGTCGTTCTAGTTTTAAATCTATTAAAGGATAAAAAGAGTAATCTTTAATTAACCATCCATAACTACTAAATCCTAATGAACCCTACAAGCCCTCTTATTATATTAACTACATACCTAAAATAATCTAGATCTATATATTTTGCATTCTTGCTTAACGTAGATCTAGAAACCTTTCCACAAAATTCTTTATTCCTCCTCTCTCTCTCAACACATCTAAAGTAAGATTAAAATATTCAGCGTTTCCCTGAGGACGACCCATACTCATCTCGATCTAGCTACACGCGACACCGTTATTGGTTGCGGTTATTCTACAAACACATTTTTTCGTGCCAATCAATACTGAAGACCAAAAGCATACTGCTTTTCGGACTCCGCTGGGCATATTCTGCTATAAAGTAATGTCATTCGGTCTGAAGAATGCTGGCGCCACCTACCAGAGGGCCATGACAAAGATCTTCGATGACCTCGTACATGAGATTGTTGAATGTTATATCGACGACCTCGTAGTGAAAAGCAAATCATACGAGGAACACTGGGAGCATTTGAAGATAGTGTTTCAGCGTCTTCGGAAATATAATCTGAAGATGAACCCTCTGAAATGCGCATTTGGAGTTTCCTCAAGGAAATTCCTGAGATTAACACCAGGGCATCGAAATAGACCAGTCGAAGATCAAGGCGATTATGGAAATGTCTTCGCCAAGAACTCTCAAGCAGCTGCGGTCTCTCCAAGGAAAGCTCACATATATCCGGTGGTTCATAGCCAATATCTACGGTAAATGCCACCTCTACAGTCATCTAATGAAAAAAGGAACTCCGTTCACTTGAGATCGAAAATGCCAGAGCGCACTGGACGGAATCAAACAATATCTGCAGTACCCGCCGGTACTGACCGCGCCGGCCAAAGGAAAGCCCATTCATCCTATATACAACAGCCCTTGAAGGTTCTTTAGGCGCGTTATGGGCATAAGAGAACGAGCAGGGGAAGGAGAGAGCTCTCTATTATTTGAGTCGAGTTCTCCTGAGGGCAGAAAACAACTACTTCCCCCATCGAAAAGCATTGCGTGGCATTGATCTTCGCGGTAACGAAGCTCCGACATTATACCATGGCAAATGAGGTCCATCTCATATCAAAAGTGGATACTCTCAAGTATTTAATGTCAAGAGCCATGCTAACAAGAAGGCTTGCCAAATGGGCCCTCCTCCTGATGGAGTTCTCGATAGTATATCGACCCCTCAAGGCAATAAAAGGCCAGGACATCGTCGACTTCCTCGCTGAACATCCGATACCTTCCGATTCTCCCTAGAACTGCGAGTTGCCAGACGAACACGCGTTTGACGCAATTGACAGGGAGAAATAAGGGAATGATACCCAATTGGAACTCCTTGAAGAAGTGAAAGCAAAACACCCCCATGATTAAAGCCGGGGTGGACCTTATCTTTGTGACTCCACAAGGAGGGATAATTCGTTTTGCTCTTTCCTTAACGGAGCCAAGAACAAACAATGAAGCCGACTATGAGGCTTTGATAGATGGTCTCGAGATTGCTGTAGCTCCTCATATACGGAGACTCCCTGTCATGTCCCACCCCCAATACAGAGAGTATTGTCCGCTCTGGCCGAAGCCGCACGGTTTTGTCCTTCGGAGCAAACCGGACCCAACCAGGGGCCACTTCCCAGGAGGTCACCCATCCCAGGACTTCCCTGGCCTGACCACGCTTAACTACGAAGTTCTCAAACTCCTGTAGTGCCAGTTCACTTAAAAAGCGCCTCTGTATTGAGGAGTGGTATCATTCCATTTATAGTACAGATCTGCCCTCTTTCGGAATGTATTCCGAAAATTCCCCATTGTTCTACAGTGGGTCCCACAGACTCAAGAGGTGGCCCCATGGATTCAAGAGGTGGCCCCCACCCACTTATCATGACACTTTGGCGTGGCACTTTATTCCGTATGACACTTTGCTCCGTGAGCAAGAACCGGGTCCCGACATTCTCCCCACCTTTGAAAAATGGTTCATCCTCGAACCACAGACCTACTATTGAGGGACCATCTCTGATACCATTCTGTCAAGCCCCATCCTGTCATGCCCCGCTTTCCAAAATACGGAATACGGGAGGCGACTAGGCCAGCCATGCTCCTACGGTCAAGGATAATCCCGCCGTAGTCACACTTCGGCTTCTAGCATTGCATGGTAATCAGTAATTACAGCACAGAAGTAAAGGAAACACATTACTAGTTTATTACACCAACTTTCATTGTTCACAGTTTACAATAGAATGAAATAAAAGAAACTACTAACCATGTGCGAATACAAGGTTGATTTATGGAAAGCGGTAAAAGTACTGAAGGCACGACCGTCTAGATCTCTGCGAGCTCGAAGGGTAGGTCTGACTCCTAAATTTGGTCCTCTTCAAACTCTGAGCATGCATACTCATGTCGTCAGGGTGACGCAATAGCAATATTATAATAATCATGATAGACAAGAAAATACAAGTAATAACAGTGGACATAATAAATGCAGGCAATCAATATGTCACTAACTGATACAATGTATGATCTGTGTCCCTATCGGTCTCTAAGTCACTTTGAAATCGAGTTGTGCAGAGGAGTGATCATGTTTAACGAGGGTCTCATACGTAACTGAGACTACGGCCCACTGTCGCCCGGGACATAACCCTGTCGGCCGGACCGCTAGGTCCAAACCTAATATATAAGAGTCGCTGTTCGAATGATCATCCTCTAAATCACTGACCTCGCTAAATACGATTTCCTTTCCATTTCGATTTCCCCCCTTTTCCCCAGGTTTCACTATTTAGGAGTATGGTCTAGTTGTGTACAAGTACGCATCAATAACACGGTATTATTCACTATTCACTGTATTGTCACTATCACGAATCACTCACTTTTCTCGGGCGTACTTGACACTCCTAAACCGATACCATTCACGCTCGACAATGCATTGTACACTGAAACTTAATGATGACGCGCACTATCACTATAGGTATTACGGTCGGGTATAATATGTACATTTATACCGCTAAACAATCATATGCAATGCAAATTATTATGCGTCTTATGATCTTACAAAAATCGCATTAAATCATACGTTCAGAATTTAGTAAAATTATATAAAATCGATAGCAAGTAAACTCAGTCAGAAGTTCAACGAAATTAGTTTCAAGTCAATCGGGTTTCGGTTTCGTAATTTACAGTTGTTTCATTTTAAGTGTTCGCTGCTGGAAATTCAGTTTCTGAACTGAAAGTCCATTTCGCAACACAGTTTTCACCTTGATGGGATCAAAATTAAGCGAAGCTATAGTTTAATAAAATTTATGTTTATTAGTTAGGTTTCCAGCGCAATGGAAGGATCAATAATATCCATGGTGTACTGGAAGTTATACATTGTACAATAAAGGGGTATACGTTCTGTCCCTGTTTGGGACTGCTATATGTTCTGTTGATTTAATATATAATTTAAATGGTAAACGACAGTAAAAATGAATGAGAACACTTTCAATAGTTAGATAACAGATTTAAATTCGCTATGGTATAGGGTTCCGCATCATAACATTTTCTTACAGTAGAGTGAAAGTATTACAAAACGAGAATCGACAGCCAGTGCTGCTTTGGACTGCAGTCCATAGCCGCACTCCGAACCAGTTTCCGTTACCTTTTTAGCATGGAAACAGATTAAAACACTTATGGAGTTCTATTTCGTCGAGTTGTCTTCGATATGAGCCCTTGAACGCAACATTCCGATTTGTAACCAATTAACTGTGATTTTTACAAGGTTCGGGTACGGGAAAATTTCAGTTTTAACGGGTCTAAATGGGAAAGACCTATCATGTCATTAAAGACCGTATTTTCCAGCAAAATCATAACACAACGTTCGTTATTACTCGGGCCATCTTATGTGATTAGTTTCCATCAGTTTAACGGGGGTTTTCAATTCGGGTTTTGCATCGAACACTTGTATTATATTGGTTCGCACGAAAAGTATATATGAAATTTGATTGATAATTGAATTGACTAGGTAATATTAGCATGAAGCAAGCATTATACTTGCCTGACGATGTATCGACGACGGTTCGGCAGTGGCAACGGTACGATCGCGATACAAACACGGCACGGCAACTCGACTTGGCTCGAGCTCGAGTTTTCGGCAGCAACGGCTTGGTTGCTGGGGTCTTGATGGCGAGGGTGGTGGTGGTCGCTGTTGTCGGCGCTCGATGGCGAGGCAACTGGGGTGGCTGGGGTGGCTGCCGGTGACAGAGGGCTTAGGTGGCGGTTAGGAGTTGTGGTTGGGTGGCCGGTGATGGGTCGACTTTGGGTTGCAACGACGAGGTGCTCGGGAGAGGAGGTGGGGTTGGCGCGGATGATGGAGGGAGGTGGCCGGCGAGGTTCGGTGCAGGGGTTGGCCTGGGCTGTATTGGTGGCCGGAAGAGGAGGAGACGGTAAGGTGCACGGGAGAGGAGGTGGGGTTGAGGTCGGGGTGCATGTGAGGTGAATAGGAGGGAAGTGTAGGAGAAAGTAGTGGCGAGAGTGTTGAGCCGACGAAGAGGGTTGCGGTGGCCGGATGAGGTTGATGGCAAGGGAGGAGCTCGAGTTGGAGGCAGTGGGGAGCTCAGGGGTCGGCTGGCGGATGCGGAAGGCAACAGCTGGAGGCGGGAAGGTCACAGTGGCGAGTGGTGACAGTTGGTGAGCATCGATGGTGGAGGCGATGGCTGGAATGCAGTGGGGGCAGCGGGTGTTTGGGTTGATCGGCACTTGGCGAAGGCGTGGGAATCTCGAACGGAGAGGCAGGAAAGAAGAGGGAGGGGGTGGAAATAAAGAGGTGGGGTGAGAATAGAGGTGAGAAAGAGAGAACGTAGGTGAGGGTGAGGAAAAGAAACGTGTGATTTTAATTAAAAAAAATTAAAGAAGAGAGAGAGAGAGAGATAACAGGAATAAAAATTAAATTGTTTTAATGAAATTTATGCGTGTAGGATTTGGGTTTAAATTAGGGTATCAAATTTTGAATTTTGAAAAGAGAAAAGAAGGTAAGTAATTTGAATATAATTTGTTGTTTTAAAATAAGGCTTTGGGTTGTTGGGCTTGGGCTCAAGAAAATTTGAAGGAAAAGTGTGGGATATAAATATGGACTTGGGCTCAAGCTTGGGTTCATAGGAAAGCAAAAATAATTAGAATATACTATAAAATGTAAAATGGGTAAAAATATTTGATTTGAATACATGTATTAGCATAAATAAAGACCGGGTATTACATCATACCTCTTTTACAAAAATTTCGTCCTCGAAATTAAAGAGACGAAAAGAAAAACGGCGATACAAAAATGATTACTCAAAAAGATGTGGGAATCATGAACGGATATCCTCCTCACGTTCCCAGATATATTCCCCCGGTGAATGGACGCCCCCAAGACACTCGGACTAACGGAATGACTTTACTCTTCAGCACCTTCTCTCTATGGTCGAGTATGGTAGTAGGCTTCTCCACATAAGTTAAATCGGCACCCAAGGTCAATTCAGAATGATCGAGAACATGACTGTCGTCTCGAACGTAGCGCCGCAACTGTGACACATGAAATGTGTTGTGTACGCCCGCTAACGTAGGGGGTAAGGCAAGCCGGTAAGCCACTTCTCCGACCCGTTCCAAAACTTCGAATGGTCCGATGAATCGAGGACTGAGTTTCCCGTGACTTCCAAACCTGATAACAACGTGGGTAAGAGAAATCTTCACAAACACATGATCTCCGACCTCGAATTCTAGTGCTCTCCTGCTGACATCCGTCCAACTCTTCTGTCGGTCCTGAGCCATCTTAATGCATTGTCTGATCATCTGAACCTTGTCTACCGTCTGAACAATATGCTCGGGGCCCAATAGTCTTCGCTTACCCACGTCATCCCAACAAACAGGAGATCGACATTTTCGTCCGTACAGTGCTTCGAATGGGGCCATCTGGATGCCACCTTGGAAACTTTTGTTATAAGAAAACTCCACTAGATGGAGGTGATCCTCCTAAGAACCTTGAAAGTCAAGCATGCACACCCTCAACATGTCCTCGAGTGTCTGAATAGTACGCTCGGACTGTCCATCCGTCTGTGAATGGTAAGCCGTGCTGAACTTGAGACGTGTACCCAGACTCTCCTGTAAGCTCTTCCAAAAGTGCGAAATGAATCTAGTGTCCCGATCTGATACTATACTTACCGGAACCCCGTATAGTCGCACAACCTCTTGCATGTGTTTCTCCGCAAGCGACTTTCTCGATTGTCCCACCCGGAAGGGTATAAAGTGTGCTGCTTTCGTAAGACGGTCGACGATAACCCAAACAGCGTTGTTGCCCTCGTGGACTCCGCGGTAAAACAGTCACAAAATCCATAGTGATGTGCTCCCATTTCCGTTCTGGTATTGGAAGCGGTTGCAACAGTCCAGCCATTCTCTGGTGTTCAGCCTTTACTTGCTGACATACTAAGCACTTGGATACAAACCGTGCAATCTCTCGCTTCATCCCGTTCCACCAATAATGCTGCCTCAGATCTCGATACATCTTTGTGCCTCCTGGATGTATAGAATAAGCTGAACTGTGAGCCTCAGCTAGTACTTATTCTCTAACATCTCCTTTAGGAACGCAGAGTCTGCTACCGAATCTCAAAGAACCGTCTCGATGTATAAGTAAGTATGTCCTCATCCCGGCTTCCACCTGCTCTCTAAACTTCTGCAGTCGAGGACCGTCAGCTTGCGCAGCCTTAATACGATCTACAAGAGAAGACTGCACCTGTAACTGCCAAAACTGCTTCATTGCACTCGGTGTAACAACCTCAAGTTCAAGCTTCTGAAAATCCTCAACGATGCTCTTCCGCCTGGTCAACGTCATGACCGCTGGCTTGCGACTGAGGGCGTCAGGTACGACATTTACTTTTCCCGGATGATACTGTAAGTCCAAGTCGTAGTCCGCCATTAGTTCTAGCCATCGGCGTTGTCTCATATTCAGTTCTCTTTGAGTGAACATGTATTTCAGACTCTTGTGATCCGTGTACACCTCCACCTTTTCGCCCAGTAAGTAATGTCTCCAGATCTTCAATGCGAAAACCACTGCGGCTAATTCCAAGTCGTGTGTGGGGTAGTTCTTCTCGTGATTCTTCAGCTGTCGTGAGGCATAAGCAATTACCCGACCGTGCTGCATCAGAATGCAGCCTAAGCCTTTTCCTGAAGCATCGCTGTGAATTACTAAACCACCCGAATTTTCTGGCACTATAAGAATAGGTGTCGTGGTCAATTTCTATTTCAGTACTTCAAAAGCCCGAGTACAATCCTCTTTCCATACGTACGGTTCTTCCTTCCGTGTCAGTTTTGTCAGAGGTTCAGTGACTCATGCAAAATCTTAAACGAACCTCCGATAATATCCCGCCAATCCCAAGAAGCTCCTGATTTCGGCTACTGACTTCGGTGTCGGCCAATCTCTAACAGATTCTATCATTACTGGGTCCAATGAGATGCCTTCGCCCGAAACAACGTGTCCCAAAAATTCCACTTTGTCGAGCTAGAACTCACACTTGCTCAATTTCGCATATAGCTTCTCTTCCTGAAGAATTTGTAGTACCGTTCGCAAGTGTTCAACGTGCACCTCTCGAGTCTTAGAGTAGACTAGTATGTCATCGATAAATACAATGACAAAAGTGTCCAAATATTTTTCAAATACTCTATTCATAAAATCCATAAATATAGCTGGGGCATTGGTGACGCCGAACGGCATCACCAGAAACTCATAGTATCCGTATCGAGTCCTGAAAGCCGTCTTGCATATATCTACGACCGTTACACTGATCTAGTGATAGCCCGAACGAAGGTCCAGCTTCGAAAATACCTTGGCACCACCCAACTGATCAAATAAGTCGTCAATGCGAGGAATGGGGTATTTGTTCTTTATCGTTACTCTGTTCAGCTTCCGCTTCCGGTAGTCTATGCACATTCGTAGCGATCCATCCTTTTTCTTCACCAACAAGACTGGTGCACCCCACGGCGAAGCGCTTGGGCGAATAAATCCTTTCTCCAGGAGTTCTCCAATTTGCTTCTTCAATTCAGCTAACTCCACTGGTGCCATTCTGTACGGTACCTTGGAAACTGGAGATGTACCTGGGATTAAATCTATCGAGAATCCCAAAATGCATGGAGGTGGTAGACCTGGTAAATCTTCATGAAATACGTCAATAAAATCCCGAACAATTTCTGGTCCGGGGTTTTCATCAATCTCCATAGCCGTCAATACTTTCGGTTTGGCTCTATACTTGGCTGGCTCCAAAGACTCGCTCCCTCCTTCAAAGACAAATTCTGGATGATTGGGGATGTGGAAAGTCATATTCCTGGCTTGGCAATCAATAATCGCGTGGAATGTACTCATCCAATCCATCCCGAGAATTGCGTCATAGATGCCTGTTCCTATTAAAAGGAAATTCGCATAGAATTCACTGCCACATACTACTGGACAAGATCTAAATTGTCACGCCCCGCTTCCCAGTGTACGGCGAAGTGGACGTGACGAGATCCGCTACGTATGTACTCGGAAGTACATACGCTAAGTGTAGCTAAGCAATATAAAATAATCACAAGAGACAAATGATATTAAAATAACAGCAACTTTTATTAATAACATTCTTTGTACAATGCATGAAATGAAAATACAACTGGAATGAAAAAGCAATGCCTAAACAGTGGCATAACAGAAATGAAAAAAATACTGGAAAGAACAAGGTACAATTATCTAGAGCTCTGGGTCTTCTTGGAACTGCTCCAAATCTTCACCGGTGGGCTCGATCTCAGCTTAGTCCAACGCACCTGACGACATTCAAAGAAGAAAGAAATAGAATGTCGTCAGCGAACAGGTCGCTCGGTAAGTCCCAAAGAATAAGAAGAATGAGAATGACAGAGTAACCGTATTTTCTAAAGTATTATATTGTTGAATATTATGGAACATTGTTTAACGCTGTTGTTTGTAGCTTGGTACAGAAGGATGCCAGTATATACGAGGGGGATCTCTATATGCTAGAGATCAGGGCAAAAGGAAAGTACAAGAAACCGTTATATCACGGTACACCAGCAATAGGATTCAGGTTAGGTGTCTTAATCTGACCACCTCGTGCCACCTTTAACACCTTCCGTATCAATCTACCCCTTTAAACCCCGTAGTGTTTTAACAGTATTGTAGTATTGGAATATGTAAATTGAGTGACTGACCAAAACCATGATATCAGTAAACATGTTGTAACTATGTAATCAGGAAAATGGAATATCAGGATAATGGATGAATATCCATGGTTTGATTCAGTCAAAAAGAATATATTGTTAACTGGATTCCTGGATTCATGTATTCAAATTGTATTGGAATATAAAAGAATATAGATTGACTTGAATCATATTCAAGTCAGAAATTAGTCAGACTCTAACCCGAGTCAGACTAAAAGAAAGATAAATTTGAAGTTCAATATTAGTTAGGGGCCTTATTGTAATTTGTGAAACTTGAAGGGGTTTTATGTAAAAATTACTTTTGTATAGTTTTCAAAATACACCTCAAGTATTTAATAATCGTCTTTATTGTTATAATAAATGTGAATTTTATTTGTGTTATTCTAGTGAATATATCCTAATAAAAATATTAATTGTTTTATCTGAAATTCATGGTATTTTAGTGTAACTTTTAATCTTGTAATTTTTTAGGAAAATGTGAAAAATTTCATATTATAATAAAATAGGTGTTTAAATGATAATTATATATATATTAACACATGAATAATTTTTAAATGAATATTTTATTTTCAAAAATCTCATTTTCCTTAATTATCGTATTTTAAACCTTTCGAGACCGAATGCTCCTTGCGGAGGTCTGAATCTCGCACTACTAGCCTGCGGATGCACGATGAACCATACTATCCCTAACAGGTTCCCCAAAAGTGGGTTGTAGCGGCGCTTTGCTTAGGTTTAACAAATACTTTTCATTTGGGAAAACGGTTTTATAAATATGGGGTATTTAATCGCAAAAAGTATATTTTTCCGTATTTTAGTTGTTAGGGTTTCCTAAGCCAACTAGCCTACTTCTAAGGTCTAAACGATAAGTCATTAGAAGCCTCAAATCGCCTCTTCACCGCCAATTGTGGTCAGGTAAGTGTAGGGTGTTTTTTCGTCACCCCATTGAGATGGGAATACGCGCATGCTTGTCAGGCGTACTACAGATTCCCCCTGCCTAGGGTAGGCCGGGGTTTAATGATTGTGGCGATCCGAATCTCCGGCAGCCGCGGACTAAGCTGCCGTTAATTACCCCTCGTCTTTGGGGCGGGGGAACCTCCGATTAACGGGTTAAACTGGTCATGCGAACTCAATGTGCAGTGTACGTGTGTTCTGTTCTGAAAGGGGGGTTTTGGATATATCGGGAGCCACGCAGAGTTTTTACGGGGGTCCCGCTACCCGGATAGCGGGCTGGGGGTCAAGGGGGCTAGCAGCCCCCTTGCGGGGTGCGGGGCAGCGCCCCGGCCCAAAAAATTTTGAGGAGGACAGTATTGTGGAGTGTGTGTGTATGTAAATATGTATACATATGTACAGATATACATGTATATATATAAAAAGGGGAAAAGACATCCAAAGGATGCGTGGGGACAGCACCCTGAGCGCCGTGCGTATGAGCGCTGCGCGCAGGTGCGCAAGCGCGCCACGTGTCGGCACGTGGGCGCCTTGCGCACTTGCGCAAGCGCGCAGGTGCGCAAGCGCGCGCGCGCCACGTGTCGGCACGCGGGCGCTTTGCGCACTTGCGCAAGCACGCAGGTGCGCAAGCGCGCGCCACGTGTCGGCAAGCGGGCGCTTTGCGCACTTGCGCAAGCGCGCAGGTGCGCAAGCGCGCGCGCGCGCCACGTGTCGGCACGCGAGCGCTTTGCGCACTTGCGCTGCGCGCTGCTAAAACAAATTTCTCAGAAGAGAAATCAGAGAGGAGTTGGACTCCTGAGAGTTTTATTTTTTTTTTTTTTTTTGGGTTTAGTGAACGATGTTCTTCTTCCTCCTATTGCTTGCTGGATCTTGAAGATCAAGAGATGTGAAATCTCAAAATCTCTTCTTTTTCAGATCTAATGATAGATCCAAGTTCCCCTTTGTGGGTTTTGTGGTGAAAACTAATTTGTTTTGAAAAAGGAAGAGTAAAACTCTTGATTTAATTCAAGAGAAAGAAGAAGGTTTTGGAACCTTGAAGATGGAAGAAAGAGCTCAACTCTGAGACCTTTTTTTGGAGAGAGAAAAAAAGTTATGAGATATTTTCATTATCTTTGCCTTTATAGGCCACACACTTTACACATAGCCCCTTGGGCTTCACAAAATGGAATTTTGCCTATCCCATGGCTCATGTGCCATTTCTTTTTGCACATAAGCCATGGGCTTTACAAAAATTTGGCTTTATGCCTATTTTTCCTTACATTTGTCCAAAAATAAAATAAAAGAAATACAACAAAATTATTTATTACAAAAATTTTATCTTGGCGTGGGGGAGGCCGGCCGCTTCATGTTCGGGCTCGACCCGGGCATGGGCCCCACTGGGTCTGGGTTTGGGCCCACTTGGCTTGGGGTTTACTTGGATTTTGACTTGGTCAACCGGGGTGTAAATTTTTACCCCAACAAATTGCCCCCGATCAATAAATGCACACCACATATGTGGGTCATGTGCATGAAATTGATGGATCTTCTTTCACGTGGAGGCGGCTTGACTTGGTTCCCACCTTTTGGGAAGCTGGCACTGCCCTTTTTACGACATGGACGGTCATTGCTTGACATGTCTTTGAGACGGAGTGTCCGTGATAGACGTTTCCCTGGCCCGGAGTGATCTGGTTCCCGCTTTGTAGTAATCCTGTGCTGCCCTTTTTACGACGTGGACGGTCGGTGCTACCCTTTTTGCGACTTAGACGGTCGTTGCTGCCTTTTTAGCGACGTGGACGGTCGGTGCTGCCCTTTTAGCGACGTGGACGGTCGGTGCTGCCCTTTTAGCGACGTGGACGGTCGATGCTGCCCTTTTTACGACTTGGACGGTCGGTTCTGCCCTTTTTGCGACTTGGACGGTCGGTGCTGCCATTTTAGCGACTTGGACGGTCGGTGCTGCCATTTTAGCTACGTGGACGGTCGATGCTGCCCTTTTAGCGACATGGAGGGTCGGTGCTGCCCTTTTAGCGACGTGGACGGTCGGTGCTGCCCTTTTTGCGACTTGGACGGTCGATGCTGCCCTTTTTGCGACTTGGACGGTCGATGCTGCCCTTTTAGCGACTTGGACGGTCGGTGCTGCCCTTTTAGCGACTTGGACGGTCGGTTCTGCCCTTTTCGCGACGTGGACGGTCGATGCTGCCCTTTTAGCGACTTGGACGTTCGGTTCTTGATTTGACATGCTCTGCTTCTTGAAGTGTCAGGGTTAGACTTGACTTGCTCCGCTTCTTGCGGTGTCGGAGTAGAAGTTGACTTGTTGATATTGATTTGGGTTGACATCATCATCGCTATACTGGCATATGGTACCAGGAGCGAATCATCATTTGTCATGACAGGGTTTAGGAATTGGTTTTTGTTTGGCATCTGCATTGCTGCACTGGAATAATGCCAGGAGCAACTCATCATTTGCCCCGAGAGGATTTGGATTTGGTTGCTTAGGAGACAGGTTTAGATCCCTGTTACCTAAGGCTTTTCCATTTTGTGAGCCGTAAGGGTCTCACAAATCATTTTCTCCCTACGGGTCATAAGGATCCCGTAGGTGTATTTTCTCCTTAGGGGTCGTGGGGACTCCTAAGTGTGTTGCTCCTTCGTGAGTCGTAAGGATCTCACACGGGAATTTTCTCCTCACAAAGTCGAGAGGACTTTGCGAGTGCATTTCATTTCTTTTTTCACGAGTTTGCGCCCTCTCGGGTTTTCACAAACTCGCCGGCAGTCCTGCTGTTTTTACTCACGGAGCCCTTTCGGGTTTTCATCCGTGCCCCTCTTGCTTGTGGACATACCATCCTTTTTATTAAATTTTTTTTTAATTTAATTTTTTTAAATTTTTTTTTTTTTGGGGACTTTGAATGTGGTCTCACCGGTAGGACATGAGAGAGATTGGGGTCGTTTTACGCCCTTGGATTGTATACGGTTTTGCAGGATGTATGATCCAGACCGTAGGGCCGGAAAGATTTCAGGGATTTGTTGGCGTCTGCATCGCTGCACTGGAATGTGGTACCAGGAGCGACTCATCATTCGCCGTTGAGGTATGGGATTTGGAATTTGGTTGGCGTCTGCATCGCTACACTGGAATATGATACCAGGAGCGACTCATCATTCGCCGTTTGGGGATTGGGGACTTGGAATTTGGACCTTGTTTGGCATCAGCATTGCTGCACTGGAATAACTCCAGGAGCAACTCATCATTTGCCGTTTCTCGTTGGGGAACGATGGCTTAGGAGACAGGTTTGGGTCCCTATCACCTAAGGCTTTTCAATTTTAAGGGCCGTGAGGGTCCCATAAAAGCATTTTCTCCCTACGAGTCGTAAGGATCCCGCAGGTGTATTTTCTCCTTAGGAATCGTGAGGATTCCTAAGTGTGTTGCTCCTTTGTGAGTCGTAAGGATCTCACGCAGGGGTTTTCTCCTCGCAAGGTCGAGAGGGCTTTGCGAGTGTATCTCATCTCTTTTCACGAGTTTGCGCCCTTACGGGTTTTCACAGACTCGCCGGTAGTCCTGCTGTTTTTACTCACGGAGCCCTTTCGGGTTTTCATCCGTGCCTGTTTTGCTTGTGGACATACCGTTTATTTATTTCTTCTTCTTTTTTTTTCTTTTTCTTTTTTTTGCTGCTGGTGGGACTTTAAAAGTAGTCTCACCGGCAGGATTTGGGAGAAATAGTGGTCATTTACGCCCGTGGATTGTATACGGTTTTGCAGGATGTCTGATCCAGACCGTAGGGCTGATGTGCTCAATTCGCCTGCGACTTGGAGCATTCATGTGTAGTATTTCTTGAGATATCGGCCATTGATGGGTGGCATGGGCCTTTCTCCCTCGGCACTTATTAGTTGGTAGGATCCTCCGTCGAACACTTTCTCGATGACGTATGGTCCTTCCCAGTTCGGCTCGAATTTTCCCTTGGCATGTCGATTGGGGATGATCGGTCTTTTGAGGACCAACACCAATTCACCTTTCTTGAAAGCGCGGAGACGAGTTATCTTGTCATAGGCCCGTGACATTTGGGCTCGGTATAGCTCTAGATTTTGCTGCACCGCGAGCCTCTTTTCTTCGAGGGCATCGAGCTCTTCAAGTCGAAGGAGCACGTTTTCCTCTTCTGTCAACTCATGCTGAACGGCCATTCTTAAGCTTGGAACTTCGACTTCGAGGGGGAGGACCGCCTCCACTCCGAAGAGCAATGAGTATGGAGTGGACTGGGTTGGAGTACGGTGCGTGGTACGATATGCCCAAAGCGCCTCGTGAAGCTTGAGATTCCAGTCCCTCTTGTTGGCTGAAGCATTTTTCCTCAGGAGCTTGCATAGAGTCTTATTGAAGGCTTCGGCGAGCCCATTGGCTCTTGGATTATAGATGTAGGAATATCTCCAGTCTATCTTGTGCTGAGTAGCGAACCTTGAGACATTGAAGCTCTTGAAAGAAGGCCCGTTGTCAGAAATGATTCTTCTTGGTGTACCGAAGCGGTATAGAATATTATGCTGGAAGAATGTCAGAATATCTTTTGTCTTGACTTCTTTTAGCGGGACAGCTTCAGCCCATCTGGAGAAGTAGTCTGTCGCGGCCAGTATAAACCGGTGGCCTTTAGATGACGGAGGATCAATTGGGCCAACAATGTCGGTGCCCCAAACTTCAAAGGGCCACGATGCCACCGTAGGATGCAATGGATTGGGATGCTTGTGAATAAAATCACCGTGAATTTGGCAGATATAACATTTCTTTGCATGCTCTCCGCAATCTCGTATCATGGTGGGCCAGTAATACCCAAGCCGTTTGATTTGAAGTCGCATCTTGGGGCCAGATTGGTAAGCACCGCAAACGCCCGAGTGGACATCTTTCATGACCTTTTCGGCTTCGGCCAATGACAGGCACCTGAGCCAGAGTTGGTCATATGACCTGCGGTATAACGTGTCATTTACAAACACGTATAGGAGAGCTCTTTTCTTCAGCTGAATCCTCGCAGATTTTTCTTCGGGCAGCTTGTCGTATCGGAGGTACTCTATGAAGGGTTCTCTCCAATCGGTCTTGTCTTGGATGATCGAAGCTTCTTCCGCAGGACTGTTCTTCTGTTCCGCGCTTTCCTCTTCTCGTAGAGAGACTGGGGGTAGAATTTGCCAGCTCCTGACTGTGATCAGAATTTCGTCCATGTCAGGATCAGCCAGCTCCTTGGCCAAGCGAGCGAGTACATCAGCCTTTCCGTTCAACGCTCTAGGGACTCTCGTTAGTTCAATATGAGTGAACCGTTTCATGAGTTCCACCACTCGACCTCTGTACCGAGCTAACTCGGGTTTGTATATCTTATAGTCGCCGCTTACTTGGTTAACGACAAGCTGGGAGTCACCGTAAACCCGTAGCCAAAGGATTTCCATTTCTATGGCGAGCTCCAAACCAGCTATCAGAGCTTCATACTCAGCTTCATTGTTTGTCCGAGGCTCGGTGAGAGCAAAAGAACGCCGTAGGGTTCCCATTGATGGTGTGATGAACACCAATCCTATCCCTACTTTTATCTCCGGGACGCTTGATTTACTGGAGGTCCTTATTGACGAGGCTCCATCGAAGTAGAGCTCCCAACATGGCTCATCTTCCTCGAGGTGCAGCACTTGTTCATCGGGTAACTCACAATTTAGCGGCGACCCTTCTGGTATGGGATGAGCGGCCAGAAAGTCTGCAAGTGCTTGCCCTTTTACTGCTTTCTGAGGAGTGTAAACTATGTCAAACTCAAGTAGCATAACAGCCCATCTTGCCATTCTGCCGGCTAGGCTTGCTCTGGTCATCAAGTGTTTGAGCGGGTCGACCTTGGAGATCAGCATAACCCGATGAGCGAGCAGATAGTGCCTCAGCTTCTTCACAGCAAATATCAGAGCCAGGCATTGCTTTTCGATTGGGGAGTAGTTGTGTTCCGCCCCGACTAGAGTTCGACTGAGGTAGTAGAGGGCATTTTCTTTTCCCTCCTCGTTATTCTGCGCAAGGAGCGCACCAAGTGACTCATCTAGCGCGGCAGTGTAGAGAATCAGCGGTTTATTTGGAATGGGAGCGGCCAGCACTGGAGGGTGCAACAAGTATTGTTTGATGCTTTCGAACGCTGCTTGACATTCGGCATCCCAGATAAAAGGAGCTCCTTTCTTCATGAGCTTTGAGAAGGGCCTACATTTCCCCGATAAATTTGCGATAAACCTCCTTATGTAAGCAAGTTTGCCTTGAAAAGATCTTAGCTGCGTCAGACTTTTCGGAGGGGGCATCTCCATGATGGCCTTTATCTTTGATGGGTCAACTTCGATCCCTCGATGTCGGACTATGAAGCCCAGGAATTTTCCCGATGACACGCCAAAAGCGCACTTCAGAGGATTCATCTTCAGATCGTATTCCCTCAGTCTAGTGAGAACGGTCCTAAGATCTTGGATATGATCGGCCCTGGTTTTAGTCTTGACGACCAGATCATCGACATAACATTCGACGACTTTATGAATCAGGTCATCAAAGATATTGGTCATTGCCCTTTGATATGTAGCACCTGCGTTCTTCAGTCCGAACGGCATTACCTTATAGCAATATATTCCGATCGGGGTTCGAAATGCTGTGTGCTTCTCATCCTCAGGCAACATCTTGATCTGATTATATCCAGACGAGCCATCCATAAAGGTGAACAGTTCGTAATTTGAGGTGTCATCGACCATCATTTCCATGACCGGTAGCGGGAAGTCGTCTTTAGGACATGCCTTGTTGAGGTCCCTGAAATCGACACAAACTCGGATCTGCCCATTTTTCTTCTTCACTGGGACTATGCATGCGATCCAGTCTGCATATTTCTCTTCCCTGATGAAGCCGGCATCGATGAGTTTCTTGGTTTCCTCGATGACCTTTTCTTCCAACTCCCTTCTCATTCTTCGAGGAGCTTGTTTGACTGGCTTAGCATCAGGAGATATAGCCAACTTATGTACGGCCACTTCAGGGGAAAGGCCAGGCATTTCTTTGTACGTCCACGCGAAGCAGTCGACGAACTCATGCAGCAGGGCAATTATCTGCTCTTTCATTTCCTCCGACAAGAGTGAGCTGATATAGGTCGGCCTTGGATTATCGGGCGTTCCTAAGTCAATCTCGGTTAGCTCATCAAAGGTTGCTTGTCCGCCATCTTCGAGCTCTTGAGGAGCTTCTTCTGGCTCGGCTATCTCGTCGTCATCATTTGATCTTTCGCTGGCCTCACCAACATGGATCATGTAGCACGCTTTGGAATCAGGTTGAATGTAACCTATTCCCCGTCTGTCTGGAATTCGTCCATCGATGAGTGCTCGGACTTGGGGTGGATGCCATAGCCCTTCGTAAAACTTTGCTTCGGACTCCGTTTGATATAACCGGTATCCACACTTTTTGAAGTATTCCCACATCTCGGGCGCATAGTATCTGGGATTGAGGACGGCTCTTATGCCTCTCTCATAGGGAAGGCACGCGACAGAAAGATCGTCCGGGTGCACAACGGGGTCTGACCCATAAAACAGGATGCCCTTCTGTCCACTTTTCCTCCCGGGAACGTAGAAAGTTTTCAGCTGGTCCACGGTGGAGACTGATAACGCATCGAGCTCTTTGCACATCTGCTCTGGTACCCATGTGACGGCTAGGGACCCTTCTGCAACTTCAAAGGTCTCTCGTAGTTTCGCTTGTTGCATAGGGGTCCAATCTGCATCGCTGTTGCATGGCAGGTCCTCTTCCTCCGACTCTTCAGTGTCGCTACCAAGATGAGGGCGGACTTTGCTGCTAGATGGGCCTTCAGTAACAGATTCGTCCGTATCGCTGCCGAAACGAGGGCGAGTTTTACGGAAGGACGGGCTTCCAGCGTCGGACTCGTCAGTGTCGCTACCGAAATGTGGGCGCACTTGGGCGTTTTTACTTTTGAAAGTGACAACCGGCACAGATTTGCTTTTAGGTCTTGGGGCCGGTCTATCCTCAGTCAGTTGTGGCTTAGCATTTTGGTGGTTCATAAAGTACCGAGAATCTTCATAGCGGACTTCATGCACACCGAACGGCTGGATGTCTCCGTCAATGCGTCTTTCTTCGCCATTTTTAGTATACTTCATGCATTGATGGAGAGTTGACGGAATGATGCCGTAATCGTGGAGCCACGGCCGCCCCAAGAGAATCTTATAAGATGTGTCGGCGTCGATCACATATATCTTAGCTTCAGTTTGCAAATCCCCAAATTTAATTGGCAGAGCTATGGACCCCAGAACTTGCTGGCAATTTTGGTTGAAGCCTTGAATGACAATCCTTTCCCTTGACAGGTGTCGGACGTCCATTGACAAACTCTTCAGCGTCCGCAAGTTCATGATGTTCACTGAGGACCCCGGATCAATCAATATGCGATTAATTCGATCTCCGTCGCTGTACCCGGTCACGTAAAGCGGCCGATTATGCTCAGCCGTTCCCAGTAGCAAGTCTTCATCCTTAAATGTGACTGCGGCGGCATGCAAAGCGTGCTGGGCTTCTTTCATATTACTTTCCGCAAAGTGAGCCTGATACCGCTCAGGGTTTTGGAGAGCGTGAATGAGGACATCTCTAAGCTCCTTAGATAGGACCAAGGCGTCATAGATGCTCAGGAGAGACGGAAGCTTCCGGAGATGCGCCAAGACATTATAGTCCACCGAGGAAGGACTTGTGTTTTCATCGGCTGGTTCTCTGCCATCTTCTTCATTAGCGACTTGTTTTTCCTTCCCTTTTGGGGCGTTGCCCTGATTTGGCGGTAGAGCCCTGCCGCTTCTGAGCTGGATTTGATTGGCCATTGTGGTGAGCTCCTCGTCCTCTTCGGGAAAACAGAGCTCATCCTCGGAGTCGCTGCCGAGATGGATGGCATAGCAGGTCACTACTGGGATCTCTTCATTGGAGTCTTCTTCTAACTCCCCCAGAATTTCAGCCGCTTGTACAGGGAAGAACTCCTTCAATTGAATCAATGTTCTTTCCCTTTGTTCATATTCTTCAAGGGAATCGATATATTTTTGAATGGTCGATCTTCCTGCAGACTCTTTTTCACGCCGAGCTGCACTTTTCTTCTTCTTGAGCTTCTTGGATTTTGAGCCTGATGGAGCCGCATTGACAGCTGGACCGGTAGGCTTCTTCTGCCCTTCCCATTCCATCCTGGGTTCCTTCCGAAGTAGCTTTATCATCTTCTTCGTCTTATTAGATATGTACGTACTCCACGGAGGCCGCGATGAGTCCGTTTCACTTCTCAGGGCAGCGAGTTCGGCTGTCTGCTCCCAGAAGGCTTCAGTTTCTCTCTGTATAAAATTGGTGGTTGCAACTTGATTGTTCACCAATACACTTTTGGACAGCTCGATCTCTCCAGCCTTGTACTGCTTCTCGACCCAGTCTTTGAAGATATAGCAATCCTCGATCGCATGGCTCACTACTCGGTGGTACGGGAATACAGAGGATTTTCGGTCATTTTTGCTTCTTGGGGTCTTTTCGACTCCGGCAATTGTAGGCCGTTGTTCAAGGCATCTTTGAATATCTTACGGACCTTGTCCCTTCTGAAAGAGTAAACCTTGTTCTTTTTCTCCTCTAGGGAAGGCCCATCTCCTCCCAACAATGGCTTTCGAGACCGGTTAGTTTTGGATTCGGCCGCCCTTCGCTTTTCTTCATTATCAGAGGCATTGAAGACATTGTAACTGCTGGAACTCCCGCTTCTACGGTTGTCGTCCCGCTTGCTTTTCTAAGTTTTGTCTCTCTGAGAGTCTGGCGGGGACTCTTGCTTCAAGCGTTCCAGCATTTGGACTTTCTTGGTTAGCTCCTGGAATGATTTGAGGCCTGCTGTACACAAGAATGGGACCATCCAATTGCTGAGGTTCCCAATGAGAAGGCTAACGGACTGGTCCTGCTCCAGCGGCGGTTCACACTTGACCGTGAGATTACGCCATCGGGCGATAAAGTCAGTGTTACTTTCATTCTTCCCCGGCTTGGTCCTCACAAGGTTGGCAATGGAGATTTTGTCACTGACGCTCATGAACCTTTGCCGGAACAGAGACTCCATTTGGGCAAAGGTTATGACGGACCCATCTGGTATGCTCGCGTACCAGTCGAAAGCAACACCGGTCAGGCTGTTGACAAACTGACGAAGAAGGAGCGCGTCATTGCCCCCTGTATTTCCGCACGATGCTTTGAAGTGGGCGACGTGCCGATTTGCATTCCCCGTTCCATCAAATCTTCCGAACTTAGGAATGACATAGCCGCTTGGGAACTCAATCAGATCGTACTGCGCAGGATATGGCCGCCCACTACTGCCGATTTCTTTCTGAGCTTCAGCTTCGGCCACCAATGTTTTAACCTTACTGGTGACCAAATCCATTATCCGATCCTGTGTTAGCGGGATGGTGCTATCTGGGGCCAAGGCGTCCCCAGAAGCGGAATGCGGCCGGCTTTCATGCGGCTCGACCAGTCTTGGTCCTAAAGGAACAGGCATTGGCTGTCTCGGATTGTCATCACCCGGCTGATTAGTAGCGGCTTGTGCTTGATTAGGAGGCGCTCGAGCAATTTGAGCCGTAAGCTGCATCACCACGTTCGTTAAGTCGTCAATCTTCGAGTAGAGCTTGGCCATCTCTTTATCTTTGCTCCTGAGCTGTTTTCGAAGCTCTTGAAGCAGCTCTTGCTCCGCAGTCCTGGGGCGGAAAGTCGGCTCTTCCTCGCTGTCCGAGCTTGACTCTGCATGGACCGAGGGGTCTTTCTGCCTATCGTCCTCATCGAGAGGGTTTTCTTCATCTAGCGGGGGCGGCTGTTCTTGGGCGGCGGCAACCACATTCAGGCTAGATTGGGCTTGGGATGTGGTGGCCCCGTCCTTGCTTTTGCTGCGAAGGTTGTCGCTAGGGCGCCCGCCCGCCATATAGACCGTATGGATGATGTATCCGGCCGTCTTTCTATCATTGGAAGCTGATTTCACGGATCGCTGTCTTGACCCCCTTGCTTCGGTAGCTGGTAGTCGATTGAAGGCGGCTGGCCTAACCAGGTTTTTGAATGGTGCTGGCGCTTCTTTTCTGGGTTTGCCCCACTGCTTTCGTGCGGCACAGAGTGCTTGATAGACTCTTGAAGAGACAGTGTCATACTTCTTCTGTTTGGGCCGGGACACGTCTCTTTGTGGCACTACTCGGACCGCTGTCTTCTTGATTCTGGCGGTCATGGCATTTTTCTGAACCCACTTCAGAGGCTCGAAGGAATTGCTGATGCTTACGTCCGACTCAATCGTCGTCGCAGGGCAACCCTGCACTTGGAACTTCACACGATTCCATTTGGCCGAAGCCCTGGCCCTCTTGTTGGCTCGATACCTGAGCCGCTTCTGTCTTAACTTTTCTGTTCTAAGCGCCTGGCAGACTTCGGCTTTTCGGGAAGACACCGCAGACTGGGCGATGGAGGGCTTTGGAGATACGCTCGATTGTGCGTTTGTTGGAGTCATCGCTTGAGCTCGTCCGCGACATTTGTTGTTGCCCTTCGCACCGGAAGTCTTGCCCCCAGCTAGAGCGTCAGGGAATCGTTCAGACACCATCTTAAGTTTCGGTTGTGGTGCCTTAGCAATCACAACATTCGGCCTCTTGCCCCTCGGGACCGGCTTGACCACCTGTTCCGCCGGGATTTCCGCCAGATGAGCGCTTCCAGCAGGGTAGATGATGACGGAGCCAAACTGGCGGGGCGGTTCCTCCCACTGTCGACTGAGGCTTGCAGGGAGAACCACACGAGCGTTGATCTTGACCACGTATGGAATCGGGGTCACGTTGGGAGCTGAATTTGTTTGGAGAGACATTGTCGTCGAAGGTTGATTGCTGCATAGAAAAGAAAATATCATTTCAGTATAGGCAATCGATATGTATATTGATTGCCTATACTGGCGGGGCGGTTCCTCCCACTGTCGACTGAGGCTTGCAGGGAGAACCACACGAGCGTTGATCTTGACCACGTATGGAATCGGGGTCACGTTGGGAGCTGAATTTGTTTGGAGAGACATTGTCGTCGAAGGTTGATTGCTGCATAGAAAAGAAAATATCATTTCAGTATAGGCAATCGATATGTATATTGATTGAGTTCGCATGAACATTTATCCCGAAATATGGGAGGAGAGATTGGTCCCACCGGGCGTGCCAGATTCTGTAGGGTGTTTTTTCGTCACCCTATTGAGATGGGAATACGCGCATGCTTGTCAGGCGTACTACAGATTCCCCCTGCCTAGGGTAGGCCGGGGTTTAATGATTGTGGGGATCCGAATCTCCGGCAGCCGCGGACTAAGCTGCCGTTAATTACCCCTCGTCTTTGGGGCGAGGGAACCTCCGATTAACGGGTTAAACTGGTCATGCGAACTCAATGTGCAGTGTACGTGTGTTCTGTTCTGAAAGGGGGGTTTTGGATATATCGGGAGCCACGCAGAGTTTTTACGGGGGTCCCGCTACCCGGATAGCGGGCTGGGGGTCAAGGGGGCTAGCAGCCCCCTTGCGGGGTGCGGGGCAGCGCCCCAGCCCAAAAAATTTTGAGGAGGACAGTATTGTGGAGTGTGTGTGTATGTAAATATGTATACATATGTACAGATATACATGTATATATATAAAAAGGGGAAAAGACATCCAAAGGATGCGTGGGGACAGCACCCTGAGCGCCGTGCGTATGAGCGCTGCGCGCAGGTGCGCAAGCGAGCCACGTGTCGGCACGCGGGCGCCTTGCGCATGAGCGCTGCGCGCAGGTGCGCAAGCGCGCCACGTGTCGGCACGCGGGCGCCTTGCGCACTTGCGCAAGCGTGCAGGTGCGCAGGCGCGCGCGCCACGTGTCGGCACACGGGCGCCTTGCGCCCTTGCGCAAGCGCGCAGGTGCGCAAGCGCGCGCGCGCGCCACGTGTCGGCACGCGGGCGCTTTGCGCACTTACGTAAGCGCGCGCCACGTGTCGGCAAGCGGGCGCTTTGCGCACTTGCGCAAGCGCGCAGGTGCGCAAGCGCGCGCGCGCCACGTGTCGGCACGCGGGCGCTTTGCGCACTTGCGCTGCGCGCTGCTAAAACAAATTTCTCAGAAGAGAAATCAGAGAGGAGTTGGACTCCTGAGTTTTTTTTTTTTTTTTTTTTTGGTTTAGTGAACGATGTTCTTCTTCCTCCTGTTGCTTGCTGGATCTTGAAGATCAAGAGATGTGAAATCTCAAAATCTCTTCTTTTTCAGATCTAATGATAGATCCAAGTTCCCCTTTGTGGGTTTTGTGGTGAAAACTAATTTGTTTTGAAAAAGGAAGAGTAAAACTCTTGATTTAATTCAAGAGAAAGAAGAAGGTTTTGGAACCTTGAAGATGGAAGAAAGAGCTCAGCTCTGAGACCTTTTTTTGGAGAGAGAAAAAAATTTATGAGATATTTTCATTATCTTTGCCTTTATAGGCCACACACTTTACACATAGCCCCTTGGGCTTCACAAAATGGCATTTTGCCTATCCCATGGCTCATGTGCCATTTCTTTTTGCACATAAGCCATGGGCTTTACAAAAATTTGGCTTTATGCCTATTTTTCCTTACATTTGTCCAAAAATAAAATAAAAGAAATACAACAAAATTATTTATTACAAAAATTTTATCTTGGCGTGGGGGAGGCCGGCCGCTTCATGTTCGGGCTCGACCCGGGCATGGGCCCCACTGGGTCTGGGCTTGGGCCCACTTGGCTTGGGGTTGACTTGGATTTTGACTTGGTCAACCGGGGTGTAAATTTTTACCCCAACAGTAAGTACAAGTGAGGAGGGAGGGATCCGCCCACGAATCGTGAGACGAGCCTTTTAAAGTTACCCAAGCTCACTTGCCTAGCCTAGACACCACAAAGTCAGTTTAGATAAACGATCGATGTCCATGACCAATCGTGCTTTCATTTTATTAAAAGATTTTACTTAGAAATGTTTACAACTTAAAGCTTTCAATAAAGGTTATAAAGATTAGGGTATTTTAGTGAAAAGTCCTGTAATTTCATATTCTGTATTTTTGATATTTATCAATTAGGGTTATATTGAGTGTGTGTAGGGGTAGGTCATTACCCCGTGACTTATATTAAGTTTTGGTGAAGTTTAAAGGTAAAACATGCTATGTTAAACTTAAAGGTATTATAGCGCAAGAATACGGTATTCGAAAACGTTATCATTTTATGTGTGAAATTTCATTCAAAATGGGTTCTACAAGTTTAGTGATCAAGATAAACCTATTTAGGAGTGAGGGAAATAATTAAACTAAGAAAAATGAACTTCATGATATTTTTATGAAAAGAGTACGGTTTTGCAAAGAACTTATCATTTCATATGAAAAAGTTTGATTAAATTGGTTTATGGGTGATTAATAGTCAACATGAATATGGGTAGATAGTATGTATTAGGTGACAAGTGGAAATTTATAGAAAAACCGAATCGGAAATCGGTTTGTCCGATTTCCGTCGGGTTCCAAAAAGTCGTATTTTTATACTTATAGAAAAGAGAGATAGTGGGGTTAGGACTTACGGTTTGGACAAGCTAAGGAAGCTAAGGGATGTGATGGTTGTCGATTCGTCGAAAACGTCGCGAAGGTTCTGATCTGGTCGCCGGAATCCGTCGTCGATTTCGGCAGTGCTTCGCTTCTCGCTCTTCGTACCGAGTTCTCGAGAATTTGGGAGAGTAGACTTAGAGTGGTGAGGTGAAATGGTAGGGGGTAGGGGTCTTTATATAGGGCTAGGCTAGGGTTAGGGTTAGGATAAAAAATATTAAAAGAAAATATAAAAAACATTAAAAATTCATTAAAAATCATTAAACCTAGGAGTAAAAGGGATTTATTGGCCAAATCAAAACCGATCCAGGTATAATAAGTGTGCAAGAGGTTTGACCAAGTCAAGAGCCAACTTTTCTCAGTTGGTGACTCGGCCGTCCGGCCCAGTCCGGCCGGCGGCGCCGGACCGAGTCGGTCGAGTCGCCGATCGGCGGCGCCAAGTCAAGGGTGGAATGGCCGGGGGTTTTCCTGAGGAAAAACTTGGTATTTTTACTTTTTGTTGTCCAGTACATATTTTGGGAGTTATGGCCTTTTTACCGTTGACTTCCAAAAAAAAATAAATACAAAAATAATGTGGGGCATGGGATTTGAACTCTGGTGGCTTGGTTCAGCAGTGCAAGGTATTACCAATGAGCTACAAGCTCCTTCTTGTAATTATTGTAAGGAATTAGATACTTAAATTGTTTCCAGCAACATTAATACTCCCAGTATACACTATATTTAAAGCAAATTTTTGGTATATAAAATTGGAGTTGTTACAATCTACCCTCCTTACAAAAATTTCGTTCTCGAAATTTACAACTTTTATTTAAGGACTAATTTACAAAAAGGTGCGGATATCTTGCACGCATCTCATCCTTCCTTTCCCACATGGATTCTCCTGGAGTGTCTTTCCTCCACATTACCCGGACCAAATTAATTTCTTTGTTCCGAAGTGTCTTCACTTTCCTATCCAGGATCTCCACAGGTTGTTGCTCACAAGACAAATCGGGCTGTATCGTGAGTTCAGAATGATCAAGTACATGGCTGGGGTCATTCACATACCTTCTGAGTTGAGATATGTGGAACACGTTATGCACTCCTTCCAGTGAGGGTGGAAGCGCTAAACGATATGCCACTTCACCGACTCGTTCGAGTATATCGAACGGTCCAATATATCTCGGACTCAACTTTCCCCGTCTTCCAAATTTGATCACTCCGCGGTTCGGAGAGATTTTCAGAAATACATGATCTCCTGGCTAGAACTCCAAGTGTCGTCTCTTCGCATCAGCCCAGTGTTTCTGTCTATCTTGGGCTATGCGCATTCTTTCCCTGATAGTACGAACCACATCGACGGTCGCTACTATCATCTCTGGTCCAAGGAGTTCTCTATCTCCGATGTCGTCCCAACTTAATGGCGATCGACACTTCCTTCCATTTAATGCTGCAAAAGGTGCCATTCCTATGATTGCTTGGTAGCTGTTGTTGTACGCAAACTCCACAAGATGCAGGTGATCCTCCCACGATCCTTTGAAGTCGAGCATACATGCTCTGAGCATATCCTCCAAGATCTGAATAGTTCGTTCCGACTGACCATCTGTTTGTGGATGATAAGCCGTGCTGAAGTTCAGACTTGTTCCCAAGCTAGCTTGCAGATTTTGCCAAAATTGCGATCGGAACCTGGTGTCACGATCGGAGACAATGCAGACTGGTACTCCATGAAGTCTCACAATTTCCTGTATGAGTTCATGGGTATCAGAGATAGTACAGTATGAAGAGTTTAAATCTTAAATTAGATTATTACCTCCATGTACTTCTTCGCTAATGTCTCAGTTGATTGGCCAACTCGCAATGGGATGAAGTGAGCCGACTTTGTGAGTCGATCCACAATGACCCAAATCGCATCGTTACCCTTTGTGCTGCGAGGAAGAGCAGTTACAAAGTCCATCGTGATGTGCTGCCACTTCCATTCTGGAATTGGTAACGGTTGAAGTAGTCCTGCTGTCCTGTGATGTTCAGCCTTTACCTGCTGACACACCAAACATTTTGCGACACTCCTGGCTACTTCACGCTTCATTCCATGCCACCAATAATTCTAACGTAGATCTTTGTACATTTTGGTACCTCCAGGATGTACTGAATAGGGAGAGCTGTGAGCTTCTTTCATTAACTCTTCCCGAACAGGACCCTTTGGTACACACAATCTGCTGCCGTATCTCAAAGATCCGTCTTCATGAATGATGAAATCTGTTCTGAGTCCATTCTCCACTTGTTCTCTGATCTTTTGCAACTTAGCATCGCTGGCTTGAGCTGCTTTGATCTAATTGACAATATTTGATTGAACTTGCAGATTCATCAAATTTGAAACATCACCTGGCATGACTAGTTCGATCTCCATCTGATGTAGGTCTTGCTGAAGCTTCCACTGAGCGGTGAGATTCATTGCTAATGGTTGGCGACTAAGAGCATCAGGTACTACGTTTACCTCTCCTGGATGATATTGCAAGTTGATGTCGAAGTCCGCCATGAGTTCTAACCATCTTCTCTGCCGCATATTCAACTCCTTCTGAGTAAGCACATACTTCAGACTCTTGTGATCTGTGTAGATGTTCACTCGTTCACCAAGTAAGTAGTGGCGCCAAATCTTGAGAGCAAAAATGACGGCTGCCAACTCCAGATCATGCGTCGGATAATTGCGCTCATGAGTCTTCAGTTGTCTTGAAGCATAAGCCACAACCTTACCGTGCTGATGTAGAACACATCCTAGTCCCTTACCGGATGCATCACAATGTACTTCAAATCCTCCAGATTGATCCGGTATGACGAGAATAGGTGCAGATGTCAGTCTTGATTTGAGTTCTACGAAAGCTTGCTCGCATGTTTCTGACCACACAAATTCTTCATCTTTTCATGTGAGCTTGGTCAGGGGTGTTGCTATCTTCGAAAAGCCTTCAATGAATCTTCTGTAATATCCAGCTAAGCCCAAGAAACTCCGAATATCCTTCACTGATTTTGGTGTAGGCCATTCGCTGACTGCTGAAACTTTTGCTGGATCCACAGAAATCCCTTCTCCTGATACGATGTGTCCAAGAAAACCAACTTGTTTTAGCCAAAACTCGCACTTGCTGTATTTGGCGTAAAGCTTATGTTGTCGAAGTGTTTCCAGGACAATTCGTAAGTGCTCCGCATGTTCTTTCCGATTCTTAGAATATACCAGGATGTCCTCGATGAAAATGACAACGAACCTGTCTAAATACTCCCGGAAGACTTGGTTCATAAGGTTCATGAAGATTGCAGGTGCATTGGTCACTCCAAATGGCATTACTAGAAATTCGTAATGTCCATAGCGAGTTCTGAAAGCTGTTTTGTGAATATCAGCTTCCTTGACCTTCACTTGATGATAACCTGAACGAAGATCTAGTTTAGAGAAGACACAAGATCCACTTAGCTGATCGAATAAATCTTCGATGCGCGGAAGTGGATATTTGTTCTTTATAGTAACTTCGTTCAAGGCCCTATAATCGATGCACATTCTGCATGAACCTTCCTTCTTCTTTACCAATAGTACAGGTGCTTCCCAACTTGAAGTGCTAGGACGAATCCATCCTTTCGCCAGTAATTCGTCCAACTGTGTTCGAACTTCCTTCAATCCTTCCGGACTTAGTCTATACGGTGCTTTGATTACTGGTTGTGCTCCTGGTACTAAGTCAATACTGAATTCAAGAGCTCGATCGGAAGGCAAACCTGATATATCGTCAGGGAATACATCGTCGAACTCTCGAACTACCTCCGGTCTTGATTGTTCCTCTGCCTGAGCTGCTGCAACTACTGCTTCCCTTGGGTTTGCTTTATAAGTACTTGGCTCCAGGGTGCGATCTCCACTCTTGAAGTAGAAGACCGGATGATCTGGAATCTCAAATACTACCCTCCTTTGACGAAGTCGATGGTAGCATAAAAGGTTCCAATCCAGTCCATTCCTAGAACCACATCGAAGTTTGGTATGTCCAGTACCTTGAAGTCGGCATAAAACTCTCGACTGTAGACGACGACTGGACACATGCTGTATCCCATAGTTGCCTTTAGAACACCATTTCCAGAACTGACGTTCCAGCTGGATACAAGCGGTGAGACTGGAATCACATGGGTTCGGACAAACCGTTGCGACATAAAGCAGTGGGATGCTCCAGTATCAAACAGTGCAAGTGCAGGTAGTGAAGCTACTAGGATTGTACCTAAGGTATATGGGATAGGTTTTAGGTATAGGGAAAGTGTGCAGGTAAACAAGACTAAAAGATAAGTTTGAGAAATAAGATTTACCAGTGATGACTTGGCCAGTGGCCTCAGCTTCTTCCACAGACATCATGAAAGCCTGACACTTCGGCACATTCCTCCTGGCCTGAGGAGCATTCCTCTGAACGTTCCTTTGAGCTTGATGGAACTGTCGAGGAGGTGGTACAGCTTGTGGTCCCCTAGGTGGTGCAGGCAGTGCAAGTCTGGTAGCAGGTGCCTGAAGAGCTGGTTGTTGCTGATAAGTATTTGCTGGCCTTGGTGCAGCAACTGGGTTCTGCCTTTGGGGACAAGATCCAATATCATGAGTGGCTGAACCGCAAACTAAGCAGAGGCGGTTGGCTCGACGGCAGTCCTTCATCATATGTCTAGTTCTCTTGCAGTAAGTGCAAAAGGCTGGGCTAGGACGATGAGTTGGTACTCCGGGTCGCCTCGGCACGAAAGATGGTCTGGACGTGGCTCCACCTGCTATCTGGTTGGCAGGGCGCTTGACTCCTGCAGACTGAGGTCTGCCCCTCTCTTTTATCACTGCCTCATAACTGCGAACAGCTTCTAGGGCTTCCTCATGAGTCAAAAACTTTCCTGTGACTAGAGCAGCCTTGATCTCTGTGTCCAAACCTTGCTGAAAACGACGGGCTCTGATCTCGTCTGTCGGTATCAAGTGTGCCGCGAATCTGTTTAAAGATTGTGTTAGCTGTGTAGTATGTGATATTTTAAAAAAATGAACTATTGTGACATATCTTACCGGCTCAACATAGTGAACTCAGCATCGTATTCATCTACCGATTTCTCCCACATTGATCCTTGCTGTAGATGAATAAACTGCTGCTCCATAGCGAACCTGGCAGTCACAGGGAAATATTTCGCGTCAAACTTCTCGCAAAATGTCTTCCATTCAATTTGCTGTGCTAGACGGGTTTCTTCCGCCTTCCACCAATTGCGGGCATTATCCGTGAGCTGTAGTTTCGCTACACGGACCCAAGCGTCGTCTAGCACTTGAGCTGCTGCCAGATCGTCTTCGATGCTTTGTGCCCATTCTTCCACTTCAAGAGGGCTTCCTTTACCAGAGAACTGCTTTGGGTGCAAAGCCCTGAATTGCTTTACTCCCAGTGCATCGTTATCAGGATGGCTCAATAGTTGTTGCTGTCCCTCGAGAAGACTGCGGATCATATCAAATAGCATTGTTTGCTCAGTGGGTGGTGCCGGAACAACTGGTGTGAGAGGTAGTGCTGGTGGGGTGTTGTTAACGTTGGTGCCGGTGTTGTTCGGGGAATCCATAACCCTGAAGAAAAATTTGGATTAGGACAGATTCAAATACATGAAATGATAAGATTCAAGGAATAGAGATTTGCAAGTTTCAAAGAACATGAATTGTAAAGAATGTTTTAGTTGCTGGTTCTTGTGTTATATTGCTTAGGTTGTTCACGCAGACCAGAACTGCATGACAGGGATTCATACAGCTCTGACCTGTATGGGCCACCAACAAAACCTGTCACGCCCCGCTTCCCAGTGTACGGCGAAGTGGACGCGACGAGGTCCGCTACGTATGTACTCAGAAGTACATACGCTAAGCGTAGCTAAGCAATATAAAATAATCACAAAAGACAAATCATATTAAAATAACAGCAACTTTTATTAATAACATTCTTTGTACAATGCATGAAATGAAAATACAAATGGAATGAAAAAGAAATGCCTAAACAGTGGCATAACAGAAATGAAAAAATACTGGAAAGAACAAGGTACAATTATCTAGAGCTCTGGGTCTTCTTGGAACTGCTCCAAATCTTCACCGGTGGGCTCGATCTCAGCTTGGTCCAACGCACCTGACGACATTCAAAGAAGAAAGAAATAGAATGTTGTCAGCGAACAAATCGCTCGGTAAGTCCCAAAGAATAAGAAGAATGAGAATGACAGAGTAACCGTATTTTCTAAAGTATTATATTGTTGAATATTATGGAACATTGTTTAACGCTGTTGTTTGTAGCTTGGTACAGAAGGATGCCAGTGTATACGAGGGGGATCTCTATATGCTAGAGATCAGGGCAAAAGGAAAGTACAAGGAACCGTTATGCCACGGTACAACAGCAATAGGATTCAGGTTAGGTGTCTTAATCTGACCACCTCGTGCCACCTTTAACACCTTCCGTATCAATCTACCCCTTTAAACCCCGTAGTGTTTTAACAGTATTGTAGTATTGGAATATGTAAATTGAGTGACTGACCAAAACCATGATATCAGTAAACATGTTGTAACTGTGTAATCAGGAAAATGGAATATCAGGATAATGGATGAATATCCATGGTTTGATTCAGTCAAAAAGAATATATTGTTAACTGGATTCCTGGATTCATGTATTCAAATTGTATTGGAATATAAAAGAATATAGATTGACTTGAATCATATTCAAGTCAGAAATTAGTCAGACTCTAACCCGAGTCAGACTAAAAGAAAGATAAATTTGAAATTCAATATTAGTTAGGGGCCTTATTGTAATTTGTGAAACTTGAGGGGGTTTTATGTAAAAAGTACTTTTGTATAGTTTTCAAAATACACCTCAAGTATTTAATAATCGTATTTATTATTATAATAAATGTGAATTTTATTTGTGTTATTCTAGTGAATATATCCTAATAAAAGTATTAATTGTTTTATCTGAAATTCATGGTATTTTAGCGTAAATTTTAATCTTGTAATTTTTTAGGAAAATGTGAAAAATTTCATATTATAATAAAATAGGTGTTTAAATGATAATTATATATATATTAACACATGAATAATTTTTAAATGAATATTTTATTTTCAAAAATCTCATTTTCCTTAATTATCGTATTTTAAACCTTTCGAGACCGAATGCTCCTTGCGGAGGTCTGAATCTCGCACTACTAGCCTGCGGGTGCACGATGAACCGTACTATCCCTAACAAGTTCCCCAAAAGTGGGTTGTAGCGGCGCTTTGCTTAGGTTTAACAAATACTTTTCATTTGGAAAAACGGTTTTATAAATATGGGGTATTTAATCGCAAAAAGTATAGTTTTCCGTATTTTAGTTGTTAGGGTTTCCTAAGCCAACTAGCCTACTTCTAAGGTCTAAACGATAAGTCATTAGAAGCCTCAAATCGCCTCTTCACCGCCAATTGTGGCCAGGTAAGTACAAGTGAGGAGGGAGGGATCCGCTCACGAATCGTGAGACGGGCCTTTTAAAGTTACCCAAGCTCACTTGCCTAACCTAGACACCACAAAGTCAGTTTAGATAAACGATCGATGTCCATGATCAATCGTGCTTTCATTTTATTAAAAGATTTTACTTAGAAATGTTTACAACTTAAAGCTTTCAATAAAGGTTATAAAGATTAGGGTATTTTAGTGAAAAGTCCTGTAATTTCGTATTCTGTATTTTTGATATTTATCAATTAGGGTTATATTGAGTGTGTGTAGGGGTAGGTCATTACCCCGTGACTTATATTAAGTTTTGGTGAAGTTTAAAGGTAAAACATGCTATGTTAAACTTAAAGGTATTATAGCGCAAGAATACGGTATTCGAAAACGTTATCATTTTATGTGTGAAATTTCATTCAAAATGGGTTCTACAAGTTTAGTGATCAAGATAAACCTATTTAGGAGTGAGGGAAATAATTAAACTAAGAAAAATGAACTTCATGGTATTTTTATGAAAAGAGTACGGTTTTGCAAAGAACTTATCATTTCATGTGAAAAAGTTTGATTAAATTGGTTTATGGGTGATTAATAGTCAACATGAATATGGGTAGATAGTATGTATTAGGTGACAAGTGGAAATTTATAGAAAAACCGAATCGGAAATCGGTTTGTCCGATTTCCGTCGGGTTCCAAAAAGTCGTATTTTTATACTTATAGAAAAGAGAGATAGAGGGGTTGGGACTTACGGTTTGGACAAGCTAAGGAAGCTAAGGGATGTGGTGGTTGTCGATTCGTCGAAAACGTCGCGAAGGTTCTGATCCGGTCGCCGGAATCCGTCGTCGATTTCGGCAGCGCTTCACTTCTCGCTCTTCGTACCGAGTTCTCAAGAATTTGGGAGAGTAGACTTAGAGTGGTGAGGTGAAATGGTAGGGGGTAGGGGTCTTTATATAGGGCTAGGCTAGGGTTAGGGTTAGGATAAAAAATATTAAAAGAAAATATAAAAAAACATTAAAAATTCATTAAAAATCATTAAACCTAGGAGTAAAAGGGATTTATTGGCCAAATCAAAACCGATCCAGGTATAATAAGTGTGCAAGAGATTTGACCAAGTCAAGAGCCAACTTTTCTCAGTTGGTGACTCGGCCGTCCGGCCAAGTCCGGCCGGCAGCGCCGGACCGAGTCGGCCGAGTCGCCGGCCGGCGGCGCCGAGTCGGGCCGAGTCAAGGGTCCAATGGCCGGGGGTTTTCCTGAGGAACAACTTGGTATTTTTACTTTTTGTTGCCCAGTACTTATTTTGGGAGTTATGGCCTTTTTACCGTTGACTTCCAAAAAAAAAAATAAAACAAAATAAATACAAAAATAATGTGGGGCATGGGATTTGAACTCCGGTGGCTTGGTTCAGCAGTGCAAGGTATTACCAATGAGCTACAAGCTCCTTCTTGTAATTATTGTAAGGAATTAGATACTTAAATTGTTTCCAGCAACATACATACTCCCAGTATACACTATATTTAAAGCAAATTTTTGGTATACAAAATTGGAGTTGTTACATACATTCTCGACTGGATACTATAATACCATTACCCATATGTATTTCCCATCCCTTGGTCAATGGTTCATATGGTATGGAGTGTCTATCGACAAAATGTGCAAATTTGAAACAGTGTGATGCTCCAGAATCAAACAGTACTCTAGCTGGCATAGAATGTACGAGTATAATACCTGTAACAACTTCTCCTGAGGCCTCTGCCTGCTCAGCGGTCAGGGTGAAAGCCCTCCCTTGACCGCAGCCTGTGTTGGTTCGCCTTTGTTCTAGTGGCCTCTGTTGTCGCGGTCCAGACCCTCCCTGTAGCTCTGCTCGCTGAGGACACCCACTCACCCGGTGCTGGTTGGATCCGCAAATTAAACACTGTCCTTTGGCACGACGGCAGTCCTTCTGGGTATGTCCATCCCTGTGGCAGCAGCCGCAGACTAAGGCATTACTCTGTGGACGATGCTGGGGCACGAAGGGACGCTTCATCTGTGTCGTTCCTGGCCTATGAACCGGTATGACCCCTCGAGACGGTGTGTGAGTATGCGCCGGAACAACTGGGTGCCTCCTATCACTCGAGCTGGGCCCCCTGAATTTACTGATTAGTTTCTCCTGAATTCGTGCAGCGTTGAGCACCTGCGCGAAGGTCTGCAATTCGAGTGACGCAATCAACTATTGCAGCTCAAAGTCAAGCCCCTGTAAGAAACGTCTGGCCCTGGTGGCCTCTGAAGTGACCATACATGAAGCGAACGGGTTTAGCCAGTTGAATTCTACCGCATACACGTCAACAGGACGGCTGTTCTTCTTCAATAAGATAAATTTCTCTTCCATTTCTGCCTTGGCGGTGGGGGAAAAGTAGTGGTCTAAGAAGCACTCTTTGAACTTACTCCACTCGATCAGCCCATTGAGTCAAAGTACGGGCTTTGCCCTCCAGCTGAATCTTTCTTACATTCACCTTCTCTTCATCAGGTACCCGTGCGGCGGTCAGTAGGTTCTCCACATTGACCAGCCATTGTTCTGCCTAGAGTGGTTCGGCCAGTCCCGTAAACACAGTTAGGTGTAATCTCCGAAAATCTAACACCGTGCCAGTCCTAGCGGGCGTAGCTGGTGTAGCGGTGTTCTCGGGAGCGGTAATGAGAGCGGTAGATCCCCTTAATGCGGTAATCGCCTTGAGTCCTTCGGTAAGTATCTCCGCCTTTCTCTCTTGGGCTTCCGCGAGGGTCGTTAGTGCATTCAGGATACTCTCTGTGTGATCCTGAGAACCAGAGTCCGAGGAGAGATCGTTCGGTGAAGTCATATCACTGAAAAGCGAGAAGTAGTGAAGTGAACATATAATAAAGCGTAGTTAATGTTATCCCTTAATATTAAGTCTGGCTCTGATACTAACAAAACCATGTCACGCCCCGCTTCCCAAAATACGGAATACGAGAGGCGACTAGGCCAGCCATGCTCCTACGGTCAAGGATAATCCCGCCGTAGTCACACTTCGGCTTCTAGCATTGCATGGTAATCAGTAATTACAACACAGAAGTAAAGAAAACACATTACTAGTTTATTACACCAACTTTCACTGTTCATAGTTTACAACAGAATGAAATAAAAGAAACTACTAACCAAGTGCGAATATAAGGTTGATTTATGGAAAGCGGTAAAAGTACTGAAGGCACGACCGTCTAGATCTATGCGAGCTCGAAGGGTAGGTCTGACTCCTGAATTCGGCCCTCTTCAAACTATGGGCATGCATACTCAGGTCGTCAGGCCGACGCAATAGCAATATTATAATAATCATTATAGACAAGAAAATACAAGTAATAAAAGTGGAGATAATAAATGCAGGCAATCAATATGTCACTAACTGATACAATGTATGATCTGTGTCCCTATCAGTCTCTAAGTCACTTTAAAATCGAGTTGTGGAGAGAAGTGATCATGTTTAACGAGGGTCCCATACGTACCTGAGACTACGGCCCACTATCGCCCGGGACATAACCCTGTCAACCGGACCGCTAGGTCCAAACCTAATATATAAAAGTCGCTGTTCGAATGATCATCCTCTAAATCACTGACCTCGCTAAATACGATTTCCTTTCCACTTCGATTTCCCCCCTTTTCTCCAGGTTTCACTATTTAGGAGTATGGTCTAATTGTGTACAAATACGCATCAATAACACGGTATTATTCACTATTCACTATATTGTCACTATCACGAATCACATACTTTTCTCTGGCGTACTTGACACTCCTAAACCGATACCATTCATGATCGACAATGCATTGTACACTGAAACTTAATGATGACGCGCACTATCGCTAGAGGTATTACGGTCGGGTATAATATGTACATTTATGCCGCTAAACAATCATATGCAATGCAAGTTATTATGCGTCTTATGATCTTACAAAAATCGCATTAAATCATACATTCAGAATTTAGTAAAAAGATATAAAATCGATAGCAAGTAAACTCAGTCAGATGTTCAACGAAATTGGTTTCAAGTCAATCGGGTTTTGGGTTCATAATTTACGGTCGTTTCATTTTAAGTGTTCGCTACTGGAAATTCAGTTTCTGAACTGAAAGTCCATTTCGCAACACAGTTTTCACCTTGATAGGATCAAAATTAAGCGATGCTATAGTTGTAAAAAATTTAGGCTTATCAGTTAGGTTTACAGAGAACCATACGGATCGATAATATCCATGGTGTAATGGAAGTTATGCATTGTACAATAAAGGGGTATACGATCTGTCCCTGTTTGGGACTGCTATTTTTCTGTTGATTTAAAATATAATTTAAATGGTAAACGACAGTAAAAACGAATGAGACCACTTTCAATGGTTATATAACAGATTTATATTTGCTATGGTATAGGGTTTCCTCATCATAACATTTTCTTACAGCAGGGTGAAAGTATTACAAAACGAGAATCGACAGCCAGTGCTGCTCTGGACTGCAGTCCAGAACCACACTCCGAACCATTTTCCACCACCTTTTTGGCATAGAAACAGATTAAAACTCTTATGGGGTTCTAGGTCAAAGAGTCGGCTTCGATATGAGCCCTCGACCTCAACATTCCGATTTGTAATCAATTAACTGTGATTTTTACAAGGTTCGGGTACGGGAAAATTTCAGTTTTAACGGGTCTGAATGGGAAAGACCTATCACGTCATTAAAGACCGTATTTTCCAGCCAAATCATAACACAACATTCGTTATCACTCGGTCCATCCTATGTGATTAGTTTCCATCAGTTTAACGGGGGTTTTCAATTCGGGTTTTGCATCGAACACTTGTATTACATTGGTTCGCACAAAAAGTATATATGAAATTTGATTGATAATTGAATTGAATAGGTAATATTACCATGAAGCAAGCATTATACTTTCCTGACGACGTATCGACGAAGGTTCGGCAGCGGCAACGGCGCGATCGCGTCACAAACGCGGCACGGCAACTCGACTTGGCTCGAGCTCGAGTTCTCGGCAGCGACGGCTTGGTTGCTGGGGTCTTGATGGCGAGGGTGGTGGTGGTCGCTGTTGTCGGTGCTCGATGGCGAGGCAACCGGGGTGGTTGAGGTGGTCGCCGGCGATAGAGGGCTTAGGTGGTAGTTAGGAGTTATGGTTGGGTGACCGGTTATGGGTCGGCTTTTGGTTGCAACGACGAGGTGCTCGGGAGAGGAGGTAGGGTTGACGCGGATGATGGAGGGAGGTGGCCGGCAAGGTTCGGTGCAGGGGTTGGCCTGGGCTGTAGTGGTGGCTGGAAGAGGAGGAGACGGCGAGGTGCACGAGAGAGGAGGTGGGGTTGAGGTCGGGGTGCAGGTGAGGTGAGGAGGAGGGAAGTGGAGGAGAAAGTGGTGGCGAGGGTGTTGAGCCGACGAAGAGGGTTGCGGTGGCTGGAGGAGGTTGATGGCAAGGGAGGAGCTCGAGTTGGAGGCAGTGGGGAGCTCAGGGGTCGGCTGGCGGATGCAGAGGGCAACAGCTGGAGGCAGGGAGGTCACAGGGGCGAGTGGTGACGGTTGGTGAGCATCGATGGTGGAGGCGGTGGCTGGCACGCAGGGGGGGCAGCGGGTGTTTTGGTTGATCGGCACTTAACGAAGGCGTGGGAATCTCGAATGGAGAGCCAAGGAAGAAGAGGGAGGGGTGGAAATAGAAAGGAGGGGGTGAGAATAGAGGTGAGAGGGAGAGAACATAGGTGAGGGTGAGGAAAAGAAATGTCATGCCCCGCTTCCCAGAGTACGCTAGATTGGGCACGTGACATAGCCAACCATGCTACCTGTGCGTAGGAAGTATCCATCCACAGTCACATTACGGCTGTAGAGATATCAAGAACAAGATAAAACTATCTAAAACATGTCCATAATCCAGAATAACAGGAGTCAATAATAAATAAATGCGGAAGCAAATGATCCAATACAAATAACTGAAAAGTGTGTCCCATAATGCGGGCTCACATCAGGAAATAAATGCAGGAAATAAAACTAACTACTACTGAACTCACAGCTCAGCCTGCTGGCTGAAGTACTCTTGCTCGGACTGCAACAGCGGTACGGAATCTGGGCCATGCAAAACCCACACGTCAGCGCGTCATGTCATCAAGTAATATAATATGAACAGTGTAGCAGGCAATGTAATATAAACATGAATACGGCAAGAATAACAATAATATGAATCATACCAGTACAGGGTAGCATGCAGTGGGTAATCTAAACTGTTCTATCAGGTTTTCTATTTTAAAGTCTTTGAAATCAATTTGAGTAATCCTCCATGTAACTCAAAGGATATGTCCCGTTACCCCCTGGGACCACGGATCAGGAATATGTGAACCAATAGTGGTTCTGTCCCGTTACCCCCCGGGACCACGGATCAGGAAAATGTAAGAGTCACGAATGGCTCTGTCCCGTTACCCCCCGGGACCACGGATCAAGCAATACCCTTTTAAGTTATACTTTAGTTTACACTTTTGATTTCCCCATACCCCCAAGTTGTGTATGTCAAGTCAGGTATTCAGTAATCAAGGACTAATGCCAACACAGGATCAGGTAAAAGCAGGTTTGTCTGGATAGACAACAGGAACGGTCCATGAGGACTACATGTCAAGTTTGTTGGCATTAGACACAAGATCAGGTAACGGGTCGAGTCATGGTACATCGGTCAAGTCAACAGTACACGGTACCATGTCAGATATAGTAGGAAGTGTAACAGGTTATGTCAGGAAGCACAAGATGTCATGTGGGTGCTCATAATCAAACTAACATAAGCATGTGTATAAATAAACAAGCATGAGTACTATCAGAACAATAAACTGGAACATGTAACATGATATACAAATAGATATAATTTCAAGGACATGGATGCACAGTTATCGATTAGGGTTACATTTATAGTTCCAATATTAATTAGGATGCAATTTATTAAACGTGGAGCGTTAATATCACATTATTATGTAGTAATGTGATCTATGGATGCAATTATATGTATCTTAAACGCGATGGATGCAAACGGGTATCCGAAAAGTTATAAAACTATAAAATGGTAATGTAGGATGTACAACTAAGCAATATGTGATATAAATATTGATATAATAATATTAATATGGATAGCATATTCAAAGCGATTAATAACTAAAAAAGTAGTATTGATTAACCATGCACAAGAAAGTTCCGTTCAGAAATTCAGCGTCACCCTAATTTGTAAAATAGCTTAAAAATAACAAACGTTCTCCAAAAGAGACGTGTCTTATACCAAAACAAAGATAATTCAATAAGGTTTTCATTTTTATAAGTATAAGCATCTCAGGTTGTTCCTAAAAAATGTTATAAACATTCGAAGTTGAAAGTTTGCTGCTGGAATTTCCCTGGACAGCAGTTTGGAGACATTTTCATTTGCATTTTACGTTATTTAAACAATTTATTTTGCAATTAAATATTTCATAGAGTTATAGTATTCTGAGTTAGCTTCGTAACGAACTAAAGAACGTATACTAATGATTTTTTTATTATTTATAATGAATTTTATAAGATAAGGTGTACAGTAAATTTCAGATTTGTCATATCCGATTTTTCAACGACGTTTCATGTGTAAACTATAATATTTTAAATATATATAATATGATAAAATGCAGATTATAAACTAATTAAAGATAATAATAAGAAATATTACGACGATGTATATTTTAATTGATATGGATGCAGTATAATGTAATCTAGTATGTCACAAGAAAAGTTTTCATGATCTAGATTTAATATGATATAAACGGATGCAAACGGAACATCGAAACGTTATAAAATTAAACATGGGGCACTAGATTTAAATTATAGGTATGGTATTTATTTAAATAGGTATAAAATGAATTATATAGCATGTAGCAAGATTAACTTGCCTCGATAGGTCGCGAATCGGGAAAACGGAACGTTAACGGTCGGCGGGGAAAACTCGCGACGGGCGCACGGTTCACGGAATGAACCCAAACGACGAACAAAGGAACCACACTGGTCGGGGTACCTCGCTGGAACGTCAAGAAACGTCACCGGCACGACGGAATTCCGGCAACAAAAGAACAGTTAAAAAAAATAAGAAACGAGACATGAAGTAAGAAGAGAAAGAATGATAAAGAGAAGTACGAGAGAATATATGAGGGGGAGATAGAGAGAGAAAAAGTGGAGAGGGGGAGAGGGAAAGTGGGGCCCACGGGGTTAAAGGGGAGGTTGCGATTGGCTGAGAGAATAAATTAAGAAGGATATAAAAGATTGTAAAAATATTATATGGTTAACTTAAAGATTTAAAAGATAGGTAATGAACAGTAAGATATCAGGTTAGTTAGAAAAATATATGCGATGGTTTTAATAATATTAAAATTTGGGATTTTGGCGCCAAATAAAACATTTCCAAATCGCGCCCTGGTCGAGTCCAAAAATTTGAATTGAAATAATAGGATTTTAAGCGGGATCCAAATTTTAAAATTAAGTGTTTTATGATTAAAAAGCATACCCCCAAAACGGACACACGTACGTGCACGTAGCCATCCAAACTCGTCCGTTTCACTGAACGGGACGAGAACAAAATGCACGGACGCTACCACGAGGCTAGGGGTGTCAAGTAGGCCATGATGAATACTTTCAATTTTATTTTAGATGCCAAAATTTGTTATATGCAGAAATGAATTTACCGGGTAAAAATTTACAGTAAGCAACAAACAAGCAAGTTAAATGAAATGAGTACCACATTATGCTCAAACAGTAACTGAAAATAGTAGCATTGGGCTCGGGTGTTACATTATACCCAACTACAAAAAGAATTTCGTCTTCGAAATTCCAAGAATACAAAGATAGATAACTACAAGAAAAGGTGAGGAAACTTCTGCCGGATTTCATCTTCTCGTTTCCAAGTGGACTCTCCATGCGAGCGATTACCCCAAGAAACAAGCACAAGAGGGATAACCTTGTTCTTAAGAACCTTTTCTCTTCGATCCACGATTTCAATCGGTCGCTCCTCAAAAGTCAAGTCTTCTCGTACTGTTAGCTCCGAATGATCCAAAATGTGTGTTTCATCTCGACATACTTACGGAGTTGAGATACACGAAACACATCGTGCACATTTGCCAAGGACTGTGGTAACGCCAAACGATACGCTACCTCACCAACACGCTCCACGATCTCAAGGGTCCAACGAATCGAGGACTAAGCTTTCCTCGACTTCCAAAATGAATCACCCCTCTAGTCGGTGATATCTTCAAGAATACTAAATCACCCACGGTGAACTCCAGAGGTCTTCTTGACGTATCTGCCCAACTCTTCTGTCGGTCCTGTGCTGCCTTCATATGATTTCTGATAGGGTTAACCTTCTCAACTGTCTGCACAACCAAATCTGGTCCCAATAATCTTCGTTCACCGACATCGTCCCAACAAACAGGTGAACGGCATTTACGACCATACAAAGCTTCAAATGGAGCCATCTGAATAGTTGCCTGAAAACTGTTGTTGTAAGACAACTCCACCAAAAGTAGATGATCCTCCTAAGACCCCTTGAAGTCTAACCTGCATGTTCTCAATATATCCTCAAGAGTTTGGATCGTTCTCTCCGACTGACCATCAGTTTGAGGATGATAAGCTGTGCTAAACTTCAATCGAGTCTCCAAACTTTCCTGTAAACTCCTCCAGAAGTGTGATAAGAACCGAGTGTCCCGATCGGACACGATGCTCACCGGTACTCCATGCAATCTTACGATCTCCTGCATGTACCTCTCTGCCAAAGTCTCTGTTGATTGACCAACCCGAAAAGGAATAAAGTGAGCTGCCTTGGTCAATCGGTCAACAATTACCCATACTGCATTGTTGCCTTTTGGACTCCGCGGTAAAGCCGTCACGAAATCCATGGTTATATGTTCCCACTTCCACTGAGGAATCGGAAGTGGTTGCAATAAACCAGCAACCCTTTGATGTTCAGCCTTAACTTGCTGACACACCAAGCACTTTGCCACAAAGCGAGCAATCTCCCGCTTCATGCCCTCCCACCAGAAATGCTGTCGAATATCTCGATATATCTTTGTGCCTCTTGGATGTACAGAAGAAGCTGAACTATGTGCCTCCTTCAAAAGCTCTTCACGAACATCACCCTTTGGCACACACAAACGGCTACCATACCTCAACGAACCATCATCGTGGATCAATAAATCTGTTCGTAGCCCGGCTTCAACCTGCTCTCGAAACTTTTGCAGTCTAAGATCCTGCGATTGAGCTGCTTTAGTATTCTCGATCAAAGACGAATGTACTTGCAGCTGCAACAACTGTCCCGTAGAACGCGGTAGCACAACCTCCAAGTCAAATCTTCGAAAATCTGCGACAATCTCCTTCTGCGTAGTTAACACCTGAATTACTGGTAACCGACTAAGCGCATCCGGCACAACATTAACCTTCCCCGGATGGTACTTAAGATCAAGATCGTAGTCAGCCATCAGCTCCAACCATCTACGCTGCCTCATGTTAAGCTCCTTCTGTGTGAACACATACTTCAAGCTCTTATGATCTGTAAAAACTTCGACTCTTTCGCCCAAAAGGTAGTGTCTCCAAATCTTCAAAGCGAAAATCACAGCCGCAAGCTCCAAGTCATGAGTTGGATAATTCTTCTCATGGGTCTTCAACTGTCTTGATGCATGCTACAACCTTCCCATGCTGCATCAAAACACATCCCAACCCTTTCCCAGATGCGTCGCTGTGAATCACCAATACTCCGGAATTGTCTGGCACGGTCAGAATAGGGGCGGTTATCAACTTCTGCTTCAACATCTCGAAAGCTAACGCACACTTATCCGCCCATACAAAAGGTACCTCCTTGCGCGTAAACTTGGTCAACGGCTCTGCCAGACAAGCAAAGTTCTCCACAAATCTCCTGTAGTATCCGGCTAATCCAAGGAAACTTCTTATCTCAGCAACATTCTTTGGAATCGGCCAGTCTCGAACTGCTACAATCTTTTCTGGATCGACGGCAATTCCATCGCCAGACACAACATACCCCAAAAACCTTACTTCCTCCAGCCAAAACTCGCACTTACTCATCTTCGCATACAATTTCTCCTGTCTCAACGTCTGCAGTGCGATCTTCAAATGCTCAGCATGCTCTTCAAAACTCTTCGAGTAAACCAGAATATCGTCAAAGAATACCACAATGAACTGATCCAAGAACGGTGAAAAGATTCGGTTCCTCAAGTCCATGAATACTGCTGGCGCATTCGTTACTCCGAAGGGCATCACTAAGTACTCGTAATGTCCATACCGAGTTCGGAACGCCGTCTTGCAAATATCTTCTGTTTTCACTCAGACCTGATGATATCCGGATCGCAAATCCAGCTTCGAGAATACCCTCGCACCACTAAGCTGCTCAAAAAGTTCTCCAATGCGAGGGATAGGGTACTTGTTCTTAATAGTCACCCGGTTTAATTCTCGATAGTCGATGCACATCCTTCTTGTGCCATCCTTCTTCTTTACTAGAAGAACTGGAGCTCCCCAAGGCGAGTTACTGCTTCGAATCCAACCCTTTTCAAGCAATTCAGCAACCTGTTTCTTTACTTCTTCCAACTCTACTGGCGCCATTGGATAATACGCTTTAGATACTGGCGCTGGACCAGGAATAAGATCAATTGCGAACTCCACGTCTCTCCTCGGCGGTAAACCCGATATATCTTCAAACACGTCCATAGAATCACGAACAACAGCCGGCTCTTTACTTTCATCACTTCCATTGATGCAAGAATATTATTTGTCGGCCTAGCCCTAAACTCGACTGGCCCGACAGAAAAACTCCCCTCCATCCCAGATAAACTCTGCTGCTCTCGGCTGCCGCAATTACTTGTGAGAAAGTGGTCAAACCCAGGGAGACAATCTGCCTCTGGATGTCCACGTCCAGGCTGCGCATGAACCTCCGTGCCCTGTCTGCATCGTTGGCAACTAAAGGTCCAGCGAAACTACTGAGTCTCGTCCATTCTGCTGCATGCACATCTACGGGTGCTCCCTTCTGCTTTAGTCCGATGAACTTCACTTCCATTTCCTCCCGTGCAGTCCGCGGGAAGAACTTCTCCAGGAGACTCTTCGAAAAATCCGCCCACTTGATCGGCTTGGGCAAACGGTTCTCCTCAACAAGCCACCATTCTCGGGCGTAGTCCACTAGCTGAATGCGTACCACAACAACCTTTTTGTCATCTGGAATCTGTGCCGCAAAAACCAAGTTCTCTATGTCAACTAGCCACTGCTCCACTGGCAATGACTCCTTTAAACCAGTAAATGTAGATGGACCCAACCGCCTGAAATCTGCTACGGTCCTTACTCGGTCAACTGGTCTAGCTCCAACATTGTTCACAGACTGCTGAACGATATGCAAACCTTCCCGAAATGAGTCCGCTTGCTGCTGGATCAGCTCGGTCTGTTTCTTTGATTCTCCAGCATTCCTCTTATCACTCCAAGCATGGCGGCTTCATCCACACGCCTCTGGTATGTCTTCAATTTCTTACCGGCCATAATCCTGAACTCAAAATACCCAACATTAGCATGATGATAGATTCTGAATATAGATCAAGGCTAGAACTCCAAGATACTTAAATAGAGTACCGCATTATAACTATGCCGCGGTATCATAGCCACAATTACATAACTCCATCCAAGTCGCCTAAGTCCTAGAGATAACAAGGAATCAGGTTTTCGAATCGATATGCAAAGGAAGTTTGCACATCGTAAAAGATATAATCAGGAAGAATGTGATTCAAGAATGGTAAAACGGTCAAGGTGGCAGGACATGTTTCCTAAACACGGGTATTCTGATTCGTGTATTGGGTACAAAACCCAACTACAAAAGAATCAACCCGACTATCCTATGTCTCTGATACCAAAAGAACCATGTCACGCCCCGCTTCCCAGAGTATGCTAGATTGGGCACGTGACATAGCCAACCATGCTACCTGTGGGTAGAAAGTATCCATCCACAGTCATATTACGGCTGTAGAGATATCAAGAACAAGATAAAACTATCTAAAACATGTCCATAATCCAGAATAACAGAAGTCAATAATAAATAAATGCGGAAGCAAATGATCCAATACAAATAACTGAAAAGTGTGTCCCATAATGCGGGCTCACATCAGGAAATAAATGCAGGAAATAAAACTAACTACTACTGAACTCACAGCTCAGCCTGCTGGCTGAAGTACTCCTGCTCGGACTGCAACAGCGGTACGGAATCTGGGCCATGCAAAACCCACACGTCAGCGCGTCATGTCATCAAGTAATATAATATGAACAGTGTAGCAGGCAATGTAATATAAACATGAATACAGCAAGAATAACAATAATATGAATCATACAGTACAGGGTAGCATGCAGTGGGTAAACTAAACTGTTCTATCAGGTTTTCTATTCTAAAGTCTTTGAAATCAATTTGAGTAATCCTCCATGTAACTCAAAGGATATGTCCCGTTACCCCCCGGGACCACGAATCAGGAATATGTGAACCAATAGTGGTTCTGTCCCGTTACCCCCCGGGACCACGGATCAGGAAAATGTAAGAGTCACGAATGGCTCTGTCCCGTTACCCCCCGGGACCACGGATCAAGCAATACGCTTTTAAGTTACACTTTAGTTTACACTTTTGATTTCCCCATACCCCCAAGTTGTGTATGTCAAGTCAGGTATTCAGTAATCAAGGACTAATGCCAACACAGGATCAGGTAAAAGCAGGTTTGTCTGGATAGACAACAGGAACGGTCAATGAGGACTACATGTCAGGTTTGTTGGCATTAGACACAAGATCAGGTAACGGGTCGAGTCATGGTACATCGGTCAAGTCAACATTACACGGTACCATGTCAGGTATAGTAGGAAGTGTAACAGGTTATGTCAGGAAGCACAAGATGTCATGTGGGTGCTCATAATCAAACTAACATAAGCATGTGTATAAATAAACAAGCATGAGTACTATCAGAACAATAAACTGGAACATGTAATATGATATGCAAATAGATAAAATTTCAAGGACATGGATGCACAGTTATCGATTAGGGTTACATTTATAGTTCCAATATTAATTAGGATACAATTTATTAAACATGGAGCGTTAATATCACATTATTATGTAGTAATGTGATCTATGGATGCAATTATATATATCTTAAATGCGATGGATGCAAACGGGTATCCGAAAAGTTATAAAACTATAAAATGGTAATGTGGGATGTACAACTAAGCAATATGTGATATAAATATTGATATAATAATATTAATATGGATAGCATATTCAAAGCGATTAATAACTAAAAAAGTAGTATTGATTAACCATGCATAAGAAAGTTCCGTTCAGAAATTCAGCGTCACCCTAATTTGTAAAATAGCTTAAAAATAACAAAAGTTCTCCAAAAGGGACGTGTCTTATACCAAAACAAAGATAATTCAATAAGGTTTTCAGTTTTATAAGTATAAGAATCTCAGGTTGTTCCTAAAAAAAGTTATAAACATTCGAAGTTGAAAGTTTGCTGCTGGAATTTCCCTGGACAGCAGTTTAGAGACATTTTCATTTGCATTTTACGTTATTTAAACAATTTATTTTGCAAGTAAATATTTCATAGAGTTATATTATTCTGAGTTAGCTTCATAACGAACTAAAGAACGTATACTAATGATTTTTTTATGATTTATAATGAATTTTATAAGATAAGGTATACAGTAAATTTCAGATTTGTCATATCCGATTTTTCAACGACGTTTCATGTGTAAACTATAATATTTTAAATATATATAATATGATAAAATGCAGATTATAAACTAATTAAAGATAATAATAAGAAATATTACGACGATGTATATTTTAATTGATATGGATGCAGTATAATGTAATCTAGTATTTTTCACAAGAAAAGTTTTCATGATCTAGATTTAATATGATATAAACGGATGCAAACGGAACATCGAAACATTATAAAATTAAACATGGGCACTAGATTTAAACTATAGGTATGGTATTTATTTAAATAGGTATAAAATAAATTATATAGCATGTATCAAGATTAACTTGCCTCGATGGGTCGCGAATCGGGAAAACGGAACGTTAACCGTCGGCGGGGAAAACTCGCGACGGACGCACGGTTCACGGAATGAACCCAAACGACGAACAAAGGAACCACACGGGTCGGGGTACCTCGCTGGAACGTCGAGAAACGTCACCGGCACGACGGAATTCCGGCAACAAAAGAACAGTTAAAAAAAATGAGAAACGAGACATGAAGTAAGAAGAGAAAGAATGATAAAAAGAAGTACGAGAGAATATATGAGGGGGGGATAGAGAGAGAAAAAGTGGAGAGGGGGAGAGGGAAAGTGGGGCCCACGGGGTTAAAGGGGAGGTTGCGATTGGCTGAGAGAATAAATTGAGAAGGATATAAAAGATTGTAAAAATATTATATGGTTAACTTAAAGATTTAAAAGATAGGTAATGAACAGTAAGATATCAGGTTAGTTAGAAAAATATATGCGATGGTTTTAATAATATTAAAATTTGGGATTTTGGCGCCAAATAAAACATTTCCAAATCGCGCCCGGGTCGAGTCCAAAAATTTGAATTGAAATAATAGGATTTTAAGCGGGATCCAAATTTTAAAATTAAGTGTTTTATGATTAAAAAGCATACCCCCAAAACGGACACACGTACGTGCACGTAGCCATACAAACTCGTCCGTTTCACTGAACGGGACGAGAACACAATGTACGGACGCTCCCACGAGGCTAGGGGTGTCAAGTAGGCCATGATGAATATTTTCAATTTTATTTTAGATGCCAAAATTTGTTATATGCAGAAATGAATTTACCGGGTAAAAATTTACAGTAAGCAACAAACAAGCAAGTTAAATGAAATGAGTACCACATTATGCTCAAACAGTAACTGAAAATAGTAGCATTGGGCTCGGGTGTTACAAGAAACATGTGATTTTAATTAAAAAAATTTAAAGAAGAGAGAGAGAGAGAGAGATAAAGGGAATAAAAATTAAATTGTTTTAAAGAAATTTATGTGTGTAGGATTTGGGTTTAAATTAGGGTATCAAATTTTGAATTTTGAAAGGAGAAAAGAAGGTAAGTAATTTGAATATAATTTGTTGTTTTAAAATAAGGCTTTAGGTTGTTGGGCTTGAGCTCAAGAAAATTTGAAGGAAAAGTGTGGGATTTAAATATGGACTTGGGGTTAGGGTTGGGTTCATGAGAAAGAAAAAATAATTAGAATATACTATAAAATGTATAATGGGTAAAAATATTTTATTTGAATAAAGGTATTGGCGTAAATAAATACCGGGTATTATACTCCCAGCTGGTCGTTAGCCAAGTAAATGGCGAATTACCAGACATGCAAACCGGAACTGATCAGGTGTGGCGAAAGAGAGCAGCAATTGCCGACGCAAATCCACTACTACACCCTGGAAAGCATACCACGTGCGGAAAATAGCAAGGCAGATGCGTTAGCCAAGATCGCTAAAGAACTGGCCGACGAAAACCTCGATGATGTAAAGATCATTGTGCAAAGTCGCCGGATTCTCGCACTAGCAGAAATATCTCCGGAGACGTCTAAAGGAGAGGAAGCAACCGAACAAGAGGCCTTCCAATTGGAGGATTAAGAAAGGGCGAAGTATTGGAGAGAAGTCTTCATAGACTACTTCAGATCCAATAGAACGCCCGAAGACGCGTCGTCAAGACATCAGCTCATGAAGAGAGCCCTGTCTTTCGCCTTCGTCAACAGTACTCTTTATAAGAGATCATTCGATTATCTATGGCTGAGATGCCTAGGACCAGAAGAAGCAAAAAGGGTCGTTCAAGAAACTCATGATGGACTCTACGGATCCCATCAAGCTGGGCCAAAGATGAAGCTGAAAATCAAAAGAATGGGCTACTAATTGCCCACAATGGTTCAGGACTGCCTCGAATATGTGAAGCAGTGTCACTCATACCAAAGTCACGGGGAATTCATCCATCAGCATCCAAATCCGCTACATCCGACATTGGCTAGTTGGTCGTTCGAAATGTAGGGAACCGATATAATCGGGCCCATCGAGCCAGCATCGTCAAGGGGACATCGGTTCATATTAGCAACAACGGATTACTTCTCTAAATGGGCAGAAGCAATACTGCTAAGAGAGGTGAAGACGGAGAACATCCTCCATTTCTTCAAGACACACGTCCTCTACCGGTTCGGCACTCCGCGGCGGATATCTCTGATAACGGGCCAGCCTAGAGAATCCATAAGATCAGCCGCTTCGCACGGCAGCATAAAATAGATTGGAGATATTCTTCAATTTATAATCCCCGAGCTAACGGTCTAGCTGAGGCTTTCAAAAAGGCCATGACAAAGATCATAAAGAAAACGGTGTCTAGAAATAAAAATGACTGGCACGAGAGATTGCATGAAGCTCTCTAGGCTTATCATACTACGTTCAGGACGGCCATGAACACAACGCCATTTGCGTTAGTATTCGGCACGGAAATGGTACTTCTCTTAGAGATAGAGCTACCCTCTTTACGAGTAGCGGTTCGATACAAGCCGACGGACGAAGAGAATGCCCATTTTCGGCTTGAGGTGCTAGATGCCCTTGATGAAACTCGTCTCATGGCACAGCAAAACCTAGAAGCTTACAAAGAAAGGATGACGCGCTCATGCGAAAAATTGACTAGGACGAGGACATTCCGCCAAGGTGAACACGTGCAAGTCGTAAAAAGACCTATGATCCCCAACCGTGCCAAACGGAGGAAATTCGAGTCGAACTATGAGGGCCCGTACATCATAGACAAGGTCTACCAAGGTGGAGCCTACTTGCTCATGGATATGCATGGCGAAAGACCCTTCCGGCCAATAAATGGTCGGTTCCTAAAAAAATACTGCGCCTAAAGAGTCACGGCCCAGGTCAATGATAGATGACGACGCCTATGTCCGCTCGCTGTCTTCTTGAGTCAAGACTCTAAGAGTAGTACCCAACAGTACTCCGTCTCAAACATGGAGAGCAATGGACCGCAACATCCTTAAACTAGCTACGGACTGTAATGTCCTCAAACTAACATTGGACCAAAATATCCTTAAACTAACAATGGACCGAGATGTCCTTAAACTAACATTGGACCGAGATGTCTTTAAACTAACAACGGACCGAGATGTATTTAAACGAACAATGGACCGAGATGTCCCAAAACTAACAACGTCGCCTCAAACACGGCGATAGTGGAATGCAAGTCCACAAGTCCCAATGGTGAGGACTGCAACTCAAATTCCACCGGCAAACGGATGGATCACATGCAGCGAAAATATTCTCGAGAGTTCCATCACGCAAATAAAAAAGGTACGTCCACAAGCGAAATGGGAACGGATGAAAACCCGAAAGGGCGCCATGAGTAAAAACAACAGGACTACCGGCGAGTTTGTGAAAACCCGAAAGGGTGCAATCTTGTTAAAATAAAGACACTTACAAGGTCCTCTCGATCCTGTGAGGAGAAAATACCCGCGTGAGATCCTTACGACTCACAAGGGAGAAACACACTTAGGGATCCCCTCGATTCCTAAGGAGAAATTACACTTACAAGATCCTCATGACTTGTAAAGAGAATCCCCCTTATTAGACCCTCACGGCTTATAGGATTTAAAAGCCTTAAGTTACAGGAATCTGAACCTTTTCTTAAGACATCACATCCCCCAGTTTGCCCTACAAGCTGTTCAATATTGACCCTTGTATACAATCCACGGGCACAAATAAACGTTTCCATCACCAAGTCCCACAAACGACGAGGAATGTCCTCATGTGGCGAACGACACTTGTATGACCTCTAGACTTATAAGGAGAAAATACTTTTTTAAGATCCTTACGACTTATAAGAGAACATACACTTAGGAATCCTCACGATTCATAAGGAGAGAAAAACGCACCTATGAGATCCTCACGACTCGTAAGGAGAAACATCTTCATGAAACCTTCACGGCTCATGAAGTCAAAAGCTTTAGTCGACGCGATCCTAACCCTGTTTGCTAAGCCACCTTTGCTCGAGCCGACAAAGGAAAAATGATGATTCGCTCCTGACAATGTCCCAGTGGTAGCGATGCTGATGCCTAAATCGGCATCAAATGCCAAATCCTTTCACGGCAAATGAAGATTCGCTCCTGGAAATATCCCAGTCGCAGCAATGCTGATGCTAAGATTGGTATCAAGTCTTAAGTTCTATACCCACAGAAAAAAATCGGCGAGCCAAAAATGCATATGAAATAACCGAAATGATTGAGCAGCTTGCAACAAAAATCAGCAAGTAAAATATATGCATACAAAAATAGCCGAAATGATTGGGCAGCTCACAATAAAAAGCAGCGAGTAAAGAAAGAAAAATAGCCAAAATGATTGGGCGCTGCGAAAAAATAGCCGAAATGATTGGGTAATCACGACTTTCGCGATATAAAAAGCTGAAATGATAGAGCATCGCAGAAAGAAATAGAAAAATGAAACTTTGCCCTGCATGAGAGATCACATTGACCCATGTATACCATCCATGGGCACAAACGAAAAGGGAACCATATTGTCCCATCAGGCTCCATCAAAGGGAAGCCAGATCTCAATGGCTACATTTACAGCCTAGAGATCAAAAACAGCGTTCTTCCTCCCTCCAGCAGGATGCAGGCGCAACATCAACAAACGAAGCCATGGCAAAGTCCCCTAGATCTAAATCTCGACGGTTCACAGACATCCTAGAGATTACCTGTAAGTCTATGGTAGCATCCCGGCCAATAATCTGAGGTAAAACGCGGAATAAAAACTTTTTCATAAACTGGCGCTAACATAGACTGTAACCCGGATCGTGCCATTAACACTAAACTAGCAATCTAAAAAATTATAGAATGGCTTTACCGATCTATCCGTGTCCTTCGGTCTTTAGCCATCATCCCACGCTCCTCGCGGCATCTCTGATCTCGCTCGATCTCCGGTCTCCTCGTCAAGGTGGCACCACGTCAACGGATCTTTATACGGGCTACCGCCTCTATACCGAGGCAACTCGGACATGAACTTTGCTAACCGACATGTCCAAGATTGAAGTAGAGAGAGTGTAGAATATTTTGTCTCAAGACACCCAAGCCATTGGGTGAAGGTTAATTGAAGTTGCCATGAAAGGAATTTTGTGAGCAAGGATTTTGCAATGAGAAAATTGAAATCAGCCCATGCTCAAAATGTTTCTCTGCCAATTCTTTAGTGCTCGGCCAGAAATAAAGATTGCTGGAAAATAGGGGGGTGACCACAAGCAATCCTTATCTTTGCATAAATATCCAAAAGATCTTAAGCTAGACTAAGAAACTATAATGCACAAAGAATGAGTCACAAATTCTAGAAGCAATAAACCATGACTCATCCAAATGAATCCTCCCCTCCCCCTTCCCCAAAAAAAAGATTTCGGCCATCAAGTGAAGAAATGTTAATTTGGCCAAAAAAAGTTATATCAACAACAACCATGATTAAATATTAAAACTAATGTTTAATCGAACGGAGAAAAACTGGCAACTTCAAAAAGCAATCCCGTAACAAATTACAGGATTACCCCACAACTGTATATACATACCCGCATTTGTATTCCGACCGAATACAAAATGCAACGGGACAAAAATACTCCTACACATTATAATACTAGAATCCGGCTTAAACCAAAGCCCACCAGTATTATCTGTCCAAACCATGACACGTGCCCAAGTGCACGTGCATGTTCGAACCCTGCCATAAAACCATACGGCCTCTACAACATTTCGCCCGAACTTGGGAAACTATCTGTGGGGAACTCTAAAGACTCGTCAATACTCTAGCAGTGGGTTTAACCACAAGCCGTCAGTGGTACTAGCTGTACGTAACGGCTGCCGATGTATTGACCGAAAGGGAAGCCGATGAGCGAACTCATCCTGGAACCCTACTGAGCCTATCAGTGACAATATCCGTACAGTCCGGTCCGTTCGTCTATGAGCATCGCATATCGGGCCTAGGGGGCTGGTAACGTCAGACCCCCAATAGCGGTATAAGTCGTGTCGGAGGGTAGCCTTGAACACCCTGAGAAACAACTGGAATATCTACCAGTAATTCTCACCTGCCTTGGCCAAGGACTTGGTGTAATGGCTCTCCTAGACACAGCGTGATCTCACCCCCAATACCGGGAGAGACGAATCCCCTGCCGATCCGCTCACTTGCCTCCATGTGGCTCGAGACTGTACCCAACTAAAACCTGTTTGCACGACTCTTTTGAGCCGTGGTAGGGTAATAATCAAAGCACAGTGGGAACTCACACGTGACAAATGACGATCTCAGGTCGATGAACTAACCTGTACACATGTCACCTGGAAACTGCTATCTGACGCTAGGTATAATACCAACTAGCAGGTTCCCGGCGAGTCCTGTTCGGTGCACTCATAACCCAATGAACACCTGTATACATCTTAGGTGAACCAACTGACACCAATGGCTTGTGAGACCGGCCACCGCCCCTCGTCGGGGTCTCAACTGTATACACTAGTCTACTCCGGAGTATCGATGCCCTGTCTCGAAACTCCCACGACTAGGGACCACTTTTAAGGATGTGCTTATGGACTACCCAACTCTCACGTATATGATCGCCATCATACTGTTGGTAGTCAAGAAAGAATCATAGGGGCTCTATCAACGTGTAATAGTGAACAGTAATGTCACCTAAAGCTGTACACGACTGATAAAGGCAAACCAAATAGCATACTATCATCTCGAGCAAGACTGTCCTACTGGTATAGGTCATCCTCAATCATTGCAATCACGTGCCTGCGATCCAATAATTGACTTTGAGGGCACTATATCCAACAATCTCCCACTTACACTTAAGGCTAATTATTGCGATGTCGCATACTCACAGCCCGTGTGATACCGAACACCCAACTCCTCTACTAATCAGTTTCACAAAGCTCGTTTGCAAAATTATTGTCTTCGAGAAATAGCCTCAGTGAGTGGATCCGACCTGATGTTTCTTTCTATATCTCTCTTAATCTCAAGTTCGCAAAGAAAGCCATCTCCCGAATTGAGTAATACCTGTCTTAGAATATGTCTAGATGTCTGATGGGACCAAGTTCATAAATGAACTCCAAATCCAAACTTCTTAGACTGTATCGTCAACTGAACTGAATCAGTACCCTGCACCATGCCTCTTACAGTATCTGCCTTGACCACCTGTCCAAACTACTGCCCCTCGTCAGAGGAAAAACTATAACTCTGACAATCACTCTGTCATCCATGTCATCTTGGAAGCCTGGAATGATAACCGTCTCCCGAAGGAGGCTGCCATCATCAAATCCCTAAAACATCCACTTATGTTCTAAAACTGCTTCCGAATGTTTCTCCAGGATTGGATTAATATCAACCTATTGCATCTAGTTCAAAAACAACATCTGGTGTGGTACTTGACATCTCATGATCGACTCAATTGCCTAAGCAAGTGATCTGCCAATCACGCACATCCCTCTCCCCTTTAGTCTGTAAGACAAGTTTAGAGAGGGTGACTCCATCACCTGCAGGTACACCACCATGGCAGGAGTCATCTATTCTAAATATCTTTAGAATACTGTCAAAATACCCAGATTGGGAAACTACCCAAATCTAGATCTAAAACCATAGATCTAGTAACTAGAATGTCAGATATTATATCTATATCCTTTGTGGAGAAACAACTATGTGACAACCACAGTATAACCAATCGTAGTATAGGAGTTTTACTTCCTACTCTGTGTATTTCATCCAAATACCAGGACATCACACCCTACTACCTTCTTAACAGATCCATCCCCTATTCCGATGAAGTCAAAGCCATAACTGTCACATCAAAATTAGATAATCTATCTCCGCTATATCTACTTTAGTCTATAAATAGACATAAGCTACTTGCCCACTATACTTTCGCTGCTTCCACTGACCACAACAACCCTCTGGCAGAATTATATATACGTGCACTTCTAAAGCTAGTTTAGAACGACGCTATACTTAACTTCCTGCCGGGTCTCATAGTCTGGAACAACAGTAATGGCAAGTTTGAGTAAAAAAGAACCTCCCTGTCACCGTCCTTGAGGCTACCGCAGTACCTCTCAGGTGTCTGAGCTTACCCACCATATCTGCGGAGTGGCTAATGGAATGTCAAACCTGATTGAATCTTTATGTTCTATTAAATTTTCCGTAATCGTCTGTGGTTCTGGAATCTCTTCCAGTTCTACCATACTCCCACTACTGTTTTCTGAAAAAATCCATTTTACTAAAACTGTGGCGAGTCAAGAACAATATCACCATTGATCTTCCAGATGGTAGAAAGTCAACCCTCATCATAGCCTGGGCCAACCCACAAACTGCCATTACAGAAACGTGTCTTGAGTTATCCAGAGTCTGGTTTTAAGCATAAGCCGGACAACTCCCCGTACCTTAACATCATTAAGATATGAACCATTCTATATCAAATATAGAAACTTTGGCACTTATTTAATTGGAACCAGATTCAAATCATGCAGCTGTCTCCAGTGCATGTCAATTTAATGGAGAGAGGCTAATCAGCATTACTCAACTTAGGAGTTCATCCATTTATGAGTAACCCGAAAGTGAAACAAGTTTCTCAAAACCATTACTATCAACTGAATACCAATCACAAGTATCTACATCTTCGATCACCTTGAAGAATCCGGATACTTGCGACACCTGGTTCTCTACTTTATTCTTGTACCTATAACTTCTCAAAACTTAGACCTAGTATTTCTACGAAACACTTGTCTAAAAACTAGAGAAACCACAAGTAAACAGAATATAGTACGAGGACCAACCCCTCTATCCTGATGGACACTGGACAATATACAATACTCTCTATGAGTCCCCTGAGTCGAATAACTCAAACCCTGTGCGTCGTAGGTTGAAAACTGTACCCAGGCGATTTCCTCAAATATCACCAATTACAACGAATTCCGATATAATGAGGATGATCACCTAATTCCAAATAACTTACTCCCATTCATCATCTGAAAAACCATACAGATACGAGAATCATACCTGGTAAATACATACCCTGGAGCAAGTGTCTAATTGGGAAATCAGTTTTCCTTTAACAATGCACAGTGAAACTGAAACATGAAAATATTTCGAAGGGGTATCCGGGTATTCCTAGTAATGCTTCTTCCATAATCCAATTCATGACTGTAACCGTATATTTCGTTGCCATCTCTCCAAATCCCTTTATTTGTCTTTAGTCATTACCTTCTGTACACTATCGTTAGGCTTCGTGGTTTTCTTCCTTCCCTACCGTTCGGCACCAGCCTATGGTTTGGAAGAAGACTATCCAATAAGCGTAATAGGTGTACCCTCCTAAACCAAGGAGCACTCGCATCCTAAGAGAAGGTGATGATAAAAGACAACTGAATAATACCTTATTCTATTCCTCCTGAACCGGAGAAAAGCAAAGGTGAAATAGGAACGACGATGATGTACGCAGTTTGGTCGTGAATGATAGCAGTCACAATTTACTTTGCCCTCTTTCTAATCCCTTCATATGTCTTTACTTATTACCTTCTGCACACCCTACTTAGGCTAATTGGTTTTCTCCTTTCCCTACCTTTCGGCACCTGCCTATGGTTTGGTAGAAGACAATCCAATAAGCGTAATAGGTGTACTCTTCTAAACCAAGGAGCCCTACCAACCTGAGAGAATGTGATGATAAAAGACAATTGAATAAACCTATTCAATCTCTCCTGAAGCTGAATCCATCCTCGAAGAAGTCCCTTCGAGTTCGTATATAACCATACAATGGATTTATCCAATGGAAGTGGATGTTCGTAGTAATACGGGGTGTTCTGGAGAAATGCAAAAGGTAAAAGAAAGAGCAGCAATGACTTATGCAATTCAGACAATCCAAAAGCCAGTATGTTTATAAGAAGGTTCGGTTAAGTTGGTCACTGAGTCATAGTCTAGGGTCGGTCAATGGTCGCTGCTAAAGAGAGAGAGAAAAGAAACACTCTGCATGCACTCTAACCTAGATCAGAATGGTTATCACTTTATCTAATCAGGAAACCTTCCACTGTATCGTCAAATTCTCCTCCAAACCTGAAAGAAGAATTAGTCAGGATCGCCCGAAGAGTAAACCAACTCATCAGTGGGAATCGGGATCCAACTCTCATCGTATGAAAACGTGAAGGAATCCACTCACATTATCACACACCAGAAAGTATGCGCATGCCTGCCAAGTTTCAGTTTCTTTAGAAACTTCCGATGTGGATTTTTACCCCATGCACTTATGACCTTGACAAAGGCCAACAAATCATAAGTCACATGTCAAGTTCTACCCGTCATTGTCCAGGTTAATTTGAACCCACCCGTACATACCCTTGATGAAGGCCAACAAGGTAATACGACTGTCCCAAACCAACGCATCTATCTATGCAACAGAAAGGTAACAAACAGCTACCATTCACTATGCCTTGACGAAGGCCAACAAACATAGCATGAATACTAAGTGCTACCCGTCTAAAATGACGGAGGGCTACGACTGGTTTTTGGCGAAAAACCTTTAACGTAATGAACTTGATCTCGTTGAAGGAACCTGATAGCTTTTTACACAAATATAGTGGCGAAAACCTTTGCTAAAGAGGTCACTCCCGGTAAAGGGATCTCGGCCCTTTCTTCATGGAATGAGGTGCAGGATATTCCAACTGAATACCGCGATGCAAAGAAAAAAGTAATCGACTATAGTGAAGTTATTACCCTGACGCAACCTCTGCCCAAGGAATCACTCCCGGTGAAGGGATCTCGGGCCTTGCCTCGTCGAATGAGGTGCTGGATATTCCAACTGAATACCACTATGCAAAACAAAAGAAAACGACCTTGTAATAACACTTTTGAAAACTGTTCCAACAACGTCAAACAGGTTTGTTTTCCTTTTTCATTGATCAAAATCAACGCAGTCACATCAATTAATCACACCAAAAAAGAACGAAAATATAATATACGTATATGCCATCTGCATTCGCCACTGGGTCCCGTCATCACCCGTTAGGTTACTTAACTAACGACAGAGCGGGAACTGGACTAGCGCGGGTGCAAAACATATACAACATCTACTAGTATATATACCAATATACAATAATCACTCCAGGCGTGATAAATAAAACATTACAGAAAAGTAATAAGCATCACAGAACAATACAGATAATCTGGGATCCCCGGGTTTCACAGAGCCGCTACTGAAACCCGACGTTCCCCTGGTCGTGTGGATAGCCTGTGCAATGAAACCTAGACCCCTACGGGTGCGGCAAGTTACCCGCCAAAACCTGAAGCGAGGCAGCCCCTACAGCAAAGTGAATGGACCACCCAGCACTTCACAGAATCCGGTAACTTTAGCACCCCTCCTTGGGTCAACCTATACCCCCTACGAGTGTGGAGAATAGCCTGCCAATTCTAGAGTGAGGTCCCCTCCCTCTCAAAGCCATGAGATGCGGACCCGTTGCCCTCCAGAACCCGGCTATCCGTGTACCCCATCATGGGGTAATCTTAGTACAGAAAAGAAAATATGTACAATGGGTACATCGACCTCAACCCAGTCGTGCCCCAAAAGAATAATATACAAACAGGCAGTGACGGCAGTACACATGTCGGACGCTCACCCCGCAATATCAAATGTACAAATAAATCCAAACAGCACTACCATTGCACGCAAGCTATCCACCACGACAAATCCGCAACATCACAGCACAACACAGAACATCGACGTGAATGTCACGTTCACAAACCCGTCTAAAATGGCTATAGAAATTAGACAAGATTTACAGCTCGAATGACATTCACGGTGGGAGATTTAATGTAAGTACTATAAACTAACACATTTAAAATTCTGATCGATAAAACATCCCGAAGTGGTCCCCAAGTACAAATCAAGTACTCAAATAAATCTGGGCCCAAACAAAATATTCTAGAAACCACAATTCCATATGAAAGACACCCAGAAGAAAAATGGTGCACTGAAGCCCAAAAACGGCGGCTGAACTGCGGCAAACCCATGCAGCGGTTTTGTGGGATCAGTCTACCAAATTTCTTCTGCCGTCTTAAAAAAGCCTGCTCGATTTTCTGACATACTCAAAATAAATTTTAGACGACAAAAAAATTTCGACAGAAACTTTAAATTTGGAATTGCAGTTTTGGAAATTTCGTTCGATCGATATTTTAAACATGTTAGAACAAGCTAGTAAAGGTTAATGGCGTGGCTCTGATACCATGTAAGTCTACGGTAGCGCCCCGGCCAATAATCTGAGGCCAAATGCGGAATAAAAACTTTTTCATAAACTGGCGCTAACATAGACTGTAACTCGGATCGTGCCATTAATACTAAGCTAGCAATCTACAAAATGATAGAATGGCTATATCGATCGATCCATGTCCTTCGGTCTTTAGCCATCATCCCACACTCCTCGAGGCATCTTTGATCTCGCTCGATCTCCGGTCTCCTCGTCAAGGTGGCACCACGTCAACGGATCTTTATAAGAGCTCCCGCCTCTATACTGAGGCAACACGGACATGAAGTTTGCTAACCGACATGTCCAACATTGAAGTAGAGAGAGTGTAGAATATTTTGTCTCAAGACACCCAAGCCATTGGGTGAAGGTTAATTGAAGTTGCGATGAAAGGAATTTTGTGAGCAAGGATTTTGCAATGAGAAAATTGAAATTAGCCCATGCACAAAATGGTTCTCTGCCAATTCTTTAGTGCTCGGCCAGAAATAAAGATTGCTGGAAAATAGGGGGGTGACCACAAGCAATCCTTATCTTTGCATAAATATCCAAAAGATCTTAAGCTAGACAAAGAAACTATAATGCATAAAGAATGAGTCACAAATTCTAGAAGCAATAAACCATGACTCATCCAAATGAATCCCCCCCCCCCCCAAAAAAAAGATTTCGGCCATCAAGTGAAGAAATGTTAATTTGGCCAAAAAAAGATACATCAACAACAACCTTGATTAAACATTAAAACTAATGTTTAATAGAACGGAGAAAAACTTGCAACTTCAAAAAGCAATCCCGTAACAAATTACAGGATTACCCCACAACTGTATATACATACCCGCATTTGTATTCCGACGGAATACAAAATGCAACGAGACAAAAATACTCCTACACATTATAATACTAGAATCCGGCTTAAACCAAAGCCCACCAGTATTATCTGTCCGAACCATGACACGTGCCCAAGTGCACGTGCATGTTCGAACCCTGCCATAAAACCATACGGCCTCTACAACATTTCACCCGAACTTGGGAAACTATCTGTGGGGAACTCTAAAGACTCGTCAATACTCTAGCAGTGGGTTTAACCACAAGCCGTCAGTGGTACTAGCTGTACGTAACGGCTGCCGATGTATTGACCGAACGGGAAGCCGATGAGCGAACTCATCCTGGAAACCTACTGAGCCTATCAGTGACAATATCCGTACAGTCCGGTCCGTTCGTCTATGAGCATCGCATATCGGGCCTAGGGGGCTGGTAACTTCAAACCCCCAATAGCGGTATAAGTCGTGTCGGAGGGGAGCCCCGAACACCCTGAAAAACTACTGGAATACCTACCAGTAATTCTCACCTGCCTTGGCCAAGGACTTGGTGTAATGGCTCTCCTAGACACAGCGCGGTCTCACTCCAATACCGGGAGAGACGAATCCCCTGCCGATCCGCTCACTTGCCTCCATGTGGCTCGGGATTGTACCCAACTAAAACCTATTTGCACGACTCCTTTGAGCCGTGGTAGGGTAATAATCAAAGCAAAGTGGGAACTTGCACGCGACAAATGACGATCTCAGATCGATGAACTAACCTGTACACATGTTACCTGGGAACTGCTATCTGAAGCTAGGTATAATACCAACTTGCAGGTTCCCGGCGAGTCCTGTTCGGTGTACTCATAACCCAATGAGCACCTGTATACATCTTAGGTGAACCAACTGACACCAATGGCTTGTGAGACCGGCCACCGCCCCTCGTCGGGGTCTCGACTGTATACACTAGTCTACTCCAGAGTATCGATGCCCTGTCTCGAAACTCCCATGACTAGGGACCACTTTTAAAGATGTGCTTATGGACTACCCAACTCTCACGTATATGATTGCCATCATACTGTTGGTAGTCAAGAAAGATTTCTAGGGGCTCTATCAACGTGTAATAGTGAACAGTAATATCACCTAAAGATGTACACGACTGATAAAGGCAAACCAGATAGCATACTATCATCTCGAGTAAGACTGTCCTACCGGTATAGGTCTTCCTCAATCATAGCAATCACGTGCCTGGGATCCAATAATTGACTTTGAGGGCACTATATCCAACACTACCTCGGAGCCATGGCAAAGTCCCCTAGTTCCAAACCTCGACGGTTCACAGACAGCCTAGAGACTACCTCTGAACCATGGCAAAGTCCCTAGTTCCAGGTCTCGATGGCCACATCTACAGCCTGGAGATCAACCAACAGCGTTCTTCTTCCCTCCAGCAGGATACAGGCACGACATCAACAAACGGAGCCATGGAAAAGTCCCCTAGTTCAAAACCTCGACAGTTCACAGACAACCCATAGACAACCTCGACATTCGACGCAATATTGCAGACACAATGTCAACCGACGAAGCCAAGGAAGATCCCTAGCTTCAGGGTCTTGACAGCAACTCAAATGAGACCTGAAAGACTATCGGAGATCATCCCACTCCAGTGCGGAATGGTCATGACTCATCGGGGCTCCCAAACTGAGCCTAACCTTAAGTAAAAAGCACCATGAAATATCCCTAACGCTTGCTCTTTCGACGGTAATATTACCTGGAAGATTACTTGAAGTCGTCTTGTCCAGCCCCCGAAGGGATCAGAGAAACGACAATCGCGGGGCTACCCGAACAGCAAGATTGCATATAGGGGAATATATCGGCCAACGCGACGGTGCGACGGGTAGAAAACCCTAGTACCACAGACCCTAATGGACTTCTATTAGCATGAGTTAACTATGATGTTAGGAAACCCTTGCGAGAACTTCTCGATTCGTCTCGACTCGTGAGGAAATTAGTGTCCTCACGAGAATTTCTCGACTCGTCTCGACTCGTCTCGACTCGTAGGGGAAAGCCTTAGGCAATGGAGATAAGGACCTGTTTCCTAAGCACTGGGGCCCTGTAAGTCGGTCCAAGATGGGCTCTTGCATACTATTCACGGGCCACACTCTCCAAAGTCGAATCTCGACAAGGAGGGAAACAACCGTTCACGAGTCCTCTCAACTTGTAAGCAGGAAAAATTCTCTTGTGAGATCCTTACGACTTTCAAGAGAAAACACACTTAGGAGTCCTCACGACTCCTAAGGAGAAAAGATACCTACAGGATCCTCTCGACTCGAAAGGAGAAAAGTATTTATGAAACCCTCACGACTAATAAAGTTGAAAAGTCTTAGGCGGCAGATCTGAACCTGTCTTCTAAGCCATCGTTGCCCTGAAAAGGAGATCAAGATAGACTATCTATAAGACATATTTGCTAAAGAGACACGACAATACAACTGCGTATGTGCTTAAAAAGAAATGGTGTCCAAAGTATGCTGATTTATGTACGACACTACGATAGCGCTCGCACTTAAAAGAAAAGTCCTAAGGGTAGAGTATAAAAGCTCATGTACAGAGGTGCGATACACGTACGAATGTACGATGAACAGAAAACATTCAACACTCAGTAATAAGGGAAATACATCGATATAAATATACTACCCTACAGGAAAAAGATCACTAAATATGGGATCAGAGATACAGGGGTTAACAAAATAAATTACAACGTTCTCCAATTCCCTCTCTTCCTTCTCCACCATGTCGAAGCGACGGTCTTCACGAGGAGTTGCTCCCCACCTATTAGCACTGTGCTCATCAGCGAAAGTGGACATGATGGCCCGCCGGGCTCTTATCTGACTCAGTAAATGCACTGATCGGTCCCTTAAAGACTGGGTAATCAAGCGTGCCTCGTGAAAGCACTCGATCTTGTCCTCCGCCGTATCGAGAATCGCCGGAGTAATCTCTGTCGAATGAGGGAGGATGTCGGCGAGCACGGATAGAAAGATCATCCATAGCCAAATGGATCCCATAGGAAGAGAAGAGCCCCTACGAGTCAGGAGCTCATACATCACCGCGTCATATTGAGCGTCGGTGAGAAGGGGATCTACTAGCCGCGCAACAAAGCGAAGAATCGTTTCCTCGATGGGTACCTCCTATGGTTGCCGACAAGCGTGAGGGCGATTGCAGGTCATAGCTCCTGGTTTGTTTAAGTTCTATTAATGAAAGATAGGTTTCTCTTTGAAGAGAAGAAGGAAAATGCAGCCTAGGGTTATAAAGAGACGCATTCAAAGCTATGCACAAAAAACGTCGTGCATGGTGGATCTATTCCCAAGGCCGGAAAAAGGGGGGCATGGGGAACGAAATAGTTGGCCCATAGGAAATAGAGAAGGAAAGTGAAAAGACTTCTTCAGTAATGAGGCAGTGCCTCACGTGCCTTGCATGAAGACGTCAGCGCCGAGAGTTAAAAACTCTAAGTCAACGCCTCACGTATCTTGCACGAAGGCGCCAGCGCCGAAAGTTAAAAGCTCTAAGGCGGCGCATCATGTGCCTTGCATGTATAACATAGGGGCCCCGGCATTCTATATATGAGTAACTACTATTTAACATGAGGCACCTATGAGCAGTGGTATAAAAGAAAATGAAATTTTGCCATTCAAACTTGAGGAAATTTATACATCAGTGGTAGCAACAAAACAAAAAAATCATAAAAAATGTTTACAAAGGTAAAACACTAAATCCTGGACATAGATTGAGGAATTCAGAAGCAAGGGCAGATAAAACGTTTCTGGCTTCTCTGACCATTTTCTGATGCATTTTCTCACGAATGCAAGCGTTAGGGTTCTCGCTGATATCGTCCGTCCTCTGGTAGGCGGAGATTATCGTTGTATGTTGAAAAACTTGATACAAGATATCGACAAGATTATCTCGCCGCCTCTTCAAGATCAGGCCCATCAGGTATACTGAGTGCACCTTGTCCTCGGCATCATCGAGTGCTTCGAGCGGCATTACTTCGTAAAAGCCAGGGAGTGCTTCCCAAATCGCTCCCATGATGATCTTCAAAAGAGCGGAGCGACGGGGAAGTAGTCGACCATTATATTCATCGAAGTGACGCATAATCTCAGCGCATTGGGCATTCGTAAACTCTTGGTTTTGACAGCGGCCTTGGACGCGGATGTCTTCATAAGAGATAATTTCTTCAAGATCATACAGATAAACAGCCATAGTGTCTGGAAAGAAAATTCAGTAAAAAAATTATTAGCAATTAAATATCAAGATTCTTAGTGTCTAAAATAAAAACAATAGTGACGGTCCATCGTTGATGGGGCAGTCACTCATTAAGGATGGAATCCTAAGTGGCTCCTCATTTAATGAAAGGCCTATTGGGCCAAGGAGTTGAACTCCCTCAAGAGCAGTGCTCTGCAGACAGAATTTACATCTATCAATTAAGAAGGGAATAAAATTCCACAAAAATTTCTAAAGAGCTATGCTCTGTAAAACCCCAAGATCTTTAAAGATCTGAAGTAGAAATCCTAAAAACTCTAAAAGTTCTTCATTAACGGGTTAAGAAACCCTAAAAAAGATTTCTTCAGATCTATGATCTAAGAAGAGCAAAGCTCTGTTCTAATTAACGGTTTAAAAAAACCCCAAAAAAGATTTCTTTAGATCTATGATCTAAGAAGAGCAAAGCTCTGTTTAATGTGTTCGATTATGATCCTTACCAAAAAAAATTTTGGGCAAAGTTATAACACTAAAAGAGTTTCCTTAGATAGAGATCTAAGCTCTGGAAAGAGAATTGAATTCTTAGAAAGAAGAAAATGGAAGATGAACAGCAGTCATCTCAAGGGACAAAGGCCCTACTTATAGGCATGGGAAGACGATACAGCTGCTAAGAACATCCAACGGTGGAAAAGCTGCCACCGCTGCACTCACGCGTAAGCCATGTGAGCGCAACGGTGGGGGGCATTTGTTTCCCCCAAATAAAAGAGCAAAGCTCTGTTCAAAATTTGAAAGAGGTAGCACCTCACGTGCCTTGCATAAGGGCACCAGCGCCAAGAGTTAAAAACTCTGAGGCAGCGCCTCACGAGCCCCGCACGAGGGCGCTGATGCCAGAACTAAAAGTTCTCTGCCGTTGGATCAAAGATCCAACGGAGATGATAAATCAGCAAAGCACAAAATTAAATTCTGATTGAGGAAATACTCCTCAAATCATAGCACCGTTGGATTAAAAATCCAATGGTGATTACAAATCTCCAAGCTACAGAATAAGCTCTGTAGGGGAAAACATTTTCTCAATCTTTCTAAACAAGAAAGATTATGCTCTGTAAAACAGAGCACCGTTGGATCAAAGATCCAATGGTGATTAAAAATTACCAAGCTACAGAATAAGATCTGTAGGGGAAAATATCTTCCCAATCTTTCTAAATAAGAAAAATTATGCTCTGTAAAACAGAGCACCGTTGGATCAAAGATCCAATGATAATTAAAATTCACCAAGCTACAGAATAAGATCTGTAGGGGAAAACATTTTCCCAATCCTTCTAAACAAGAAAGATTATGCTCTGTAAAATAGAGCACCGTCGGATCAAAGATCCAATGGTGATTAAAAAATCACCAAGCTACAGAATAAGCTCTATAGGTGAAAACATTTTTCCAATCTTTCTAAACAAGAAAGATTATACTCTGTAAAACAGAGCACCGTTGGATCAAAAATCCAATGGTGATTAAAAATCACCATGCTACAGAATAAACTCTGTAGGGGAAAACATTTTCCCAATCTTTCTAAACAAGAAAGATTATGCTCTGTAAAACAAAGCACCGTTGGATCAAAGATCCAATGGTGATTAAAAAATCACCAAGCTACAGAATAAGCTCTGTAGGGGAAAATACTTTCCCAATCTTTCTAAAAAAAAGGATTGCCGTTAGATTAAAGATCCAATGGTGATTAAAAATCACCAAATTACAGAATAAGCTCTGTATGGGAAAATATTTTCTCAATCTTGTCAAAAAAACAAGAAAAATATATTATGTAAAACAGAAGCCCTTAGATCAAAGATCCAATGGTGGGTAACATCCCCAAATCAATTAAGAAAACTCTTAATGAGAGATTTCCTTAACTGAATCAACAAATCTGCCTCTACTATATAAAGGCCCCAAGACTTCAAGTCTTGCAGAGAGGAAACCCCCCCCCCCTAAACTTCAAGTTCAGAAAGAAGAGCAAGCAAAAAAGAGCTTTAAAAGAGAAGAAAGAAGAAAAACTTTCTTCGAGGTAAATAGAGATCATAGTATCACATCTGCATACCCGAGGGTTTAACCCTTATAAAAAGAATATAGTTCTTTCCCTGGATCTGAGATCCATGAGACAAGTCTCTCACAAATGAGAATTTAATTCTCGTAGGGATGAATTTGTTCTTAGGGATTGAAAATCCAAGGGAGAACAAAGAATTGAACTCTTCAGAAAAATGCATAAAGAAGGAAGCAGCGCCAATCGCCTCTCGTGCCCCTCATGTGGGCACTACCTAATAAAGAGTGCTTAGCACTCAGTGATTGACGCCCAGCGCCGAGCGCCTCATGATTGAATCGTTTCTTCAATGTCATGTTTTTGAAAAGTGTAAAGATCACAACCAAAGAAATTTGTAAACCGCAATCAATAACGGTGTCTATTGTAGGTTCGTCGGTGAATGCGGATCGTCCACAGGGAAAGTGAGATTTGATCGATCTTGTTTTAGTTGAGTTAAAAATTAAAAGATAAAAGAAATTGCAATAAAATTGATTCAAGATTTGTGAGTTTTTATTTTCAAGAAACTTAAAGAAAGTAAAGATCTAAAATTAAGAATCAAGAAATGTTTCCAAATTGTTTGAATTATCAAGATTTGTAAAGAGCCTTGTAAGAATCGATCCAATCGATAGTGATGATGAATACTTATGGTTCCAAATTCTTATCTATTGAAAATTTGTTTCTAGATCGATGACGATCAATGAGGTTTAGGGATCTATTGAAGAAACTAGGGTTTCTCCATCATCATCCCTTGTCCTTTTGTTGATTAGCATTCAAATTCTAGCCTCTAGGAAATTCAAGCATCGATCATTGATCTCTAGTTAAGAGCAAAAACATTCAAGAAAGCATCTCGCTCAAAACTAGGTCGTCATTGATTCAATTTCCTAGAGTTTACAAAACTCATAAGACTTAAGAATCGTTCAAGAATTTAATCATCATCATCTTTTTATTTTCTCGATTCCTCCACAAGCGGAGTTTTCACTCAAATATCATGAAAAAGAAAATAATCAAGAATTGACAACTCATCATAATGCTCAAATGTAAAGAAAAGCAAGATCAAGAATTTTTACCTTTTATTATTCGATGTTTCGTTACAATACACTCAAAGACTACAAGAATTGAGGAGAGAACTCGATCGTCGAACTGGCTTCGCATCGTCTTCTTGAGTCACGGATCGTCGTGGATCACTTGCTCGGATGAAGATCGGCGTTGCTTCAAAAAGGCGCTTTGAATTCTTGCTCAATTTGGTACTCGATGAATCTTGATTTGGCTTTTAAATTGGATCCGGGCTAGGGTTTTGAGTAGCAAGTTGTGTCACTCAACTTGCGGAATTTTGGCTCAATTTTCAACAAACTTGTAATGATGCCCTTGGGTCCCTTTTTATAGTCTTCTCCTTTAGCTTCCCCTAGAAGCTAAGTTTAGCTTCCTTTAGAAGCTAGACTAGGTTTAACTTCCCTTGTAAGCTTGGTAGTTATGAAGGAAGCTTCTAGATTAAGGTAGTTAGCTAGCTTTCTTGAGAAGCTTGGTTGTTATGAAGCTTGCATAAGAAGCTTGACGGTTAGAAGAGAAGCTTCTGGAGATCTCTGGAGACCAAAGTGTCTTGAAGAAGTTTTCCATTTGAAAGGAGACCTCTGAGATAGCATTTGGCCAATGATGAGTTGACGCGGTCGCGGATCCGCGGCGGATCGGCCCATTCGGCCGCGGATCCGCGGCCGTTTAGAGGGCTTGGTGCATGGAATTTCCAGGTAACACTTGTGTTGGCGTTAGGGCTATTTCCTGATGTTTGGAATATTTTTATACTCTCTTGTTCACTGCCAAATCACAAGTCTTGGACTTGGTGTATTTTTATCAGCACTTTTATGATTCCGGCTCTTTACCTGGAGAATTTCCTACACACAATCTAGAGACAGGTGTTGCGATATACAAAAGATCATGCGTGCAATAATAAACACTCAATTTCCCTAAAAATGCCGGTTATAATCTATAACACATGTTATTTGGTATTTTACAGACGAATTGCTAATATGTGCAATATTCATACCGAACACCTTTAGATGATTGCAAATAGTAGGGAAATTGATGTGTTAAAAATGCAATATTTTCGACTGATCACCTCTCGTGCCTCTCACGTGGGCGCCGTTTAAATAAATAGTGCACTGCACTCATTAGTTGGCACCAAGCGCCCCACGTGCCCCTCACGTGTGTGCTGCTGAAATAAAGAGTGTGTTGCACTCATTTGTTGGCGTCCAGCGCCCCACATGCCCCTCACGTGTCCGCTGCTGAAATAAAGAGTGCTCTGCACTCATTGGTTGGCATCCAGCGCCAAGCGCCTCACGTGCCCCTCATGTGGGTGCTGTTTAATATAAAGCGCTCTGCAAACAGAGCCCAGTGTCATAAAGAGTGTTTAACACTCCATAAAAAACAAAGAAATAGGGTGAGAATCAGAGCCCATATCAATGCTTAGCATTGTTGCACATAAAAGGGACCGAGCCCAAACAAGTGTTCAACACTTTATTCAAAATTGAGTGGAATGAGCCCAAATTGACTACAAGTCCCTAATTCAGATCAACCGAGCCTATGTGCTCACAATTTCTCTAAATTGGTCTTAGTCCCAAACCCGACTACAGATCTCCCAATCGACATTAGTTCAAGGGTACATCTTCCCACACCTCTGATACATGTCGTTGTAATTCTTCAACGTCTTCAGAGAGGTGGCGGGTCCCGAAAACCAATAATTCTATGGACCGCAATGTCCTTAAACTAGCTATGGACCGAGATGTCCTTAAACTAGCAACGAACCGCAATGTCCTTAAACTAGCCATGGACCGCAACATCCTTAAACTAGCTGTGCACCGCAACGTCCTTAAACTAAACCCTCATACCAAAAATGGTGATCTACGGACCGTAATGTCCCTAAACTAAAGCAATTGAGCCCTAATGCTCTTTTGTTGGATCAAAAATGATCCTAAATCCAGTTAAGAAGATCTTAGTCCAAGATCGGACTAACGTATCCTTAACAAACATTTAAGTTGATCTTAATTTCAAATGAGGTTAACAATCCTTAAATCAAACTAAACCCAAATCTAAGATTATACGGATTTGGACCAATCCACGCCCTACGGGCGACAACACAAATTAGTCTCCGTATACAATCCATGGGCAACCAAAAATAAAACAAACACACATGACACGAAGTGACCTTCTGGAGCAGGAGAAAGTGGTTACCGCCATGCGGTAACGTAATTAACTGCAGGGGTTTGCGCTTGCAGGGAAGAGCGTCCCCACAATCAAAAACCCCTCGCAAATGAGGGGGAATCTGACGAAGTCTGCTACAGCGGCCGCATCTGTCCATACCTCCGATACACGGTGTCATAAATCAACTTGGCATCTTCGGAGAGGTGGACGGATAAAACCAAATAGCATCTGCTCCCAAATGCAGGCAAGACGTTTGTCTTCCCCGTTTTCGGCGGTAAACAGGAGAGAAAGAAGAAAGTATACTCCTTCAGGTGATCTGAAGTCCGCAAAATATTCAAGAATGCCTTGAACAACGGCCTGCAACTGCCTATTCCAAAAAGGCCACAGGAAATGAACATGCCCGACAATCCCATATACTGCCCATATCATAGAATGGTGAGTCATACCATTGAAGACTGCTATGTTTTCAAACATTAGGTGGAGAACCAATACAAGCTTGGGAAACCCTCACAGTCGCCGGATGTGCCGGCAAGCCACAAAGCTGCGATCATCAACACAGCTCCGCCAAGATTAAAGTTCGAGAAGTTGGGATAAGCAAACACACAGGACCACCACGTTATTAAACTAGGAACAAAGGACCACCACGTCGTTAAACTGGGAACATTCGACCCCTAAGTCGTTAAACTGGGAGTGTAAAAAAATAATAAAATAAAAGTTTTTGTTGTGAAAATAAAAGTTTTTGTTGTGTAAATAAAAGAAAAGCCGAAATGATGGGGCAACTGCGAATGAATAGCCGAAATGATAGGGCAATCGTGATTTTCGCGATAAGAAAAACTGAAATGATAGAGCAATCGCGGTAAAAAAAATCCCAAAAGGCGAATGATGAGTCGCTCCTGATACCATATTCCAGTGCAGCGATGCAGACGCCAACCAAAATCCAAATCCCTAAATTCCTAAATAGCGAATGATGAGTCGCTCCTAGTACCACATTCCAGTGCAGCAATGCAGATGCAAACCAAAATCCAAATTCCTAAATGGCGAATGATGAGTCGCTCCTGGTACCATATTCCAGTGCAGCGATGCAGACGCCAACCAAAATTTCAAATTTCTGAATGTTCCAAAGGCAAATGATGAGTCACTCTTAGTACCATATTCCAGTGCAGCGATGAAAATGCTAACCAAAATCCAAATCCCTAAATTCCCAACGGCGAATGATTAGTCGCTCATAGTATCATATTCCAGTGCAGCGACGCAGACGCCAACCAAAATTCAAATTTCCAAAATTCTCCCTGCCCTACGGCCAGTCCCCAAATGGACCACCGTATACAATCCACGGGCTCAAATAATCCTCATCACAGTCACACGGCCGGTCTCCGCCCTTGGAATTATGCTCCATTCGGGAACCCCACTCATGTGTCCTCATGATACATGAGAAGAACAAAACTTACGGGATCCTCACGACTCGTAAGAAAACACCTTCGTGGGATACTTATGACTCACAAAGGAAAAACACATTTGGGGGTCCTCACAACTCCTAAGGAGAAAATACACATACGGGAGCCTTTCGACTCGTAAAGAGAAAATGCTTTTATGGGACCCTTACGGCTCATAAAATTAAAAAGTCTTAGGTGATAGGACCTAAACCTATCTCCTAAGCCATCGCTCCCCAACAAGCAAAGGAAAATGATGAATTGCTCTTGGCACCTGTGATTCAGTGTTAGCAACACTCATGCTAACCCCAACCCCGAAATTCCAAATCGATCAAATAGACTCCTAAGTCGTTAAACTGGGAACATATGGCATTTAAGTCATTAAACTGGGAACAGATGACCCCTGAGTCGTTAAATTGGGAAAGAGGGAAATCCCCTCATAGAAAGTGATGATTCGCTCTTGGTACCATATTCCAGTGTAGCGATGCTGATGCCAAACCAAAACCAAAATCTTCAAATCCCCTCATGACAAATGATGATTCGCTCCTGGTACCATATTCCAGTGTAGCAATGCTGATGCTAACCCAAATCCGATGTTCTCCACAGAAAATGATGATTCTCTCATGGTACCATATTCCAGTGTAGTGATGCTGACACCGAACAAAAACCCAAATTCCAAGTCCCAGGCTCATAAGCCCCACTGGACAGATAAGAAACTCCCAAATCAAATCAAGTCAAACTACGACCTCCCCGTCGGAATTATGCTCTGCCTCGGAATCAAGTCAATCAACGACCTCCCTGTCGGAATTATGCTTCGACTTGGAATCAAGTCAACCAACGACCTCCCCGTCGGAATCAAGCTCCGCCTCGAAATCAAGTCAACCCATGACCTCCCCGTCAGAATTATGCTCCGTCTCGAAATCAAGTCAACTAATATTCTCCCCTTAGAACCATGCTCTGCTCCCCGTCGGAATGATGCTTCGAATCGGAATCAAGTCAACCAATGACCTCCCCGTTGGAATTACGCTCCGTCTCGGAATCAAGTCAACCCATTACCTCCTCGTCGGAATTATGCTCCGTCTCGGAATCAAGTCAACCAATATCCTCCCTTTGGAATCATGCTCCGCTCCCTGTAATTATGCTCCGATCATCGGAATTATGCTCCGACCCCTTGGAATCATGCTCCCCAAATCCGATGTTCTCCACGAAAAATGATGATTAGCTCCTGGTACCATATTCCAGTGTAGCGATGCTGATGCCGAACAAAAACCTAAATTCCAAATCCCAGGCTCAAAAGCCCCACTGGATGGATAAGAAACTCCCAAATCAAATCAAGTCAACCTACGACCTCCCTGTCGGAATTATGCTCCACCTCAGAATCAAGTCAACTTACGACCTCCTCGTCAGAATTTGCTTTGACTCGGAATCAAGTCAACCAACGAACTCCCCGTCGGAATAAAGCTCCGCCTCGGAATCAAGTCAACCCATGATCTCCCCGTCGGAATTACGATCCATCTCGGAATCAAGTCAACCAATATCCCCTTGGAATCATGCTCCGCTCCCCGTCGGAATGATGATTCAACACGGAATCAAGTCGACCTCCTCGTCGGAATTACGCTCCGTCTCGGAATCAATTCAACCAATATCCTCCCCTTAGAATCATGCTCTGCTCCATGGAATTATGCTACAATCGTCAGAATTATGCTCCGACCCCTTGGAATCATGCCCCGCTCATCAGAATGGTGTTCCGGCCCCCGGAATTATGCTCCGCTCTTCGGAATAACGCTCCGACCCATGGGAATCATACTCCACTCTCGGAATTATGCTCTGATCCCCGAAATAATGTTTCACCTCGAAGTCCAACTCCAAGATCCATCAATTTCATGCACAGAACTTATATATGCAGTGTGCATTTACTGATGGGTGTAACGCGCCCTTGGAATCATGCTCCCCAAATCCGATGTTCTCCACGGCAAATGATGATTAGCTCTTGGTACCATATTTCAGTGTAGCGATGCTGACGCCGAAAAAACCTAAATTCCAAGTCCCGGGCTCAAAAGCTCCAATGGACGGATAAGAAACTCCCAAATAAAATCAAGTCAACCTACGACCTCCCCATCGGAATTATGCTCCACCTCGGAATCAAGTCAACCAACGACCTCTCAATCCAAAATTGATTTCCCCTACCCCTTTGGCTTTCCGACGACCTCCCCGTGTTCATATCAGAATGTTGCATTATTATATTCCCCAATCTTAATCATATTACAAATAAATAGGTGCTTTTGATCCATGCCTGCTACATAGTTGCGGGTTACAGGTTCTTAGAACAATACAGTGAAATTCAGGAAAAGTCGCTACAAATGTGAGACTACGACCAACAAGTAGATGAATCTATATGATGCCAAACAACGATCAATGAACAATTCAATGCACAAAGTAAGAGGGTAGCACAAGATTCAAGACTTCAATGCGAAGCTTACGATAAAAGTCCACATAATTCTGCACTGTTGGAAATCTGGAAGAAAATAGAAGAGACTCTGAGATACCAAGTGAAGAAAACAGAAGTAAAAAGCAACATGAAGCAAACCTGAGAAAACGAGCCAGAGTTCCCTCAAGATGGCCACGGAACCGCGGCCAAACAAGGCTTCCTAACGCGGTTCCGCGGCAGTACAATGCACGTGTCGGTGGATAAGTCGGTGCTTTGACTCGGTCTTTGGGGTTGTTTTGTAATTTCATATAGGGATCAGATGTAAACCCTAGGGTTTCTCCTATCTATAAATAGGAAAGTTGAGAGCCTAATTAGGTGTGCCTCTTTTGGGTGCCTCTTTTGAGATACCTCTTTTTATTTTCTAGTTTAAAATTTTCATTCCATTGTAATCGTCAAGAGGTCATCAATAAAGGTATTTTTGTTTTTGCATTCTTTTTGTTATCTGAATTTAATTCGTGCAATTTTTATCTGTCTTTTATTATCTGTAAATTAGATAGTCTTTTAAAATGAAAATTATAAAAATGAATTCTTTTGTCATCTTCCTAATGAGTGAGTAATTCCTCACTTGTTAGGGTTAGGAGAGGGAAGGTTTGAGAGAAGGAAATCTCTCTCACTCCTTTCTTTGCCCATATAATTTTTAATTAGGACTCTATTTAATTCAACCACACACCGCTCACTACGGCACCCTATTCTACGAGATAGCGGTGATTCCCTAATTAGACCGGTTGTGGTTGATTTACATGGAGGTTAGGGCTAAGAGTTAAGAAAGGACGGATAAGGACCAAAGAGAAGAAACTAAGTTTCTTCCTAATCGTGCTAATCCCATTTGTTGACTATTACCCTAACACCTAAATTCTTAACTAAGGCAAAGAAAGCAGTGGGTAGAATCCCTTTTCCGAACTAACCTAATCCTAACCCTAACAAGCCTTTAAATCAATTTAATCTCATTCTTAGATCTTAAAACAAAACCCGACTTGATCGAATTAACTCGTAAGAACATAAAGAAAAGGAATCATTCTCCCTGTGGACCGACCCGTACTCAACCGGCTAGCTACCAAGCGACACCGTTATTGATTGCGGTATATTTATAATTTTGATTTTAAAGCGCACGCACACGCAAAAGCTCTCTCAATCACCCCGTCGGAATTTGCTTCGACTCGGAATCAAGTCAACCAATGACCTCCCCGTCATAATTAAGCTCCGCCTCGGAATCAAGTCAACACATGACCTCCCCGTCGGAATTACGCTTCGTCTCAAAATCAAATCAACCAATATCCTCCCCTTGGAATCATGCTCCGCTCCCCATTGGAATGATGCTTCGACTCGGAATCAAGTCGATAAATGACCTCCCCATCGGAATTACGCTCCTTCTCGGAATCAAGTCAACCAATATCCTCCCTTTGGAATCGTGCTCCATTCCCCGGAATTATGCTACAATCGTTGGAATTATGCTACAATCATCGGAATTATGCTCCGACCCCTTAGAATCATGCTCCGCTCATCGGAATGAAGTTTCAACCTCGGAATTATGCTCCGCTCTTCGGAATGACGCTCCGACCTATGGGAATCATACTCCGCTCGTCGGAATTATGCTCTGATCCCCGGAATTATGTTCCACCTCGAAGTCCAACTCCAAGATCGATCAATTTCATGCACACAACTTATATACACGGTGTGCATTTTTTGATGGGTGTAATGCCCCCTTGGAATCATGCTCCCCAAATCTGATGTTCTCCACAACAAATGATGATTAGCTCCTGGTACCATATTCCAGTGTAGCGACGCTGACACTGAACAAAAACCTAAATTCCAAGCCTCAGGCTCAAAAGCTCCACTGGATGGATAAGAAACTCCCAAATCAAATCAAGTCAACCTATGACCTCCCCGTCGGAATTATGCTCCACCTCGGAATCAAGTCAACCAACGACCCTCTCCGATGACCTCCCTGTCAGAATTTGCTTCGACTCGAAATCAAGTCAACCAACGACCTCCCCGTCGGAATCAAGCTCTGCCTCGGAATCAAGTCAACCCACCCGTCGGAATGATGCTTCGACTCGGAATCAAGTCGACCAATGAACTCCCCGTCGGAATTACGCTTCGTCTCGGAATCAAGTCAACCAATATCCCCCCTTGGAATCGTGCACCGCTCCCCTGAATTATGCTAAAATCGTCGGAATTATGCTTTGAACCCTTGGAATCATGCTCCACCCATCGGAATGATGTTCCGACACCCGGAATTATGCTCCGCTCTTCGGAATGACGCTCCGACCCATGGGAATCATGCTCCGCTCATCGGAATTATGCTTCGATCCCCGGAATTATATTCCACCTCAAAGTCCAACTCCAAGATCCATCAATTTCATGCACACAACTTATATACACGGTGTGCATTTATTGATGGGTGTTATGCCCCATGCCCCAGTACAGATGGTATTGTCCGCTCTGGACAAAACCGCAAGGTTTTGCCCTTTTAGAGCGAACCGGACCCGACCAGGGGCCACTTCCTAAAAAGGTCATCCATCCCAAGACTTTCCTGGCCCGAGCATGCTTAACTATGGAGTTCTTAAGCTCCTGCAGTGCCGATTAACTTAAAAGGCGCCTCTGTAATTGAGGGTAGCATCATTACATTTATAATGCAGTTCGATTCTCTTTCGGAATGTGTTCTGAAGATTCCCCATTGTTCTACAGTGGGTCCCACGGACTCAAGAGGTGGCCCCCACAGATTCAAGAGGTTGCCCCCGCCCCTTGGCATGGCAATTTATTCCGTGTGGCACTTTGTTCCGTGAGCAAGAACCAGGTCCCGACATTCTCCCCACCTTTGAGCAATAGTTCATCCTCGAACCACAGACCTACTGTTGAAGGACCTACATGGGCTACCATAAATGTAACTCCCTACGCCCCAGTACAGATGGTATTGTCCTCTTTGACCGAAACCGCACGATTTTTCCCTTTTAGAGCGAACCGGACCCGACCAGGGGCTACTTCCTAAGAGGTCACCTATCCCAAGACTTCCCTGGCCCGAGCACGCTTAACTACGGAGTTCTTAAGCTCCTGTAGTGACGATTCACTTAAAAGGCACCTCTGTAATTGAGGGTGGTATCATTACACTTATAATGCAGTTCGGTCCTCTTTCGGAATGTGTTCCGAAAATTCCCTATTGTTCTACAGTGGGTTCCACAGACTAAAGAGGTGGCCCCTACGGATTCAAGAGGTGGCCCCCACCCCTTGGCATGACATTTGGCGTGGCACTTTGTTCCGTGAGCAAAAACCGGGTCCCGACATGGGGTCAAAAGTTACACCCTAGTAGACCAAGTTAAAGTCAAAGTCAACCCCAAGTAAGTGGGCCCAAGCCCAGGTCAAGTGGGCCCATGCCTAAGTCGAGCCCCGCGGCCGGCCTTTCCCATGCCAAAATGAAAATTATGTAATAAAAAATTTTGATGTAATTTTTATGAATAAATGCAAGAAAAATTGGCATAAAACCACATTTTTGTAAAGCCCATGGTTCATATACAAAAGAAATGAGCACATGAGGCATGGGATGGGCAAAATGCCATTTTGTAAAGCCCAAGGGGCTATGTATAAATTTGTAAGCCTATATAAGGCAACATGATGATGAAATGAAAAAAGAACAATTCATTCCCCTTAAAATCTAGGGTTTCTGTGGCTCCTTCTCCTTCCTCAAGGTTCTAAACATTCTTCCCTTTTTTTGAATTAAATCAAGAGTTCAACTCTTCTTTTCCCAAAAAGAAACTGTTTTTCACCATAAAACCCTTGAAGGGGAACTCAGATCTCCCATCAAATCCCCAAAAGGGTGATTTCTAAAGCCTCACCCTCCTTTTCCTCCAAGATCTAGCCAACAGAGAGGAGGAAGAAGAAGACTCATCTCCAAAAATCCCACTTTGGAAAAGATCCAAGGCTCAAGAGAAAAACCAAGGCTCAAGGGAGAAGAAAGGGGACCCCTTTCATCATCTTCGAAAATCTCTTAGGAATTTAACTCCACAAAAAATATTTTTAAAAAAAAAAAAAATATATATATATATATATATATATATATATAAAATAATAAATCTTTCTTTTAGGAGTTCAACTCTAAAAGTCAATCGGGTGTACAACTCCCAGTGCAGGGGCTAAGCCCCTTTGTTCTTTTCTTTTAGGAGTTTAACTCCAAAAGTCAATTGGAAGTACAATTCCCAGTATAGGGGATAAGCCCTCTTTTCTTGCTAGCGCCTGGCGTCCGCGTGCCAGGCACGTGAGACGCTGGCGCCCTGCGTCCGCGTGCCAGGCACGTGAGGCGCTGGCACCCACGCGTCATTTGGACACTATTTTCCATTTTTTTTATATATAAACGCTCCACAATACTTTCCCCCGTTAGAAAAAATTTCTAATAGGGTGCTGCCCCGTACCCCGTAAAGGGGCTTCTAGCCCTCTTGACCCCCAGCCAGCTATCCGGGTAGCAGGACCCTCGTAAACTCTGCGAGGCCCCCGATATACCCAAGACCCCTCAAACCACAACACGTGCACACTGCACATTGAGTTCGCATGACCAGTTTGACTCGTCAATCGGAGGTTCCTTCGCTCCAAAGGCAAAGGGTAATTAACGGCAGCTTAGTCCGCGGCTGCCGGAGATTTGGATCTCCACAATCAATAAACTTCGGCCTACCCTAGATAGGGGGAATCTGTAATGCGCCTAACAAGCGACATGTATTCCCATCTCAATGGGGTGACCAAAAACACCCTACAACACATCCTGTTGACCAGCCGCTAGTATGTTTCCCCGGCGTTTTTGAGGCCGAAGGGCATTACCTTGTAGCAATAGAGGCGGTTAGCTCTTCGTCAGCCGGATTCATCCGGATCTGATTATAACCGAAGAAGGCGTCCATGAAGCTTAGTAGCTCGTGACCGGCCGAGCTATCTACTAACAGATCTATCTAAAAGAGTGGGTAGTTGTCTTTGGGGTAGGCTTTGTTTAGATCGGTGAAATCGACGCACATGAGCCATTTTCCGTTTGCCTTCTTGATCATGACCATATTTGCTAGCCAATCTGAGTAGTCCAGGTTCCTGATGAAGACGACCGCGAGTAATCGGTCCACTTCTTCCTCTATCGCTATTTGCTTCATTGGCGCGAAAGTTCTTTTCTTTTGTCGGACGGGGTGGGCTTCGAGTCGACCCCGAGCTTGTGGGAGATCACCTTGGGGTCAATCTCGGGCATGTCCGCTGGGGTTCAAACGAACACATCGGAGTTGTCCCGAAGAAACTGGATCAGGTCGTCCCGAGCGCCCCTGTTAAGAGTGAACCGATCTAGACAGTTCGGCCGTCGTCTCCTTCCCTGAGAGGAACTTCTACTAAAGCCTCCACCGGGACGCCTCGAATTTCTTTTTGGTCATCGCGCGTATCCAGAGACTCCTGAGGATCATACACGTCTTCGAAGTCATCAACCTCTTTCTCCCAGGGAGTTGTTGAAGCGAGACAAACCCTGACAGTTTGCTGGTCTCCGTAGGCCCGGCCTACCCCCTGTTGTCCAAAAAGAACTTGAGCGTGAGATGATAGGTCGAGATCTAGGCCTGGAGGGAGTTTAGAGTGGGGAGTCCCAAGAGGATGTTATAGGACTACGGGATCTTGGCAATAAGAAAGTTCATCGGTACGGTTCATGATTTTCCTGCTTCCCCGATGTTGAGAGCAGGGTGATCGATCCCTCGGCTAAGACGGAATGGTTTGTGAACCCGGAGAGGACGTGGGTGGTCGGTTAGAGGTCGGACAGATTTAATCCCATATGCTGGAAGCAGTCGTAAAACAGGATATCGGCCGAGCTACCCGAGTCGACCAACATTCTCTGGACCTCATATCGGTTTACCCAGGCTGCTATCACAAGGGGATCATTGTGTGGGAGTGATATGCCGTGAAGTTCCTCGTCGGTTAAGGTGATTGGATCGTCCTTCTTGCACTTCTTGTAGGGTGGATTACTTAAAGTCATGACCGGTCGGAAGCGGCGGGTGTCCTTGTTGCCCGGAGTTGAACCTATGGAGATGACCATGATCTGTCTGACCATTAATTTCCCGGGAGGGGGCTGGTTCGTTTGCTCCCGATCTGCCTGCCGTTTGTCTCGCAGGTACTTTTCCAGGTGACCAGATCGAATCAATTCCTCAATATAGTCACGGAGTTGTTCGCAGCTTTCGGTCGGGTGCCCCTACGACCGATGGTAGGCACAGTACAGGCCGTGGAGTCGCTTGCCCAGCCTCTGAGTAGCCGGCGGGAGTTTGAAAAACCTCTCACTCTTAGCTTCCTCTACTAGCTCGGTTTGGGAGACGTTCAAGGGAGTGTACTCGTGAAACCTCGGAGAATATGGTTTTGGACAGTTGGCCTCCTTTTTCTCTTCCCTGCCCCGTTTTTTTCGGTCCGTTCGGTCGCTGCGAGGTAAGTTGGCGTTTACGTCCGACTCGAGTTGGATTTCTTGCTCGCTTCAGTCTTTTACTTCGGCCATGGTCCTAGGTTGCGCTAATGCAAAAGAGCGGAGCCACTCTTTGTGTCGGCTATAATGCCCTCAAGTCAATTATTGAATCGCAGGCACGCGATTGCGATGATTGAGGGAGGACCTATACGGATAGAACAGTCTTACTCAAGATGATAGTATGCTATCTGGTTTGTCTTTATCATCATGTACATGATTTATGTGGCATTACATATCACTATTACATGTTGATATAGCCCATAGGATTCTTTCTTGACTACCAGCATTATGATGGCAATCATATACGTGGGAGCTGGGTGGTCTATAAGCAGATCCTTAAATTTCCATAGTCATGGGAGTTTCGAGACTGGGCATCGATACTCCAGAGTAGACTAATGTATACTGATCGAGACCCCAACGAGGGGCGGTGGCCAGGTCTCACAAGCCATTGGTGTTAGTTTGTTCACCTAAGATAGTATACAGGTGCTCATTGGGTTATGAGTACACTGGACGGACGCGCAGGGAACCTGCTAGTCGGTACTATACCTATTGTCATATAGCAGTTCCCAGGTGACATGTGTGCAGGTTAGTCTGTCGACCGAAGATCGCCATTTGTCTCGTGTGAGTTCCCACCGTGCTTTGATTACTACCCTACCACGGCTCAAAAGAGTCGTGCAAACAGGTTTTAGTTGGGTACAGTCCTGAGCCACATGGAGGCAGTGAGCGGATAGTCGAGGATTCATATCTCCCGGTATTGGGGGTTGATGTCGCGCAGTGCACGAGTGGCCATCACCAGAAATCCTTGGCCAAGATAGTCGAGAATTACTGATTTGGATCAGTAGTTTCTCAGTTGGTGATGGGCTTCATACCGACACGAAATGTCGCGTTATTAGGGGTCTGACTTTATCCACCCCCCTAAACTCGATATGTGATACTCTTAGATGAACAGACCGGACTGGACAGATATTGTCATGGACAGGCTCAGTAGGGGTTCAGAATGAGTTTGCTCATCGGCCTCCCTTTCTCTCAATACCTGGGTAGCCGTTACGTACAGCTAGTGCCGCTGATGTGCTTATGGTTAAACCCACTGCTAGCGTATTAATGAGTTTTTAGAGTCCTACACAGAGGGTTTCCCTGATTCGGGTGAAACGATGTAGAGGTCGTATAGTTTTACGGCAGGGTTCGATCATATACGTGCACTTGTGCACGTATCATGATTAAGACGGATAATACCGGTGGCTTTAGTTTAAGCCGGATTCTATTATTATATTGTTGGATTATTTTCGTCTCTTTGTATTCATATTTTTCGGAATACGGATGAGGGGTATTCTTGTAATTTATTACAAGGTGCTTCTAGAAGATGCCACCTCATTTAGTTTTAACCATTTAGGATTAAATGGTTAATGAAGCGGAGAGGATGAGGAGTTTATTGCATTTATTGTGGTATGGCTTTGTAGTGACTTGTGGTCACTATTCAAGCATGCTTGACATTTTGTTTGTTGTGGGATATTTTGTTGACTTGAGATATTGTGGAAACTTGAGATATTTATTTGGATGGCTCCATTATTTCTAACAACTCTCATATCACACAACAACAAAAGACTTAGCCATTTTTCTTGAGTTTTCTCTCGCTCTCATCCTCGAGCTTCTTCCTCTACCTCCACCCTTCAAGTCTCATGTGTTAAGAAACCTAGAGTGTTATGATACAAATTAATCCATCACCACACTCTACATCCTTTAGGCTATCTATTTTAGCGATCTAGGTACCCTAGTTACCTCGGTTATTGAGGTAGGAGCTCGGAATACAAATCCTTGAGTGGATCATCTTTGATGGAGGGAGACCGGAGATCAAGCTAGAGCATGGTGGCCTTTAGGAGCTTGGGAAGGTGTTTTAAGACCGTAGAACACGGATCAATTCGGTATAACCATTCCAAACTCCTATTTTTATATATTTCTAGTTTAGGGTTAATGGTAGATCCAAGTAGTGGATTGTATTAGCGCCAGTTTTGAAAAAAAAAAATCCGCAATCGGCCACGGTTTGATGGCCAGGGTGCTTGCATAACCCAACATGGTATCAGATCCAACCTATTAACCCCTTACCAGCAATTTTAAACGATGTTAATGTATCGAAACTGAAATAACTCCGAAACAATACACGAAGTATTCCAGTTTCTGTCGAATTTTTCAGAGTCTTCAAAAAAAATTTAAACAATTGCAGATGACTATTTATGAGTCAACTAGAACACTCTCAAAACACGAGCCCCAAACAACTAAATTGGACCGGCGAGATTTGCTCAAAAACCGTCCTGGCGGGTTTTTTAATTGTTCTGGGTCTCGATATTTTTTAGGTGCTCTTTTCTCTGGAATATTTGGTTTTTGGTATTGTTTGTTTTTGCACATATTGCATATTGTGTTATCTTTAGTTTAGGGCAATACGGAGTATTTCGAAGTCGCTATTTTTAACACTGTTGAAAAGTTTTCAGTACATCCATTACTATCTGCGACCGTGAATGTCATTAGAGCGGTACAACTCGTCTAATTTCTATATGTCTTTTAGACGGGTTTGTGAACATGACATTCACGTTCATGTTCTGTGTTGTGCTGTAGTTGTGGTTGGATCGTCGTGGTGGATAGCCAGTGGTGCAATGATAGTGGTACAGTTTATATTCATTTGTACATTTGATATTGCGGGGCGAGCGTCCGACATGTGGACTGCTGTCTCTTCCAGTTTGTATATTATTTGTTTGGGGCACGACCGGGTTGAGGTCGATGTCACCCTTGTACATATTATTTTCTTTTCTGTACTAGGATTACCCCGCGGTGGAGTGCATGAATAACCGGGTTCTAGAGGGAAACGGGTCCGCATCTCATGGCATTGAGACGGAGAGGACCTTACTCTAGAATTGGCGGGCTACTCGCCGCACCCGTAGGGGGTATAGGTTGACCCACGGAGGAGTGCTCAAGTTACAGGATTCTGTGAAGTGCTGGGTGGCCCATTCACGTTGTTGATTGGGGTTGCCTCGCTTCTGGGATTGGCGGGTAACTTGTCGCACTCGTAGGAGTCTAGGTTTTCATTGCACAGGCTATCCACACGACAGGGAACGTCGGGTCTCATTTGCGGCTCAACTGAAACCCGAAACTCCAGGATTATCCACCACTCTGTGTTGTTGGCTAAGATTCTGTGATGTTGCTTTATATCATGCCTGGGACGATTTTTATATATATTTATATATATGCTAGTAGATGTTGTATATGTTTTGCACCCGCGCTAGTCCAGCTCCCGCTCTACCGTTAGTTAAGTAACCTAACGGGTGATGACGGGGCCCATTGGTGAATGTGGATAGCATATACGTACATTTTATTTTCGTTCTTTTCTGGTGTGATATGTTTAATTGATGGGACTGAATTGATTCTGATTAATGCAAGGAAAAACAAACCTATATGATATTGTTGGAACCAAGTTTTTTAAAAACTGACATTACAGACGTTCTCTTTTTCTTTGCACAGTGGTATTCGGTTATGAATATCCAGCACCTCATTCGACGAGGCAAGAGCCGAGATCCCTTTATCAGGAGTGACCTCTTGGGCAAAAGTTTGCATCAGGGTAAAAACTTCACTATAGTCGATTCTTTTGCTTTGCATCGTGGCATTCAGTTTGGAATATCCTGCACCTCATTCGACGAGGAAAGAGCCGAGATCCCTTCACAGGGAGTGACCTCTTTAGCAAAAGTTTGCGCCACTATATATTTGTAAAACCACTCGGTTCCTTCAACGATATTAAGTTCATTACATTAAAAGGTTTTTCGCCAAAAACCTTTTAATGTAATGAACTTAATATCGTTGAAAACCAGTCGTAGCCCTCCATCATTTCAGATTAGTATTACCTAGTATTCGTGCTGCGTATGTTGACTGTGTCAAGGCATAGTGTACGGTAGCTCTGTAATTCTTTTCTGTCGTATGGATATGTGGATTGGTTAGGACAGCCGTGTAACCATTTTAACTGTGTCAAAGGTATTATGCGGATGGGTTTAATGCAATCAAGAAAATGGCAGGTTGAACTTGACTAGGATCCTTTGATATGTTGACTGTGTCGAGTTCACTTGGGTCCTAAGGGTAAAAACCATATTGGGAGTTTCAAACATACAGGAAACTTGCCAGGAATGCGCATACCTTTTAGAGTGTGGTGACTTGAGTGGCTTCCATCAAGTTATCATGCGATGATAGTTGGCTCCCGATTCCCACTGATGAGTAGGATTACTCCTCGGATGATTTTAGATGATCCCGACTAATTCTCCTTTTGGGTTTGGAAGAGAATTCGAGGAAACAGTGGGAGACATCTTGATTAGATAAAGCGATTAACCATTCTGATCTAGATTAGAGTGCACGCTGTGTGTTTCTTTTCTCTCTCTCTTTGGCAGCGACCATGGCCCGACCCTAGACTAAAACTCATGAACCAAGTTAACCGAACCTTCTTAAAACACTTTGGCTTTTGAATTGTCACGGAGTCGCATATATCATTGCCACTTCTACATCACCTTTGCATTTTTCCAGAACACTTCGTATCACTATGAAAATCCATATAGATTGGATATTCCATCGTCTAGTTACATACGAACTCGAAAGAACTTGTTCCAGTTCGAGGATGGATTCTGGTTCAGAAGAAATTGAATAGGATTATTCGGTTGTCTTTTCCCTTTACCTTCTCTCAAGTTGCAAGGGCTCCTAGTATTAGGAGAGTTTACTTATTGGGCTTATTGGACAGTCTTCTTCCAAACCTTAAGCTGGTGCCGAAGGGTAGGGAAGGAAGAAAATCAATTAGCCTAAGTGTGGTGTGCAGAAAGTAATAAGTAAAGATATAGAAAGGGATTAGAATAAGGGCAAAAGGAAATTGCGACTGCTATCATTCACGACGAAACCATGTACACCCCTGCCACTCCTACATCCACTTTGAATTTCTCCAGAACACTTCGTATCACTACGAAGATCCATAATGCTTGGATAAGCCATCGTATAGTTACATATGAACTCGAAGGAACTTGTTCCAGTTCGAAGATGGATTCTGGTTTAGGAGAAATAGAATAGGATTATTCAGTTGTCTTTTCTCTTCACCTTCTCTCAGGTTGCGAGGGCTCCTGGTATTAGGAGAGTACACCTATTGGGCTTATTGGACGGTCTTCTTCCAAACCTTAGGCTGGTGCCGAAGGGTAAGGAAGGAAGAAAATCAATTAGCCTAAGTGTGGTGTACAGAAGATAATAAGTAAAGACATATTAAGGGATTGGAATGAAGACAAGGAAGTATATGGTTACTGTCATGAATCAGGATAGTAGAAGAGGCATTACTAGGAATACCAGGTTACCCCTTCGAAACATTTTCATGTTTCAGATTGACTGTGCGATATTAAATGAAAACTGTTTTCCTAATTAGATTCTAACTCGACGGTATGTATTTACCAGATTTGATTCTCACGTCTGTATAGAGTTATAGATGGTGAGTGGGAGTAAGACATTAGTAATTGGGTGATAAGATCCCCAATACATATCAGAATTCTTTTTAATTGGTGATATTTGAGGAAATCACCTGGGTTTTGCCTGATGGCAAATATTTGGTTTTGAATATCCGTTGTTATGCACCAATTTCAAACTGATATATCTATATGTTTATTTTATAAAGTGAGATATAACTTTTTGATATTATGTTTATGATATTTACCTATATCAGTTGGTGATTAGATAAGGTGCATTCAACAGCGGTGTAATTCTTCTTAACCATAGCACAGTTTTCAACTTACGACGCACAGGGTTTGAGTTAGTGAACTCAGGCGATTTATACAAAGTATTGTATGTTGTCCGATGTCTGTTAGGACAAAGGGGTTGGTACTCGTACTATATTCTATTTACTCATGACTTCTCCACTTCTAAGAAGGTATTTCGTTGAAATGCAAGGTCCGGATTTTGAGAAGTTATAGGTATAAGAATGAAGTAGAAAACCATATGTTGCAAGACAAAGGGTTGGTACTCGTACTATATTCTTTTTACTTTTGACTTCTCTAGTTTTAAACAAGTATTTCGTTGAAATACAGGGTCCAAGTTTTGAGAAGTTATAGGTATAAGAATAAAGTAGAGAACTATTTATTGGAAGTATCAGGATTCTTCAAGGTAGTCGAAGATGTAGATACTTGTGCTAGGTATTCCGTTGTAAGTAATGGTGTTGAGAACTTGCTTCTCTTTCAGGTTACTCATATATGAATGCACTCCTAGATGAGTAATGCTGCTTGTCCTTCTTCCATTCGGTTGATATGCACTGGAAACAGCTGCATGTTTTTTTGAATCTGATTCCAATTAAATTAGTGTCTTTGTTTCTATATTAGATATATAAAATCAATTCATATCTTAACGATGTTAAGATATATGGAGTTGTCCGGCTAATACTTAAAACCAGAATCCGGATAAACTCTAGGCACGTTTCAATAATGGCAGTTTGTGGGTTATCCCGGGCTTTGACGAGGGTGTTGGGGTCAAAAATTACACCCCGGTTGACCGAGTCAAAGTCAAAGTCAACCCCAAGTAAGAGGGCCAAGCCCAGATCAAGTGGGCTCATGCCCAAGTCGAGCCCCGCGGCCGGCCTCCCCTATGCCAAAATGAAATCATGTAATAAATAATTTTGATGTAATTTTTTATGCATGAATGTAAGAAAAATGGGCATAAAACCAAATTTTTGTAAAGCCCATGGCTCATGTGCAAAAGAAATGAGCACATGAGGCATGGGATGGGCAAAATACCATTTTGTAAAGCCTAAGGGGCTATGTGTAATTTTGTAAGCTTATATAAGGCAACATGATAATGAAATAAAGGGGAGAACTTTTCCATTCTAAAATTCTAGGGTTTGTACCTTCTCCTCCTTCCTCAAGGTTCTAAACCTTCTTCTTTTATTTTGAATTAAATCAAGAGTTTAACTCTTCCATTTCCAAAAATAAATAACTTTTCACCATAAAACCCTTGAATGGGAGCTCAGATCTGCTATCAAATCCCTAAAAGGGAAGATTTTAAGTCTCGCCGCCCCATTTTCCCCCAAGATCCAGCCAACAGAGAGGAAGAAGAAGGATACCCATCTCCAAAAATCCCATTCCAGGAGGATCCGAGGTTCAAAAGAAGATCCAAAGATTTATAGGAGTTTAACTCCATTCAAGATCTGTTGGAGTTTAACTCTATAAATCAAGCCCCTTTTTAGGAGTTTAACTCCAAATCTATTCATAATCCCTGTTTGGAGTTCAACTCCTAACCCAGGGTCTAAGCCCCTTTTTCCGCTGGTGTTCCCAGCGGTCGTGTGTCGCGCATGCCGCACATGTGACCCGGGGGGCGCCTAGCGGTCGTGCGCAGGTTACGTGACCCACGGGCGCTAAGCACCCACATGCGTCTCACGCGACCCGCGAGCACTCAGCGACCAGCGGTCGCGTGCTGCGCACGTGACCCATAGGCGCTCAGCGTCCATACGCCTGGAACGTGACCCGCGGGCACCCAGCGCCCACGTGCCATGCATGCGTCTTTAAGACGCTCATCACCCCTCATTTTCCGTGCACTCCACACCAGAAACACGTCCCCCGTTAGGAAAAATTTTCTAACGGGGCGCTGCCCCGCACCCCCGTAAAACTCTGCAGGGCCCCCGAGATATCCAAAACCCTTCCAAAACACAACACACGCACACTGCATATTGAGTTCGCATGACTAGTTAACCCGTCAATCGGAAGTTCCTTCGCTTCAAAGGCGAGGGGTAATTAACGGCAGCTTAGTCCGCGGCTGCCGGAGATTCGGATCCCCACAATCAATAAACCCCAACCTACCCTAAGCAGGGGGAATCTGTAATGCGCCTGACAAGCGCGCACGTATTCCCATCTCAATGGGATGACGAAAACACCCTACAGAGGGTTAACTTTCTACCATCAGGAAGATCAATGGTTATATCATTCTTAACTCGCTACCTGTTTTAGTAAAATGGATTTTTTTTCCAGAAAACATTAGTGGGGGTATGGTAGAACGGGAAGTGATTCAAGAACCACAAACGATTACTGAAAATTTAATAGAACCTAAAGATTCAATTGGATTCGACATTCCATTAGCAACTCCGTAGATTTTGTGGGTAACCTCAGGCATCCGAGAGGTATTTCGGTCTTCTTATAGGCGGTGACAGGGAGGTTATTGTTTACCCAGACTTGCCATTGCTGCTGTTCCAGACTATGAGACCTGGCAGGAGAATAAGTATAACGTCGTTCTAAATTAATTTTAGAAAGTGCACGTGTATATGACTCTGCCAGAAGGTTGTTGTAGTCAGTAGAAGCAGCGGAAGCATAGTGTGCAAGTAGCTTATGTTTATTTATAGACTAAAGCAGGTATAGCGGAAATAGATCATCTATTTTTGATGTGACGGTCATATGTTTTGACTTCATCAGAATAGGAGATGGATTTGGTAAGAAGGTAGTAGAGAATGATGTCCGGGTATTTGGATGACATGCACTTGATAGGAAGAAATATTTCTATACTACGATCGATTATACTGTGGTTGTCACAAGGAGTTTCTCCACATAGGATATAGATATAATATCAGGTATTCTGGTGGCTAGATCTATGGTTTTAGATCTAGATTTGGGAAGTGTCCCAATTTGGGTACTTTGACATTATTCTAAGGGTATTTTAGAATAGACCACTCCTGGTGAGGTGGTAGTACCCGCAGGTGATGGAGTCACCCTCTCTAAAGGATGTCTTATAGACTGATAGGGAGAGGGATTTGCATAATTGGCATATCACTTGCTTAGGCAATTGAGTCAATCATGAGATGTCAAGTACAACACCAGATATTGCTTTTGCACTGGCTGCAATAAGTATATATCTTAATCCAATCCTGGAGAAATGTTGGAAGCAGTTAAGAACATAAGTGGATGTTCTTGCGATATGGTAACAGCAGCCTCCTTCGGGAGACGGTTATCATTTATGGCTTCCAAGGTGGCATGGATGACAGAGTGGCTATCTGAGTTATAGTTTTCCCTCTTTTGAGGGACAGTATGTTGGACAGGTGGTCCAAGCGGATACTGTGGAAGGCATGGCGGAGGATACTATGGATGATACGGTCTAAGAAGTTTGTTAGATTTGGAGTTCATTATTGAACTGTGCCCCATTAGATATTCAGACAAATTCTAAGACAGGTATTGCTCATTTCGGGAGATAGTCTTTCTCCGCGAAGTTGAGATATAGAGAGATGTAGAAAGAAACATTGGAGACTGAGGCTATTTCTCGAACACAATAGTTTCATAAAAGAGCTTTGTGAAACAGATTAGTAGAAAAGTTGGGTGTTCGGTATCACACGAGCTGTGAGTATGCGACACCACAATAATTAGCCTTGAGTGCAAGTGGAAGATTTTTTACGATAGTGCCTTCAAGTCAATTATTGAATCGTAGGTATGCGATTGCGATGATTGAGGGAGGACCTGTACGGATAGAAAAAGTCTTACTCAAGATGATAATATGATATCTGGTTTGTCTTTATCATCATGTACATGCTTTATGTGGTATTATAGATCACTATTACATGCTGATATAGCCCATAGGATTCTTTCTTGACTACCAGTATTATGATGGCGATCATATACGTGGGAGCTGGGTGGTCTATAAGCACATTCTTAAATGTCCTTAGTCGTGGGAGTTTCGAGACTGGGCATCGATACTCCAGAGTAGACTAGTGTATACTGATTGAGACCCTGACGAGGGGCGGTGGCCAGGTCTCACAAGCCATTGGTGTTAGTTTGTTCACCTAAGATAGTATACAGGTGCTCATTGGGTTATGAGTACAGTGGACGGACTCGCCAGGAACCTGTTAGTTGGTACTATACCTATTGTCAGATAGCAGTTCCCAGGTGACATGTGTGCAGGTTAGTCTGTCGACCTGAGATCGTCATTTATCTCGTGTGAGTTCCCACTGTGCTTTGCTTACTACCCTACCACGGCTCAAAGGAGTCATGCAAACAGGTTTTTGTTGGGTACAGTCCCGAGCTATATGGAGGCAGTGAGCGGATCGTCGGGGATTTGTCTCTTCCGGTATTGGGGGTTGATGTCGCGCAGTGCACGGGTGGCCATCACCAGAAATCCTTGGCCAAGATAGTCGAGAATTACTGATTTAGATCAGTAGTTTCTCAGTTGGTGATGGGCTTCATACCGACACGAAATGTAGCGTTATTAGGGTCTGACTTTATCCATCCCCTAGACTCGATATGCGATACTCTTAGACGAACAGACCGGACTGGACAGATATTGTCATGGACAGGCTCAGTAAGGGTTCAGGATGAGTTTGCTCATCGGCCTCCCTTTCGCTCAATACCTGGGTAGCCATTACGTACAGCTAGTTCCATTGACGTGCATATGGTTAAACCCACTGTCAGCGTATTGACGAGTCTTTAGAGTCCCACACAGAGGGTTTCCCTGATTCGGGTGAAACGATGTAGAGGTCGTATAGTTTTACGGCAGGGTTCGATCATATACGTGCACTTGTGCACGTATCATGATTAAGACGGATAATACCGGTGGCTTTGGTTTAAGCCGGATTCTATTATATTGTTGGATTATTTTCGTCTCTTTGTATTCATATTTTTCGGAATACGGATGCGGGTATGTATATACGGATGAGGGGTATTCTTGTAATTTATTACAAGGGGCTTGTAAAAGATGCCACCTCATTTAGTTTTAACCATTTAGGATTAAATGGTTAATGAGGTAGAGAGAATGAGGTGTTTATTGCAGTTATTATGGCATGGCTTTGTAGTGACTTGTGGTCACTATTCAAGCATGCTTGACATTTTGTTTGTTGTGTGATATTTTGTTGACCTGAGATATTTTGGAGACTTGAAATATTTATTTGGATGGCTCCATTATTTTTAACAACTCTCACAACACACAACAACAAAAGACTTATCCATTTTTCTTGAGTTGCCTCTCACTCTCATCCTCAAGCTTTTTCTTCTACCTCTACCCTTCAAGTCTCATGTGTTGAGAAACCTAGGGTGTTATGAGATAGATTAATCCATCACCACACTCTACATCCTTTAGGCTATCTAGTTTAACGATCTAGGTACCCTAGTTACCTCGGCTATTGAGGTAGGAGCTCGGAATACAAATCCTCGGGTGGATCATCTTCGATGGAGGGAGACCAGAGATCAAGCTAGATCATGGTGGCCTCTAGGATCTTGGGAAGGTGGTTGAAGACTGAAGGACACGGATCAATTCGGTATAACCATTCCAAACTCCTATTTTTATATATTTCCAGTTTAGGGTTAATGGTAGATCCGGGTAGCGGATTGTGTTAGCGCTAGTTTTGAACAATTTTGTTCTGCAATCGGCCACGGTTTGATGGCCAGGGTGCTTGCATAAACTAATACTTTGTGCCTAAGACCCGACCTCAAGGCGGTGATAACCGTTTCGCCGCGGTCCTCGGGGACTTCCAGGAGGGCGTTATAGAAGCGGGTGACGTAACCCTTTAAGGATTCCCTGTCTTCACTCTCCATGGTAAACATGTAGTCAGCCGTCCTTTTCTATCGTCGGTTACCGACGAAATGAACGGGGAATTGAGTCGCCAGCTCGTCAAAGGTCGAGATCGAGCATGGCGCAAGTCTATGGATCCAATCCCGGCCGGCCCGGATGAGGGTGATGGGGAAGGCCCGGCACTGAGCTGCATCTGAGTTGTCTTGGAAGATCATGTCCGCTGCAAACGCATCCAAGTGGTCCTTCGGGTCATACTTCTCGTTGAAGAGGGCCACCTTAGGCTGTTTGTTTTGAGATGAGACCCGCTTACCTAGTAACTGCTCCATGAAGGGCCTCGTGAGCGAAGCTGCGGAGTAATTTGCCGCTCCTCCGGTTGAACATGCGGTGAACCGCATGTCCTTAATCTTCTTCTTGAGGACCTCGATTCGTTGTTGGTATCCCGAGGATTCTCCACAGTCGAAGTGCTTGCTATCTCTGCTCTGGGCTTGCACCATGGAGCGGTTTCGGCTTCGCTCTATTACGTTCTTCAAATTCTTAGGGTGGACCCTTCATGGCTGGCCCCGTCGTTCACCATATGCATGGTCTCGATGAGTGTGGTGACGTCGGTCTTGCCTAAAATCAGGCGACCTAACCGACGTCTCTTCAGGGTGCAAGAGAGCGTGGCGAGCGTCGAAACGATAACCCGGTCTTTCCGGAGATCTTAGTGTCGAACTATCCTGCGCCTAACAAGTTATAGAATCATTCCTCGTATATGGGTCGCGACTGCCGGAATCGGCACGCCGGTGTTCAGTAACATCGAGATGGGCGTGAGCGAGGTCAAGGGCCCGAATACGCCCCTCCGACATCCCACGCACATCGTCGTTTCGGGGGAGGGGACAGCGGTTTGGCGGACGTGGTCTCCCGTTTGGACACAAGCGAGTACGTCCACTATCGCCGTGAGCCTGTCGATTCGCACCGATAAGGTGTCTATAACGTTGGGGGTGGAATAGGACCGATCCCGTCTCCATTGTGGAGGGCAGGATGTCTCGTGCTGGGATCTCCATGATGAGGATCGCTGGCCATTATATCGAGGGCGAAAGATCAACTTTCTTAGGTGGGATGAGAAGTATATTCCAACAGACGGTGCCAACTGATGGAGACTGGAATCTCCCTCAGATGTTGTCCTCCGTCGATTTAGCTGCTAGTGAGGTTGAACCATTGAGATTTGAGGTAAGGTTGAGCATGTGAGGCTCAATAGGTTATGGGCTACCGTTGACACCGAGCTACCTGCAAGGAAAGTCCCGGGTGGGAAACCACCGTAGGACCCTCCGACGATCAAGTAAGTACCGAGGAGTAATTAGGCAGAGTAGCGGTATTTTGGAGATCCGTTCAACGTACCTGGATTGTCTGGAGGAGGGGTTTATATAGGGGTCGCATTAAAGCAAGCCGATACGAAATTCTCGCCGTCTGTTACGCCCCTACGTCACGTTCGCGTTGATGGTGGGATATGCCCATTAATGGCAAGATACGCCCATTAAGGGCGAGATACGCTAGCGTGGGATGCGGGACATGGAGCGGCAGAGATCTCGTCATGGCGAGATACACGGAGCCGTTACAGGGGCGCTCGGGCTCCGTGCTCCCGGCCAGATAGGGAAGCTCAGCTGTGAAATTGCTCGGAGACAAGCGAGGAGGACGAAGAAGCTCGGCTGTAGGATAGCTCGGAGGCGAGCTGTTGGCTGGTTGCTAGACGAATAGGGAACGTACTCTAAGGAGTTCGTCTAAAAGGTCTGGTGCAACCTCGGAGGCAAGGCGCCGAGGAACATCCCTGATGCGTCATATTTATTCCAGCTCCGCTGCCCTCAGGAATCTAGTGGGTTTGTGTATGTGGCACGTCACCTGCCACGTGTCGTGATCTGAACAATTCCTACTTATGGGTATCATCAATGACCCTCTCAAATTTTCCATTTTCAACATCCAAAGAAACTCAAAAGAAAAAAAATGAAGAAGATAAATAAAAATAAGGCAAAAGGTTTTAGATTATGCAATAAATTTGTTATTTTTACAATTTTCTGTATCGATCCTGATATGGAAAAATGTGCAGACATCGAGATGCATACATGATTAAAGTGGGTTACATAGCGAGCTATAATTATGCCAGCTGATTTATAACACGTGGTATTTACATGGTATTTTTCAATATATATCTAACTAGTGTATAAAATGAGATACGATTAATCATGCCAACTTATACATCGTGAAGGTGTATATCTGCGTGAAAGGACACTACTATAATGAGGGGTTGCCCCTACGGATAAAGGAAATCGTAGGGGCAACTTTTTATTGCCTCTACAGATTAAATCATAGGGGCATTGTTTGCCCCAACGGTGCACACCGTAGGAGCATAAATAAATTAAAAAATATAAAATTGTAATCTTTTTATTTGGCCCTACGGTGCCGCAAAAGAAAACCCTACGGATTAATCCGTAGGGGCAACAAAGGGTTATTTATAAAAAAAAAATAAAGCTAAGTTTTTCCCACCGTCCCCAAAATTTCCCACCAAAATTCCCCGATCGTCGCCACCACACATCGTCGACTTCCTCGCGCATCGTCGCCACCACACAGACATCATCGACTTCCCCGTCTCCACCACACCCATCGTCGTCGACTTCCTCGTCGCCACCACACTCTCTTCGTCGCCACCGCACTCTCACCACGAGCACCTCTTCGAGTTCCAACTTCCCGGCCTCCTCCACCTCATCAAGCTCTTGCTCTCCACCTCCTCGATCTTTTTTCTGCCGGGGACGGTAACTGAGGTGAGTTAATTAATTAAGTTTTAATTTATAATTATGTTGTTTTAATTTAGTGTTATTGCTGTTGATTTTAGGGTTAGGGTTATAGGGAAGGGTTAATTTGGGTTAGGGTTAGGGTTAATTAGGTAGGGTTAGGGTTAGGGTTTGGTTGATGTTTAGGGTTAGGGTTAGTTTGGGTTAATTAGGTAAATAGGATTAGTGACGATTAGGGTTAGGGTTGGTGATGATTAGGGTTAGGGTTAGTTAGATTAATTAGGGTTAATTTTGGTTTGGGTTAAGGTTAATTTGGGTTAGGATTTGAGTGATGATTAGGGTTAGGGTTAGGGTTAATTTTGGTTAATTAGGTTAAATAGGGTTAATTTGGGATTGGTTGATGATTAGGGTTAGGGTTAATTTGGGTTAATTAGGTAAAATAGAATGTATTTGTAGCAGCGTGTTGATTAGGGTTAATTTGGTTCAATTAGCTTAATTTTGGGTTAATTAGGGATAATTTGAGTTAGGCTGATGATTAGGATTAATTTGGGTTAATTAGGATTAATTTGGTTTAATTAGCTTAATTTTGGGTTAATCAGGGATAAATTGAGTTAGGGTGATAATTAGGGTTAATTAGGTTAATTTGGGATAATTAGGGTTAAGGTTTAAGGTACACTAGTTCCTTCAGTAGGATACTCGATGATAGCGTAAACGTAAAACTTTACAGTAAACGTAAGAAAACCTTACCCTAAACTAAAAACTTCAAACCCTTAAAAACGAAACGTAAACGTAAAACATATTCAAGTTAAATGTTCAAGTTAAAACCAATATATGATACTCAATAATAATATGAAACTTTCATATTCTCATCGATACTCATAGGTGAAAATCAAAGCGCGACGTAGTCCTCGTCTATCGGTTAACATACGTTCGATATTCGTCGTGACATAAAACTATACGAAAGTTGTTAAATATCGGACGGTATAGTTCGGTGCTAACAACCGTCGTCTATTCTATGTGACGAGAAGATTCAATCGTATGATAACCGATAAATTTGTCCAGTGTGGACAAATTAGGAATGTATAAAGCAAGCACCTGCATTCACTTGTGTTTTCATTCGTTTCGAGTTATTTCGTCGGTACTTTTTCGCCGGTTCTCCATGTACAAAGATATATTAGATGTTCATTTCAATGTTGTTTCACAGCATTGAAATGATTATCTATTCTATTACAATGTACTCGGAGAACAGCGGGGAGGTGCTGCCGAAATTTACTCGAAACGGATGAAAGCACAACCAAATGGGTGTCTGCTCTATATATTCTTAATGGGATAGAAGCCTTACCCCCGATAGCCAAAACACACACATACAACATGAATACACAACAAACGCACATACAAAGCACATACACACTAACAACTCTACACCTAAGCGAAATCATAAATTGAAACACACATACACAGAATACAACTCATACTTAGGTATCTTCAAATCTAACTTTGTTAATCGATAATTTATTCATTTCAACGACAAACTTGCCTTACGGATTTTCTTCTTTGTCGGTAAACATCTCGTTCTTAGATTTCTCAATATAGTCACCATAACCTATAATTTATATGTTATACAGTCTAACATGGCCCACGAGTACATCAGAATTAAGGACTGGATGTACATGGATTGGCAAAAACGCATGCAATCTAAGTTCGTCACAGGAGTTGCTGCTTTCATTGAATTTTCACGCGTACATAATTAGATCGTGTTAGAGAAGATTCTCTGTTTGTGCGATAGATGAGGGAATAAGTTCTGGCAGAAGGTAGAAATCGTAGAGCCTCACATCATTAAACATGGTTTTACTAGACTATATACAACTTGGCTATATCACGAGGAAAGAAAAGAAGAAGACGGTAATGCGGCAGAAGAAGAAGGAGAAGACGGTAATGAGGCAGAAGAAGAAGACGATAAATTCTTTCCAGGAGAAGAAATGGAGGATATGGTAGAGGCTGCTCTCGGTGATAGTATTCCTACCGAAGATGACATTCCTTCCGATCAAGGACCGCGAGCGGATAAGTATAAAAAGTTCATGAATGGTGCTAGAAAACCAATTTATGAGAATGCAAAGTCCCACTCTATCATGGTTCGTCCAACTTTTCCAACTTAAGTGCCTAAAAGGATGGAGCAATAAGTCATTCATGATGCTTCTGAAGTTCCTGAAAGATTCTATGCTCTGGGGAAATAACGTGCCCGACAGCTAGTATGAAGCCTAAAAGATGATGTCTGTAGGGTCTGAAGTGTGAGAAGATTCATGCATGTCCCAAAGATTGCGTGTTGTACCGGAAAGAGAATTCAGATTTGAAAGAGTGTCCAACATGCAGAGAGGCCAGGTATAAGCCGAAAGAATCTGATAAGAACCCCGATATACCTGTCAAGATAGCAAGATACTTTCCCATAACACAGAGGCTGAAAAGGCTATTCAGGTGCAAGAAAATAGCCGATGCAATGATTTGGCATTACCGTGTTGCTCCAAGCGAAGACGGAAAAATGAGCCATCCAAGAGATTCACCGGCATGGAAGGATTTCGATAGGAGGCACGAAATATTCAGTAGTGATCCTCGCAATGTCAGGCTCGGACTCGCTAGTGATGGTTTCTGCCTATTCAATTATATGGCTGGAAGCCACAACACATGGCCCGTTGTAATGATAGTTTATAATTTGTCGTCTTGGTTGGTTATGGATCAATCCTACTTTATGATTTCTCTTCATATTGACAGACCAAACTCACCGGAAAACAATAACGACGTCTATCTCCGACCTCTGATCGATGAGTTAGAATCTTTATTCATTGATGGTGTAGAGACTTACGATGCAAACACAGAAACAACCTTCACAATGCGTGCAGCTTTAATGTAGACAATTAATGACTTTCCTGTGTATGGAATGCTATCAAGTTGGTCTGTACATGGTCACAAAGCATGCCCTTATTGCCATCAATATACAATATCGAAATGATTGGATTTTAGCAGGAAGCTTTGTTATTGCAGTCATTGGCGTTTCCTGGCACTAGACCATCCCCACAAGTTAGATGCTGCTCACTTTAATAGTCATCAGGAGCTTCTTGGGACTCCAGCCTCATTTTCCGGAGAGGAAGTGACTGCTCAGTGGGATGGTTATAATAATGTGACCTTCGGGATAGATCCGGCAAAACAGGTCAAACCACCCTACTGGAACAAGTTAAGCATTTTCTACGAGCTTCCGTATTGGTCAAAAAATTTAGTGCGTCATTGTCTGAACGTCATGCACATAGAGAAGGGAGTATTCGAGCACGTACTCAACTTACTTCTTTGTAAAGACGGAAAATAGAAAGACGACCTCCGTGCTCAGATGGATCTTCAGGACTAGGAAATTAGAAGTGAATTGCATCCTAAACCGATAGCGGGTAAAACAGGTAAGTTTGTACTTCCCAATGCCGCATATCATATGTCACAACCAGAGAATAAAAGGTTCCAACTGTATTGCATGATTTAAAAGTTCCCACAGGTTTCTCAGGATCATTTAGCAAGAAAATAAAAATTGTGAAAGGCAAGATCGATGGGCTGAAAAGTCATGATCACCGTGTTATTATGGAGCACTTTCTTCCATTAGCCCTCAGGAATTCCCTTCCCGAATCGGTTGGTCTACTAATCAATGACCTTTGTTGCTTTTTTAGAGAATTATGCGCTAAAATCTTGGATGTTGTGACGCTGGAGAATCTAGAAAATTCTATTTCATTGATACTTTGCAAGCTTGAGCGTATTTTCCCACCGTCATTCTTCGATATCATAATACACCTGACGGTTCATCTTGCAACCGAGGCTAACACTACTACAAAGAAGGGTTGCCCCTACGGATTTATCCGTAGGGGCAACCCACTGCCCCTACGGATATATACGTAGGGGCGAAAAAATACCCCGTAGGTGCAAAGGCCGCAGGTGCAAGTTGAGGCCCTGAACTTGCCCCTACGGTTAAATTCTTGCCCCTACGGATATGTATGTAGGTCCATCGGCCCCTACGGATTACGCCGTAGGGTATAAGATTTTATATTATTTACGGTTTATTTTAATAAATTACTTGGCCCTACGGATATACCCGTAGGGGCATGTACTACCCCCTACGTATATATGCGTAGGTACGTTTCCGTAGGGGCACAAATTCAGGATTCCTGATATTTTGCCCCTACGGATAACGCCGTAGGGGAGAGTCAGTGGCCCCTACGGATATATCCGTAGGGGCTTTCCCAACCCCCTGGCACTGTGATCTGGGGGAAATATCAGTTACTGCTGATATTTTGCCCCTACGGACATATCCGTAGGGGTAACATGTGTGCCTACGGATTAATCCGTAGGTACATATTGTCTGTAATTTTTTTTAAAAAATGGGCTGCTTGATTTTTTCCCGCCCTGTGCACAATAATATATATATCAATCAAATCATATATTGCAGTATTCATAATCACATCTCACGCATATATATAATATACAAAAGAAACACAAAAACTGAATATGATATAAATACAAACCAATATCAATATCGTTTCAAAATGTAGTACAATGTGTATGATATAAATAAATACATGTTTCAAAAAAAAAGAACCAAAAATCTACCCTAGCTCGGTCCAGCTCCACCTCTGAATAACGATAGAATAACGCGCGCCTGCTCCTCGGTCAATAAACTCTGCAATTCGTCGCGAGCGGGAGTCTGAGTGGGCGGTGGAGCTACAGGAGCTGTCTGCGGAACCGCAGCCGATGTAGTGGCTTGCGGAGCCGCGGCCGAAGGAGATGCGTGTGGAGGCTCGGCCGATCTATCCTGTCGCGTCTGGATATAACGTGTGTAAGAAGTGTGTAAGAACTGTTTATTATTCGAATTCGTATCATTATTAAGTTATTTCGAAACCCTGTTTGGATATCTAGTTTGGAAAAGCGTTGTTTATTTCAATTACATATATATGTATGATTAATCAAACTTAAGTCTAAAACCAAATAAGCTCAAGCTACGTACTAATTATGGATATGTTGATATGTATATAATATGAAATGATATTTTACTATAAAGTAGTATACATACCAGCATCTCCTTCAACTCCTGAACGCTGGCCCTCAAGCTATCCAGTTCATGATGGACATGCCGGTCACTGGAGACGGAGGAAGTAACCACAGGGGTGGAGTCCAACCTCATATGGGCCCTGCTAGGGCCCAATCCCCGGCCTCTCCCAACCTCCGTGGTGCCCTCCGTGTGCGGCGTCCAGAACTGGGGTCAGCAGCCTCGGATCGTTCTGTCCGGTAAAATCGTTCTCCAGGCCTGGGCCTGCTCAACCACCCGCTCCTACACCCACATTCGAATTCTTATCATTATCGAGTTATTTCGAAACCCCATTTGGATATCTAGTTTGGAAAACTGTAGTTTATTTTAATTAGATATGTATATGTATGATTAATAAAACATAAGTCTACAACCAAATAAGCTCAGGCTATGTACTGATATTGGATATGTTGATATCTATAATATGACATTATATTTTACTATTAAGTAGTATACATACCAGCATCTCATTCAACTCCTGAACGGTGGCCTTCAAGCTCTCCTGTTCCTGCTGGATACATCGCTCACTGGAGACGGAGGAAGTAACTACCGGGGTGGAGTCCAACCTCATATGGGCCCTGCTAGAGCCCAGTCCTCGGCCTCTCTCCCAACCTCCGTGGTGCCGTCCGTGTGCGGCGTCCAGGACTGGGGTCAGCAGCCTCGAATGTTGCCTTCCCCCTAGCAACTGTCAGAACATTATATTTAGCACATACTGGTCTATAAAATTGACAAGAAATACCAAAATCAACAAATTCAAAGCCTTACCTACAGAGATAGAAGATGTGCTCCTCTGGTATCTGCATGTATCAAAATTTGAATAATATTAATTAATTTCAGTACATACATACTAACAAGGTAAACTCGTATATAGCGCTGCTTACACATATGACAGGGAGTGAACAAGCTCTTGTAGATCATCAGGCGCAAATCTAATCTCATCAAGCAGCCCATGATAATGAGTTGGACGACTAAGAGCAAAAGGAATGTGTGTATATTTATGATATAGCATTCTAAATCAATATACAGCCCTATATAATATATAAACATACCTGGAGGAACGGGAGTGGCCTCTGTCCCTGATATGGACGCATCACCAACAACTAGACAATCAAACATTGACAATATAAGTAATTTTGACATAAACAGGCAAGGATATCTATAATATTACATTCAAAATGGATATTAGAGAGCACACCTGCAGTGAGAAGTGGTAAAAGTATCACCCAACTAGGGTGTAATTTACAGAATCAGTTGAGACTCTTAAAAGTCATAGAAGAACCCGACCTGCACAAATCTGATGTATGCTTTCCATTGGACACTAAGAAGTCTCTAAAGGGAAAAGCCTATGTGAAAGCCATCATTAGTTCATATCAGAAGATTGATGCTGAAACAGAGAACGAGGAATGTCATTTTTTTCTTCTTCAGTCACATTACTGTCTTCTCCTTCTGCCACATTACTGTCTTCTCCTTCTTATTATGTGCGCGTGCAAATTCAATGACTATATTGAGAATATGGATTAATAGTGGGTAGGAAAAGTATTTCTCAAATGGCTTTTGCGTCTTAAAACCATAAACTACTAAGTAATGGCATACATAATTTTTTTAGTATAAATGTTGTTATTTTAAGTTTTCCCTTATAGAGATATGATCTAACTGCATCTATAAACTATAAGTGTGCAGAAAATTATGATAAGAAACCATAAGAAAGGGTCGTAGCCATGCATAACCTTGAATCTACATACCAAATCATGCAAAAGCATGCACTTATTGTCACCTTGCCTTGGAATATAAAATATCTTGGAAGACTATAAGCGAGCATTTAAATCTTGATAGCTTTTGACTTCAACATATATTTTTCTCAAGTACCATGAAATATACTTGCTCCGTATAAACCGTTTTCAGGAAGATAGATTAATAATGACAAATTATCCATTGTGGCTCACTAGGTTAGCATTTTATCTTCTATTGACCATCTTACTAATCTGCTTGGTAAATTTATTCGGAACCGGCTGCGAATCATTAAAAGACATGCATAAGAAAGAAAGCTAAAATACAGATATATAGCATACCGATCATCGAAACTTCATAGTTGCGATGGCAATCCAGAGATATTTATTTCTACACACGTGGTGCGCGTGCGAATGCGTCACGCATCATGGACAAATATTTCAGAACATGGAAAGTATTATTCGTATAAAGTAATTAAAACTTTTAAACACCTTGGGTAGATATTTTCTTAGTTGATGCAATCATATCATGAGGACTAAATTTAAGCTATTATACATATGCATATGTATTTTTCTAACCTAATATATCATACACACACACAGAGAGAGAGAGAGAGAACACCTGGTAGGTAGAGAAATCAGGTAGCAGGATCCTGAAGAAATGGAGTCCATAGCATTGCTCATCATCATCATCCATGATCCCTTTGATAATATTTTTTCAAAGGGATCACGGATGATGATGATGAGCAATGCTATGGACTCCATTTCTTCAGGATCCTGCTACCTGATTTCTCTATCTACCTGGTGTTCTCTCTCTCTCTCTCTCTCTCTGTGTGATATATTAGGTTAGAAAAATACATAAGCATATGTATAATAGCTTAAATTTAGTCCTCATGATATGATTGAATCAACTAAGAAAATATCTACCCAAGGTGTTTAAAAGTTTTAATTAATTTATATGAATAATACTTTCCATGTTCTGAAATATTTGTCCATGATGCCTGACGCATTAGCACGCGCACCACGTGTGTAGAAATAAATATCTCTGGATTGCCATCGCAACTATGAAGTTTCGATGTATCGGTATGCTATATATCTGTATTTTAGATTTCTTTCTTATGCATGTATTTTAATGATTCGCAGCCGGTTCCGAATAAATTTACCAAGCAGATTAGTAAGATGGTCAATAGAAGAGAAAATACTAACCTAGTGAGCCACAATGGATAATTTGTCATTATTAATCCATCTTCCTGAAAACGGTTTATACGGAGGAAGTATATTTCATGGTACTTGAGAAAAATATATGTTGAAGTCAAAAGCTATCAAGATTTAAATGCTCGCTTATAGTCTTCCAAGATATTTTATATTCCAAGGCAAGGTGACAATAAGTGCATGCTTTTGCATGATTTGGTATGTAGATTCAAGGTTATGCATGGCTACGACCCTTTCTTATGGTTTCTTATCATAATTTTCTGCACACTTATAGTTTATAGATGCAGTTAGATCATATCTCTATAAGGGAAAACTTAAAATAACAACCTTTATACTAAAAAAATTATGTATGCCATTACTTAGTAGTTTATGGTTTTAAGACGCAAAAGCCATTTGAGAAATACTTTTCCTACCCACTATTAATCCATATTCTCAATATAGTCATTGAATTTGCACGCGCACATAATAAGAAGGAGAAGACAGTAATGTGGCAGAAGGAGAAGACAGTAATGTGGCGGAAGAAGAAAAAAATGACATTCCTCGTTCTCTGTTTCAGCATCAATCTTCTGATATGAACTAATGATGGCTTTCACATAGGCTTTTCCCTTTAGAGACTTCTTAGTGTCCAATGGAAAGCATACATCAGATTTGTGCATGTCGGGTTCTTCTATAACTTTTACGAGTCTCAACTGATTCTGTAAATTACACCCTAGTTGGGTGGTACTTTTACCACTTCTCACTGCAGGTGCGCTCTCTAATATCCATTTTGAATATCGATAATATTACATTCAAAATAGATATTAGAGAGCGCACATGCAGTGAGAAGTGGTAAAAGTACCACCCAACTAGAGTGTAATTTACAGAATCAGTTGAGACTCTTGAAAGTCATAGAAGAACCCGACCTGCACAAATCTGATGTATGCTTTCCATTGGACACTAAGAAGTCTCTAAAGGGAAAAGACTATGTGAAAGCCATCATTAGTTCATATCAGAAGATTGATGCTGAAACAGAGAACGAGGAATGTCATTTTTTTCTTCTTCTGCCACATTACTGTCTTCTCCTTCTTCTTCTGCCACATTATTGTCTTCTCCTTCTTATTATGTGCGCGTGCAAATTCAATGATTATATTGAGAATATGGATTAATAGTGGGTTGGAAAAGTATTTCTCAAATGGCTTTTGCGTCTAAAAACCATAAACTACTAAGTAATGGCATACATAATTTTTTAGTATAAAGGTTGTTATTTTAAGTGCGCGTGCAAATTCAATGAAAGTTAGATTTGAGGATACCTATGTATGAGTTGTATTCTATATATGTATGTTTCGATTTATGATTTCGCTTAAGTGTAGGGTTGTTTTTACTTAAATTTCAAATGTATATACATGCATACACACACACACATCATATACACAGTTTTTGAATGTTGCCAGAATTTCAACGGTAATTCTAGATTTTTCCAAACTCTGAAGGCTTCACAAAAATTTTAAATACAGATTTAATATTTTTACGATTTTGCTTGGTAAATTATCCATTGTGGCTCACTAGGTTAGTATTTTCTCTTCTATTGACCATCTTTCTAATCTGCTTGGTAAATTTATTCTGAACCGGCTGCGAATCATTAAAATACATGCAAAAGAAAGAAAGCTAAAATACAGATATATAGCATACCGATATATCGAAACTTCAAAGTTGCGATGGCAATCCAGAGATATTTTTCAAAGGGATCATGGATGATGATGATGAGCAATACTATGGACTCCATTTCTTCAGGATCCTGCTACCTGATCCTGAAGAAATGGAGTCCATAGTATTGCTCATCATCATCATCCATGATCCCTTTGATAAATATCTCTGGATTGCCATCGCAACTTTGAAGTTTCGATGTATCGGTATGCTATATATCTGTATTTTAGATTTCTTTCTTATGCATGTATTTTAATGATTCGCAGCCGGTTCCGAATAAATTTACCAAGCAGATTAGTAAGATGGTCAATAGAAGAGAAAGTACTAACCTAGTGAGCCACAATGGATAATTTGTCATTATTAATCTATCTTCCTGAAAACGGTTTATACGGAGGAAGTATATTTCATGGTACTTGAGAAAAATATATGTTGAACTCAAAAGCTATCAAGATTTAAATGCTCGCTTATAGTCTTCCAAGATATTTTATATTCCAAGGCAAGGTGACAATACGTGCATGCTTTTGCATGATTTGGTATGTAGATTCAAGGTTATGCATGGCTACGACCCTTTCTTATGGTTTCTTATCATAATTTTCTGCACACTTATAGATTATAGATGCAGTTAGATCATATCTCTATAAGGGAAAACTTAAAATAACAACCTTTATACTAAAAAATTATGTATGCCATTACTTAGTAGTTTATGCTTTTTATACGCAAAAGCCATTTGAGAAATACTTTTCCTACCCACTATTAATCCATATTCTCAATATAGTCATTGAATTTGCACGCGCACATAATAAGAAGGAGAAGACAGTAATGTGGCAGAAGAAGAAGGAGAAGACAGTAATGTGGCAGAAGAAGAAAAAAATGACATTTCTTGTTCTCTGTTTCATCATCAATCTTCTGATATGAACTAAGAAGTCTCTAAAGGGAAAAGCCTATGTGAAAGCCATCATTAGTTCATATCAGAAGATTGATGCTGAAACAGAGAACAAGGAATGTCATTTTTTTCTTCTTCTGCCACATTACTGTCTTCTCCTTCTTCTTCTGCCACATTACTGTCTTCTCCTTCTTATTATGTACAGTACTTCCACAAAATACGTGTTGTCATTTCTAAATGGAAGTTTCTCAGTGCCACCATAGTAGCAGAAGATGGAATTGTTTATCGCCACTAGATTATGCTAAGCCTCGGATAGATTAGGCAAACATGATCTAGAAGAATCTAATTAGCAGAGGAAATATGCAAACAAACATGCATGCAAGCTGACATTAAAAGATTAATATAACAGAGATGTCTACTGATGATTTGTAAGATGTTATCGCAGGTAGGACAACTGCCAATTCTATGGCTTGTGGCCACCAGCGACTGCTTTCTTACCACAGTAAAAATAATGAGGGACTATAACATATCATGAATTCGATATGCACCGTGATTTCATACCATATGTCTATTAACCTATAATGTATAAGTTCTCGGCGTTGATTGCAGAGGTGCATACAGTCTGAACTAGTAAATATACGTAAGAAGGAAAAAGAAGAAACGACTCATAAATATGGTTGGGCCAGAAACAGACTTAGTCACTGAATGACATATAACTGATATTCCTTGATGTAGAAATCAATACACCTTTGATAACAAACTCATTCTTTTTTGGGAGATATATGAATAACCGACTCTGACCCTCAGCATTCCATTGAACACATGGAAATCCATCGTATCTCATATCCAGCCACCTCACTTCACCGATCCTATGATCGCCCTCTGGAGGACGCACAGCCCTAGCCGCAGCCCCAGCCCAAACCCTAGCCTTAGGTGGTGGTGATGAATGTGAATCCTCATGTGATTTTGCATATTATTGCAAGAGCGTTAATGGGTTTTCAAGATTTGTACGTAGTCAAGAGCAATTGTGAGCAAGGAAAGTAAAAATAGTTTTGGAATTTTATCAAACGGTTGGTGAGCAAACTAGCAAAACGTTTTGAATGAAAATATAATGTAAAATAATTTCGAGAATCAAAAGTGATAAGCTTTGTTAATGATATGGGAGAGAAGCTTGCTTTTTCTTTTTTGTGAGAAATATTTTAGGTTTTTTTTCCTTATTTCTATTACATCCTGACCGAAGAACTTTCACAATTGTTAAAATTCAGCATTTTGGTCAGTCCTCTCCTTTATTGATATGCATGTGATGTGAGGGTTGGATTTAACACAGCAACCATTGTTCATCAATATATATTACCAAATAAAGCTCTTTATTGTTGGTTATGTTGGTTTCATCCTATTCTTGCCTCAATTTGGTGTAATTTGAAATGGCCCACGATTTCAATAGAAAAGAGAATTTGTTCTCAAGTTATGATCGAATACCATAATAAATTGGGAGTTGGTTAGGATTGTGAAATTGTGAAAGTAGTTGCATTTTTTTCAAGTATGATCTTGTGAAAATCGGATGAAATATTTAACATCATTTTGTTGTTATTTAGGATTAGCACCCTCTAAAGGATTTTAAGTTAAGATAATGGATATGGATCTTTTGTCAGGATAAAGAAGATCTGCACATGCATAAATACTAGTATAAGATAATTCAAAATTTGGGACAACGGATACATACCGCTAAAAGATATAAATCGAAAACCCAAACAATATTTTGTGATAAACTTAAGTGTTCTTGCAAACTAATACAAATCTTGTTAAAAATTTGATAAATTGACCTTCCCCTTCCCCAGCCCTAGCCCCAGCCCGCAGCCCCAGCCGCACCCCCAATAAAAAATTTGATAAATTGACCCTTCCCCTTCCCCGACCCCGACCCTAACCCTACCCCGACCCCGACCCCGACCCCGACCCCGCAGCCCAGCCCCTGCCCCAACCCTAACCCGACCCCGACTGCGACTGCGACCCCAGCCCAACCCCAACTCGCGTGCCATGAACCTTAAGCCCAAAATAATCCAATAAATTCTTTAACTTACCTCGAGATTTACTCACCTGAACGGCTGCTGGGGCAGGGGCGACGATCTGAACGGCGGTGGCGACGACCTTAACCGCGGTGGCCATGAGAACTCCAGTGGTGACGAAACCGGCGGTGGCGACGAGGAGAACAACCTTGGCGGCGACGGCGTGGCGCATTGGGGGCTTATTTTCGCGCCCGATCGAGAGAGAGAGAGGGAAATGAGCGTAGGCGATCGATCTGGGATTTTATTAAATCGATATTTACTTGCCCCTACGGATATGTCCGTAGGTCCTTTGTTTGCGGCTCCGTAGGGGCAAACACCTAATTAAGAATTAATATTTTTATTCTTGGACGTCTTTGCCCGTAGGGGCAACCTTTTAGCCCTACGGATATATCCGTAGGGCCAAGTTATTTCTGCCCCTACGGATTAAACTATCCGTAGGGGCAACCCCCTATTTTACTAGTGTAAGTTAGCCGGACCGGTACAATATCGATGGATATATCCCGTCGAAAGGTACGTGGAATTTTTCGTTTCACGCAATTTGTAAAATTATTGTTGTCCTATATGCCCGTATTTATTTATTTAACATATTTTTCTTTAGGTAGATCTATACTCTAAAAAAGTATATACGCAATAGAAATCGACCAGAGGGTTCTATCATACAAGGTTATCTTCTAGATGAAGTAACCACATTTTGTTCTCGCTATCGAGACGAGAACATTGAAACGAAATTTAACCGGACTCGGAGAATTCAGGACGGGCCATATGGTAAAGCATCCTATAAGAGAGTAGACACTATATTTATCAACAAGATATATCGGTTTATCCTCCTCAATAGTGTATGTCTTGAAGAAATTAGAGAGTAAGTTTTTTTGGATTAATTGTTATATTTGTGTTTGTATGTGTATGAAATGATATAATATTAATGTCATAATTTATTATTAAGAACATAATTCATATTAATGATCTACATAAGGAACATCCTGATTGGAATGATGAATGATTGGAAAAATATCATCAGGATAATTTTTGCGATTGGATTGCAGATCATGTAAGTTATTCGAATAACTTGTTATTGCTACCCGTCTTAATCTAAACTTATATCGTTATGTATTTACCGTAAAATTTGTTTTGTCAGATCCGCGATCCGAACTTGTTTGCATCATTAGAGAGAGATTCAACATGTTTAACTCAGTTTCCTAGTATGGAGGTTGCATATTATAAAGGATTCGGTGTCCTTGAATACAAATTTGAAGTTAAGGATATAGAAACATCTCGAACCACTCAGAATAGTGGGATTGCGATGGTAGGATCAGATGGTGTGATTTATTATGGATACTTAAATTGCATACTTGGCATCCAATATCCCGGACGATCAGAACCGTTTTATATATTTCAGTGTACTTGATACGATACACGAACAGATACGGATAAGTGGAGAAACAATCTCGAGACTTGGAAAGAAGAATATGGATTGACTAGTGTGAACACACTTCGATTTTAGGTCAGGACGATACATTTATCTTTCCGAACCAAGCGGTCCAAGTATACTTGTAACGACTCTATTTTTATTGCACAAAAATTTTAAAGTTTATGTACAGAATGGAGTATTTGCAAGCCTGGGTATACTTTAAATGTTGTTTTTATTTAAGAATATCAAGAAAGCACTTGTAGCTCATTGGTAAAGCCTTACACTACTGTGACGTAGCCCCTATGTTCGAATCCCATTAGCCACATATATTTTTACTGATTTTTCTTTTAAACTTTTTGGAAGCCCAAAAGTTTACATGTGTACTGCACGTAAAAATGGAAAGTCTGAGAAAATAAACATATGCAAAAGGATATTTATACAGACTTGGACATGTGGTTAAAATCCCACCCCTCATCTCACCAACTTGGCCGGCGAGACGGAGCCTACGGCCGGCACCGCCGGGCCCTCTGTAGGGAATGCTCCCCATTTTCTTCACACCAGCCATTTGGCCTACCCCTACTACCCTAGTAATGTTTGATTTCTCTGTAAATTAACAGAGAGATTAAAATCACCCATTAATCCAAACTTTAATACATTTTAATTCTCCATTCAATTCTCAAAACCCTAATTTTACCTTATAAATACAACCCCATACCCTAGCCCTCTTCATTCTGAAATCTCTTGATAAAAATTCTCAAAAATTTCCAAGTCAAGGAAGAGTACAAGTGGAGTTAGCACTAGGTCAAGTTCCGGCGAAAATTCGAGACATTTCCGGCGACTCCGCGATGCCACAATGACCTTAAACTCTTCCTCTCTCTTTTCTTAAACCAAACAACTTGTAAGTCCCACCTCTATACTTCTCTTTCTATTATAAAACTTCATTTTTTTTCAAATCATATCGGTAAGTGGAGTTATACAGATCTTTAAATTCTATTCTCCTTAGAATTGCAATTTTTCTTAAGAACCAATTATCCAAATCATCAAATCTTGCTTGTTAATCATTAAACAATTTTTAGAAATAAATTTCAATTTAAAACTCCATGTATAACAACATTTATTAAGCTTTTACGCTTAAATACCATGAACTTACATATGACATCGTTTAATCATTCTTGCTTATATTACCTTTAGAAAAATCTCACGAGGTAATGACCTACCTCTCACAAACTCGCATCTTGACATAACACGATTCCCTTAAACAATAATTTTGTGGCAAATACGACTTTTACATCAAAATACCATAAACTATTTTTAAAAAACCGTATTCTTTAAATTGTGTTATTTAAATTCCTTACGATTGTGCTTATACAACCCACTTTTGGGAAATCCGATTCGGTTGGTGCGGGTTATCGCACATCCATCGGACTAGAAGGGCGAGATGCAGACCTCCTCACGGAGCATACGATCTCGATAGAATTTTTAATGCAGTTTTTAAGAAAAACATGATTTTCTATTTAATAAATAAATTTTTATTTTTAATAATTATATATAAATATTATCAAACCATTTATTTTAAATATATAATAAATTCCATGTTTTTCTAAACAAAAGAAAAGAATTACAAGTTTCATGAAAATACCATCAAGAATCCATTCAAGTCAAGTTTACAATAAAATACTTTGAATTATTCAAACTATATATATATATATATATATATATATATATATATATATTCACTAATATACCGCATTCCATAAAATTCACATCCATGAAAACTCTAAAGAATATAAATAAATACTTGAGGATTATTTTGGAAGTATATGTAAAATATTTTTCATAAAACCCCCTCAAGTTATATTAAATTACAATAAGGACCCTAGTAAATATAGGTTTAAGCGGGACTAATTCTCTTGAGCCTCAGGGAGCCGGAGAAAGTGGGTGCTTGCCTATTTATGGAAGAAAACTAAAACGGGGTTATCAATAGTAATTGGCTTGGAAAAAATCACAAATCCTGCCGGCCATGTGCAGCAGTTACCGATAACTCCTAAACTTAATTCAGGACCCAAATCTGTTTAATTGTCTGACTCAATCTGAGTCTCAGTCTAATTTGAATACAATCTAAACATGAATCCAACTATAACTCCAATTCAACATGAATCCAATATATCAAACATGAACACTTGAACATGAATACCGAACAATACATGCAACATGTCTTGACTTGACCAAACCATAGATATATCTTGAACTTGACTATATGACTATCCGTTTATATCCTGATCTATTTACATGAACAATTTATACCATGGTCTTGGCAAGTCTTATATCTACAAACAATATAATATACATTATGGGGTTTTTAACGGGGTAGATTGGTACGGAATGTATTAGAAGTGAAATGAGACAGTCACTATAATACACCTAACCTGAATATCCGTGCCGTTGTCCCGTGGGTTTAACGGGGCCTTGTACTCCATATGCTTTAGTCTACGGAGCAAGTTGGACTCCTCTCGTATACACTGATACATTCTGTACCAAGCTACAAACAGCTATGTTAGTATAACAAAAATAGATAAATTATCAGATCTATTCCTTTTACTTGATCTATCTCTCTTTTGGGACTTACCGAGCGATTGTTCGCTGACGACATTTTTATCTCTTCTTTCTTTGGAATGTTGTCAGGAGGACCCGACTCTCAGGAGATCGAGCCTAGTTAGGAAGATTTGGAGCAGTTTGCTAAGAAGCCAGAGTTCTAGTTTTTACTTGTACTTACTTTTTTTCTCAGTTCATATGCCATTGTTTAGGCATCACTTTCCATTATTGTATTTTACTTTTCAGTTGTATGTAAAGAATGAATATAAATAAAAGTTGTTGTTTCATTACATCTCTTGTCATTCTTGTGATTTACTTTTATATTGCTTATTTACGCTTAACGTGTTTACTTTTGAGTAAATACGTTGCGGCCTCGCCGCGTCTACTTCTCCGTATATTGGGAAGTGGGGCGTGACAATACTACTCACAATGCTTGAAGTATCTGAGATGGAGTATCGTATGCCGTTGGAAACCCAGGGATGTTTATGATGTCTCAGAATTCGAGAATCGTATAAAGGACAGCGATGAGGATGAAGAGGAGAGAAGACTTAGAGTGCTCCAACCGTCTGTTTCAAAAGACGGGTTGTCTTCTGCTGATCGTGAAGTTACGTAGGTTAGAAATGATATCGATGATGAAATCCAAGTAGATATGCCTAATGCGTCCAAGAAACGAAAAAGGTTATCAGTGATGTTATATTATTACTTCACATTTCTACGATCTATACATATATTGCATGCATATGTAATGAGTGTACTCTTATCTAGGTTTGATGACGACAACTGGAGCAACGAGGGGTAGCAGGAGCACCAGACGTGGCAGAGGCAGAGCGGTTCTGCCGCCCGGGGAGCTGCGTAAGGAGCTTCGGAGGGCCGGTCTTGCACCCCGATCGGTATCCCCTTCTGATAACTCCTTCCGTGTGGACTTTGCCACACCTCCAGGTATATTGCACGCATATTCATTTTGAATGTAATATTATAGATATACACGTATATTTATTCAAAATTACTTATATAGTCAATGGTTAATTGTCTAGCTGTTGGTGGTGCGTCCACATCAGAGGTAGAGGCCACTACCGCACCTGCAGGTATGTTAATATACACACATTCTTTTTGCTCTTATTTAGATAATCATTTTTTGATTGTCTAGCGGTAGGTGGTGTCTCCACATCTCGGGCAGAAGCCACCACCACACCTGTGGGTATGTTTATATATTCTATATTGCATGCATATTAATTTAGAATGTTATATTATTGATATACACATTCTTTTTGCAATTACTTATATAATCTATTTTTAATTGTCTAATTATAGGTGGTGCATCCACATCTGGCGCAAAGGTCACTCCCGCCACTTCCATACCCTCCGCTCAGTCTGCAGGTTAGTATGAATAAATATAAAATATTTAATCATTTTACATATCATCTAAGAATAAACATGAACTTCATGTAATTTTATCGTCAATATTTATTTTCTAGTTGGAGGGGATACGTCCACGTCTGGGTCACCGGCTGTTCCTCACCGGAGGAACTATCGTCCCGCTCGTGCTATTGCCCGGACCAAGGCTCGTTCTGCTTTCGCCGGAGATATATATCGCACTTCAATTTTCTTTAATCATTGATTTCTTAATACCACTTTGTCTTAATATTGCTTGTCTTGATATTTCTTGTAGATGCAGGACAGCTCCATCCCGAGAGGGGGACTCGAGGGCCGAATCAGTTCCACAGGCTGTGGCCCAATAGAGCTAGGGGGAGGCACCATTCCCCCTCTTCTTTACCCCCGATTATCGCTATACTGGCGATTATGCCGAGAGATTCAGCCGATATATGGGGGATGAAAGTGAAAGTGTTTGTTAGCACCACCATTGGGTTTTACTAGCATCAAGCATACCATTTTAAAAAATTTCGGGATGCTAATTAACACTAAACAAGAATCGAAACTAGATGAATAGAGTTTAACTATGATATAACAAAAAATTTAACTACGTGAAGGATGCTACAACCTTTGTAGACCGTGTCCTTCTCTTCTAAAGCTCCGGGTTGTATTCCCTACAACTCCTCGTAGCTCCACTTGAAGGTTGAACGAACTTGCTTCAATGACCTTCGTGCCGAAGATGATCCACCCGAAGTCCGCTAATCCAAGCTACCTCTTCACTAAACTCTTTAGTGAAGGAAACACGCTACACTTAATTGCTAATCAAGTGTAGGATGGTGAAGTAGGGGTTTTGTTTGCTCACTAGGGTTCTCACAAGCTCAAGATTTCACAACACATGTGAGGGATTGAGCTTGGAGGAGGTGGGGAGTAAGATGAAGAGAGCTAGAGAGCAAATGAGCTCAAGTGAAGAAAATAACTCAAGTGTAGAATGAAGTCAAGAATGGCTCTTAGCTCACACATTATTGAAACATACAATTTTCAACAATTAAAAATTGTAACCATGCTTCAATAGTGCAAGCAAATGAATATAAATGACAAAACCATGCTTGCCCATTCCACAAAAGTCTCCCCATTGTCCACCTCATTTTCTATTTTCACAAAATATAAAATCAAACCTGCTTCATATATATATATATATATATATATATATATATTATGAAAGCAAATAATTAGTGAGCAATAATATTAGTTAATATACAATTATATCAAATATAAATATATATTATATTATTAAATCAACACTTGATTTAATAATCCGGTTATATCACATATAGCCGACTAATATCATTTATCTGTATATCACATTATCAAATCAACACTTGATTCAATAATCCGGTTATATCACATATAACCAAACTGATATCAAATAACCGCCAGATTAGAATACGGTATCACATACTCATATTTAATCAGGCCCCCGCACATATCAGCATATGTGCCCTGCTTCGTTTCGCTTGAACCAGGAAACTTCTGTGTGGAACTCTAAAGACTCGTCAATACGCCTGCGGTACGTAATAATCACATCAGTTACCCACAAGCCATCAGCGGTACTAGCTGGACGTAATGGCTACCCAGGTATTGAGCGAATAGAAGATCAACAAGCAAGCTTGTCCAAACTCCCATGAAGCCTATAGGTAACACTTATCGTACAGTCTGGTCTCTTCGTCTGATATGTCGCATATCGTGTCTGGGGGTGGAATCATCAGACCCCAATAACTTGATAAGTCATGTTGATGTGTGTCCTATAACGGTACGAGAAACTACTGATAACTCTTACCAGTAAATCTCATCAACAGCCCTGGCCAGGAACTTCCTGTTATAGCCAATCAAGTATAGAGCAACATCAACTCCCAATACTGGGAGAGACGAAACCCCTCCTATCGCTCATTGCTTCTATGTGACTCGGGACTGTACCCAAAATCCACCTGTTTGTATGACTCCTTTGAGCCGTGGTAAGGAAGAAATCAAAGCACAGTAGGAACCACACAAGACTCTACTACGATCTCGGGTCTACAGACTAACTTGTACCAGTGTCAGCAGAGAACTTGTATCTGACGATAGGTATAGTACCATTTAGGAGTTCTCGGCGAGTCCTGTTCGGTGTACACATTCTCTAATGAGCACCTGTGTACAATCTTTGATGCCAAATACCAATGGCTATGGGATCAACCATCGACCCCTACAGGGTCAAGAAACGTACACACTAGTCTACTCTGGTATATCGATGCCCTGTCTCGATACTCTCTCGACAAGGAACTGTTAAAGGATGTGCTTGTAGACTACACAAGTCCCAGTAGTATGATCTGCATCATAGTCTTGGTAGTCAAGCAAACATCTTAAGGGATTTATCAACATGTATCAGAGAGACAGTATAATAATACTAAGTGTTCATGTTAAGATAAAGAGTAACCAGATAGTATACTATCATGTCGAGCAAGAAAGTCCTCTATATATATGTCAAAGCATCCACTATAATATACATCAATGTACAATAATGGCCTTTAGGGTATACATATTCCTAACAATCTCTCACTTGCACTAAGACTAGTTGTTGTAGTATTTCATACCCAACATCCCAAATAGTCTCTCAAACTGCGACTGGGGGAGGGCCTTCATAAGTGGATCCGCTACATTGTCCTTCATGCCAACTCTCCTGACCTCGATCTCCCATTGATCTACTATCTCCCGGATCAGGTGATACCGCCTAAGAATATGTCTGGATCTTTTATGGGACCGGGGTTCCTTGGCTAAAGATACAGCTCCATTGTTATCACAATACACAGGTATTGGATGCTCAATGGATGGAACCACACCAAGTTTAGCTATGAACTTCTTCATCCTGACAGCCTCTTTGGCAGCATCGTTGGCAGCGATGTATTCAGCCTCCATCATCGAGTTTGCTACGGTATCTTGCTTAGAACTCTTCCAACATACCGTTCCTCCATTGAGGGTAAAGACAAAACCTGAGACCGACTTACTGTCGTCCTTATCACTCCGGAAGCTTGAATCGGTAAAGGACTCCACCTAGAGTTCACCATTACCATACACCAAGAACATTTTTGTAGTCCTTCTCAAGTACTTAAAAATGTTCTTCACAGTTGTCCAGTGTTTCTTCCCAGGATCTGATTGATACCTACTCACTACACCTAGTGAGTAAGCTACATCTGGTCTGGTACATAACATCGCATACATGATAGAGCCGACTGCCGAAGCATAGGGTATCCCTTGCATGCGAGCCCTCTCCAAATCAGTCTTGGGAGACATCTCTTTGGAGAGAGTGATTCCTGAGCAAGCGGGTAAATTACCTTGCTTAGAATCTTCCATACTAAACCTCTTTAGTATGATGTCTATCTACCTGGATTGGGACAATCCCAACATCCGCTTAAATCTATCTCTAAAGATCTTTATCCCCTGGATGTAAGAGGCATCACCGAAATCTTTCATAGAGAACTTGTGTGATAAGAAGAGTTTGACCGAGTGTAGCATTGGAACATCATTTTCTATCAAGAGTATGTCAACCACGTACAATACGAGGAAGACAACCTTACTCTCTACAATCTTCTTGTATATACAAGGTTCATCTATGTTTTTGATGAAGTCAAACTCTTTGATAGCTTCATCGAAACAGATGTTCCAGCTCCGCGATGCCTGTTTTAATCAGTAGATTGATTTAAGCAGCTTGCACACGCTTCCGTTGCTCCAACTGTCTATGAAGCCCTCTTGCTGTGTCATGAACACGCTCTCTTCTAAATCGCCATTTAGAAAAGCGGTCTTGACGTCCATCTACCAGATTTCTTAGTCATGGTATACAGCAATGGCAAGTAGGATCCTGATGGACTTAAGCATGGCAACAGGAGAAAAGGTCTCATCATAATCGACACCAGGTTATTGAAGAAAACCTTTTCCTACAAGTCTAGCTTTGAAAGTCTCAACTTTTCCATCTACACCAATTTTCTTCTTAAAGATCCACTTGCTCCCGATGGGTTTTACCCCTTCAGGAGCAACTTCCTAAGTCCATACTTTGTTGGTATACATGGATTCCATCTCGGATCGCATAGCATCCAGCCATTTCATAGAGTCCCCACTTATGATGGCCTGCTAAAAAATAGTTGGGTCATCATCTTCCATGATGCAATCTCCGCTCCCACCGTCTACGAGAAAACCGTAGTATCTCTCAGGTGGATGAGGAACCCTACTAGATCTGCGGAGTGGCTGGGATTCGTTGGATACTATTGGATCCTCTGGTTCTATCAAATTGTTAGTTGTAGTTTGTGCTGCTGGAACTTCTTCCAGTTCTACCTCATTACCATTAATTTCTTTTACAAGAAATTCCTTTTCTAAAAAGGTGGCATTCCGAGAAACAAACAACTTTTGTTCCTCGGTGTGGTAGAAGATATACCCTCGCGAATGTTTAGGATATCCAACAAACTTACATAGAACAGACCTTGCTTCAAACTTTTCTGGATTTTACTTTTTAACATAAGCCGGACAACCCCAAATCTTAATGAAATTAAGACATGGTCTCTTCCCCTCCCATATCTCATATGGAGTGGTATGCACTGATTTGGTCGGAACCCTTTTCAATAGGTATGCAGCTTTCTCAAGTGTAACCCCAAAAAGAAATAGTTAACTCAGGATTACTCATCATAGAGCGCACCATATTTAATAGGGTGCAATTTTTCCGCTCTGGTAGACCGTTGTGCTGTGGTGTATACGGAGGAGTAAACTGAGAGAGAATCCCATTTTCTTTTAAATAATTCAGGAACTCCGTGCTTAAGTATTCTCCTCCCCGATCAGATCGAAAGATTTTAATATTTTTATCCATCTGATTCTCTACTTCGCACTTATATTCCTTAAATTTTTCAAAAGGTTCAGATTTGTGTTTCAACAAAAACACATATTTGAATCTTGAGAAATCATTGATGAATGTAATAAAGTACGAGAAACCATTTCTGGCATGCGTAGACATAGGACCGCATACATCACTATGTATCAGTCCCAAGAGTTCAGTAGCTCTTTCTCCGTGTCCAGTAAACGGAGTCTTGGTCATCTTACCTTTGAGACATGACTGGAAAGTTTCATAAGATGTAAGTTCGAACTGATTCAAAAATCCATCTTTATGCAACTTAGCTAGTCGTGTCGCATTGATATGACCTAATCTACAATGCCACAAGAAGATTTCGTTCATTTCTGAACTTTTCCTCTTGTGTGTATTATGTATATTTAGAACTGTAGTTTGATTCAGAACGTATATACCATTACACAACGTACCAAAACTAATCAACACTTGATTTAGAAAAATGTTCATAACATTATCCTCCAGTACAAAATTATATCCTTCTTTATATAATAAAGAGACTGATATAATATTGCACATCATCTTCGGTACGTAATAACAGTCGTTCAGAATCATTGTATTACCATTTGGTAATACAAGGTGATATTCGCCAACTGCTTTGGCTGCAACAATTGCACCATTCCCTACTGTTAGAGACTATCACCCTTTTCCAGGTCTCTACCTCTCTTTAGCCCATGTAATAAATTACATGCGTGGGATCCTGATCCAGTATCCAATACCCAGGACGTAGAGCATACTGAGAAACGGTTCTCGGTAATGAACACACCCGAAGAAGATGCATCATCATGCTCGTTCTTCGCTCGGGTGGCGTGGGAATCCTGATATTTTACTATTCCTTGCTCGGACTTATAACAATCATAAGATAGAGCGGAACCAACGTTCCCCATCTTAGTATAATAAGCGGGTTCGGTCAATACATCCATATTATTATCTTGATTAAGGTGTGTCATTGGTCGCTATCTGGAGAGAGAGAGAGAGAGAAGGAAACACTTTAGCCTGTGCTCTTGCAAGATTAGATTAGTTATTATCTTATCAAATCAGGATGGCTCCCACTGTTTTTATCAAATCTTCCTTCAAACCCTAAAAGGTAAGATTAGCCGGGATTAATTACACCCTACAAGTTCGCCAATCGTTCGGCCAGGAAGGTATTGGTACTCCGAGGGAGTTCCCCATGCTTTCATATAGAACTAATTAAATAATCTCGTTTCCGTAGGGGCATAACCCCGTTAACACTTTTCTTACACACCTACTTGATCAGCTAATTGTAAAGTGGAAAACACTCCCAGGAGTAACACTTACTTGCAGTGGGTATCGGGATCCAACTATTATATAGAGGGTATGCAATCTCATTGAAAATTTCAACACTTGAAATTCCCAATATTGTTTTTACCCCTAGCTTCTTATGACCTTGACGGAGGCCAACAAACCATAGGCCGCTAGTCAAGTTCAACCCGTTCATTTCTTGATTGAATTAAACTCACCCGCACGACTCTTGACGGAGGCCAACAAAGTCGCACGACTACCCTAATCCAATCGCATCACATGCTGCAGATATACACTAATCAGCTACCACACACTATGCCTTGACGGAGGCCAACAAACGCAGCACGAATACTAAATATCACTTATCTGAAATGACGGAGGGCAACGTTGGTTTGTAAGAAAACCTTTAGCGTAATGAATTTGATATCGTTGTAGAATCTAGTGATTTGAAAAGGAGTGTTTTTTGTAGCTTTTCCTAGTTTCGCTAAAGAGGTCACTCCCGGTGAAGGGGTCTCGACTCTTTCCTCATCGAATGAGGTGCAGGATATTCATCAAGAAATACTACTATGCAAAACAAGAACTAGAGAAACTATTAAAACAAAACCGAGTGGGTTGTAGCATTTGCTAGTTTTGCTAAAGAGGCCACTCCCGGTGAAGGGATCTCGGCTCTTTCCCCATCGAATGAGGTGCTGGATATTCATCAAGGAATACACTATGCAAAGCAAAAACTAGAGCTACCTTTTTAAAAACTTTTGATTCTACAACATCTTTAGGTTTCTTTTCATTAATCTCATTAATAAAGTCCCATCATTTATGTTTCCCTAAACATCACAGAAAAAGAAACGAAAATAGAACGTATGCTTATGCCACCCGCATTCGCCACGGGGCCCCGTCATGCACCGTTAGGTTACTTAACTAACGACAGAGCGGGGGCTGGACTAGCGCGGGTGCAAAACATAAGCAACGTTTATTATATATCATATATATATAGCATTGTCTCACACGGTTATATGATCACATCACAGAACCAAGCAGCAGAAGTCAATATATGAAATATTGGATATACTAGGAGGTTCGTGTTTTAAATTAAGCCAATAATGAAAAACACGGATTCCACGGTCGTGATGAATAGCCAAACCCACATCGCTAGACCCCTACGAGAGTGGCAAGCAACCCTGTCAATTCTAGAGTTAGGAGACCCGGTCTCGACTCCTCGAGATCGTCTCCCACTGGACTTCAGAACCCGGTTACTTGTGCTCCCCGCCTTGGGTCTATCCTAATGCGGAAAAGTAAATAATATACATCAATGGTATACATCAATGGTGACATCATCCTCAACCCGGAAGAGTCCCAATAAAAGAATATTACATAAAAATTTTACATGAATGAAAATTGAAAATACTCTCATCTCACGCAAAAAAAAACACCGGCTATTAAACCACGACGATCCAATATAACATATCACAGCAACACATAATATCACATGTCATCAACGTAAATAAATATGCGTATCCCAAATCCCGTTGACATATAGCAATGAGATCGGGGATACATCATATATTACACTTACGGTCGCAAAAAAGAAATGAAAAACTACAATATTTAGAATCCGCAAATTCCTTAGACATCATAAACCCGGAATATCTCATATTCCGAATTTCATGCCTAACTTATAAACCTTATATTTTAGTCTCAAATTGAAAACTCTTTTCAATAACTTAATAGGGTAATTCAACAAGATTCCCGATTACCCGATCGAATACTCATAGGGAACTTTAGTAGATAGTCGCACTCTCGATGCCGTCAACCAAGTGCACTTAGGCGGAACACCGTGGCCGCGAGCACTTGAGTGGATGCTTTTGGCAACAGGGTTCTCCTAAAGTCACTTCGTCGGGGCTATGGGGCATGGCTACCTAGTAAAGTTATCTGGCGAGTATTTGCGTACGATACGCGACTGCGGCGGAGTTTCGATCCGAATCGAAACTTCATGACAATCGATCAATACAGACCGACATAATAAATTTATAAACAAACTAATTTTCACCAAACTAGTTTAATGTGGATTCCAACTAATGTATCACATATCAAACTTAAATCCAAAACGATGTAAAAATTACGACTACGAAACACTGCGTATTAGCCCCTTAACAAAATTAACATCACTTGCATTTTTGGGCCAATCAAACATAACCTGAAACCCCAAAAGCAAGTGAACAGAACACCACAAAAATTCCAACTTCAAAGTGCTACAGTAAATGGGTGACATCGGGAATTTTGCAAATGTGGCTGGCCACTTTTTGGTCAAATTTTCTCGAATTTTTCTGGTGTTCTAGATACTTCATAAGTAGCTTTCTGCACTTGTTTAAAAAAATTTCAGAGGCCTTTAAAAATTCGACAGAAACTATGGTTTTCGGGTTACAGTTTCGGAGTTGTTTCGGTTTCGTGATTCTAATAACATCGTCTAATCTTCTAGCTTGTCTCTGATACCATGAAAGTGTTTGTTAGCACCACCACTGGCTTTTAATAGTATCAAGCATGCCATTTTAAAAAATTTCGGGGTGCTAATTAACACTAAATAAGAATCGAAACTAGATGTTTAGAGTTTAAGTATGATATAACAAAAACTTTAACTAAGTGAAGGATGCTATAACCTTTGTAGACCGTGTCCTTCTCTTCTAAAGCTCCGAGTTGTAGTCCCTACGACTTCTCGTAGCTCCACTTGAAGGTTGAACGAATTTGCTTCAATGACCTTCGTGCCGAAGATGATCCACCCGAAGTCCGCTAATCCAAGATACCTCTTCACTAAACTTTTTAATGAAGGAAAAACACTACATTTAATTGCTAATCAAGTGTAGGATGGTGAAGTTGGGGTTTGTTTGCTCACTAAGGTTCTTACAAGCTTAAGGTTTCACAACACATGTAAGGGATTGAGCTTGGAGGACGTGAGAAGGAAAATGAAGAGAGCTAGAGAGCAAATGAGCTCAAGTGAAGAAAATAACTCAAGTGTAGAATGAAGTCAAGAATGGCTCTTAGCTCACACATTATTAAAGCATACAATTGTCAACAATTAAAAATTGTAACCATGCTTCAATAATGCAGGCAAATGAATAAAATAAATGACAAAACCATGCTTGCCCATTTCACAAAAGTCTCCCCATTTTCCACTTCATTTTCTATTGTCACAAAAATAGAAAATCAAACCATGCTTCATATAATATATATATAGAGAGAGAGAGAGAAAGAATAATGGAGGAAAGATGCCATAGGAAGGAATTTCCTCCTATGGCGTCGAAAAAATACAACATCCGTCGTGTTTTCCGACGATAGGAACCCATCATCTTCATCATTATCATCTAAGATATGGGTACACAAAATTTCATGTGATTCTACAACTTTTTCACCGTTAAATTAGTGGGTTCAAAATTAACGGTTTACCGACAATTGAACTTTTTACATTGCTAAATCAACGGTGAAAAGGTTGTAAAATCACATGAAATTTGGTGTACCCACATCTTAGATGATAACAATAAAGATGATGGGTTCCGATCGTCGAAAAACACGATGGGGATGTATTTTTTCGACGCCATAGGAGGAAATTCCCTCCTATGGACTCTTTCCTTCATTATTCTCATATATATATATATGATGAAAGCAAATAATTAGTTTGCAATAATATTAGTTAATATATAATTGTATCAAATATAAATATATATCATATTATTAAATCAACACTTGATTTAATAATCCGGTTATATCACATATAACAGACTAATATCATTTATCTGTATATCACATTATCAAATCAATACTTGATTCAATAATCTGGTTATATCACATATAATCTAACTGATATCAAATAACCGTCAGATTAGAATACGGTATCACATACTCATATTTAATCAGGCCTCCGCACGTATCAGCAGATGTGCCCTACTTCGTTTCGCTTGAACCAGGAAACTTTTGTGTGGGACTCTAAAGACTCGTCAATACGCCAAGAGTAGGTAATGATCACATCAGTTACCCACAAGCCATCAGCGGTACTAGCTGGACGTAACGGCTATCCAGGTATTGAGCGAATAGAAAATCAACAAGCAAGCTTATCCAAACTCTCATGAACCTAAAGGTAACACTTACCGGACAGTCAGGTCTCTTCGTCTCATATGTTGCATATCGAGTCTGGGGATGGAATCGTCAGACCCCCAATAACTTGATAAGTCATGCCGATGTGTGGCCTATAACGGTACGAGAAACTACTGATAACTCTTATCAGTAAATCTTATCAACAGTCATGGCCAGGGACTTCCTGTTATAACCAATCGAGTATAGCGCAGCATCAACTCCCAATACCGGGAGAGACGAAACCCCTCCTATCGCTCATTGCCTCCATGTGACTCGGGACTGTACCTAAAATCCACCAGTTTGCACGACTCCTTTGAGCCATTGTAGGGAAGAAATCAAAACACGGTGGGAACCACACAAGACTCTATGACAATCTTGGGTCTACAGACTAACCTGTACCAGTGTCACGAGAGAACTTCTATCTGACGATAGGTATAGTACCATCTAGGAGTTCTCGTAGAGTCATGTTCGGTGTACCCATTCTCTAATGAGCACATGTGTACAATCTTTGATGTCAAACACCAATGGCTATGGGATCAACCATCGCCCCCACAGGGTCAAGAAACGTACACACTAGTCTACTCTGGAATATCGATGCCCTGTCTCGATACTCTCTCGACTAGGAACTGTTAAAGGATGTGCTTGTAGACTACACAAGTCCCAGTAGTATGATCTGCTTCATAGTCCTGGTACTCAAGCAAACATCCAAAGGGCTTTATCAACATATATCAGAGAGACAGTATAATAATATTAAGTGTACATGTTAAGATAAAGAGTAACCAGATAGCATACTATCATGTCGAGAAAGAAAGTCCTCTATATATATGTCCAAGCATCCACTATAATATACATCAATGTACAATAAAGGCCTCTAGGGCATACATATTCCTAACAGAAAGCTGCATCCAAAAGAAATATCCACTTCACGTTGAGTGGGGCGATCAGCACCGGCGCTCATTTGCCCTCTTCTGAGATCAGGCTCGGGTATTAATATATATTTTCATTTGACTTATCCAATATATTTATTATTCTTTAACACTTGCGAGCTAAATACATTATTTTTTTGTATTTGTGGTTGGATTACGACTTTCAGCCTATACCCGACCCTGATTACCCAGAGAGAGTGCTCGATCTTCATACTCTGTACCTGGGCCTGATGAAGAACATATAATCAAAGGTCTGATACAATAACAACTAGCTGAAGATCGACTGCTATTTGTTATGGTTGGCGACCCCCGAGGCAGAGAGAGCGGCTCTCCTATATACTCCGGCCTTTGCGAGAGTCGACGTAGATACATGGCCTCCCTTGTGCCAATATTACGACTCTCAGCGCAAACAGGTTTGTACTTTAAATATAATTCATTATTTAGTATATAATTTTTTTTGTGTTGCTTAATTAGAAAATTAAATCTGAATGTGTTGTACAGAAACAGACCGATCAAAATAAGAAGAATAGGAAGTCGACGAAAAGGGGCCGCCCCATTTATACAGGTGGCTCGAGGAACATTACTCGTGTCATGGAGGCATCGGTAAATTACAATAGATCTATTTTGATATAATGTAAGATTAAGAATTGTTTTATAATATATGTAAATTCTTGGAGAATTGCAGAGAGCTCAGACCCTGGTGCAGAATGGTACACCGAGCATGCTGACCGCGTATCTTGCCGTCCACGGCATCTTGCCAGATCCCACCACGGGCGAGCTTCGATTTCCCGACACCGCTACCCATAAGTATTGCGTAAGTGTTAATGTTTATTTTAATTCGAATAAATTTTTTTTTTAATAAGTTCAAATTTAAATGATATAGTTATATGTTAATGATTAATGTGGGTATAGGAGCGGGTGGTGGAGCGGGCGGAGGTATCGGGGATCGATTTTACCGATCCGATGCTACTGACCCCGGTCCTAGACGCCGAACACGGAGGGCACCATGGAGGTTGGGAGAGAGGCCGAGGACTGGGTCCTAGCAGGGCCCATATGAGATTGGTCTCCACTCCGGCGGTTACTTTCCCTACCCTTCCCCCCTCCCGCGTGAGCGACGTCTGGAGGATGATGTTGCCGTCTTGAAGACCACCGTCGAGGAGTTGAAGGAGATGTTGGTACATATATTACTTAATAGTAAAATATTATATCACATTATAGATAGTAACATATGCAATATTAGTAGCCTGAGCTTATTTGGTTGTAGACTTAGTTTTGATTAATCATACTTACATAAAACTATCTAAATAAAATAAACTACGGTTTTCCAAACTAAATACCCAAACGAGAGCTAAGTCCCTAAGTATTCTTAGATTGGGGTTTCACAATAATCTGATAACGATATGAATTCGACTATAATCTAATACACCGTTCTTACTCGTTTATTACACACAAAACAGATACGACAGGCTATTTCGGCTGCGGCTCCGCAAGCTACTACCTCTGCTGCGGTTGCGCAGACCACTTCTGCAGCTCCGCGGTCCGCTCAGACTCCCGCACAGTCTGCTCCTTCATTAGTCGAGTTTTTGACGACTCAGGGCTGCACCGAGGAGCAGATGCACCAGATTACGGCGATTATCGGAGGTGGAGGAGCTGGACCGAGCTAGGGTGGTTTTTTTTATATTTTTGAGGATGTATGTACTTATATGATACATAATATATATTTTGGACGATATTGATGGTGGTTTGCTTGTTCATGATGATTTAGATTGATATCGTATTCTGTTTGTTTATTTCTTTTATATATTATGCGTGAGATATTGATTATGAATATTTCTATATTTGGTTATATATATATATATATATATATATATATATATATATATATATATATATATATATTATTGTGCACAGGACGGGAAAAAAACAGGAAGCCCGCTTTTTATAAAAAAAAACCTGATATTTTGTCCCTACGTATTAATTCGTAGGGTCATCTGTAGCACCTACGGATTAATCTGTAGGTGTAAAGTTGTCCCTACACTGTTAGCCATATGGACAAAATATCATAATACCTGATAACTATTAGCCGTATGGACAAAATATCAGGATACCTGATATTTTGTCCTTATAGACTCAATAACAGGGGTAAAAGATGCCCCTACGGATTAAACCGTAGGGGCATCTATCAGGCCTTACGAATTTCTATGTAGGGACAGGTATTTTATTTTATAAAGCAATAAATTAAATAAAGATTATGTCCCAACGGAATAATCCGTAGGGATAAATGCCCCTACGGAGGAAGACGTAGGGGCAATTATTACTCCGCAGGGAAATGTTCAGAACGAAAACTTACACCTGCGGGTTTTAGACCTACGGTGGAGTTATATGTCCTTACAAATATATCCATAGGGGTAGTGATTTGCCCCTACAGCTAAATTCGTAGAGGCAGCCCATTATTATAGTAGTGGGATGACCGTTTTGGTAAAAAATAAAAACAATGCACGGTCCTGAAATTATATAATTTGAATTTGCATATATTATTTTCAAGTTAGATTTTTCTCTTTTCTTTAAAAAATATATTTGCTTAAGATGTCTTCACTCTATTTCAATGTTTGGCTGAGCATATGGTCCTGCAAACCCGTGTATTTTTTCTTTTGTACCACTCATAGATTTTTATAACCAAGAGACAATGCTGTCACTCGTTTGAGAAGCAACATCAAACCAAATATCATTATAAAAATACAAACAAGAATACTACTTCGCTAAGCAACAAATCATTAATCATTAAAAAATCATTAATCATTAAAAAATCATGGAGGCTCTTCTTCCTTTAAAAAAATGAGTTATTATATGTTTCATATGGTTGAGTGCATGTATTCTCCTATTTTTAAATAGGTTCGACGTGTGAATCTAGTACCAAAAATATTAGAAAATTATTAAGTTCCCACTGCGTGATTAACGTATAATAACAAAGTTGTGGTTAGAGTTGTAGATAATGGTTTTTAGTGTTGCTAATCAACCTATCTTATTTGCGTGGAACACACTTATCTGAGGCATAACACTACTACAATAATCGCTTGCCCCTACAGATTTAGCCGTAAAGGCAAACCACTGCCCCTACGAATATATCCGTAAGGACATAAAATTTCTCCGTAGGTCCAAATGCCGCAGGTGCAAGTCTCCGTCCTGAACATGTCTCTACAGAGTAATAATTGCCCCTACGCCTTACTCTGTAGGGACATTTATCCCTACGGATTACTCTGTAAGGACATAATCTTTATTTAATTTATTGGTTTATAAAATAAAATACTTGTACCTGCAGATTTATCCGTAGGGCCTGATAAATGCCCCTACAGATTTATCCGTAGGGTCTGATAAATGCCCCTAAAGATTTATCCGTAGGTCCTGATAAATATCCCTACGGATTAACTCGTAGGGACAAGTTTTACCTCTGTTACTGATTCCATAGGAACAAAATATCAGATATTCTGATATTTTGTCCCTACGGAGAAATGTATTGGGGCAAACCTTGCTCCTACGGATTAATCCGTAGGTGCAATAGTTTCCCTTACGGATTAATCCGTAGGGACATTATATCAAGAATTTTTTTTAAAAGGGCTTCCCGTTTTTTTCCCGTCCTGTGCAAAATAATATATAAATCATATAACCAATACAGGAATATTCATAATCAATATCTCACGCATAATATATAAAAGAAATAAATAAACAGAATACGATATCAATCTAAATTATCATGAACAAGCAAACAAACATTAATATCGTCCAAAATATATACAATATATATCAGATAAGTACATACATCCTCAAAAATATAAATAAAGTTACCCTAGCTCGTCCAGCTCCTCCACCTCTGATAATCGCCGTAATCTGGCGCATCTGCTCCTCGGTACGACCCTGAGTCGTCAAAAACTCGACTAATGAAAGAGCGGACTGTGCGGGAGTCTGAGCGGGCTGTGAAGCTGTAGTAGTGGCTTCCGGAGCCGCAGCCGAGATAGTGGCTTGCGGAGCCGCAGCCAATTGAGAAGCATGTGGAGACGCAGCCGAAATAGCCTGCCGAATCTGTAAAATTTTGTGTGTAATAAACGAGTAAGAACAGTGTATTAGATTTTAGTCGAATTCGTATTATTATCAGATTATTTCGAAACCCTAATCTAAGAATATTTAAGGATTTAAGTCTAGTTTGAGTATCTAATTTGGAAAACCGTAGTTTATTTTAATTAAATAATTTTATGTAAGTATGATTAATCAAAACTAAGTCTACAACCAAATAAGCTCAGACTACTAATATTGCATATATTACAATCTATAATGTGATATAATATTTTACTATTAAATAATATACGTACCAACATCTCCTTCAACTTCTCAACGGTGGTCTTCAAGGTAGCAACATCATACTCCAGACATCGCTCACGAGGGGTAGCGGAAGTAACCACCGGAGTGGAGACCAACCTCATATGGGCCCTGCTATGACCCAGTCCCCGGCCTCTCTCCTAACCTCTATGGTGCCCTTCGTGTGCGGCATCTAGGACTGGGGTCAGTAGCATCGGATCGGTCTGTCCACTAAAATCGATCCCCGATACCTCCGCCTGCTCCACCACCCACTCCTACACCCACTGTTCATATCAGAATTTTACATTATTATATCACCCATTCTTATTCATATTACATATAAATAGGTGCTTTTGATCCATATTTGCTAAATAGTTGCAGGTTACAGGTTCTCAGATCATTACAGTGAAATTCATGAAAAAACGCTACAAATGTGAGACTACGACCAACAATAGATGAATCCGTATGATGCCGCCTACCAATTCAAGGAATAACTGAAAATCATTAGACATTTCAATGCACAAAGTTCAAGAGCAGCACAAGATTCAAGACTTCAACGTGAATCTCACGGCAAAAAGTCCACAACATTCTGTACTGTGGAAATCTGGAAGAAAGTAGAAAAGATTCTAAGGACCCTAATGTAGAAAACAGAAAGAAAAAGCAACATGAAGCAACCCTAGAAATTTGATGCCAAGATCCCACAATACGGCCGCGGAACCGCGGCCAAACATGGCTTTCTGCCGCGTAACCGCGGCCGTGCAATGCACGTGTCGGTGCACGTGTCGGTGGGTGTCAGTGCTTTGACCCGGTTTTTTTAGGATAGTCTTGTAAATTCAAATGTGGATCAGATTGTAATCTAGAGTTTTCTTCTATTTATAAATATGAAAGCCAAAAGCCTAATTAGGCATGCCTTTTTTTAATTTTTAGATTAAAATTTTCATTTAGTTGTAATGTATTGTTGAGAGGTATCAATAAATTAAGTTTTCTTTTTCTATCTTGCATTTTTTTATCTGTAATTTATTACCTGCAAAATTTTTCCTGTTCTTTTATTATCTGCAAGTTAGTTAGTTTATTAAAAAGAAAAAAAATGAATTTTCTTGTCACTTTCCTAATGAATGAGTAATTCCTCATTTGTTAGGGTTAGAATAGAGAAGGTTTGAGAGAAGAAAATCTCTCTCACTCCTTTTTTTGCCCATATAATTTTTCATAATACGGACTCTATTTAATTCAACCACACACCGCTCACTACGGCACCCTATCCTAAATGATAGCGGTGATTCCCTAATTAGACCGGTTGTGGTTAAATTAACTGGAGGTTAGGGGCTAAAAGCCAAGAAAGGACGGGTAAGGACCAAAAGGAAGAAACTAAGTTTCTTCCTAGTCGTGCTAATCCCCTTTGTTGACTATTACCCTAACACCTATATTCTTAATTAGGGCATTAAAAGCAGTGAGTAAAATCGCTATTCCAAACTAACCTAATCCTAACCCTAGCAAGACTTTAAATCAATCGAATCTCATTCTTAGTTTTCAAAACAAAACCTACCAAAAATAGGACTTAACTCGTTAGAACTTAAAGAAAATAACACCTTTTCCCTGTGAACCAACCCGTACTCAACCGGCTAGCTACCAAGCGACACCGTCTTGATTGCGATATTCTTAATTTAAACTTAAAACACACGTACTTAATAGCTCTCTCAATCAATTGGCGTCGTTGCCGGAGAAACGGTAGTTTATTTCTTTTTGTAATTTCGGGTTAATTAAATAAAAAATATAAAAATTAAAAATATATAAAAAAAAATAATTCATAAATTATCTTGTTCTTTTTGATCGGTTTTTGTGCGAATTGTGCAGGAACAAAAGACGGACTGATTCAGATCTGGAGCAAGCCCAGTGAACAAATCAAGAAACAGAGGATCTGAACAGACAGAGGAGAACCATAACAGCACACAGAAAAATTTTGGAGGCCTAAACCATCTGAAGCGCTGCGGAACCACGGCTGAAGAAGGGGTTTGACCGCGGAACCGCGGTCAAACAGGTGACGTCAACACCCCAAATTTCTTTGTGAGTATTTTTTTCTTCTCTCCTACCCGCTCATCTCCACTGAAAATTTTTTCTGCAGGGTTCTTTGCGCAAAACTTCTTCTCCCTCTCCAATAAATCTTTTTTATGCAGGATTCTTTGCGCCGCAAATAAAAAGAAAAATTTTTGGCAAGTGTTTTAGATTTTGTGTGTTACTGTTTTGCATTTTTAAAACGGAATTTAATGGGCTATAACACCAATCAAGATTGAGTGGGGATTTCATTACCCTTCCTAAGACCCCAGAAATCACAAAAAGCATATGCATCACCCTTGAGCTAATTAAAAAATATCTAGACTCAGCCAATTAAGGACTGTCGCTCTCATTAGGACAGAGAAAGGTTGTGGGCATTCAGTCTTTTATCTAAACCTGACATTGTAGTGCCTAGGCAAGACAAGTGAGAAAGGTAAGTTTAAAAGGCCCGTCTCACGGTGATTCGTGAGCGGAACCCTCATTTCTTCACTTGTGCTTACCTAGCCACAATTGGCAGTGAAGAGGCGATTTGAGGGATATCTCACAACTTGTCGCTTTGGACCGGTTAGGAGCAGTCTAGTTGACTCAGGAGACCCTAGATTTAGGCTTGATTGTGCATGCTTAAATTATGATTGTTTGAAAGTGTGTCGTAGTTCCGTACAAAATCTTTTGCAAAACTCTTTATAAAAAAAACAAAAATTTTTACAAAAACTTACCATTTGTCGCTAGAATTCCATTGCACCCAACCTTCACCCACATTTCCCCATCGACGTTTTCTTACCCTCACATTCTACGTTTTGACTACACTACAACTCGGTTAGTGTATGTCCGGTTGGACTAGGGACACTAGCGCCCGTTTAGTCCGTGTCTCGTTGGTCGCTACTGACGACGTGTTCGACTCCGAAGTCAAAATTCCCTCCACTCCTTTTTCATCTTTACCTTCATCTTCACATTCATCATTTTCTAAGGAAATGTCAGGATTCAATCCTAACAACCCCTTACCTACCGCAGGACTGATTCCACCTCAACTGTGTGCGAATAACCCACAACAACCTCCTGTTGAAGCGCCACAGCGAATCACGCTTCAGGATCGTTTCTATCCCACCCACTCCGCACTTCCTACTTGTCTTTCACTAACGCCGGCAAATGGAGATAATTTCGAAATTAAGCCCCACTTCATCAATATGTTGCCCAAATTTCACGGACTGGAATCGAAAGATGCATATATCTTCATTAACAATTCCAGAATGTTTGTGCAATGATGAAGACCACCCAACTGTCCGACGATGCTATACGGCTACGAGTCATTCCTTTCACTTTGTGTGACCTAGCTAAAAAGTGGCTGTATAGCACCGCATCACATTCTATTAACAGTTAGGAAGAGTTTGCTAAAGCATTTCTTAAAAAGTTTTACCCACATCACAAGACCGCGAGAATACGTAATGAAATTAACCAATTTTCCCAACTTCCTTCCGAACCTTTTTGGAAGTGTTTCGAACAATTCAAAGACCTTCTTGTTCAGTACCCTCATCACGGTATTGAGAGATGGCAACTTTGCCAAACTTTATACGAAGGACTGAACCCAGCAACTAAACAGTTGCTGGAAACCATTTGTCAAGGTCACTTCCTAACCAAATCTGACAAGGAAGCTTGGCAATTTCTCGACGATCTTGCTGAACAAACGCTTCAGTGGGAAAGCACTAGACAGACCACTTCGTCTATTTCATCTACTTCCTCCGATCAGTTTAGGGCAGGCGTTCATCAACTTGATATGTCAATTGCAATGAAAGCCGAGATGGCAACGATTACACGAAAATTAGAAGCAATTGAGAGCAAATTCTTATCGCCTTCTCCTTCCCCTACTTTACCCCCTCGCACTATATGCGCTTGTTGTTTGGATCCGTCCCACTTGACTGAAGAGTGTCCTTACAACCCACCTGCTCAAGAATAGGATCAAGTCAATACTGCCTTTCAGCAAAGACAAAGAAATGATCCATACTCTTCAACTTACAATCCTGGTTGGAGGAACCACCCTAATTTTGTTTGGAATCAAAATCAACAACAATTCCAAGGCAACAACAAATTCCAGAGGCCTCCTCCTCAACAACAAGCCCCTCAACAAACTCAATATCAGCAACCTATCCAACCCCAACCTTACCAAAATCAAACGAACAATTTTGCACCAACCAACTCTTTTCCTCAAAACAATTTTGTTCAGCCAAATAACGATAAGGTTTCCTCGCTAGAACGAAATCTGGAGGCGTTTTTAAAACAATCCACACATTCTTCAGCCAACATCCAGTCTTCCATTCAGTCTTTGGTGCAACACACTGCATCACATGGGCAAAGTATCAAAACCATTGAAGCCCAAATTGCACAACTGAATGCTGCTTTAAGCGAGCGAGAGAAGGGGAAGCTTCCATCTCAATCACTGCCAAATCCTGGTCACCTACAAAATGCACATGTTGCTCATGAACAACAAAACCATAATGTGGGTGTCGTGACTACATTGAGATCTGGAAGGATGTTGCACAACAATGTGGGCACTAATGATGACACCCCGGCCGCCGCTTCTTCTTCTTCATCTTCTTCATCTTCAGAGCCTGTTCTCCATTCTTCACAAGGCTCTAATTCTTCTACTACTCCGAGCGGACCCACATCTCACTCCATGAAAACACCAACACTGGGATCCGTTCCAACTCCGCAATCTCCTCCACAAACATTGGACTCAATCAATTTTCAAAATATTCCATTTCCAAACAGGTTGAGATCCAATAAACAAACTCCACAAATGGAGAAGATTGTGGAGTTATTTAAACAGGTTAGCATTAACATTCCCCTCTTGGATGCAATCCAACAAGTCCCTTCTTACACTAAAATCTTGAAGGACTTATGCACCAAGAAGAGGAAATCACAGGTACCTAAGAAAGTTTTCTTGGGTAGTGCAGTAAGTGATGCTCTTACCCAACATTTACCTCAAAAACGAAAGGACCCTGGCTGTCCTACAATTTCAATAACTATTGGAAATAAGAACATCAATCGCGCACTTTTAGATCTTGGTGCCAGTGTTAACCTGCTTCCCTATTCAGTATATGAGCAATTAGGCGTTGGAGAGTTGAAACCCACACATTATACTCTCCAAATGGCCGATCGATCTATCACCCATCCTAGGGGTGAGTTAGAGTATATGTTGATTAAAGTAGGGGACTTCATATTCCCCGTTGATTTCATTGTTATGGACACACAGCCTGTAGCTAACCCCCGGAGTCAAATTCCGGTGATAGTTGGTCGACCATTCCTTGCAACTTCGAATGCGGTGATCAATTGTCGAAATGGTTCGATGAACCTATCTTTTGGAAACATGACAATTGATCTCAACATTTTTAAGTTGGGGAATCAGCCCTCCGAACCTAATGCTAATATACTTGATGTTTGCTCGATCCAAGAGATCACCCAGGAGGATTGTGAGCTTGAAAAATTTCTGTTCGATCACAACAATTTTGACGCCACTAGTGCATTCCTCCTTGAATCTGATACTGCTTTCATGCCTGATAATGATTACGAGTGTTTCACTTTCTCGAATGAACTTGACTATTCACCACACTAGTTTGAATCCTTTGAATTTTTGGATGAGTTAACTGAACCATTCGACTCGGTTGCTTACACTCGTTTTGAACCTCTGTTGGAATCCTTCGAGTTTGAGACAATTTCACCGATTTTACCATCAATTGTTTCGCCTCCAACAGTCGAACTCAAGCTATTGCCGTCTCACCTTAAATATGCTTACTTAGGTGAGAATGAGACCCTTCCTGTTATCATCTCGGCTTCTCTAGCCCCTGAGCAAGAGAAAGCCCTTTTAACGGTCTTACAAAGCAATCAGCAAGTTTTTGGCTGGACTATGGCATACATCTAGAGGATTAGTCCCCTAATTGTTGAACATCATATTCATATGAAGGATGATGCCAAGCCAGCAAGGGATCTACAGAGATGACTCAACCCAGTCATGAAGGAGGCTGTTAAAAAGGAGATCGTAAAGTGTTTTGATAGTGGTATCATTTACCCTATCTCAGATAGCCAGTGGGTTAGCCCCATTCATGTTGTCCCAAAGAAATCGGGCATAACGGTCATAACTAATGAGGCGAATAAGTTAATACCTACTCGCATCCAAACTGGGTGGTGAGTATGCATCGATTATAGAAAACTCAACTCCGCGACACGGAAAGACCACTTTCCATTACCTTTTATTGACCAAATGCTAGAACGATTGGCTGGGCATGAATTTTATTGCTTTTTGGATAGCTACTCCGGCTATAATCAAATTCCTATCGCCAAAAAAGACCAAGACAAGACCACATTCACTTGTCCTTTCGGTACGTTTGCTTACCTTCGCATGCCCTTTGGGTTATGCAATGCACCCGCTACCTTCCAGCGGTGTATGATGGGTATTTTTCAGACATGGTGGAAAAATTCTTAGACATCTTCATAGATAATTTCTCTATTTTCGGCGACTCCTTTTATGAGTGTTTGCTACATCTAGACGCAGTCCTTACCCGGTGTAAGGATAAGAACCTTACTTTAAATTGGGAGAAGTGCCACTTCATGGTACGAGAAGGTATTGTCTTAGGACATATCATCTCGCAAAATGGCATTGAGGCGGATAAAGCTAAGATTGAAGTCATTTCCAATCTCCCTCCTCCCAAATGCGTCCGAGACATTCGACCCTTCCTTGGCCATGCCGGTTTTTATAGACGGTTTATCAAGGATTTTAGCAAGATTGCTAGACCCTTGACTCTTTTGTTGGCCAAGGACACCACATTTGATTTCGACTCAAGCTATATGAAGGCGTTCGAGTCATTGAAAAACTAACTTACTTCTGCTCCCATTCTTTCGTCTCCTGACTGGACGCATCCATTTGAAATTATGTGCGATGCATATGATTTTGCCATCGGTGTTGTCCTTGGACAGCACATCAATAAGATACCGCATGTGATTTATTATGCTAGCCAAACCTTGAACGAGGCCCAATTAAACTACACAACAACCGAGAAGGAATTCTTAGCTGTTGTGTTTGCATTAGAAAAGTTCAGGCCCTATTTAATCAGCTCTCCAGTCATCGTTTACACTGATCATTCGGCTCTTCGCCATCTTTTTGCGAAGAAGGGCGCTAAATCTCGGCTGATACGTTGGATCCTCTTACTGCAAGAATTTGACCTTGTCATCAGAGACAAGAGAGTATGCGAAAACGTAGTCGCCGACCATCTCTCACGCCTTCCTTCTTCGCCAACGCTTCAATTTCATATAAAAAAAACGTTTTTCCAGATGAGCAGCTCTTGACTGTGTCATGCGAACCTTGGTTCGCAGATATTGTGAATTATTTGGCCACCGGACTTATACCAAATGAATGGTCGAATCAGGACAGACTTCGATTCCTATCCCAGGTAAAACATTTTTACTGGGATGAACCATATTTATTCAAATACTGTCCCGACCAAATTATTCGTCATTGTGTCCCCGACAATGAATTTAAGAGCGTGTTGTCTTTTTGCCATGATCAAGCATGTGGGGGGCATTTTGGCCCTAGAAAGATAGCCGAAAAGATCTTGCAGTGTGGCTTCTACTGGTCACAACTTCTTAAAGACGCACATGATTACTGCAAGACATGCTCCCGGTGCCAACACTTGGGCCAGATATCTAGGAGAAACGAAATGCCGCTCCAACCAATATTGGTTGTTGAAATTTTTGATGTTTGGGGGATAGATTTTATGGGACCGTTTCCCAATTCTTTTGGGAACGTGTATATTCTCCTCGCTGTTGATTATGTTTCTAAGTGGGTCGAGGCTGTGCCCAGCTGAACTAATGACAATAAGGTTGTTGTTAGATTCCTCAAAGAAAACATTTTCTCTCGGTTTGGACACCCCCGCGCAATCATCAGCGATAATAGAACTCATTCTGTAATAGGACTTTTGAGTCCTTAATGCGAAAATATTCTATTAATCACAAGCTATCAATGCCCTATCATCCCCAAACTCGTGGGCAAGCCGAGATATCAAATCGGCAAATTAAACAGATATTGGAGAAAACGGTTTCCAAAAACCGTAAAGATTGGTCTTCAAAACTTATTGATGCCCTTTGGGCATTTCGAACTGCCTATAAGACCGATCTTGGCATGTCACCATATAGGATTGTTTATGGAAAGGCTTGTCACCTTCCAGTTGAAATTGAGCATCGCGCATTTTGGACGATAAAAGAGTTGAATCTATCTCTCGGAGATGCGGGCAGCCACAGAAAGCTGCAATTAAATGAATTAAACGAGCTTCGGGATGAAGCTTACGAGAATGCGGTTGTCGTCAAAAACTGAACAAAGGTGTTCTACGATAAACACCTTATGTGCAAAACTTTCAAATCTGGTCAATAGGTTTTACTTTACGATACCCGGCTACATTTCCATCCCGGCAAGCTCAGATCTCGATGGAAATGGCCATTTTTGGTACGCACCGTATATCCGCACGGTGCGGTCGATTTAGAAAATCCTGAGAACGGTTCACTGTTTAAAGTGAATGGACATAGAGTTAAACCATTTCTCACTGCAGACCCTTCGGAAGAGCTCCTGCTGTTGCAGGAGCCGAATTACATTAACTGATCCTCATCCATCTACCCCCAAATTTCGGTTATCCAGCCATAAACAGTGGAAATACTGTTTCAAATAAGTTTGGGGGTATGTAACACTTGTAATTATATAAAAACAAAATAAAAATAAAAAATAAAAAAATAAAATTTTTCAAATTTTTGGGGTTATTTTTGAAAATTTTCAATTTCAAATAAAAAAATATATAATAAATTTTTTTTATTTACAAATAAATTCCTCTTTTTGAGAAGTCCTTTTTGCAAATAACCAAAAACAACCCCTATAAAAAGAACCCGAACCCTCCTCTGACTTTTCATAACCCTAATCTCTCATTTCTTCAAAACCCTAGCCGCGGCTCCATTTCTGCAGCGAGATCTCCCTGCGCCGCCGCGTTTCCGCCGCCATACCCCGCCTTCGGCCGCGCAACCGCCGCGCATTGGTTTCTGCTCCCTCTAAAATCTTCAGAGGAGGTTTGCTTTCTTCGATCCTCTCTGTTAAATTTTTTAGAAATATCTGTATTCTCTGTGATGGCACCCACTTTGCAATTTGAGAGGGACTTTTCCCAAATCTTTGCACACACGGTCTTTGGAAGTTACTTCGGTGAAGAGATCCGAAGGCGCGGATGGAATTTTTTACTGTTTAACCATCCGAATGCCTTCGCGCTTCCGGATCTTGTAAACCGTTTTTACGAGTGCATGGAAGAAGTTTGCCTCTCACTACATGGCTCCATTAGGTTGATTTGGGGGGATAGGGAGATAATTATCGATAGGGACTTCATCCATGAAGTCACCTTAATACCTAAACTATCTACTCATGACCAACCCCTCCAATTCGAGGATTACCTACCTTTGATGGGTAATGATTGTTCGAGGGAGCAACGTAAGGGCAACCAGGCTAGAACCCTTTTTGCGAACGTATTGATTGTGTGCCATTGGGCATAAAATAATATTTTTGGTAGTTCGCACAATAAGATATTTTTCATACCATCCCTTCATATCGTGCACACCTTGATGACTAGAAACCCCAGCTATAATATGTGCACGATATTACTTCATTCGATTGGTGCGGGCAAAAGGGCTGCCAATTATTCATGCCCTATGTTGGTGACACAACTGTGTCGTCATTTCCTCCCTGTGAGAAATTTGAGTTTTATATGCATAGAGGGATCCCTATTAGACCTCTTATTGAGGGCGTATCCACGTCCTACTCACGCTTAAATGATATATGGTCGCGCACTGAGCCGGCCAAGGACGTACCCGCCAAGACACCCAGCTCCAGCACGACCGCGAGCGAGGAAGAGTTTACCCCTGCGGCACAAGCACGTTTACTTAAGAGAGCCACTAGGGGGATAGACAGATTGATAGGGATGGTGACCAACCTGGATCAGCGAGTGACAGGTATAGAGCACGGCATGACCACCCTGCTGGCTAGAGAGGAACGTTCCCGTTCAGGTTCGAGGGGGCGGCGAGGCCATGACCAGTGAGGTGGTTTGTAAATAGTTATCATTGCATTGCATATTTTAATTTTTTTGTATATATTTGTTTCTTCTTTCTTTGCATATTTAAATCCGCACTACATCTTTAAAAAAAATTTATAAAAACTAAAAAAAATGAAAATAAAAAAATTTATAAAAAAAATAAAATTGAATTTTTTTAAAAATTATAAAAATTGAAAAACTCAATTTTGGCCATATTTGACTTATGTTCAACATGACGGTTGAATAGTAGGAAAAAACTAAATTCTAAACTTAGTAAATTAAAAACCCTAAAAATAACATTTCTTAAAGTTTAACTGTAGATAATATATGTTCTTGTAGTTTATTTTAGAAATAGGCAAATTTTGAGTTCAGTTTTTAGGCTATGTCAAAATAAGGGAAGAGTATTGAAATTTTTATTTGAAGTGTAAGTCTGAAAAAAAAATCTGAACCTTAAGTCTAAATTCTGAAAATATATACCCTACAACTTGCACATACACGCACCTTGAAACTTGGGATAGTAGAGGATACCTTGAAATGCTCTTGTCTAAAATCCTTGGTATGAAGGAAAATAAAATAAAAGTACAAGTGTGAATAAAAAGAAAAAAATGAACACTGGTTTTGTAATTACTTAAGGCTGCATAAATAAAAAAATATGGCGAGGGTGCTTTATCACCTAGTGCCTTAGACCAACTAGTTTGGGAGTCACTGCTAAGCCTTAAGTATTACAAGACGAGGAATTACGCCTAAATGCACATGCGTATTTTTTAATCGGTCATTTAGTACCTCAAGAAGTATTAACGGTCGCATGAAGAATGGGTGAGCAATTTCATTTAAAATTCACCAACTAAAAGTACTTTGGACGATGGACAAGAGTATGATAGCTTGAATTGAATTTCCAAGTGTAGGGGTGATAATTACACACATGTAGGGGTATATGATTGGGATTTGGATGAGAGATAGGAATGAAAGATAGGGCTTATACCTTTAGAGATGATAAAAATTCCTAAGTTGAGATAGAACCTTAGAAGGAAAATTCAAAAGATGCTGAAAACTGAATAAATTTGCAGAACATATACGATCTTAAGTTAAATGAAAAGGAAGTGTGAAAAATACGGGTTGATGATTTCTATGTTGAAGATAATAAAATTTCTTACTAGAATACTGAATTGAAGAATGAGAGTCAACAGGCCAAATTGATTGGATTTTGTGGGTAGTATCCGCTGAAAACTCTCAGGAGACAACACTCCTCCTACTAGGGACACCTAGAGATTTAACGGATTGTTGCACGAGCTCAGTGCAATCGCGTTCCCTGCGAAAGTGAGGTTAGGATTTTTTTTGAGAATAAAATTGGGTTTGCTCGGGACGAGCAAAAGATAAGTTTGGGGGTATTTGTTCATATCAGAATTTTGCATTATTATATCACCCATTCTTATTCATATTACATATAAATAGGTGCTTTTGATCCATGTCTGCTAAATAGTTGCAGGTTATAGGTTCTCAGATCATTACAGTGAAATTCATGAAAAGACGCTACAAATGTGAGACTACTACCAACAATAGATGAATCCGTATGATGCCGCCTACCAGTCCAAGGAATAGTTGATAATCATTAGACATTTCAATGCACAAAGTTCAAGAGCAGCACAAGATTCAAGACTTCAACGTGAAGCTCACGGCAAAAAGTCCACAATATTCTGCACTGTGGAAATCTGGAAGAAAGTAGAAGAGATTCTGTGGAACCAAGTGAAGAAAACAGAAGGAAAAAGAAACATGAAGCAACCCTAAAAGTTTGAGGCCAAGATCCCACAATACGGCCGCGGAACCGCGACCAAACATGGCTTTCTGCCGTGGAAACGCGGCCGTGCAATGCACGTGTCGGAGCACATGTCGGTGGGTGTCGGTGCTTTGACCCGGTTTCTTTAGGGTAGTCTTGTAAATTCAAATGTGGATCAGATTGTAACCTAGGGTTTTCTCCTATCTATAAATAGGAAAGCCAAAAGCCTAATTAGGCATGCCTTTTTTTAATTTCTTAGATTAAAATTTTCATTCAGTTGTAATGCATTGTTGAGAGGTATCAATAAAGTAAGTTTTCTTTTTCTATCTTGCATTTTTTTATCTGCAATTTATTGCCTGCAATTTTTTTTACCTGTTCTTTTATTATCTGCAAGTTAGTTAGTTTATTAAAAAGAAAAAAAATGAATTTTCTTGTCACTTTCCTAATGAGTGAGTAATTCCTCACTTGTTAGGGTTAGGATAGGGAATGTTTGAGAGAAGGAAATCTCTCTCACTCCTTTCTTTGCCCATATAATTTTTTATAATACGGACTCTATTTAATTCAACCAAACACCGCTCACTACGGAACCCTATCCTAAATGATAGCGGTGATTCCCTAGTTAGACCGGTTGTGGTTAAATTAACTGGAGGGTAGGGGCTAAAAGCGAAGAAAGGACGGACAAGGACCAAAAGGAAGAAACTAAGTTTCTTCCTAATCGTGCTAATCCCCTTTATTGACTATTACCCTAACACCTATATTCTTAACTAGGGCATTAAAAGCAGTGAGTAGAATCGCTATTCCAAACTAACCTAATCCTAGGATCCTAGCAAGACTTTAAATCAATCGAATCTCATTCTTAGTTTTCAAAACAAAACCTACCAAAAATAGGACTTAACTCGTTAGAACTTAAAGAAAATAACACATTTTCCCTGTGGACCGACCCGTACTCAACCGGCTAGCTACCAAGCGACACCGTCTTGATTGTGGTATTCTTAATTTAAACTTAAAACGCACGTACGCAAAATCCCTCACCAATCACCCACATTAACCATTAAAATATAAGTATATCATTTAAATTTGAACTTATCAAAACAAAAATTTCATTCGAATTAGAATAAATATTAACACATACGCAATACTCCTGGGTAGCGGTGTCGGGGAATCGAAGCTCGCCCTTGGCGGGATCTGTCAAGGTGCCGTGGACGGCAAGATACGCGATCAACACTCTCGGTGTATCACCATGTGCTTGGGTCTGAGCTCTCTGCAATTCGCCAAAAATTTACATATCTTATAAAATAACTCTTAATATTGCATTATATCAAAATAAACTATTGTAATTTACCGATACATCCATGACATGAGTAATTTTCCTCAAGCCACCTGTGTAAGTTGGGCGACCCCTCTTCACCGACTTTCTATTCTCCTTATTTTGATCGGCATATTTCTGCACAACACAATCAGATTTAGTTTTCTAATTAAGCAACACAAAAAATAAATTATATACTAAACAATGAATTACATTTCAATTACAAACCTGTTTGCGCTCAGAGTCATAATATTGGCATAAGAGAGGCCATGTATCTACGTCGATTCTGGCAACGACCGAAGTATTTAGGAGAGTCGCTCTCTCTGCCTCGGGGGTTGCCATCCATACCAAATAGCAATTGATCTTCACCTCGTTCCTATTATATCGGATCTTAGATTGCACGTTCTTTATGAGGCCCAGGTAAAGAGCGTGAAGATCGAGCACTCTGTCATTGTGATCAGGGTCGGGTACAGGCTGAAAGTCATAATCCAACTGCAAATACAAAAAAATAATGTATTTAAATTACAAGTGTTAAATAATAATAAATTTATTGGATAAGTCAAATGAAAATATATATTAATATCCGAGCCTGATCCCAGAAGAGAGCAAATGAGCGCCGGTACTGATCGCCCCACTCAACGTGAAGTGGATATTTCTTTTGGATGCGGCTTTCATTCCCCATATACTGGTTGAACCTCTCGGCATAATCGCCAGTATAGCGATAATCGGGGGTAAAGAAGAGGAGGAATGGTGCTTCCCCCTAGCTCTATCGGGCCTCAGCCCGTAGGATTGATTCGGCTCTTGAGTCTCCCTCTCGGGATGGGGTTGCCCTACATCTACAAAAAATATCAAGACAAGAAATATTAAGATAAAACGGTATTAAGAAATCAAGAATTAACGAAAATTGAAGTGTGATATATACCTCCGGCGACAACAGTACGAGCCTGGGCCCAGGCAGCAGCACGAGCGGGACGATTGTTCCTCCGGTGAGGAATAGCCGGTGACTCGGATGTAGACGCATTCCCTCTAACTAGAAAATAAATATTGACGATAAAATTGCATGAAGTTCATGTTTATTCTTAGAGAATATGTAAAATGAATAAATATTTTATATTTATTCATACTAACCTGCAGACTGAGCGGAGGATACGGAAGTGGCGGGAGTGACCTCTGCGCCAGATGTGGATGCACCACCTATAATTAGACAATTAAAAATAGATTATATAAGTAATTGAAAAAATGTGTATATCTATAATATAACATTCTAAATCAATATGCATGCAATATAGGATATATAAACATACCCGCAGGTGCGGTGGTGGCCTCTGCCTGGGATGTGGAGGCACCACCTACAGCTAGGTAATCCAAAAATGATTGTCTAAGTAAGAGCAAAAAGAATGTGCATATATTTATTATATAACATTCTAAATCAATATGCATGCACTATAGGATATATAAACATACATGTAGGTGCGGTAGTGGCCTCTGCCTCTGATGTGGACGCACCACCAACAGCTAGACAATTAAACATTGACTATATAAGTGATTTTAAAATAAATATGCGTGTATATCTATAATATTACATTCAAAATGAATATGCGTGCAATATACTTGGAGGTGTGGCAAAGTCCACACGGAAGGAGTCATCCGAAGGGGATACCGATCGAGGTGCAAGACCAGCCCACTGGAGCTCCCAACGCAGCTCCCCGGGCGGCAGAACCGCTCTGCCTCGGCCTCTGCCACGGCCGGTGCTCCTGCTGCCCCTCGATGTTGCGGGCATCATCATCAGACCTAGATAAGAGTATAATCATTACATATGCATGAAATATGTGTTTAGATCGTAAAAATATGAAGTAATAATATAACACTATTAATAACCTTTTTCGTTTCATAGACGCATTAGACATATCTACTTAGATTTTATCATCGATATCATTTCTGTCACGCCCCGCTTCCCAGTAGACAGAAACGATGACGTGGCAGGCCCGCGACGTATTTATTTCGAGAAGATCATTTCCCGGAATAAATACGCTAAGCGTAAAATAAACAATATAAAATGACAAGAAATAAGCATGAGATTAAAACTTCAACAATTTTATTTACATTCAACTTGATTCATTTACAATACATGATTTCAACTGAAAGAAAATACAAGAAAAGTAATGACTAAACAAGTGGCATACATAAATTGAGAAGAAGATATCTGGTCTGGGTCTGGGTCGCGATCTGATCGTGCTTTTCCTCTGTGGTGTCTGCATCCTCGGTCTCCACAGAATCTGACGAACATTCCAAGAAAAACAAAGAAGAATGGAATGTCCATCAGCAAACTTTCGCTCAGTAAGTCCCAAAGAATTGAAGTGAAGTATAAAGGTATAATGATAATTAAAACGTATATCATGAAACAATGGACTAGAAGATATGTTATTTAACATGTCAATTACTGTAAGCATAGCAATTACGGGTACATGTAGTTCTATTAGTAAGCTATTATGAGTATGAAAATATGTTTATAAGCATGGCAAAGTAACATTATCATAACAGTATAGCCTGGCTATGTAGTGTAGGTATAATGAACACGCAATGAATGTAAGTGTCTTAGCAGGTGTTTAATTGGGTATCCTAATTTAACATAAGTTCAAGGGTGAATGTCAACCAATCTCAAGAGTGTTCTCGAACCCAACAGGCTGTAATCTAGGGGTAAGGAACCATGGGCCCGAATCAAGTGCTAGTAACGGGACTTCAACCTAGTGTTGAAGTATTCCAAACTCAACAGGATATAATTCAGGAGTAAGGAAACACGGGACATCATGATAGCTTGCTTATGTTAGTAGACATGGATTCATGATCTAGTGAGACTTCTGAGATTTCGTTGGATTCATGCATGAACTACCTTAGCTTCCCATATATGCTAAGTTACAGCTAAAATTACCAGTCTTGCTCGAATCAATGAATAAATCAGTTTGCAAGATAGAGTTCATGTATGCATCAAGTATTCATGTCAAGTATTCTTGTATCTATATCAAGTTGTACGCATGGTTCGAGTTAATTCATAGTGTTCAAATATTCATGTTTTTCTTTAGTCAAGTTCAAGTATTCTGATTCATGATCAATAGTCAAGTATACTTGTTTGCTTTTGATGTTTGAATTCAAGATCAAGTATTCATGTTTGGTTTTAGATTCAGGTTTAGAGTTTGGATTCAAGTTTGATTTAGACTCAGACTCGGGTCGAACACTTATAACTGATTTAGATCCTGAATTAGGTTCGGAAGTTATCGGTAACTGTTGCACATGAACGGCAGGATTTGTCTTTTTTCAAGACAATTAACATTGATAACACCATTAAATTTTCTACCTTAAATAGACAAGAACTCACTTTCTCCGACTCCCTGGGGCTCAAGAGAATTGATCCCGCTTAAACCTATATTTACTAAAGTCCTTAAATATAATTTTATATAACTCGAGGGGGTTTTATGAAAAATATTTTTAATAAAATTTCATAATAAACCTCAAGAATTTATTTATATTATTTAGGGTTTCATAGATATGAATTTGAAGGATTTGTGATCTTTTAGTGATAATTACATAGCTTGGAAAGTTCATGGTATTTTAGTATAAACTTTGTCTTTTGGATAACTTGAGGTATTTTGGTGAAACTTGTCATTCTTTTATTTTTAGAAAAATATAATACTATTATATCTTGAAAATATATGGTTTGATAATATTTAAATAATTATTAAAAAATAAATTTTATTAAAATAGAAAAATGCGTTTTTCTTAGAAAATCATATTAAAAACCTTTCGAGATCGAATGCTCCGTGAGGAGATCTGCATCTCGCTCTACTAACCCAAGGATGTGCGATAATCTATACCATCCAATTGTGGGTCCCCTAAACAGAGTTGTAGAGACTTATTTTCAAAGGAATTTAAAATACAATTTTAAATTAAAAACTGTTTTTATAGTATATGGTATTTTGATGAAATATTGTAATCGTAACCAAAACATACGTCAAGGAATATCGTGCTATGTAAACATGTGTGTATGTGAGGGGTGGGTCATTACCTCGTGAAGTTTTCTAAAGACATGATTAAGCAAAGGAATATAAGATGACATATATAAAGTTCATGGTATTTTAATGTAAAGGTTAAATTAAAGTTACGTTTCATGATAATTTTGAATGAGATAGGGTTCTAGACATTAGTTTTATGATTACAAACTTTGTGTAAGAATATGGATGCCAAATATATAAGAAAAGTGGATTTTATATAGAATAGAAGAAAATGTCGGTATTAACTCCACTTCCGACATATGTATTGAAAAAGAACTTTTTAGAGAAGAAGAGTGTAACACCCTAGTTCATTTATACCAATTCTAGTATTCTTTATTTATGGTATTTTCTTGATTTATTGTGTTTTGGGTGCGAATAGTGTATTTGACATTTGTATTTGCATCCGACCCGACCCGCATGCTTGAAACCAGTCTTGATTCATGTTTATGATATATCCTGACCTATTACATGGACTCGTGCACTTTCATTTATTTGTACATTGCATACTCGCATTTTATCTGGCATCTGCATTTTAATATAACATTTTAAGTCACATAAAATATTTTAAAAATACATTGCATGGCCTACATGATACCCATAACCCTGTGGTAGTATCCGCGCATCTTGTTCTCGTCCCGTTCAGTAAAACGGACTTGTTTGGATGACTACGTGTACATGTGTGCATCCGTTCTTGGGGGTATGCATTTTTATCGTTACCCGGATATCCAACTTTAATTTTGGTCGACATGTATATTTTTCGTATTTTAAAACTGAATTTTAGACCCGACCCGGGCATGTTTTGAACTAATTTCCTAACAAACTAACAACCCCTTTCTCTCTCTCTCCCCTGTGCATATATATATATTATTTATTTATTTTTTTCTTCCTTATTTAATACACAGCCTTTTCTTCTTACTTCTTCCTCTTCTTTATTCTTTCTTGATCTTATTTCTTGATTCCGATGATCACCGCCGGAACCGTGCTCGTCGCTGACGATTCGAGTGATCCAGTGAACGTACCTTGCCTGTGTGATCACTCTCTTACCTTTCCTGGACCCGTACCGCGTGCCTCGTGTGCGTTGCGACGATTTACCGACGTCGGACGTGCCGTGCGTATCCGTCGCGTGATTCGATCAAGGCAAGTTAATCTTGCTACATGCTATGATATACTACATCCATATTAATAATAATATTTCATGTTTAGTGTATTGTACATCCCCTGTTATCATTTTACTGTTTTACGATGTTCATTTGCATGCGTATAATTTATTTCGTATCTAGTGCATGCAAATTTATCTTGTTACATGCTAGACTGCAATATATTGCACCCATTTGAATAATAACATCACATAATCTTTAGTTATGCATCCCACATTACCATTTTACAGTTTTACTGTTTTCGGACATCCGTATGCATCCATATCAATATTTACATATCTAGTCGCATGCTAATTCATCTTACTACATTCTATGTATCTTATTTTGCATCCATATGAATAAAAATATCACATATTGATTGCACTGTACATCCATATTAAAGTTTTATCGTTTTCGGATACTCGTTTGCATCCATATCATTTAAAATATATATCGCCGTAATATTTCTTATTATTATCTTTAATTAGTTTATAATCTACATTTTATAATTTTATACAAAATATAGTTTGAAAATATTATAGTTTACACATGAAACGTCGTTGCAAAGCGGATACGACAAATCTGAAATTTACTGTACACCTTACCTTATAAAATTCATTATAAATCATAAAAAAATTATTAGTATACGTTCTTTAGTTCGTTACGAAGATAACTCAGAATACTATAATTCTATGAAATATTTACTTGCAAAATAAATAGTTTAAATAACGTAAAATACAAATGAAAATATCTCTAAACTGCAGTCCAGGGAAATTCCAGCAGCAAACTTTCAATTTCGAATGTTCATAACTTTTTGTAAGAACAAGCTGAGATACTTCAACTTATAAAAATGAAAACCTTATTGAATTATCTTTGTTTGGGTATAAGACACGTCCCTTTTGGAGAACGTTTGTTATTTTTAAGCTATTTTACAAATCAGGATGACGCTGAATTTCTGAACGGAACTTTCTTGTGCATGGTTAATCAATATCACTTTTATAGTTATTAATCGGTTTGAATATGTTATCCATGTTAATATTATTGTATAAATATCTATTTAATAAATAATAGTGCTTTTGTTTTAATATTCAGCAAATTTTACCGATTTACAGTTTTACAGTATCCGTCTGTATCCGTACGGTTTATTACATATCTAGTTGCACGCCGAGACCATATTATTTCATGTTACTGTTGTATCAGTGCATCATGCTTGATAATTGTTCACCCTACTTAGTCATGATGTAACTCCTGATAGATATTTGTGCATCCATGCTTTTATTGTACATCAGTACTTTCACCTTGATTCAATACTTGCTACAGTTTGATTATGAGCACACGTTTGATACATGTGCACTACTTGACATGACCTGATACACCACTACTTGACATGACTTAATACATGTGCACTACCTGACATGACCTGATGTACCACAGCTTGACTTGATACCTGATCTTGTTACTAATGCCGAAAAATCTTGACCTGTTATCCCTACGGATATATCATGTTGTCTATATAGACAAACCTATACCTTCTTGATCCTGTGTTGGCATTAGCTCCAGATTTATCAATACCTGACTTACACACATAACCTTGGGGGTATGGAGAAATCAAGAATGTAGCTGAGCGTAACTCAAAGGGCTATTACATCACGTTACCATGGTCCCGTGGGGGTATGAACGAGACATAGACTCACAGTTTATTATATCTTGTTACCGTGGTCCCGTGGGGAATGAACAGGGCATAGACCGATGGGTTACGATGAGAATTACATTAATTGATTTCGAATAACTTTAGAGTAGATAACCCTAAAGCACAGTTTAGACTACTCACTGCACTTCACCTGTTTATATCCTGTTCACTGATCTATATTCATGTTACTGTTTAGTTGTTACTGATGACTTTTTACTGTTCATACTTCATGCATGCATATTTCATTACATCCTGCTTGCTTAGAATTATTGATATTATGACGTACTGACATCTGGGTTTTGCATGGCCTAGATCCTCTACCCTTGTCGCGGGCTGATCAGGAGTACTTCTGCCGTTAGGCCAAGCAGTGATGATCCAGTTAGTATCCAGTTTAGTTATGTTTTACTTTCCAGATGTTTGTGCTCTTTGGATTTATTGCTTCCGCATATTATTTCTTGACTCGTTTATTCTGGCCCATGGACATGTACTAGATAATTTATTTTATTTTCTTGTTCTTGATATCTCTAGACAGCCGTAATGTGACTGTGGAGGGTTGTTTCCTATGCACAGGTAGCATGGTTAGCTCTGTCACGTGCCTATCTTAGCACATTCTTGGGGGTATGCATTTTTCGTTACCCGGATATCCAACTTTAATTTTGGTAGACATGTATATTTTTCGTATTTTAAAACTGAATTTTTGACCCGACCCGGGCATGTTTTGGACTATGTTTGTATTTACCAGAATATCAATTTTTATTTATATAATATTAATTTTATAAACTGATACAAATTAAAATTTAGTTAACCAATAAAAGATTTTTTTAAATTTAAATCTAAACTAATTTCCAAACAAACTAACAACCCATTTCTCTCTCTCTCTCTCCTCTGCATATATATTTATATATTTTTTATTTATTTATTTTCCTTATTTAATACAAAGCCTCTTCTTCTTACTTCTTTTTTCTTTTTTCTTTTTTCTTTTTCTTGATCTTGTTTCTTGATTCCGGCGATCACCGCCGGAGCCGTGCTCATCGCTGACGATCCAAGTGATCCAGTGAACGTACCTTACCTGCGTAATCACTTTCTTGCGTTGCTTGGACCCGTCCCGTGTGCCGTTCGTGCGTTGCGACATTTTGCAGACGTCGGACGTACCGTACATATCCGTCATGTGATTCGATCGAGGCAAGTTTATCTTGCCACATGCTATGTTACTCAAACAAACCCTGTCACACCCCGCTTCCCAGAGTGCGCTAAGATCGGCACGTGACAGAGCCAACCATGCTACCTGTTGATAGGAAACATCCTTCCACAGTCACATTACGGCTGTCTATAAGATATCAAGAACAGGAAAGTAAAATAAACTATCTAGTACATGTCCATATGCCAGAATAAACGAGTCAAGAAATAATATGCGGAAGCAATTAATCCAATAAACAGTAACATCTGGAAAGTAAGGAAATAACTAAACCAACTGGATACTAACAGGATCCTCACTGCTCGGCCTGACGGCGGAAATACTCCTGCTCAGCCTGCGACAAAGGTAGAGAATCTGGGCCATGCAAAACCCAGACGTCAGTGCGTCATAATATCAATCAATAATATAATCACGAGGTAACAGGACATGCAAGCATGAGTATAAACAGTAATAAAAGTATAACAGTAACACGAATAAGAAACAGTGAAGGATATAAGCATACATGACGTGCAGTGATCAATCTAAACTGTGCTACTGGGTTATCTATTCTAAAATTTGTTTAAAATCAATTAATGTAATCCTCCATGTAACTCAAAGAATATGTCCCGTTACCCCCCGGGACCACGGATCAGGAATATGTGAACCAAGAGTGGTTCTGTCCCGTTACCCCCCGGGACCACGGATCAAGAATATGTAAGAGTCACGAATGGCTCTGTCCCGTTACCCTCCGGGACCACGGATCAAGTAATACCCTTTTAAGTTACACTTTAGTTTACACTTTTGATTTCTCCATACCCCCAAGGTTATTTGTTCAAGTCAGGTATTGATAATCTGGAGCTAATGCCAACATAGGATCAAGCAGGTACAAGTTTGTCTATACAGACAACAGGATGTGTCCATCAGGACAACAGGTCAAGATTGTCGGCATTAGGAACAGGATCAGGTAACAGGTCAAGTAGTGATATATCAGGTTATAACAGGTAGTGTACATGTATCAAGTCATGTCAAGTAGTGGTGTATCAGATCATGTCAATAGTGCACAGGTATCAAGCGGATGCTCATAATAAATCTGTAACAGGTACTGGTGCACAAATAAAGGCATGGATGCACAAATATTTATCAGGGGTTACATCATGACTAAGTAGGATGCACAATTATCAAACATGGTGCACTAATACAACAGTAACATGAAATAATATGGTCTCTGCGTGCAACTAGATATGTAATAAATCGTACGGATACAGACAGATACTATAAAACTGTAAATCGGTAAAATTTGATGAATATTAAAATACAAGCACTATTATTTATTAAATAGATATTGATATAATAATATTAACATGGATAATATATTCAAACCGATTAATAACTATAAAAGTGGTATTGATTAACCATGCACAAGAAAGTTCCGTTCAGAAATTCAGCGTCACCCTGATTTGTAAAATAGCTTAAAAATAACAAATGTTCTCCAAAATGGACGTTTCTTATACCAAAACAAAGATAATTCAATAAGGTTTTCATTTTTATAAGTTGAAGTATCTCAGGTTGTTCCTAAAAAAAGTTATGAATATTCGAAGTTGAAAGTTTGCTGCTGGAATTTCCCTGGACAGCAGTTTAGAGATATTTTCATTTGCATTTTACGTTATTTAAACAATTTATTTTGCAAGTAAATATTTCATAGAGTTATAGTATTCTTAGTTAGCTTCGTAACAAACTAAAGAACGTATATTAATGATTTTTCTATGATTTATAATGAATTTTATAAGGTAAAGTGTAGAGTAAATTTCAGATTTGTCGTATCCGCTTTGCAACGACGTTTCACGTGTAAACTATAATATTTTCAAAATATATTTTGTATAACATTATAAAATGCAGATTATAAACTAATTAAAGATAATAATAAGAAATATTACGATGATATATATTTTAAATGATATGGATGCAAACGGGTATCCAAAAACGATAAAACTTTAGTATGGATGTACAATGGGATGAACGGGTAATATTTTACTCATATGGATGCATAATACTATACCTAGCATGTGTCAAGATGATTTAGCATGCGAATACTTATGTAAATACTGATATGGATGCATACGGATGTCATATAACCGTAAAATGATAAACTGGTAAATGTGGGATGTACAATTAAACAATATGAAATGTTATTATTCAATTGGGTGCAGTATATTGAAGTCTAACATGTATCAAGATAAATTTGCATGCACTAGATACCTGACTTGAACACATAACCTTGGGGGTATGGGAAAATCAAAAGTGTAAACTAAAGTGTAACTTAAAAGGGTATTACTTGATCCGTGGTCCCGGGGGTAACGGGACAGAGTCATTCGTGACTCTTACATATTCCTGATCCGTGGTCCCGGGGGATATCGTCATAATATTTCTTATTATTATCTTTAATTAGTTTATAATCTGCATTTTATAATGTTATAAAAAATATAGTTTGAAAATATTATAGTTTACACATGAAACATCGTTGCAAAGCGGATACGACAAATCTGAAATTTACTATACACCTTACCTTATAAAATTCATTATAAATTATAGAAAAATTATTAGTATACGTTCTTTAGTTCGTTATGAAGATAACTCAGAATACTATAATTCTATGAAATATTTACCTGCAAAATAAATTATTTAAATAACGTAAAATGCAAATGAAAATATCTCTAAACTGCTGTCCAGGAAAATTCCAGCAGCAAACTTTCAAGTTCGAATGTTCATAGCTTTTTGTAGAAACAACCTGAGATACTTCAACTTAGAAAAATAAAAACCTTATTTAATTATCTTTTTTTGGTATAAGACACGTCCTATTTGGAGAACGTTTGTTATTTTTTAAGCTATTTTACAAATCAGGGAGACACTGAATTTCTGAACGGAACTTTCTTGTGCATGGTTAATCAATACTACTTTTATAGTTATTAATTGGTTTGAATATGTTATCCATGTTAATATTATTATATCAATATCTATTTAATAAATAATAGTGCTTGTGTTTTAATATTCAGCAAATTTTACCGATTTACAGTTTTATAGTATTCGTCTGTATCCGTATAATTTATTTCATATCTACTTGCATGCAAGTTTACCTTACTACATGCTATGTTACTATATTTACATCCATTTGAATAAATATAACACATGTATTTAAAATTATGCATCCCATGTAACACCCTAGTTCATTTATACCAGTTCCAGTTCTCGTATTTTCCTTATTTGTGGTATTTTTCTGATTATCGTATTTTTGGGTGCGAATGGTATTTTACATTTTTACATTACATTTGACCCAATCCGCTTGCTTGAAACTTATTTAATTCATATTCATGAATTATCTGGACTCGTTACGTAGACTGGTGCATTTTCATGTTTAGTGCAAACTGGCATTTTATCTGGCGTTATATCTTTTACCATATAACATTTTAAGTCATATAAAATAATTTAAAATTACATAACATGGCCTGCCTGATACCCCTAACCCCGTGGTAGCATCCGCATATTTTGTTCTCGTCCCGTTCAGTGAAACGGACGTGTTTGGATGGCTATGCGCACGTACGTGCATCCGTTCTTAGAGGTATGCATTTTCGTAACCCGAGTATTCATTTTGAGATTGGGTCGTCACATATATTTTTCATATTTTAAAATGGAACTTTTGACCCGACCCGGGCGTATTTTGGACTAAATTTGTATTTACCTGAAAATCCAATTTTAATTAATATAATATCTTTATTTTAAAATCGACAGCCTTAGAATTTATTTAACTAACTAAAATCTTAAAAAAAATTAATATCCTAACAATTTAAACCAACCCCAGCTCACTTCTCTCTCTTTCTTTTTCTGGCCCCCACCACTCCTCTCTCTTCTCTTTCCTTCTCTCCTTCTCTCTCTCCCCCCGCTAAACGACGAGTTTATATCTCCTCACTGTTCTCTCTCTCTCTCCTCTAGACCCCTCATTCTCTCTCTGTTTCTCTCTCTCCTCTCGATCTCTCATTCTCTCTCTGTCTCTCTGTCTCTCTCTCAGCACTCTCTCTCCCCCCTCTCCTCCATCATCTTCCTTTTCTTTTCAAATTTTCTCCCACCTCACCGCCTCGTCTACGCCGCGCCCGAGCCTCTGCCCTCGTCTCCGCCCCGTCGCCGCTTCCACTATCGACCTCACCCTCGTCTCTCTCTGACCTCACCTGCACCTCGCCGTCACCTTCTCTCCCCTACACAACCCACTTCCCTTCTAGTCGCAACCCAAGAATCCGCCTCACCTATCCCTCATCGCCGGGCCGACCACCTCGTCGGCCTCCCCTCTCCTCTACCACCTCCTCGTCGTCGCTTTCACTTCCTCGAGCCTGCACAGAACCCACGACCCCCACGAACTCATTACGTTCGTCGTCGTCGTCATCACGCCGGCGATCTCTAGTCATCACCACTGACCCCTTCGCCTCCTCCTTTGCATAACCACCTCCTCACCTTCCTCTCTCCTTCTCCCCAAGATCCCGAGCCCCAAACCCAAGAACCCTGACTGGCCTCGCCTGCGCACCCCGCCTCACCGCCGGCGACCATGTCGTCATCACCTCATCTTCACTTCGTCAACCTCACCAACACCTCTCTCATCTCCTCCCCTGCAAGCCCACGAGCCATGCACTGTATCCTTAGAACCCAGAGACCCCAGTTTCCTTTTCTTTCTTCTTTCTCTTCTTCTTATTTCTTCTTCTTTTTACATTTCATTTCTTGATCCGTACTTTCCGGTGACCGCTGGAGCCGTGCCGATGCCGACGATCCGAGCAACCCAGTGGACGTACCTTACCTGCGTGATCACCCTCTTGCATTGCTTGGACCCGTCCCGCCTGTCGTACGTGTGCCGATCTTACCGACGTCGGACGTGCCGTGCGTATCCGTATCGTGATCCATTGAGGCAAGTTTATCTTGCTATATGCTACATTACTTTATATACATATATTTTAATAAATATAATACTGGTATTTCAAATTATGCACCACATGTTTACATTTACAGTTTTTCGACATCCGTCTGCATCCGTACGTGTTACGTTACATCTAGCGCATGCAAACCTAGCTTGTTACATACTATATTACAATATACTGTACCCAATGGAATATTTACATCACATATTGCTTAGTTGTACATCCCACATTACCATTTTACAGTTTTACTGTTTTCGGATACCTGTTTGCATCCATCTCATTTAAAATATATATAACTGCATCTATAGATCACATTAATATATAATACTGTGATATTCACACCCCATAAAGTGCATCCTAATTAGTATTGGAACTATAAATGTAATCCTAATCGATAATTGTGCGTCCATATAATTGATTTTTATATCTATTTGCATACCATGTCACATTATTTCATTTTATTGTTATATTAGTACTCCATACTTGATTTTGTGCACCCATACTTATTACAGTTTGATTATGAGCATCCACTTGATACTTGTGCACTATATGACATGACCTGATACACTACTACTGACATGACTTGATACCTGTGCACTACTTGACATGACTTGATATATATACACCACCTAACATGACCTGATGTACCACAGCTTGAGATGTTACCTGATCTTGTTTCTAATGCCGACAATTTTGACATGTTGTCCCTACGGACATTTCCTGTTGTCTATACAGACAAACCTGTTCCTGCGTGATCCTGTGTCGGCATTAGCTCCAGATTTACCATCACCTGACTTACACACATAACTTGGGGGTATGGGGAAATCAAGAATGTAGCTGAACGTAACTCAAAGGGCTATTACATCATTTTACCGTGGTCTCGTGGGAAATGAACGGGACATAGACTCACAGTCTATTACATCATTTTACCGTGGTCCCGTGGGGAATGAACGGGGCATAGACCGATGGGTTACGATGAGCATTACATTAATTGATTTCGAATAACTTTAGAGCAGATAATCCTATAGCACAGTTTAGACTACTCACTGCACTTCACCTGTTTATATCCGTTCACTAATATATATTCATGTTACTGTTTACCTGTTATTGATGACTTGTTATTGTTCATACTTTATGCTTGCATATCTTATTATATCCTGATTGCTTAGAATTATTGATATTATGAAGCACCGACGTCTGGGTTTTGCATGGCCCAGATCCCTTATCTTTATCGTAGGCAGTCCAGGAGTATTTTGATCAACAGGCCAAGCAGTGAGGACCTGTTATTAGTTTAGTTTCCTTTCAGTATTTTCATTCCTGATGTGAGCCCGCATTATGGGACGTACATTCTAGTTTATTATTGTACTTGGATCTTTTTCGTCCGCATTATTTCATTTCATGACTCGTTTATTCTGGCTTATGGACATTTGTTAGATAGTCTATTACTGTTCTTGATATCTCTACAGCCGTAATGTGACTGTGGAGTGATATTCCCTATTCACAGGTAGCATGGTTGGCTCTGTCATGTGCCTATCTTAGCACACTCTAGGAAGCAGGGCGTGACAGGGTTTGTTTGGTATCAGAGCATAGGATTTAGGTTAATTGGGTTTGATTCTTTTGTAGTTGGGTATTGGACCCAATACATGAATCAGAATACTCATGATTAGGAACATGTCCTGCCACCTTACCATCTTGCCATTCTTGAATCTTAACTTCCTCCTGATCCTTACCTTGACGATATGCAAAGCTCTTTGCATCTCGACTTGAAACTTTTAGTTCCCTATTGTTTATCTCTAGAATTTGGACGACTTGAGTGAAGTTATATGATTGTAACTATGTACCACAGCATGGTTACAATGCGATACTCTATTTAAGTAACTTGGAGTTCTAGTCTTGGTTCATATCCTTGATTCATGATTATCATTCATCGCAAGTTTTGAATCTTGTTATCATACTAATCCCCTTTAGTGTATTGGATGTAGGATCATGGCGGACAGAAGTATGAAGACGTACCAGAGGCGTGTGGATGACGCCGCCTTACTTGGAATAATTCATGGCTTGCTAGAGAACTAGAAACGGTAGACCGAGCTAAACCAGCGGCAAGCCGAAGCTTTTCAGGAAGGTTTGCGGACCGTCCAGCAGTCCGTAAACAATGTTGTGGCCAAACCAATAGAGCGTGTGGGTACCGTGGAGGATTTCAGGAGATTTGGTCCGTCCGTTTTCACTAGTTTGGAAGAGCTATTGCCAGCAGAGCAGTAGCTAGTCGATACGGAGAATTTGCTCATTGCATCACAAATTCTAGAGGACAAGAGAGTGGATGTAGTACGCATCCAATTGGTAGACTATGCCCGTGAATGGTGGCTTGTAGAGGAGACCCATTTGCCCAAGCCGATCAGTTGGGCAACGTTCTCGCAGAGCTTCTTAGAGAAGTTCTTCCCGCAGACTGCACGAGAGGAAATGGAAGAAAGATTCATCAGCTTGAAGCAGAACGGCGCATCCATGGATGTACATGCAGCTGAGTGGACACGGCTCAGTAAATTCGCTGGACCTTTGGTTGCCAATGATGCTGATAGGGCAAGGAGGATCATGAGCATTTTGGACGTGGACATCCAGAAGCAAATTATATCTCTGGGTTTGACCACTTTCTCACAGGTACTTAAAACGGCTCGAGAGCAGCAGAGCCTATCAATGAAGACTGAAAATCCGCAGCAGCCGACAGTCGCGGTATGTAAGCCGGCATTTACGCCGAATCGAGTGCCTTTACGCAGAGGTATTCTGGTGGACAGGCGTGGCATTATACCAATGAAGAAGCCAGTTTTGCCCAAGCAAAAAGGAAGGGTGTTGTGCGATTACTGCCCACGACCGGGTCATTTTTGGAGAGATTGTCGAAAGAGACTTGGACTTTGTCTTATTTGTGGATCAGCTGATCATACCACTGATACTTTTCCATCGAAGCTACGCATGAAAGATGATGTTCAAAGGCCACCGCAGAAGCAGTTTCGGGAGCAGGAGCAGTTAACTCAGGGATCCAATCAATCTCGAGCCTTTTATCCTGACGGCTAAAGAGACCAAGGCTCAGAGGAAGTCATTTCAGGTATCCTACTTGTTCATGGTTTTCTCGCATTAGCGTTATTCAATTTTAGTGCATCCCATTGGTTTATGTCGTCCAAGTTTAATACTACACACTTGATTACTTGCACGACCCTGTTATTGGGACATACACACTGGGAATGGGAAAATCATAACTAGTAGAGGGTGTAAGAATTGTTCTGTAGCTTTTTGCAGACGGGAGTTATTCGCAGATTTCTTAGTGATTGATACCGGTAGTTATGAAGTTATCTTGGGAATGGATTTTCTTGGAACTTTCAACGCTCACATTAATTGTAAAGCAAAGAAAGCGAATTTCCAGATTCCCGAACATCCGGAGGTTGTTTTGGAGTTAGCAGTTCTGTCGGACCAGTCGAGTTTAGGGCTAGACCGACAAACAATGTTGAAGCGCCATCTGTAGTAAAAGATTTCATGGACGTGTTCGAGGACATCTCGGGATTACCGCCGAAACGAGATGTGGAGTTCGCGATCGACCTTGTTCCTGGTGCAGCGCCAATCTCAAAGGCGTATTATCTAATGGCACCAATGGAGTTGGAAAGAGTCAATTACTTGAGAAGGGTTAGATTTGCAGCAGCAATTCACCTTGGGGAGCTCCAGTTCTTCTAGAAAAAGGACGACACACGGATAAATGTGCATCAGCCCTAGAGGCCATTACTGTATATATGATGTATATTGTAAAGGATGCTTGGACATATATAGGGAGGACTTTCTTGCTCGACATGATAGTACGCTATCTGGTTGTACTTTATCTTAACATGTACTCTGATTGTCTCTATGTTACATGTTGATAAAGCCCTTAAGATATGTACTCGACTACTGGGACTATGATGATATCATACTAGTGGGGCCACGGTAGTCGATGAGTACATCCTATAACTGTTCCTAGTCGAGGGTGTATCGAGACAGGGCATCGATACACCAGAGAAGACTAGCGTATACGCATCTTGACCCATATGATGGGCGATGGATGATCCCATATCCATCGGTGTTTGACATCAAGGATGGTGTACGGGTTCTCAATAGAGACTGGGTACACTGGGCGGACTCGCCGAGAACTCCCAGATGGTATTATACCTCACGTCAGATGGCAGTTCTCTGGTGACACTGGTACAGAGTAGTCTGTTGACCCGAGATCGTCATAGAGTCTTGTGTGATTCCTACTGTGCTTTGATTTCCATCATACCATGTCCAAGAGGGCGTGCAAAAAGGTGGCTTTTGGGTACAGTCCCGAATCACATGGAGGCAATGAGCGATAGGAGGGGATTCGTCTCTCCCGGTATAGGGAGTTGATGTTGTGCTGTGTTCGATTGGCTATAACTGGAAATACCTGGCCAGGGTTGCTGAGATTTACTGGTAAGTGTTATCAGTAGTTTCTTGAACTGTTATAGACCACATATCGACACGACTTATCAAGCTACTGGGGTCTGACGTATACCACCCCTAGGCAAGATATGCGACATATCAGACGACGAGACCGGACTGTACAGGAGTGTTACTGACTGGATTCACAGGAGAATGTACAGGCTTGCTTGTTGATCTTCTGAGCGCTCAATACCTGGGTGGCTGTTACGTTTAGCTGACCGCTTACAGCTTGTGGGTGTTTGATATGATCATCACCTACCGCCGGCGTATTGACGATTCTTTAGAGTCCTACACAGAGGTTTCTTGGCTCAGGCAAAACGGAGTAGGAGCACATATGTGATATGTGCGGGACTGAGAACAATACGTGTATGTCATACCGTATTAGATTCTCACGATATGAGATATCGGCTGGGTATATGAGATATAGCCGGGTCATCGGATCAAGTGTTGATTCGATGAACTGATACAGATTATATTAGTCGGTTATTTGTGAAATAGCCGGATTATCGGATCAAGTGTTGATTTGATAATTTAATGTATAATTATATATTTGATATATTAAATTACATTAACCAATATTAGCTCACTTATTGATTCATTTTCTTACCGGGTAATACATTGATATATATGCGATATATGTTAATTGTATTATTTTCTTTTGTTACAAATATATATTATATATGTGATATATAATATTGTAACATGATATGATTACTAATGCAACATGTTTAGTGGAGATTAAACAAGGTTAGGGTTTGAATTGGGTTAGTTCTTTCATGAACCTTCTAGAAGGTTTTCTTTTGTCATGAGCTAAGATATTATGGTTGATATTTTAAATGACTCATTCTTAACCCAACCCAAACCCTTAGCCTTAGTTAAATCTCTACATGAGTTAGCCTTGTCATAGTTGACCATGGTTGCATTTGTAATGATATTATCATTTGCATTATTCATCACAAAATGATTATTCATTGTTCATCTTCTTCTTCCTTCTTGCAAAGCTTTCAAGCTTTGATTCTTGTGATGAAAATGGGTGAGATTATGAAAATAAAATAGAGCTAAATTCCTACTTCATCATCCTAATCTATCCTAACCATTTAGATTAGGGTGTTCACTTTATTTGAGAGTGAGAGCTTGTGTTTAAGAAACTTCAAGGTAGATCATCTTTGTTATCGAAGACCGGAAGCAAGTTTGCATCATTCTCTTCGTGGAGCCTCTTTAGAGTTCGGGTACATGATGATCGCAGCGAAGGGACCTCAACACGGAGCTTATAAAGTGAAGGACCGGACTACAAAGGTTGTAATCCCAAACTCTTAGATGTTAAAGTGTTTAGCATGCTTTGTTTCGCCTAATCTCTAGTCTAAGATCTTAGTTTAGGGTTGTTCGGCATGGCTAAATTTTAAATCAGGCATGATTGATACCTTGTAGACCCTTGTGCGAGTGCCTAGTAATCCTACAGTGGTATCAGAGCCGAGCTAGAGTTTTAGGCGAAGTCTAGACGAAGTTTAAAGTCCGATCGAACTCTGAATACCCGTAAAACCCTAGTTTCTGGAAATTTTTGAAAAAGTTGATTTTTTCTGCATTAAAAATACTCAAAAAAAATCAGCAGGGTATTTTAGGAATTACTGTGTAACCTGACCCCCTAAATCAACCAAAACGCCGCGGAACCGCGGCGAAACCGGGTATTGGCAGCGGTTCCGCGGCAACAAATGAAGATTGTGGGATAGTGTTTGCACAGTAATAACCGTAGGTACTTCCTGATGCTTCTGGGGATTTTTAATATTTGCTCAAGTGTTGAGTTTTCTGGTTTGTATTGGGAGCTTGTTGATTCGATCGGAAAGTATAACTTCGTTTAGCTTGTCCGGGTAATTTATAGAACGTGTTAAAAAGTTCGAATTGATATCAATAACTCACTTTTTCCCCTGCCGAAAAATTTCCAAGTGTTGGATTTTTCCGTGGTTTAAAAATGTTCTAAGTTGTGCAAGTAACGCGGTGGACCCTTTAGAAGACAATAAACCTTAACTCGATTATGTGACCGTCTTGAACTGCCTCTAAACCTTAGGGTTTGGGGCAGTACGGCATTGCTACATGTGAGGCGTTAGTTTGACCCTTCTACGGCTGGACCATTGGTACTGTGGCATGTGATGGATGTTTTTTAAACTAATTTCAAGTGTTGGGCTATTTGGGAAATCTTAAGTGTTTGTTTATTTGATCGGAAAGTTTAACATTGTCTATTTATCTGGAATGTGATACAATATTTGGAATCCACAAGTAGTTATGAGATAACTAATTTGAATGTTATAAATCTAGCAGTTCAGTCTCGGATGATCGGTTGCCACGGGATTTTGATGCGATCAAAAGCCCGTCGCAATCACGTAGCGTACGCGGATACTCGCCGGGTAAACTTAATAGACAGCCACGCCCCATAGCCCCGACCAAGTGACTGTAGGAGAACCCCGTCGCCAAAAGCATCCGTTCGGGTGCTTGCGGCAGCGGTGTTCCGCCTTATTGCACTTCGTCGACGGCATCTGGGGTGCGGCCGTCTGCTAAAGTTTGCGACGAGCATTCGATCAGGATATCGGGAATCTTGTTGAATTGCCCGACAAGATATTGAAAAGAGTTTTCGATAATGAGACTAAAATGCGGGGTTTATAATTGTTAGGCATGCGATGTCTAAGGAATTCATTTGGTTAGGCATGCAATGTCTAAGGAGGTTGCAGATCCCAACTGTTGTAGTTTTACACTTTCTTTTCTGCGACCGTAAGCGTAGTATGTGGTGTATCGCCGGTTTCGTTGCTATACATCAACGACAATCGGGATACGCATACTTGCTTACGTTGATGATATGAGATATTATGTGTTGCTGTGATATGTTATATTGGATCGTCGCGTTTTGAATAGCTGGGGTTTTTATGTGAGATGAGAGTTTTTCTTTTTCATTTATGTAAAATTCATTTGTATGTAATATTCTTTTATTAGGGCACTTCCCGGATGAGGATGATGTCACCATTGTATATTATTTACTTTTCCGCACTAGATAGACCCAAGGCGGGGAGCACAAGTAACCGGGTTCTAGGGTCCAGTGGGAGACCATCTCGAGGAGTCGAGACCTGGTCTCCTAACCCTAGAATTGGCAGTGTTGCTTGCCGCTCTCGTAGGGGTCTAGGGATGTGGGTTTGTCTATTCATCGCGACCGTAGAATCCGTGTTTTATACAGGCTCGTATTAAAACACGGACGTCCTAGTATATCCAATATTTCATATATGTTCTTCTGCTGCAATGTTCTGTGATGAGATCATATTACTGCCTGAGACGAATGTTTATATTATATATATGAGATATATGTTATATTGCAAATTTCGTTTCAAATGTGATGCTTGTGAAGCAAAATAAAATGGGACTTCATTAATGAGATTAATGAAAACTAAAAGAAACCTAAAGATGTTGTAGAAACTTGTTTAAAAACTGGTAGCTCTAGTTCTTGCTTTGCATAGCGGTGTTCCTTGTAGAACATCCAGCACCTTATTCGATAAGGAAAGAGCCGAGATCCCTTCACCGGGAGTGACCTCTTTAGCGAAACTAGCAGATGCTACACACTCGGTTTGTTTTTGATTGTTACTATAGTTTTTGCTTTGCATAGTGATATTTGCGAAATATCCTGCACCTTATTCGATAAGGAAAGAGCCGAGATCCCTTCACCGGGAGTGATCTCTTTAGCAAAACTAGAAAAGGTCTAAAAAACACTCCATTTAAAATCACTCGATTCTACGACGATATCAAGTTCATTACGCAAAGGGTTTTCTTAAAAAGCTTTCGTAGCCCTCCATCATTTCAGATAAGTACTTCTTAGTATTCATGCTGCGTTTGTTGACCTTAGCCAAGGCGTAGTGTGCAGTAGCTAATTAATGCTTATCTGTATAAGCATATGATGCGATTGAGTTAGGGTAGTCGTGCGACTTTGTTGACCTTAGCCAAGGGACGTGCGGGTGGGTTTAATTCAATCAGGAAATGACGGGTTGAACTTGGTTAGCACTTATGATTTGTTGACCTTAGCCAAGGTCATAAGTTGGTAGGGGTAAAATATTATTGGGAATTTCAAGTGTTGAAATTTGCAATGAGATTACATACCTTCTATGAGATAGTTGGATCCCGATACCCGCTGCGAGTAAGAGTTACTCCTGGGAGAGTTTTACACATTACAATTAGCCGATCAAGTAGGTGTCTAGAAAGGTGTCAACGGGGTTACGCCCCTGGGAAAACGAGGTTTACTTTAATTAGGTTTGTGCAAAAGCACGAGGAACCTCCCTCAAAGTACCGACACTGGCCCGGCTGAAATATTGGCGAACTTGTAGCGTGTAATTAATCCCGGCTAGCCTTTCCTTTTAGGGTTTGAAGGAAGATTTGACTAAAATAGTGGGAGCCATCCTAATTAGATATATTAGATAACCAATCTAATCTTGTAAGAGCATACGCTGAGTGTTTTCTTCTCTCTCTCTCCAGGTAACGACCATATCACGCTTTAATTAAGATAATAATACGGATGTATTGACCGAACCCGCTTGTTATACTGAGCTGGGGAACGTTAGTCCCGCTCCAACTTATGACTCTTATAAGACAGAGCAGAAAATAGGGAATTACCAGAATTCCCGTGCCGCCCAAACGAAGAAAGTGCATGTTGATGCATCATCTTTGGGTGTGTTTATTACACAGAACTGTTTCTCAATATCCTTTACGTCCTGGGTATATGATACCGGATCAGGATCCCACATATGTAATTTGTTACATGGGTTACAGATAGGTAGAGAACTGAGAACGGGTGATAAATTTCATGAGATAGAAACGGTGCAAGTGTTGCAGTCAAGTCTGTTGGTAGTTATCACCCTGTATTACCAGAATACATTGATTTTGAACCAATGTTATTAGATACCGAACCTGATATACAACATCATATCAGTCTCTTTATAAGTAAAGAAAGGATATAATTTTGTATTGTTGGATAATGTTTTGAACATTTCCTATATCAAGAGTTGATCGGTTCAGGCACGTTATCTAAAAGCATTGACGTTCTAAATCAAACTACAGTTCTTAGTATACAGAACACACACAAGAGGAAGAGTTCAGAAATGAACAAATCTTTCTTGAGGCATTGTAGACTAGGTCATATCAATGCGACCCGACTAGCTAAGTTACATTTAGATGCATATTTAAATAAGTTTGAATTTACATCTTGTGAAACTTGCCGGTCATGTCACAAAGATAAGATGACCGTAGCTCTGTTTATTGGAAATAGAGAAAGAGTTAGTGAAATCTTGGGATTGATACATACTGATGTATGAAGGTCTCCTGTCTACACATGTCAAGACCGGTTCTTTGTACTTCATTACATTCTCTGATGATCTCTCAAGATTCAGACATATGTTCCTGTTGAAACACAAGTCCGAAGCTTTTGAGATATTCACAGAATATAAGTTAGAAGTTGAGAACCAAAAACGGGTATAAGTATTATGTCCTTTGATGAGATCAAGGAGGAGAATACTTGAGCACGGGATTTCTGGACTATTCTAAAGGAGAATGAGATTCTCTCTCAGCATTACTCCTCCGTATACACCACAGCACGTCGGTGTATCGGGGCGGAGCAATCACACCCTATTTGATATGGTGCGCACTATGATGAGTACTACTGAGTTTCCTATTTCCTTTTGGGAGTTATGCACTTGAGAAGCTGCATACCTATTGAATAGGGTTCCAAATCAAATCAGACGCCTACCACTCCATATGTGATATGGTATGGGAAGAGCCCATCTCTTAAAGATGTTAAGATTTGGGGTTGTCCGGCCTATGTCTAAAAGCAAAATCCGGAAAAGCTCGAGGCAAGGTCAGTTCTGTGGAAATTTGTTGGATATCCCAAGCATTCGCAAGGGAATATCTTCTACCAAACCGAGGAACAAAAGATGTTTTGTTTCTCAGCATGCCACCTTTGTGAAAGGGAATTTCTTGTGAAGAAATTAGTGGTCATGAGGTAGAACTGGAAGGAGTTCCAGCTATACAAACTGCAGCTGATGATTTGGTAGAACCGGAGAATTCAATAGTTTCCAACGAACCTCAGCCTCTCCGCCGATCTAGTAGGGTTCCTCACCCACCTGAGAGATACTTCGGTTTTCTCTATGACAGTGGGAGCGAGAATTGTATCATGAGATGATGACCCAACTAGTTTCGAGCTGGCCATCAGGAGTGGGAGTCTGTAAGAATGGCTGGATGCTTAGCGATCTGAGATGGAATCCTTATACACAAACAAAGTATGGACTTTGGTTGCTTTATCTGAAGGGTTAAATCCCCATCAGGAGCAAGTATATCTTGAGAAGATTACTTGGTGTACATGGAAAAGTTGAGACTTTCAAAGCTATGCTTAAGTCCATCCAGATCCTACTTGCCATTGCTACATACCATGACTACGATTTCTGGCAGTTGGGTGTCATGACAGCTTTTCTAAATGATGTTTTGGAAGAGAGCGTCTGTAAGTACACAGCCAGAGGGCTTCGTAGACAGTGGGAGCAGCGAAAACGTGTGCAAGATACTTTATAGGATAAAGCAGGCATCGCGGAGATGGAACGTCTGTTTTGATGTGGTAGTCAAAGAATTTGACTTCATCAAAATGGTAGATGACCTTGTATATACAAAATGGTAGTAGAGAGTATGATGGTGATCCTCGTAGAGTACGTGGATGACATACTCTTGATAGGAAAGCAGTTTCCTATGCTACGCTCGGTCAATCTCCGCTTATCACAAGGATTCTACATATAGGATCAAGGTGATACCTCCTAAATCCTGTGTTATGGATCTATGAGATAGATCTATTTGGATGTTAGGATTCTCACCAGTTGTAGTGAGATGGTATCAATCGATCCTAGGGAGAATCACTGGAAAGGTTCCAGGGTGATAAGGACGACTGAATGTCAGTCGCAGGCATTGTCTTTATCCTCAGTGGAGAGACGGTATGTTGGAAGAGTTCCAAGCTAGATACCGTGACTTACTAGACGATTAAAGGCAAGATACATCGTTACCAAGGATGCTACCAAACAGGCAGTCTGGATATATATTAGTTCATGAGATGAACTTCGTTCCTACCATTCTGTGACAATGGAGTAGTGGCTGATGCCAAGGAACGCCCGTCCCATCAGAAATCCAGACATATTCTTAGGCAGTATCGCCTGATCATGGAGATGGTTGATCTCCAGGGAGATCAAGGTTAGGAGAGTAGACACAGAGGACAACAGCGCGGATCCACTCACAAAGGCCTTTTTCCCAGTAGAGACTTTTATGGGATGGTTGAGTATGAGATACTTCAACCACGGCTAATTGTTGGGTATGTGATACCACAACAGATGGCCCTAGGGCAAGTGGGAGATTGTTAGTTATATGTATGCCCTAGAGGCCATTACTGTACATATGATGTATATTGTAATGGATGCTTGGACATATATAGGGAGGACTTTCTTGCTCGACATGATAGTACGCTATCTGGTTGTACTTTATCTTAACATGTACTCTGATTGTCTCTATGTTACACGTTGATAAAGTCCTTAGGATATGTACTCGACTACTGGGATTATGATGAGATCATACTAGTGGGGCCACGGTAGTCGACGAGTGCATCCTATAACTGTTCCTAGTCGAGGGTGTATCGAGACAGGGCATCGATACACCAGAGTAGACTAGCGTATACGCATCTTGACCCATATGATGGGCGATGGATGATCCCATATCCATCGGTTTTTGACATCAAGGATGGTGTACGGGTGCTCAGTAGAGACTGGGTACACTGGACGGACTCGCCGAGAACTCCCAGATGGTATTATACCTCACGTCAGATGGCAGTTCTCCGGTGACACTGGTACAGAGTAGTCTGTTGACCCGAGATCGTCATAGAGTCTTGTGTGATTCCCACTGTGCTTTGATTTCCATCATACCACGTCCAAGAGGGCGTGCAAAAAGGTGGCTTTTGGGTACAGTCCCGAATCACATGGAGGCAATGAGTGATAGGAGGGGATTTGTCTCTCCCGGTATAGGGAGTTGATGTTGTGCTGTGTTCTATTAGCTATAATCGGAAATCCCTGGCCAGGGTTGCTGAGATTTACTGGTAAGTGTTATCAGTAGTTTCTCGAACTGTTATAGATCTCATATCGACACGACTTATCAAGCTACTGGGGTCTGACGTATACCACCCCTAGGCGAGATATGCGACATATCAGACGACGAGACCGGACTGTACGGGAGTGTTACTGACTGGATTCACAGGAGAATGTACAGGCTTGCTTGTTGATCTTCTGAGCGCTCAATACCCGGGTGGCTATTATGTTTAGCTGACCGCTTGCAGCTTGTGGGTTTTTGATATGATCATCACCTACTGCCGGCGTATTGACGATTCTTTAGAGTCCTACACAGAGGTTTCTTGGCTCAGGAAAAACGGAGTAGGAGCACATATATGATATGTGCGGGACTGAGAACAATACGTGTATGTGATACTGTATTAGATTCTCACGATATGAGATATCGGCCGGGTATATGAAATATAGCCGGGTCATCGGATCAAGTGTTGATTCGATGAACTGATACCGATTATATTATTCGGTTATTTGTGAAATAGCCGGATTATCGGATCAAGTGTTGATTTGATAATTTAATGTATAATTATATATTTGATATATTAAATTATATTAACTAATATTAGCTCACTTATTGATTCATTTTCTCACCGGGTAATACATTGATATATATGCGATATATGTTAATTGTATTATTTTCTTTTGTTACAAATATATATTATATATGTGATATATAATATTGTAACATGATATGATTACTAATGCAACATGTTTAGTGGAGATTAAACAAGGTTAGGGTTTGAATTGGGTTAGTTCTTTCATGAACCTTCTAGAAGGTTTTCTTTTGTCATAAGCTAAGATATTATGGTTGATATTTTAAGTGACTCATTCTTAACCCAATCCAAACCCTTAGCCCTAGTTAAATCTCTACATGAGTTAGCCTTGTCATAGTTGACCATGGTTGCATTTGTAATGATATTATCATTTGCATTATTCATCACAAAAGGATTATTCATTGTTCATCTTCTTCTTCCTTCTTAAAAAACTTTCTAGCTTTGATTCTTGTGATGAAAATGGGTGAGATTATGAAAATAAAATAGAGCTAAATTCCTACTTCATCATCTAATCTATCCTAACCATTTAGATTAGGGTGTTCACTTTATTTGAGAGTGAGAGCTTGTGTTTAAGAAACTTCAAGGTAGATCATCTTTGTTATCGAAGACCGGAAGCAAGTTTGCATCATTCTCTTCGTGGAGCCTCTCTAGAGTCCGGGTACATGATGATCGCAGCGAAGGGACCTCAACATGGAGCTTATGAAGTGAAGGACAGGACTACAAAGGTTGTAATCCCAAACTCTTAGATGTTAAAGTGTTTAGCATGCTTTGTTTCGCCTAATCTCTAGTCTAAGATCTTAGTTTAGGGTTGTTCGGCACGGCTAAATTTTAAATCGGGCATGGTTGATACCTTGTAGACCCTTATGCGAGTGCCTAGTAACCCTACAATGAAGTTATCTTGGGAATGGATTTTCTCGGAACTTTCCACGCTCACATTAATTGTAAAGCAAAGAAAGCGAATTTCCAGATTCCCGAACATCCGGAGGTTATTTTGGAGTTAGCAGTTCTGTTGGACCAGTCGAGTTTAGGGCTAGGCCGACAAACAATGTTGAAGCACCAGCTGTAGTTCGAGATTTCATGGACGTGTTCGAGGAAATCTCGGGTTTACCGGCTAAACGAGATGTGGAGTTCGTGATCGACCTTGTTCCTGGTGCAGCGCCAATCTCAAAGGCATATTATCTAATGGCACCAATGGAGTTGGAAGGAGTCAATTACTTGAGAAGGGTTAGATTCGCAACAGCAATTCACCTTGGGGAGCTCCAGTTCTTCTAGTAAAAGGATGGCATGCGGATAAATGTGCGTCAGTTTTGAGGTGTTGAAGCAGAGATTGATAACCGCTCCTAGTTTGATCGTACCAGACGGTTCCGGAGAATTGGTGATTCACAGCGATGCATATGGGGAAGGATTGGGATGTGTTTTGATGCAGCTGCAAGTACAGTCGTCGTTGATCATGAATATTAAAGCAGCGCAGTTATAGGACCCTAAATTGCAAAAGTTTCGAGAACAAGTTGAAACTAGACTTCGAACGGACTTGTTGATTCATGAAGATGGTTCGTTGCGATATGGTAGCCGTTTATGTGTGCCAGAGGGAAACATTCGAGAAGAAGTTATGAAGGAGGCGTACAGTTCCGCATATTCCGTACATCCAGGAGGCACAAAGATGTACCGTGATCTATGACAACATTTCTGGTGGGAAGGTATGAAAAGGGAGATTGCTCGCTTTGTAGCAAAGAGCTTGGTGTGTCGGCAAGTTAAGACTGAACATCAAAGGGTTGCTGGTTTATTGCAACCACTTCCGATTCCTTAATGGAAATGGGAACATATAACCATGGATTTCGTGATGGCTTTACCGCGGAGTCCAAAGGGCAACAATGCAGTTTGGGTGATTGTTGATCGATTGACCAAGGCAGCTCATTTCATACCATTTAGAGTTGGTCAGTCAATGGAAACGTTAGCAGAACGGTATATGCAGGAGATTGTAAGAGTACATGGAGTACCTGTGAGCATCGTGTCCGATCGTGACACCCGATTCTTATTGCACTTCTGGAGGAGCATACAGAAAAGTTTGGGGACTCGATTGAAGTTTAGCACGGCTTATCATTCTCAAACAGATGGACAATCGGAGAGAACGATCTAAACTCTTGAGGACATTGAGAGCTTGCATGTTAGACTTCAAGGGTTCGTGAGAGGATCATCTACACTTAGTGGAGTTTTCGTACAACAACAGTTTTCAGGCGACTATTCAGATGGCTCCATTCGAAGTCGCAAGTGTCGTTCACCTGTTTGTTGGGACGATATTGCAGAACGAAGATTGTTGGGACCGGATTTGATAGTGCAAACTGTGGAGAAAGTTAATACTATCCGGAATCATATGAAGGCAGTACAAGATCGGCAGAAGAGTTGGGCCGATGCATCGAGAAGACCTCTAGAGTTCACAGTTAGTGATCTGGTATTCTTGAAGATATCACCGACTAGAAGAGTGATTCGTTTTGGGAGTCGAGGCAAGGTTAGTTCTTGATTCGTAGAGCCTTTCGAGATTTTGGAGCGTGTTGGAGAAGTGGCTTATCGATTGGCGTTACCTCAATCTTTGGCGAATGTTCATGACGTGTTTCATGTATCTCAACTCCATAAGTATGTTCGAGATGAAACACACGTGCTCGATCATTCAGAGCTGACTGTAAGAGAGGATTTAACCTTTGAGGAACGACCGATGTCGATTGTTGATCGAAGAGAAAAGATCCTTAAGAGCAAGGTTATCCCTCTCGTACTTGTTTCTTGGGGAAATCGCTCGCATGGAGAATCGACTTGGGAATGAGAAGACGAGATTCGACAGAAGTTTCCACACCTATTCTTATAGATTCCAGATTGTTTATCTTTCCTTGTCTTGGGAATTTCGAGGAAGAAATTCTTTTTGTAGTTGGGTATAATGTAACACCCTAGTTCTTTTATACCAGTTCCAATTCTCGTATTTTCCTTATTTGTGGTATTTTTCTGATTATCGTATTTTTGGGTGCGAATGGTATTTTACATTTTTACATTGCATTCGACCCAACCCGCTTGCTTGAAACTTGTTTGATTCATACTCATGAATTATCTGGACTCGTTACATAGACTGGTGCATTTTTATGTTTAGTGCATACTGGCATTTTATCTGGCATTACATCTTTTACCATATAACATTTTAAGTCATATAAAATAATTTAAAATTACATAATATGGCCTGCCTGATACCCCTAACACCGTGGTAGCATCCGCGTATTTTGTTCTCGTCCCGTTCAGTGAAACGGACGTGTTTGGATGGCTACGCGCACGTATGTGCATCCGTTCTTGGGGGTATGCATTTTCGTTACCTGGGCATTCATTTTGAGATTGGGTCGTCACATATATTTTTCATATTTTAAAATGGAATTTTGACCCGACCCGGGTTTATTTTGGACTAAATTTGTATTTACCTAAAAATCCAATTTTAATTAATATAATATCTTTATTTTAAAATCGACAGCCTTAAAATTTATTTAACTAACTAAAATCTTAAAAAAAATTAATATCCAAACAATTTAAACCAACCCCAGCTCACTTCTCTCTCTTTCTTTTTCTGGCCCCCACCACTCATCTCTCCTCCCTCTTCTCTTTCCTTCTCTCTCTCCCCTACTAAACGATGAGTTTATATCTCCTCACTGTTCTCTCTCTCTCTCCTCTCGATCTCTCATTCTCTCTCTCTCCTCTCGATCTCTCATTCTCTCTCTGTCTCTGTCTCTCACTCTCAGCACTCTCTCTCTCCCTCTCTCCTCTATCATCATCCTTTTCTTTTCAAATTTTTCTCACGCCTCGTCCACGCCGCGCCCGAGCCTCTGCCCTCGTCGCCACCTCGCCGTCGTCGTCCCTTCCCTGTCGCCGCTTCCACTATCGACCTCACCCTCGTCTCCCTCCGACTTCACCTGCACCTCGCCGTCACCTTCTCTCCCCTGCATAACTCACTTCCCTTCCCGTCGCAACCCAAGAACCCGCCTCACCTAGCCCTCGTCGACGGGCCAACCACCTCGTCGGCCTCCCCTCTCCTCTACCACCTCCTCGTCGTCGCTTTCACTTCCCCGAGCCTGCACAGAACCCATGACCCCCACGAACCCATCACCTTCGTCGTCGTCGTCATCACGCCGGCGATCTCTAGTCATCACCACTGACCCCTTCTCCTCCTCCTCTACACAACCACCTCCTCACCTTCCTCTCTCCTTCTCCCCAAGATCCCGAGCCCCAAACCCAAGAACCCTGACTGGCCTCACCTGCGCACCCCGCCTCACCGCCGGCGACCACGTCGTCGTCACCTCATCTTCACTCCGTCAGCCTTACCAACACCTCTCTCATCTCCTACCCTGCAAGCCCACGACCCATGCACTGAATCCTTAGAACCCAGGGACCCTAGTTTCCTTTTCTTTTTTCTTGCTCTTTTTCTTCTTTCTTCTTCTCTTTACATTTCATTTCTTGATCCGTACTTTCCGGTGACCGCCGGAGCCGTGCCGCTGCCGACGATCCGAGCAACCCAGTGGACGTACCTTACCTACGTGATCACCCTCTTGCATTGCTTGGACCCGTCCCGCGTGCCATACGTGTGCCGATCTTACCGACGTCGGATGTGCCGTGCATATTCGTATTGTAATCCATCGAGGCAAGTTTATCTTGCTACATGCTACATTACTTTATATACATCTATTTTAATAAATATAATACTGGTATTTCAAATTATGCACCCCATGTTTACTTTTACAGTTTTTCGACATCCGTCTGCATCCGTACGTGTTATGTTACATCTAGCGCATGCAAACCTAGCTTGTTACATACTATATTACAATATACAGTACCCAATGGAATATTTACATCACATATTGCTTAGTTGTACATCCCACATTACCATTTTACAGTTTTACTGTTTTCGGATACCCGTTTGCATCCATCTCACTTAAAATATATATAACCGCATCTATAGATCACATTAATACATAATACTGTGATATTCACACCCCATGTTTAATAAAGTGCATCCTAATTAGTATTGGAACTATAAATGTAACCCTAATCGATAATTGTGCATCCATATCATTGATTTTTATATCTATTTACATACCATGTCACATTATTTCATTTTATTGTTATATTAGTACTCCACACTTGATTTTGTGCACCCATACTTATTACAGTTTGATTATGAGCACCCACTTGATACTTGCACACTACCTGACATAATCTGATACACTACTACTGACATGACTTGATACCTGTGCACTACTTGATATGACTTGATACATATACACCACCTGACATGACCTGATGTACCACAGCTTGACATGTTACCTGATCTTGTTACTAATGCTGACAATCTTGACCTTTTGTCCCTACGGAAATTTCCTTTTGTCTATACAGACAAACCTGTTCCTGCATGATCCTGTGTCGGCATTAGCTCCAGATTTACCAATACCTGACTTACACACATAAATTAGGGGTATGGGGAAATCAAGAATGTAGCTGAACGTAACTCAAAGGGCTATTACATCATTTTACCGTGGTCCCGTGGGGAATGAACGGGACATAGACTCACAGTCTATTACATCATTTTACCGTAGTCCCGTGGGGAATGAACGGGACATAGACTCACAGTCTATTATATCATTTTACCGTGGTCCCGTGGGGAATGAACGGGGCATAGACCGATGGGTTACGATGAGCATTACATTAATTGATTTCGAATAACTTTAGAGTAGATAATCCTATAGCACAGTTTAGACTATTCACTGCACTTCATCTGTTTATATCCTGCTCACTAATATATATTCATGTTACTGTTTACCTGTTATTGATGACTTATTACTGTTCATACTTTATGCCTGCATATCTCATTATATCCTGCTTGCTTAGAATTATTGATATTATGACGCACTGACGTCTGGGTTTTCCATGGCCCAGATCCCTTATCTTTATCGCAGGCAGTGTAGGAGTATTTTGATCAACAGGCCGAGCAGTGAGGACCTGTTATCAGTTTAGTTTCCTTTCAGTATTTTCATTCCTGATGTGAGCCCGCATTATGGGACTACATTCTAGTTTATTATTGTACTTAGATCTTTTGCTTCCGCATTATTTCATTTCATGACTCTTTTATTCTGGCTTATGGAAATGTGTTAGATAGTCTATTACTGTTCTTGATATCTCTACAGCCGTAATGTGACTGTGGAGTGATATTCTCTATTCACAGGTAGCATGGTTGGCTCTATCACGTGCCTATCTTAGCGCACTCTAGGAAGCGGGGCGTGACACTGTCATGCCCCGCTTCCCAGAGTGCGCTAAGATCGACACGTGACAGAGCCAACCATGCTACCTGTGGCTAGGAAACAGCCCTCCACAGTCATATTATGGCTGTCTATAGATATCAAGAACAGGAAAATAAAAGAACTATCTAGTACGTGTCCATGAGCCAGAAATAACGAGTCAAGAAATAATATGCGGAAGCAATAAGTCCAATAAACAGTAACATCTGGAAAGTACCTAAATAACTAAAATAACTGGATACTAACATGATCCTCACTGCTCGGCCTAACGGCGGAAGTAGTCCTGATCAGCCTATGACAAAGGTAGAGCATCTGGGCCATGCAAAACCCAGACGTCGGTGCATCATGATATCAACCAATAATAAATGAACAGGATACACGAGATATGCAGGAATGAATCATAAAAAGTAACATGAATGTAATAAGTAAACACGGATATAGCACAGTGAAGTGTATCAATATATGTGACGTGCAGTGATCAATCTAAACTGTGCTACTGGGTTATCTATTCTAAAGTTTGTTTGAAATCAAATAATGTAATCCTCCATGTAACTTAAAGAATATGTCCCGTTACCCCCCGGGACCACGGATCAGGAATATGTGAACCAAGAATGGTTCTGTCCCGTTACCCCCCAAAACCACGGATCAAGATGTAAGAGTCACGAATGGCTCTGTCCCGTTACACCCCGGGACCACGGATCAAGTAATACCCTTTTAAGTTACACTTTAGTTTACACTTTTGATTTCCCCATACCCCCAAAGTTATGTGTTCAGGTCAGGTATTGATAATCTGGAGCTAATACCAACACAGGATCAAGAAGGTACAAGTTTGTCTATACAGACAACAGGATATGTCAATCGGGACAACAAGTCAAGATTGTCGGCATTAGGAACAGGAAACAGGTCAAGTAGTGATATATCGGGTTATAACAGGTAGTGTACATGTATCAAGTCATGGTAAGTAGTGGTGTATCAGGTCATGTCAAGTAGTGCACAGGTATCAAGGGGGTGCTCATAATCAAACAGTAGCAAGTATTGAATCAGGGTGAAAGTACGGATGCACAATAAAAGCATGGATGCACAAATATCAATCAGGGGTTACATCATGACTATGTAGGGTGTACAATATCAAGTATGGGGTGTCGATATAACAACAATATGTAATAATGTGCCATGGTATACGAATAGATATAGAATTAATGGTATGGATGCACAATTATCAAGCATGGTGCACTAATACAACAGTAACATGAAATAATATGGTCTCGGCGTGCAACTAGATATGTAATAAACCGTACGGATACAGACGGATACTATAAAACTGTAAATCGGTAAAATTTGCTGAATATTAAAACATAAGCACTATTATTTATTAAATAGATATTGATATAATAATATTAACATGGATAACATATTCAAACCGATTAATAACTATAAAAGTGGTATTGATTAACCATGCACAAGAAAGTTCCGTTCAGAAATTCAGCGTCACCCTGATTTGTAAAATAGCTTTAAAATAACAAACGTTCTCCAAAAGGGACGTGTCTTATACCAAAACAAAGATAATTCAATAAGGTTTTCATTTTTATAAGTTAAAGTATCTCAGGTTGTTCGTACAAAAAGCTATGAATATTCGAAGTTGAAATTTTGCTGCTGGAAATTCCCTGGACAGCAGTTTAGAGATATTTTCATTTGTATTTTACATTATTTAAACAATTTATTTTGCAAGTAAATATTTCATAGAGTTATATTATTCTGAGTTAGCTTCGTAACAAACTAAAGAACGTATACTAATAATTTTTCTATGATTTATAATGAATTTTATAAGCTAAGGTGTACAGTAAATTTCAGATTTGTCATATCCGCTTTGCAACGACGTTTCATGTGTAAACTATAATATTTTCAAACTATATTTTGTATAACATTATAAAATACAGATTATAAACTAATTAAAGATAATAATACGAAATATTATGACGAAATATATTTTAAATGATATGAATGCAAACGGGTATCCGAAAATGGTAAAACTTTAATATGGATGTACAGTGCAATCAACATGTGATATTTTTATTTATATGGATGCAAAATAAGATACATAGCATGTAGCAAGATGAATTAGCATGTGACTAGATATGTAAATATTGATATGGATGCATACGAATGTCTGAAAACAGTAAAACTTTAAAATGGTAATGTGAGATGCATAACTAAATATTATGTGATGTTATTATTCAAATGGATGCAATATATTGTAGTCTAGCATGTAACAAGATAAATTTGCATGCACTAGATACGAAATAAATTATACGGATGTAAACGGACGTCGTAAAACAGTAAAATGATAACAGGGGATGTACAATACACTAAACATGAAATATTATTATTAATATGGATGTAGTATATATCATAGCATGTAGCATGATAAACTTGCATGCGACTAGATATGTAAATAGTGATATGGATGCACACGGAAGTGCGAAAACAGTAAAATAGTAAAATGGTAATGTGGGATGCATAATTAAACAATAAGAAATGTTATTATTCATATGTGTGCAATATATTGTAGTATAGCATGTAGCAAGATTAACTTGCCTCGATCGAATCACGCGACGGATACGCACGGCACGTCCGACGTCGGTAAATCGTCGCAACGCACACGCGGCACACGGGATGGGTCCAGGCAAGGCAAGAAGGTGATCACACCGGCAAGGTATGTTCACTGGATTACTCGGCTCGTCAGTGACGAGCACGGCTCCGGCGGTGATCACCGAAATCAAGAAACAAGATCAAGAAAAAGAAAGAAGAAAGAAGAAGAAGAAGTAAGAAAAAGAGGCTGTGTATTAAATAAGGAAAGAAAAAAATAAATAAATAAAATATATATAAATATAAATATGCAGAGGAGGGAGAGAAAAGGGTTATTAGTTTGTTAGGAAATTAGTTTAGATTTAAATTTAAAAAAAATCATTTATTAGTTAACTAAATTTTAATTTGTATCAGTTTATAAAATTAATATTATATAAATAAAATTTGATATTCTGGTAAATACAAACATAGTCCAAAACATGCCCGGGTCGGGTCTAAAATTTAGTTTTAAAATACGAAAAATATACATGTCGACCAAAATTAAAGTTGGATATCCGGGTAACGAAAAATGCATACCCCCAAGAACGGATGCACGTACGTGCGCGTAGCCATCCAAACAAGTCCGTTTCACTGAACGGGACGAGAACAAGATGCGCGGATGCTACCACAGGGTCAGAGGTATCATGCAGGCCATGCAAGATATTTTTAAACTATTTTTCTTGACTTTAAATGTTATATTAAAAAAATGCAGATGTCAGATATAAAATACCAGTATGCAGTATTCATGGGATAAATCTTAAACTTGAATCAAGACAAGTTTCAAGCAAGCGGGTCGGGTCGGATGCTAATATAGATGTCAGATATATTATTTGCACCCAAAACACAGTAAATCAAGAAAATACCATAAACAAAGAAATACTTAACTAGAACTGGTATAAATGAACTAGGGTGTTACATATTCCTCCACAGTCACATTACGGCTGTAGAGATATCAAGAACAGTAATAAGCTATCTAACACATATCCATAAGACAGAATAAATGAGTCATGAAATAAAATAATGCGGAAGCAAAAGATCCAAGTACAATAATAAATACTGAAATACTGAAAGGAAACTAAACTAAACTAAACTAATAACAGGTCCTCACTGCTCGGCCTGTTGATCAAAATACTCCTGGACTGCCTGCGATAATGATAAGGGATCTGGGCCATGCAAAACCCAGACGTCAGTGCATCATAATATCACTAATTCTAAGCAAGCAGGATGTGATGAAATATGCAGGCATGAAGTATGAACAATAATAAGTCATTAGTAACAAGTAAACGGTAACATGAATATAGATCAGTGAACAGGATATAAACAGGTGAAGTGCAGTGAGTAGTCTAAACTGTGCTATAGGGTTATCTACTCTAAAGTCATTCGAAATCAATTAATGTAATCCTCATCGTAACCCGTCGGTCTATGTCCCGTTCATTCCCCACGGGACCATGGTAAAATGATGTAATAGACTGTGAGTCTATGTCCCGTTCATTCCCCACGGGACCACGGTAAAATGATATAATAGCCCTTTGAGTTACGTTCAGCTACATTCTTGATTTCTCCATACCCCCAAGTCATGTGTGTAAGTCGGGTATTTATAAATCTGAGACTAATGCCAACACAGGATCAAGCAGGAACAGGTTTGTCTGTATAGACAACAAGAAATGTCCGTAGGGACAACAGGTCAAGATTGTCGGCATTAGTAACAAGATCAGGTAACATGTCAAGCTGTGGTACATCAGGTCATGTCAGGTGGTGTACATGTATCAAGTCATGTCAAGTAGTGCACGGGTATCAAGTCATGTCAGTAGTAGTGTATCAGGTCATGTCAGGTAGCGCACAAGTGTCGAGTGGGTGCTCATAATCAAACTGTAACAAGTATGGGTGCACAAAATCAAGTATAGAGTACTAATAAAATGAACTAACATGAATGGTATGCACATAGATAGAAAGTCAATGACATAGATGCACACTATCGATTATGGTTACTTTTAATAGTTCTAAAACTAATTAGATTGCACTTTATTAAACATGGGGTATTAAAACAACAGTATTAAGTTATTAATAAGATCTATAAATGCAGCTATATGCATTCTATATGATATGGATGCAAGCGGACATCATATAACCGTAAAATGATAAACTAATAAGTGCGAGATATATAACTAAGCAATATGAGATGCAACTATTCAATTTGATGCAGTATATGATAGTATAGTATGTAACAAGGTAAGTTTTCATGAGCTAGATCTGAAATGATATGAATGGATGCATACGGTCATTGTAAAATTGTGAAACGATTACTTTGGATGCTCGGTTTGAAATTCAATTATTATATTTGTTAAAATAGATGCATGTAAAGTAATGTAGCATGTATTTAAGATTGGTTTGCATGCCCTAGATCTGAAATACACTATACAGATGTAAACGGAACGTTGAAAAGCTGTAATATGAAACATGGGGTGCTTGATTTAAAATACAGGTGTGATATTTATTTAAATAGGTATATAATGAGTTATATAGCATGTAGCAAGATTAATTTGCCTAGACAGAACAAGAACGGATATGACGGAACGTCCTTGGTCGGCGAAATTTCGCGACGCGCGCACGGTACATGGAACGGTTCCAAATAACGCATGAGGGTGATCACGCAAGTCAGGTATGTCGTCTGGATCGTCGGCGTCACGTACGGCACTTGCGATAGCTGCAAATCAATATTTCAAGAATCAAGAAAAGAAGAAGAAGAAGAAGAAAAAGAAGAAGAAGAAGAAGAAGTTGCTGCCTACTGGGGTTTGGATCACAGACGAGGCAATGAGAGGTAATGAGGTTTCCGACGATGGGGCAGGTGATGGCCGGGCTCCAGCGATGGGCCAGAAAAGATGGCCGCATAGTGATGGGAATGGAGGAAGAAGAAGAGAAGGAAAGAAGGGAGATAGGGGTTGGTGCTCTGGGGTTGTAGGGGTTGCATGGGAAGGAGAAGAGGACGTGACGACGAGGGGTCGCCGGTGTGAGGGTGTGCGGCGAGGTGGTGCAGGCTAGGTGCAGGGAAACGTAAGCGAAGGTGGAGTTGGAGGAGAAGAGAGGAGAGGGATGAAGACAAGGTGGAGATGATGGCGAAGGTGAGGAGGCGGCAATGAGGCGAGGGTCGCCGGTTGTGGAGGGTAAAGGTAAAGGAGGAGATGGGTTAGAGGTTCGGTGGGTGCAGGGTTTGCGACAGAGATCGAGGATCTGAGTTGCAGTCGGGGAAAGAAGGTGGTCGAGGAAGATGAGGAGGTGAAGGAGGAGAGACGGTGAGGGGAGGCCGACGAGGTCGACAGCGATGGTGGCGATGGACGCGAACGTGGGAAACAGAGAACGAAAGCGAGAAATGAAAGAAGAAGCTCTCGTAAAGAGGGAGGTGATGATATGGGGAAAAAGAAATGGGAGGTGACGAGATTCACACTACATGCATAGAGAAAGAGAGAGAGAGAACAGAGGAGGTAGGGTTAATTAAAATAAAGAATAATATATATATATATATATATATATATATATATATATATATATATATATATATAGGAAAGAGAGAGAGGGATCTGTTGAGATTTTGAGAGAGAGAGAGAGATGAGCTGTAGGATTTAGATTTGAAAAGATATATATATATATTTTTAGTTATAAAAAAATATAAATAGTAAATTTATATTTTATAGTTGTAGTAGTAATCTATTAGAATATAATATTAGTACGTTTTGAGATTTTGGCAAATACAAACTTACTCCAAAACATGTCCGGATCGGGTCTAAAAATTCATTTTTAAAATACGAAAAATATATGCAACGACAAAATTTAAAAATGAATGCTCGGGTAACGAAAATGCATACCCCCAAGAACGGATGCACGTACGTGAGCGTAGCCATCCAAACAAGTCCGTTTCACTGAACGGGACGAGAACAAGATGCACGGATGCTACCACGGGGTTAGGGGTATCAAGCAGGCTATAAAATGTATTTTTAAAATATTTTACGTGACTTAAAATGTTATATGGTAAAAGATGCCATGCCAGATAAAATTCCAGTATGCGATAAAGTTGAAAATGCACAAGTCTACATAACAAGTCAGGGTGATTCATAAATATGAATCAAACAAGTTTCAAGCAAGCGGGTCGGGTCGAATGCAATGTAAAATGTAAAATACCATTCTCACCCAAAATACGATAAATCAAGAAAATACCATGAATAAACAAATACGAGAACTGGAATTGGTATAAATGAACTAAGGTGTTACATTATACCCAACTACAAAAAGAATTTCTTCCTCGAAATTCCCAAGACAAGAAAAGATAAACAAACATGCAACTACAAGAATAAGTGTGGAAACTTCTGTCAAATTCCGTCTTCTCGTTCACAAGTTGATTCTCCGTGCGAGCGATTTCCCCAAGAAACAAGTACAAGAGGGATAACCTTATTCTTAAGGACCTTTTCTCTTCGATCAACAATCGACATCGGTCGTTCCTCAAAGGTCAAATCTTCTCGTACAGTCAGCTCCAAATGATCTAGCACGTGTGTTTCATCTCGAACATACTTACGAAGTTAAGATACATGAAACACGTCATGAACATTCGCCAAAGATTGTGGTAAAGCCAATCGATAAGCCACTACTCCAACACGCTCCAGAATCTCGAAAAGCCCCACGAATCGAGGACTAAGCTTTCCTCGACTCCCAAAACGAATCACTCCTCTAGTCGGTGATATCTTTAAGAACACAAGATCACCAACAGTGAACTCTAGATGTCTTCTCGATGTATCTGCCCAACTCTTCTGCCGATCCTGTGCTGCCTTCATATGATTCCGGATAGTATTAACTTTCTCCACAGTTTGCACGATCAAATCCGGTGCCAACAATCTTCGTTCTCCAATATCGTCCTAACAAACAGGTGAACGACACTTGCGACCATACAATACTTCGAATGGAGCCATCTGAATAGTCGCCTGAAAACTGTTGTTGTAAGAAAACTCCACCAAGTATAGATGATCCTCCCATGAACCCTTGAAGTCTAACATGCAAGCTCTCAACATGTCTTCAAGTGTTTGGATCGTTCTCTCCGACTGGCCATCTGCCTGAGAATGATAAGCTGTGCTAAACTTCAATCGTGTCCCCAAACTTTCCTGTAAACTCCTCCAGAAGTGTGATAAGAATCGGGTTTCACGGTCGGACACGATGCTCATAGGTACTCTATGCAATCTCACAATCTTCTGCATGTACCGCTCTGCCAACGCTTCTGTTGACTGACCAACTCGGTATGGTATGAAATGAGCTGCCTTGGTCAATCGATCAACAATCACCCAAACTGCATTGTTGCCTTTTGGACTCCGCGGTAAAGCTGTCACGAAATCCATGGTTATATGTTCCCACTTCCATTGAGGAATCGGAAGTGGTTGCAATAAACCAGCAACCCTATGATGTTCAGCCTTAACTTGCTGACATACCAAGCACTTCGCTATAAAGCGAGCAATCTACCTTTTCATGCTTTCCCACCAGAAATGATGTCATAGATCACGGTACATCTTCGTGGCTCCAGGATGTACGGAATACACGGAACTGTGTGCCTCTTTCATAACTTCTTCACGAATGTCTCCTTTTGGCACACACAAACGACTACCATACCGCAATGAACCATCTTCATGAATCAATAAGTCCGTTCGAAGTCCTGCTTCAACCTGTTCTCGAAATTTTTGCAATCTAGGGTCCTGTAACTGCGCTGCTTTAACTGTCCCGAAGAATGCGGTAGCACAATCTCCAGCTCGAATCTCCAAAAGTCTTCGATAAGATCCTTCTGTGCAGTCAACGTCTAAATTGCTGGTAATCGACTAAGCACATCCGGCACAACATTAACTTTCCCCGGATGGTACTTAAGATAATGATCATAGTCAGACATCAGCCCCAACCATCTGCGCTGCCTCATGTTAAGCTCTTTCTGCGTGAACACATACTTTAGGCTTTTGTGATCGGTGAATACTTCGACCCTTTCGCCCAATAAGTAGTGTCTCCAAATCTTCAAAGCGAAAAATCACAGCTGCTAGCTCCAAATCATGAGTTGGGTAATTTTTCTCATGGGTCTTCAACTGTCTCAATGCGTAGGCTATAATCTTTCCATGTCGCATCAAAACACATCCCAATCCTTTCCCAGATACATCGCTGTGAATTACCAATCCTTCTCTAGCAATTCAGTAACCTGCTTCTTGACTACTTCCAACTCCATTGGTACCATTGGATAATACGCCTTTGAGATTGGCGCTGCGCCAGGAACAAGGTCGATCGCGAACACTACATCTCATTTCGGCGGTAAACCCAAGATGTCCTCGAACACGTCTATGAAATCTCGAACTACAGCTGGCGCTTCAACTTCCATTGACGAAAGAATATTGTTTGTCGGCCTAGCCCTAAACTCGACTGGTCCGACAGAACAGATTCTTCCAGCAAAACAAACTCCGAATGTCCGGGAATCTGGAAAATAACTTTCTTTGCCCTAAAATCAATGTGAGCATGGAAAGTGCCGAGAAAATCCATTCCCAAGACAACATCACAACTGCCAGTAACGATCACCAAGAAATCTGTAATAACTCCCGTCCACAACTAACAACTGAACAATCCTTACCCTCTCTACTAGCCATGATATTCCCATTCCCAATGTGTATGTCGAACAACTAGACAGGGTCGTGCAAGTAATCGAGTATGTATCAGTAAACTTGGACGACACAAAACAATGGGATGCACTAGAATCGAATAATGCTAATGCGGGAAAAATCACGAACAAGTAGGATACCTGAAACAACTTCATCTGAATCCTTGGCCTCTTCAGCTGTCAGGGTAAGGCTCGAGCTTAATTGGATCCCTGAGTTAACTGCTCCTGCTCCCGAAACTGCTTCTGCGGTGGCCTCTGAACATCATCTTTCATGCGAAGCTTCGATGGACAAGTATCAGTGGTATGATTAGCTGATCTAGAAATAAGACAAAGTCCAAGTCTCCTTCGACAATCTCTCCAGAAATGACCCGGTCGTTGGCAGTAGTCGCACAACAACCTTCCTTTTTGCTTGGGCAAAACTGGCTTCTTCATTGGTATAAGGCCACGCCTCTCCACCGGAATACCTCTGCGTCCAGGAAATTCCAGCAGCAAACTTTCAACTTCGAATGTTCTTACCTTTTTGTAGGAATAACCTGAGATACTTCAACTTATAAAAATGAAAACCGTATTGAATTGTCTTTGTTTGGGTATAAGACACGTCCTTTTTGGAGAACGTTTGTTATTTTTAAGCTATTTTACAAATCAGGGTGACGCTGAATTTCTGAAAGGAACTTTCTTGTGCATGGTTAATAATTACCACTTTTATATTTATTAATCGGTTTGAATATGTTATCCATGTTAATATTATTATATAAATATCTATTTAATAAATAATAGTGCTTGTGTTTTAATATTCAACAAATTTTACCGATTTACAGTTTTATAGTATCCGTCTGTATCCGTACGGTTTATTACATATTTAGTTGCACGCCGAGACCATATTATTTCATGTTACTGTTGTATTAGTGCATCATGCTTGATAATTGTGCATCCTACTTAGTCATGATGTAACTCCTGATAGATATTTGTGCATCCATGCTTTTATTGTACATCAGTACTTTCACCTTGATTCAATACTTGCTACAGTTTGATTATGAGCACATGTTTGACACCTGTGCACTACTTGACATGACCTGATACACCACTACTTGACATGACTTAATACATGTGCACTACCTGACATGACCTGATATACCACAGCTTGACTTGATACCTGATCTTGTTACTAATGCCGAAAAATCTTGATATGTTATCCCTACGGACATATCCTGTTGTCTATTCAGACAAACATGTACCTGCTTGATCCTGTGTTGGCAGTAGCTCCAGATTTATCAATACCTGACTTACACACATAACCTTGGGGGTATGGGAAAATCAAGAATGTAGTTGAACGTAACTCAAAAGGCTATTACATCATGTTACCGTGGTCCCGTGGGGTATGAATGGGACATAGACTCACAGTCTATTATATCTGGTTACCGTGGTCCCGTGGGGAATGAACGGCGCATAGACCGATGGGTTACGATGAGGATTACATTAATTGATCTCGAATAACTTTAGAGTAGATAACCCTATAGCACAGTTTAGACTACTCACTGCACTTCACCTGTTTATATCATGTTCACTGATCTATATTCATGTTACTGTTTACTTGTTACTGATGACTTGTTACTGTTCATACTTCATGCCTGCATATTTCATTACATCCTGCTTGCTTAGAATTATTGATATTATGACGCACTGACGTCTGGGTTTTGCATGGCCCAGATCCTCTACCCTTGTCGCAGGCTGATCAGGAGTACTTCTGCCATTAGGCCGAGCAGTGATGATCCAGTTAGTATCAAGTTTAGTTATGTTTTACTTTCCAGATGTTTTTGCTCTTTGGATTTATTTCTTCCGCATGTTATTTCTTGACTCGTTTATTCTGGCTCATGGGCATGTACTAGATAGGTTATTTTATTTTCTTGTTCTTGATATCTCTAGACAGCCGTAATGTGACTGTGGAAGGATGTTTCCTATCCACAGGTAGCATGGTTGGCTCTGTCACGTGCCTAGCTTAGCGCACTTTGGGAAGCGGGGCGTGACAGGGTTTGTTTGGTATCAGAGCCATAGGATTTAGGTTAATCGGGTTTGATTCTTTTGTAGTTGGGTATTGGACCCAATACACGAATCAGAATACTCGTAATTAGGAACATGTCCTGCCACTTGGTTATCGTGATTCTTGAATCATATCTTTCTCTTGACCCCTGTCTTGATGATATGCAAACAACTTTGCATCTAGACTTGAAACTTTTGGTTCCCTATTGTTTCTCTCTAGGATTTGTGCGACTTGAACGGAGTTATGTGATTGTACCCATGAACTGCAGCATGGTTACAATGCGGTACTCTATTTAAGTAACTTGGAGTCCTAGTCTTGATTCACTTCCTTGTTTCATGGTCGTTATATTACCTTGGTTTTCTCAGTTTCATTGCTTACCAGTTCATGTTTTGCAGATTTCTTGGTGATCGATACCGGCAGTTATGAAGTTGCCTTGGGAATAGACTTTCTCCGCACTTTCCATGCTCACACAGATTGTAGGGCAAAGAAAGTGATTTTCCAGATTCCCGGACATCTGGAGTTTGTTTTTGCTGGAGGAAGCAGTTCTGTCGGGCCAGTCGAGTTTAGAGCTAGGCCGACAAGCAATGTTCTTTCATCGATGGAAGTTGATAAGGAGGAAGCGCCAGCTATAGTTCGAGAGTTCATGGACGTGTTCGAGGACATCTCGGGTTTACCGCCAAAACGAGATATGGAGTTCGCGATTGATCTTGTTCTTGGTGCAGCGCCAATCTCAAAAGCGTACTGTCCAATGGCACCAGTGGAGTTGGAAGAAGTCAAGAAGCGGGTTACAGAATTGCTAGAGAAGGGTTGGATTCGCAGCAGCAATTCACCTTGGGGAGCTCCAGTTCTTCTAGTAAAGAAGAAAGATAGCACAAGGAAGATGTGCATCGATTATCGAGAATTAAATCGGGTGACTATTAAGAACAAGTACCTGATCCCTCGCATTGGCGAATTCTTCGAGCAACTTAGTGGCACGAGGGTATTCTCGAAGCTGGATTTACGATCCGGATATCATCAGGTCCGAGTTAAATCAGAAGATATTTGCAAGACCGCGTTCCGAACTCGGTATGGACATTACGAGTATTTAGTGATGCCATTCGGAGTCACGAATGTACCGGCGATATTTATGGACTTGATGAAATGAATCTTTTCACTGTTCTTGGACCAGTTTATTATGGTGTTCATCAATGATATTCTGGTCTACTCGAGGAGCATAGAAGAGCATGCAGAACACTTGAAGATCACACTGCAGACATTAAGGCAAGAAAGATTATATGCAAAGATGAGCAAGTGCGAGTTTTGGCTTGAAGAAGTGAAGTTTTTGGGGCATGTCATATCTGGAGATGGAATCGCCGTTGATCCTGAGAAGATTGTAGCAGTTCAAGATTGGCCGATTCCGAAGAACGTAGCAGTGATCAGAAGTTTTCTTGGACTTGCCGGGTATTACTGAAGGTTCGTAGAGAATTTTCCTCAATTGATTGAGCCTTTGACCAAGCTTACACGGAAGGAAGTACTGTTCATGTGGACAGATAAATGTTCGTTAGCTTTTGAGGCGTTGAAGCAGAGGTTGATAACCGCTCCTATTTTGATCGTACCAGACAATTCCAGAGGATTGGTGATTCATAGCGACGCATCTGGGAAAGGTTTGGGATGTGTTTTGATGCAGCATGGGAAGGTTATAGCTTATTCATCAAGACAATTGAAGATCCATGAGAAGAATTACCCAACTCATGATTTGGAGCTAGCAGCAGTGATTTTCTCTTTGAAGATTTGGAGACACTACTTATTGGGCGAAAGGGTCAAAGTATTCACCGATCACAAAAGCCTAAAGTATGTGTTCACGCAGAAATAGCTTAATATGAGGCAGCGTAGATGGTTAGAGCTGATGGCTGACTACAATCTTGATCTTAAGTACCACCCGGGGAAAGTTAATGTAGTGCCGGATGCGCTTAGTCAGTTGCTAGCAATTCGGACGTTGACTGCACAGAAGGAGCTTATCGAAGACTTTCGGAGATTCGAGCTGGAGATCGTGCTACCGCATTTTTTGGGACAGTTGATGCAGCTGCAAGTACAGTCGTCGTTGATCGAGAATATTAAAGCAGCGCAGTCACAGGATCCAAGATTGCAGAAGTTTCGAGAACAAGTTGAAGCTGGACTTCGAACGGACTTGTTGATTCATGATGATGGTTCGTTGCGTTATAGTAGCCGTTTGTGCGTGCCAAAAGGAGATATTCGCGAAGAAGTTATGAAGGAGGCATACAGTTCCGTGTATTCCTTACATCCAGGAGGCACGAAGATGTACCGCGATCTAAGACAGTATTTCTAGTGGGAAGGCATGAAAAGGGAGATTGCTCGTTTTGTAGCGAAGTGCTTGATGTGTCAGCAACTTAAGCCTGAACATCAAAGGGTTGCTGGTTTATTGCAACCACTTCCGATTCCTCAATGGAAGTGGGAACATATAACCATGGATTTTATGACAGCTTTACCACGGAGTCCAAAGGGCAACAATGCAGTTTGGGTGATTGTTGATCGATTGACCAAGGCAGCTCATTTCATACCATTTCGAGTTGGTCAATCAACGAAAGCGTTAGCGGAACGGTACATGCAGGAGATTGTGAGATTGCATGGAGTACCTGTGAGCATCGTGTCCGACCGTGACACCTGATTCTTATCACACTTATGGAGGAGTTTACAGGAAAGTTTGGAGACGCGATTGAAGTTTAGCACAGCTTATCATCCTCAGACAGATGTCCAGTTGGAGAGAACGATCCAAACACTTGAAGATATGTTGAGAGCTTGCATGTTGGACTTCAAGGATTCGTGGGAGGATCATCTACACTTGGTGGAGTTCTCGTATAATAACAATTTTCAGGCGACTATTCAGATGGCTCCATTCGAAGCATTGTATGGTCGCAAGTGTCGCTCACCTGTTTATTGGGAACGAAGATTGTTGGGGCCGGATTTGATCGTGCAAACAGTAGAGAAAGTTAATACTATCCGGAATTACACGAAGGCAGCACAAGATCGGCAGAAGACTTGGGCCGACACATCGAGAAGACTTCTAGAGTTCGCTGTTGGTGATCTGGTATTCTTGAAGTTATCACTGAATAGAGGAGTGATTCGTTTTGGGAGTCGAGGCAAGCTTAGTCTTCGATTCGTAGGGCCTTTCGAGATTTTGGAGCGTATTAGAGAAGTGGCGTATCGATTGGCATTACCACAATCTTTGGCGAATGTTCATGACGTGTTTCATGTATCTCAACTCCGTAAGTATGTTCGAGATGAAACACACGTGATGGATCATTCGGAGCTGACTGTAAGGGAGGATTTAACCTTTGAGGAACGACCGATGTCGATTGTTGATCGAAGAGAAAAGGTCTTTAAGAACAAGGTTATCCCTCTCGTACTTGTTTCTTGGGGAAATCGCTCGCACGGAGAATCGACTTGGGAACGAGAAGACGAGATTCGACAGAAGTTTCCACACCTATTCTTGTAGATTCTTGATTGTTCATCTTTTCTTGTTTTGGGAATTTCGAGGACGAAATTCTTTTTGTAGTTGGGTATAATGTAACACCCTAGTTCATTTATACCAATTCTAGTATTATTTATTTATGATATTTTCTTAATTTATTGTGTTTTTGGTGCGAATAGTGTATTTGACATTTGTATTTGCATCCGACCCGACCCGCATGCTTGAAACCAGTCTTGATTCATGTTTATGATTTATCCTGACCTGTTACACGGACTCGTGCACTTTCATTTATTTGTACATTGCATACTCGCATTTTATCTAGCATCTGCATTTTAATATAACATTTCAAGTCACATAAAATATTTTAAAAATACATTGCATGGCCTGCATGATACTCCTAACCCTGTGGTAGCATCCGCGCATCTTGTTCTCGTCCCGTTCAGTAAAACGGACTTGTTTGGATGACTACGTGTACGTGCGTGCATCCGTTCTTGGGGGTATGCATTTTTATCGTTACCCGGATATCCAACTTTAATTTTGGTCGACATTTATATTTTTCGTATTTTAAAACTGAATTTTAGACGCGACCCGGGCATGTTTTGGACTATATTTGTATTTACCAGAATATCAAATTTTATTTATGTAATATTAATTCTATAAATTGATACAAATTAAAATTTAGTTAACTAATAAAATATTTTTTTTTAAATTTAAATCTAAACTAATTTCCTAACAAACTAACAACCCCTTTCTCTCTCTCTCCTCTGCATATATATATATTTATATATATTTTATTTTTTTTTCTTCCTTATTTAATACACAGCCTCTTCTTCTTACTTCTTCTTCTTCTTTCTTCTTTCTTTTTCTTGATCTTGTTTCTTGATTCCGGTGATCACCGCCGGAGCCGTGCTCGTCGCTGACGATCCGAGTGATCCAGTGAACGTACCTTGCCTGTGTGATCACCCTCTTGCCTTGCCTGGACCCGTACCTCGTGCCGCGTGTGCGTTACGATGATTTACCGACGTCGGACGTGCCGTGCGTATCCGTCGCGTGATTCGATCAAGCAAGTTAATCTTGCTACATGCTATGATATACTACATCCATATTAATAATAATATTTCATGTTTAGTGTATTGTACATCCGCTGTTATCATTTTACTGTTTTACGACGTTCATTAGCATCCGTATAATTTATTTCGTATCTAGTGCATGCAAATTTATCTTGTTACATGCTAGACTGCAATATATTGCACCCATTTGAATAATAACATCACATAATGTTTAGTTATGCATCCCACATTACCATTTTACGGTTTTACTGTTTTCGGACATCCGTATGCATCCATATCAATATTTACATATCTAGTCGCATGCTAATTCATCTTGCTACATTCTATGTATCTTATTTTGCATCTATGTGAATAAAAATATCATATATTGATTGTACTGTACATCCATATTAAAGTTTTATCGTTTTCGGATACCCGTTTGCATCCATATCATTTAAAATATATATCGCCATAAGATTTCTTATTATTATCTTTAATTAGTTTATAATCTGCATTTTATAATGTTATACAAAATATAGTTTGAAAATATTATAGTTTACACATGAAACGTCGTTGCAAAGTGGATACGACAAATCTGAAATTTACTGTACACCTTAGCTTATAAAATTCATTATAAATCATAGAAAAATTATTAGTATACGTTCTTTAGTTCGTTACGAAGCTAACTCAGAATACTATAACTTTATGAAATATTTACTTGCAAAATAAATTTTTTAAATAACTTAAAATACAAATGAAAATATCTCTAAACTGCTGTCCAGGGAAATTCCAGCAGCAAACTTTCAACTTCGAATGTTCATAGATTTTTGTAGGAACAACCTGAGATATTTCAACTTATAAAAATGAAAACCTTATTGAATTATCTTTATTTGGGTATAATACACGTCCCTTTTGGAGAGCGTTTGTTATTTTTAAGCTATTTTACAAATTAGGGTGATGCTGAATTTCTGAACGGAACTTTCTTGTGCATGGTTAATCAATACCACTTTTATAGTTATTAATCGGTTTGAATATGTTATCCATGTTAATATTATTATATAAATATCTATTTAATAAATAATAGTGCTTGTGTTTTAATATTCAGCAAATTTTACCGATTTACAGTTTTATAGCATCCGTCTGTATCCGTACGGTTTATTACATATCTAGTTGCACGCCGAGACCATATTATTTCATGTTACTGTTGAATTAGTGCATCATGCTTGATAATTGTGCATCCTACTTAGTCATGATGTAACTCCTGATAGATATTTGTGCATCCATGCTTTTATTGTACATCAGTACTTTCACCTTGATTCAATACTTGCTACAGTTTAATTATGAGCACCCGTTTGACACCTGTGCACTACTTGACATGACCTGATACACCACTACTTGACATGACTTAATGCATGTGCACTACCTGACATGACCTGATGTACCACAGCTTGACTTGATACCTGATCTTGTTACTAATGCCGACAAATCTTGACCTGTCATCCCTACGGAAATATCTTGTTGTCTATACAGACAAACCTGTACCTGCTTGATCCTGTGTTGGCATTAGGTCCAGATTTATCAATACCTGACTTACACACATAACTTTGTGGGTATGGGAAAATCAAGAATGTAGCTGAACGTAACTCAAAGGGCTATTACATCATGTTACCGTGGTCTCGTGGGGTATGAACGGGAAATAGACTCACAGTCTATTATATCTTGTTACCGTGGTCCCATGGGGAATGGATGGGGCATAGACCGATGGGTTACGAAGAGGATTACATTAATTGATTTCGAATAATTTTAGAGTAGATAACCCTATAGCACGGTTTAGACTACTCACAGCACTTCACCTGTTTATATCATGTTCACTGATCTATATTCAAGTTACTGTTTACTTGTTACTGATGACTTGTTACTGTTCATACTTCATGCCTGCATATTTCATTACATCCTGCTTGCTTACACTACTACAAATATGGGTTGCCCCTACGGATATATCCGTAGGGGCAACCCACCGCCCCTACGGATATATCTGTAGGGGCGAAAAAATACCCCGTAGGTGCAAAGGCCGTAGGTGCAAGTTGAAGCCCTGAACTAGCCCCTACGGGCAAATTCTTGCCCCTACGGATTTCTGTGTAGGTCCTATTGCCCCTACGGACTAAGCCGTAGGGTAAAAAAATTTATATTATTTACGGGTTTTTTTAATATATTAATTGTACCTACGGACAGATCCGTAGGTCCAAGTTATACCCCCTACGGATAGCTACGTAGGTATCTATCCGTAGGGGCAAAATATCAGGATTCCTGATATTCTGCCCCTACGGATATATCCGTAGGGGAGAGGCAGTGGCCCCTACGGATATATCCGTAGGGGCAAGCCCCAACCCACTGGTACTAAGATCAGGGGGGAAATATCAGTTACTGCTGATATTTTGCCCCTACGGATGTATCCGTAGGGGCAACATGTGTACCTACGGATTAATCCGTAGGTACATATTATCTGTAATTTTTTTTTAAAATGGGCTGCTTGATTTTTTCCCGCCCTGTGCACAATAATATATACATCAATCAAATATAAAAATAATCATCACACAACATATGTCGCAGTATTCATAATCACATCTCATGCATATAATATACAAAAGAAATCCAAAAACTGAATATGATATAAATATAAACCAATATCGATATCGTTTCAAAATGTAGTACAATGTGTATGATATAAATAAATACATGTTTCAAAAAATAAGAACCAAAAAGCTACCCTAATTCGGTCCAGCTCCACCTCTGAATAACGATAGAATAACGCGCGCCTGCTCCTCGGTCAATAAACTCTGCAATTCGGCGTGAGCAGGAGTCTGAGTGGCCTGTGGAGCTGGTGATGTGGTCTGCGCAGCCGCCGTCGAGGTTGTCGCTTGCGGAGCTGCGGCTGCGGGAGTCTGAGTAGGCGGTGGAGCTACATGAGCTGTCTGCGGAAGCGCAGCCGATGTAGTGGCTTGCGGAGCCGCAGCCGAAGGAGATGCATGTGGAGGCTCGGCCGATGTACCCTGTCGCGTCTGGACCTAACGTGTGTAATAAGCGTGTAAGAACTGTGTATTATTCGAATTCGTATCATTATTAAGTTATTTCGAAACCCTGTTTGGATATCTAGTTTGTTGTTTATTTTAATTACATCTGTATGTATGATTAATCAAACTTAAGTCTAAAACCAAATAAGCTTAAGCTACGTACTAATTATGGATATGTTGATATCTATATAATATGACATGCTATTTTACTATAAAGCAGTATACATACCAGCATCTCCTTCAACTCCTGAACGGTGGCCCTCAAGCTCTCCAGTTCCTGATGGACACGTCGGTCACCGGAGACGGAGGAAGTAACCGCCGGGGTGGAGTCCAACCTCATATGGGCCCTGCTAGGGCCCATTCCCCGGCCTCTCTCCCAACCTCCATGGTGCCCTCCGTGTGCGGCGTCCAGAACTGGGGTCAGCAGCCTCGGATCGCTCTGTCCGGTAAAATCGATCCCCGATGCCTGGGCCTGCTCAACCACCCGCTTCTACACCCACATTAAGCAGTAAAGTATAAGTATAAGATTTAAACTTGAACCTTCCAAAACTAAAATTTCAAATTTGGGTAGAAAAAATATTAACACTTACGCAGTACTCCTGGATAGAGACGTCGAGATATCGAAACTCGCCCGTGGCGGGATCTGTCGAGGTGCCGTGGACGGCAAGATATGCGGACAGCACGCTCGGTGTACCACCTGACGCCACGGTCCGAGATGTCTGCAATATTAGAAAGTAACTCTTAATATTAGAAATATTAGAAAATAACTCTTAATATTGCAGAATATCACAAAGGTCGGTCTATTGTAATTTACCGATAACTCCATGGCTCGAGTAATGTTCCTCGAGCCACCTGTGTAAGTGGTGCGACCCCTCTTCGCCGACTTCCTGTTCTCTGTATTCTGAGCGGCCTGTTTCTGCACAACGCATTAACATTTAGTTTTCTAATTAAAAAACACAAAGAAATAAATTATATCATAAATAATGAATTACATTTAAAATACATACCTGTTTGCGTTGGGAGTCGAAATAAGCGCACAATAGAGGCCATGTCTCTACGTCGACTCTCGCAAACACCGGAGTAGATAGGAGGGCCGCTCTCTCTGCCTCGGGGGTCGCCATCCACAGGGAGTAGCAGTCGGCCTTCAGCTCATTCCTGTTGTATCAGACCTTGGCCTGCATGTTCTTCATCAGGCCATTGTACAGAGCATGAAGGTCGAGCACCCTCCCCGGGTGATCAGGGTCGGCTACAGGCTGAAAATCGTAATCCAACTGAAAATACAAAAAAAAACATTGTTATTAGATTGCAAGTGTTAATAATAAATATATTGGATAGACCAAATGAAAATATATATTAATACATACCCGAGCCTGATCAAAGAAGTGGGCGAATGAGCGCTGGTGCTGCTCGCCCCACTCAACGTGAAGTGGATAGTTCTTCACGAGCCAGCTCTCGTCCCCCAAATACTGGCCGAACCTCTCGGCATGAGGACCGGTATAGCGATAGTCAAGGGTAAAAAAAGGGGGAATGCTGCCTCCCCCCTAGCTCTGTCAGGCCTCAGCCTATGGGACTGATTCGGGCCTCGAGTCCCCCTCTGGGGATGGGGAGGCCCTGCGTCTGCACGAAATATCAAGACAATCAATAATAAGACAAAGTTGTATTAAGAAATCAAGGTTAAATGAAAATTCAAGTGTGATATATACCTCCGGTGACTATCGCACGAGCCTGGGCCCGGGCAGCAGCACGAGCGGGACGATAGTTCCTCCGGTGAGGAACAACCGGGGTCCCGGATGCGGACGCATCCCCTCCAACTAGAAAATAAATATCGACGCTAAATTTCCATGAAGTTCATATTTATTCTATAGAGCATATGTAAAATGAGTAAATATTTTAAATTTATTCATACTAACCTGCAGACGATGCGGAGGGTATGGAAGCGGCAGGAGTGGCCCCTGCGGAAGATGTGGACGCACCACCTATAATTAGACAATTAAAAATAGATTATATAAGTAATTGCAAAAAGAATGTGTAGATCAATAATATAACGTTCTAAATCAATATGCATGCACTATAGGATATATAAACATACCCGCAGGTGCGGTGGTGTCACCACCTACAGCTAGACAATAATAATAATTGCTAAGTAAGAGCAAAAGGAATGTGTGTATTTATGATATAGCATTCTAAATCAATATACATACACTATATGATATATAAACATACCTGGAGGAGCGGGGGTGGCCTCTGTCCCAGATGTAGACGCATCACCATCAACTAGACAATCAAACATTGACAGTATAAGTAATTTTGACATAAACAGGCATGAATATCTGTAATATTACATTCAAAATGGATATACGTGCAGTATACCTGGAGGTGTGGCAAAATCCACACGGAAGGAGGCATCCGAAGGGGTCTCCGATCTAGGTGCAAGACCGGCCCTCTGAAGCTCCCTACGGAGCTCTCCGGGCGGCAGAACCGCTCTGCCTCTGCCGCGGCTGGAGCTCCTGCCGCCCCTCGCTGCTCCCGACATCGTCATCAAATCTAGATAAACGGTTCATGGACGCATTAGACAATCATTAAAAGTATTGACTATATATGTATAGAGCGTAAAATGTGAAGTAAAATATAATATTACTGATAACCTTTTTCGTTTCGTGGGCGCATCATACATATCTACTTGGATTTCATCGTCGATGTCATTTCTAACCCACGTAACTTCATGATCGGTCGAAGACAACCCGTCCTTCGAAACAGACGGTCAGAGCACTTTAAGCCTTCTCTCTTCTTCGTCCTCACCGTTGTCCTCGTATTCTGGGACATCGTAGACATCTATGGGTTTCCATCGGCATACAACACTCCACCCATCACTTGTGCTTTCAACCGTTTCGAGTAAATTTCGGCAGCACCTCCCCGCTGTTCTCCGAGTACACTGTAATAGAATAGATAATCATTTCAAAGCTGTGAAACAACGTTGAAATGAACATCTAATCTATCTTTGTACACGGAGAACCAGCGGAAAGGTACCGACGAAATATCTCAAAACGGATGAAAACACAAGTGAATGAAGGCGTTTGCTTTATACATTCTTAACTTGTCCACACGGGACAAATCTATGGGTTACCATACGATTGAATTTTCTCGTCGCGTAGACTATACGACGGTTGTTAGTATCGAGCTATACTGTCCGATATTTAACAACCTTCGTATAGTTCTAGGTCACGACGAGCATCGCACGTATGTTAACCGATAGACGGGGACTAAGTGGCACTTTTAGTTTCATATATGAGTATCGATGGGAATATGAAGGTTTCATATTATCATCGAGTATCATATATTGGTTTTAATCCGAACATCTCGAATCGCTATCTAATTATGCGTTTGTTGTGTATTCTTGTTGTATGTGTGTGTTTCGGCTGTCGGGGGTAGGCTTCTATCCCATTAAGAATGTATAGAGCGAACGCCCATCACTTGTGCTTTCAACCGTTTCGAGTAAAATTCGGCAGCACCTCCCCGCTGTTCTCCGAATACACTGTAATAGAATAGATAATCATTTCAAAGCTGTGAAACAACGTTGAAATGAACATCTAATCTATCTTTGTACACGGAGAACCAGCGGAAAGGTACCGACGAAATATCTCGAAACGGATGAAAACACAAGTGAATGAAGGCGTTTGTTTTATACATTCTTAACTTGTCCACACGGGACAAATCTATGGGTTACCATACGATTGAATTTTCTCGTCGCGTAGACTATACGACGGTTGTTAGTATCGAGCTATACTGTCCGATATTTAACAACTTTCGTATAGTTCTAGGTTACGTTGAGCATCGCACGTATGTTAACCGATAGACGGGGACTAAGTGGCGCTTTTAGTTTCATATATGAGTATCGATGGGAATATGAAGGTTTCATATTATCATCGAGTATCATATATTGGTTTTAACCTGAATATCTCAAATCGCTCTCTAATTATGCGTTTGTTGTGCATTCATGTTGTATGTGTAACATGATTTTAAACCATTGAGATCAAGATTGATAGAACTGATCATCCTACATTGCAATAGCATTCATCAACCAAAAACTATTATTGCAATGGTATTCATCTATAACAATCAACAATTAAAACTACAAATGTAGGATACTGAAATCATAAAGCGTTATACGCAATATTGATAGAACTGATAAATAAAAAAACGAAACACAAACCGTATCAAGATTTAACAACTTTGATTATGTCATATACGCGGGCCGATATTTTCATATTAGCCAATAGGCAAAAATAGATTGCGTTCTGGATATGGCATATTGGCAGATGTTACCTATATGCATACATGCATGTTGTCTCCCCATTTTTTTCATAAATCAAACCAACTACATACATCAAATTAGTCCATGCCACCAATCGGAAACTCCACTATGTCTTTGAATTATTATTTTTCCAAATAGCATTGATCCTATTGACATTGTCCCATCCAACAAATTTGTTGTGCTTGCCTCGACCTTCATCTAGCTTTCACATGCCATACACATTAGATGAGTAATATAGTTATAAATTATGGTATTTTGTTGTCATCAATCCACCTAACCCTAACCCCAACCTAACCCTAGCCCCAGCCCCAGCCCCAGCCCTAGCCCAGCCCAGCCCCGCCCCAACCTAACCCTAACCCCAGCGGGGCCAGCTAAACCCCAACACCAACCCTAAGGCAAACCCTAACCCCAGCCCCAGCAGCAGCAGAACCCCAACCCTAACCCTAACCCCGACCCCGACCTCAACCCCGACCGCGACCCCTGCCGAACCCCAACTCGCGCGCGCAACCCCAGACCCAGCCATGAACCCTAAGCCCAAAATAATCAAAAAATTCTTTAATTTACCTGAAGATTTACTCACCTGAACGGCGGTGGCGACGACCTGAACGGCGGTGGCGACGACGAGAACGGTGGTGGCGACGAGAACGGAGGTGGCGACGAGGAGAACGGCGGTGGCGACGAGGAGAACGGCGTGGCGATTTGGGGATTTTTTTCGTGCGCGATCGAGAGAGAGAGGAAGAAAGTGAGCGTAGGTGATCGATCTGTGCCTTTATTAAATCGATATTTAGTTGCCCCTACGGATTTGCCCGTAGGTCCTTTGTTTGAGGCTCCGTAGGGGCAAACACCAAATTAAGAATTAATATTTTTATTCTTGGACATCTGGGCCCGTAAGGGCAACCTTTTAGCCCTACGGATTAATCCGTAGGGCCAAGTTAAATATGCACCTACGGATTTCAATATCCGTAGGGGCAACCCCCTATTTTACTAGTGTTAGAATTATAATTATTATGACGCACTGACATCTGGGTTTTGCATGGCCTAGATCCTCTACCCTTGTCGCAGGCTGATCAGGAGTAATTCTGCCGTTTGGCCAAGCAGTGATGATCCAGTTTGTATCCAGTTTAGTTATGTTTTACTTTCTAGATGTTTTTGCATTTTGGATTTATTGTTTCCGCATATTATTTCTTGACTCGTTTATTCTGGCTCATGGACATGTACTAGATAGTTTAGTTTATTTTCCTGTTCTTGATATCTCTAGACAGCCGTAATGTGACTGTGGAGGGATGTTTCCTATCCATAGGTAGCATGGTTGGCTCTGTCACGTGCCTATCTTAGCGTACTCTGGGAAGCGGGGCGTGACAAAGAGTGAGGAATGGAAGGGACTTACCATTTGATTATGTTAAGAAGAGGGGGAGGATGAGTAGGAAAGCTTTGGGGTGTCGTGGGAGCGTCAGAATTGGTTTCGATCTTCGCCGGAAGTTGCTTACTTGTTAACTCCACTTTACTCCACTTGCACTTATGGACTTTTGAGAGAATTTTGGCTAAAATTTTCAGAATGGTGAAGGGTTAGGGAAAGGGTGGTATCTATAGTGTGGAATTAGGGTTTTGGAATTGAAAATGTGGATTAAAAAGCATTAAAAATGTGGTAAATGGTGAATTTAAGTGTCTTTGTTTTATTGGAGGAAAATAAAACAGTGCAGGGGAGTTAAGGGGAGCTGAATGGGTGTGTGTGCAAAGCACGGAGACAATTTTCCACATCTTAGCCATCGGTGCCGGCCCTATGGGGGATCTCGCCGGTCGTTGGGGCTAGGGCTCTGGATTCATGCCATGTGTACACTCCAGTGTTAACTCTATTTTGCACATGTTTGATTTTTCTATCTCTTCATTTTTGTGTGCATTGCACGTGTAAACTTTTGGGCTTCTAAAAAGTTTAAAAATAAATCAGAAAAAAATAACGTGTCCGATGGGTTTCAAACACAGGGCTACGTCGCAGCAGTGCAAGACTTTACCAGTGAGCTACAACTTGTTTCTTGCTGTTCTTAAAAAAATATACTTATAACTTGTACTCAGGCTTGTGCTACTCTCTTCTGTACATTAAAAAGAAAAATTTTGTACAGTGGTTCAGAGTCGTTACATTTTACCCTCCTTATAAATATTTCGTCCTCGAAATTTATATAAGGGTGTTGTAACGGATTCAAGAAAAAATTTGAATACAGCAATGGTGAGGGAACTACTGATATTGTACCGAAAGTGCATGAAATGTTTTGGTAGATGGGAGAACAAAAGGATGCAAGAATTTGAAAGGCTGAAAAGGATGGGAAGAGATTTACCAGGGTTACCTTGACCCATAGCTTCGGCCTCCACGGCCGCTAAGGTGAAAGCCTACCGTATTTGGACATTTCTCTGTGCATGATGGTACATCGACGGCTGACAAGGTAAAAGCGGTCCGTGTGGAGATGGTGCAGGAAGAGCTAACCGAGTAGGTGGAGCTTAGATAGCTGTTCTATATGCGGGAATTTGGCCAGTTCGGTTGTGTAGGCAAGTGTCTATAGTGTGTGAGGATGATCCACATATCAGACAGACCATTCGCTCGACGGCAATTTTTGAATTGGTGTCTGGTCCTCTTACAATAAATGCAGAAGTTCGGTTCAGTCTCGGAAAATAATCCTCCTGGCCTCATAGTTGGCGCTGGGAGAGTTGACCTAGAAGAGGCTCCTCCAGTAATCTGATGGGCGGGACGTTTCATACCGACTAACTGTGGCCTTCCCTTCTTCTTAATGACCGCTTCATAGCGATGGGCTGACTTCAAAGCTACTTCATGTGTTAGGTATTCTTTCTTTGCTAGAGCATCCTGGTTCTCCGGGTCTAATCCTTGCTAGAAACGCCTGGCTCTGATTTCTGTAGTAGGAATTAGATGGGTGGCGAATTTGCTGAGCATGGTGAACTCAGCATCATATTCGTCCACTGACTTATCCCACATAGATCCTTGTTGCAAGTGAATGAACTTATGTTCCATCTCGAAGTGTGCGGTTTCTGGAAAGTACTTGGCATCAAAAAGATCACGGAAAGTCTTCCACTCGATTGGGTGTTCAAGACGGCTTTCCTCAGCCTTCCACCAGACTTTGGCATTGTCAGTAAGCTGGAGTTTTGCTATTCTGACCCAAGCCACCTCTGCAACTTGGGCTACGGCTAGGTCGTCTTCAATGCTCTATGCCCATTCCTCGGCCTCAAGTGGTTTCTCCTTCCCTGAAAAGTTCTTCGGGTGTAACTCTCGAAATTACTTCACTCTCGGTGCTTCTGCTTCAGAGCGGGTGAAACACTGTTGAAAGAGAGCAGCATGCTCCTGCAAAATCGTGCTTTGAGACTGCTGACCCTCAAGTAGGCTTTTGATAGCCTCCAGAAGTATCGTCTGTTCTGTGAGTGGAGCGGCTACGGTAGGTGGAGGTGGTGGTGCACTTCCATTGACGTTGGTGCTATGATTGTTGGGAGAATCCATCACCTTAGATAGAGAAGAAAGATTAGGATAGATTCAACTGAAAATGAATTGCAAGGAATGTAAAGTTGTTGAATCTTATAATTCTTGTGATATATATTGCTTAGGATTTTATGCAGAACGGACCTGTATGGGCCGCCAACAAAACCTGTCATGCCCCGCTTTCCAATAGACGGAAACGATGACGTGGCAGGCCTGCGATGTATTTATTTCGAGAAGGTCATTTCTCGGAATAAATACGCTAAGCGTAAAATAAACAATATAAAATGACAAGAAATAAACATGAGATTAAAACTTCAACAAATTATTTATGTTCAACTTGATTCATTTACAATACATGATTTCAACTGAAAGAAAATACAAGAAAAGTAATGTCTAAACAAGTAGCATAAATAAACTGAGAAGAAGATATCCGGTCTGGGTCTAGATCGCGATCTGATCGTGCTCTTCCTCTGTGGTGTCTGCCTGCTCGGTCTCCACAGAATCTGACGAACATTCCAAAAAAAATAAAGAAGAATGGAATGTCCGTCAGCGAACTTTCGCTCAGTAAGTCCCAAAGAATTGAAGTGAAGTATAAAGATATGATGATAATTAAAACGCATATCATGAAACAATGGACTAGAAGATATGTTATTTAACATGTCAATTACTGTAAGAATGAAAATTCCAGGTACATATAGTTCTATTGGTAAGGTATCATTAGTATGACAATATGTTTATAAGCATGGCAAAGTAACATTATCATAGCAGTATAGCCTGGCCGTGTATTGTAGGTATAATGAACACATAGTGAATGTAAGTGTCTTAGCAGGTCTCTAATTAGGTATCCTAATTTAATGTAAGTTCAAGGGTGAATATCAACTAATCTCAAGAGTGTTCTAGAACCCAACAGGCTGTAATTCAGGGGTAAGGAATCACGGACCCGAATCAAGTGTTAGTAACGGGACTTCAATCTAGTGTTGAAGTATGCCAAACTCAACAGGATGTAATCCAGTAGTAAGGAAACACGGACTATCATGATAGCTTGCTTGTGTTAGTAGACATGGATTCATGATCTAGTGGGACTCCTGAGATTTCGTTGGATTCATGCATGAACTACCCCAGCTTCCCGTATATGCTATGTTATAGCTAAAATTATCAGCCTTGCTCGAATCAATGAATACATCAGTTTGAAAGATAGAGTTCATGTATGTATCAAGTATTCATGTCAAGTATTCTTGTATCCATGTCAAGTTGTATTCATGGTTCGAGTCAAGTCATAGTGTTCAAATATTCATGTTTTACTTTAGTCAAGTTCAAGTATTCCGATTCATGATCAATAGTCAAGTATACTTGTTTGCTTTTGATGTTTGAATTTAAGATCAAGTATTCATGTTTGCTTTCAGATTCAGGTTTGGAGTTTGGATTCAAGTTTGATTTAGACTCAGACTCAAGTCGGACACTTATAACTGATTTAGATCCTGAATTAGGTTCGGGAGTTATCGGTAACTGCTGCTCATGGACGGCAGGATTTGTGTCTTTTTCCAAGACAATTACCATTGATAACACCGTTAAATTTTCTACCTTATATAGGCAAGCACTCACTTTCTCCGGCTTCCTGGGACTCAAGAGAATTGATCCCGCTTAAACCTATATTTACTAAAGTCCTTAAATATAGTTTTATATAACTCAAGGGGGTTTTATGAAAAATAATTTTAATAAAATTTCAAAATAAATCTCAAGAATTTATTTATATTATTTAGGGTTTCATAGATGTGAATTTTAAGGATTTGTGATATTTTAATGATAATTACATTGCTTGGAAAGTTCATGGTATTTTAGTTTAAACCTTGTCTTTTGGATAACTTGAGGGTTTTTTGGTGAAACATGTCATTCTTTTATTTTTAGAAAAATATAATGTTATTATATTTTGAAAATATGTGGTTTGATAATATTTATATAATTATTAAAAAATAAATTTTATTAAAGTAGAAAAATGCGTTTTTCTTAGAAAATCGTATTAAAAACCTTTCGTGACCGAATGCTCTGTGAGGAGATCTGCATCTCGCTCTACTAGCCCAAGGATGTGCAATAATCCATACCATCCAATAGCGGGTCCCCTAAAGAGGGTTGTAGAGGCTTATTTACAAATGAATTTAAAATACAATTTTAAAATAAAACTGTTTTTATAGTACATGGTATTTTGATGAAATATTGTAATCGTAACCAAAACATACGCCAAGGAATATCGTGCTATGTAAACATGTGTGTATGTGATGGGTAGGTCATATCCCGTGAAGTTTTCTAAAGATATGATTAAGCAAAGGAATATAAGATGACATATATAAAGTTCATGGCATTTTAATATAAAGGTTAAATTAAAGTTACGTTTCATGATATTTTTGAGTGAGATTTGGTTCTAGACATTAGTTTTATGATTAAAAACTTTGTGTAAGAATATGGATGCCAAATATGTAAGAAAATATGGATTTTATATAGAATAGAAGAAAATGTCGGTATTAACTCCACTTCCGACATATGTTTTAAAAAAAACATTTTAGAGAAGAAGAGTGAGGAATGGAAGAGACTTACCATTTGATTATCTTAAAAAGAGGGGGAGGAAGAGTAGGAATGCTTTGGGGTGTCGTGGGAGTATCGGAATTGGTTTCGATCTTCGTCGGAAATTGTTTGCTTGTTAACTCCACTTTACTCCACTTGCACTTAGGGACTTTTGAGAGAATTTTGGCTAAAAATTTTCAGAATGGTGAAGGGCTAGGGCAAGAGGTAGTATTTATATTGTGGAATTAGAATTTTTGGAATTGAAAATGTGGATTAAAAATCATTAAAAAGGTGGTAAATGGTGAATTTAAGAGTCTCTGTTTGATTGCAGGAAAATAAAACAGTGCATGGGAGTAAAGGGGAGCTGAAGGGGGGGTGTGCAAAACACGGAGACAATTGGCCACATCTTAACCGTCGATGCCGGCCTTATGGAGGATCTCGTCGGTCTACTGTTGGGGTTAGGGCTCTGTATTCATGCCACGTGTACACTCCGGTGTTAACTCTAATTTGCACATGTTTGATTTTTCTGTCTCTTCATTTTTGTGTGCATTGCACATGTATACTTTTGGGCTTCCAAATTTTTTTAAAATAAATCAGAAAAAAATAATGTGTGAGATAGGATTCAAACACAGGGCTACGTCACAGCAGTGCAAGGATGTACTAGTGAGCTACAAGTTGCTTATTACCGTTCTTAAACAAAAATATACTTATAACTTGTACTCAGGCTTCTGCTACTCTTTTCTATACATTAAAAAGAAAAATTTTGTACAGTGATTCAGAGTCATTACAATTTCTAACCTACGCAACTTCACGATCAGCCGAAGACAACCCGTCATTTGAAACAGACGGTCGGAGCACTCTAACTCTTCTCTCTTCTTCATCCTCATCGTTGTCCTCCATACGATTCTCGAATTCCGGAACATCGTAAACATCCCTGAGTTTCTAACGGCATACGACACTCCATCCCGGATGCTTCAAGCACTGTGAGTAGTATACTTAGAATGCTTTGTTCGGAAAGATAAATGGATCATCCTGACTGTAAAATCAAAGTGTGTTCACACTAATCAATCCATATCCATCTTTCCAAGTCCCGGGATTTTTTCTCCATTTATCTGTATCAGTTCGTGTATCGTACCAAATACACTGAAATATATAAAACGGTTCTGATCGTCCGGGATATTGGATGCAAGTATGCAATTTAAGTATCCATAATAAATCACACCATCAGATCCTACCATCGCAATTCCATTATTCTAAGTGGTTCGAGATATTTCTATGTTCTTAACTTCAAATTTGTATCCAAATACACTGAATCCTTTATAATATGCAACCTCCATGCTAGGAAAATGAGCTAAACATCTTGAATCTCTCTCTAATGATGAAAACAAGTTCGGATCGAGGATCTAACAAAACAAATTTTACGGAAAATATAAAACGATATAAGTTTAGATTAAGACTGGTAGAAATAACATGTTATTCGAACAGCTTACATAATCTGCAACTCAATCGCAAAAATTATCCTGATGATATTTTTCCAATCGTTCATCATTCCAATCAAGATGCCCCTCACGTACCTCATCAATATGAATTCTATTCTCAACAATAAATTATGACATTAATATTATATCATTTTATACAAACACAAATATAACAATTAATCCAAAAAAACTTACTCTTTAATCTCTTCAAGACATAAGCTATTGAGAAGGATAAACCGATATATCTTGTTGATAAACATAGTGTCTACTCTCTTATAATCAGGTTTACCATATGGCCCGTCCTGAATTCTCCAAGGCCGGTTATGCTTCGTCTCAATGTTCTCGTCCAGATAGTGGGAACAAAATATGGTTACTTCATCTGGAAGATAACCTTGCATGATGGAACCCTCTGGTCAATTTCTATTGCGTATATACTTTTTTAGAGCGTAGAGATACCTAAAAAATATGTTAAATAAATAAATACGGGTATATAGGACAACAATAATTTTACAAAATGCGTGAAACAAAAAATTTCACGTACCTTTCGACGGGATACATCCATCGATATTGTACCGGTCCGACAAACTTAGCCTCGGTTGTAAGATGAACCGTCAGGTGTATTATGATATCGAAGAATGACGGTGGGAAAATATATTTAAGATTGTAAAGTATCAATGAAATAGAATTTTCTAGATTCTCCAGCGTCACAACATCCAAAGTTTTAACGCAAAATTCTCTAAAATACAACAAAGGTCATTGATTATTAGACCAACCGATTCGGGAAGGGAAGTCCTGAGGGCTAATGGGTGAAGGTGCTCCATAATAACATGGTAATCATGACTTTTCAGCCCATCGATCTTACCTTTCATAATTTTTATCTTATCGCTAAATGATCCTGAGAAATCTGTAGGAACTTTCAAATCATGCAACACCTGTATGAACCTTTCCTTCTCTGGTTGTGATATATGATACGCGGTATTGGGAAGTACAAACTTTCTTGGTTTACCCGCTATCGGTTTAGCATGCAATTCACTTCTAATTTCCCAATCCAGAAGATCCATCCAAGCACGGAGGTTGTCTTTCGATTTTTCGTCTTTACAAAGAAGCAAGTTAAGTATGTGCTCGGATACTCCCTTCTCTATGAGCATGACATCCAGACAATAACGCACTAAATTTGTTGACCAGTACGGAAACTTGTAGAAAATGCTTAACTTGTTCCAGTATGGTGGTTTGACCTGTTTTGCCAGATCTAACCCGAAAGTCACATTATTATAACCATCCCACTGAGCAATCACGTCCTCTCCGGACAATAGGGCTGGAGGCCCAAGAAGCTCTTGATGGCCATTAAAGTGAGCGTCGTCTAACCTACAGGGATGGTCTAGCGGCAGGAAACGCCGATAACCGTAATAACAAACCTTCCTGCTAAAATTCAACCATTTCGATATTGTATATTAATGGCAATAAGGGCATACTTTGTGACCATGTACGGACCAACCTGATAGAATTCCATACGCAGAAAAGTCATTAATTGTCCACATTAAAGCCGCATGTATTGTGAAGTTGTATCTGTATTTGCATCGTAAGTCTCTACACCATCAATGAATAAATTTTTTAACCTATCGATCAGATGTCGGAGATAGACGCCGATATTGTTTCCCGGTGGGTTTGGTCCGTCAATAAGAATAGGCATCATAAAGTAGGATTGATCCATAACCAACCAAGACGACAGATTATAAACTATCATTGCAACGGGCCATATGCTGTGGCTTCCAGCCATATAGTTGAATGGGCAGAAGCCATCACTAGCGAGTCTGAGTCTGAAATTGCGAGGATCGCTACTGAATATTTCATGCCTCCTATCGAAATCCTTCCATGCCAGTGAACGTCTTAGATGACTCATTTTTCCATCTACGCTTGAAGCGGCACGGTGATGCCAAATCATTGCCTCGGCTGTTTTCTTACACTTGAATAGCCTCTGCAACCTCTGTGTTATAGGAAAGTATCGTGCTATTTTAACAGGTATATCGGGCTTCTTATCAGATTCTTTCGGCTTATACCTGGCCTCTCCGCATGTTGGACACTCTTTCAAATCTGAATTCTCTTTCTGGTACAACACGCAATCTTTGGGACATACATGAATCTTCTTACACTTCAGACCCAAATCAGACATCATCTTCTGGGCTTCATACCAGCTGTCGGGAACGTTATTTCTCGGGGGTATAGATTCTTTCACGAACTTCAGAAGTATCATGAATGACTTATTGCTCCATCCATTTAGGCACATAATCTGGAAAAGTTAGACGAACTATGATAGGGTGGAATACTTAGCATTCTCATAAATTGGTCTTCTAGCATCATTCATGAACTTTTCATACTTATCCGCACACAGTCCTTGACCGTAAGAAATGTCATTTTCAGTAGGAATACTATCACCGAGGGCAGCCTCTACCATATACTCCATTTCTTCTCCTGAAAAGAAGTTATATTCTCCTTCTTCTTCTGCCGCATTATCGTCTTCTTCTTCTCCTTCCCCGTGATATATCCAAGTTGTATAAATTCTAGTAAAACCATGTTTAACGATATGAAGCTCTACGATTTCTACCTTCTGCCAGAACTTATTCCCACATCTATCGCATGGACCGTCACGCCCCGCTTCCCGGTATACGGAGAAGGGGACGCAGCGGGCCGCGACGTATTTACTCAGAAGTAAACACGCTAAGCGTAAATGAGAAATATAAATAAATAAAAGCATAAGAATGACAAGAGATGTAATATAAAACATCAACTTTTATTAATATCCATTCTTTATATTACAACTGCTTTTAAAAAGGAAAATACAATGGTGAAAACAATGCCTAAACAGTGGCATATGAAATGGAAATAAGTACAAGTAAACTAGAAGTCTATCTGGGCCTCAATCTACTCCAAGTACTCCTGGGTGGGCTCGATCTCCTGAGAGTCGGGTCTTCCTGTCGAACATTCCAAAGAAAGAAGAAATATGAATGTCGTCAGCGAACTAGCGCTCGGTAAGTCCCAAAAGAAAGAATGAAATAGACAAGTGAAGAGAATAGAACTGGTAATTGGTACAAGTATATATGTCTGTTATACTAACGTATTTGTTTGTAACTTGGTACAGAATGTATCAGTGTTTATGAGAGGAGTCCAACTATCCCATGGACTATGGAAAATGGAAAGTATAAGGCCCCGTCAATACCCACAGGACAACGACATGGATGTACGGTAGGTGTCTTTTAGTGTCCTTCATCGTGCCATTTATAATACATTCCGTACCAATCTACGCCGTTAAAACCTCGTAATATATATATGGTATGGATTGTAGTTATCAGACTTGCCGAGACCATGGATATAAGTTGTTCATGTAAACGGTTTCAGGATGTATCAAGTAGGCATGTAATCAAGTCAAGACATGGTTCGGTCAAATCAAGTCATGTTGATGTTGATCTTGTTCTGGTATTCAGCTTCAAGTTCAAGTAGTCATGTTTGGTATATTAGATTCATGTTTGGATTGGACTCAGATTGATTTGGACTCATCCTTGAATCAGACACTTTAAAACTGATTTGGATCCTGATTAGGTTTAGGAGTTATCGGTAACTGCTGCACATGGACGGCAGGATTTGTGTCTTTTTCCAAGACAATTACCATTGATAACCCCGTTAAGTTTTTTTCTACCTTAAATAGGCAAGCACTCACTTTCTTCGGCTCCCTGAGGCTCAAGAGAATTGATCCCGCTTAAACCCATATTTACTAAAGTCCTTAAATATAATTTATATAACTCGAGGGGGTTTTATGAAAAATATTTTATATACTTTCAAAATAAATCTCGAGTAATTATTTATCGTATTTAGGGTTTTCATGGATGTAACTTTTAAGATTTGAGTTATTTTAGTGGATATTAACTTATCTTGAATAGTTCATGATATTTAGACGTAAGACTTATCTTGTATTGATACTTGGTAGTATTTTAGTGAAACTTGTTATTCTTTTATCTTTTTAGAAAATATGGAATTTTATTATATCTTGAAAATATATGGTTTGATAATATTTATATATTATAAAAATTAATTTTATTATTAATTAGAAAATCTTGTTTTTCTTAAAAATCGTATTAAAAATTCTTTCGAGACCGGATGCTTCGTGAGGAGGTCTGCATCTCGCTCTACTAGCCCAATGATGTGCGATAATCCGCACCATCCAATAGCGAGTTTCCCAAAATGGGTTGTAGAGGTATAATCGCAAAGAGTTAAATAATACTATTTAAAAGAAAACCGGATTTTTATAGTTCAAGGTATTTAAGTGAAATATTGTATTTGCCACAAAATATGTTTCAAAGAGAAATCATGTTGTGTCAATATGTGTGTATGTGAGGGAAAGTCATTATCCCGTGAAGTTTCTAAAGGTATGGTATTCACAACATATTAAAAAGTGATATGTAAAGTTCATGGTATTTTACCAAAAAAGTTAAATTAAAGTTATTTTTCATGGAATTATAGGTTACCAATTATTCTAAACATTTATACTAATGTTACAAGTATTGTGTAAAAGTTGTATGAACAATAGGTAAGAAAAAGGGTGAGTTTTGAGGGTTTTAAAAGATCATCGGTATAAACTCCACTTACCGATATTTGTTTTAAAGAGAGATTTCAAAGTGGAAAAAGAGAGATTGGAAGGGACTTACTAGCTAGAAGGAGAGAGGGGAGGTAGAAGAAAAAGGTGGTAGCCTTTATGGCGTCGCCGGAACTTGTGTAGATCCTCGCCGGAAGTCGTTCTTGGGCTAACTCCACTTCAACTCCACTTGTACTTAGAAAATTTTGATATTTTTGACTAGAATTTTCAGAATGAGGAGGGGCTAGGGTATGGGGTTGTATTTATAGTATGGAATTAGGGTTTTGGAATTGAAAAATGAATTAAAATACATTAAAAATTGGATTAATGGATGAAATTGAAGTTTTTATTAATTTGCGGAGAAAAAAAGAGTGCAGGGTAATGGGGGTATGCCAAAGGTCTTGTGTGCAAGACACGGGCACCATTTCCCTCGGTTGGACCGTCGGCGCCAGCCCCATGCCCGATCTCACAGGCCACGTGGTGGGGTTGGGGGTTGGATTAAAGCCACGTGTCCATGTCACTGTCAACTCTAATTTGCATATGTTTGATTTTCTAGACTTTTCATTTTTACGTGTATTGCACGTGTAAACTTTAGGCTTCCAAAAAGTTTAAAAGAAAAATCGGTGAAAAATAATATGTGGCTGATGGGATTCGAATACAGGGGCTATGTCACAGCAGTGCAAGGCTTACCAATGAGCTACAAGCTATTTCTTGCTGTTCTTAAACAAAAATAACTTTTAAATTGCAGTCAGGCTTGCAACTCCATTCTTTACATTAACTAAAAAAATTCATACAGTAAAATTAGAGTCGTTACATTCTACCCTCCTTACAAAAATTTCGTCCTCGAAATTTACAATTACATAAGAACTAATTTACAAATAAAAATGGTATCTTGCACACATGTCATCTTCTCTTTCCCACGTTGATTCTCCTGGTGAATCTTTTCTCCATATCACGCAGACCAAGTTTACTTCCTTGATCCTCGGTGACTTTACCTTTCGGTCCAGGATCTCAACAGGTTGCTGCTCACAAGATAGGTCTGTCTGTACAGTAAGCTCGGAGTGATCAAGGATGTGGCTGGGCTCGCTCACATATCTTCGAAGCTGGGGTATGTAGAACACGTTGTGTACTCCTTCCAATGATAGTGGAAGTGCCAAACAGTATGCCACTTCTCCGACTCGTTCGAGAATGTCAAACGGTCCTATATATCTGGGACTGAGCTTACCCCTCTTGCCAAAGCGAATTACTCCACGGTTTGGAGAGATCTTCAAGAACACGTGATCTCCCGGTTGGAACTCCAGGTGTTGACGCTTTGCATCAACCCAGTGCTTCTGTCTGTCTTGGGTTATGCATATTCTTTCCCTGATCGTGCGAACTACGTCCACAGTTGCCACGATCATCTCTGGTCCAAGGAGTTTTCGATCTCCGATGTCGTCTTAACTTAGTGGTGAACGACACTTCCTTCCATAGAGCGCTGCAAATGGTGCCATTCCAATACTCGCCCGGTAGCTGTTGTTGTATGAAAACTCCATAAGATGCAGATGATCTTCCCACGATCCTCCGAAGTCTAGCATACAAGCTCGTAGCATGTCTTCTAGAATATTAATCGTTCGCTCAGACTGTCCATCTGTTTGTGGATGGTAAGTTGTGCTGAAGTTCAGACTCGTTCCCAGGCTAGCTTACAGACTCTGCTAAAACTGTGATCGGAATCTGGTGTCACGATCGGAGACGATGCAAACTGGTACTCCATGTAAACTCACGATCTCCTGCATGAGTTCATGGATATCAGAAATAGTACATCTTGAGATTAAATCTTACATTATATTCATGCTTACCTCCATATACTTCTTTGCTAGGGTCTCGGTAGATTGGCCAACTCGAAATGGAATGAAGTGAGCCGACTTGGTGAGTCGATCCACAATAACCCATACTGCATCATTACCTTTTGTGCTGCAAGGAAGTGCAGTCATGAAGTTCATGGTGATGTGTTGCCATTTCCATTCTAGGATAGGTAACGGTTGAAGTAAACCGGCAGTTCTGTGATGTTTAGCCTTCACTTGCTGACATACCACACTTGGCTACGCTTCTGGCTACTTCGCGCTTCATTCCATGCCACCGGTAATGTTGCCGTAGATTTTTGTACATCTTTGTACCACCAGGGTGTACTGAGTAAGGAGAGCTGTGAGCTTCTTTCATCAACTCTTCCTGAACAGAACCTTGTGGTACATATAACCTGCTTTCATATCTCAAAGATCCGTCTTCGTGGATGATGAAGTCTGTTTGTAGTCCACTTTCTACTTGTTCTCAGATCTTTTGCAGTTTAGCATCACTTGCTTGAGTTGCTTTGATCTGATTAACAATAGTAGATTGAACTTGTAAGTTCATCAATTCTAAAGTATTACCTGGCATAACCACTTCTATATCCATCCCGTGCAATTCCTGCTGTAGCTTCCACTGTGCGGTGAGATTCATTGATAACGGCTGGCGACTAGGTACATCAAGAACTACATTCACCTTCCCTAGATGATATTGTAGGTTGATGTCGAAGTCCGCCATAAGTTCTAACCATCTTCTCTGCCGCATATTCAACTCCTTCAGAGTAAATACATACTTCAGACTTTTGTGGTCTGTGTATATATCCACTCGTTCTCCAAGCAGATAGTGGTGCCAAATCTTAAGTGCAAAAATAACGGCTGCCAACCCCAAGTCAAGTGTTGGATAGTTGCGCTCATGAACCTTTAGTTATCTTGATGCAAAGGCTACAACTTTTCCATGCTGGTGTAGAACACATCCTAATCCCTTACCGGATGCATCGCAATGCACAACAAATCCTTCAGATTGGTCCGGTATTACGAGAATAGGAGTTGATATCAATCTTGACTTAAGTTCTACAAAAGGTTGTTCACATGCTTCTGACCACACGAATGCTTCATCTTTACATGTGAGCTTGGTCAGGAGTGTTGCAATCTTCGAAAAACCTTCTATGAATCTTCGGTAGAATCCTGCTCAACCCAAGAAACTTTGAATATCCTTCTCCGTCTTCGGTGTCGGCCATTCGCTGACAGCTGCCACTTTAGCTGGATCTACTGAGATTCCTTCGCCCAAAACAATGTGTCCGAGAAATCCGACTTGATCTAGCTAAAATTCGCACTTGCTGTACTTGGCATAGAGTTGATGCTATCGCAAAGTCTCCAGGACAATCAGTAAGTGTTCAGCGTGTTCTTTACAATTCTTTGAATACATCAGGATGTCGTCGATGAAAATAACAACAAACATGTCTTGGTACTCTCGGAAAATCTGGTTCATCAGATTCATAAATATAGCAGGTGCATTGGTCACTCCAAATGGCATCATGAGAAATTCATAATGACCATAGCGAGTCCTGAATGCCGTCTTCGAAATATCAGACTCTTTGACCTTCACCTGATGATAATCCGAACGAAAATCTAGCTTTGAGAAAACACAAGAGCCACTTAGGTAATCGAATAGATCATCGATGCATGATAGTGGATACTTGTTCTTTATCATCACTTCGTTCAAAACTCGGTAATCTATACATATTCTGTATGAACCTTCTTTCTTCTTCATGAGCAAAACTGGAGATCCCCAACTTGAAGTACTGGGATGAATCCTTCCTTTCTTCAGAAGTTCATCCAGCTGAGTACGGATCTCCTTCAATCCTTCAAGACTTGACCGGTATGGAGGTTTGATCACCGGTTTTGCACCAGGTACTAAGTTAATACTGAATTCAAGAGCTCGATCGGGAGGCAAACCTGATATGTCTTCAGGGAATACATCCTCAAACTCTCAAACTATTTCTGGCTTGTCTTCTTCCGCTTGTATTGTTGCAATCACTGCTTTCCTTGGTTTAGCCATGTAAGTGCTAGGTTCCAAGGTACGGTCTCAACTTTTGAAATAAAAGATCGGATGATCTGGTATCTCGAACACTACCCTCATTTGATGATGGTCGATGGTAGCGAAGAAAGTTCCCAGTCAGTCCATTCCCAAGACTATGTCGAAATTCGGTATGTCCAGTACCTTGAAGTCCACATAAAATTCTCTTCTACAGATGACCACTGGGCACAGATCGTATCCCATAGTTGCCTTTAAAACGTCGTTCCCTGAACTGACATTCCAGCTGGATAAGAGTGGTTTAACTGGAACCACATGAGTTCGGACGAACCGTTGTGACATAAAGCAATGCGATGCTCCAGTATCGAAGAGTGCTAAAGCAAGTAGGGAGGCTACTAAGATTGTACCTAAGTTATGTGGGATATGTTTAGGCATAGGAAAAGAATATATTGATGTATAAGGATTGAAAAGATTTGAATATGGGGAGTTACCAGTGATGACTTGGCCAGTGGCTTCAGCTTCTTCCACAGTCATCGTGAAAGCCTGACACCTAGGTACTATTCCCGCCAAAAAATTCTGCGCAAAAGAGCCCAATGTATCTAATGGCAGTGATACGTTTAAGAAAATGTGAACCAGTATTTTTCGGGATGTACATTGACAAACTCCCGAATGTGAAACAGCTAAATTCTGATGGTATCGAAAGAGTCTCGAAAACTCCTTCGATTTGATATATTATAGGCTTCATAATTCATCCGGGATCAAAAGTTATGAGCAAATATGCTATGCACGTGTAATCTAAGGAAGAAAATGCGAACCAGTATTTTCCTGGATGCATTTTGACAAACTCCCGAAGGAGAAACAACTAAATTCTAATGGTATCGAAAGTGTCTCGAAAAATCCTTCGATTTGATATATTATGGGCCTCATAATTCATCCGGAATCAAAAGTTATAAGGCATCACGTGCCCACACGTGACCGGGCATCACGTGGAGACACGTGATCATTTACAGACAAAGCCTGTAGGCACTGAATAAAATAAATAATTGGAAATAATTAATCAGTGGGGTCACGTGCCAACACGTGATGGGCCTTTAAACCCACTGAAAAGAATTAAAGGTATAATAAAATAACAAGGAAAACCCCAATAGGGCATCGCGTGCCAACACGTGACCAAGGGTCACGTGCTGACACGTGATAATTCCTGAGTTCTTTAAAACAACAGAATTAAATTCTGGTCAAATGTTTAATCAGGGGTCACGGTGCCAACACGTGATGGGTTCCTAAAAATCTATTAATTAATAGAATTAAATTCTAATTAAGAGGAAATCAAAAAACCTAACTAGAAAAATATTCCTCTAGATCTTTCCAAACAAAAAGATTGTGCTCTGTAAAGTGGAGCACCGTTGGATTAAAAATCCAATGCTGATTAAAAATCACCAATTTATAGAAAGATTCTATACAAGGAAAGATTTCCCTGAAATTTGCCAGGAATAACAGATAAAATATCTTTTGGATTAGAAATCCAATGGTGAATAAAATTCACTGGATGATCTAAAAGATCATGTTGGTTACAAAAAACAACTAAAATTTTTCAGTGAAAGATTGACAAAACAAATTGATTCTTTTATTTCTCCTATAAATAGGAGCCAAGAAGAGAAGAAAGGGGGATCTATTTTTTTTGGGAAATACACAACAACAGAGAGAAAAAAGAGAGGAGAATTTAATTCTCAAGAGAGAAAAAGAAGATCTCTTCAGAAAAAGAAAATCCTAAGTGAGAAAGGGAAAAGGATCTAAGCTCCATAAAACAAAAAGAGAATTTAATTCTCAATTTAAGAGTTTAACTCTTTTGAATAAGAACTTAGTTCTTCTTTTGGTTGAAGATCTGCAGAAGCAGATCTCCCCACAAGTTGAGAATTTAATTCTCATCGGGGAGATTCTGCCATGCGGATCCAAAACTTAGAGAGAGAATTGAGTTTTGAGAATTTAATTCTCCCAAATTCATAGGAATTTAATTCCTCCAAATGAAACTAGGGTTTAACCCTATATGAGAATTTAATTCTCCCAAATTCATAGGAATTTAATTCCTCCAAATGAAACTAGGGTTTAACCCTATATAAGAATTTAATTCTTCCAAATACACAGGAATTTAATTCCTCTAAATAGAACTAGGGTTTAACCTTATAAAAGAATTTAATTCTTAAAAAATAAGAGACTTAAAGCTCTCCATGCACATAAAGATCAAAGTATCCAACGTGATCACGTGGTAACACGTGACCCTCATCCTCAATGAGTAAAAAAAAGAATGAACAAGACTAGGTCACGTGTCCCCACGTGACCCTTAAACAGACCCCTCAAAATGAGAAAGAAAAAGCATGAAGGCAGTGCCTCACGTGCTCACACTCTCAAAACAAAAGGGAACAAATCCAAGAGCAGATTCAATTTTGGGCGCCCTCATGTGTCCCCACATGACCCCAAATAAATACTTTAATAATCAATGCATGGGTACCCATCGCATGCCTACACGTGATGGTCTGAAGACCAAAAGTGTTTAACACTAACTGAATACTCTGAGAACAAAATAATGGAAGTCTGGCCCCCATCTTCAGACGTCTCACGTGACCCCACGTGACCAATTCAATTTTAGTGTTTAACATTATTTTCAGCACATCACGTGGGAGCACGTGATCGCTAAATATCCTCTAGTGTTTAACACTATTTTAAAGCCAAGCTTAGCCCAAATTGGTTAATTTTTCCAGAGGCAAATCTCCCCTTCAACTGAACCTTAAAATCCAGAGTTATAATAAATGGTTAGTGCTCAGCCAAAGACAAAATATTGTCAGAGCCCCAAACCCTTGCTTAGCATTGCTAAATAATGGAGGGCTGAACCCAGACAAATGATCAACAGTCCCAACAAAAGTCCAACATTTCGAACCTAATAGGACTTAGCCCAAGTTGGCCATAAGTCCTCAATTCAGATTTAACTGAGCCAACGTGCTCATAATCTAATTAATTGATCTTAGTTCCAAATTGAACAACAGATTTCCCAATCAATTTTGGTTCAAGGGTACATCTCTTCACTCTTCTGATATTTGTTGTTGTAATCTTTCAACGTCTTCAGAGAGGTGACGGGTCCCGATAACCAATCATTCTATGGACTGTGGGGTCCCTTTAAACCCACGGACTATGATGTCCTTAACCTCGGACTGTGGGGTCCCTTTAAACCCACGGAACCACCATGTCCTTAAACTGGCAATTGATCGCAAAGTTCTTAAACTAAAACAATATAGCCCAAATGCTCTTTTGTTAGATCTAAATGATCCTGTTAAGTAGATCTTAGTCTAAAATTAGACTAATGTATCCTTAACAAATGGTTAAGTTGATCTTAGTCTAAAATTAGACTAACGTGTCCTTAACAAATGGTTAAGTTGACCTTAGTCTAAAATTAAACTAACGTGTCCTTAACAAACTGTTAAGTTGATCTTAGTCTAAAAATTAGACTAACGTATCCTTAACAAACGTTTAAGTTTATCTTCGTCTCAAATGAGACTAACGTATCCTTAAACCCAACCCCAAACCCAAATCTAAGAAGATACGGATTTGGACTAATCCACGCCCTACGGGCGACAATATAAATTAGTCTCCATATACAATCCACGGGCAACCAAAAACAAAACAAACACACACGACATGAAGTGGCCATCTAGAGAAGGAGAAAGTGGTTACTGCGATACGGTAGCGTAATTAACTGCAAGGGCTTGCGCCTGCAGGGAAGAGCGTCCCCACAATCAAAACCCCCTCAAATGAGGGGGAATCTAACGAAGTCTGCTACATTGGCCGCATCCGTTTAAACCTCCGATATACAGTGTCATAAATCAACTTGGCATCTTCGGAGAGGTGGACGGATGTCACTAATTAGCATCTGCCCTGAAATTGTTAGTTATATGTATGCCCTAGAGGCCATTACTGTACATACGATGTACATTGTAGTGGATGCTTGGACATATATAGGGAGGACTTTCTTGCTCGACATGATAGTATACTATCCGGTTGTACTTTATCTTAACATGTACTCTGATTGTCTCTATGATACATGTTGATAAAGCCCTTAGGATCTGTACTCGACTACTGGGACTATGATGAGATCATACAAGTGGGGCCACGGTAGTCGACGAGTACATCCTATAACTGTTCCTAGTCGAGGGTGTATCGAGACAGGGCATCGATACACCAGAGTAGACTAGCGTATATGCATCTTGACCCATATGATAGGCGATGGATGATCCCATATCCATCGATGTTTGACATCAAGGATGGTGTACGGGTGCTCAGTAGAGACTGGGTACACTGGACGGACTCGCCGAGAACTCCCAAATGGTATTATACCTCACGTCAGATGGCAGTTCTCCGGTGACACTGGTACAGAGTAGTCTGTTGACCCGAGATCGTCATAGAGTCTTGTGTGATTCCCACTGTGCTTTGATTTCCATCATACCACATCAAGGATGGTGTACGGGTGCTCAGTAGAGACTGGGTACACTGGACGGACTCGCCGAGAACTCCCAAATGGTATTATACCTCACGTCAGATGGCAGTTCTCCGGTGACACTGGTACAGAGTAGTCTGTTGACCCGAGATCGTCATAGAGTCTTGTGTGATTCCCACTGTGCTTTGATTTCCATCATACCACGTCCAATAGGGCGTGCAAAAAGATGGCTTTTGGGTACAGTCCCGAATCACATGGAGGCAATGAGCGATAGGAGGGGATTCGTCTCTCCCGGTATAGGGAGTTGATGTTGCGCTGTGTTCGATTGGCTATAACCGGAAATCCCTAGCCAGGGTTGTTGAGATTTACTGGTAAGTGTTATCAGTAGTTTCTCGAATTGTTATAGACCTTATATCGACACGACTTATCAGGCTACTGGGGTCTGACGTTTACCACCCCTAGGCGAGATATGCGACATATCAGACGACGAGACCGGACTGTACGGGAGTGTTACTGATTGGATTCACGGGAGAATGTACATGCTTGCTTGTTGATCTTCTGAGCACTCAATACCTGGGTGGCTGTTACGTTTAGCTGACCGTTTGCAGCTTGTGGGTGTTTGATATGATCATCATCTACTACCGGCGTATTGACGATTCTTTAGAGTCTTACACAGAGGTTTCTTGGCTCAGGCAAAACGGAGTAGGAGCACATATGTGATATGTGAGGGACCGAGAACAATACGTGTATGTGATACCGTATTAGATTCTCACGATATAAGATATCGGCCGGGTATATGCGATATAGCCGGGTCATCGGATCAAGTGTTGATTCGATGAACTGATACATGATATATTAGTCGGTCATATGCGATATAGCCGGATTTTCGGATCAAGTGTTGATTCGATAATTTAATGTATAATAATATATTTGATATATTAAATTACATTAACTAATATTAGCTCACTAAAAGATTCTTTTTCTCACTCAGGTAATACATTGATATATATGCGATATATGTTAATTGTATTATTTTATTTTGTTACAAAATATATTAAATATGTGATATATAATATTGTAACATGATATGATTACTAATGCAACATGTTTAGTGGAGATTAAACAAGCTTAGGGTTTGATTTAGGTTAGTTCCTTCATGATGCTTCTAGAAGGTTTTTCTTTTGTCATGAAAGAGATATTATGCTTGATATTTTTGAGTGACTCATTCTTAACCGAACCCAAACCCTAGCCCTAGTTAAATCTCTACATGAGTCATCCTTGACCATGGTTACATTATTAATCATATATTATTTCATTTTTCATCACAAAAGGATTCATGATTATTTTCATCTTCTTCCTTGAGTTCTTGAAGAAAAGCTTTCTAGCTTTTTCTTTGGTGATGAAAATGAGTGAGATTAAGATAATAAATGAGAGCTAAAATCCTACTTCATCATCCTCATTTACCCTTGCCATTTAGATGAGGGTATTCACTTCATTTTGTGAGTGAAAGCTTGTGTTAATGAAACTTCAAGGTAGATCATCTTTGTTATCGAAGATCGGAAGCTAGTTTGCATCTTTCTCTTCGTGGAGCCTCTCGAGAGTCTGGAACACGATGATCGCAGCGAAGGGACCTCAACACGGAGCTTTAGAAGTGAAGGACCGGATCTACAAAGGTTGTAATCCCTCTCACTTAGTGTTAAAGTGTTTAACATGCTTCTTTTTGCCTAATCTCTAGTTTAAAGATCTTGGGTAGGGTTGTTCGGCACGGCTAAATTTTAAATCGGGCATGGTTAATGCCTTATAGACCCTTGTGCGTGTGCCTAGTAACCCTACAAAAATTCAGGCAAAACGGACCTACGCGGTCGTGTCTCTGTGTTTCGGCGGGGAACAGATACTGGCACGCCCGGTGGGACCTTTTCCTCTTTCCACTCCACACTTCATGTGTCGTGTTCGCGAACGAATCATGGTTTGATATGGTTTCCCTTGGGTTTGAGGTACTAAGATTTGGTTTTGCTTCCGTGCAAAAAACAGAACATCAAATGGCCTCTAATTGCTCCAGCTGCAACTGCAACTCCCGTTCCGCCTTATCTGGAGGTGTAACTTACGGGCCCCAAGCGGCCTCCCTGTTCAAGATGCCAGTGGAGCAGGTAACTCAGGCTACCGCTGGGCTATTCTTCGGGATCATACTCCCACCGATGAGCTTCAACGCCCCTCTGCCGTTGCAAGAAGCCTCAAAGAAGTCGGTCTTTGATCGACTTACCACTACTGTGACCCCTCTCAACGGGTCGCCCAACCCCACTGCCTCAGTTTTTAACAGACTAGGCCAAAGCTCCAACGGGCCCATGAAGAAGCCTGTGATACCAGAAAGGGTTATCCCAAAAAGGATAGCCATTCCTGCTCTCGAACTCGTCAAAGCGGCTTCTCCTGCCAAAGGGTCGGTTTTCACAAGACTGACTGTGCCGGTTCCCGCTCCAGGCGAAGTCTTCAAAGCTGCTTCCCCTGCCCAGAGGTCTGTCTTTGATAGATTGGACACTGCTTCTCAACGGACGTCAGTTTTTAATAGGCTGGCACCAACAGCAATCCTCAGCCAGAACAGGGGGCATGAGGAAGTCACCCCTACAGCTGAAAGAATCCCAACGGCTCGACACGCTCGACGTCGCCACTGGCGCCGAGTGAGGAAGGCTGGGGGCAATTCCCCTTCCAGACTGACTCCGCCATCTCCAACGGTGGAAGTTGATGCTACTGTTCCAACTGGTAACAGCTTTGAACCGCTAAGGAGAGTGCGCAAAAACTCTCCGACTGCCGTGCTGAAGAGATCTTCTCCACTCGTGGAGAACGCTACTAAGGTGAAGCTAGAGCAGCCCCCTCAGTGGCTGTCCTCTAAAATTTACAAAGTTTGGCGACAGGTTCAGGACTCGGTGATTGATCAAGATTACTCTCGCCGACAGAAAAAGGAGAAAGTTCAGCGAGAAGAGGACCATCCTGTCGAGCCACAAAAGGCGACAGCTACTTGGGTGCCCACTGCAACGCCCCCCTCAACTTCGACTGCTCACAAGAGGAGAAGGCCAGAGAAAATCCCTGAGTCTGCAACGAATCGCAAGACCACTGAACCTAAACGCCCTAAGTCTAGGGGCATGGTGGTGCATACCGTCTATATGGCATCCGGAAAAGAGGATAGCTGTATCTCCATAGGTCATCAACCACTTACGCGATCAGTGACTAAGGCTCAGGAGCAACAACAACAAAAGCTCTAAGAGATGTTAACAGCTATGGCCGCACTCACATGACCGAAAGCAAGCCCAGAGACATCCTCGAAGCAGCGCCATGAGAAGAAAACTGATGCCGAATTCCTTCGGAGAACGCTTGAGAAGAAGGACAAAGAGGCAGCGGAGCAAGCTGCCAACATAAAACGAATGGCGTTCTTATTCCAAGATATGGTGGGCATGATGATCCAGCCAGACCCTCCAGCCGAAAACCCTCCGATTATCATTGAAGATGACAGAGGAGAAACATCGAACCCTCCTCCGGCTCTTTCAGCAACCAAGGAGGAGACCATCTCCAAGGCCACTCTGGATGACTACATCGCTCAGCAGATACGAGTTCACCAAGCGAATGAAGCGGCTAGGCAAATTGTTAGAACTGGGCGACCATATCCAGGATGGTACGATCAGATCAAGTATCCGCCAGGATACACGATCCCCAAATTCCACGTATATAAGGGGACGGGCAATCCCCATCAACATGTCGCTCAATTCAGAGCCTTGTGCGGCAATACTGGAGGTGACGATAAGCTTCTGCTCCGCCAGTTTGTTGGCAGCTTGTCGGAGACGGCGTTCGAGTGGTATTCTGAGCTTCCAAATTACTCCGTCAAAACATTCATTGAGATAGAGCTGTTATTCACCCAGCGTTTCGCAAGCGCCAGCGAACGCACTCCAATCACGGCGTTGATCAATTCCAGGGTGAAACCAGGCGAAACATGGATTCAGTATGCGATACGGTGGCGCAATCTATGGTCGAAGTGCGAACAACGCATAGAAGAAGCTCTTGCAGTAGGCATGTTTGTGGGAACCCTTGATCCGCAGACGACCATATCCCAATTCATGATGTTTTTCAAGCCGACCACTTTCCAGGCCTTGATTAAAAAGTTGGCCCAAATGGACCAAATGGGCCACAGGCCTTCCTCTTCGAAGACGGATCCTCGGTATGAAAAGGGCAAAGGGAAAGCAACCTTCGTCGCCAACGCTCAACAACAACCAAGTGGCCCGAGACCGGTTGTTCGCCAAAGTAACAAGCGACAATCCCTTGATGAGAAGTTGAGACGTCCTTACTCGTTTCCCCGGGATAAAATAAGGAAACTGTTTGAACTGGCAGTGCGCAATGGGCTCATCACTCTACCGGAGTCGAGACATCCAACGCGACCGAACGACGTCAACGATCCCAATTACTGCCCCTACAACCGAGTATTGGGCCATCCGATCGAAGACTGCTACGTCTTCAAAAATTGGGTTGAAGACCAGCATCAACAGGGCAAGTTCGCACTGTCCGAAAACTGGAAGGTGAATCCACCACAACAGCACACTCCTAAAAGGGTAGACACACCTGGGGCATCGTGCTCTTTTATAGAAGAAGCTCCATGATAGGTCGCTCTTTCAGCCAAGACGAAAATAATGCTGAAGGATCTTCACACATGCCCGACAATCAGGTGGAAAAGCCTGCTAGAGCCTGAGATCATTGAGGGAACGCTAAAACCGCGCCCGATGCCGAGAATTGGTGGCGATGGTCAAAACGCTCGGGCCCAGCCGTCAAAGTCTTCGAAGAAAAAGAAGAAGATCAGAAAGCCCACACAGTTTGATGACAGGCGCACAGATCTGCAAAAGCATATTGACACGCTGGAGGAATATAACCAGAAGGAACGGACCCCGGTCACACTCCAAGAATTTCTCAACAATATCCTTGAAAGCGGAGATAATGACAATAACGACGGGGATGACTTGTCAGAAGAATCTGAGGACTGTGTGGCAAGTTGCCACATGGTCTCTCATTCGGCGTTAACTAACGAAGAAGCTCACTCGGCGATAGAAGACAGCATAAAAGAGCTGGGGGCAGGATCGAAGCCAAAACCCTTGGAACCGTCTGACGAGATGATCGACTTGCTACTGAACGAAGCCCGTCAGAAAAGCAAAGCCAACCGAGAGCGCGAACTGGCTATATTCGAAAAAGCCAAATGCCGACGACTTAATGAAAAGGTCGAGGCACCCCAACCGGATCGAAACATCCCTATCGTCAGCAAAAACAAGCTTAAAATAAGGAAACGATTCGCTAGACCCCTGTCAATAGGAATGAAGTTGCCCTCTTTTAGAGGAAATTTTCCTGGCAGTATACATCTTGATGAAGTAGACATACATCCTAACTTCTGCTTATACCATCAGAGGATTACACACCCTACCAAGGAGTGCGTAGCCTTTAAAAACTGGTGGCAGGGATATGTTGCCCATCGACAACACGTTCAACGAATGAAGCGCAAGGCTCGTCGGGAACAGAAAAGCACGACAGATGAGCGCAAAAGAGCCGCTGGCAACTGTCACATAGTCGACACCAAGGGATCGCAAGTTGTCACCTTTGGAAGCGACTCTGACGAAGAAATCGCTCTCAGCCCTCTCTTCAAGGAATCCACCTCCGACACAAAAAATGCGAAGATTTGCGAGAAAATCTAGCTGTGTAATCGTACGTTGCCCGAAAAATCTCGGACCTTTGACCGAAACGTCGTTAACCTACTACCAACCCGCTCCGTCCCCAGGCTGACGTGGTGTTAAAAAAAAAAGAAAGGGTACGTCCATAAGCGAAATGGGCACGGATGAAAACCCGAAAGGGCTCCGTGAGTAAAAACAGCGGGACTACCGGCGAGTTTTGTAATAACCCGAAAGGATGCAATCTCGTCAAAAGACATTTGCAAGGTCCTCTCGACCCTGTAAGGAGAAACTACCTGCGTGAGATCCTTACGACTCACAAAGGAGAAACACACTTAGGGATCTCCACGATTCCTAGGGAGAAATTACACTTGCGAGATCCTCACGACTCGTAAGGAGAACCCTCTTATGAGACACTCACGGCTCATAAGATTCAAAACCCTTAAGCTACAGGTATCTGAACCTGTTCTTAAGCAGTTATACCCCCCCATTTTTCCCTACAAGCGGTTCAATATTGACCCTTGTATACAATCCACGGGCACGAATGAACATTTCCTTAACAGAGTCCCACCAACGACTAGGGATATGCTCACACGGTGAACAAACACCTGTAGGTCCTCTCGACTTGCAAGGAGAAAATACTCTTGTAAGATCCTTACGACTTATAAGAAAACACACACTTAGGATTCCTCACGATTTTCGTAAGGAGAAAACGCACCTAAGAGATCCTTACGACTTGTAGGGAGAAACAACTTTCTGAGACCCTTACGGCTCATGAAGTCAAAAGCCTTAGTCGACGGGATCCTAACCCTGTTTGCTAAGCCACCTTTGTTCGACATTGACAGAGGCAAATGATGATTCACTCCTGGCAATATCCCAGTTGTAGCGATACTGATGCCTAAATCGGTATCAAATTCCAAGTCCTTTCATGGCAAATGATGATTCACTCCTGGCAATTTTCCAGTCGCAGCGATGCTGATGCTGAGATTGGCACCAGATTCCAAGTTCTACACTAGCGATAAAAAATCAGCGAGCCAAAAATGCATATGAAATAGCCGAAATGATGGGGCAACTTGCAACGAAATCAGCAAGTAAAAATGTATGCATACAAAAACAGCCAAAATGATTGGGCAACTCGCAATAAAAAGCAGCGAGTAAATAAAACAAATAGCCGAAATGATTGGGCAATCGCGATTTTCGTGATATAAAAAGCTGAAATGATAGAGTATCGCGGAAAGAATTTAAAAAATGAAAGAATGAAACTTTTTGCCCTGCAGGTGAGGTCACATTGACCCCTGTATACAATCCATAGGCACAAACAAGAAGGGAACCATATCGTCCCACCAGGCTTCGTCGAAGCGAAGCCAAATCTCGACAGTTCACCAACAACCTAGAGACAACCGAGACATTCGTTTCGATACAGCAGACACAATGCCAGCAAACGAAACAAAGGCCAAATTCCTAGCTTCAGGGTCTTGACGGCAACTCATATAAAACCTGAAAGACTATCGGAGATCATCCCACACCAGCACGGAGTGGTCACCACCTCGACGTTCGTCTTGATACAGCAGACAAGATGTCACCACAGCGTTCTTCCTCCAGCAGGATTCAGAAGCGACAATCAAACAACGGAGCCACGGCAAAATCCCTAGTTCCAAACCTCGACGATTCACCAACAGCCTAGAGACAACCACGACATTCTTCTCGATACAGCAGACAATGCCGGCAAATGAAGCAAAGGCCAAATTCCTAGCTTCAGGGTCTTGATGGCAACTCATATAAAACCTGAAAGACTATTGGAGATCAACCCACACCAGAGCGGAGTGGTTATGACTCATCGGGGCTCCCCAAACTGAGCCTAACCTCAAGTAAAAAGCGGCATGGCAAAATCCCTAACGCTTGCTCTTCCGACGGTCAAACTGCCTAGGAAGATTGCTTGAAGACGACTTGTCCAGCCCCTGAAGGAATCAGAGACACGACAGTCGCAAGGCTACTCGAACAGCAAGATTGCCTATCGAGAAATACATCAGCCAACGCGACGGTACGACGGACAAAACCCTAGTACCACAAACCCTAACGGACCTCTTTCGTAAAGATCAGAGATTAACTGTGACGTTAGGACATCCTTGCGAGAACACCTCGATTCGTTTCAACTCCGAGGAAATCTGTGTCCTTGGCAAAAACCTCGATTCAGGGAAATCAGCGTCCTTGACGAGAGCACCTCAATTCGCGTCGACCCGCAGAGAAATCAGTGTCTTTGCAGGAATACCTCGATTCGTTTCAACTCTGAGGAAATCAGTGTCCTTGGCAAAAACCTCGATTCAGGGAAATCAGCGTCCTTGACGAGAGCATCTCGATTCGCGTCAACCCGCAGAGAAATCAGTGTCTTTGCAGGAATACCTCGATTCGTCTCAACTCCGAGGAAATCGGTGTCCTTGGCAACCTCCTCGATTCAGGGAAATCAGCGTCCTTGACGAGAGCATCTCGATTCGCGTCAACCTGCAGAGAAATCAGTGTCCTTGGCAAAAACCCCTCGATTCAGGGAAATCAGTGTCCTTGATGAGAGCATCTCGATTCGCATCAACCCGCAAGGAAATCAGTGTCTTTGCAGGAATACCTCGATTCGTTTCGACCTCAGGGAAATCGGTGTCCTTGGCAAAAACCCCTCGATTCAGGAAAATCAGCGTCCTTGACGAGAGCATCATGATTCGCGTCGACCCGCAGAGAAATCAGTGTTTTTGCAGGAATACCTCGATTCGTCTCAACTTCGAGGAAATCAGTGTCCTTGGCAAAAACCTTGATTCAGGGAAATCAGCGTCCTTGATGAGAGCATACTGATTCACGTCGACCCGTAGAGAAATTAGTGTCTTTGCAAGATCCTTGGCAAAAACCTCGATTCAGGGAAATCAGCGTCCTTGACGAGAACACTTCGATTCACATCGGCCTGCAGAGAAATCAGCGTCTTTGCAGGAAAACCTCGATTCGTTTCAACCCCGAGGAAATCAGTGTCCTTGGCAAAACCTCGATTCAGTGAAATCAGCGTCCTTGGCAAGAGCATCTCGATTCGAGTCGACCCGCAGAGAAATCAGCGTCTTTGCAGGAATACCTTGATTCGTTTCAACTCCAAGGAAATCAGTGTCCTTAGCAAAACCTTGATTCAAGGAAATCAGCGTCGGCGAGAGCATCTCGATTCGCGTCGACCCGCAAAGAAATCAGCGTCTTTGCACGAATACCTCGATTCATTTCAACTCTGAGGAAATCGGTGTCCTTGGCAAAACCTCGATTCAGGAAAATCAGCGTCCTTAGCGAGAGTATCTCGATTCGCGTCGACCCGCAGAGAAATCAGCGTCTTTGCAGGAATACCTCGATTTGTTTCAACTCCGAGGAAATCAGTGTCCTTGGCAAAACCTCGATTCAGGGAAATCAGCGTTCTTGGCGAGAGCATCTCGATTCGCAGGAAATCAGCGTCCTTGGCGAGAGCATCTCGATTCGCGACGACCCGTAAAGAAATCAGTGTCTTTGCAGGAATACCTCGATTCGTCTCAACTCCGAGGAAATCAGTGTCCTTGGCAAAAACATCGATTCAGGGAAATCAACGTCCTTGACGAGAGCATCTCGTTTCGCATCGACCCGCAAAGAAATCAGCGCTTTGCAGGAATACCTCGATTCGTTTCAACTCCGAGGAAATCAGTGTCCTTGAAAAAACCTCGATTCAGGGAAATCTGCGTCCTCGGTGAGAGCATCTTGTTTCGCGTCGATCCGCAGAGAAATCAGTGTCTTTGCAAGAATACCTTGATTCGTTTCAACTCCGAGGAAATCAGTGTCCTTGGCAAAACCTCGATTCAGGGAAATCAGCGTCCTTGGCGAGAGGATCTCGATTCGCGTCGACCCGCAGAGAAATCAGCGACTTTGCAGGAATACCTCGATTCGTCTCAACTCCGAGGAAATCAGTGTCCTTGGCAAAACCTCGATTCAGGAAAATTAGCGTCCTTGGGGAGAGCATCCCGATTCGCGTCGACCCGCAAAGAAATCAATATCTTTGCAGGAATACCTCGATTCGTCTCAACTCCGAGGAAATCAGTGTCCTTGGCAAATACCTCGATTCAGGGAAATCAGCGTCCTTGACGAGAACATCTCGATTCGCACCGACCCGCAGAGAAATCAGTGTCTCTGCAGGAATATACAACGTCAGCAAAGTGGAACCGCGGCAAAGTTCCTAGTTCCATAACTCGGCAGTGCATAGACAACCCAAAGTCAACCCACGACCTCCCTGTTGAAGCAATGCTTTGACTCGGGAGTAGGTCAACTCATCAATCACTTACGAGTCCTTTCGACTTGTAAGGAAGAAAATTCTCTTGTGAGATCCTCCCGACTCTCAAGAGAAAATACACTTAGGAATCCTCCCGATTCCTAAGAAGAAAATACACCTACAAGATCCTCTCGACTCGTAGGGAGAAAAAATCTTTATAAGAACCTCACGGCTCATAAAGTTGAAAAGTCTTAGGCTGCAAATCTGAACCTGTTTCCTAAGCCATCACTTCTTATCTCGATTCAGGGAAATCAGCGTCCTCGGCAAGAACCTCTCGATTCGTTTCGACCCATAAGGAAATCAGTGTCTTTGCGAGAATCTCTCGATTCGTCTCAACTTGCGGGGAAATTAGTGTCCCTACGCATAAAGAAAATTCTCTTATGGGATCCTTACGATTCTCAGGAGAAAACGCACTTAGGAGTCCTTACGACTCCTAAAGAGAAAAGACACCTATGAGATCCTCACGACTCGTAGGGAGAAAAGCCTTTGTGAGACCCTCACGGCTCATAAAGTTGGAAAGTCTTAGGCAACAGATCCTAACCCTGCTTCCTAATCCATCGCTACCTTATAAAGAGTTCAAGATGAACTGTTATCTACCATCTATGGGCCACACTTACCAAAGCTACATGCCACTGAAATGGAGAAGTTACTCATGAGCGTATAAACTACTTCACACCAGAGTAAGACATAAAGAAATAGAAGGGTGCGGCTCATGGAGCTGAGGGTTTGGAACTATATCCCTTAAGAGTTAAGATTTGAGTTAATGATAAATGACGACGCTTGTGTCCGCTCGTTATCTTCTCAGATCAAGATTCTGAAAATTATATACCAACACAAAACTGGTCATACGATAGGAATTACTCTGCACTACTTCACCGACATATATACTTACGTGGGCAAAGTAGTGGGGGGCATTTGTTCCCGCCAAAAAATTTCTGTGCAAAAGAACCCAAGGTATCTAATGACAGCGATACGTTTAAGAAAATGTGAACCAGTATTTTCCGGGATGTAATTTGACAAACTCCCGAATGTGAAATAGCTAAATTCTGATGGTATCGAAAGCGTCTCAAAAAATCCTTCGATTTGATATATTATGGGCTTCATAATTCATCCGGTATCAAAAGTTATGAGCAAATATGCTATGCACGTGTAATCTAAGGAAGAAAATGCGAACCAGTATTTTCCGGGATGCATTTTGACAAACTCTTGAATGAGAAACAACTAAATTCTGATGGTATCGAAAGTTTCTCGAAAAATCCTTCGATTTGATATATTATGGGCCTCATAATTCATCCGGGATCAAAAGTTATAAGGCATCACGTGCCCACACGTGACCGGGCATCGCGTGCCCACACGTGACCGGGCATCACGTGCAGACACGTGACCATTTACAGGAAAAGCCTGTAGACACTGAATAAAATAAATAATTGGAAATAATTAATCAGTGGGGTCACGTGCCAACACGTGATGGGCCTTTAAACCAACTGAAAAGAATTAAAGGTATAATAAAATAACAAGAAAAACCCCAATGGGGCATCACGTGCCAACACGTGACCAAGGGTCACGTGCTGACACGTGATAATTCTTGAGTTCTTTAAAACAACAGAATTAAATTCTGGTCAAATGCTTAATCAGGGGGTCACGTGCCAACACGTGATGAGTTCCTAAAGATCTATGAATTAATAGAATTAAATTCTAATTAAGAGGGAATCAAAAATCCTAACTGGAAAAATATTTCTCTAGAACTTTCCAAACAAAAAGATTGTGCTCTATAAAGTGGAGCACCGTTGGATTAAAAATCCAATGGTGATTAAAAATCACCAATTTATAGAAAAATTCTATACAAAGAAAGATTTCCCTGAAATTTGCCAGGAATAACAGATAAAATATCTTTTGGATTAAAAATCCAATGGTGAATAAAATTCACTGGATGATCTAAAAGATCATGTTGCTTACAAAAAACAACTAAAATCTTTCAATGAAAGATTGACAAAACAAATTGATTCTTTTCTTTCTCCTATAAATAGGAGCCAAGAAGAGAATAGAGGGGGATCTATTTTTTTTGGGAAATATACAACAACAGAGAGAAAAAAGAGAGGAGAATTTAATTCTCAAGAGAGAAAAAGAAGATCTCTTCAGAAAAAGAAAACCCTAGGTGAGAAAAGGAAAGAGATCTAAGCTCCATAAAACAAAAAGAGAATTTAATTCTCAATTTAAGAGTTTAACACTTCTGAATAAAAACTTAGTTTTTCCTTTGGTTGAAGATCTGCAGTTCTCCCCACAAGTTGAGAATTTAATTCTCATCGGGGAGATTCTGCCATGCAGATCCAAAACTTAGAGAGAAAATTGAGTTTTGAGAATTTAATTCTCCCAAATTCATAGGAATTTAATTCCTCCAAATGAAACTAGGGTTTAACCCTATATGAGAATTTAATTCTCCCAAATACGCAGAAATTTAATTCCGCTAAACAGAACTAGGGTTTAACCCTATAAAAGAATTTAATTCTTAAAAAACAAGAGACTTAAAACTCTCTATGCACATAAAGATCAAAGTATCCAACGTGATCACGTGGTAACACGTAACCCTCATCCTCAATGAGTAAAAAAAAGAATGAACAAGACTAGGTCACGTGACCCTTAAACATACCCCTCAAAATGAGAAAGAAAAAGCATGAAGGCAATGCCTCACGTGCTCACACGTGACTCTCAAAACAAAAGGGAACAAATCCAAGAGCAGATTCAATTTTGGGCGCCCTCACGTGTCCCCACGTGACCCCTAATAAACACTTTAATAATCAATGCATGGGTACCCATCACGTGCCCACATGTGATGGTCTGAAGACCAAAAGTGTTTAACACTAACTGAATACTCTGAGAACAAAATAATGGAAGTCTGGCCCGCATCTTCAGACGTCTCACGTGACCCCACGTGACCAATTCAATTTTAGTGTTTAACACTATTTTCAGCACATCACGTGGGAGCACGTGATCGCCAAATATCCTCTAGTGTTTAACATTATTTTAAAGCCAAGCTTAGCCCAAATTGGTTAAGTTTTCCAGAGGCAAATCTCCCCTTCAACTGAACCTTAAAATCCAGAGTTATAATGAATGGTTAGTGCTCAGCCAAAGACAAAATGTTGTCAGAGCCCCAAACCCTTGCTTGGCATTGCTAAATAATGGGGGGCTAAACCCAGACAAATGTTCAATAGTCCCAACAAAAGTCCAACATTTCGAACATAATTGGACTTAGCCCAAGTTGGCCATAAGTCCTCATTTCAGATTTAACTGAGCCAATGTGCTCATAATCTAATTAATTGATTTTAGTTCCAAATTGAACTACAGATTTCCCAATCAACTTTGATTCAAGGGTACATCTCTTCACTCCTCTGATATTTGTCGTTGTAATCCTTCAACGTCTTCAGAGAGGCGACGGGTCCCGATAACCAATCATTCCATGGACTGTGGGGTCCTTTTAAACCCACGGACTATGACATCCTTAACCTCGGACTGTGGGGTCCCTTTAAACCCACGGACTATGATGTCCTTAACCTCGGAATGAGGGGTCCCTTTAAACCTACGGACTATGATGTCCTTAACCTTGGACCACCATGTCCTTAAACTGGCAATTGACAGCAAAGTCCCTAAACTAAAACAATATAGCTCAAATGCTCTTTTGTTGGATCTAAATGATCCTGTTAAGTAGATGTTAGTCTAAAATTAGACTAACGTATCCTTAACAAATGGTTAAGTTGATCTTAGTCTAAAATTAGACTAACGTGTCCTTAACAAATGGTTAAGTTGATCTTAGTCTAAAAATTAGACTAATGTATCCTTAACAAACGTTTAAGTTGATCTTAGTCTCAAATGAGACTAACGTATCCTTAAACCCAACCCCAAACCCAAATCTAAGAAGATACGGATTTGGACTAATCCACGCCCTACGGACGACAACATAAATTAGTCTCCGTATACAATCCACGGGCAACCAAAAACAAAACAAACACACACGACATGATGTGACCATCTGGAGAAGGAGAAAGTGGTTACCGCGATGCGGTAGCGTAATTAACTGCAGGGGCTTGCGCTTGCAGGGAAGAGCGTCCCCACAATCAAAAACCCCTCAAATGAGGGGGAATCTGACGAAGTATGCTTCATCGGCCACATCCGTTTAAACCTCCGATATACGGTGTCATAAATAAACTTGGCATCTTCGGAGAGGTGGACGGATAGCACCAATTAGCATCTGCCCCGAAATTCAGGCATGACGGACACACGCGGTCGCGTCTCCGTGTTTCGGCAGGGAACAGGTACATTCCTCCTTGCCGGAGGCACATTCCTCTGTCCGTTTCTCTGTCCTTGAAGCATGTTCCTCTGTGCCTGATAGAACTGACGAGGAGGTTGTGCAGGAGGTCCATGAGGAGGTGGAGCAGGTAGGGCTAAGCGAGGAGCAGGAGCCTGAATAGCTGGCCGCTGCGGAACTGTGATAGCCGGTCTAGGGGCTAGATTTGGATTGAGTCTATGAGGACATGCTACGATGTCGTGAGTGGATGCGCCACAAACTAAGCACAGTCCATTTGCACGCCTGCAATCCTTCATAAGGTGTCCATTCCTCTTGCAGTAGAAGCAAAAATCTGGACTAGGCCGGTTAAGTGGTACTCCCGATCTCCTGGGTACAAATGTAGGCCCGGAAGAGGCTCCTCCTTCCATCTAGGTAGCAGGGTGCTTCACACCGGCAGTCTGTGTTCTGCCCTTCTTCTTCACCACTGCCTCATAGCGGCGGGCAGCATTCAGTGCAAGATCATGGGTTGAGAAATCCCCTGTAGTTAGTGCAGCTTGGATTTCCGGGTACAACCCTTGCTGAAATCTTCAAGCCCGGATCTCAGCAGTCGGGATCAGGTGTGCCACGAACCTGTTATGGTTTTGTGTTAGTAGTGTATTATGTGATATCAAGAAATTTTAATATTGAGACATATCTTATCTGCTAAGCATGGTAAACTCAGCATCATATTCATCCACAGATTTGCTCCACATCGAGCCTTGTTGCAAGTGGATGAACTGCTATTCCATGTCGAACCGGGCAGTCTCGGGGAAATATTTCACGTCGAACATATCGCGAAAAGTCCTCCATTCGATCGATTGGGAGAGTCAGCTTTCTTCAGCCTTCCACCATACTCTGGCGTTGTCAGTGAGTTGCAGTTTAGCAACTCTCACCCAAGTAATCTCTGGCATTTGTGATGCTGCCAGGTCATCTTCAATGGACTGAGCCCATTTCTCTGCCTCTAGTAGGCTCTCTTTCCCAGAAAAGTGCTTAGGGTGCAATGCCTGGAATTGTTTGACTCCGGGTGCCTCAGTCTTTGGGCGGTGCAAGAGGATAGCAGTCTACTGCTGTTGACCCTCCAAGAGTCTCTTTATCGCCTCAAGCAGTACCGTTTGCTTGTTGATAGGAGCTGTAATGGTAGTTGGTAGTGATAGAGGAGGTGGTGGGGTGTTTCCATTCACGTTGGTGCTCGTGTTGTTCAGGGAATTCATAACATTGAGAGAAAAGGAAGGGTTATGATATATTCAAGAGACTAAAAATGTAAGGAATGTTTAGCGGCCGGCTCATAGCGCAAAAAAATCTGGAATCTTATAAAGCAAAGATGACGCGCTCATATGAAAGATTGACCAGGCCGAGGACATTCCGCCAAGGCGAACTCGTGCTAGTGGTCAAAAGACCTATGATCCCCAATCGTGCTAAACGAGGGAAATTCGAGCCGAATTATGAAGGCCCGTACATTATAGACAAGGTCTACCAGGGGGGAGCCTATCTACTCATGGACATGCATGGTGAAAGACCTTTCAGGCCAATAAACAGTCGCTTCCTGAAGAAGTACTACGCTTGACGAGTCACGGCCTAGGTCAATGATAGATGACGACGACTATGTCCGCTCGCTATCTTCCTAAGCCCAAACTCTATAAGTAGTAACCGACTTACTTTACAACGGACCGAAACGTCCTTAAACTAATAACGGACCGAGACGTCTTTAAACTGACAGTGGACCGAAACGTCTTTAAACTAACAGCGGGCCGAAACGTCCTTAAACTAATGACGGACCATTATGTCCCAAAAACTAGCTGTTGACCGAGATGTCGAGAAGCTACGGAGGATTGCAGCATCCCAAAGCTGATACAAGAAAAAGAGGAAAAAAAAAGAAAACGGTACGTCCATAAGCAATATGGGCACGGAATCCGAAAGGGCTCCGTGAGTAAAAACAGCAGGGCTACCGGCGAGTCTTGTGAAAACCCGAAAGGGCGCAACCTCGTTTGAAAAAAAAAAGAAAGAATAAAAAAAAAAGAAAACGGTATGTCCATAAGCAAAATAGGCACGGATGAAAACCCGAAAGGGCTCCGTGAGTAAAAACAGCAGGGCTACCGGCGAGTGTTTGTGAAAACCCGAAAGGGCGCAACCTCGTTAAAAGATACTTACAGAGTCCTCTCGACCTTGTGAGGAGAAATCACCTGCGTGAGATCCTTACGACTCATAAAGGAGCAACACACTTAGGGATCCCCACGATTCCTAAGGAGAAATTACACTTGCGAGATCCTCACTCGTAAGGAGAACTCTCTTATGGGACCCTCACGGCTCATAAGATTTGAAAGTCTTAAGTTACAGAGACCTGAACCTTTTCTTAAGAAACCCCCACAACCTCCGATACTGCCCTGCAAGTGGCTCAATACTGACCCTTGTATATAATCCACGGGCGTGAATAAAAATTTCCCTAACAAAGTCCCACCCGTGACTAGGGATATGTTCGCACGGTGAACAACCCTTATGAGTCCTCTCGACTTATAAGGAGAAAACTCTCTTGTAAGATCCTTACGACTTATAGGAGAACATGCACTTAAGAATCCTCACGACTCCTAAGGAGAAAACACATCTACGAGATACTCATGACTTGTAGGGAGAAATACCTTTGTGGGACCCTTACGGCTCATGAAGTCAAAAGCCTTAGTCGACAGAATCCTAACCCTGTTTACTAAGCCACCTTTGTCCGACATCGACAGGGGAAAATGATGATTCACTCCTGGCAATATTCCAGTTATAGCGGTGCTGATACCGAAATCGGTGTCTAATCCCAAGCTTGCGGCGAAAAGCTAGCGAGCCACACATGCATACGAAATAGCCGAAATGATGGGGCAACTTGCAGACAAAATCAGCAAGTAAAAATGTATGCATGCAAAATAGCCGAAATGATTGGGCAACTTGCAATAAAAAGCAGCGAGTAAAAATAAAACAAATAGCCGAAATAATTGGGCACCGCGAAAAATAGCCGAAATGATTGGGCAATCGTGAGCTTCGCGATATAAAGTTGAAATGATAGAGCATCGCGGAAAGAAATAAAATTAAAAAAAATAAAATTTATGCCCTACAGGTGATATTACATCAATCTCTGTATACAATCCAGGGGCGCAAACGAAGAAGGAATCACACTCCTCCTTCCCAGGTTTCATCAGAAGAAGAAGCTAAACCTCGATGGGTCACAGATAGCCTGGAAACCATCTCAACATTCGTCTCAGCAGACACAACATCAAGCAAAGCAGAACCGTGGCAACTCCCAGTTCCGTGACTCGGCGGTGTACAGATGACTGAGAGTCAAATCCCAACTCCATGAAATGCGGATATAACCAACAAACAAAATTCCTGGTCACGCGGAACACGGATAACATCACTTCTTACCCCGTGGAAAACGTCCAGAGCGGATCCTGGTCCTCGCAGAGCACAGCAGTGAACCCGTGTAAAGCATCCAGAGCGGAGCCAAGTCCTTGCCGAACACGGAAGTGAACCCGTGGGAAGCATCTAGAGCAAAATTCCTGGTCACGTGGAACGCGGATAACGTCACTTCTGACTCCATGGAAAACGTCCAGAGCGGATCCTAGTCCTCGCAGAGCACGGCAGTGAACCCGTGTGAAGCATCCAGAGCGGAGCCTAGTCCTCGCCGAACACGGCAGTGAACCCGTGGGAAGCATCTAGAGCAAAATTCCTGGTCACGTGGAACGCGGATAACGTCACTTCTGACCCCGTGGAAAACGTCCAGAGCGGATTCTGGTCCTCGCAGAGCACGGCAGTGAACCAGTGTGAAGCGTCCAGAGAGGAGCCTAGTCCTCGCCGAACACGGTAGTGAACCCGTGGGAAGCATCTAGAGCAAAATTCCTGGCTACGTGGAACGCGGATAACGTCACTTCTGACCCCGTGGAAAACGTCCAGAGCGGATCCTGGTCCTCGCAGAGCACGGCAGTGAACCTGTGTGAAGCATCCAGAGTGGAACCTAGTCCTCGCCAAACACGGTAGTGAACCCGTGGGAAGCATCTTGAGCAAAATTCCTGGCTATGTGGAACGCGGATAACGTCACTTCTGACCCCGTGGAAAACGTCCAGAGCGGATCCTGGTCCTTGCAGAGCACGGCAATGAACCCGTGTGAAGCATCCAGAGTGGAGCCTGGTCCTCGCCAAACACGGCAGTGAACCCGTGGGAAGCATCCAGAGCAAACGTCGGACTGTGAGGTCCTTAAACTCACGGACTATGATGTCCTTAATCTCGACCGTGATGTCTTAAAACTAACAATCAACCCCAATGATTTTACACTAATTTTACCTTGGTTCAAGGGTACATCTCTTCACTCCTTTGATATTTGTCGTTGTAATTCCTCAACGTCTTCAAAGAGGTGACGGGTCCCAACAACCACACGTTTCACGGACTGTGGAGTCCTTAAATCCACGGACTATGATGTCCTTAATCTCGATCGCGATGTCTTAAAACTAACATCGGACTGTGGAGTCTTTAAATCCACGGACTATGATGTCCTTAACCGCGACCGTGATTTCTTAAAACTAACATTGGATTGTGGAGTCCTTAAATCCACGGACTATGATGTCCTTAACCTCGACCGTAATGTCTTAAAACTAACATTGGACTGTGAGGTCCTTAAACTCACGGACTATGATGTCCTTAACCTCGACCGCGATGTCTTTAAACTACGGTATCCTGGAAAACGTCCAGAGCGGAGCTTGGTCCTCGCCAAACACGGCAGTGAACCCGTGAGAAGCATCCAGAGCAACCCCTGACTCCGTGAAATGCGGATAAGGACAACTTCACCCATCACTTGCGGGTCCTCACGACTCGTAAGGAAGAAAATTCTCTTGTGAGATCTTTACGACTCTCAAGAGAAAACGCCCTTAGGAATCCTCACGATTCTTAAGGAAAAGTTACACCTACGGGATCCTCTCGACCCATAGGGAGAAAATTCTTTAAGAGACCCTCACGGCTCATGAAGTTGAAAAGTTTTAGGTGACAGATCTTAACCATGTTTTCTAAGCCAGCATCACTCTACGGAGAATTCAAGACTGACAGTTATATACTTGATAAAGTCACATGGCAAACAACACGGCAAGAAAGAAGAAAGAAGAGAAATGACACAAGACATTATGGAGAACGTGTATCTTTTATTCATAAATTCGATCGGGTACAAAATACATTGTATTAAAGAATAAAAGAGCAAATACATTTTATTCAAAATTACAAATGGTACAAAAATTTTATTGAGAGGAAAGCGCTTTCAGTAGTCCAATCAGCCGATCGCGCACTTCCCTCAGCCCCTCTTCCTGATCAGCTGCCACGGCCAACTCCGCTTCGACCTGGGCTCGCTGCTGCAAGTAAGATGAGAGTTGTTCCTCGACGGCTCGCTGAGCTACTTCACGATCTTGTACATCACGCTCAGCGACATCGAGCTTCTGCTTTAATGTTAACCCATCAGAGATACGTTGCAGAAGGCCCTCGAAGATAACTTTCACCTGGGCAGCGTTCGCGTCGACCTCAGCACAAAGTCGAGCATACTCGCTTGAAGTTTCTTTGCATTCCCTTCGCTTTAAAACCATTTCTTGTTCGAGATGACGGAAGTAAGAAGCGCTCTGCTCAATCCATGCTGCCCGTTGAGTGCTCATGGCCAGAATCTCAGGTGCCGGATGCTTAAGCTCAAGCTCATGCAAGCAAGCCTCGACCTCCCGGCAGTGATTAACCCAAGACTCAACGACGCCCTCACCATGAAAGTTCATGAGCGTCGCCAGCATAGGGTTATCTCTGCGGAAAAATCCACAGCAGATGTGGGAGCCTCTACGTCGAACTCCTCGATATACTCGCTTAGCATGCGTAGGCTGGTCGCAGCACCTTTGGATGATGGACGCCATAAAAAAGGCCCGGCCGGCATTATAATACGGGACTCGAACGGAGTTGGAGTCGATGTGATTGCTGCAAAATAGATCATAATCAGATGTCGGCTCAAGAAATAAAGAAAACAAGCAAAAAGTAGAGTCTACTATACCGGCTGCAGCAGGGGGCAGAGCTGGGAGTACTGGTGGCGCAACGACAGCCTCGTCCCCTCCTTCGATTCGTAAGGCTACAAGCAATATAAAGAAGAGATTAGCAATAATGCGACTACCCGTTAAAGGAGAGGACATCGTTTAGAGAAAACACTCACCGACACCAGCAGGCGGACTCGACTTGGACAAGAAGGAGAAGTGTGGGTGCAACACCTGGTACAGGTGGTCAAGAAGAACTTCTACAAAAACGCGATGACTCGACGTCAGTACACGAATTATACGCCCGAGGGATAAGACTAATAGGTTACAAATCCATACCTTCCAGCATTGCGACGGTGCGAGAGAAGGCAGAGGAGTGGTCACCGTCTGAGCGGTAACTGACGGCGCTCCCTCGGGTAACGCGGCATCAGCACTAGCCGTACCGGCGTTAGAAATAAGATAAGTCCTGTCAGGAAGGATTGCAGAATAAAAAGAAGGACGGTAACCCAGAATTTACCTGAAGAGTCTCCGGCCGGAGCCCTAATGAGAGCGTCACTTGATGCAACGGTTGCGTCTCCCTCCTCCATTGGGATGGTCTCACCTCCCATTGCCTCATCGCCCGACTCTACAGGAGTCGTCGTCACGCTCGCAACGCCGGGAGACAACGAGGAACTGTAAGCAGGGAGAGCGATGATCGGAGCGTTGCCCGACTCTTGAGAAATTATGGCCATCTCTTGCTCAGCGACCATAGCAGCCGTCTTACCCGCTACCACCTCGGGGTCAGCGGTCGCAGCCGTTTCGTCCATCGCTTCCATAGGCTCGTCCGTAGCAGCCATTTCATCCACTGCTGCCTCAGGCTCAGACGTAGCAGCCGTCTCACCCGCCGCCCCCACGGGCTCGGCATTGGCAGCCATCTTGGGCATGGCAATCGTGACTGTCTCGTCAGCCACTAGCTCGGGTCCGGCAACTATGATTACATCTCCTGCCGTCACCTCGGGTTCCGCAGCTACCTCCTCCACTACCCCCTCAGGCTCAGCGGTCGCTGCCACTCCACCAGTAAGACTCGGCCCTGCAGGACAAGATATATAAGAACTGATAGTTTAAAACTTTGACAATAAAGCCTCAAAAAACACATTACCTGAGGCGGATTTACCGTTGGCCTCCCGAGCTGCACGTGCCGCCCGTCTATGAGCAGTAGACAAGGCGACCGAGAGCTCCTCTGAAGGAGTAGCAGCGGGAGTAACGACGCTTGAGCCTGCTCCCGCAACAAAAGCAGCGCTACGCTCCCTTGCTGCGTTCCTCAGGCGCTTCCTTTCCTCCCGGGCCGTCATGACAGACCTTTTGGAAGCTTCCTTCAGCAAGGCGTCGTCGTCCGCGTTCAGGGTTGCCTCCAGAGCCGTCAAGGCTTCCATCATCGGCTTTTTAAGTAGGGCTTCTTGCGGCAGTCCCGAAAAGGCCGGGACTTCGGTAGCTGGCTCGGGGAGAATTCCCGCATCGGCTTGCGAGGTAGGTCTTGTGGTCCCTGCAATGAGACGAGGCAAGGGTTAGATTGGCCATAAAAAAGAGAATGAAGACTCAATGAGCCGAGACGTACCAATTCCCAATAGAGCGCGGTTCCTCTCTTCCTCCTCGAAATTCCTGAAGGAGGCCGCCAAAACCTCCTCAGTAGTGAAGCCTGTTACAAAAAGAAGAATGTCAGTCAAGACATGACAATAAAATATAACGCAATGACAAAAGTATGACTAATATTTACTTGATTGCGTGAGGGAGGCTATTTTCGCTTGGTGGCTCGCAAGTTGCGCAGAAGCAGCAATAGTGGCGTCAAGATCAGTGTCTTCTGGCGCTATGAAGAAACCCTTATTGGTTCCATACTCACTTAGGCCTTTGGTAAGAGGGGCCTGAGGCTCTATGCTGAGTATGGAATCAAGGGAAAGGACCGTCTTCTTCTTCTTTCTTTGTACATGAGCGCCAGTCGCACACAAAATCAGCTTACGCTTCGTGGGCACCTTGGGACGGCGGATCCCGATATACGAGCCCACGCCAGATTAGGGCGAAACCACGTTTACCGTCTCCACAGGAGCACGGGGCGCTGAGGGCACGTCCACAGGATCACGGGGCAATCCACGCGTGGGGCTTAGCATACGTGGAGGCTTATCTCCAGCATCTCCTCTTAGTGGAGGAGGGACATGGGTCCTTCGCTTTAGGGGGACGTTGCGATCGCTGGCGGGGGGCGCACCCTTGCGATCAAGCAGCAGCCGCTTCTCTTCCCTGATAACAGCGCCCATCGCGTGCTGATACCAGGCCCCGTATACGTTGAGGGCCCTTGGAATGCAAGTCGGCTCGCTAATGAAGATATGGGAGCCTGTATTTAGCCGCATAAAGTGATGTAGTGCACTCCGTATCCCCTCTCTAGTGGCCGCAGGCTCTTCCAAAAACGCCTCCAGTAGGACCCCCTGGTTATAACTTAGTTGTTGGGCGAAACGATGGGGGTTGTATCTCATAAAAAGCGCCGCCTCGTTCTGCCTCAACACGAGGAAGCCCGGCCGGATGGAGTATAGATGTAGAATCTTCCGGGCTTTCAATACGGAGGCCCCGTCCTTAAAATTATCGCGCAACGCCAACACCGCCTTGGAGGTCTCCGGGCCGATTGTCAGGATCTTGTCCGTGAAAGAAATACTCGCTCTGACCGTGCGCGGACGAAGAAGCAGCCCCTTAGCCTCCCGCAGAGGCGGACTCACGATAGAAGCGCCGATCAGCCGCATAACTCTCGGGAATCTGTACTTCTCGTAAAACGAGGGTCTTTTATGAATACCAAATACCCCGAGCATGTGCATTTCCATCCACGAAGTAAAGTAGTGCATCGGGAAATTAGCGGGTTGCACCCCCGGTTCCGTTGCGTCCGTCGCCACGCTAAGACCATGGTATAGATGAGCCAACCCGGCAATCCCGATGGCCAATTGTATGCCAGCCACCATCCTATGTGCTGGGTAGAACACATACGGCCTCATATAGCGAGGGTGCATGGGGTGCGCGAACCAGCACAGCCATAGACCCGAAAACGCGAGAAAGAAAGTCTCCTCGTCGATGCCCGGAGCAGCGATTTCCGATAAAGGGATGATTGCAGCATCGGGGAGGTAAAAACCTTTTTGATCGGCTTCCAGTGCTGGTCGACGATCTAAGCCAAGGCCGAAGGGGTCGTCAAGCTTGGCAAATTTTTCGCCCCGTTGCAATAGAATCTCCGGCCGAAGGAAGCGGGCGATGAAGTCTGCGAAACTAAATCCCCGGCCTCCCGATTCCAAGTAAAGACTTTCATACATATTCAGCACCTTTACCAGGCTCGCAAACTGGTGCTGAATAGCGTTCTCCGGCGTTAAGTCCATCACCAACGGCTTGGTGGAAAAAACATATTCTTCCGGAGGAAGTAGCTCCTTATAGTGCTCCCCCCTCACTGGCAGACCGGAAATCTCAGCAAATTCTTCTAGAGGGATGGAAACTTCCATGTCCATCAGAAGAAAGGTATGGGTGGAGATGTTCCATTGCTCCACGAACGCCTTAACCCACCATGTCGGAGGAGCAGAATACTCGAACAGTGAGGCGTAAACTGCAGGGTATAGACCAATCTTCAGCAGATGCACCTTCTTCCTTGACAAAATGTACCTGGCCCACTGCAGATACCCTGCCGAGTGTCGAGGGGTCAACCCGATGTTGTAGGGTTGTCCCCAAGGGCGCGACTCGCCCTGGCATATGCGCCATCCTAAAATATCCACGGCTGCCGGCAGCTGTATAGTATGGCAGCAATCGAGGGTTAAAGAAGACCCTCCGAAGTCCAGTTAACGACCTCCACGGCATAGCTCACCGGAGGTATATCCGCGTACGAAATCGACGAGATCGGATCCGATGGCGTCGCACAAGAGAAGCTTCGGCGACCTTTAATTATTTGGTCGTACCACCTATCCCATAAGTGAAGGCGTTTGTACTCCGGGTCATAATCCTTAATAAGAGCAAGAACCTCCCGATCCACCGGTGCCTCAGGGAATCCTCCCTCTGAGCGGAAAAACGGGAACGAAAGATCAGAAGACATGTCGCCTGCGAAAAAGAAAAGAATTCAATTATCAATACTATAATTTAATCTTAAATTTCTCAGCGACACTTTAAAATTTGTACTACACTGCAATGCAGTGGAAAGGGGACCAAAGGTGGACCCACAAAATCCAGATGACAATACATCAATTAATAAGACAGCCTCATCATTGGATGAAACTGTCAATTAATGAGGAAATCCTCAAAGAATGTTCTCATTAAATGAGAAATCCCTCGAGACAAGGAAAAAATCTCCCTTTCAGAGCAAAGCTCTGTAACAGAGTGACACTTGTCAAACTCTGGTCATGAGGGAATAAAATTCCTTAAAGAGCCTAGCTCTGTAATCATGATGGAAAAATCCATCAAAGTTAATGAAAACTAATTCTTAAGAACAAGGACTTCGGTTCTTGGATCTTGAGGCAAGGCCTCCTTTGAAGAACAAAAACTTGTTCTCTGATCTTAAATTGATCAAAATGCGCTCTGCGCTATTGGACAGTGCCTTGCACTCTTGAATTGCGCTTTTGCGCTAATTGGACTGGCGCACAGCGCCAAAGTGCGCCACGTGTCAACCACAGAACCGTTTGCGCTTTGCGCTTCTAAAAATAGCGCACTGCGCTCTTGGACTGGCGCACTGCGCCAGAGCGCGCCAGGTGTCACTCACTGGCGCACCCATAAATTGGCGCAGCGCATTTATAAAGTGCGGTGCGCTAGAAAACTTGCGCTTAGCGCTGAGCATGACACGTGTCACCTTTGCATGCGCTAGCGCAATGCGCTCTTCAATTGGCGCAAGGCGCCTGACAAGCCACGTGGCGCACTATCAGACCACTATTTTGCCCCTGATAAATGTTATGCATTTAATTACATCCAATTTCAGAGCCCAATGCTATGTATTATTAAAAGGGCAGAGCCCAAATAAAGGCCTAACAGGCCAAACATGAATAAAATGTTAAACATTTTTAACTGGACTTAGCCCAATTTTGGCCATAAGTTCTCAATATAAATTGAACTGAGCATAACTGCTCTTCCAATCAATTTACACCCGGTTCGAGGGTACATCTCTTTATTCCTCTGACATCCGTCGTTGTAATCCTTCAACATCGTCAGAGAGGTGACGGTCCTGACGACCACACATTGCTACGGACTGTGGGGTCCTTAAACTCATGGACTATGACGTCCTTAACCTCGACCGTGATGTCTTAAACCTAATACCGGACTGTGAGGTCTTTAAACTCACGGACTATGATGTCCTTAACCTTGACCGTGATGTCTTAAAACTAACATCGGACCGCAACGTCCTTAAACTAATTATCGACCGCAACGTCAGTAAACTAAACAATATAGCCTAATTGCTCTCTTATCGGATCTAAATGATCCCGTTAAGTCGATCTTAGTCTAGAATTAGACTAACGTGTCCTTAACAAATGTTTAAGTTGATCTTAGCCTTAAATAAGGCTAACGTATCCTTAAACACAACCCCCCAAACCCAAATCTAAGAAAGATACAGATTTGGACTAGTCCACGTCCTACGGGCAACAACACAAATTAGTCTCCGTATACAATCCACGGGTAACTGTTCAGTCGATAAAACTGCACATTTGTAGTACATTTTTCCTACCATTTTTATATTAAAAAAAAGGACTTTATTATAATATATTATACATATGAGGGTTTATGTGTAAAAACATTATTTTCCATGTGTTAATATATTTAATTATCATTTGGTAGGAAAATGTATGCAAATAATATTATTGGTCTAATCCTAGTAGAACAAAGTCTACTAAAATCTTATTTGAGTTGTTGTGCAGATTATTTCCAAGTTGTTATGAAGGATTTAACAAACAAATCAATTTGTTGAAGAATACTTTCCAAATTAAAGAGCAAACTTGGAGACTAAGTCTGGAAGCAGCCGAGAAAATATTTTCAGATTCTAAAGATTCTTAGGAATGCCAAATGTCACCATCAGAGAGCCCAAGAGAAAGGACAAAGAGATCCCTACCATAGAGCGCGGTTCCGCGGCCAAACCCACCCTGGGGCCGCGGAACCGCCGCAATTATGAGGAATTGGAAGCCTATATTTTTGGAGATCAATTATTGATGAATTTTACCAACTTTTCAACAAAAAGATTCTGGCTTCGCACTATAAAAAGGCACCGAGGGCCTCTTGGAAAAGGTATCAAGCCGACGAGATCACGAAGTCCAAGACGGCTCACGCATCCAGGCTGATCATCAACGGTTCATCTACCTCCTTAGAAGAGATCGAGAAGCAAACTAGGTTTTTGTAATCATTTTCTAAGGAATCAAAGTGTACTTGATCTTGTTGATTAATAAAGGTAGTTCTTTTTCTTATTCTATTTCTTCGTAGTTTAATTATGCAATTTCTCTCCATCTCTTTTTCTCCCAACATGCGTGAGTAATTCTCCGCTTGTTAGGGTTCGTAGGATTAGGGTAGGCTAATGAACGATGAAAAATATCTAAACCCTTTTTAAGTCCTATAAAGTTTAGGAACTTTATCAAAATAATCATTAACATCCTAATCGGACGCGCTAGCAATTCTTTTCTAGTTCCGACCGCGATTAGAGATTAGATTAATGATTGTTTTGGTAAAGGCTAGATATGAACGGAGTTCCGTGTCGAGATAAGGGTTAAGAGTGGGATTCCTTTTCCCTCCAGAAACCCTAATCTACACGCATCGCCGTCGTTCTAGTTCTAAATCTATTAATGGATAAAAAGGGTAACTTTAATTAATCATTCATAACTACTAAATCCTAACGAACCCTACAAGCCCTTCTTATTATAATTAATCACATTTTTAAACTATTCTAGATCTATATTTACATTCTAATTAAACGTAGATCTAGAAACCATCCTACAACCATTCTTATTTCTTTCTCCTTTTCAACACATCTAAAGTAAAATTAAAAGGTTCCACGTTTCCCAGAGGACAACCCGTACTCATCTCGGTCTAGCTACGTGCGACACCGTTATTGATTGCGGTTAAACTAAAAACACGATTTTTCACATCAATCAAATGGCGCCGTTGCCGGGGATACGTGCGTAATTTTTTATTTTTACTATTTGTGTTGAATTCTTAGACGAGCCATATCATTATTAAAACAAAACTGCAAATTGCATATTTAACGATTTGTGCGTGGATTTTTGCAAGGAGATCTGGAGTCACAGAATTGAGGAAAACAGGAAACAGAGAGATTTTTAGAGATCCAGAGGAGCAAAGGAGATCACAGAAAAATTTTCATCAACTGTTCTCTCTACCACGCGGCGGAACCGCGGCATAAAGGCACCTTTGGCGGCGGAAGCGCGGCAGGCTAGAGGAATCAGGGCTTCAATCTTCTCTGGTATCTTTCTTAACTCCTCCTCTCTCCTCTCAAATCCAATAAAATCTATCTTCCGCAGGATTCTTTGCAAAATTGCGCCGCTCAAAAAAAATCTTTTTGCAAAAGTTTTGTGATTGGTTTTGTTTTGCATATTTTAATACGGATTCTAAGGGGCAAAGACCAAATCAAGATTAGGTGGGGATTTCATCACCCTTCCTAAGCCCCACAAATCACAAACCGAGCATATAGATCAACCCTTCATTAATTTAAAAAATATCTAGACCAGACTATAAGGACTGTCGCGCTCAATAAGGACAGAGGAAGGTCGTGGGTAATCTATCGTTTATCCGCATTACTTTTGTAGTGCCTAGGCAAGTGTGACAAAGGCTAGTGGTTTTTAATTAGGCCCACTGTAGTGGTGGTTCCTTCCCACTTACCTGGCACTTACCTCGCTACAAGGGTAGTACGGAGGCGGTAGAGGATTTATCCTGCGGCTTGTCCTTTGGAAGTCTAGGAGCGGTCTAGAGACTGGACCTAGGTAACCTTAGTTCTAGGGTTGCTTGTGCATTTAGGGAGATTTGTCTTGAGTCCCACTTTTTCAAAACAAGCCAATTTTAAATCACACACACGCTGCCACTTGCACTAAACCCGCTTAGTGCATGCTCGGCTGGACACGGGATCCTAGTGCCCGTCTTGTCCGCGTTCCTGCTATCGACACCGAAGTCGGTACTTCTTCATCTTCTTTTCCCCCACCACACACCACATCGATCGTGATGGACGACACTCCATCTAATTATAACACCACGCTGCCACCGCCCGCAGGTGCGCAGAATCCACCGCGCATCTCTCTCCAAGAGAGATGCTATCCTATTCGTGGTCCCCTTCCTACTTGTCTATCTCTTCCACCACCTAACGGGGATAATTTCGAAATTAAACCCCACTACATCAACCTGCTGCCCAAATTTCACGGGCTTGAGTCGGAAGACGCGTACGTTTTCATCACCAAATTCGAAAACGTATGCGCAATGATGGGTACTTCACAATTGACTTTAGATGCTATGCGCTTACGTCTTCTCCCATTCACACTGTGCGACTTGGCAGAAAAATGGCTTTATAATACTGCCGCACACTCTATCGCTAATTGGGATGAATTCGTCGTAGCATTTTTTAAGAAGTTTTACCCAAATCATAAGACTGCACATGTTAGGAGCGAGATTAACCAGTTCACCCAGCTTCCCAATGAACCATTTTGGAAGTGCTTTGAACGTTTCAAAGATCTTCTTGTCCAATGCCCCCATCACGGAATACAAAGATGGGATTTATGTCGGATTATATATGAGGGCATTAATCCAGCGACAAAGCAGATGCTTGAAACAATGTGTCAATGCAATTTCATGTCTAAAGATGACGGTGAAGCTTGGAAATATCTGGAAGACCTCACAGAAAGCACTTTGCAGTGGGAAAGCGTAAGACCACCTTCAACTAAGGGAGGTATTCACCAACTCGATGTTTCCATCGCAGTAAAAGCCGAAATGGCAGCGATGCAGAAGAAACTCGATGCTATGGAGAACAAATTTTCATCATTCTCCCTAAATCAGGTTACGCTTCCCAAGACTGTCTGTGGTTGCTGTTCGGATCCTTCACACTTAACGGAAGAATGTCCTATGAATGCATCGTTTCAAGCTAATGCTGCTTTTCAGCAGCGACCTAGAAACGACCCTTATTCTTCTACGTACAATCAAGGATGGAGGAATCATCCTAACTTTGCTTGGAATCAAAACCAACAAAGCAATTATCAAAGACCTCCTCCACAGCAACCACAACCACAGAATCAGCCCCCCTTTCAGTCACAAAATTTCCAAAATCCGGCCAACATTTCTACACCACAGGTGGCCGGTATTGACAACTCACTTGCACAAACTTTGGATATGTTCATGAAACAATCCATGCAAAATTCGGCTGATATGAGGTCTTCTATTGATGCCCTAACGAAAAACTCCTCCTCCCATGGTGAGAGTATTAAATCAATAGAAAACCAAATCGCACAGTTAAATGCCGCAATGAGTGCGAGAGAGAAAGGGAAACTCCCATCTCAACCCCTACCGAATCCTGGCCATTCACAAAGTCATAATGTGAATGCCGTCACTACGTTGAGATCGGGGAGAGTGCTGAACAACCAAGTGGGTGAGCAAGTTGATGATAGTGACACATTTGATACCCCTTTTTCTTCTTCTTCCCCTAATTCGTCTAGTCTCCCACCTTCATCCGAGCCTATTCTCCGTTTTCCCCAAGGCTCAAACATTTCACCAAATCTATCTAAGTCGATTCCCACTCCAATTTTGGGATCGAATCCGTCGCCACAGTCTTTTCCACAAACGTTGGACCCAAAACTTATTGATCGAGCTCCATTTCCAAACCGATTAAGGGCCAACCGACCTAACCCGCAAATGGAGAAGATTGTGGAAATGTTTAAGCAAGTTAGCGTGAATATTCCTCTCCTAGATGCTATTCAACAAGTCCCATCTTATGCAAGAATCCTTAAAGACTTGTGCACTAGGAAGAGAAAAACTCAAGTGCCTAAAAAGGTTTTCATGACGAGTAATGTTAGCACAGCTTTTACCCAACAAATACCAAAGAAACGTAAGGACCCCGGCTGTCCTACAATCTCAATTTCTATTGGGGGTAAAAATATAAATCGTGCTTTACTCGATCTAGGCGCTAGCGTCAACTTGCTTCCTTATTCGGTATACGAGCAGTTAGGAATTGGAGAGTTAAAACCCGCCCATTGTACTCTCCAAATGGCTGATCGATCTATCACCAAACCTCGGGGCGAACTAGATGATGTGTTAATTAAAGTCGGGGAATTCATATTTCCCGTGGACTTTATTGTTTTAGATACACAACCTGTGGCAAACCCACGCAATCAAATCCCGGTGATACTTGGTCGACCCTTCCTAGCAACTTCTAACGCTGTGATTAATTGTCGTAACGGTTCTATGAACTTATCCTTCGGGAAAATGACAATTGAGCTTAATATTTACAAGCTAGGAAGTCAGCCATCAGAACCTTCTGCTCATTTGCTGGATGTTTGTTCTATCCACGAGATAGCTCCCGAAAGCTGTATGGATGAGGAACTTTGCTTTGATGTTCTTGACAACACTAATGAGATATCGTTTGATCTTGCACCACTTTACAGTGAGGATATGTTCAATGAATCAGACCTTGAGATTGAACCCGTTGACTCGTTGCAAAAGTCAGCAGCACTTTCCGAGTCAATATCTTATGCAAGTTTTGAACCTCTTAAGGAGTCCGAATATCATTCCGTTACCCCTCCTTCTATTGTCTCTCCGCCAATTCTTGATCTCAAACCGCTACCTTCTCATCTTAAATATGCATATTTAGGAGAGAATGAGACTTTGCCAGTGATTATTTCCGCTTCTCTAGCCTTAGAGCAAGAGAATGCACTTTTGGCGGTGTTGAGATCGAATCGGGAAGCATTTGGTTGGACAATGGCTGACATCAAAGGGATTAGTCCCTTAATTGTTGAACATCACATACATCTGATGGATGAAGCCAAACCAACCCGAGACCCACAAAGACGGTTAAATCCCGTTATGAAGGAGGCGGTAAAGAAAGAAATCGTCAAGTGTCTTGATAGTGGAATAATTTACCCTATATCTGATAGTCAATGGGTAAGTCCAATTCATGTGGTCCCTAAAAAGTCTGGCATCACGGTCATCACTAACGAGGCTAATGAGTTAATCCAAACACGCACCCAAACTGGGTGGCGCGTAGGTGGCGCGTATGTATCGATTACAGGAAACTCAATGCCGCGACGAGGAAAGATCACTTCCCTCTACCCTTCATTGACCAGATGTTAGAACGATTAGCGGGACACGAATACTACTGTTTCTTGGACGGATACTCTGGTTACAACCAGGTCCCCATCGCCGAAAAGGATCAAGATAAAACCACTTTTACTTGTCCTTTCGGAACTTTTGCTTATAGACGCATGCCCTTTGGGTTATGCAACGCTCCCGCTACATTTCAGCGGTGCATGATGGGGATATTTTCAGATATGGTGGAAAATTTTCTAGAAATTTTTATGGACGATTTCTCCATTTTTGGGGACTCCTTTGAGGACTGCCTTCGTAATCTTGACGCTGTTCTTACCCGCTGTAAGGATAAGAACTTGACTTTGAATTGGGAAAAATGCCATTTTATGGTCCAAGAAGGTATTGTACTTGGACATATAATTTCACATAAAGGCATTGAGGTCGACAGAGCTAAAATAGATGTCATTCAAAACCTCCCTCGTCCCAATTGCGTCAAAGATATACGATCCTTCCTTGGTCATGCTGGATTTTATAGGAGATTTATTAAGGACTTTAGCAAAATTGCTAGACCCTTAACCCTTCTATTGGCCAAGGACACTACATTTCACTTCGATTCGGATTGTGAGGCTGCTTTTGAATCACTTAAAGGATCACTCACTACAGCCCCCGTTCTATCATCTCCGGATTGGAACCACCCGTTCGAGCTTATGTGTGATGCATCAGATTTTGCTATTGGTGCTGTCTTGGGACAGCATATTGATAAGATGCCACATGTAATTTACTATGCAAGTAGGACCTTGAATGATGCACAAATAAATTACACAACTACCGAGAAAGAACTCTTGGCAGTTGTATTTGCATTAGAGAAGTTCAGGCCCTACTTGATTGGCTCGCCTATTGTGGTTTACACAGATCACTCCGCCCTCCGACATCTTTTAACGAAGAAGGATGCAAAAGCCAGGCTAATACGTTGGATCCTATTGTTACAAGAATTTGATCTTGATATCAAAGACAAGAGTGGATGTGAAAACGTAGTAGCAGACCATCTTTCACGCATCACTTCTTCGCCAACTGTGACCGTGCCGATAAATGACTCATTTCCCGACGAACAGCTCTTGAATGTATCCTACGAACCTTGGTTCGGAGATATCGTGAACTATCTTGCGACGGGACTTATACCTAGCGATTGGTCGAAACAAGACAAACTTCGGTTTTTATCCCAAGTAAAATATTTTTACTGGGATGAACCATATCTATTCAAGTATTGTTCCGATCAAATCATTCGCAGGTGTGTCCCTAACGATGAATTCAAGAGCGTGTTATCATTTTGTCATGATCAGGCATGCGGCGGTCACTTTGGACCTCGAAAAACGGCGGAGAAAGTTTTGCAATGTGGCTTTTATTGGCCAACATTATTTAAAGATGCATTTGAGCATTGCAAAACTTGTCCGCGATGTCAGCATTTGGGTCGGATTTCACGTAGGAACGAGATGCCGCTCCAACCTATATTGGTTGTGGAAATATTTGATGTTTGGGGTATTGATTTTATGGGCCCTTTTCCCAACTCCTTTGGGAATCTATATATCTTGTTAGCGGTTGACTATGTCTCGAAGTGGGTGGAAGCTATACCGTGTCGCACTAATGACAACAAAGTTGTCATTAAGTTCCTTAAAGAAAATATCTTTTCGCGATTCGGACACCCTCGCGCTATCATTAGCGACAACGGGACACATTTCTGCAATAGATCTTTCGAGGCCTTGATGCGGAAATATTCAATCACTCACAAGCTTTCTACGCCCTATCACCCCCAAACAAGCGGGCAGGCTGAGATCTCAAATAGGCAGATCAAACAGATTTTGGAGAAGACGGTTTCGAAAAACCGTAAAGATTGGTCAACCAAATTGACGGATGCTCTTTGGGCATTCCGCACCGCTTATAAGACCGATCTTGGTATGTCTCCATACCGCCTTGTGTTTGGAAAGGCATGTCACCTCCCTGTCGAGATTGAACATAAGGCAATGTGGGCTATTAAAGAGCTTAATTTTGATCTTGATCATGCAGGCAGCTATCGGATGCTGCAATTGAATGAGCTAAGCGAACTCCACGATGAAGCTTACGATAATGCGGTGATAGTAAAGAATAGGACCAAAGTGTTCCACGATAAAAATCTTTCTAGAAAAACCTTCACATCGGGGCAACAAGTCCTTCTTTACGATTCTCGTCTCCATCTTCATCCGGGTAAGCTTAAATCTCGTTGGAAAGGACCTTTTGTGGTGCGGTATGTACACCCGCACGGGGCGGTTGAAGTCGAAAATTTGAAAAACGGTTCGATTTTTAAAGTAAATGGGCATAGATTAAAACCGTATTTTTCTGCTGACCCCGCGGAGGAGCTCCTGTTTTTACAGGAGCCGCTTTATCAAAATTAAATTTCCTCCGCCTCACCTCCATGTTTTGGTAACTTTTTCACATTTTAAGAATGGAGGTGAGTAAAAAAAATGGATTTGATTGAATATCTGTGCGTGTCAAAGAATAAGTTTGGGGGAATTTATCATTTAACTATTATTTTACCCCTTGTATCTCTCCTTTAGTATACAGGTCCATGTTCTCAAAAGGCTGCATCAGTGAGGACACTGCTGAAAATAGGTTTGGGGGGGAGGTTTGTATTCACTGAATTATCTTTGACACCGGGCATTAAAATAAAAAAAAAAAAAAAATTTATAACAAAAGAATAGAAAGTGAAAAATTACATCCAAAAGATAGGAATAGTTTAAGAAAACCAAGAAAATTAGAAGTTTTCTTACACGAACTAGTAATAAGTAGTTATGAGCTGTTGTCCCAAGGGTTAGTAAGATGAAGGAAGTCACTAATCTGAGGATAAAAATAAGTCTGAAAAATAGTTTCTATTCTGGAAGCCAAACATTTGAATGTTGATACCCTACAATATGCACCTACACACGTCTTGAAACTCGGGATAGTAGAGGATACCTTGAAATGCTCTTGTCTAAAAACCAAAGTATGAAGGAAGTGAAAAAAATGAAGAAAATATAAAAATGGTGAAAAGAAAAAAAATGAACACTGGTTTTGTTATCGCCAAGGCAGCAATAAAAAAATATAGCGAGGGTGCCTCTTCACCTAGTGCCCTAAGGCCAACTGGTCTGGGAGTCACTGCTAAGCCTTAGGTGGTGCAAGACGAGGAAAATACTATCACCGAATCTGCAAGCACATGAGTAATCGGTCGGTTAGTACCTCAAGAAGTATTAACGGTCGCATGAAAGTGTGTGAGCAACCCTAAATATTCATCAAATTAAAAAGTACTAAGGTAGATGGACAAGAGTATGATAGCTTGAATTGAATTCTCCGAGTGTAGGGATGTTATTTACACACACGTGGGGTTATATGATCAATGTTTGGATGAAAGGTAGGAATGAAGAATAAAGACGATGTTTTATTGAGGGATGATGTGATTTCTAACATTTTTTTCATGACTATTAAGATAGGGCTCATGACAACTGAAAAGCTAGTATAGTTGGAAACTCTTCTTTTCAAAGTATTTCTTTTATGGTTCTTATCTTTATATGTAAATTTCACCATCTTTCTTTTGTTATTGGATTTTGTGGGTGTAATCCGCTGAAAACCCTCAGGAGACAACACTCCTCCTACTAGGGACACCTAGAGGTTTAACGGCTTGTTGCACGTGCTCAGTGCAATCGTGTCTGCCTACGAAAGTGTGCTTAGTTTTCTCTTTTCTTTTTCTCCTCTTAAATAAACTAATTTGCTCGGGACGATCAAAGATAAGTTTGGGGGTATTTGTTCAGTCGATAAAACTGCACATTTGTAGTACATTTTTCCTACCATTTTTATATTAAAAAAAAGGACTTTATTATAATATATTATACATATGAGGGTTTATGTGTAAAAACATTATTTTCCATGTGTTAATATATTTAATTATCATTTGGTAGGAAAATGTATGCAAATAATATTATTGGTCTAATCCTAGTAGAACAAAGTCTACTAAAATCTTATTTGAGTTGTTGTGCAGATTATTTCCAAGTTGTTATGAAGGATTTAACAAACAAATCAATTTGTTGAAGAATACTTTCCAAATTAAAGAGCAAACTTGGAGACTAAGTCTGGAAGCAGCCGAGAAAATATTTTCAGATTCTAAAGATTCTTAGGAATGCCAAATGTCACCATCAGAGAGCCCAAGAGAAAGGACAAAGAGATCCCTACCATAGAGCGCGGTTCCGCGGCCAAACCCACCCTGGGGCCGCGGAACCGCCGCAATTATGAGGAATTGGAAGCCTATATTTTTGGAGATCAATTATTGATGAATTTTACCAACTTTTCAACAAAAAGATTCTGGCTTCGCACTATAAAAAGGCACCGAGGGCCTCTTGGAAAAGGTATCAAGCCGACGAGATCACGAAGTCCAAGACGGCTCACGCATCCAGGCTGATCATCAACGGTTCATCTACCTCCTTAGAAGAGATCGAGAAGCAAACTAGGTTTTTGTAATCATTTTCTAAGGAATCAAAGTGTGCTTGATCTTGTTGATTAATAAAGGTAGTTCTTTTTCTTATTCTATTTCTTCGTAGTTTAATTATGCAATTTCTCTCCATCTCTTTTTCTCCCAACATGCGTGAGTAATTCTCCGCTTGTTAGGGTTCGTAGGATTAGGGTAGGCTAATGAACGATGAAAAATATCTAAACCCTTTTTAAGTCCTATAAAGTTTAGGAACTTTATCAAAATAATCATTAACATCCTAATCGGGCGCGCTAGCAATTCTTTTCTAGTTCCGACCGCGATTAGAGATTAGATTAATGATTGTTTTGGTAAAGGCTAGATATGAACGGAGTTCCGTGTCGAGATAAGGGTTAAGAGTGGGATTCCTTTTCCCTCCAGAAACCCTAATCTACACGCATCGCCGTCGTTCTAGTTCTAAATCTATTAATGGATAAAAAGGGTAACTTTAATTAATCATTCATAACTACTAAATCCTAACGAACCCTACAAGCCCTTCTTATTATAATTAATCACATTTTTAAACTATTCTAGATCTATATTTACATTCTAATTAAACGTAGATCTAGAAACCATCCTACAACCATTCTTATTTCTTTCTCCTTTTCAACACATCTAAAGTAAAATTAAAAGGTTCCACGTTTCCCAGAGGACGACCCGTACTCATCTCGGTCTAGCTACGTGCGACACCGTTATTGATTGCGGTTAAACTAAAAACACGATTTTTCACATCAATCAGCAACCAAACACAAATCAAACACCCACGACACGAAGTGACCATATGGAGAAGGAGAAAGTTGTTACCGCGACGCGGTAGCGTAATTAACTGCAGGGGCTTACGCCTGCAGGGAAGAGCGTCCCCACAATCAAAGACCCCTCAAGCGAGGGGGAATCTGACGAAGTCTGCTACATCGGCCGCATCCGTTTAAACCTTCGATACATGGTGCCATAAATCAACTTGGCATCTTCGGAGAGGTGGACGGATAGCACCAATTAGCATCTGCCCCCAGATTCAGGCAAGACGTCCAGTCTTCCCGGCTTCCGGTGGTAAACAGATTCTGGCATGCCCGGTGGGACCTTTTCCTCTTTCCACTCCACACTTCGTGTGTCGTGCTTGCGAACCAATCGCGGTTTGCTAATATTTACCCTTGGGTTTCAAGGTACTAAGATTTGGCGTTTTGCTTGCTGCAGAAAGCAAAGAATCAATGGCGTCCACTTGTGCAAGATGTTCCAACTGCAACTGCAGCCTACGCTCCGCCTCACCTGGAGGTGTAGCTTATGGACCTCAAGCGGTGTCCCTGTTCATGATGCCGGTAGAACAGGTCATCCAGGCTACTCCTGGACTGTTTTTCGGGACCATGCTCCCGCCAACAAGCTTCACTGCTCCCGTTCCCGTACCAGAAGCTTCCAAGAAGTCGGTCTTCGATCGACTTACAGCTATTGCGGCCCCTCTCAACGGGTCGTCCAACACCAGCGCCTCGGTCTTCTCCAGATTGGGCCAAAATTCCTGTGGGCCCACAATGAAGCCTACAATCCCAGAGAAGGTTATTCCGAAGAGAGTGACCAACCCTGCTCCCGAAGTCGTCACGATGGCTTCTCCTGCCAAGGGGTCGGTCTTTACAAGACTGACCGTCCCAACTCCCACTCCCGCTCCTACTACTCAAAGGACATCAGTCTTTAATAGGCTGACACCGGCAATAGCCCCTCACCTGAACAGGGGGCAAGACAAGGCCATCCCCGTCACCGAGTCAACTCCATCAGCTCGGCACGCTCGACGTCGCCATTAGCGCCGAGTGAGGAAGGCCGGAGGCAACTCCCCTTCTGGGCTAACTCCACCAGCCCCAACGGCGGAAATTAATGCTGCTGTTCCAACTGGGAACAGCTTTGAGCTGCTGAATAAGGTGCGTAGGAATTCTCCTACCGCCGTACCGAAAAGATCTCCTCCTACAGTGGAGAATGTTGCGGAAACAAAGCCAGAACAGTCCCCTCAGCGGCTGTCCTCCAAGATCTACAAAGTCTGGCGGCAAGTCCGGAACTCAGTGGTTGATCAAGACTACCCTCGCCGACAGAAAAGGGCGAAGGTTGAACAAGAAGAAAGCCGTCTTGCCAAGCCACGAAAAGCTATTTAGGTGCCCACCGCGACGGCCCCTTCAACTTCGACCATTCATAAGAAGAGAATGCCGCAGAAGATCCCCGTGCCTGCGACAAATGTCAAAGGCACTGAACCCAAACGCCCTAAGTCTGGGGGCATGGTGATCCATACTATTTACATGGCATCCGGAAAGGAAGATAGCCGCGCTTCTACGGGCCACCGACCACTCACCCGATCCATCACAAGAGCTCAGGAACAGCATCAGCAGAAGCTCCAGGAGATGCTGACTGCGATGGCCGCACTCACCGCGCTAAGAGAAAGTCCGGAGATGTCATCGGAACAACGTCGCGAACACGAGACTGATGCGGAGTTCCTTCGGAGAATGCTCGAAAAGAAGAACAAGGAGGCTGCGGAACAAGAAGCCAATATAAAGCAAATGGCTCTTTTGTTCCAAAACATGGTCGGGATGATGATACAGCCGGATCCTCCAGCCGAAGTTCCTCCGGTTATCCTCGAAGATGACAGAGGAGAAACGTCAAATCCACCTCCGACTCTTTCAACAGCCAAAGAGGAAACAATCTCTAAAGCTGCCCTGGATGACTATATTACTCAGCAAATAAGAGTTCACCAGGCAAATGAGGCAGCCGGCCAAGTTGTCAAAACAGGATGACCGTATCCAGGCTGGTATGATCAGATAAAGTACCCGCCGGGCTACATGATCCCGAAATTCCATGTCTACAAGAGGACAGGCAATCTCCATCAACATGTCACCCAGTTCAGGGCTCTTTGTGGCAACACCGGGGGCGATGATAAGCTTTTGCTCCGCCAATTTGTCGGCAACTTATCGGAAACGGTGTTTGAGGGGTACTCCGAGCTTCCAAACGACTCCGTCAAAACTTTCGCAGAAATGGAGTTACTGTTTACCCAGCGATTCGCGAGTGCCAGCGAACGCACCCCGATAATGGCGTTGATCAATGCAAGGGTGATGCCGGGCGAAACTTGGGTTCAATATACAATCCGGTGGCGAAATCTGTGGTCGAAATGTGAACAGCGCATCGAAGAAGCGCCAGCGGTGGGCATGTTCATGGGCACCCTAGACCCTCATGCAACTATTTCACAGTTCATGATGTTCTTTAAACCGACCACGTTCCAAGCTTTAATCGATAAGCTAGCCCAGATGGATCAAATGGGTCAAAGACCGTCTCCCCCGAAGCCGGAACCGCGGAACGACAAGGGTAAAGGGAAGGCGACCTTCGTTGCAAACACCCAACAGCAGCCCAGTGCCCTAAAGCTAGCGGATCAACTGGAGGAGAGACGGCGCTATTACAATGAGAAAATGAAGCGTCCTTATTCATTCCCACGGGACAAAACAAAGAGGCTTTTCGAACTAGCTATGCGCAACAGGCTTATCAACTTGCCAAATCCAAGGCGACCACCGCAACCCAGCGAAGTGCATAATCCCAATTACTGCCCTTACCACCAAACGGTAAGCCATACGATCGAGGATTGCTTCGTCTTTAAGGGATGGATAGAGGATCAGTACCAACAGGGCAAGTTTGCGTTGTCTGAAAAGTGGAAGGTAAGCCCACCGCAACCGCACTCTCCTAAGAAGATGGATACACTGGGGGCAACGTGCTCTTTTGTTGAAGAAGCTCCATGGGAGGTGGCTCTTTCGGCCAAGACCAAAAGGATGCTGAATGATCTCCAGACATGCCCGGCGATCAGATGGAAGAATCCGTTGGAACCTGAGGTCATCGAGGGGATGCTGAAGCCGCGCCCAACTCTAAAGATTGGTGGTGATAGCCAAAGCTCGCACACCCAGCCGCCAAAATCTGCGAAAAAGAAAAAGAAATCCAGAAAGCCCATGAAGCCTGGCGATAAGCGCACGGACCTGCAGAAACAGATCGACGCGCTGGAAGAGTATAACTAGAAGGCGCGGACTCCAATCACGCTCCAAGAGTTCCTCAGCCACGTCCTTGAGAACGAAGATGATGGAGAAGGCTCATCAGATGGATCTGAGGATTACGTAGCGAGTTGCCATATGATATCTCATTCATCGCTAGACAATGAAAAAGCTCCCTGCACAGAGAGACTGGAGGCAGGTCCTGAGCCAGGACACCTGTGGCCATCAGATGAAATAATTGATGCGTTCCTGAATGAAGCGCTACTTAAAAGCAAAGCTGCCCGGGAGCATGAGGTGGCCATATTTGAAAAAGCCAAACGCCGACGACTAAACGAAAGAGTCGAGACACTCCCGTCGAATCAAAGAACATCCGTCACAGATAAAAACAAGCTCAAGATGAGGAAAAAGTTTGCTAAAGCCATATCAATGGGAATGAAGCTACCACCCTCCGAAGGAAACACTCCCGGTGAAGCAGAGATACATCCTAGCTACTGCTCATATCATCGAAAGATTTCGCACCCCACCGAGGAATGCGACGCTTTTAAAAGATAGTGGCAAGGGTATGTTGCTCACCGGCAACATTTCAAGCGGATGAAACGCAAGACTCGTCGGGAACAAAGATGTAACACCCGAGCCCAATGCTACTATTTTCAGTTACTGTTTGAGCATAATGTGGTACTCATTTCATTTAATTTGCTTGTTTGTTGCTTACTGTAAAATTTACCCGGCAAAGTCATTTCTACATATAACAAATTTTAGCATCTAAAATAAAATTGAAAATATTCATCTTGGCCTGCTTGACACCCTTAGCCTCGTGGTAGCGTCCGTGCATTGTGTTCTCGTCCCGTTCAGTGAAACGGGCGAGTTTGGATGGCTACGTGCACGTGCGTGTGTCCATTTTGGGAGTATACTTTTTAATCATAAAACATTTCATTTTAAAATTTGGAACCCGCCTAAAATCCTATTATTTGAATTTCGAATTTTTGGACCCAACCCGGGCGCAATTTGGAAATGTTTCATTTGGCGCCAAAATCCTAAATTTTAATATTATTAAAACCTTCACATATATTTTTCTAACTAATCTGATATCTTACTGTTCATTACCTATCTTTTAAATCTTTAAGTTAACCATATGATATTTTTTACAATCTTTTATATCCTTCTCAATTTATTCTCTCAGCCAATCGCAACCTCCCCTTTAACCCCGTGGGCCCCACTTTCTCTCTCTCTCTCTCCACTTTTTCCTCTCTCTCCCTCTCCCTTATATATTCTCTCGTACTTCTCTTTATCATTTTTCTCTTCTTGCTTCATGTCTCGTTTCTCATTTCTTTTAACTGTTCTTTTGTTACCGGAATTCCGTCGTGCCGGTGACGTTTCTCGACGTTCCAGCGAGATACCCGACCCGTGTGGTTCCTTTGTTCGTCGTTTGGGTTCATTCCGTGAACCGTGCGCCGTCGCGAGTTTTCCCCGCCGACGGTTAACGTTCCGTTTTCCCGATTCGCGACCCATCGAGGCAAGTTAATCTTGCTACATGCTATATACTTTTATAATCTTCATTTTATAATATTATACATTTGAAAATCTTATAGTTTACATATGAAATGTCGTTGAAAAATCGGATATGACAAATCTGAAATTTACTGTACACCTTATCTTATAAAATTCATTATAAATCATAGAAAAATCATTAGGATACGTTCTTTAGTTCATTACGAAGCTAATTCATAATACTATAACTCTATGAAATATTTACTTGCAAAATAAATTGTTTAATTAACGTAAAATGCAAATGAACACGTCTCTAAACTGCTGTCCAGGGAAATTCCAGCAGCAAACTTTCAACTTTGAATATTAATAACTTTTTGTAGGGATAACCTGAGATGCTTATACTTATAAAACTGAAAACCTTATTGAATTATCTTTGTTTTGGTATAAGATACGTCTCTATTGGAGAACATTTGTTATTTTTAAGCTATTTTACAAATTAGGGTGACGCTAAATTTCTGAACGGAACCTTCTTGTGCATGGTTAATCAATACATCTTTTATAGTTACTAATCGCTTTGAATATGCTATCCATATTAATATTATTGTATCACATATTGTTTAGTTGTACATCCCACATTACCATTTTATAGTTTTATAACTTTTCGGATACCCGTTTGCATCCATCGCATTTAAGATACATATAATTGCATCCATAGATCACATCACTACATAATAATATGATATTAACACTTCATGTTTAATAAATTGTATCCTAATTAATATTGGAACTATAAATGTAACCCTAATCGATAACTGTGCATCCATATCCTTGAAATTATATCTATTGGCATATCATATTACATGTTCTAGTTATTGTTCTGATAGTACTCATGCTTGTTTATTTATACACATGTTTATGTTAGTTTGATTATGAGCACCCACATGACATCTTGTGCTTCCTGACATGACCTGTTACACTTCCTACTTGACATGACATGGTACCGTACACTCTTGACATGACATGACACCTTTATACATTACCTGGTTGACCTGATGTACCATGGCTTTACCTGTTACCTGATCTCATGCCTAATGCCGACAAACCTGACCATTCCTGCTGTCGATCCAGACAGACCTACTTTTACTTGACTTTGCGTTGGCATTAGTCCTTGACTACTGAATACCTGACTTGACATACATAGCTTGGGGGTATGGGGAAATCAAAGGTGAAACCGACTTGTAACTCAACAGTTCGATACTTGTTCTGATCAGTCTTACGGGCTTGGCCAGTCCGGGAGTGATGATGCTGACATCACTCGTCTATCCTACTACCTACTTTTACTGCTTAGCGGCACGTCTCGGATTCATCCCCGAGGGTCATGACCGTGGTCCCGGGCACGCACGGGATACTATTGAGTTACATCGACGATTCATCAATTGGTTTCAAAGACTATAGAGTAGAAAACCTGATAGGACAGTTTGGACACCATTGCACATTACCCTGCTTGTTATCTCTTATTACTGCTTTATTCATGTTCATGCTTGCATTGTTTATTACCATGTTTATATTATATTGTTGGTTGACATGACGCGCTGACGTCTGGGTTTTGCATGGCCCAGATTCCGTACCACTGCCGTCGACCGAGCTGGAGTACTTCAGCCAGCAGGCTGATTTGTGAGTTCTGTAGTGGTTAGTTCATTTATTGCATTTTATTTCCAGGTGTGATCCCGCATTACGGGACGTACCTTTCTATTATTGCATTGGATCATTTGCTTCCGCACTTATTGTTTATTGATTCTTGTTATTATGGATTTGGACATGTATTAGTTTAGTTTATTTTACTGTTCTTGATATCTCTACAACCGTAATGTGACTGTGGACGGATGCGTCCTACCCACAGGTAGCATGGTTGGCTATGTCACGTGCCCAATTTTGCATACTCTGGGAAGCGGGGCGTGACATGGTTCTTTTGGTATCAGAGACAAAGGTTAATTGGGTTGATTCTTTGTAGTTGGGTATTGCACCCGATACACGAATCATAATACCCGTGATTAGGAAACATGTCCTGCCACCTTGATCGTTTTACCATCCTTGAATCATTCTTCCGGATCATGTCGACATGCAAACTTACTTTGCATTGTCAACTCGAAAACCTAATTTCTTGTTATCCCTAGGACTTAGGCGACTTGGGTGGAGTTAAGTAATTGCGGCTATGATACCGCGGCATAGCTAAAATGCAGTACTCTATTTAAGTATCTTGGAGTTCTAGCCTTGATCCATATTCAGAATCTATCATCATGCTAATATTGGGTGTTTTGAGTTCAGGATTATGACAGGTAAGAAGTTGAAGACGTACCAGAGGCGTGTGGACGAAGCCGCCATGCTTGGAGTGATAAGAAGAATGCTGGAGAATCAAAGAAACAGCCCGAGCTGATCCAGCAGCAAGCGGACTCGTTTCAGGAAGGTTTGCAGATCGTTCAGCAGTCTGTGAACAAGATTGGAACTAGACCAGTTGACCGAGTAAGGACCGTGGCAGAGTTCAGACATGTGGGTCCTACTACTTTCACTCGTTTGGAGGAGCCATGCCAGCCGAGCAGTGGCTAGTCAGCACGGAGAATTTGCTGATTGCGGCACAGATTCCAGAGGACAAAAGAGTTGATGTGGTGCACATTCAGCTAGTGGACTACGCCCGAGAATGGTGGCTTGTTGAGGAGACCCGCTTGCCCAAGCCGATCCAGTGGGCGAATTTTTCTAAGAGTTTCCTGGAGAAGTTCTTCCCGTGGACTGCACGGGAGGAAATGGAAGAGAAGTTCATCGGACTAAAGCAGAAGGGAGCACCCGTAGATGTGCATGTTGCAGAATGGACGAGACTCGGTAGTCTCGCTGGACCTTTCAAGGCCAACGATGCAGACAGCAGTTGCGGTAAGGAAGCGGTTCTGTCGGGCCGGTCGAGTTTAGGGCTAGGCCGACAAACAATATTCTTGCATCAATGGAAGTGATGAAAGTAAAGAACCGGCTGTTGTTCGTGATTCTATGGACGTGTTTGAAGATATATCGGGCTTTCTGCCGAAGCGAGACGTGGAGTTCGCGATTGACCTTATTCCTGGTGCAGCGCCAGTATCTAAAGCGTATTATCCGATGGCACCGGTGGAATTGGAAGAAGTTAAGAAACAAGTGGGTGAATTACTCGAGAAAGGATGGATTCGAAGCAGCAACTCACCTTGGGGAGCTCCAGTTCTTTTAGTAAAGAAGAAGGATGGAACGAGAAGGATGTGCATTGATTATCGAGAATTGAACCGGGTGACTATTAAGAACAAGTACCCGATCCCTCGCATTGGAGAACTCTTTGAGCAGCTTAGTGGCGCGAGGGTATTCTCGAAACTGGACTTGCGATCAGGATATCATCAGGTCCGAGTGAAGGCAGAAGACATTTGCAAGACGGCGTTTCGGACTCGGTATGGGCATTTCGAGTATTTAGTGATGCCCTTCGGAGTGACTAATGCGCCGGCAATATTTATGGATTTGATGAACAGGATCTTTTCACCGTTCTTGGACCAGTTTATTGTAGTATTCATTGATGATATTCTGGTGTACTCGAAGAGTCCGGAGGAGCATGCTGAGCACTTACGGATCGCACTGCAAACGCTGAGACAGGAGAAACTATTCGCGAAGATGAGTAAGTGCGAATTCTGGCTGGAAGAAGTGAAGTTTCTGGGGCATGTCGTGTCGGGCGATGGAATCGCCGTTGATCCCGAGAAGATTACAGCAGTTCGGGATTGGCCTGTTCCCAAGAATGTTGCAGAGATAAGGAGTTTTCTTGGACTCGCCGGTTACTACAGAAGATTTGTGGAGAACTTCGCTCGCGTAGCCGAGCCGTTAACCAAGCTCACACGAAAGGAGGTACCGTTTGTCTGGACGGATGGATGTGCATTGGCCTTCGAGACGTTGAAGCAGAAGTTGATAACCGCCCCGATCCTAACCGTACCGGATAATTCAGGAGGACTGGTGATTCACAGCGACGCATCTGGAAAAGGATTGGGATGTGTTTTAATGCAGAATGGGAAAGTCGTCGCTTACGCATCGAGACAACTGAAGACTCATGAGAAGAATTATCCGACTCATGACTTGGAGCTTGCGGCCGTGATCTTCGCCTTGAAGATTTGGAGACACTACCTTTTGGGCGAGAGAGTCGAAGTCTTTACAGATCACAAGAGTTTGAAGTATGTGTTCACTCAGAAGGAGTTGAACATGAGGCAACGCAGATGGTACTTAAGATCAAGGTCGTAGTCGGCCATCAGCTCCAACCATCAGCTCCAATCAAGCAGTATCTGCAAAACCCTCCAGTGCTGGCTGCTCCGGTCAAGGGGAAGCCTCTCATTCTTTATACAACCGCCCTCGAAGGTTCCTTAGGCGCATTATGGGCACAAGAGAACGACCAAGGGAAGGAGAGAGCTCTCTATTACTTAAGTTGAGTTCTCCTGGGGGAAGAAAGCAATTATTCTCCCATCGAAAAGCACTGCCTGGCATTGATCTTCGCAATAACGAAGCTCAGGCACTATGCGTTGGCGCATAAAGTTCCTTTCATATCGAAGGTGGATCCTCTCAAATATTTGACGTCAAAGACCATATTGACGGGACGGCTCGCTAAATGGGCCTTACTCTTGATGGAGTTCTCAATAACTTATCAGCCTCTTAAGGCAGTGAAAGGCCAGGCCATCGCCGACTTCCTCGCTGAACATCAGATACCGGCTGATTCTCCCTTGAATTGCGAACTGCCAGATGAACATGCGTTTGATGCGATCGACGGTGGTGGTACCCGGTGGGAACTTTATTTCGATGGAGCATCCTCCATGAAGAAGCGCAAACAAAGCACGCCAATAATCAAATTAAGGGTAGGCCTCATCTTCGTGACTCCACAAGGAGGGATAATGCGTTTTGCCTTCTCCTTAACAGAGCCGAGGACAAACAATGAAGCCGAGTATGAAGCTTTGATAGCAGGCCTCGAGATCGCCATCGACATGGGGATTGAGAATCTCCTCATATACGGAGACTCCTAGCTGGTCGTCAGTTAAGTAAATGGCGACTACCAAACGTGCAAACCAGAGTTGGTAAGATACGGCGAGAGAGTGCAGCAACAACTGACCCAAATTCCTTCCTACACCTTGGAAAGCATACCGCGTGCGGAAAATAGCAAAGCGGATGCATTAGCCAAGCTCGCTAAAGAACTGGCCGACGAGAACCTCGATGACATGAGGATCGTTGTGCAAAGCCGTCGGGTTCTTGCACCGGCAGAAATATCTCCGGAGTCATCCGAAGAAAAAGGAGCGACCGAGCAAATGGCTATGCAAATAAAAGACCAAGAAAAGGCTGAGGATTAGAGAGAAGTCTTTATAGACTACTTCAAATCCCGTCAAATGCCCGAAGATGCGTCTTCGAGACATCAGCTCATGAAGCGAGCCCTATCTTTCACCTTCGTCAATGATACTTTGTACAAGAGGTCATTTGATTCTCTGTGGTTAAGATGCCTGGGACCTGAAGAGGCAAAGAGAGTCGTCCAAGAAACTCACGACGGACTCTGCGGATCTCACCAAGCCGGGCCGAAGATGAAGTTGAAGATCAAACGAATGGGATACTACTGGCCCACGATGATACAAGACTGCCTCGAATACGCGAAGCAGTGCCACTCGTGCCAGATTCACGGGGACTTCATCCATCAGCATCAGAATCCGCTACATCCGACAGTGGCTAGCTGGCCATTCGAAATGTAGAGGACCGACATAATCGGCCCTATCGAACCAGCATCGTCCAGAGGACATCGGTTCATTTTGGTGATAACTGATTACTTCTCCAACTGGGCAGAAGCAATACCGCTGAGGGAAGTGAAGACGGAGAATATCCTCCATTTCTTCAAGACGCACGTTATTTATCGGTTTGGAACTCCGCGACGGATCATTTCCGATAACGGGCCAGTCTACAGAAGCCACAAGATTAGCCGCTTCGCACAACAGCACAACATAGACTGTAGATACTCCTCAGTTTATAATCCCCGAGCTAACGGTCTAGCGGAGGCTTTCAACAAGACCTTGACAAAGATCGTGAAGAAGACGGTGTCCCGAAATAAGAAGGACTGGCACGAGAGACTGCACGAAGCTCTCTGGGCATATCGAACTACGTTCAAGATGGACACAAACACAACGCCGTACGCGTTGGTATTCGGTACAAAAGCGGTACTCCCCCTCAAGATAGAGTTACCCTCTCTACGAGTGGCAGTTCATTACGAGCTAACGGACGAAGAGAATGCTCACCTTCGGCTTGAGGACCTCGATGCCCTTGATGAAACCCGGCTCATAGCGCAACAAAATCTGGAAGCTTATAAAGCAAAGATGACGCGCTCATATGAAAGATTGACCAGGCCGAGGACATTCTGCCAAGGCGAACTCGTGTTAGTGGTCAAAAGACCTATGATCCCAAATCGTGCTAAACGAGGGAAATTCGAGCCGAATTATGAAGGCCCGTACATTATAGACAAGGTCTACCATTGGGAGCCTATCTACTCATGGACATGCATGGTGAAAGACCTTTCAGGCCAATAAACGGTCACTTCCTGAAGAAGTACTACGCTTGACGAGTCACGGCCTAGGTCAATGATAGATGACGACGACTATGTCCGCTCGCTATCTTCCTAAGCCCAAACTCTATAAGTAGTAACCGACTTACTTTACAACGGACCGAAACGTCCTTAAACTAACAACGGACCGAGACGTCTTTAAACTAACAGCGAACCGAAACGTCCTTAAACTAATAACGGACCATTATGTCCCAAAAACTAGCTGTTGACCGAGATGTCGAGAAACTACGGCGGATTGCAGCATCCCAAAGCTGATACAAAAAAAGAGAATAAAAAAAAAGAAAACTGTACGTCCATAAGCAATATGGGCACGGATGAAAACCTGAAAGGGCTCCGTGAGTAAAAAAAAGCAGGGCTACCGGCGAGTCTTGTGAAAACCCGAAAGGTCGCAACCTCATTTGAACAAAAAAAAAGAAAGAATAAAAAAAAAGAGAAAACGGTATGTCCATAAGCAAAATGGGCACAGATGAAAACCCGAAAGGGCTCCGTGAGTAAAAACAGCAGGGCTACCGGCGAGTGTTTGTGAAAACCCGAAAGGGCGTAACCTCGTTAAAAGACACTTACAGGGTCCTCTCGACCTTGTGAGGAGAAATCACCTGCGTGAGATCCTTACGACTCACAAGGGAGCAACACACTTAGGGATCCCCACGATTCTTAAGGAGAAATTACACTTGCGAGATCCTCACGACTCGTAAGGAGAACTCTCTTATGGGACCCTCACGGCTCATAAGATTTGAAAGTCTTAAGTTACAGAGACCTGAACCTGTTCTTAAGCAACCCCCATAACCTCCGATACTGCCCTACAAGTGGCTCAATACTGACCCTTGTATATAATCCACGGGCGCGAATAAACATTTCCTTAACAAAGTCTCACCCGTGACTAGAGATATGTTCTCACGGTGAACAACCCTTTTGAGTCCTCTCAACTTATAAGGAGAAAACTCTCTTGTAAGATCCTTACGACTTACAGGAGAACATGCACTTAGGAATCCTCACGACTCCTAAGGAGAAAACACACCTACGAGATCCTCACGACTTGTAGGGAGAAATACCTTTGTGGGACCCTTACGGCTCATGAAGTCAAAAGTCTTAGTCGACAGAATCCTAACCATGTTTACTAAGCCACCTTTGTCCGACATCGACAGGGGCAAATGATGATCCGCTCCTGGAAATATCCCAGTTGTAGCGGTGCTGATGCCGAAATCGGTGTCTAATCCCAAGCTTGCGGCGAAAAGCTAGCGAGCCACACATGCATACGAAATAGCCGAAATGATGGGGCAACTTGCAGACAAAATCAGCAAGTAAAAATGTATGCATGCGAAATAGCCTAAATGATTGGGCAACTCGCAATAAAAAGCAGCGAGTAAAAATAAAACAAATAGCCGAAATGATTGGGCACCGCGAAAAATAGCCGAAATGATTGGGCAATCGCGACCCTCGCGATATAAAGCTGAAATGATAGAGCATCGCGGAAAGAAATAAAATAAAAATAAAAATGAAATTTATGCCCTACAGGTGATATTACATCAATCCCTGTATACAATCTAGGGGCGCAAACGAAGAAAGAATCACACTCCTCATCCCCAGGTTTCATCAGAAGAAGAAGCTAAACCTCGATAGGTCACAGATAGCCTGGAAACCATCTCAACATTCGTCTCAGCAGACATAACATCAAGCAAAGCGGAACAGCGGCAACTCCCAGTTCCGTGACTCAGCGGTGTACAGATGACCGAGAGTCAAATCCCAACTCCATGAAATGCGGATATAACCAACAAACAAAATTCCTGGTCACATGGAACACGGATAACATCATTTCTGACCCTGTGGAAAACGTCCAGAGCGGATCCTGGTCCTCGTAGAGCACGGCAGTGAACCCGTGTGAAGCATCCAGAGCGGAGTCTAGTCCTCGCCGAACACGGCAGTGAACCCGTGGGAAGCATCTAGAGCAAAATTCCTGGTCACGTGGAACGCGGATAACGTCACTTCTGACCCCGTGGAAAATGTCCAGAGCGGATCCTGGTCCTCGCAGAGCACGGCAGTGAACCCGTGTGAAGCATCCAGAGTGGAGCCTAGTCCTTGCCGAACACGGCAGTGAACCCGTGGGAAGCATCAAGAGCAAAATTCCTGGTCACGTGGAACGCGGATAACGTCACTTCTGACACCGTGGAAAACGTCCAGAGCAGATCCTGGTCCTCACAGAGCACGGCAGTGAACCCGTGTGAAGCATCCAGAGCGGAGCCCAGTCCTCGCCGAACACGGTAGTAAACCCATGGGAAGCATCTAAAGCAAAATACCTGGCTACGTGGAACGCGGATAACGTCACTTCTGATCCCGTGGAAAACGTCCAGAGCGGATCTTGGTCCTCGCAGAGCACGGCAGTGAACCCGTGTGAAGCATCCATAGTAGAGCCTACTCCTCGCCGAACACGGTAGTGAACCCGTGGGAAGCATCTAGAGCAAAATTCCTGGCTATATGGAATGCGGATAACGTCACTTCTGACCCCATGGAAAACGTCCAGAGCGGATCCTGGTCCTCGTAGAGCACGGCAGTGAACCCGTGTGAAGCATCCAGAATGGAGCCTAGTCCTCGCCAAACACGGCAGTGAACCTGTGGGAAGCATCCAGAGCAAACCTCGGACTGTGAGGTCCTTAAACTCATGGACTATGATGTCCTTAACCTCGACCGTGATGTCTTAAAACTAACAATCAACCCCAATGATTTTACACTAATTTTACCTTGGTTCAAGGGTACATCTCTTCACTCCTTTGATATTTGTCATTGCAATTCCTCAACGTCTTCAAAGAGGTGACGGGTCCCAACAACCACATGTTTCACGGACTGTGGAGTCCTTAAATCCACGGACTATGATGTCCTTAATCTCGACCGCGATGTCTTAAAAATAACATCGGACCGTGGAGTCCTTAAATCCACGGACTATGATGTCCTTAACCTCGACCGCGATGTCTTAAAACTAACATCGGACCGTGGAGTCCTTAAATCCACGGACTATGATGTCCTTAATCTCGACCGTGATGTCTTAAAACTAACATTGGACTGTGGAGTCCTTAAATCCACGGACTATGATGTCCTTAACCTCGACCGTAATGTCTTAAAACTAACATTGGACTGTGAGGTCCTTAAACTCATGGACTATGATGTCCTTAACCTCGACCGCGATGTCTTTAAACTACGGTATCCTATAAAAACGTCCAGAGCGGAGTCTGGTCCTCGCCAAACACGGCAGTGAACCCGTGAGAAGCATCCAGAGCAACCCCTGACTCCGTGAAATGCGGATAAGGACAACTTCACCCATCACTTGCGGGTGCTCACGACTCGTAAGGAAGAAAATTCTCTTGTGAGATCCTTACGAATCTCAAGAGAAAACGCCCTTGGGAATCCTCACGATTCTTAAGGAAAAGTTACACCTACGGGATCCTCTCGACCCATAGGGAGAAAATTCTTTATGAGACCCTCACGGCTCATGAAGTTGAAAAGTTTTAGGTGACAGATCTTAACCCTGTTTTCTAAGCCAGCATCACTCTACGAAGAATTCAAGACTGACAGTTATATACTTGCTAAAGTCACATGGCACACAACAGAGCAAGAAAGAAGAAAGCAGAGAAATGACACAAAATATTATGGAGAATGTGTATCTTTTATTCATAAATTCGATCGGGTACAAAATACATTGTATTAAAGAATAAAATAACAAATACATTTTATTCAAAATTACAAATGGTACAAAATTTTTATTGAGAGGAAAGCGCTTTCAGTAGTCCAATCAGCCGATCGCGCACTTCCCTCAGCCCCTCTTCCTGATCGGCTGCCGCGGCCAACTCCGCTTCGACCTGGGCTCGCTGCTGCAAGTAAGATGAGAGTTGTTCCTCGACGGCTCGCTGAGCTGCTTCACGATCTTGTGCATCACGCTCAGCGACATCGAGCTTCTGCTTCAATGTTAACCCATCAGAGATACGTTGCAGAAGGCCCTCGAAGATAACTTTCACCTGGGCAGCGTTCGCGTCGACCTCAGCACGCAGTCGAGCATACTCGCTTGAAGTTTTTTTGCATTCCCTTCGCTTTAAAACCATTTCTTGTTTAAGATGACGGAAGTAAGAAGCGCTCTGCTCGATCCATGCCGCCCGTTGAGTGCTCGTGGCCAGAATCTCAGGTGCCGGACGCTTAAGCTCAAGCTCATGCAAGCAAGCCTCGACCTCCCGGCAGCGATTAACCCAAGACTCAACGATGCCCTCACCATGAAAGTTCATGAGCGTCGACAGTATAGGGTTAATCTCTGCGGAAAAATCCGTGGCAGAAGTGGGAGCCTCTACGTCGAACTCCTCGATATACTCGCTTAGCATGCGTAGGCTGGTTGCAGCACCTTTGGATGATGGACGCCTTAAAAAGGGCCCGGCCGGTATTTTAATACGGGACTCGAACGGAGTTGGAGTCGATGTGATTGCTGCAAAATAGATCATAATCAGATGTCGGCTCAAGAAATAATGAAAACGAGCAAAAAGTAGAGTCTACTATACCGGCTGCAGCAGGGGGCAGAGCTGGGAGTACTGGTGGCGCAACGACAGCCTCGTCCCCTCCTTCGATTCGTAAGGCTACAAGCAATATAAAGAAGAGATTAGCAATAATGCGACTACCCATTAAAGGAGAGGACATCGTTTAGAGAAAACACTCACCGACACCAGCTGGCGGACTTGTCTCGGACAAGAAGGAGATGAGTGGGTGCAACACCTGGTACAGGCGGTCAAGAAGAACTCCTGCAAAAACGTGATGACTCGACGTCAGTACACGAATTATACGCCCGAGGGATAAGACTAATGGGTTACAAATCCATACCTTCCAGCATTTGCGACGGTGCGAGATAAGGCAGAGGAGTGGTCACTGTCAGAGCGGTAACTGACGGCGCTCCCTCGAGTAACGCGGCATCAGCACTAGCCGCACCTGCGTTAGAAGCAAGATAAGCCATGTCAGGAAGGATTACAGAATAAAAAGAAGGACGGTAACCCAGAATTTACCTGAAGAGTCGCCGGCTGGAGCCCTAATGAGGGCGTCACTTGATGCAATGGTTGCGTCTCCCTCCTCCATTGGGATGGTCTCACCTCTCGTTGCCTCATCGCCCGACTATACAGGAGCTGTCGTCACGCTCGCGATGCCAGGAGACGACGAGGAACCGTAAGCAGGGAGAGTGATGATCGGAGCGTTGCCCGACTCTTGAGAAAGAGCGGCCATCTCTTGCTCAGCGACCGTAGCAGCCGTCTCACCCGCTACCACCTCAGGCTCAGCGGTCGCAGCCGTCTCGTCCATCGCTGCCATAGGCTCGTCCGTAGCAGCCATTTCATCCACTGCTGCCTCAGGCTCAGACGTAGCAGCCGTCTCACCCGCCGCCCCCTCGAGCTCGGCATTGGCAGCAATCTCGGGCATGGCAGTCGTGACTGTCTCGTCAGCCACTAGCTCGGGCCCGGCAACTATGATTACATCGCCTGCCGTCGCCTCGGGTTCCGCAGCTACCTCCTCCACTACCCCCTCAGGCTCGGCGGTCGCCGCCACTCCTCCAGTAAGACTCAGCCCTGCAGGATAAGATATATAAGAACTGATAGTTTAAAACTTTGACAATAAAGGCTCAAAAAACACATTACCTGAGGCGGATTTACCGTTGGCCTCCCGAGCTGCACGTGCCGCCCGTCTATGAGCAGTAGACAAGGCGACCGGGAGCTCTTCTGAAGGAGTAGCAGCAGGAGTAACGACGCTTGAGCCTGCTCCCGCAGCCAAAGCAGCGCTACGCTCCCTTGCTGCGCGCCTCAGGCGCTTCCTTTCCTCCCGGGCCGTCATTACAGACCTTTTGGAAGCTTCCTTCAGCAAGGCGTCATCGTCCGCGTTCAGGGTTGCCTCCAGAGCCGTTAAGGCTTCCATCATCGGCTTTTTAAGTAGGGCTTCTTGCGGCAGTCCCGAAGAGGCCGGGACTTCGGTAGCTGGCTCGGGGAGAATTCCCGCATCGGCTTGCGAGGAAGGTCTTGTAGTCCCTACAATGAGACGAGGAAAGGGTTAGATTGGCTATAAAAAAGAGAATGAAGACTCAATGAGCCGAGACGTACCAATGCCCAATAGAGAGCGATTCCTCTCTTCCTCCTCGAAAGTCCTGAGGGAGGCCGCCAGAACCTCCTCAGTAATGAAGCCTGTTACAAAAAGAAGAATGTCAGTCAAGACATGACAATAAAATATAACGCAATGACAAAAGTTTGACTAATATTTACTTGATTGTGTGAGGGCGGCTATTTTCGCTTGGTGGCTCGCAAGTTGCGCAGAAGCAGCAATAGCGGCGTCAAGATCAGTGTCTTCTGACGCTACGAAGAAACCCTCATTAGTTCCATACTCACTTAGGCCTTCGGTAAGAGGGGCCTGAGGCTCTAAGCCGAGTACGGCATCAAGGGAAAGGACCGACTTCTTCTTCTTTCTTTGTACACGAGCGCCAGTCGCACCCAAAATCAGCTTACGCTTTGTGGGCACCTTGGGACGGCGGATCCCGATATTCGAGCCCACGCCAGATTCGGGCGAAACCACGTTTACCGTCTTCACGGGAGCACGGGGCGCTGAGGGCACGTCCACAGGATCACGGGGCAATCCATGCGTGGGGCTTAGCACACGTGGAGGCTCATCTCCAGCATCTCCTCTTAGTGGAGGAGGGACAGGGGTCCTTCGCTTTAAGGGGACGTTGCGATTGCTGGCGGGGGGCGCACCCTTGCGATCAAGCAGCAGCCGCTTCTCTTCCCTAATAACAGTGCCCATCGCGTACTAATACCAGGCCCCGTATACGTTGAGGGCCCTTGGAATGCAAGTCGGCTCGCTAATGAAGAAATGGGAGCCCGTATTTAGACGCATAAAGTGATGTAGTGCACTCCGTATCCCCTCTCTGGTGGCCGCAGGCTCTTCCAAAAACGCCTCCAGTGGGACCCCCTGGTTATAACTTAGTTGTTGGGTGAAACGATGGGGGTTGTACCTCATAAAAAGCGCCGCCTCATTCTTCCTGAACACGAGGAAGCCCGGCCGGATGGAGTATAGATGTAGAATCTCTCGGGCTTTCAATACGGAGGCCCCGTCCTTAAAATTATCACGTAACGCCAACACCGCCTTGGAGGTCTCCGGGCCGATTGTCAGGACCTTGTCCATGAAAGAAATACCCACTCCGACCGTGCGCGGACGAAGAAGCAGCCCCCTAGCCTCCCGCGGAGGCGGATTCAGGATAGAAGCGCTGATCAGCCGCATAACTCTCCGGAATCTGTACTTCTCATAAAACGAGGGTCTTTTATGAATACCAAATACCCCGAGCATGTGCATTTCCATCCACGAAGTAAAGTAGTGCATCGGGAAATTAGCGGGTTGCACCCCCGGTTCGGTTGCGTCCGCCGCCACGCTAAGACCATGGTATAGATGGGCCAACCCGACAATCCCGATGGCCAATTATATGCCAGCCACCATCCTATATGCTGGGTAGAACACGGACGGCCTCATATAGCGAGGGTGCATGGGGAGCGCGAACCAGCATAGCCATAGCCCCAGAAACGCGAGAAAGAAAGTCTACTCGTCGATGCCCGGAGCAGCGATTTCCGATAAAGGGATGATTGCAGCATCGGGGAGGTAAAAACCTTTTTGATCGGCTTCCAGTGCTGGTCGACAATCTAAGCCAAGGCCGAAGGGGTCGTCAAGCTTGGCAAATTTTTTACCCCGTTGCGATAGAATCTCCGGCCGAAGGAAGCGGGCGATGAAGTCTGCGAAACTAACTCCCCGGCCTCCCGATTCCAAGTAAAGACTTTCATACATATTCAGCACATTTACCAGACTCGAAAACTGGTGCTGAATAGCGTTCTCCGGCGTTAAGTCCATCACCAACGGCTTGGTGGCAAAAACATATTCGTCCGGAGGAAGTAGCTCCTCATAGTGCTCCCCCCTCACCGGCAGACCGGAAATCTCAGCAAATTCTTCCAGAGGGATGGAAACTTCCCTGTCCATCAGAAGAAAGGTATGGGTGGGGATGTTCCATTGCTCCATGAACGCCTTAACCCACCATGTCGGAGGAGCAGAATACTCGAACAGCGAGGCGTAAACTGCAGGGTATAGACCAATCTTCAGCAGATGCACCTTCTTCACTGACAAAATGTACCTGGCCCACTGCAGATACCCTGCCGAGTGTCGAGGGGTCAACCCGATGTTGTAGGGTTGTCCCCAAGGGCGCGACTCGCCCTGGCATATGCGCCGTCCTAAAATATCTACGGCTGCCGGCAGCTGTATGGGTATGGCAGCAATCGAGGGTTGAAGAAGACCCTCCGAAGTCCAGTTAACGACCTCTACGGCATAGCTCACCGGAGGTATATCCGCGTACGAAATCGACGAGATCAGATCCGATGGCGTCGCACAAGAGAAGCTTCGGTGACCTTTAATTATTTGGTCGTACCACCTACCCCACAAGTGAAGGCGTTTGTACTCCGGGTCATAATCCTTAATAAGAGCAAGAACCTCCCGGTCCACCGGTGCCTCAGGGAATCCTCCCTCTGAGCGGAAAAACGGGAACGAAAGATCAGAAGACATGTCGCCTGCGAAAAAGAAAAGAATTCAATTATCAGTACTATAATTTAATCTTAAAATTCTGAGCGACACTTTAAAATTTGTACTACACTTCAATGCAGTGGAAAGGGGACCAAAGGTGGACCCACAAAATCCAGATGACAATGTATCAATTAATAAGACAGCCTCATCATTGGATGAAACTGTCAATTAATGAGGAAATCCTCAAAGAATGTTCTCATTAAATGAGAAATCCCTCGAGACAAGGAGAAAATCTCTTTTTCAGAGCAAAGCTCTGTAACAGAGTGACACTTTTCAAACTCTGGTCACGAGGGAATAAAATTTCTTAAAGAGCTTAGCTCTGTAATCATGATGGAAAAATCCATCAAAGTTAATGAAAATTAATTCTTAAGAAATAAAATTCTGGGATCTTAAAGATCCATGAAAAAACTCTTAAGAGTTCTTCATCAAAAGGTCAAAAGATCTATATTGTCAAAAGAGCAGAGCTCTGACCCATGGGCTAAGAAACCCTAAGGAAAGATCTATTTAGATCTATTGGTTCTTGAGAGCAAAGCTCTGTTTATAAAACCCTAAAGGGGTTTTCTTTAGATCAAAAGATCTATAAGAGTAAGGCTCTGTTAATGGGTAAAACCCCTAAGTTATTAAAATTAATTTAATTTAATTTAATTTTTACCTAAAATTTTCTAGAGTTTTAACTCTTGAAGTTCTTGGAAATGAGAGCAAGGCTCTGAGATAAAAAATCTTGAAGCTGATAATTATCTGAGGACCAAGGGTCCTATTTATAGGCGCTGAAGCGCCTCCTCAACTTCTGAGTTGATCCAATGGCTCAGATATTGTCACCGCTGTACTCACGTGTGCGCCACGTTAGTGCAACGGTGGGGGGGAATTTGTTTCCCCCAATCAGAGCAAAGCTCTGTTTTGAATTTCAAAATTCAAAAATTGAAGCAACGCTTCAGATCTCTTGTGCAGCGCGCTGCGCGCCACGTGTTAAAAGCAGACACGCCAGCGCCAGGAGCGCTGCGCCCAAGGCAGCGCACCCCCAATCGGAGCAAAACTCTATTTCAAAATTCAAATTTTAAAACTGAAGCAACGCTTCAGATCCCTTGCACTCTGCGCTGCGCGCCACGTGTCGAACGCAGGCGCGCTAGCGCAGCTGTGCTGCGCGCCGCGTGTCAAACGCAGGTGCGCCAGCGCCAATTGCGCCAGCGCTGGAATTTAAAGAATTCCCCACCGTTAGATCAAAAGAATTATAATAATAATAAATTATTAATTAATCAGAACTAAAATTCTGTTCTAGAAAGATCTTTCCAATCTTATTAAAATAAGAAGATTATCTTCTGTAAAACAGAAGCCCTAGGATTAAAGATCCAACAGTGGGGAAATATCCCCAAATCAATCAGAGAAAGATCTCTTCAACTAACTTAACAAATCAATTGGCCCTATATAAAGGCCCCGAGACTTCAAGTCTCATATAGAAAAAATCCTCTGTAAACTTTTGAGAAGAGAACTCAAAAAGAAAAAAAAAAAGGCAAGCTTTTGAAGAAAGAAGATCATTTTCTTCATTTTTAAAGGTAAAGAATCATATTCTTGAAGAACAGAGATGAAATCATCCCATTAAAAAAGAAGAATCATCTTCTTAAAAGATCAGAGATCTAAGATCAAGATCAAGATCTTTAATAGAGAAGAAAAAGATCAAGAAAGATCTAATCATAAAAGATTAAAAGAAGTAATTTACTTCATTAACAGATCTTTTGATCTATAAAGGCATAGCCTTTTGATAAGAACAAGGACTTCGGTTCTTGGATCTTGAGGCAAGGTCTCCTTTGAAGAACAAAAACTTGTTCTTTGATCTTAAATTAATCAAAATGCGCTCTGTGCTATTGGACAGTGCCTTGCACTCTTGAATTGCGCCTTTGCGCTTATTGGACTGGCGCACAGCGCCAAAGTGCGCCATATGTCAACCACAGAACCGTTTGCGCTTTGCGCTTCTAAAAATAGCGCACTGCGCTCTTGGACTGGCGCACTGCGCCAGAACGCGCCACGTGTCACTCACTGGCGCACCCATAAATTAGCGCAGCGCACTTATAAAGCGCAGTGCGCTAACAGACTTGCGCTTAGCACTGAGCGTGACACGTGTCACCTTTGCATGCGCTAGCGCAATGCGCTCTTTGATTGGCGCAAGGCGCCTGACAAGCCACGTGGCGCACTATCAGACCACTATTTTGCCCCTGATAAATGCTATGCATTTAATTACATCCAATTTCAGAGCCCAATGCTATGCATTATTAAAAGGGCAGATCCCAAATAAAGGCCTAACAGGCCAAACATGAATAAAATGTTAAACATTTTTAACTGGACTTAGCCCAATTTTGGCCATAAGTCCTCAATATAAATTGAACTGAGCACAACTGCTCTTCCAATCAATTTACACCCGGTTCGAGGGTACATCTCTTTACTCCTCTGACATCCGTCGTTGTAATCCTTCAACGTCGTCAGAGAGGTGACGGGTCCCGACGACCACACATTGCTACGGACTGTGGGGTCCTTAAACTCATGGACTATGACGTCCTTAACCTCGACCGTGGTGTCTTAAAACTAATACCGGACTGTGAGGTCCTTAAACTCACGGACTATGATGTCCTTAACTTTGACCGCGATGTCTTAAAACTAATATCGGACCGCAATGTCCTTAAACTAATTATCGACCGCAACGTCAGTAAACTAAACAATAGAGCCTAATTGCTCTCTTGTCGGATCTAAACGATCTCGTTAAGTCGATCTTAGTCTAGAATTAGACTAACGTGTCCTTAACAAACGTTTAAGTTGATCTTAGCCTCAAATAAGGCTAACGTATCCTTAAACACAACCCCCCCAAACCCAAATCTAAGAAAGATACGGATTTGGACTAGTCCACGTCCTACGGACGACAACACAAATTAGTCTTCGTATACAATCCACGGGCAACCAAACACAAAACAAACACCCACGACACGAAGTGACCATATGGAAAAGGAGAAAGTTGTTACCGCGATGCGGTAGCTTAATTAACTGCAGGGGCTTGCGCCTGCAGGAAAGAGCGTCCCCACAATCAAAAACCCCTCAAGCGAGGAGGAATCTGACGAAGTCTGCTACATCGGCCGCATCCGTTTAAACCTTCGATACATGGTGCCATAAATCAACTTGGCATCTTCGGAGAGGTGGACGGATAGCACCAATTAGCATCTGTCCCCAGATTCAGGCAAGACATCCAGTCTTCCCGGCTTCCGGCGGTAAACACCGGATATCATCAGGTCCGAGTTAAAACAGAAGATATTTGCAAGACGGCGTTTCGAACTCGGTATGGACATTACGAGTACTTAGTGATGCCCTTCGGAGTAACGAATGCACCGGCGATATTTATGGACTTGATGAACCGAATCTTTTCGCCATTCTTGGACCAGTTTATTATGGTGTTTATTGATGATATTCTGGTCTACTCGAAGAGTATTGAAGAGCACGCAGAATATTTGAAGATCGCACTGTAGACGTTGAGGAAAGAAAAATTATATGCGAAGATGAGCAAGTGCGAGTTTTGGCTTGAAGAGGTGAAGTTTTTGGGACATGTCGTGTCTGGAGATGGAATCGCCGTTGATCCCGAAAAGATTGCAGCAGATAGAGATTGGCCGATTCTGAAGAATGTTGCGGAGATAAGAAGCTTTCTTGGATTCGCCGGGTATTACAGATGGTTCGTAGAGAAATTTGCTCGTCTGGCGGAGCCATTAACCAAGCTTACGCGCAAGGAGGTACCATTTGTGTGGACGGATAAGTGTGCGTCAGCTTTTGAGGCGTTGAAGCAGAGATTGATAACCGCTCATATTCTGACCGTGCCAGAAAGTTCCGGAGGATTGGTGATTCACAGCGACACATCTGGGAAAGGATTGGGATGTGTTTTGATGCAGCATGGGAAGGTTATAGCGTACGCATCGAGACAGTTGAAGACCCATGAGAAGAATTACCCAACTCATAACTTGGAGCTTGCAGCTGTGATCTTCGCTTTGAAGATTTGGAGACACTACCTTTTGGGTGAAAGGGTCGATGTTTTCACCGATCATAAAAGCTTGAAGTATATGTTCACGCAGAAGGAGCTTAATATGAGGTAGCGTAGATGGTTGGAACTGATAGCTGACTACGATCTTGATCTTAAGTACCATCCGGGAAAAATTAATGTTGTGCCAGATGCGCTTAGTCGGTTGCCAGCAATTCAGATGTTGACTGCACAGAAAGAACTTATTGAAGACTTTCGAAGATTTGATTTGGAGATTATGCTACCGCATTCTTCGGGACAGTTGATGCAGCTGCAGGTACAGTCGTCGTTGATCGAGAATATTAAAGCAGCGCAATTGCAGGACCCTAAATTGCAAAAGTTTCGAGAACAGGTTGAAGCTGGACTTCGAACGGACTTATTGATTCATGAAAATGGTTCGTTGCGTTATGGTAGCCGTTTGTGTGTGTCAAAGGGAGATATCCTCGAAGAACTTATGAAGGAAGTGCACAGTTCAGCATATTCCGTACATCCAGGAGGTACGAAGATGTACCGAGATATACGACAGCATTTCTGGTGGGAAGGCATGAAACGGGAGATTGCCCGCTTTGTGGCAAAGTGCTTGGTGTGTCAGCAAGTCAAGGCTGAACATCAAAGAGGTGCTGGTTTATTGCAACCACTTCCGATTCCTCAGTGGAAGTAGGAACGTATAACCATGGATTTCATGACGGCTCTACCGCGGAGTCCAAAAGGCAACAATGCAGTTTAGGTGATTGTTGATCGATTGACCAAGGAAGCTCATTTCATCCCTTTTCGAGTTGGTCAATCAATAGAAACTTTGGCAGAGCGGTACATGTAAAAGATTGTAAGATTGCATGGTGTACCAGTGAGCATCGTGTCTGACCATGACACTCGTTTCTTATCACACTTTTGGAGGAGTTTACAGGAAAGTTTGGGGACTCATTTGAAATTTAGCACCGCTTATCATCCTCAAACAGATGGCCAGTCGGAGAGAACGATCCAAACTCTTGAAGACATGTTGAGAGCTTGTATGTTAGACTTCAAGGGTTCATGGGAGGATCATCTACATTTGGTGGAGTTTTCTTACAATAACAGTTCCCAGGCGACTATTCAGATGGCTTCATTCGAAGCTTTATATGGTCGCAAGTGTCGTTCACCTGTTTGTTGGGACGATTTTAGTGAACGAAGATTGTTGGGACCGGATTTAGTCGTGCAAACAGTTGAGAAGGTTAACACTATTCGGAATCATATGAAAGCAGCATAAGACCGACAAAAGAGTTGGACAGATATATCGAGAAGACCTCTAAAGTTCGCCGTTGGTGATTTGGTATTCTTGAAGATATCACCGACTAGAGGGGTGATTCGTTTTGGAAGTCGAGGAAAGCTTAGTCCTCGATTCGTTGGACCTTTTGAGATTTTGGAGCGTATTGGAGAAGTGGCGTATCGTTTGGCGTTACCGCAATCCTTGGCGAATGTTCATGACGTGTTTCACGTATCTCAACTCCGTAAATATGTTCGAGATGAAACACACGTGCTGGATCATTCGGAGCTGACCGTCCGTGAAGATTTGACTTTTGAGGAGCGACCTATGTCGATTGTAGATCGTAGGGAAAAGGTTCTCAAGAACAAAATTATCCCTCCTGTACTTGTTTCTTGGGGTAATCGCTCACATGGAGAATCAACTTGGGAACGAGAAGATGAAATCCGGCAGAAGTTTCCACATCTATTCTTATAGTATGATTGATTGTTTATCCTTTCTTGTTCTTGGAATTTCAAGGACGAAATTCTTTTTGTAGTTGGGTATAATGTAACAACCGAGTTCAGTTATACCAATTTTGTTCCGTATTTATTATCTATGGTATTTTATTGATTTATCTTGTTTGGGTGCGAATGGTAGTTTACTTTTACATTGCATTCGACCTGACCCGCTTGCTTGAACTGGTCGATTCATATTTGTAGACTACCCTGACTTGTTAAATAGATACGTGCATTTAATGTGGACTGCATATTTATTTTTCATCTAGCATCGCACACTTTATCATGTAACATTTTAGATCACGTAAAATAAATTAAAATTGTGTTTTATAGCCTGCATGATACCCCTAACCCTGTGGTGGCGTCCGCACATCGTGTTCTCATCCCGTTCAGTGAAACGGACGTGTTTGGATAGCTACGCGCACGTACGTGCGTCCGTTCTTGGGGGTATGCATTTTTGTTACCTAATCTTTCATTTTTAAATTTGGAAGTTGCATATAATTTTCGTGTTTTCAATCTGAAATTTTAGACCCGACCCGGGCGCATTTTGAAATATTTTTGTATCCGTCTAAATTCAAATTTATTAATTTGTTTTTTGTATTTAAAATTTTTCCTTTAAAATTTTCGTAACTGAACAAATCCTGTTAGTTTTATAAAATATAAAATATAAAATCTTTTTAAATTTTTTTAACCAATTTCCTTTCCCCCACGAGCCAATGAAATTCCTTTTCTATGATGGGCCCCAACACCGAGCTATCTCTCTCTATCTTCTCTCTTCCTCTCTCCTCAGATAATCCAATTTTATCTCTCCTCCCCCCTCTCTCTCCTCTCGATCTCTCTCTTCTCTCTCTCATCTCGCTACTCTCTCTCTTCTCTCTCTCTCTCTCTCAGAATCTCTCTCTCTCACCTATCGCTAATTTTCTCTCTCTCCCTCTCTGTATATATATTCCTTTCTTCCTTCTTTCTTTTTTTAAAAAAAAACAAACCCATAATCTAAAAACCCTAGCCGCCGTCTCCCCTTTGCCGTCGACCAAAACACCACGACGCCTCCCCGACCTCGTCGCCTCCTCACCCTCATCACCTTCACCTCCACTCTCTCCTTCCCCGAGCACCCTGCACGCGCAGCCGAGCACAACCGAGCACCCTGCATACGCGACCTTGCCGGAGTTGATCGCCGCCGCCGATCTCGCCCTCGTTCCCAGGTCATCTTAAACCCTAGTGAGCTCTGCACATCCTCTCCTCTCCTTCTTTTCTTCTTCCTTTCTTTTCTTTTCTTTCTTCCGTTTCTTTTCTTGATGGCCGCTATCCTCTGCAGGTATCTCGCCGGAGCTCCATCGACGCCATCGACACCTCACGACTTCCTTCTAAACCACAGTGAGTCTCCTCCCTCCTCTCCTTCCTCCTTCCATTCTTCTCTTTTCTTTTTCCATGCATCTTTTCCATTAAAGTATGTTTACTGTTTTCTTGGTTTGCTAGAATCCGTCCGTGCCGTCGACGATCCCGACGACCCAGCAAGCTTATCTGACCCGTGTGATCCCCTTCTGCGTTGTTTGGATCCGTTCCGTGTACCGTGCGCGCGTCGCGACTTTTCCCGCCGACGTGTGACGTTCCGTATACCTGTTTCTTGATCTGTCGAGGCAAGTAAAACTTACTACATGCTATCTATATTATTTTATACCTATTTAATTGCATAGTAAACCTGTAGATTATATATAATGCCACACGTTCCTTTTTCCATTTCGATGTTCCATATATCATTTTAGACCTAGAACTTGAAACATATCATGTTGCATTTTGATTTACTATACATAGTACCCACATCCGTGTTTAAATCACTTAATAATTATCTGCATAGCCCATAGTACCTTTAAATAGTTTCTACCCTATCGGACACCCGTTTGCATCCATTTAACCTATTTTATATATAATTGCATCCCTAGATCATTTAACCCATAATAACGAGATTTTAACATTCCATATTTGTTTAAGTGTATTTTACTTAATGTTGGAACCATAACCCTAACTCTAATCGATAACCGGGCATCCATATATTTTAATCCGTACCTATTTGCATACCACATTACAATGTTCCATTTTATTGTTCCATTACTACCCCATTCTTGTTTTGTATGCCCCTGCTTATTTTAGTTTGATTATGAGCATCCACATGACATTTTGTGCACCCCTGACATGATTTGTTACACCTACTACTTGACACGATATGGTACGGTGCGCCTCTTGACATGACATGATACCTATATACTACCTGACTTAACTTGAGGTACCATGGCTTTCTCTGTTACCTGATCCTGTTACTAATGCCAACAAACCTGACGTGTTGTCCCTACGGACATTTCTGTTGTCTATCCAGACAAACCTTTACCTGCTGATCCTGTGTTGGCATTAGCTCCAGATTTATCAATACCTGACTTGAACATATATAACTTGGGGGTATGGGGAAATCAATGATGAAACCTTACTTGTAACTCGACAGTTCAATACCTTTACTGATCAGTTTTAGAGGCTAGACCAGCCTTGGGATGATGCTGCTGACACCATCCATCGTTACCCACTACCTTTTTAGAGGCTAGGCCAGCCTTGGGATGATGTTGTTGACATCATTCATCGTTACCCCTTTTCCTTTTAGTGCCTAGCGGCATGTCTCGGTTTCAGCGCGAGAATCTTCACCGTGATCCCAGGCACGCACGGGATACTATTGAGTTACATCGATGATTCATCAAATTGATTTCAAATACTTGAGAGTAGTTAACACAGTAGACCAGTTTTAGATTACTCACTGCACACTACCCTTCACTGTTCTAATTTATATTGCCGTTACACCTGTTTTACCATTTATGATCATACCTGCATGTCTTGCTACCCTGTTTATATATTATTGCTTGATGTTATGACGCGCTGACATCTGGGTTTTACATGGCCCATATTCCTTACCTTTGCCGCAGTCCGAGCAGGAGTATTTCAGTCAGCAGGCTGAGCAGTGAGGACTTGCTAGTAGTTAGTTCATTTTACTTTCGGTATTTTCTTTCCTGATGTGAGCCCGCATTATGGGACGTACATTCCAGTTTATTCTTGTATTGGATCTTTTGCTTCCGCATTATTTTATTCTTGACTTGTTTATTCTGGCTTATGGACATGTGTTAGATAGTTTATTATTGTTCTTGATATCTCTACAGCCGTAATGTGACTGTGGAAGGATATTTCCTATCCACAGGTGGCATGGTTGGCTATGTCACGTGCCTATCTTAGCATACTCTGGGAAGCGGGGCATGACACTAACGTAGTTATTTGTAGTTTGGTACAGAATGTATCAGTGTTTACGAGAGGAGTCCAACTATCCCGTGGACTATGGGAAACGAAAAGTACAATAGCCCGTCAATATCCACGGGACAACGGCATGGATGTACGGTAAGTATCTTTTAGTGTCCTTCATCATGCCACTTATAATACATTTCGTACCAATCTACCCTGTTAAAACCCCGTAATATATATATGGTATGGATTGTAGTTATCAGAATTGCTGAGACCATGGATATAAGTTGTTCATATAAACAGTTTCAGGATGTATCAAGTAAGCATATAATCAAGTCAAGATATAGTCATGGTTCGGTCAAGTCAAGTCATGTTAATATTGATCTTATTCTGGTATTCAGGTTCAAGTTCAAGTAGTCATGTTTGGTATATTGGATTCATGTTAAATTGGATTCATGTTTGGATTGGACTCAGATTGATTTGGAGTCAGCCTTGAGTCAGACTCTTTAAAACTGATTTGGATCCTGATTAGGTTTAGGAGTTATCGGTAACTGCTGCATATTGACAGCAGGATTTGTGTCTTTTTCCAAGACAATTACCATTGATAACTCCGTTAAGTTTTTTTTCTACCTTAAATAGGCAAGCACTCACTTTCTCCGGCTCCCCAAGGCTCAAGAAAATCGATCCCGCTTAAACCCATATTTACCAAAGTCCTTAAATGTAATTTATATAACTCGAAGGGGTTTTATGAAAAATATTTTATATACTTTCAAAATAAATATCGAATAATTATTTATCATATTTAGGGTTTTCATGGATGTAACTTTTAAGATTTGAGATATTTTAGTGGATATTAACTTAGCTTGAATAGTTCATGGTATTTAGGCGTAAGACTTGTCTTGTATTGATACTTGATTGTATTTTAGTGAAACTTGTCATTCTTTTATCTTTTTAGAAAACATGGAATTTTATTATATCTTGAAAATATGTGGTTTGATAATATTTATATAATTATAAAAATTAATTTTATTATTAACTAAAAAATCTCGTTTTTCTTAAAAATCGTATTAAAAATTCTTTCGAGACCGGATGCTCCGTGAGGAGGTCTGCATCTCGCTCTACTAGCCCGAGAATGTGCGATAATCCGCACTATCCAATAGCAGATTCCCTAAAATGGGCTGTAGAGGCATACGCAAAGAGTTTAATAATACTATTTAAAAGGAACCGGGTTTTTATAGTTCAAGGTATTTAAGTGAAATATTGTATTTGCCACGAAATATGTTTCAAAGAAAAATCGTGCTATGTCAATATGTGTGTATGTGAGGGGTAGGTCATTATCTCGTGAAGTTTCTAAAGGTATGGTAGTCACAACATATTAAAAAGTGATATATAAAGTTCATGGTATTTTAACGAAAAAGTTAAATTAAAGTTATTTTTCATGAAATTATAGGTTACCAATTATTCTAAATATTTATACTAATGTTACAAGTATTGTGTAAAAGTTGTATGAACAATAGGTAAGAAAAATGGTGAGTTTTTAGGGGTTTAGAAGATCATCATCGGTATTGACTCCACTTACCAATGTTTGTTTTAAAGAGAGATTTCAAAGAGGAAAAAGAGAGATTGGGAGGGACTTACTAGCTAGAAGGAGGGAGGGGAGGTAGAAAAATAGGGTGGTAGCCTTCATGGCGTCGTGAGGTCGCCGGAACTTGTGTAGATCCTCACCGGAAGTCGTTCTTGGGCTAACTCCACTTCAACTCCACTTGTACTTAGAAAAATTTGATATTTTTGACTAGAATTTTCAGAATGAGGAGGGGCTAGGGTATGGGTTGTATTTATAGTGTGGAACTAGAGTTTTGGAATTGAAAGAATGAATTAAAATATATTAAAAATTGGATTAATGGATGAAATTGAAGTCTCTGTTAATTTGCAGAGAAAACAAACTGTACAGGGGTAATGGTGGTAGGCCAAAGGTCTTGTGTGCAAGACACGGGCACCATTGCCTACGGTTGGACCGTCGGCACCGGCCCCATATCCGATCTCGCCGACCACGTGGTGGGGTTGGGGGGTTGGATTAAAGCCACATGTCCATATCGCTGTTAACTCTAATTTGCACATGTTTAATTTTCCCGACTTTTCATTTTTAAGTGTATTGCACGTGTAAATTTTTGGGCTTCTAAAAATTTTAAAAGAAAAATTAGTAAAAAATGATGTGTGGCTGATGGGATTCGAACATAGGGGCTATGTCACAGCAGTGCAAGGTTTTACCAATAAGCTACAAGCTATTTCTTGCTGTTCTTAAGCAAAAATAACTTTTAAATTTCAGTCAGGCTTGCAAACTCCATTCTGTACATTAACTAAAAAAAATTCGTATAGTAAAATTAGAGTCATTACACGGACAGAGAATTTTCTCTAACGCGATCTTATTATGTGCGCGTACAAATTCAATGAAAGCAGCAACTTCTACGACAAACTTAGATTGCATGCGTTGTTGTCAATCCACGTACATCCAGTCCTTAATTATGGTGTACTCATGGGCCATGTTAGACCGTATAACATATAAATTATAGGTTATGGTAACTATATTGAGAAATCTAAGAACGAGATGATTACTGACAAAGAAGAAAATCCGTAGAGGCAAGTTTGTCGTTGAATAGAATAAATTATCGATTAACAAAATTAGATTTGAAGATACCCAAATATGAGTTGTATTCTGTGTATGTGTATTTCAATTTATTATTTCGCTTAGGTGTAGAGTTGTTAGTGTGTATGTGTTTTGTGTATGCGTTTGTTGTGTATTCGTGTTGTATGTGTGTGTTTCGGCTGTCGGGGGTAAGGCTTCTATCCCATTAAGAATGTATAGAGCAGACACCCATTCACTTGTGCTTTCATCCGATTCAAGTAAATTTCGGCAGCACCTCCCCGCTGTTCTCCGAGTACACTGTAATAGAATAGATAATCATTTCAATGCTATGAAACAACGTTGAAATGAACATCTAATCTATCTTTGTACACGGAGAACCAGCGGAAAAATACCGACGAAATAACTCGAAACGAATGAAAACACAAGTGAATGCAAGTGTTTTCTTTATACATTTCTAAGTTGTCCACACTGAACAAATCTAATGAAAACACAAGTGAATGCAAGTGTTTTCTTTATACATTTCTAAGTTGTCCATACTGAACAAATCTATCGGTTATCATACGATTAAATCTTCTCGTCACATAGACTATACGACGGTTATTAGCACCGAAATATACCGTCCGATATTTAACAACTTTCGTATAGTTTTATACTACGACGAATATCGAATGTAAGTTAACCTGTAGACGGGGACTAAGTCACGCTTTGATTTTCACATATGAGTATGGATGAAAGTATGAAAGTTTCATATTATCATCGATTACCATATATTGGTTTTAACTTAAATATTTAACTTGAATAGATTTTACGTTTACGTTTCGTTTTTAAGGGTTTGAAGTTTTTAGTTTAGGGTAAAATTTTCTTACGTTTACGATAAAATTTTACGTTTACGTTATCATTGAGTATCCTACTGAAGAAACTGGTGTACCCTAAACCCTAACCCTAATTAATCCAAATTAACCTAATTAACCCTAATAATCACCCTAACTCAAATTATCCCTAATTAATCCAAAATTAAGTTAATTAAACCAAATTAACCTTAATCAACACCCTAACCCAAATTAACCTTATTTTACTTAATTAACCCTAACCCTAATCATCACCCAAACCCTAACCCAAACCAAAATTAACCCTAATTAATCTAATTAAGCTTAATCCTAATCATCACCAACCCTATTTTACCTAATTAACCCAGATTAACCCTAACCTTAATAATCATCCAAACCCTAACCCTAATTAACCCTAACCCAATCCAAAATTATCCCTAATTAATCTAATTAACCCTAATCCTAACCATCACCAACCTTATTTTACCTAATTAACCTAAATTAATCCTAACCCTAATCATCACCCAAACCCTAACCCTATTTTACCTAATTAACCCAAATTAACCATAACCCTAACCTTAACCCTAACCCTAACCTAAATTAACCCCTAATTAACCCGCCCTATAATCCTAACCCTAACCCTAACCCTAACCCTAAAATCAACAACACCACCAAAAATAACAAAATTATAAATTAAATTCCTAATTAATTTACAAAAATAAAAAACATGGCTAATTAGGAAAATTCAATTTCAAATTATATATATAAATTCACCTCTGCCAAAGACCGGCCGGCGGTAAAGAGCTCGAGGAGGTAGAGAGCAAGAGCTCAACGAGGTGGAGGAGGCCGGGAAGATGGAGCTCGAAGAGGTGGAGGCAGCGATGAAGACCTCGATGTCGATTGACGGCGACGAGGAACTCCATGATGATCTCGATCGACGGCGATGGAGGAGGAAGTCACCGACGAGCTTGATCGGTGACAAGAAAGTCGATGACGAGGGGCGAGGAAGTCGACGAGGAGATCGACGAGGCACGGAAGAGATAAGGTTGGTGGAAAATTTTGGGGGACGTTGGGAAATTACTTATCTTTATTTTTTTTAAATAACCCTTTATTGTCCCTACGGTTCAATCCATAGGGTTTTCTTTTGCGGCACTGTAGGATCAAATAAAGAGATTATATTTTAATATTTATTAATTTATTTATACCCCTACGGTAGGCACCGTAGGAACAAATAACACCCTTACAGGGTAAATCGTATGGGCAATAAAAAGTTGCCTCTATGAATTCCTCTATCCGTAGTGGCAACCCCTCATTGTAGTAGTGTAAATAGCTGCAAAAGGAACAGTTTGCTTCAGGCAGCTAACAATTGATACAAATCTTTGTTTAAAGATTGTCCTTTCAAATTGCAGCAACTTTGATTTTCGTCTTTCGTTACCACGTCGAATGTCTCAATTAGGTTTGACGTTGTATGAAAGGTCATGACTTGTTCCTCGATCAACCAACATTTCATGATAAGGGGTTTGGAGTAGCCCATTAATGAGGCTTGGAGTAGCCTATGGAAGAGACCTGGGATCGAACTTGGGGTCTCCCATTTATGAGTGGATGGCTAATTTATTCCACCTATTATCTAATTTTTGATGGGCAATAGGAGTTTATTGGGGGAAACCCGGTCAATAACACGGTCCACAATCCATATACAACCTTTCTTTGTTCGGAAGGTTAAATGAACAGAATATCCAAAGTTGGTAACAAGGGCGTCTCGTTGTTTTACACTGTTTCAAGTCTGCAGGTCGCGGGCTGTGGCTCAGACATTTTATATATTATGCCATTTTCTTACAGTATAATATATGTGAAAGCATATTGAGAATATTATAGGAAGATATCATCTAGCATTATTTCTTAATTAGAGAAAGTGCTTATAGTGCTAATGTTCCTCATTAAAAATCTCATATATACAAACGCAAGCCATTACACATCTCATCACAAAATCAACCCTAATCATTTGAATAGGCCCCCACATTCACCATCTTATCTTTTTTCAAAATTATTTGCAAAAAAAAAAATTAATTAATTAATTTTTCGCAATGTGCCTACACGCCTTGCACGACACGTGCGCCCCACCCGAGCACGTGACCCGCACGTCACCGCCACAGAGACCCTTATCCCCCGCCTCGCGCCCCCCAAGCGGTCCCCACGCTCTGGCAGTTGCGGAGCCGCCACGTGTCGTTTACGATGTGTGAACGCCGCCGTGGGGACCACAGAGAGACCCGGGCCCGACACGAGTCTTCCACCACGTCATCGCCGCGGGGATGAGGTGGACAGCATGACGGCGGTGGTCTTGGGTCGCGTGGGGCCCACGCGAGACTCGGGACGGTGGGTCAAAGTCTTCGCAGTCAACGGGTGATTTTTTGTGGATAAGACCTCGTGGCAAATGTTGTGTACGTATACTGTGGTATATTTTCTTAAAGGAGCTGTATTTTACATTTAAATGCTATTTTTTAAAACTATTTTTTGTGGGCAGAGATGTCAAGTGGAAAGGGCTACGCATCAGTACTGCATTGTGTTGATTAGTGCTAGATTAATTGCTCCACACATGCATCTATTATTCACTAAGTCAAAATATTATTTTTGGATAGAAATTAAATTGCAGTATTAATAACCATCTTCTTTGAATTGGGGAGCCTAGAAAATTCTGATTGTCAAACACCTCTTGTCTGTAAATTATTTATATTATTTTAATCAAGGCAAATGTTAGTATGCAGATAAAATGTTGTTATGATATGATCGGACGTCAGGATAAGAACTTCACATAGACGAGACATGCAATTGGTTCCAAAAAATACCGAAACGCCCCAAAGAGAGAAGACAATCATGTTTATTTAGAAAAAGGATGGAACTACCAAAAGGTTAATTTTTTTTATTAGAAGAGAATTCAATAGGCCATATTTTACAACTTTTTAACTCAAATTAATATTCAAACTTTATGAAGGTGATTGATCAACATAGAATTGTTCATATCAAGAATAATTTATTTAAAATCTTTAACCTCTCAGGTTCAACATCTAATCACTCACCAAGCGAACTATAATTTTTCTTCTCTAATCTTATAGCTTGAAAGAATATATAGTACATGATCTAAAAGAGGAATAAAGCCAATAGAGAAGCTCAAAATGCTCTTAAAGATTTCCATTTTCATATGTACAACCTCTCAAGATATTGCCTTCAACACTTAGAAAGCATTAATTTCCAACAAGAAACAACTCTAAGGAAATGTAAATGTCACCATGCCATTCTAAGTATTAACATATGATGCAGTACATATATATTAATTTGTCCATATGCAACCAATGATTAAGGAGATTCAAAGATATGGGCATTCTTTTGGCCAACATTGGTAGCAATCTATGGGAGCCACATGATGTTCTTATGGATATCTAGAGCCTAACATGAGGAAGGAGAGATATCACAGGGGAGTTGATAATTGAGAGATGGCGATGTCTATTAAATTTGAGTGAGATATTGATTGCTTTGTAGAAGTAACTTGATGCACGCATGCTCTTTAAAGGCATGGGGGTGCTTTGTTTGAGTGGGCATCCTACTTTGTCATTGAGGGTTCATTTGATATTGCGATTTAGAAGTTTGAGGGCCAGACTTAGGTCGGATCTGGATTCAGATATTTATATTCATAACAATTATGGTAGATATTGGGTTTGAAAATAGATTTGTTCAGATTCATGTTTGCAAATGTCATAGGCTGGTAAATTGTATATCCATGTTACAATGAAAATTTTGATTTTAGACACATAACCAATCCACAAATTTGAACTTTTTTTGGTACGGATTGTATCAAGATTAGGGGACTTGTACATGTTAGGGTAGGGCTCATGTGCTATTTCTTGTTCCCTAATTGTTATCATTGATGCTTGCTTTCTAGGAGAAAGAATACACTATGCTTGCAAAAGGGAAAGGAAATGCTTTGAGCTTAGCTCTTTCCAACATTTAAATGCAATTGCATACATAGCTTTTTGTACCAGCTTAATATCTCAGAAAAAATTGATCTATATATTCCTACTTGCTGCCTACAAGTTTTCTCATCACATCTTCTATGTTCTATTGGTTTGGCCAGCTTGGAGATTTGGGTAGAGGAACTTCTATATATATATATATGTGATCCGGTCTTTTTCTTAATGTTACATATTTGGAGAGACTTTAGCTCCCAATCAAGTCTAAGAAAAAATGAGTGAAAATGAGCATAACAACTCTTTTATTCACTGTATTTGTGGTAACCACCGAAAACGGTTGATTTTGAGGAAAAAGAAAGCATAAGTCAACAAAATCTTATTGTTCATAACGAAACGCTCGTCCGACCTATTCTTCTTAAGAGCAACAAAAAATACGTTACAACATCTGTCTTCTGATCTTCCATCCTTCCAACCCTACACTCAAGTCCTTCATTCCTAAATAGTCTTTAGCTGTATTTTTTTAATCTCTATATACATCCTTAACGGCTGTAATATTGCATCAAAACATCCTAATTTGTAACAAATCCTTGAACTTTAGGTAATCACTTCCAATATCATATTATTCAGCCCAAGAAAAGGCCCCTCACATGTTGACACTTACGGTAAGCCCAATAAGGGACCAATCGCCCAAGATATCATTATAAAACTCATCCTGAGGGCATTTTCGTAATTAAGTACCCCAAGACGGATTCCATACTCTCCATTGACACTATCCAATAGAAAGTATATTGGATGATATCCAACCGTCCGTTTAAAATAAACGATCATAAATGATTGGCCTATATATAAATAATCTTGTTGTTAATTAGTAGGTATAAATGTTTAAGTTTGCTGAGGTACAAAGAAATCAAATAAATAGGTTTGGTGCAAAACATTTCATATCAATATTATTCTTTATCAATGCATAGTTTTTTATCCTACCTTTTTCCTCCCTTTTCCTTGGTAAAAAATTGAACATTAGGATTAAATATAGGGAAAATGGTTTCCCTCACAAAATTTGGAGAAATGATTTATTTTTAAATCCATAAATTTCCAAAATTATGAAAAACCCTAAAAATATACTTTGAGATTATTTTCAACCTAAACCTTAATAATTTGTATACGTATTTACCTATGCATTCCCTATAATCCCCTTTTAATAATTATTAAGATATTAGAACATAAGATTTTTGGATTTCCAAGATATTAGTAAATGAGACGTTTTATCATGTATCTATAGTTTTCCATGACTTTTTTTTATTATTCTCTTTTCCTAATTGCTTGCCCTAATTTCTTTTCTAAACCCATCCTTTTGCTAAATCCATCTCCTATATTCTTATTTGCCCCTTATTGCATGCCCTAATTTTCTAATACTTCATAGTTCACACTTTTTATTGAAATGAGGGAGGGGAATGAGGGATTGGGGGCGAAAATAGAAAAATCGGAGGAATTAGATCGAAGATTAGGAATTTGAAATAAGAGATGCAAAAATTGAAAACGGAGATTGAGGAATTGGAGGAATTAAATTGGAGATGAGAGATTTGAAAAGGAAATGTAAATTTTGGAAGAGGAGTCTGGGGAGAAAAATAAGGAATTGGGAGAGGAACACCGAGTAAGAAGGAGCAAACCATGGTGGATATTAATTTTTTTAGAGAATAATCATAAGTATATGATTAAAAAGAGAGTAAACCTGGAATTTTTGCCAAAATATTCTAAATATAATACATGTAATTTTTTTTGGGCTTGAAATCTCCATATTTTCTAAGTATTGGGGTTTTTTCTCATAATTTTGAAAATACATGGGTTTATAAACACGACATCTCTTCAAATTGGTTTTGGAAACAATTTTTCCTTAATTATATTTAAGCAAAACTTCAAACTCATGGTTTTTTTTATGTTATGGAAGTAATATTCAACATGTTTTCATTCATTTTGAGAAAAATCACAATCCATTTTACGAAATAATATTTACAATCAACTAGAATTATAACTGTGATGAATTATACTAAATTTAAACACCAACTTTTGCTGGATTAAGCAAACACAACGTCGTGTATCAAAGAAAATCTAAAAATCTAAAATCCTAAAATGACATTCAATTATCCAAGTATTTTATGTGAATTTTCCATTTGTATTTAATTTTTCTGCAATAATGGTTTGCTAAAAATGAAGAATATTTCTTCTGAAATGTTTTGCATGCAATCTAATTAATTTATTTCTTCAAATCTTAACCAGTCAAAACTCATATTACCTTATTAAATAATGAGACTATATATAAACATGTTAATCATTTATACCTGTTCATTCTAAACGGATGGTTGGTTACCAACCAATGGACTCTCCATTGGATAGTGTCAACTCCATTAGATAGTGTCAATAGAGAGGATCCGAATCCTCCATAGACCGAGGACGATGAGTGGCAGGGATGTAAATTTGGGGAAATCGAAGGGGATTCGTGATTGGACGAGGATCCATGGCGATTGCTGAGCAAATCCGCTGCAGGTGAGAAAATAGCTCATCTTTTCTCTCATTTGTATAATTTTGGTTGATATTTTACTGTAAATGTTGATAAAAAATTGTTTCTTTGCATTTGGGCATGTTTAATTCTTTAAGATTTTTGCTTTCAAATTATTAGTGATTGTTCTCATGAATCAATGTTAGGTTTAAATGCATCGGACACCCTCCTTGTATCGAGCTTATCACCCCTTGATTGGTTCATTAGCAGATACACCCCTTCTTCATCACCTTACACGAAGATATGACAACGTTTCATTTTGATCCAGAATTGCAAATTGCACTTAATTTGTTTTCCGAGCACGCGATTTTTACCATATATATGTCGTCTGTTTTGCATTAATAGATTTTCATCTCGCGGCTCGTCGTGTCACATAGAAATATAGATGCATACTGTATTGCTGCGGTGATTATCCATGCGCTTCGCAAGGTACAATTACATGCATCTTTACTAAGATACAAGTAAATGGCGAACATGCACATGTGAAATCCAATCGAGGACTTTGGATGCGTAACCAAACGATGCCTAAATTTATCCTTTGTTTAGAAAAGCCATGTCGGTTTTGGCATTGTTGGGAACATTCAGGATAGTGTTGTGGTAATGGTCGACAATATTTTACTTTCGGGAAAAATTGATGTATATTACTTGGGTTATAAACATTCGTGATACGCGATAACTAGTAGAATGACGCGTTTGCATGTATAAGACGCGGGTTGACTCTAAATATTTGTGTATGGTACTGTTTTTGTAAGTTTAAGAGGTACTATTTCATATTCACTTGTAAAAATATAAATTTGATTACAGAGTAATAAATTCCGCTAATTACGTACAGTGCCGGTGCCCGTTGAAAGATTACTTTTGCTTCCAAGAGGCGCTTTATGATGAGTCGAAAAACACCCGAGACCGCTCTTACCGCTCTTCTGTTTCGCAGCAGTTCATTGATCGCCATTACTCTGTGTGAAGTCTTCGCTTGGTGCAGCATCCTGGTCTGGTTCGCTGTTCACCAGCGCTTTCAAGAACAAGAGGAGAGAAGCCGTCGAGACGAAGAGAATAGCAGGTGCATGATCCATCTTATTCCCCTTAATTTATTTATGTAATCATACCATCTCATTAGAGTACATTACATAGAACTACTCCCCCATAGTTTCCTCACGAAACATAACCAAAATTTGGGGAAGCTTAATTAAGCAAAAAGAAAAGATTACAACCTCTCCTCATATCATATATTAGACTCTTTTTCTTGGTCCTCGCTGCCTTTAAAATGATCGAGGCGATTATGCCCGAGCCTAAGGGAGTACATGGCCTTCTTGTACTCGCCCCAAGTGAATGATTTGTACCTTCGAGGGTTGTCTCGTGTAATCGTCTCTTTGAGGGGCGCGATCGATGCATGGGGTGGCGGTGCGCCGAAGTATAGCATCGACATCCGTGCATTGTAGGAGCTGACCATAGCTCTGTGCCGCACGCTGACTAGCCTACCATTTGTCATGGCCTTCAATGTAATAAACACCGAAAACATAGGTTTAGTATCAAGAATTTTCAACAAATCCCCTTCTTATACTGGTTATGTTTAGAAAACAAAGCATTAAATGTTGTGGAAAGCAAGATGCGTAGCAAAGTGGGAGGACAAGGCTTAGGCTTCAGGAGCTTTAATGGCAGAAAAGGCCATGTCGGATATGACGGATAATATATAATATGTTTTTAAAAAGGTAAAAAAGGAAAAGGTTCTTGTGGATACCCTGTTTGATGTGGTAGAAGGCGCCGATTTTCACTATCCATATCATGATTCACAGACGTGCTGAAATTGAAAAAGAAGAAATTCCTATTTTTTTAGACAATCCTTTCTCTCTTGTTAAATCTCAATCTAAGGAGTATCATGAATGGTGGATAACCAACTTCTATCTTATGGTCTCAAATGAAGATTTTATAAGAATCTTATATATATATATATATATATATATATATATATAAGGTCTCAGGAGATGGTTTATAGATTTCAGATGAGTGCGATCTTATATACAACAACAACAACAACTGAGCCTTTTATTCCAAGCATATGGGGTATGTTATATGAACCAATATAAGAATCATACCGGATCCAGCATATGAATCCTCCGCCTCCACTCACTCCTATCGAACAATATACTTTCATTGAGGCCTTTGGGCAACCATATCTTTTCGTATCACCTCCATCCATATTTTCTTCGGTCTCCCTTTCGCTCATTTGACATTGCCTATATCGATAGTATCCATTCGTCGAACCGATACTTTCATAGGTCTGCGTCGCACATGAACAAACCATTTTAGCCGGTTTTCCCGAATCTTCCCCTTCACAGGTGCTACACCAACTTTTGCACGAATATTCTCATTTCGCACCTTATCTTTTCTAGTGCTACCACACATCCAACGAAACATTCGCATCTCCGCTACGTGCATCTTCTATGTATGATGTTTCTTAGGAGCCTAGTATTCTGTACCATATAATAAGGTAGACCGAATAGCTCTACGATAAAACTTCCCTTTCAAGCTTAATGGAAAGTTATAATCGCACAAAATCCCTGTTGCACTCCTCCATTTCAACCAACCAGGTTGGATCCTTTGATTAATATCTTTATCAATCTCCCCATCCTTTTGAATGATGGAACCTAGATATCTAAATTGATCGCTCGGTGATATCTCTTGTCCTTCAAGTGTTATATCAATGTGATCTCGACTTCTCTGTTTGCTAAATTTGCAATGAATATATGCTGTCTTGGACCTGCTCAATCTGAACCCCCGAGATTCCAACGTTTGCCTTCATAACTCCAATCTGGTATTAAGCTCTGCTTTCGTCTCATTTACTAGAACAATATCATTAGCGAATAGCATACACCAAGGTAGCTCATCTTGGATAGTTCTAGTAAGCCCATCTATCACGATAGTAAACAGGAATGGACTTAATGCAGATTCTTGATATAAGCCAATTGTAATCAGAAAATCACTCGTTAGGCCGCCGCAAGTTCTGACATTTTCCACTACTCCATCGTACATATTCTTGATTATATAAATGTACTTGACGGGGACCTTCTACTTCATCATTGTCCCCCATAATATCTCTTTAGGCATCTTATCGTACGCTTTCTCTAAATCAATAAATATCATATGCAAATCTATTCTTCTCTCTCGAAAACGTTCGACAAGTTGACGAAACAAATGAGTAACCTCTATCGTCGATCGTCCAGGCATGAACCCAAACTGGTTCTATGTTATCTTAATATCCTTTCTTAGCCTGTGTTCAATCACTCTCTCCCAAAATTTCATGGTGTGACACTTAAGTTTTATTTCACAGTAGTTTGAGTAATTTTGAATGCCACCCTTGTTCTTATAGATGGGTACAAGAGTACTTTTTCTCCACTCATTTTGTATCTTTTTAGTCTGCCAAATCTTATTAAACAGATCTGTCAGCCATTGTTTCTTCTAAATATCTCCAGATCTCGATAGGAATTTTATCTGGACCAATCGCTTTTCTTGATCTCATTCTCTTCAAAACCTCTTTAACTTCTGGTATTCTTTTTTTACGCATGAAATCACGGTTTATATTTTGAGATTGAATGACAAGTTTATCTAAATACTTAATAAAACTCTCATTGAACAATTTGTCAAAATAATCTCTTCATCTTTCCTTAATATTCTTTTCTTGAACTAAAATCTTCTGATTTTCATCTTTGACACACTTTACTGCACATAAGTCTCTGGTTTTCTTTTCCCACATCCGAGCAATCCAGTATATATCATTTTCAGCCTCCTTAGTTTCCAACTTCTCGTACACCTCCTTATAGACCTTAGCTTTAGCTTCCCGAGTAGCTTTTTTAACTTTCCTTTTAACTATTTTATACTTCTCAAATCTCTCTGCATCTCTGCTTTTCTTCAAATTTTTATAAGAATCTCTCTTGATTTTAATAGTAGTTTTTGAAAGTCTACCGTAGCATCACCATGAGATTCTAATGACATCAAGTATACCAAATTCAAATTTTTATAGGTGCTAAGCTAGACTTAACAAGATCGTTAACTAGATTATTAGGCTTTTAGTTTCATATCAAAGTAAACTATAAGAAGTGAAGATGGCTATACCCTCGTAGATCGAGTTCTTCACTTGACATGCTCCGTGTAGTAGTCCCGCGACTCCACTAGGCTCCACTTGAGGGTTTGGACGAGATTCCTCCGATGACCTTCGTGCCGAAGATGATCCATGTGAAATCCCTCCAACTCAAGCTACCTCTACACTAAACTCTTTTAGTGTAGAAAACACGCTACACTAGATCGCTAGTCAGGTGTAGAATGGTGAAGTAGGAGTTTAGAAGCTCACTAGTGTGTGTTCAAGCTTCATGATTCACATCACATGTGAGGGTTGAAAATTGAACCATGGTGGCATGAAGAAGAGGAAGAAGATGAGAGCAATAATGCAGTACTAAAATAGGGGGTTGCCCCTATGGATATTGAAATCCGGAGGGGAAGATTTATGTTGGCCCTACGGATTAATCCGTAGGGCTAAAAGGTTGCCCCTACGGGACAAGACGTTCAAGAATAAAAATATTAATTCTTAATTTTGTGTTTGCCCCTACGGAGCCGCAAACCAAGGACCTACGGACAAATCCGTAGGGGCAACTAAATAGCGATTTAATAAAGGCACAGATCGATCGCCTACGCCCGTTATCTCTTTCTTCCTCTCTCGATCGCGCGCGAAACAAAATCCCCAAATCGCCACCGCCGTTCTCGTCGTCGCCACCGCCGTTCAGGTTAGTAAATCTTCAACTAAATTAAAGAATTTTTTTATTATTTAGGGCTAGGGTTCATGGCTGGGGCTGGGGTTGCGGTTGGAGTTGGGGTTCGGCTGCGGCGCCTGGGGCTGGGGCTGGGGTTAGAGTTTGGCTTAGGGTTGGGGTTGGGGTTTAGCTGAGGCTGGGGTTAGGGTTAGGTTAGGGCGGGGCTGGGCTGGGGCTGGGGCTGGGCTGGGGCTGGGGCTAGGGTTGGGTTGGGGTTGGGTATCGATGTATATACATGTATCATATCATGAATGATTCATTTTCATTAAATGTGGTAAAATTAAGTGTATAAAATCATGCCATATAAATAGATTGTGTTCGTGAATGGCGATCTAGTTAGGTGAACCAAAGTGTTGCATTGATGAAAGTTTACCGTAGAGGAAATTACGGCTAGCTCTATGCATTTAATTTGAATGTATCCAGTAATTACTAGCATGTATAGAAAAGTTGGTTTAATTTATGAAAAAATGGGGAGACAATATGCATGTATGAATTTCTTTTTGTTCTTTCTTCTTCTTCTTTTTAATTTAAAAACTGAGTAATTGAGTATCAGGCTTTATTTTATTTATTTATTTATTTTCTTTGAAGAGCGCACTTTTGTGACAATTATCAGTAGAGTAACATTTTCTATATTTTTATAATCCAATATATTAATTTTATATTACAGTAAATAACTTTCACTATAGCTACATAACAGCATACAAATATGTTTTTACACATGCTCGAAGGGTTTGAAGCATTAAATCAAATATAGGTAACATCTGCCAATATGCCATATCCAGACCGCAATCTATTTTTGCCTATTGGCTAATATGAAAATATCGGCCCGCGTATATGACATAATCAAAGTTGTTAAATCTTGATACGGTTTGTGTTTCGTTTTTTTATTTATCATATCGTGTATCGTATCTGTTTCATATCGAAAGAAACAAAATTTTCTGTTACAATAACGAAATAATTATGTGTAGAACCAATTACAATTTTAAAAATGATCAAATTAACAACATAAAGCAACGTACAAGTTAAAGCAAATTTCGGAATTGCAGCACTCAAATACATACATATAAATCATACAAACCCATGCATTTGATAATCAAATAGGGTTTTTTTCTGCCCCCTACTTCAATATTTTTCTCTCCTCTCTCATAATTAGTATTTACCTCTAACCCCCTATACTTATAACTTACTCTTACAACTCTCCTACTTCACTTTTAAAAATTATTCCTCCTCCGCTATCCCGGCCACCGCCGCCGTGTTGCAAGAATTTGACTTGGTGAAAACTTGCATCATTAATAGAAATATGAAAGTGTAAGGACATTCTTTACCTTCGATAAGGTTCGGTTGGGATGGAGCTGGGCTAGCTAGGGCTTGGGCTTCATCACCTGATATAGCGAAATACAAAGCGTACTTCAGTACATCCGACCTTAATGAGTTTTCTATTGAAGTTCCCGGTCAAACGGCATATGCATATTTTTATTCGCCATGAAATCCCAATTATCAAGCTACCGAGGACGAAATGCCACCTTTGTTAGTCGAGAGTCATGGTAATAGACTTGTCATTATAGATCATAGTCAATTGTTTTTCCTATCATTTTCTTGATCCAGATGCTAATCAACTTGTTAATTAGTTACTGTTTTTATAACGTGTTTGTCTATATTTGTTGACAGTGGCCTTTCTTTTGGATGAACATGTTTTTTTGATGCATGTTTCAGTCATGTGAATTCATATGTTGCGTATAACGCTTTATGATATCAGTATCTCAGATTTGTAGTTTTAATTGTTGATTGTTATAGATGAATGCCATTGCAATAATAGTTTTTGGTTGATGAATGCTATTGCAATGTAGGATGATCAGTTCTATCAATCTTGATCTCAATGGTTTAAAATCATGTTACACATACAACACGAATGCACAACAAACGCATAATTAGAGAGCGATTCGAGATGTTCAGGTTAAAACCAATATATGATACTCGATGATAATATGAAACCTTCGTATTCCCATCGATACTCATATATGAAACTAAAAGCGCCATTTAGTCCCCGTCTATCGGTTAACATACGTGCGATGCTCTTCGTGACATAGAACTATACGAACCTTGTTAAATATCGGACAGTATAGCTCGATACTAACAACCGTCGTATAGTCTACGCGACGAGAAAATTCAATCGTATGGTAACCCATAGATTTGTCCCGTGTGGACAAGTTAAGAATGTATAAAGCAAACGCCTTCAACCACTTGTGTTTTCATCCATTTCGAGATATTTCGTCGGTACCTTTCCGCTGGTTCTCCATGTACAAAGATAGATTAGATGTTCATTTCAACGTTATTTCACAGCTTTGAAATGATTATCTATTCTATTACAGTGTACTCGGAGAACAGCGGGGAGGTGCTGCCGAAATTTACTCGAAACGGTTGAAAGCATAAGTAATGGGTGTTCGCTCTATACATTCTTAATGGGATAGAAGCCTACCCCCGACAGCCGGAACACACACATACAACAAGAATACACAACAAACGCATAATTAGAGAGCGATTCGTGATGTTCGGGTTAAAACCACTATATGATAATATGAAACCTTCATATTCTCATCGATACTCATATATGAAACTAAAAGCGCCACTTAGTCCCCGTCTATCGGTTAACATACGTGCGATGCTCGTCGTGACATAGAACCATAAGAAGGTTGTTAAATATCGGACGGTATAGCTCGATACTAACAACCGTCGTATAGTCTACGCGACGAGAAAATTCAATCGTATGGTAACCCATAAATTTGTCCCGTGTGGACAAGTTAAGAATGTATAAAGCAAACGCCTTCATTCACTTGTGTTTTCATCCGCTTCGAGATATTTCGTCGGTACCTTTCCGCTGGTTCTCCGTGTACAAAGATAGATTAGATGTTCATTTCAACGTTGTTTCACAGCTTTGAAATGATTATCTATTCTATTACAGTGTACTCGGAGAACAGCGGGGAGGTGCTGCCGAAATTTACTGGAAACGGTTGAAAGCACAAGTGATGGGTGTTCGCTCTATACATTCTTAATGGGATAGAAGCCTACCCCCGACAGCCGGAACACACACATACAACAAGAATACATAACAAACGCATAATTAGAGAGCAATTCGAGATGTTCGGGTTAAAACCACTATATGATAATATGAAACCTTCATATTCTCATCGATACTCATATATGAAACTAAAAGCGCCACTTAGTTCCCGTCTATTGGTTAAAATACGTGCGATGCTCGTCGTGACATAGAACTATACGAAGGTTGTTAAATATCGGACGGTATAGCTCGATACTAACAACTGTCGTATAGTCTACGCGACGAGAAAATTCAATTGTATGGTAACCTATAGATTTGTCCCATGTGGACAAGTTAAGAATGTATAAAGCAAACGCCTTCATTCACTTGTGTTTTCATCCGTTTCGAGATATTTCGTCGGTACCTTTCCGCTGGTTCTCCGTGTACAAAGATAGATTAGATATTCATTTCAACGTTGTTTCACAGCTTTGAAATGATTATCTATTCTATTACAGTGTACTCGGAGAACAGCGGGGAGGTGCTGCCGAAATTTACTCGAAACGGTTGAAAGCACAAGTGATGGGTGTTCGCTCTATACATTCTTAATAGGATAGAAGCCTACCCCCGACAGCCGGAACACACACATACAACAAGAATACACAACAAACGCATAATTAGAGAGCGATTCGAGATGTTCGGGTTAAAACCACTATATGATAATATGAAACCTTCATATTCTCATCGATACTCATATATGAAACTAAAAGCGCCACTTAGTCCCCGTCTATCGGTTAACATACGTGCGATAATTTATTCTTTTCAACGACAAACACACACACAAAGCATATACACGGATTTTCTCCTTTGTCAGTAACTATCCCGTTCTTATAATTCTCAATATAGTTAGTATAACCTACAATTTATATGTTATACAGTCTAACATGGCCCATGAGTACGTCAGAGTTAAGGACTGGATGCATGTGGATTGGAAACAACGTATGCAACATAAGTTTGTCGCAGGAGTTGCTGCTTTCCTTGAATTTGCACGCGCACATAATAAGATCATAATAGAGAAGATTCTCTGTCCCTGCGATAGATGTGGTAATAAGTACTGGCAGAAGGTAGAATTGGCAGAGCTTCATATTGTAAAACATGGGTTTACTAGACTTTATACAACTTGGAAATATCACGGGGAAGGAGAAGAATGCAGTACTGCGGCAGAAGAAGTAGAACACGATAATGCGGCAGGAGAAGAAGAAGAATTCGGTAATGCGGCAGGAGAAGAAGAAGAATTCGGTAATGCGGCAGGAGAAGGCGGTAATTTATTTCCATCAGAAGAAATGGAGGATATGGTAGAGGCTGCCCTAGGTGAATCTATTCGTACCGAAGATGACATTCCTTCCGGTCAAGGACCTCGTGCGGATAAATATGAAAATTTCACGAATGATGCTAGGAAACCAATTTATGAGAATGCGAAGTATTCCACCCTCTCATGGTTCGTCCAACTTTTCCAGATTAAGTGTCTAAATAGATGGAGCAACAAGTCATTCACAATACTTCTTTCGTTCTTGAAAGATTCTATGCCTCCGGGAAATAATGTGCCCGACAGCTGGTAGGAAGCCCAGAAGATGATGTCTGATTTGGGTCTAATGTGCGAGAAGATTCAAGCATGTCCTAAAAATTGCGTGTTGTACCGGAAAGAGAATTCAGATTTGAAAGAGTGTCCAACATGTGGAGAGGCCAGGTATAAGCCGAAAGATTCTGATAAGAAGCCTGATATACCTGTGAAGATAGCACGATACTTTCCCATAACACAGAGGCTACAGAGGCTATTCAGGTGCAAGAAAACAGCCGAGGTAATGATTTGGCATCACCGTGCTCCTCCAAGTGAAGATAGAAAAATGAGCTATCCAAGAGATTCACCGGCATGGAAGGATTTAGATAGGAGGCATGCAATATTCAGCAGCGATCCTCGCAATGTCCGGCTCGGACTGGCTACTGATGGCTTCTGCCATTCAACTATATGGCTGGAAGTCACAGCACATGGCCCGTTGTAATGATAATTTATAATCTGTCACCTTGGTTGGCTATGGACCAATCATACTTTATGATGCCTCTTCTTATCGACGGACCAAACTTACCGGGGAACAATATCGACGTCTATCTCCGACCTCTGATTGAGGAGTTGAAATCTTTGTTCGTTGATGGTGTAGAGACATATGATGCAAACACAAATACAACCTTCATACTGCGTGCGGCTTTAATGTGGACAATTAATGACTTTCCTGCGTATGGAATGCTATCAGGTTGGTCCGTACATGGTCACAAAGCATGTCCTCAATTGCCATAAACACACAACATCGAAATTCTTGAATTTTATCAGGAATGTTTGTTATTGCGGCCATCGACGTTTCCTGCCTCCAGACCACCCCTATAGGTTAGACACGGTTCATTTTGATGGTCATCAGGAGCTTCTTGGACCTCCATCCCCATTGTCCGGAGAGGACGTGACTGCTAAATGGGATGGTTACAATAACGTGACCTTCGGGTTGGATCCGACGAAACAGGTCAAACCACCATATTGGAACAAGTTAAGCATTTTCTTCGAGCTTCCGTACTGGTCTACAAATTCAGTGCGTCATTGTCTGGACGTCATGCATATAGAGAAGGGAGTATCAGAGCACATACTTAACTTGCTTCTTTGTAAAGACGGGAAATCTAATGACAACATGAATGCTCGGATGGATCTACAAAAGTGGGGAATAAGAAGTGAATTGCACCCTAGACCGGTAGCGGGTAAACTGGGCAAGTTTGTACTTCCCAATGCCGCTTATCATATGTCACAACCGGAGAAGAAAAGATTCCTGCAGGCGTTGCATGATTTGAAAGTCCCCACAGGTTTCTCAGGATCATTCAGCAAGAAAATAAAAATTGTGAAGGGCAAGATCGATGGGCTGAAAATTCATGATCACCATGTTACCGTGGAGCACGTTCTTCCCTTAGCCCTCAGGACTTCTCTCCCCGACTCGGTTGGTCTAGTAATCAACGACCTATGTTTTTTTTTCAGGGAGTTGTGTGCTAAAACACTGGAGGTTGTGACGCTGGATAAACTAGAAAATTCTATTGCGTTGATACTTTGCAAGTTTGAGCGTATTTTCCCACCGTCATTCTTCGATATCATAATACACTTGACGGTTCATCTTGCAACTGAGGCGAAATTAGCCGGACCGGTACAATATCGATGGATGTATCCCGTCGAGAGGTACGTGTAATTTTTCGTTTCGCGCAATTTATAAATTTATTATTGTCCCGTATGCCCGTATTTATTTATTCAATATATTTTCATTAGGTACCTCTACACTCTTAAGAAGTATATACGCAATAAAAATCGACCAGAGGGTTCTATCATGCAAGGTTATCTTCTTGATGAAGCAACCACATTTTGTTCCCGCTATCTGGACGAGAACATTGAGACAAGGCTTAACCGACCACGAAGAATTCAAGACGGGCCATATGGTAAAGCCAAGTATAAGAGGGTAGACACTATGTTTATCAACAAGATATACCGGTTTATCTTGCTTAATTGCGTATGTCTTGAACAAATTAGAGAGTAAGTTTTTTTTGGATTAATTGTTATATCTGTGTTTGTGTGTGTATGAAATGATATAATATTAATGTCACCATTATTTGTCGAAAACAGAATTCATTTTAACGAGGTACGTGAGGGGCATCCTGATTGGAATGAAGAACAATTGGAAAAATATCATCAGGATAATTTTTGTGATTGGGTCACAGATCATGTAACTTATTCGAATAACATTTTATTGCTAGCAGTTTTAATCTAAACTTGTATCGTTATGTATTTGTCGTAAAATTTGTTTTGTTAGATCCACGATCCGAACTTGTCTGCATCATTTGAGAGTGATTCAAGATGTTTAACTCAATTTCCTAGTACGGAGGTTGCATATTACAAAGGATTTGGTGTCTTTGGATACAAATTCGAAGTTAAGGAATTAGAAAAATCTAGAACCACTCAGAATAGTAGGATTGCGACGGTAGGATCGGATGGTGTGATTTATTATGGGTACTTAAATTGTATAATCGGCATCCACTATCCCGGACGATCAGAACCCTTTTATATATTCCAGTGTACTTGGTACGATACGCGAACCGATACGGACAGGTGGAGAAGCAATCTTGGGACTTGGAAAGATGAATATGGATTGACCAGTGTGAACACACTTCGATTTTATTGTCAGGAAGATCCGTTTATCTTTCCGAACCAAGCGTTCCAAATATACTACTCACAATGTTTGAAGCATCCGGGGTGGAGTGTTGTATACCGATGGAAACCCAGAGATGTCTACGATGTCCCAGAATACGAGGACAGTGATGATGACGAAGAAGAAAGAAGGCTTAAAGTGCTCCGATCGTCTGTTTCGAAGGACGGGTTGTCTTCGACCGATCATGAAGTTACGCGGGTTAGAAATGATATCGACGATGAAATCCAAGTAGATATGTATAATGCGCCCACGAAACGAAAAAGGTTATCAGTAATGTTATATTATTACTTCACATTTTACGCTCTATACATATATAGTCAATACTTTTAATGATTGTTTAATACGTCCACGAACCGTTTATCTAGATTTGATGACGATGTCGGGAGCAGCGAGGGGCGGCAGGAGCTCCAACCGCGGCAGAGGCAGAGGCAGAGGCAGAGCGGTTCTGCCGCCCGGAGAGCTTCGTAGGGAGCTTCAGAGGGCCGGTCTTGCACCCAGATCGGAGACCCCTTCGGATGCCTCCTTCCGTGTGGATTTTGCCACACCTCCAGGTATACTGCACGCATATCCATTTTGATGTAATATTACAGATATTCATGTCTGTTTATGTCAAAATTACTTATATTGTCAATGTTTGATTGTCTAGTTATGGGTGATGCGTCCACATCTGGGACAGAGGCCACTCCCGCTCCTCCAGGTATGTTTATATATCATATAGTGCATGTATATTGATTTAGAATGCTATATCATAAATATACACACATTCCTTTTTCTCTTACTTAGCAATTTTTATTATTGTCTAGCTGTAGGTGGTGACACCACCGCACCTGCGGGTATGTTTATATATCCTATAGTGCATGCATATTGATTTAGAACGTTATATTATTGATCTACACATTCTTTTTGCAATTACTTATATAATCTATTTTTAATTGTCTAATTATAGGTGGTGCGTCCACATCTTCCGCAGGGGCCACTCCTTCCGCTTCCATACCATCCGCATTGTCTGCAGGTTAGTATGAATAAATATAAAATATTTTTTCATTTTACATATGCTCTATAGAATAAATATGAACTTCATGGAAATTTAGCGTCAATGTTTATTTTCTAGTTGCAGGGGATGCGTCCGCATCCGGGACCCCGGTTGTTCCTCACCGGAGGAACTATCGTCCCGCTCGTGCTGCTGCCCGGGCCCAGGCTCGTGCGATAGTCACCGGAGGTATATATCACACTTCAATTTTCGCTTAAGCTTGATTTCTTAATACAACTTTGTCTTAATATTGATTGTCTTGATATTTCGTGCAGACGCAGGGCCTCCCCATCCCCAGAGGGGGACTCGAGGCCCGAATCAGTCCCATAGGCTGAGGCCTGACAGAGCTAGGGGGGAGGCACCATTCCCCCTCCTTTTTACCCTTGACTATCGCTATACCGGTCCTCATGCCGAGAGGTTCGGCCGGTATATGGGGGATGAGAGCCGGCTCGTGAAGAACTATCCACTTCACGTTGAGTGGGGCGAGCAGCACCGGCGCTCATTCGCCCTCTTCTTTGATCAGGCTCGGGTACGTATTAACGGCCTATTTTCATTTGATTTATCCAATATATTTATTATTAACACTTTCAATCTAATAACAGTGTTTTTTTTTGTATTTTCATTCGGATTACGATTTTCAGTCTGTACCCGACCTTGATCACCCTGGGAGGGTGCTCGACATTCATGCTCTGTACAATGGCCTGATGAAGAACATGCAGACCAAGGTCCGATACAACAGGAATGAGCTGAAGGCTGACTGCTACTCCCTGTGGATGGCGACCCCCGAGGCAGAGAGAGCGGCCCTCCTATCTACTCCGGCGTTTGCGAGAGTCGACGTAGAGACATGGCCTCTATTGTGCGATTATTTCGACTCCCAACGCAAACATGTATGTATTTTAAATGTAATTCATTGTTTATGATATAATTTATTTCTTTGTGTTCCTTAATTAGAAAACTAAATGTTAATGAGTTGTGCAGAAACAGGCCGCTCAGAATACAGAGAACAGGAAGTCGGCGAAGAGGGGTCGCCCCACTTATACAGGTGGCTCGAGGAATATTACTCGAGCCATGGAGTTATCGGTAAATTACAATAGACCGACCTTTCTGAAATTCTGCACTATTAAGAGTTATTTTCTAATATTTCTAATATTAAGAGTTATTTACTAATATTGTAGACAGCTCGGACCGTGGCGCAAGGTGGTACACCGAGCGTGCTGTCCGCATATCTTGCCGTCCACGGCACCTCGACAGATCCCGCCACGGGCGAGCTTCGATATCCCGACGTCGCTACCCAGGAGTATTGCGTAAGTGTTAAATATTTATTCTACCCATATTTTAAATTTTATTTTTGGAAGCTTCAAGTTTAAATTTTATACTTATACTTTACTGCTTAATGTGGGTGTAGGAGCGGGTGGTTGAGCAGGCCGAGGCCTCGGGGATCGATTTTACCGGAAAGAACGATCCGAGGCTGCTGACCCCAGTTCTGGACGCCGCACACGGAGAGCACCACGGAGGTTGGGAGAGAGGCCGGGGACTGGGCCTTAGCAGGGCCCATATGAGGTTGGTCTCCACCCCGACGGTTACTTCTTCCGTCTCCAGTGAGCGACGTGTCCAGCAGGAACTGGAGAGCTTGAAGGCCACCGTTGAGGAGTTGAAGGAGATGCTGGTATGTATACTACTTTATAGTAAAATATCATGTCATATTATACATATCAACATATCCATAATTAGTACGTAGCTTGAGCTTATTTGGTTTTAGAGTTAGGTTTGATTAATCATACATACATATGTAATTAAAATAAACAACGGTTATCCAAACTAGATATCCAAATGGGATTTCGAAATAACTTGATAATAATCCGAATTCGAGTAATACACAGTTCTTACACACTTCTTACACACATTAGGTCTAGACGCGACAGGGTACATGTCATGCATCTCCTTCGGCTGCGGCTCCGCAAGCCACTACATTGGCTGCGGTTCCTCAGACAGCTCCTATAGCTCCAGCGCCCGCTCAGACTCCCGCAGCCGCGGCTCCGCAAGCGACTCCCTCGACGGCGGCTGCGCAGACCACATCGCCAGCTCCACAGGACGCTCAGACTCCCGCTCGCGCCGAATTGCAAAGTTTATTGACCGAGGAGCAGGCGCGCGTTATTCTATCGTTATTCAGAGATGGAGCTGGACCGAGTTAGGGTAGCTTTTTGGTTCTTATTTTTTGAAACATGTATTTATTTATATCATACATATTGAACTACATTTTGAAACGATATTGATATTAATATTGGTTTATATTTATATCATATTCAGTATTTGGGTTTCTTTTGTATATTATATGCGTGAGATGTGATTATGAATACTGCGATATATGTTGTGTGATGATTAATTTTATATTTTATTGATATATATATTATTGTGCACAGGGCGAGAAAAAATAAGGCAGCCCCTTTTTAAAAAAAACAGATAATGTGTACCTACGGATTAATCCGTAGGTACACATGTTATCCCTACGGATTAAGCCGTAGGGGCAAAATATCAGCAGTAACTGATATTTCCTCCTGATCTCAGTATCAGGGGGGTTGGGCTTGTCCCTACGGATATATCCGTAGGGGCAAACAAATACCCCTACGGATATATCCGTAGGGGCCAAATATCAGGAATCCTGATATTTTGCCCCTACGGATATGTACCTATGCATATATCCGTAGGGGCTACTTCTTGGCCCTACGGATAAATCCGTAGGTACAGTTAATATAATTAAAATAACCGTAAATAAAATAACTTTTTTCCCCTACGCCCTAATCCGTAGGTGCAAATATACCTACACAGAACTCCGTAGGGGCAAGTTTTTGACCGTAGGGGTAAGTGCAGGGCTTCAACTTACACCTACGGCGTTTGCACCTACAGATGAATTTTTTGCCCCTACGGAGATATCCGTAGGGGCAGTGGGTTGCCCCTACGGGTAAATCCGTAGGGGCAACCCTTATTTCTAGCAGTGATGGGAGCAACTAAAGAATGAGCTCTAGTGTTGAATGAATAAGAGTGTGAATGACCACCTTGACCCTCACTCATTCAAGCATGGAATTATTGCAATATAAAATTGCAACCATACTTGAATAGTAAGTCAAAATGAATAAACAAATGGAAATGCCATACTTTAACCATGCTTCCAATTTCCACCTCATTTCTATTTTCACAAAATAGAATTCATGCCATGCTACATATATATATGCCATACTTTCAACCATGCTTCCAATTTCCACCTCATTTCTATTTCCACAAAATAGAATTCATGCCATGCTACACACACACACACATACATATAAGAAAATATTTAGTGAGCTAATGATATTAGTTAAGATATAATTATATCAAATATAATATATATCACATTATTAAATCAACACTTGATTTAATAATCCGGTTATATCATATATGACCGACTAATATCATTTATCTATATATCACATTATCAAATCAACACTTAATTTGATAATCTAGTTATATCACATATAACCTAACTGATAACAGATAACTACCAGATTACAATATGGTATCACATACACGTATTTAATCATGCTCGCACACATATCACATATGTGTCCTACTTCGTTTCGCTTAAACCATGGAACTTCTGTGTGGGACTCTAAAGACTCGTCAATACGCCAGCAATAGTTGATGATCACACCAGTCATCTACAAGCCGTCAGCGGTACTAGCTGGACGTAACGGCTACCTGGGTATTAAGCGATATGAAGATCAATAAGCAAGCTTGTCCATACTCTCCATGAAGCCTATCAGTAACACTTCCGTACAGTCCGGTCTCTGCGTCTGATATGTCACATATCATGTCTAGGGTTGGTAAACATCAGACCCCAGTAACGTGATAAGTCATGCCGATGTCTGGCCTATAACGGTTCGAGAAACTACTGATAACTCTTATCAGTAAATCTCAGCAGCAGCCCTGGCCAGGGACTTCCAGTTATAGCCAATCGAGTATAGCGCAACATCAATCCCTAATACCGAGAGAGACGAAACCCCTCCTATTGCTCATTGCCTCTATGTGACTCAGAACTATACCCAAAATTCACCTGTTTGCATAACTCCTCTTGAGTGTGGTAGGGAGGAAATCAAAGCACAGTGGGAGCCACACAAGACTCTATGACGATCTCGGGTTTACAGACTAATCTGTACCAGTGTCATCAGAGGACCGCTATCTAAGGATAGGTATAATACCAATTAGGAGTCATCGGCGAGTCCATTCGGTGTACCCATTCTCTAATGAGCACTAGTGTACAATCTTTGATGTCACACACCAATGGCTATGGGACTAGCCATCGCCCTCTGAGGGACAAGAAACGTACACACTAGTCTACTATGGAATATCGATGCTCTAGTCTCGATATCCCCTCGATTAGGAACAGTTAAAGGATGTACTTTTGGACCACCCTGGCCCCACTAGTATGATCTCATCATAATCTTGGTAGTCAAGTACATATCCTAAGGGCTTTATCAACATGTAAGAGACAGACAGTATAAAAATACCAGTCTACATGTTAAGATAAATGTAACCAAATAGCATACTATCATGTCGAGCAAGAAAGTCCTATATATATATATATATATATCCAAACATCCACTATATCAACAATAATGGTCTCTAGGGTATACATATTCCTAACAATTTCCCACTTGCACTAAGGCCGGTTGTTGTAGTGTCTCATACCCAACGTCCCAAAAGTCTCTCGAATAGCATTTGGGGAGGGCCTCGGTGAGTGGATCCGCTATGTTATCTTCTGTGTCAACTCTCCTGACCTCGATCTCCAGGAGATCAATCATCTCCTTGATCAGGTGATACTGTCTAAGAATATGTCTGGATTGCTGATGGGACCGGGGTTCCTAGGCCAAAGCACTCCATTGTCATCATAATACACAGGTACTGGATTCCTAATGGTAAGAACCAAGTTCATCTTATGAACTTATTCATCCAGACAGCCTCGTTGGTAGTATCGTTGGTAGCGATGTAATCAGCCTTTATCAATGAGTCTGCTACGGTATATAGCTTGGAACCCTTCCAACATACCGTCCCTCCACTGAAGGTGAAGACAAAACTCGAGACCGACTTTCAGTCGTCCTTATCACTCTGGAAGCTCGAATCGGTAAAGGACTCCTCCTAGAGTTCACCATTACCATACACCAAGAATATCTCTTTAGTCCTTATCAAGTACTTAAGAATGTTCTTCACTTCTTCCCAGTGGTTTTCCCTAAGATCTTTTTGATACTTACTACACCTAGCGAGTAAGCTACATCCGGTCTGGTACACAATATCACATGCATGATTGACCCGACTGCCAAAACATAGGGTATCCCTTATATGTGAGCCCCCTCCAAATCAGTCTTGGGAAACATCTCTTTGGAGAGAGTGATTTCTGAACAATCGGGTGTAGGGTTCCGCAGCACCGCTACTGGGTTTTGGGAGGTATCGACCATGCCGTTTTCAAAAAATTGGCGTGCTAAAGAACCATAATCTAGAATCTTAACTAGAGAATTAGACGAATCATGCATGTAAACATCTATATATCTATGTGAACAAGAAATACAACCTTTGTAGACCGGTCCTTCACTTCAATAGCTCCGTGTAGTAGTCCCTTCACTCCAAGCAGTGAACTCCTGGACTCTAGAAAGGCTTCACAAGATGAAAGGAACAAGCTTGCTTGAAGTCTTCGAGGCCGAAAATGATCTATGTCGATGAGATACTAACTCAAGCAACCTCTTCACTAATTGTGAAGCAAACAACCTAAACTAAATGGCTAATCTAGTGTAGGTTGATGAATTAGGAATTTTTCTCACTTTAGAATAAATTTTCTCACTAATTTTCTTCACCTCCCAAAATCTAGAGCGCTTGAGGAAGGAGATGAAGAAAAGAAACCATGGAAAAAGTCAAGTGTAAAATGGCAACCATGGGTGAGTTAATATCATATACTAACCCTTGTAGAGACTAAACCATGGCTAATCATAATGGTTAGGTTAATAAATATCTTACGTAAAACAAAATTAGTGGACTTAGTCAATGGTTCTACAAGCTTCCACAAGCTTCAACCATGTGAATAATTTCCAACTAATTATGATTTACTTCAAATAATAAAACCCTTCATTATGTTAAGCATATTGTAAGTCTCATACACCCATGTTGCATGTAGCAACAAGCATGACACAATAATATATATCATATATATATTAAGTGTACATACTAGTGAGAAAAAGAAATGCTTCAGTGAGCTAATATTAGTTAATGTAAATTAATATATCAAATATATAATTATATATTAAATTATTAAACCAACACTTGATTTAATAATCCGGCTATATCACATATAACCGACTAATATCATATGTATCAACTTTATCAAATCAACACTTAATTCGATAACCCGGCTATATCACATATAACCGATCGATATCACATATCGCGAGAATAGAATGCGGTATTATATACGCGCATTAATTTCGGTCCTGCACATATCACATATGTGCTCCTATTTCGTTTCGCTTGAGCCAGGAAATCTCTGTGTAAGACTCTAAAGACTCGTCAATACGCTAGCAGTACGTGATGATCATATCAGTCACCCACAAGCCGTCAGCGGTACTAGCTGGACGTAACGGCTATCCGGGTATTGAGCGATCAGAAGATCAACAAGCAAGCATGCTCATACCCCTGTAAATCCAATAAGTAACACTACCGTACAGTCCGGTCTCTTCGTCAGATATGTCGCATATCACAGCCTGGGGGTGGTAAACGTCAGACCCTAATAGCCTGATAAGTCATGCTGATGTGAGACTCATTACGGTTCGAGAAACTACTGATAACACTTACCAGTAAATCTCAGCAACCCCGGCCAGGGATTTCCTGTTATGGCCAATCGAGCATAGCGCAACATCAACCCCCAATACCGGGAGAGACGAAATCCCCTCCTATCGCTCATTGCATCCATATGACTCGGGAATGTACCCAAAAACCACCGTTTTGCACATTCTCTTGAACATGGTAAGGTGGAAATCAAAGCACAGTGGGAATCACATAAGACTCTATGACGATCTCGGGTCTACAGACTAACCTGTACCAGTGTCACCAAAGAACTGCTATATGACGTGAGGTATAATACCATCTAGGAGTTATCGGCGAGTCTGTCCAGTGTACCCAGTCTCCACTGAGCACCAGTATAGCATCTCTGATGTCAAACACCAATGGATATAGGATCATCCATCGCCCATCACATGGGTCGAGAAGCCTATACGCTAGTCTACTCTGGAATATAGATGCCCCGTGTCGATACTTCCCACGACTAGGAACATTTGAAGGATGTACTTACCGACTACCTCTGCCCCACTAGTATGATCTGCATCTTAATCCTGGTAGTCAAATACTCATCCTAAGGGCTTTATCAACATGTAATAGAGAGACACTAAGTGTACATGTTAAGATAAAGAACAACCAGACATCATACTATTATGTCGAGCAAGAGAGTCCTCCCTATATGTGTCCAACCATCCACTATAACATACATCACATGTATAATAATGGCCTTTAGGGCATACATATTACTAACAATCTCTCACTTGCACTAAGGTCATTTGTTGTAGTATCACATACTCAATGCCCCATAAAAGTCTCTCTAGGGAAAGGCCTCTGTGAGTGGATTCGCGGTGTTATCCTTCGCGTCAACTCTCCTTACCTCGACCCCTTGGAGATTAACCATCTCCCTGATCAGGTAATACTGTCCTCAGAATATGTCTGGATCGCTGATGGGACCAGCGGTTCCTAGGCCAAAACCACAACTTCATTGTTGTCACAATAACAGTTATTGAACGCTCAATGGTAGGAACCTTGTTCATCTCATGAACAAGAAATGTCCAGACAGCCACTTTGGCAGCACCGTTGGTAGCGATGTGTTCAACCTTTGTCGTCTAGTTTGCCACGGTATTTAGCTTGAAACTTTTCCAACATATTGTCCCTCCACTGAAGGTAAAGACAAAGCCCGTGACTGACTTCAGTCGACCTTATCACTCTGGAAGCTTGAATTGGTAAAGGACTCCTACTGGTGTTCACCGTTACCAAATACGAAGAGCTTTTCTTTAGTGCTTCTCAAGTACTTAAGAATGTCCTTCACAGCTGTAACATTTCAGAAATATAAAATATTATTTTTTTGGAAACTTAATATTAAAATAATATATTTCGCGAAAACTATTCGATTTGCGAATATGGATTTTTCGTAAAATGGTATAAGTATATACCAATATTTGGAAATTTATCGGAGATTAAAATAATTTATTTATTTTAATGATATTTATCGGATTTTGGTAAAAATCCGTGTTTTTACATTTTTCCGTAACTTGTGCACCATGTCATGTGCATGTTGTGCATGTGTTTGTATTTGTGAAGTGTGAGATTCAAATGAGAAAAAGAAAAAGAAAAGAAAAGAGAAGTAAAGGAATAAAGGGTTTGAGTGTGAAAGGAATAAGAGAAAGAAAAAAATAAGATATTTGTGAGAGAGAGTGAGTGTAGGGGAGATATTATGAGAGAGGGTGAGCTTAAGAGAGAGAGAGAGGCTAGGACTTGGCTGCCTCATTCCTTCATTCTCCATTTCTTCTTCACCATTTCTTCATCTCCACTCATTCACCTCACTACCTCATACACCATCTCCAATTCCTTCACAAAACCCTATGCAACCTTCACAATAAATATGCATAAACCAATCCTAAACCCTTAGAACCATCCAAGTTTGGATTTTGAAGACTTTGGGCAACTCAAAAAGTTTCTTTAGTTGCTAATAAGGTAATCCATTCACTTTAGTTTAGTATTTGCGTTAAATATCGTATTTTGGTTAGAAATTTAGTTAATTAGGAAATTTGATCTTGGAAAATTATAAGTTGCTGTCAAGTGGCCAATTGAGATGTAGTGAGTGTTTACAAGACCTTAGAGATTGATTTCATGGCCTGGAATTGAGTTTAGAACCCGATATACGAAGTTAGAATTGTTCTGTGTCGGTTTTGTGAAACCTTATGGCCTACAGGGTATCTGGAGCTATCTGGGATTTTTCTAAGAAAATCAAACAAGTCCTTTAACCTAGATAGACCACTAGAAGACTACCACAGAAATACGAACCAATTCCTCCATACTTTGGCCGGCGAGATCGGATAATTGGGTAGTGTCGCCAGATTTTTGGTGGGTGCTGGTGTTAAGGTTTTTCCTATAGCTCACTTACCCTATAACTTATTCCCTATACTTGCTTGTTTAGTTCCTATTGACCTGAGTTAAAATCTGGGAGTGATTTCCTGAGTTGCTGCTTTAGTGTTTTATGATATTTGAATTCTTGGTTTTTAGATTTGATTTGGATTGCGTCGTTTGATGTTTGTACGTCAATGACGAGAGTTGTTTGGTTAATTTTGCATGCGTAGGCTATAGGTTCTAACCTATAGGCAATCCATATGCCGTATCGGTTTTCGGATATTAATTGTGTTTGTGTTTCGATTTTGTATTAATTGTAGGTATTTCGTGTGGACTTCCGAGACGACGAAGCACATCAACTTCGGCTAAGCGAGGAGAATTGCGGTGAGTAGATTTATATCTATAGGGGAAGTCGGGTGGATGGCGTATAGCACCCCCGCAACCATTGATATGGAAGTTGTGTTTTAAATTATAGTTTATGAGTATAATCAGTAATATACCGTACGAGACTTTAGATCCGTACCCTCATTATTGTATAGGTCGATAGATTCCCTATTATGTTTAATGACCCCGTACGATGGATTACCGTACGTGGTGAGATGTACCGGATGATTGATCCGCGCTAGTGATTTGAGGATGATGATCGATGATTATTGTCATATCGGATGTTATAAAGTGGGATCGTCGATATAAAGATTGCCACCTGAACCATACCTATTTTCAAAGCGACGATGTGTATCGTTTAAAAGTGACCGTATAATTCTTGTGTAGATAGATATACCCATTTATTGTTCATGTTGTGTAGGATATTACCCTCGTGATGTACATACCACGTGCCGGTATTTAATGCTATATGATATCATTTGCTAGTATACCTGCACAATTACTATTGATGCGCATGTTACACTTACACAGATTTGCCGGCTCACACACATTCTTCATCGGTAATTGCCATGCTACTTACACAGTAGAACTGCCATATCATGATATTACTCTTAACCGTAAAAGTACATTCATTGTTCAGTATTATCACTTGACATGCTTGCATGATATACCCGATATGCTCTTAATACTACTCTATACTGCATACATCGTACCTTATGGTTATAAGCTTGCATGATATACCCGATATGCTCATATTATTACTCTATGTTGCATACATCATACTTTATGGTTATATGCATTGAGATGTTTTATGAGATCTCTGGATTTGAGAACCGCAGTTTAATTTCAAAGGAAATTGTGTATTGTTTTAAAAATGCGGTTTCTCTTGATATAATATTTCGAGGTGTCCACCATGAGTTTTCTCAGTTCTGAGCAGTGAGTATACCCGATTCGAGGAGCGGTAGGCACCGTCTACGGGTACATGGTGGACCCGGTGAGGTACCCCGGGGCAAGAAGACTCGTATTGTTAGGCGGTAAGCCTGGCAGGGGAGCACTACCTACCGGTGATATTATAGAGCTCGGCGGATATGCGGAGGATATCGTTTTAGAGTTATGATATGAGATGAATATGAGGACCGATCTGAGGATGCGGCGCCTGAGATATGAGGATTTACGTGTCGATGCTGGACACGGGTTTTCATGATGTTTCAAGTGTCGGTATTGGACACTCAGGTTCCATGATTTTGATGTGTTGTTGATGGACACACGTGGTTGATATCCTCATATATATATACAGGCTTATGTTTTCATGATGTCGAGTGTCGGTGTGGGACACTCAGGTTCCATGATATTGATTTGTATCGTTGATGGACACGTGGATGATATCCACATGCTTACAGGCATATGATGTCAGATATTTATCTATATATGTCATTACATTGATAGATTGTTGACATATATGCATATGTGGTCACCCTAGATATCATAGTATTACCTTCAGGATATAGTGACCTAGGAAATCGTTGTTTTATTCGATTTCTACTTGCTGATGTTTTCTACTCACGAGTTGGCAACCACCCTCGTTGTGCTACAGTTCTTGTAGGTTTGACCGCTTGGGATCAGTTGCGGTATTGCTGGCACAAAGTTTCTTCCAGGGTGCTTTGCTTTGGTAGGTGGGACACATGTTGGATCGTGCCTACTCTTGTACCGTTATATTCTATTGTATCTAGATAAACTCCATCACATCAGATCAATCAAATAAGTGGACTAGAATTGTATATTGGTAGATCTAGTCAGACTTGGGTATTGTGCGAGACTTAGAGCGATGGGTTATGTTCGCTATTCTTGAGTTTTGACGTCTTGCTTTTTTATTTGTTCTTTCTGAGTTGATTCTTCGTCGTTGGGCGTCGTATATATATTATTGCATGGTTGTGATTCCGCCAGTTGGCGAAGAGCTAGCTCCCGCTTGGGGATGCCTATATATTTTTGTGTATATGTTTTTGGATCAAAATATACAAGGGAGGTGCTGCCCGAAATTTTAAAAGACAAAACATGACTCGTTATACCTTTATTTCAAAACTGCACCCCCACTATTTTCCGCAAAAAGGTTCAGATTTTCTGGGCTTCGGCTTACTTGATTTACGTTACGCCTTTAGACGTTGCGTAATTTAAGTGCCGGTCACATACTAAATTACGGGTCGTGACAAAGTTGGTATCAGAGCCGGCCCTTCAAAAGTAGGTCTGTGGTTCGGGGATGAACCATTGTTCTAAATGGGGGGAATGTAATACCCCAGGTGGAGTTGGGGCTACACACCACCTACCCCGTGAGAAGTGAGATATTATTCGGTATCAAGGTGTGGATGTAACCGATATGGATGCACACGGGGACCCATCAGAACAATGGGGAGTATCGAATTCCATTCCAAAAGAGGGCACAATCTGAACTATAAATCGAATGATACCACTCTTATAACACAGAGGCGCCTTTTGGATGAATCGGAACTCCGGTGTTTGAAGAACTCCGTAGTTAGGCGTGCTTGAGCCAGAGAAATTCTGGGATGGGTGACCTTCTGGAAAGTAGCCCCGGGTTCATTCAAAGGGACAAAACCGTGTGGTTTCGGCCAGAGCGGACAATACCATCTGTGTTTGGGGGTGGGTCGTGACAACAGCTTTCCAGTGATTCTCCCAAGATCCGATTGATTCCTGATCACTACACCTAGTGTGTTAGCTATATCAGGTCTAGTACATAACATCGTATACATGATAGAGCCTAGTGCCGAAGCATAGGGTATCCCTTAGACGCGAGCTCTCTCCAAATCAGTCTCGGGAGACATCTTTTTGGAGAGAGTGATTCATTAGTAAGTGGGCGAACCACCACACTTAGAATCTTCCATACTAAACCCGTTTAGTATGGTGTTAATGTATCTGGATTTGGGACACTCCTAGCATCCACTTAGATCTATCACCATAGATCATAATCCACAAGATGTAGTAGGTATCATCCAGATCTTCCATGGAGAATCCTCATGATAAGAGGAGCTTGACCGAGTGTAGCATAGAAAACCATTTCCTATCAAGAGTATGTCATCTACGTACAATACGTGAAAAACAACCTTACTCTCTACAACCTTCTTGTATATACAAGGTTCATCTACCTTTTTGATGAAGTCAAACTCTTTGACTGCCACATCAAAACAGATGTTCCAACTCCGCGATGCGTGCATTAATCCTGATGGACTTAAGCATAGCCACTGGAGAAAAGGTTTCATCATAAACCACACCTGGTTATTGACGAAAACTTTTTACTTCAAGTCTAGTTTTGAAAGTCTCATCTTTTCCATCTACACCAAGAATCTTCTCAAGATCCATTTGCTCCCAATGGGTTTTACCCCTTCAAGTGCAACATTCAAAGTCATACTTTGTTGATGTACATGGATTCCATCTTTGATCGCATAACATCTAGCCTTTTCACAGTCCCCACTCGTGATGGCATGCCTGAACCTAGTTGGGTCATCATCTACCATGATGCAATCCTCGCTCCCACCGTCACCGAGAAAACCGTAGTATCTCTCAGGTGGATGAGGAACCCTACCAGATTCGTGGAGAGGCTGAGGCTCGTTAAAGACTATTGAAACCTTTCGTTTCACCAAATCATCAGCTGTTAGTTTTTCTAGCCGGAACTCATTCCAGTTCTACCTCATGACCACTAATTTCTTCATAAGAAATTCCTTTTCTAAAAAGGTGGCATGCTGAGAAACAAAACACCTTTTGCTCCTCAGTGTGGTAGAAGATATTCCCTTGCAAATGTTTGGGATATCCAACAAACTTACAGAACTGACCTTGTCTCGAGCTTGTCCGGATTCTGCCTTTCAACATAGGCCGGACAACCCCATATCTTAACTCGTTTAAGACATGGTCTCTTCCCATACCATATCGCATATGGAGTGGTAGACACAGATTTGGATGGAACCCCATTCAATAGGTATGCAGCTTCTCAAGTGTATAACTCCATAAGGAAACAGGCAACTCAGCAATACTCATCATAGAGCGCACCATATCTCATAGGGTGCGATACCTCTGTCCCGATACACCGTTGTGTTGTGGTGTATACGAAGGAGTAAGCTGAGAGAGAATCCCATTCTCTTTTTAGAAAATCCAGGAACTCCATGCCCAAGTATTCGTCTCCTCAATCACATCGAAAGACTTAATACTTTTACCCATCTGGTTCTCAACATCAAGCTTATATTCCTTAAATTTCTTAAAAGTTTCAGATATGTATTTCAACAAGAACATATGTCTGAACTTTGAGAGATAGTCAGTGAATATAATAAAGTACGAGGAACCAATCCTGGCATGTGTAGACTTAGGGCCGCATACATCACCATGTATCAGTCCTAAGAGTTCAGCAACTCTTTCTCCGTTTCCAGTAAACGGAGTATTGGTCATTTTACCTTTAAGACAAAATTGGTAAGTATCATAAGATGAAAATTCGAACATATTCAAATATTCATCCTTATGTAACTTAGCTGGTCGTGTCGCATTGATATGACCTAGTCTACAATACCACAAGAAGTATTCGTTCATTTCTTAACTACTCCTCTTGAGTGTGTTAGATAGAAAGAAGAGGATGAAGATGAATCAATATTAAAGAAAGAATAGGTTGCTAGAGAATTGGATCTTAGATAGTGCACGAATGAATGCATGGTTTGATTTAGAACGTATATGCCATTTCATAACGTGCCTGATCCAATCAACTCTTGATTCGGGAAAATGTTCACAACATTATCCTGTAACCCAAAATTATATCCTTCTTTAAATTAATAAAGAAACTGATGTAATGTTGTATATCAGGTTCGGTATGTAATAACATTCGTTCAGAATCAATGTATTAACCATTTGGTAATACAAGGTGATATTTGCCAACTGATTTGGCTGCAACAATGCACCATTCTTTAACACTTAGAGACATATCACCCAATCCCAGTTCTCTGCCTTTCTGTAGCTCATGTAACAGATTATATTTGTGGGATACTGATCCGTTATCTCATACCTAGGACGTAGAGGATACTGAGAAACAGTTCTTGGTAACGAACACACCCGAAGAATATGCATCGACATGCTTTTTCCTTGATTGGGTGGCATGGGAATTCTGGTATCCCCCTATTTCCTGCTCGGACTTATAGCAATTATAAGATAGAGTGGAACCAATGTTCCCTAGCTCAGCATAATAAGCAGGTTTGGTCAATACATCCATATTATTATCTTGATTAAGGCGTGGCATGGTCGCTACCAGGAGAGAGAGAGAGAGAAGAAAACACTCTGCGTGCTCTCTTGCAAGATCAAATTGGTTATTATTTTATTTAATCAGGATGGCCCCCACTGTTTTTATCGAATCTTCCTTCAAATCCTAAAAGGTAAGACCAGCCGAAATTAATTACACTATATAAGTTCGCCAATCTTTCGGTCAGGCCAGTGTAGGTACTTTGAGGGAGGTTCCCCGTGCTTTCACACGGACCTAATTAAAATAAACCTCATTTTTCCAGGGGCGTAACCCCGTTAACACCTTTCTAAACACCTAATTGATCGGCTAATTGTAATGTGTAAAACTCTCCCAGGAGTAACTCTTACTCGGAGTGGGTATCGGGATCCAACTGTCTAATAGAAGGTATGCAATTTCACTGCAAATTTCAACACTTGAAATTCCCGATAATATTTTGCCCCTACCGTCCTATGACCTTGACGGAGGCCAACAAACCATAAGCTGCTAGTCAAGTTCAACCCGTACATTTCATAATTGAATTAAACCCACCTGCACGACCCTTGACGGAGGCCAACAAAGTCGCATGACTATCCTAATCCAATCTCATCTTATGTTACAGATAAGCACTAGTTAGCTACCGCACACTACGCCTTGACGGAGGCCAACAAACGTAGCACGAATACTAAGTATTACTTATCTGAAATGACGGAGGGCTACGATAGATTTTTAAGAAAACCTTTTGCGTAATGAACTTGATATCGTTGTAGAATCGAGTGATTTTGAAAATGAGTGTTTTTTAGGCTTTTACTAGTTTCGCTAAAGAGGTCACTCCCGGTGAAGGGATCTCTGCTCTTTCCTCATCGAATGAGATGCTGGATATTTCACAAATATCACTATGCAAAGCATGAACTACAAAAACAATCAAAAACAAAACTGAGTGGGTTGTAGCATCTGCCAGTTTCGCTAAAGAGGTCACTCCCGGTGAAGGGATCTCGGCTCTTTTCTCATCGAATAAGCTGCTGGATATTCTGCAAGGAATACCGTTATGCAAAGCAAAAACTAGAGCTACCAGTTTTTAAAACAAGATTCTACAATATCTTTAGGTTTCTTTCTTGTTCATTAATCTTATTACTGAAGTCCCATCAATTATGCTTTCTAAGAATCACAGAAGAAACGAAAATATAACGTACGCTTATGCCATCCGCATTCGCCACAGTGTCCCGTTATGCACCGTTAGGTTACTTAACTAACGACATAACGGGGCGGGAATAGCGCGGTTGTAAAACATAAGCAACGTTTATTATATATCATATATATAATAATCCATTCGTCTCAGAATATCAAGTGATCACATGACAGAATATCACCAACAGAAGAACACATATGAAATATTGAATATACTAGAAATTCCGTGTTTTAAATTAAGCCAGTAAAAACCATGGATTCCACGGTTGCGATGAATAGCCAAACCCACATCTCTAGACCCCTACGAGAGTGGTAAGCAACCCTACCAATTCTAGAGTTAGGAGACCCGGTCTCGACTCTTCGAGATGGTCTTCCACTGGACCCTAGAACTCGATTACTTGTGCTCTCCTCCTTAGGTCTATCCTAATGCGGAAAAGTAAATAATATACATCAATGGTGACATCATCCTCAACCTGGAAGTGCCCCAATAAAAGAATATTACATACAAGTTTTTATATGAATGAAAATGAAAAACTCTCATTTCACACAAAAAAAACCCGGCTGTTCAAACACCACGATCCAATATAACATATCACATCAACACATAATATCACATGTTATCAACGTAAGTAAATATGCGTATCCCAATTTTCATTGACATATAGCAACAAAATCAGCGATACATCACATATTACACTTACGGTCGTAGAAAAAAAATGAAAAACTACAACAATTGGAATCCGCAACCACCTTAGACATTATAAACCCAACATATCACATACTTTGGATTTCATGCCTAACCAAATGAATTCCTTAGACATCGCATGCCTAACAATTATAAACCCCGCATTTTAGTCTCGACATTGAAAACACTTTTCAATAACCAGTCGGGTAATTCAACAAGATTCCCGACAGCCTGATCGAATGCTCGTCAGAAACTTTAGTAGACAGTCGCACCCCCGATGCCGTCGATGAAGTGCACTTAGGAGGAATACCGCGGACATGAGCACCCGGGAGGATGCTTTTGGCAACGGGATTCTCCTACAGTCACTTGGTCGAAGCTATGGGGCGTGGCTATCTGGTAAGGTTACTCGGGGAGTATCCGCGTACGCTACGTGATTGCGACGGACTTTTGATCCACATCAAAATCCCGTGGCAACCAATCAAATGAGACTAAATTGCTAGATTTATAAAATTCAAATAAGTTTTCACAAAACCGAATATTATGGATTCTAAGTATTGTATCACAATCAGAGATAGTTAGATGATGTTAAACATTTCAATCGAATCAACAAACACCCAAAATTTCTCAAAGAGCTCAACACTCGAGCACAGTTTAAAAATAACCTAGAACATGCCACAACACCTATGGACCAACCGTAGAAGGGCCAACCATTGCCTCACCTATGGTGCCGCGGAACTACCACAAACCCTAAGATTTGGTGGCGGTTCCGGCGGTCATAAAATCGAGTTAGGGTTTCGTTCTTCTTGAAGGTCCATAGAAAACACCTGCATGCTTTCTGAAGATTTTAAACTTGGAAAAATCCAACTCTTAGAAAATTTCCAGCGTGGGAGAAAATGGGTTATTGATATTCGTTCGAAGTTTTTAACGTCGTCAAGATAACCCGAAACGATGTTAGAATTACGACTACAAAGTACTTCGAATTGCCTTTACACAAAGATAACATCACATGCAATCTCAATAAAAACAAGCAACACCTGAAACACTAAAACCCAGAGACTAGAACACCATGCAAAAACGAAGCCAGAACAAGCCCACAAAACCGGTGGGGCCGGTCAAAACCTCACATGTCGCCGGGTCAAAATGGGTGAAAGGGGCTCGTTTTTGTCTGGTGTTCATGTTACATCTCATGCAAAATTCTGCAGTTGCTTAAAAAAATTTTAGACACTCTAAAAATTTCGATAGAAACTAGGTTATTTGTTTTGATGTTTCGAATTTCGGTTTCGTAATTCTACAAACATCATCTAATTCTCTAGCATGGCTCTGATACCACTGTAGGGTTCCGCAGCACCGCCACTGGGTTTCGGGAGGTATCGACCATACCGTTTTCAAAAAATTAGCATGCTAAAAAACCCCAACCTAGAATCTTAACTAGAGAATTAGACGAATCATGAATGTAAATATATTTACATATAAGTGAACAAGGAATACAATTTTTGTAGACTGGTCATTCACTTCAATATCTCCGTGTAGTAGTCCCTTCGCTCCAAGTAGTGAACTCCCGGACTTTAGAAAGGCTCCACAAGATGAAAGGAATAAGCTTGCTTGAAGTCTTCGAGGCCGAAAATGATCTACGTCGAGGAGACACTAACTCAAGCAACCTCTTCACTAATTGTGAAGAAAACAACCTAAACTAAATGGCTAATCTAGTGTAGGTTGATGAAGTAGGAATTTTGCTCACTTTAGAATAATTTTTCTCACTAATTTTCTTCACCTCCCAAAAGCTAGAAAGCTTGAGAAAAGAGATGAAGAAAAGCAACCATGGAAAAAGTCAAGTGTAGAATGGCAACCATGGATGAGTTAATATCATATACTAACCCTTGTAGAGACTAAACCATAGCTAATCATAATGGTTGGGTTAATAAATATCTTAAGTAAAACAAAATTAGTGGACTTAGTCAATGGTTCCACAAGCTTCAACCATGTGAATAATTTCCAACTAATTATGACTTACTTCAAATAATAAAACCCTTCATTATATTAAGTATGGTGTAAGTCTCATACACCCATGTTGTATATAGCAACAAGTATGACACAGTAATATATATCACATATATATTAAGTGTACATACTAGTAAGAAAAAGAAATGCTTAAGAGAGCTAATATTAGTTAATGTAAATTAATATATCAAATATATAATTATACATTAAATTATTAAATCAACACTTGATTTAATAATCCGGCTATATCACATATAACCGACTAATATCATATGTATCAATTTTATCGAATCAACACTTAATTCGATAACCCGGCTATATCACATATAACCGATCGATATCACATATCGCGAGAATAGAATGCTGTATCACATACGCGCATTAATCTTGGTCCCGCACATATCACATATGTGCTCCTACTTCGTTTCGCATGAGCTAGGAAAGCTCTGTGTAGGACTCTAAAGACTCGTCAATACGCCGGCAGTAGGTGATGATCATAGCAGTCACCCACAAGCCATCAGCGGTACTAGCTGGATGTAACAGCTACCCGGGTATTGAGCGATCAGAAGATCAATAAGCAAGCCTGCTCATACTCCTGCAAATCCAATAAATAACACTACCGTACAGTCCGGTCTCTTCGTCAGATATGTCGCATATCACAGCCTGGGGGTGGTAAACGTCAGACCCCAATAGCCTGATAAGTCATGCCGATGTGAGGCTCATAACGGTTCGACAAACTACTGATAACACTTACCAGTAAATCTCAGCAACCCTGGCCAGGGATTTCCTGTTATGGCCAATCGAGCATAGTGCAACATCAACCCCCAATACCGGGAGAGACGGAATGCCCTCCTATCGCTTATTGCCTCTATGTGACTCGCGACTGTACCCAAAAACTACCGTTGTGCATGTTCTCTTGAACGTGGTAAGATGGAGATTAAAGCACAGTGGGAATCACGCAAGACTCTATGACGATCTCGGGTCTACAGACTAACCTGTACCAGTGTCACCAGAGAACTGCTATCTGACGTGAGGTATAATACCATCTAGGATTTCTCGGTGAGTCCGTCCAGTGTACCCAGTCTCCACTGAGCACCCGTATACCATCTCTGATGTCAAACACCAATGGATATGGGATCATCCATCGCCCATCACATGGGTTGAGAAGCGTATACGCTAGTCTGCTCTAGAATATCGATGCCCCGTCTCGATACTCCCATGACTAGGAACATTTGAAGAATGTACTTACCGACTACCTCTGCCCCACTAGTATGATCTGCATCATAATCCTGGTAGTCAAGTACTCATCCTAAGGGCGTTATCAACATGTAATAGAGAGACAATAAGTGTACATATTAAGATAAAGAGCAACCAGATAGCATATTATCATGTCGAGCAAGAAAGTCCTCCCTATATATGTCCAAGCATCCAATATAATATACATCATATGTATAATAATGACCTCTAGGTCATACATATAACTAACAGCGGGTATATTACCACGCTTAGAATCTTTCATACTAAACTCCTTTAGTATGGTGTCTATGTACCTGAATTGGGACAATCCTAAATCCATTTACTTCTATCTCTATAGATCTATATCCCCAGGATGTAGGAAACATCAGTTAGATCTTTCATGGAGAACTTATGTGATAAGAGGAGCTTGACCGAGTGTAGCATAGGAACATCGTTTCTTTTTACCGCCAAAATATGTGACCGGGACGTTGGGACGTCTGGCTTGAATTTTGGGGCAGATGCTATTTGGATTTATCCGTCCACCTCTCCGAAGATACGAAGTTGATTTATGGCATCGTGTATCGGAGGTTTAGATAGATGCGGTCGTTGTAGCAGACTTCATCAGATTCCCCCTCGTTTGCGAGAGATTTTTTTATTGTGGGGACTCTCTTCCCTGCAGGCGCAAGCCCCTGCGGTTAATTATGTTACCGCATCGCGGTAACAATTTTCTCCTGCTCCAGATGTTCACTTCGTATCGTGTGTGTTTGTTTTGTTTTTGGTTGCCCGTGGATTGTATATGGAGACTAATTTATGTTGTCGCTTGTAGGGCGGAGATTAGTCCAAATCCGTATTTTCTTAGATTTGGGTTTGGTTTGATTTAAGGATCGTTAATCTCGTTTGAAATCAAGATCAACTTAAATATTTGTTAAGGATACGTTAGTCTAATTTTAGACTAAGATCTACTTAACAAGGTTTTAGGATCATTTAGATCCAACGAAAGAGCATTTGGGCTTTATCATTTTTAGTTTAGGGACATTACGGTCCATTGGGTTTAAGGACATCATAATCCATGTTTAAGGACATCATAGTCCATAGAGTTTAATTTAGAGACGTTGCGGTCCATAGTTTAAGGACATCATAGTTTATAGAGTTTAGTTTAGGGACATTATGGTCCATGGAGTTTAAGGACATCATAGTCTATAGAATTTAAGAACATCATAGTCCGTAGAGTTTAGTTTAGGGACATTACGGTCCATAGAGTTTTGGTTTATTGGTTTGGGGGTGCGCCAAAAGTTATTGGTTATTGGGACCCTCCACCTCTCTGAAGACGTTGAAGGATTACAACGACATATATCATAAGTGTAGAGAGATGTACCCTTGAACCAGATTCCAAATCGAGGAGTTATCAGATCTGAGCATAGAGGCTTGGTTTGTTTGGAGATTTAATCTCTGGAGGAACTCAACTGATTTGAGGTTGGAATTGGTTCCTTATAGTGTTAAACTCTAATGTACCTTTAGTGCTCACGTGTTCCCACGTAATGCTCTGAGGCAGTGTTAAACACTGGAATTTGAGAGCGCTCATGTGTCCCATGTGATGCTTTTAAAGATAGTGCTATTCGCTTGATTTTATTCCCCATCTTTATATAAGTTTTAAACACTTTATCCATGTGGCCATCACGTGTGAGCACGTGAGGGCGCCTCAAAGTCAGACATTGTTTCCTTGGGTTTATCCCCTTTTCTTTTAAAAAGTGGCAAGCATTATCAGCGAGGGAGGTCACGTATGACCACGTGATCTATTTCAATCTTTCTTTTGAGTTCATCACAGGTGGTCACGTATGAACACGTGATCATCAATATACATGGAATTCTTTCTCACGTATGAACACTTAGTTCTTCCCTTAGGTTTTAGATCTGCATGGCAGAGTCTTCCAGATGAGAATTAAATTCTTAACTTGTGGAGAGATCTGCTTCTGCAGATCTTTCACCAGAAGGGAGAACTAAGTTTTTATATGAAAGGTTAAACCCTAGTTTTATCAGAGGAATTAAATTCATATATGCCTTTTGGGAGAATTAAATTCTCTGAACTTAGATCTTCCCGTAGGTTTTGGATCTGCATGGCAGAATCTCCCCGATGAGAATTAAATTCTTAACTTGTGGGGAGATCTGCTTCTGCAGATCTTTTACCAGAAGAAAGAACTAAGTTCTTTGGAAGAGTTAAACTCTTGTGGAGACGAAGAAGAAGTAAGATGTTCTCTGTGTTTTGTTCCTTCTTACCTAGGGTTTCTTCTTTTCTTTTGAACTTGCAGTTTGGCGGGGTGCTTCTGTGCAAGACTTGAAGTCTTGGGTCCTTTATATAGGAGAGGCTGATTTGTAGATTCTGTTAAGGAAATCTCTCATTGAGAGATTTTTTAATTGATTTGGAGAATTTATCCACCGTTGGATCTTTGATCCAAGAACTTCTGTTTTACAGAAAACATTTTTCTTATTTTTAATAAGATTGAGAAAATATTTTCCCACATAGAACTTATTCTGTATTTTGGTGATTTTTAATCACCATTGGATCTTTGATCCAACGGTGCTCTGATTTACCGAGCACAATCTTTCTTGTTTAGAAAGATTGGGGAAAATATTTCAAAATAGGGTTCTGAACCCTTTTATATAGAATTTAATTCTTTTGGGTCAGAAGATATTAGGAATTCTCACGTGTAGCACGTGACCCAGTGGCACTAGGCCGGTTTGCCTATATGCAGCAGTCCCGGAGAAGAGCATCACGTGTTGGCACGTGATTCACCTTCTGGTCTACTATTTTTTTTATAAAGGCGTCTATATACTTCGTATATAGGTGCTCACGTGTGGCACGTAAAGGCCAACTTCAGTCCCATTTGTTAAGTGTAATTCTTGTAATTTTGGCTCCAAGGCGCATCACATGTGGGCACGTGATGCTCTCTTTGGGGAATTTTCCCATTGCTTTTTTATTTATTATTTATTTTTCCAAAAGGAACAAATGCCCCCACAGCGTTGTTCTCACGTGGCTTGCACGTGAGTGCAACGTTGTCACCTTTACAGCCGTTGGATTGCCTAGGGGAATGGGGAGGTGAACCGCCCTTGTCATGTCTTATAAATGCAAGGGTTTGGTCTTTAGTCAGACACTGTTCTTTCATCTTCTTCCTTTTTTGTTTCTTTGAGAATTTAATTCTCCTCTTCAGAGCTTAGTTCCCTGCCACTGCAATTCCAGAGTTAAACTCTTTTGGAAAAAGAAACCCTTTTAGGTAAAGATCTTGAACATTTAGAGAAACCCTTTTCTTTAAAGAAAACTTCAGGATTTTAAATCAATTATGAAAGCTTTGCTCTCCTCTAAAACCTATCTCTTTAGAGATGCAAAGATATAATTTTTTGAGTAATAACTCTCCATGCTTTGGGCATTCCTCCTCTGACCTTTATGACATTTGATTTTTCATTTCCCCTTTTATAGGGTTTCTGGAATTTAATTCCATTGCATAAAAGGAATTTAATTCCTCACCGAAGAGCTTAGCTCTGAAAGATCAAGAGGGCTCTTCGGGAATTTGATTCCCCTGACTTCTTGAAAATCTTTTCAAGGGATTTTCCTTTATTTTTACCCATTTGACAGAGTTTTGTAATGGGTGTTCTTTTGTGAGGATATCCTAATTCGTTTGAACTCCAATACGCATTTATTGAGAATCTTTTTTTTATTCTCACAATGGTTACCCTGCCTCGTGATTGGCGAGCCGTCAAACTGATTTTGTGGGGTCCATTATTTTTGCAATCAATGGTCCCATGGAATAAACTTCTTGTCGTTTTCTTTTGCTGTTTATATATAAACACACACACACGTATAAGTTGCATTAATAGTTTTTCCTCCCCTTATTTCAGGAACCATGGCTTCTCTTCCTTACTTTCCTTTTACTTGCTCAGACGCTGCTTTTCCACAATCGTCGTCGGACGAAGAAGCAATGGCGATGATCAGGGCCCATGACAGGGACTGTACCAGTTTGCTCTTGTGGGGAACTTGGTATGGGCATATCATCCGGGGCTGCCGCAGCTTTATTTGCGAAGTTCCAACAGAGCTTCTTCGCCCAATTTTGCCGATGGAGCGTCTGCAGACTGCTTTTGCAGTGGAGGCGGCTGATTGGACTCCTATAGGCCGGCTTGAGCCGTCGACAACTGGGATACCCAACCAGCCTTTGCCGGCCATAGACATTTTGGGGCGTCGCATTTGCCAGGGTGAAGCTCAACTCTGGGGACAAATTTATAAGATAGGTCTTACCCCTCTCCCCCCAACGGGCTATCTTCCATAGGCTCGATATGTTCTATCCGCCCATCTTACACGATTGCAGAAGGTCGGGCTTTATCAGGCGGTGTATGCGTCCCTTTTTCATTATCAGTCCCCTCATGTCTGGTGGGTTAAGGCTTTTGTGAACTAGTAGAATCTTCCTACCAACACCTTCGTACTTGGGGATCGCGAGGTCTCTATTTCATTGGAAGAGTTTCGCGAGATTTCGGGACTACCAATGAGGGAAGAGCATTATAAAGAGTTACTGCCTCCCGATGAGTATGTGTTTGAGACGATGTCGGCTTCACTTGACAGCTTGATGACTGAAAACGCCGTCCTCCATAAGCACCCTAGCTTAATCAAGGTATTGGTTATTTTTGAGAAACTGTTCACGGCGTCGAAAGGTCATGGTGTCACTTTTGAGAGCTTCATTGCCTGCTTTATCCGTGAAGATGTTTTGTCCAAGACGGCTCCAAAGTTTGCGAACATTAACGACCCTTTTGGGTTTGGGCTAAATAAACTGCCGGCCAAAGAAGAAGATTTATCGCAGTTTTACATCCCGATCTTGCCGGCCGTGTCCTTTGATTCGATTGCGGCTCTCGGCATGGATAAAGAGACCTTCTTTGTCGGTTTTATCAGCCTTTGGCTTAGCTGGTTCGCCATTCCAACGCATCGTCGCTTCAAGAGAGTTTCGGTCATCTATCCTGCTCATCGCGTGGCTGAAGGGACACGACTGGCCGTGGGTATCGCGGGGTTATCGCACTTATACCATGGGCTGAGCGCTGTGGCCAATACTTCGACCCCGGGTGTAGATGTTGTGAGTTTCTCCCTCTGCTACTTTACGTCATGGATTGAGATGCATGTATTGGGGGCATTCACATCAAAGGCCAGATTTATATGATGCTTACACCTTCTCGTGGCTCATGAGGTTGGTGGATGCTTCTGCTCCTGATCCAACTCAGCTAGGGGCCATTCGTGTGTTGCTTAACCCGTATGCTAACGAAAGTGGGATGGTATTCAACAACCGAGTCCTCATTGCTCCTTCGGGACCTGTTCAACAGCTATTCAATCTATCGAAAGGGGGAGCACCATCCTTAAAGCCTAAGGAAATTATGCACTTGTATTCGATTAGGTCGGGTTTTTGATGTTCCGTCGAAATGATACTACTCTTTTCATGCGGTATAATCCGCACCGATTTGCTCGGCAATTAGGTTATAACCAGAGTGTTCCCTTCGAGGCATTTTTGGTGGAGCGCGGCTCGTCTCTGGGAGTTGTTCATGACATCATCCATCACTTCATGCGGTTGAACACCGGCTCTCGTTTCATGATCCCCGAGGCCGACTATATTCAAAGGTGTGTGGGGTCTTTTACGGGTTGGTACTGTCATCGAGTTGGTCCCATCATTGCCGAGGAGAAGCGGATACTCTTCGGATATAGAGCTCCCGTCCCGACCCAAGCCACAGGCGTTCCGCCGTGATCGCGGATAGTGGTTTGCCCTTCATTGAGGGGTAACGGTGCCTTACTTATCCCTGAGGCGGCGGATGCGGAATCAACTCCTCCCACAGTTGGTATGCCAATGCGCACTAGAGCCCAGGTAAAGGCTTCCGATAAGGCGCCAGCAGTAGTTTCATCAATTGCGGCGTCATCAATAGCGGTGTCATCACCGGTAGTACCGCCAAAAGAGGGTTTTGAAGGCGAGGTTAGGCAACGTCGCGCCAAAGCGTCGATGGGAAGGATGCGATCCTCTTCTAGCGTTAGCTCCAGCTCGAAAAGGAGGAAGAAAATGGTTGCTGGCTTGCTTGACTTTCTGCTGGAATTCGAGCCTATTGTTCAAGACGAACCACTATCGATGCAAGAGCCAGATGATGGTCTTATTTATCCTGGCTCGTCTGCTGAGGAAGCCGCGCAATTGGCTGAAGCTTTAAGGCATTCACAGGATGAGACCGAGAATGTACACATCCCGAAAAGGCCCTATCCCTCGGTTATCTTCTATGAAGATCCTCCATCGCTACGGAGAGTACATATGGGTCCTTTGCGACGGGAAGAAGAGATAGCCCTCAAGCAGCCTATCTCAGCAGCTTCCGAAGGTGAGCTAACATTGAAGACCGGTGGCCATGAATCTGCTTTCGAAACCCGGCGAGAACATTTCCTCAGGAAGGAACGACGGCTTGAAAAAGCCATACTAGAAGCATCTTGGCACATTGGTACATGTGCTTTCCGTAATTTTTCTTTTGGCAAATAATTTGTATTGCTTTATATTTTCTTATCTTTGCAAAAACTTTGCAGGGACTTCAGCAACGACAGAGGATTTGAGCCCAAGTCGTGCCCGGACTGTGGATGCTATAAATGTATCCGATGAGGCATTGGTAGGTGCGGAGGAGATCGTTATAGCTGCTATTCCTGCTGTGGAGCTTCCACTGGCAGCCTCCGTTCCCCCGGTGTCTGTTCTTCCAGAAGAGGTGCCCTTATCGGCTGTAAATCTAATGGATCTTTCTGGTGACGGCTTGGAGATTATAGAAAGGGTAGTTGAGACCTCCGTCCCTTCATTGGAGTCTGAAGTGGCAGCTGTTGCCCCTCAATTAGAAGCTGTCACACCAGCAAATGTCTCCGGTGATGTTTCCGAGGGCATGGAGGAGGCTGTCGAAGCTGCTATCCCTCCGGTTCAAGACGGGAAGAATATCGAAGCTAGTCTTCTTATACTTTGTTTTAATAGTCTTTCCATTATCTGAACCTTTCCTTCCTTTTAGAACTATGGGAATTGGCGACTTCTATTGTGGACCTATCTTCCAGGAAGTCTTTCCAGCGCTTACTTGACATAGCTGCCGTACGGGCGATATCCCCGCAAAGCATCGTCCTTTCTTCCGGGCAAGGTCTGTGTTCTTTGACCATTTTGCTTTATTATCACTTTTTTTTACGATGATGCTAACATGCCCTCTGCAATTCTGGAAGCTGATGATGAAGTGGAGATCCTTGATGGCCCTGGGGATCTTTCAAACCCCCTTTGCATGGCTGTAGGTAAGTAAAACTCTACCCTTAGTATTGTTTTGTTTATTCCATGTTTGCTAGTATTGCTGACTAGTCATAAACTTTGACAGCTTTGCCAGCTCTGGCTCCGTTGGAATCCCGAATTTCTATGCCACCGGGACCATATGCCCGAGGTGCATCTGAAAGGATGGCGAGACAAAGCTCACTCCTTGTCGGCCCTTATTGAAGATTTTTGTGCTGGAAGTTCTGTTACGGCCGAAGAATTTGCTGTCGAAGCCAATACTTCTTTGCCATTCCTTGCTACTTATCATGATGAGGTAATGGTGCAAGTTTGGGTTGAGTATTGTCGCAGGGTGGAGGCTTGCTTACATAATATCGAGTGTGTACGCCTTCCTTCCGAGCTCTTAACTGCCAAGGTGATCTTGCGAGGGTGGATTGAGCGGTGCGCCGCTAATATTCAATATTGCGAAAAGAGGCTCAACCGGAAATTTTCGAAGAGGGAGCTAACTTCAAATGCTTTGGGGGAACTTCAAGCTCAACTCACTGCTAAGACTGTGCGTACGAACTTTGACGGGTGCTTCAAGAAGCCATCACGAAGGTGGTAGCTATTGATAAAGCCATTATCTTTACCTGCGAGATGGTTGAAGCTCATAAAGTTGTTAAAAAGGAGCTTGAGGGTCGGCTCGTCTCGTATCAGGCTCAACAGTCTCAGGCAGAGGCCCGTCTCGCGGCAATAATAAAACTTGAAGCCGAGGCCCAGCGGAAGAAGTATGAACCGACAAACTTATTACACCGTCCGCCGGCTTAAAGATTTTTGTATATTCTCCTTTTCTTGTATTCACTCCTGAATGAGAGAATATTTTGTATCCATTTTGATTCTTTTTATGACATGTATCTTGTATTCGTTTTGAATTCATGAATAAAAGACATATATTTTTTTATATCATGTTTACATGTAACTTTGGTGAATGTGGCCTATATGTAGTTTATCTTGATCTTCTTGTAGGGCAGCAATGGCTTAGGAAACAGGTTCAGGTCTGTTGCCTAAGACTTTTCAACTTTATAAGCCGTAAGGGTCTCACAAAGACTTTTCTCTCTACGAGTCGAGAGGATCCTATAGGTGTATTTTCTCCTTAGGAATCGTGAGGAATCTTAAGTGTATATTTTCTCTCGAGAGTTGTAAGGATCTCACAAGAGAATTTTTCCCCTTTACAAGTCGAGAGGACTTGTAAAGGGTTGTTTCCCTCCTTGTCGAGATTCGACTTTGAAGAGTGTGGCCCGTGAATAGTATGCAATGGCCCATCTTGGACCGACTTGCAGGGCCCCAGTGCTTAGGAAATAGGTCTTTATCCCCATTGCCTAAGGCTTTCCCCTACGAGTCAAGACGAATCGAGGGATCATTGGTTGACTTGTTTCTGTTTTCTGCGATGTCGGGGTTGACTTGCTCCGCTTTCTGCGATGTCAGGGTTGACTTGCTCCGCTTTTTGCGGTGTCGGGGTTGACTTTCTCCACTTTCTGCGATGACAGGGTCGACTTGCTCCGCTTTCTGCGGTGTCGGTGTTTGACTTGCTCCGCTTTCTGCGGTGTCGGGGTTGACTTGCTCCACTTTCTGCGGTGTCGGTATTTGACTTGCTCCACTTTCTGTGGTGACGGGGTTGACTTGCTCCACTTTCTGCGGTATCCGTGTTTGACTTGCTCTGCTTTCTGCGGTGTCGGGGTTGACTTGCTCCGCTTTCTGCGGTGTCGGTATTTGACTTGCTCCACTTTCTGTGGTGATGGGGTTGACTTGCTCCACTTTATGCGGTATCCGTGTTTGACTTGCTCCGCTTTCTGCGGTGTCGGTGTTGACTTGCTTCGCTTTCTGCGGTGTCGGGGTTGACTTGCTTCTCTTTCTGCGGTGTCGGGGTTGACTTACTCCGCTTTCTGCGGTGTCAAGACTAACTTGCTCCGCTTTCTGCGGTGTCGAGATGGAACGCCGCTTTGATCTTCTGGGATGCAGATGTTGTCGTCGAGATCTGATTCTCCCTTTGATGGAATCTATTGGGAAATGTGGTTCCCTTTTCGTTTATGCCCATGGATTGTATACAGGGGTCGGTATGGACTCTCTTGTAGGGCAAAAGTTTCATTCTTTCATTTTTTTATTTCCTTCCGCAATGCTCTATCATTTCAGTTTTTTATATCACAAAAATTGCGATTGCCCAATCATTTCGGCTATTTTTCGCGATGCCCAACCATTTCAGTTATTTTTTTCTTTTTACTCGCTGCTTTTTATTGCGAGTTGCTCAAACATTTCGGCTATTTTTATATGCATATATTTTACTCGCTGATTTTTATTGCGAGTTTCCCCATCATTTCGGTTATTTCATATGCATTTTTGGCTCGCTGATTTTATTGCGAGTTTAGAACTTGAGATCTGATACCAATCTTAGCATCAGCATTGCTGCAACTGGAATATTACCAGGAGCGAATCATCACTTGCCGCGAAAGGACTTGGAATTTGTTACCGATTTAGGCATCAGTATCGCTACAACTGGGATATTGCCAGGAGTGAATCATCATTTTTCTTTGTCAATTCGAACAAAAGTGTCTTAGCAAACAGGGTTAGGATCCTGTCGACTGAGGCTTTTGACTTCATGAGCCATAAGGGTCTCATAAACGTGTTTCTCCCTACGAGTCATGAGAATCTCGTAGGTGCGTCTTCTCCTTAGGAATCATGAGGATTCTTAAGTGTGTGTTCTCTTATAAGTCGTAAGGATCTTACAAGAGTGTTTTCTCCTTATAAGTCGAGAGGACTTACAAGTGTCGTTCACCACATGATGACATTTCGCACCATTGGTGGAACTTGGTGAGGGAACGTTTATTTGTGCCCGTGGATTGTATACAAGGGTCAATATTGAACCGCTTGTAGGGCAATCTGGAGAATGTGATAGCTTAAGAACAGGTTCAGATCCCTGTAGCTTAAGGCTTTTGAATCCTATGAGGCGTGAGGGTCTCATAAGGGAATTCACCTTACGAGTCGTGAGGATATCGTAAGTGTAATTTCTCCTTAGGAATCGTGGGGATCCTTAAGTGTATTGCTCCCTTATGAGTTGTAAGGAGCTCACGCAGGTATTTTTTCCTTACAAGGTCGAGAGGACCTTACAAGTGTGCATGAATTTTTTTACGAGTCTGCACCCTTTCGGGTTTTCACAAACTCGCCGGTAGCCCTGCTGTTTTTACTCACGGAGCCCTTTCGGGTTTTCATCCGTGTCCATTTCGCTTATGGACGTACCGTTTTTTTTGCCGTGTTAGCATAAGGATGCTGTGGTTCATAGTAGTTTAAAGACGTTTCGGTCCGTAGTTAGTTTCAGGATATTGCGGTCCATCGTTAGTTTAGGGACATTTCGGTATGTTGTTTTCCGTATTTGGGATGGGGTATCGTTGGATACAACTTTTAGAGTCTTGACTCAAGAAAATAGCGAGCGGACATAGGTGTCGTCATCTATCATTGACCTGAGTCATGATTCGTCAGGCGCAGTTCTTCTTAAGGAATCGGCCGTTTATTGGCCGGAAGGGTCTTTCGCCATGCATATCCATGAGCAAGTAAGCCCCACCTTGGTAGACTTTGTCTATGATGTACGGGCCCTCATAGTTTGGCTCGAATTTCCCCCGTTTGGCACGATTGGGGATCATAGGTCTTTTTACGACTAGCACGAGTTCGTCTTGGCGGAATGTTCTCGGCCTAGTCAATCTTTCGTATGAGCGCGTCATCCTTGCTTTGTAGGCTTCCAAGTTTTGCTGCGCCATGAGACGAGTTTCCTCGAGGGTTTCGAGCTCCTCAAACTGAAGATGAGCATTCTCTTCATCTGTTAGCTCATAATGAACCGCCACTCGTAGAAACGGTAGCTCTATTTCCAAGAGGAGTACCGCTTTTGTGCCGAATACCAATGCGAATGGCGTTGTATTTGTGGCCGTTTTGAACGTGGTCCGACAGGACCAGAAAGCTTCATGCAGTCTTCCGTGCCAATTCTTTTTATTTTTGGACACCGTCTTCTTTATGATCTTTGTCAAGGTTTTGTTGAAAGCCTCAGCTAGACCGTTAGCCCAGGGATTATAGACCGAAGAGTATCTCCAGTCTATATTATGCTGCTGCGCGAAGTGGCTGATTTTGTGACTTCTATAGGCCGGCCCGTTATCAAAGATAATCCGTCGCGGGGTGCCGAACCGATAGATGACGTGTGTTTTGAAGAAGTGGAGAATGTTCTCTGTCTTCACTTCTCTTAGCGGTATTGCTTCTGCCCACTTAGAGAAGTAATCAGTTGTCACCAATATGAACCGATATCCTTTGGATGACGCTGGTTCGATGAGTCCGATTATTTCGGTTCCCCACATTTCGAACGGCTAGCTAGCAACTGTTGGGTGTAGCGGGTTTGGATGCTGGTGGATAAAGTCTCTATGAATTTGGCACGAATGGTATTGCTTCGCGTATTCGAGACAGTCCTGAATCATCGTGGGCCAATAGTAGCCCATCCTTTTGATCTTCAACTTTATCTTCGGCCCAACTTGATGAGAACCGCAAAGTCCGTCGTGAGTTTCTTGGACGACTCTCTCCTTGCTTCTTCCGGTCCCAGGAATCTTAGCCACAGAGAGTCGAACGACCTCTTATATAGAGTATCATTGACGAAGGCGAAAGACAGAGCTCGTTTCATGAGCTGATGTCTTGTCAATGCATCTTTCGGTGTTTGACGGGATTTGAAGTAGTCTATAAAGACTTCTCTCCAATCTTTAGCCTTTTCTTGGTCCTCCATTTGTAGGGTTATTTGCTTGGTCGCTTCTGTAACATTTCAGAAAAATAAAATATTATTTTTGGGAATTTTTATAATTTAATAATAAAATATTGAATATTTTAATAAGACGGTATAATTAAATACCGATAAATGGGGAAAATTTTGGAAAATTATAGAAATTACTTAAAAGAGGGTGTTTCATGTAAATTATGTAAATTTTAAGTTTTTATGATTAATTATATGCTAATTTAGTGCTAATCGCGATTAAAAATCGCTAATCGCGCTTTAAGCTTGTTTTGTGCAAAACATACACCATATCTTTTTATTCACTTGTTACAATTTTTCCTACATGATTTTTGGTGTTTGGTTTGTTTTGGATTTACTATTGAGGAGAGAAAAGAAAAGGAAAGGAAAAGAATTGAAAAGAAAAAGGGGAAACAATATTATATGAAGCATGGGCATGAAAGAGAGTAAAGGGTCTTCTTTGACTTGGCTTCATCCTCCATTTTCTTCACCATTTCCTTCTCATTTCAGAAGTGTTGTTGCCCTCACTCCCTCCCCCTCTTCATCCTCTCAAACTCCATGAAAAACACCTCAAAACTCAAACACCATTTCATTAAAAAGATGCACAAGCTCAAGGGAAGCACATTGGACCAAGAAAGCAAGGATTTTGGCCACTTGGGGCAACTCAAGAATTTTCTTGAGTTGCCAAATGAGGTATTTTCTGAACCATAAGCTTAGTGTTTCCATTACTTTTACCCCCATGTTAGATTAGAACCGATATCGTGTGGTTTGGGTGAAGTTTGAAAACTCTAGTTAGGGTTATTGGAAATTGAGAGTTGTGATGGGCAATTGAGCTCAGTAGAGGCCTCACAAACACCCTAGTGCTAGAATTAAGACCTAAACCAGAGACTAGAACCCCGGAATACAGATTTAGAAAAGACGATATCGGAAAATTATGAATTCTGTGGATGTAAAATGGAATCTTCTATCACCCCGAGACTCTGAAAATTATATTGCATACACAAAGATACATGCAGGCACCTAGGAAGCTACCACCAAAACCCCAGCCCCTAACTCCTTTTCTAGGCCGCAAATTTAATCTTTCTGGCCGCAAATTGCGGCCAGATCAGGGTAGATTTGGTTCGTGTTGGTTCTGTGGTCCCCTCATCTGTAAAATAGACCCTTGGCATATGCAAAATTGACCAATTTGACCTAGGGTGAAATCTGGGACCTTTTTCCTAAGTTGTTGTTTTGATTCGAAGTTTCGTTTCTCATATTTTGAATTCTGGATTTGCGTATTTGTGTTTTACCTCGATCACTTTACATTTGTACGACGATATCGAGAATTGTTTGATGGTTTTGAAAGCGTAGTCTATAGGTTCTAACCTATAGGCCTTAGCGTGTCGTTTTGGTATTCCCGATGTGATTTTAAAACGCATTCCAATTATGTTATCTATGTAGGTACCTTCATGTGGATTCCAGATGATGAAGAAGATGAAGGCGACGTCGACACCGACACGCAGGATGCAAGGTGAGCAGATTATATCTACGGGGGAAGTCGGGTGGATGGCGTATAGCATCCCCACAGTTCGATGTTTAGTATACTATATATACTATATATATATGATAGCGTTATGCGTGACATGGATATTCAGGATGTGATTAGGTGTACTATGGATAGATTGGGGTGTAGAAGTAAACTAGTATAGTTTCCTAATTGCGAACCCTAGAATAGGTTACACCCACACGCACACACATGCTTATTTGTTATGGTTATACCTGGATGATGAGGATAGTGGATGATATTTGGAGATGAGTCGATGAGATTGGGCACAGTGCCGTGAGATCGGTGATATGATGTGGTTCATATTTGGGATACGACTTGAGATTTTAGCGGGCCTTTCGACGTGTGTTTCATACACGCATTTATATTTATATAGATGGTATCGGTTAGTACTAGACTAGATCAGTACCCTAGATCATGAGATATGATGATAAGGATACAAGATAGTTGATGAGATGATTGTGATATTGACTCGTACCCAGATTTGGGATGCCGTACGATGGATGTACCGTACGAGCTTTAAATTGATGATAGATCCGCACTCATGACTCGAGAATGTCATATGATATTGTATCATACACGGTACCTTTGAGGCGGGATCACCGACTATTTTATATATATATATATATATATATATATATATATATATATCGACTCAGATTTAGGTGGTTTCCATACCCCTCCTGATTGACTTGTTAGTTAGAGCCGTAGTCTTGCTAGTAGATGTTAGGCTAGGCCGATATTATACCTATTTCAAAAACTAACGAATCGGGAGTATTTTAAAGACAGGCAAGGGGTTCTACGGACATTTTCAAAAGACGCATCCTTTCTTAAAAACATCGTAGCCCTTATTTTCCTAAAAACCCCGATTCGTCATCTTCCAAATGGTAAAACAGTATGACATAGATACTTTGATGTAGATTCTTCACTGTTGTGTTTATTATTCATTTGCCGCAGATTCTTACTGTTTGCATCGCATTTCATGTTAAATATGTTTATTGTTATATCAAATCCATGCTGTTAGGACACCAGCACCATTATCGATGATGCATATATTGCACGTACACCTGCTTGCCGGCTCACACACTTTATCATCGATAATTGCCATGTCACTACACTGTAGTATTGTTGCATTCAGGATATGACCCTTGCATGGCATACTCGTGTACCTACATATTGTACACCCATATTGTACACATACACATTTGCATATACATAGATAATTCTGGCTTGAATTGAGGATTGGGAACCACAAGATACTTTTTAAAACTGATTCATTTTAAAGACGCGGTCTTCCCTAAATATGTGCATACTACTATTCTATGTTGCATGATATACGGATATGCTTACATTTCTATCACATGTCGCATACATCATGTTTTATGATTTACGCATTGAGATATGCCGTTTTCATGAGATTTCTGGATTTGAGAACCGTGGTCATTTTAAAAGAAAGTATGCATTGTTTTAAAAACCCGGTTTCTCTTGATATGATATTTCAGTGCGTCCACCATGCATTTTCTTGGTTCTGAGACGTGTGAAACCCGATTCGAGGAGCTGGATGAGGCCGATTGGGGGTACATGGTGGACCCGATATGGTACCCCGGGGCGAGAACGGATCTGCTGTGTAGCTAGACGGTGAGCCTGGCAGAGGGACCACTACCTACCGGTGATTGTATTTGAGCTCGGTGGATATCCGGAGGATACCGACCGGAGTTGAGAGATGAGACGGGCCGATCCGGACTGACGGAGCCCTATGTATATGAGGATTTACGTGCTGATGCTAGGCACAGGTTTCATGATATTTTCGAGTGTCGATTCTTGACACTTAGGTTCCATGATTTGATATGTCGCGAGCGACACATGTTGATTTACATCCTCATACTTCCATGCATATGCTTTATGATATTTACATGCATGATGCTTATTGTCATTGGGTGACACGTGAACGATATCCACATACATATAGTTGACATTGATGACATTGATCACATAGTTGGATGATATCCATATATTCATAGACTTCACGATATAGTCGACATTGATCATACCTCATATTTATGATATGTTATTACCTGAGGCACTGGCTCGAGCACTTGGCACTACACTCATGTATAGATGTTATATTGCCACCTTATCATGCTTCAGACTTATTCATTTGAGATTTATATATATATTTGATCGTATTGACCTAGGATTGTGTCATACATACGATTTCTGCTCTGTGATGTTTTCTATTCACGAGTTGGCAACTCACCCCCGTTGTGCCACAGTTTCTTGCAGGTTTTGCTGTACAGGTTCATTACGGCTTTTCTGGCACACTGCTTCCTTTCTGGGTGATTGGTTTGCTAGATGGGTTCACTTGTATCGTGACCACCATTGTACTTATTTATTTTCAGTTGTATCTAGTAAAATTCCATCAACCAAACTTGTATATTGTTTCAGACTTAGAAAACCAGTGATGTATTATTTCGACCTTAGAGTCGCGCGTTGTAGTCTTATTGTTTTCATGCTGCTTTGAGTTTCCTTTTTGAGTTTTGATCGTCGCCCTTTGGCGTTGTATATTATATTGTTTGCGTGGTTGTGACCGTCGATTGACGAAGAGCTAGCTCTCGCTTGGGGATGCCTTTTATCATTGTATATATTATTATTCATGTTGTACCCCGTTCGGGGCCAATATTTACAAAGGAAACTCTGCCGAAATTTTCAGAAAAGACAAGACATTTTAAAAATGTATATTCGGCTTATTTATTTAAAAACCTTGCTTTTAAAACAGGTTTTTCTTACTTCTTAAAAACTAGTTTCTTTATTTACTCCTTAAAATGGATTTAGATTTCTGGGCTTTTGCCTTACTTGAATTAGATGGGGTCCTATAGGCTTCATATGATTCAAATGCCAGTCACGGGCTATTTCGGGTCGTGAGAGCTTCCTTTTCTTCAGACGACTCCGAAGATGTTTCTGCTGGTGCGAGAACCCGACGGCTCTACACAATGATCCTTATGTTGGGTTACTTAGCAAGGCAACAAGGTTTTGGGAGGTATCGTCCATACCGTTTTTAAAATTTTGCCTTTCTAAAGAAGCCTAACCTAGAATCTTAACTAGAGTTTTACGCAAACAACTTTGCAAACGAAGTGAATGCGGAATACAACCTTTGTAGATTGGCCATTCACTTCAAATGCTCTGTATAGAAGTCCCTTCGCTGCGAGTAAGAATCTCCTGAACTCTTGAGAGGCTCCACAAGGTGAAAGATGCAAACTTGCTCGAAGTTTTCGAGGCCCAAGATGATCTACGTCGAGGAGACTCAAGCTCATGCTACCTCTTCACTAATGTGTGAAATTAGTGAAGCAAACACCCTAAACTAAATGGCTAATAGTAGAGGATGATGAAGTAGGAAGTGGGCTCACTTTAGATTTCAATTTCTCACAATCTATCATCACTTTCACAAAAGTTAGAACGCTTAAAATGAGGAAGAAAAATATGAAGCTCAAGATTAATCATATAGTTCAAAATGCAACCATGAATGAGTATATCATCCATATACTAACTCATGTAGAGAGATAATCATTGTGTATGGTTAATGGTTGGATTGATAAATATCTTAAGAAAAACAAAATGGTGGACTAAGTCAATGGTTATCTTCAAGCTTCTCCAAGCTTCCAACCATCAAAATATCTCCACTAATTTGTAATTACTTAAGAATAAATATTAAACCCTAACATTAACCCTAACATGGTGTGAGTCTCATACATCCATGTTGCATGTGCAACCTAGCATGTCATAACAATATATATTACATATATATTTTGTGCAAAAAGAAAACAATACATTAAACATATATAACATATATGTTAAATGTATCATAAGTGAGAATAATAAATACTTAAGTGAGCATATCTATATATATATATATATATATATATATATATATATATATATATATATATATATAATTTCATCGAATCAACACTTGATCCGATAACCCGGCTATATCACATATAACCGGCCGATATCACATATCGCGAGAATAGAATGCGGTATCACATACACGCATTAATCTCGATCCCGCACATATCACATATATGCACCTACTCTGTTTCTCATGAACCAGGAAACCTCTGTGAAGGACTCTAAAGACTCATCAATACGCCGGCAGCAGGTGATGATCATATCAAACACCCACAAGCCGCAAGCGGTCTGCCAAACGTAACGGCTATCCGGATATTGAGCGATCAGAAGATCAACAAGTAAGCCTGCTCACACTCCTGCGAATCCAATCAGTAACACTACCGTACAGTCCGGTCTCTTCGTATGATATGTCGCATATCAACAGCCTGAGGATAGTATAACGTCAGACCCCAATAGCCTGATAAGTCATGCCGATGTAAGGTCCATAACGGTTCGAGAAACTAATGATAACACTTACCAGTAAATCTCAGTAACCCTGGCCAGGGATTTCACGTTATGGCCAATCGAGCATAGCGCAACATCAACTCCCAATACCGGGAGAGACGAAACCCCTCCTATCGCTCATTGCCTTCATGTGACTCGAGACTGTACCCAAAAACAACCGTTTTACACGATCTCTTGACCGTGGTATGGTGGAAATCAAAGCACAGTGGGAATCACACAAGACTCTATGACGATCTCGGGTCTACAGACTAACCTGTACCAGTGTCACCAGAGAACTGCTATCTGACGATAGGTATAATACCATCTATGAGTTCTCGGCGAGTCTGTCCAGTGTACCCAGTCTCCACTGAGCACCCGTATACCTTCTCTGATATCAAACATCAATGGATATGGGATCGTCTATCGTCCATCATATGGGTCGAGAAGCGTATATGCTAGTCTACTCTGGAGTATCGATGCCCTGTCTTGATACTCTCTCGATTAGGAACAATTATAGTGTGTACTTGTGGACCTCCCTTGGCCCCACTAGTATGATCTCCATCATAGTCCTGGTAGTCAAGTACACTCCTAAGGGCTTTATCAACGTGTGAGAGAGAGACAATAAGTGTACATGTTAAGATAAATTGCAGCCAGATAGCATACTATCATATCGAGCAAGAAATTCCTCCCTATATATGTCCAAGCATCCACTACAATATACATCCCATGTACAGTAATGGCCTCTAGGGCATACATATAACTAACAATCTCCCACTTGCACTAAGGCCATCTGTTGTAGTATCCCATACCCAACAATATAGCAGTGGTTGTAGTATCCCATACTCAACCATCCCAAAATCTCTCAAATAGTATTCAGGGATGCAGGCCTTGGTGAGTGGATCCGTCGTGTTAACCTCAAAATCTACTCTTCTTACCTTGACCCCTTGGAGATCAACCATCTCCCTGATCAGGTGATACTTGCCTCAGAATTTGTTTGGAACGCTGATGGGACCTGCGTTCCTAGGCCAAAGCCACAACTCCATTGTTGTCACAATTGTTAGTGTATATGCCCTAGGGGCCATTATTGTATCATACTAGCTTGTATATTACTTAATGGAAGATTGGGATATTCACAGTTATATTAACAGTCTTGCTAAACATGGTAGTATACTACTTGGTTTTATCTATCTTAATATGTGTGTACGTATTGATAGAGCCCTTAGGATCTTGCTTGACTACCAGCGTTGTGATGGCAGTCACACTAGTGGGGGCTGGGTAGTCCACAAGCACATCCTTTTTCAGGTCCCTAGTCGTAGGATTATCGAGATAGGGCATCGATACTTCGGAGTAGACTAGTGTGTGTTAGTTATATGTATGCCCTAGAGGCCATTACTGTACATTGGATGTATATTGTAGTGGATGCTGGGACATATATAGGAAGGACTTTCTTGCTCGACATGATAGTACGCTATCTGGTTGCACTTTATCTTAACATGCATACTTTCTGTCTCTCTGATTACATGTTGATAAATCCCCTAGGATGTGTACTCGACTTCCAGGACTATGATGCAGATCATACTAGTGGGGCCTGGATAGTCAATGAGTACATCCTTTATAGTTCCTAGTCGTGGGAATATCGAGACGGGGCATCGATATTCCAGAGTAGACTAGTGCATATCTTCTTGACCCATGCGATGGGCGATGGATGATCCCATATACATTGGTGTTTGACATCGGAGATGGTATACGGGTGCTCAGTGGAGACTGGGTACACTGAACGGACTCGCCGAGAACTCCCAGATGGTATTATACCTCACGTCAGATGGTAGTTCTCTGGTGACACTGGTACAGCTTAGTCTGTTGACCCGAGATCGTCATAGAGTCTTGTGTGTCTCCCACTGTGCTTTGATTTCCACCCTACTACGGCTCTACTGAGTTGTGCAAACAGGTGGTTTTTGGGTACAGTCCCGATTCACATGGAGGCAATGAGCGATAGGAGGGGATTCGTCTCTCCCGGTATTGGGGGTTGATGTTGTGCTATGCTCGACTGGCCATAACAGGAAATCCCTGGCCAGGGTTGCAGTGATATACTGGTAAGAGTTATCAGTAGTTTCACGAATGTTATAGACCCTACGTCGGCATGACTTATCGAGCTATTGGGGTCTGACGTTTACCACCCCTAGGCGAGATATGCGACATATCAGACGAACAGACCGGACCGTACGGTAAATGTTACTGGTTGGATTCGCAGGAGTGTGAGCGGGCTTGCTCGTCGATCTTCTGATCGCTCAATACCCGGGTGGCCGTTACGTTTAGCAGACCGCTTGCGGCTTGTGGGTGTTTGATATGATCATCATCCGCTGCCGGCGTATTGACGAGTCTTTAGAGTCCTACACAGAGGTTTCCTGGCTCAAGCGAAACGAAATAGGAGCGCATATGAGATATGTGCGGGACCGAGAATAATACCAGTATGTGATAATGTATTCGATTCTCGCGATGTGACATTGATCGGTTATATGCGATATAGCCGAGTTATCGGATCAAGTGTTGATTCGATAAGTTGTTACTGATGATACCAGTCGGTTATATGCGACATGACCGGGTCATTGAATCAAGTGTTGATTTAATGTATAATTATATATTTGATATATTACTTTGCATTAACTAGTATTGGTTCACTTTAAATGGATTTACTCACTTAGTTTGTGCACATTGCATATGTGATATATTTTGTGCACATGATTGTATCATGTTTGATGATACATGCAAGCTAGGGTTAGTGTAAAGAATATGACCATGGTTAAGATTATGATTAGGGTTTTCTTTTTCTTATTTATTTTGGAAAAAGAAAAAGATAAATAAAATGAAATGGTGGCTTATTTTGTTTGTAGTTAAAGATTCTAGAAACTTTGACTAAGTAACCATTTTGTCTTCTTTCTTAACCCTAACTCTTCAAATTAACCTTAGTCAATTCTCTACACCTAACTAAGGTTAATGATATGATAAGGATTATATTTTCTTTTCTATTTAATAATTTTATCATATCATCTTCTTCATCTTCTTCTTCTTCCTCCATGAGAAGAAAGCTTGCTACATCAATGGTGATTGATGAAAAAGTGTGTGAAATCCAAATGTAAAGTCTACCCACTTTCTATTTCTTCATCCTCTACCTCTTGCCAAGTAGTAGAGTGTGTTTCCTTCACAAGTTTTCAAGGCTTGGTGAAGGTGGAGCTTGATCTAGCGATGCCTCGACGTAGATCATCTTCGGCATGGACATCGACGACCTAGCTTGCCCATTCTCCGACGAAGCCGACGCTTGAGCCCGGATTTGATTTGGACAGCGGAGAGGACCTCGTTGCGGAGCTATGGAGGTGGAGCACCGGATCTACAAAGGTTGTATTTCCGTATCTTGTAGTTAAGTGTTAACTAGTTAGCTTTTTCGCCTAAATATCTAGTAAACGATCCGTAGTCGGGTTTGTAGGCACCCGTAAAATTTGATTTGTGCATGTTTGATCACTTGTGAGACTTCACTAGAGTGCCTAGGAACCCTACAGTGGTATCAGAGCCTAGCTAGAGCCTTAGGCGAAGTCCCGACGGAATTAGAAGTCCGATCGACCCAAAACCCCGCCTTGAATTTGCTCTCTGGACTTTTTTGAAATTCGTGATTTTTTGTGAATTAAAAATATTCAGAAATATCAGCAGAAAGATACTGGAAAATTCGAGCACATGATTCCATTAAGTAAGCGCGGATCCGCGGCCTTAAAGAAGGGTAATGCGGCGGATCCGCGGCTACGTTGTCGTTTTGTGCATTTATTTCTGCACAGTAATTCTTATTTTTATGTGCTGATTTTCCTGGGAATTTTTAATAATTTTTCCAGAGTTGCATTTTCTGGGTTGTATTGGGGACTCGGTGTATTCGATCGGACTGTCTAATTTTGTCGGTGTGCTTTTCCGGATATTTTTAGAATATGTTAAAAAGTTTGACCGGATATAAATACCCACTTTTTCCCATGCCGGGAAATTTCCAATTGTTGGATTTTTCCGTAGTTTAACGACGTTCTAAGTAGTGCAAGTAACGCGATGGACCCTCTAGAAGACAACAAACCTTAACTCGATTATGTGACCGTCTTGAACTGCCCTTTGAACCTTCGGGTTTGGGGCAGTACGGCGTGCCACATGTGAGGCGTTGGCTTGACCCTTCTACGGCTGGACCGTTGCTACTGAGGCACGAACTGAATGTTGTTAGACTTATTTCATGTGTTGAGCTGTATCGGGAAAACTTGGGTGTTCGATTGTTCGATCGAAAAGTTTAGCATTTTCTATTTATCCGGAATGTGATACAATAATTGGAATTCACAAGTAGTTATGAGATAACTGAATGAATGTTATAAATCTAGCGGTTTAGTCTCACTTGATCGGTTGCCACGGAATTTTGATGTGATCAAAAGTCCGTCACAATCACGTAGCGTACGCGGATACTCGCCGGGTAAACTTAATAGACAGCCTCACTCCATAGCCCCGACCAAGTGACTGTAGGAGAACCCCGTCGCTGAAAGCATCCGTTCGGGTGCTCGCGGTAGCGGTGTTCCGCCTTGGTGCACTTCGTCGACGGTATCGGGGGTGCGGCCGCCTACTAAAGTTTACGACGAGCATTCGATCAGGATGTCGGGAATCTTGTTGAATTACCCGACTTAATATTGAAAAGAGTTTTCGATAATGAGACTAAAATGCGGGGTTTATAATTGTTAGGCATGTGATGTCTAAGTAATTCATTGTGTCAGGCATGCGATGTCTGAGGTGGTTGCGGATTCCAACTGTTGTAGTTTTACACTTTTTTTTCTGTGACCGTAAGTGTAATATGTGATATCGCCGGTTTCATTGCTATATGTCAACGACAATTGGGATGGACATATTTACTTACGTTGATGACATGTGATGTTATGTGTTGCTGGATATGTTATATTGGATCGTCGTGTTAGAATAGCCCGGGGGTTTTTTTATGTGAGATGAGTGTTTTTCATTTTCATTCATGTAAAAACTTGTATGTAATATTCTTTTATTGGGGCACTTCCAGGTTGCGGATGTTGTCACCCGTTGTATATTATTTACTTTTCTGCACTAGGATAGACCCAAGGAGGGGAGCACAAGTAACCGGGTTCTGGGGTCCAGTGGGAGACCAACTCGAGGAGTCGAGTCCGGGTCTCCTAACTCTAGAATTGGTAGGGTTGCTTGCCGCTCTCGTAGGGGTCTAGGGGTGTGGGATTGGCTATTCATCACGACCGTGGAATCCGTGTTTTATACTGGCTCGTATTGAAAACACGGACGTCCTAATATATCCAATATTTCATATGTTTCTTCTGCTGTGTTTTATCTGTGATCATGCGATGTTCTGTGTTCTGTGACAGGTATTATATATAGTATATATGATATATTATATAGACGTTGCTTATGTTTTACACCCGCGCTAGCCCTGCCTCGCTCTGGCGTTAGTTACCTAACCTAACGGTGCAGACGGAACATCGAGGCGAATGCGGATGGCATAAGCGTACGTTATATTTATCTGTGATAGTCAGGTGGACTTAAATGATGGGATATTCATTAATGAGATTAATGAAAGAAAATAAACCTAATTGATGTTGTGGAATCGAATTTCAAAATAAAACAGGTAGCTACAGTTCTTGCTTTGCATCGCGGTGTTCATTATAGAACATCCAGCACCTTATTCGATGAGGAAAGGACCGAGATCCCTTCACCGGGAGTGACTCCTTTAGCAGTAACTGGGAGATGCTACACACTCGGTTTGTCTTTGATCGCTTCTATAGTTTTCGCTTTGCACAGTGATATATATGATATATCCCGCACCTCATTCGACGAAGAAAGGGCCGACGATCCCTTCACCGGGAGTGACCCCTTTAGCAAAACTAGAAAAGCCTCGAAAACATTCCATTTAAAAACCATTTGATTCCGCAACGAGATCAAGTTCAAAGCGTTAAAGGTTTTCACAAAAACCATTCGCAACCCTCCGTCATTTTAGGAAGTTGAGTACTTAGTATTCGTGCTGTGTTTGTTGACCATAGTCAAGGCACAGTGTACGGTAGCTAAGTGATGTCTTCCTACACCGCATATGATGCGATTAGTTAGGACAGTCGCGTGACTTTGTTGACCTTAGTTAAGGGTCATGTGGGTGGGTCTAATTAATCACGAAATGACGGGTAGAACTTGACTAGTACTTATGATTTGTTGACCATAGTTAAGGTCATAGGTGCTAGGGGTAAAAACCTTTATCGGGAGTTTCAAGTGTTGAAACTTGCAATGAGATTGCATACCTTCTATGTGATAGTTGGATCCCGATACCCACTGCGAGTAATTGTTACTCCTGGGAGAGTTTTGCACTTTACAATTAGCCGATCAAGTAGGTGTCTAGAAAGGTGTCAACGGGGTTACGCCTCTGGGAAAACGAGGTTTACTGTAATTAGGTCCGTGCGAAAGCACGGGGAACCTCCCTCAAAGTACCGACACTAGCCTGGCTGAAAGGTTGGCGAACTTGTAGAGTGTAATTAATCCTGGCTAGTCTTTCCTTTTAAGGTTTGAAGGAAGATTTGATAAAAACAGTGGGAGCCATCCTGATTAGATAAAATATATAACCAATCTGATCTTGCAAGAGCGCACGCAGAGTGTTTTCTTCTCTCTCTCTCCTGGTAGCGACCATATCACGCCTTAATCAAGATATTAAAACGGATTATTGACCGAACCCGCTTGTTATACTGAGCTGGGGAACGTTGGTCCCGCTCCAACTTATAATTGTTATAAGACAGAGCAGGAAATTGGGGAATACCAGATTTCCCGTGCCACCCAAACGAAGAGAGTGCATGCCGATGCATCATCTTCGGGTGTGTTCATTATACAGAACTGTTTCTCAGTATCCTCCGCATCCTAGGTATATGATACCGGATCAGGATCCCAGATATGTAAGTTGTTACATAGGGCTACAAAAGAGTAGAAAAAACTGAGAACGGGTGATAAGTTTCATGAGGCAGAAAACGGGGCAAGAGTTGCAACCAGGTCTGTTGGTCACTGTCACCCTGTATTACAAATACATTGATTCTGAACGAATGTTATTAGATACCGAACCTGATGTACAAAATCATATCTATCTCTTTAGTAAAGAAATGATAAAATTTTGTATTGTTGGATAATGTTTTGAACATTTCCTATATCAAAAGTTGATCGGTTCAGGCACGTTATCTAAAAGCGTTGATGTTCTAAATCAAACTACAGTTCTTAGTATACAGAACACACACAAGAGGAAGAGTTCAGAAATGATCGGATTCTTCTTGAGGTATTGTAGACTAGGTCAGATCAATGTGACCCGACTAGCTGAAGTTACATTTTAGATGCATATTTAAATCAGTTTGAATTTACATCTTATGAAACTTGCCAGTCATGTCACAAAGATTAGATGACCATAGCTCCGTTTACTAGAAACAGAGAAAGAGTTATTAAACTCTTGGGACTGATACATGATGATGTATGTAAAGTCTCCTGTCTACACATGCCAGGACTGGTTCTTTATACTTCATTATATTCTCTGATAATCTCTCAAGATTCAGTCATATGTTCCTGTTGAAACATAAGTCCGAACCTTTTGAGGTATTCACAGAATATAAGTTAGAAGTAGAGAACCAATAACCGGGTATAAGTATTATGTCCTATGATGAGATCCGGGAGGAGAATACTTGTGCATGGCATTCCTGGACCATTCTAAAGGAGAATGAGATTCTCTCTCCGTACTACTCCTCTGATTACACCACAGCACAACGGTGTATCGGGGCGGAGCAATCACACAATATTAGATATTGTGCGCTCTATGATGAGTATTACTGAGTTACCTATTTCCTTTTGGGAGTTATGCACTTGAGAAGCTGCATACCTATTGAATTAGGTTCGAATCAAATCAGTGCCTACCATTCCATATGAGATATGGTATGGGCAGAGCCTATCTCTTAAGTATAGTTAAGATTTGGGATTGTCCGGCCTATGTCAAAAGCAAAAATCCGGACAAGATCGAGGCAGGGTCAGTTCTGTAGAACTGGAAAGGTTCCAGCTATACAAAACTGCAGTTGATGACTTGACAGAACCATAAGATTCTATAGTTCCCGACGAACCTCAGCCTCTCCGCCGATCTAGTAGGGTTCCTTATCCGCCTGAGAGATAACTCGGTTTCTCGATGACAGTGGGAGCAAGGATTGCATCATGAGATGATGACCCAACTAGTTTCGAGCAGGCCATCGAGAGTAGGGACTCTGTAAGAATGGCTGGATGCTTAGCGATCTGAGATGGAATCCATGTACACCAGCAAAGTATGGACTTTGGTTGCTACATCTGAAGGGTTAAATCCCTATCAGGAGCAAGTATATCTTGAGAAGATTACTAGGTATAGATGGAAAAGTTGAGACTTTCAAAGCTAGACTTGTTAAAAGGTTTTCGTCATCGACCAGGCGTGGATAATGATGAAACCTTTTTCCAGTAGCTATGCTTAAGTCTGTCCAGATCCTACTTACCACGGCTACATACCATGACTACGATATCTGGTGGTTGGGTGCCATGACTGCTTTTCTAAATACTGATTTAGAAGAGAACGTCTATAAGAACACAGCCAGAGGTCTTCGTAAACAGTGGGAGCAGCGGAAACGTGTGCAAGTTGCTTTACATAATGAAGCAGGCATCGCGGAGTTGGAACGTCTGTTTTGATGTGATAGTCAAAGTGTTTGACTTCATCAAAATGGTAGACGAACCTTGTATATACAAAAGGGTAGTAGAGAGTAAGGTGGTCATCTTCGTATTGTACGTAAACAACATACTCTTGATAGGAAAAGAGTTTCCTATACTACGATCGGTCAATCTCCTATTATCACTAGGATTCCCCAAATAGGATCAAAGTGATACCTCCTAAATCCTGAGTTTTCATCTATGAGATAGATGTAATTGGATGTTAGGATTCTCACTAGATGTAGTGAGATGGTATCAATCGATCCTGGGGAGAATCACTGGAAGTGTTCCAGGGTGATAAAGACGACTGAATGTCAGTCACAGGCACTGTCTTTACCCTCAGTAAAGGGACGGTATGTTGGAAGAGTTCCAAGCTCGATACCGTGGCAAACTAGACGATAAAGACTGGTAACATCGCTATTAAAGATACTACCAAAGAGGAAGTTTGGGTGTATATTGGTTCATAAGATGAACTAGGTTCCTGCCATTGTATGACAATGGAAGCGTGGCTTCGACCCTGGAACCCTGGTCCAATCAGTGACCCAGACATATTCTGAGGCAGCATCACCTGATCATGGAGATAGTTAATCTCCAGGGTGATCGAGGTTAGGAGAGTAGACTCAAAGGACAACACGGCGGATCCACTCACGAAGGCCTTTTCCCAAAGAGAGACTTTTATGGGATGGTTGAGTATGTGATACTGCAACCACTGCTACAGATGGCCCTAGTGCAAGTGGGAGATTGTTAGTTATATGTATGCCCTAGAGGCCATTACTGTACATTGGATGTATATTGTAGTGGATGCTGGGACATATATAGGAAGGACTTTCTTGCTCGACATGATAGTACGCTATCTGGTTGCACTTTATCTTAACATGTATACTTTCTGTCTCTCTGATTACATGTTGATAAAGCCCTTAGGATGTGTACTCGACTTCCAGGACTATGATGCAGATCATACTAGTGGGGCCTGGGTAGTCAATGAGTACATCCTTCATAGTTCCTAGTCGTGGGAATATCGAGACGGGGCATCGATATTCCAGAGTAGACTAGCGCATATCTTCTCGACCCATGCGATGGGCGATGGATGATCCCATATCCATTGGTGTTTGACATCGGAGATGGTATACGGGTGCTCAGTGGAGACTGGGTACACTGAACGGACTCGCCGAGAACTCCCAGATGGTATTATACCTCACGTCAGATGGCAGTTCTCTGGTGACACTGGTACAGCTTAGTCTGTTGACCCGAGATCGTCATAGAGTCTTGTGTGTCTCCCACTGTGCTTTGATTTCCACCCTACCACGGCTCTACTGAGTTGTGCAAATAGGTGGTTTTTAGGTACAGTCCCGATTCACATGGAGGCAATGAGCGATAGGAGGGGATTCGTCTCTCCCGGTATTGGGGGTTGATGTTGTGCTATGCTCGACTGGCCATAACAGGAAATCCCTGGCCAGGGTTGCAGTGATATACTGGTAAGAGTTATCAGTAGTTTCACGAATGTTATGGACCCTACGTCGGCATGACTTATCGAGCTATTGGGGTCTGACGTTTACCATCCCTAGGCGAGATATGCGACATATCAGACGAACAGACCGGACCGTACGGTAAGTGTTACTGGTTGGATTCGCAGGAGTGTGAGCGGGCTTGCTCGTCGATCTTCTGATCGCTCAATATCCGGGTGGCCGTTACGTTTAGCAGACCGCTTGCGGCTTGTGGGTGTTTGATATGATCATCATCCGCTGCCGGCGTATTGACGAGTCTTTAGAGTCCTACACAGAGGTTTCCTGGCTCAAGCGAAACGAAATAGGAGCGCATATGAGATATGTGCGGGACCGAGAATAATACCAGTATGTGATACTGTATTCGATTCTCGCGATGTGACATTGATCGGTTATATGCGATATAGACGAGTTATCGGATCAAGTGTTGATTCGATAAGTTGTTACTGATGATACCAGTCGGTTATATGCGACATGACCGGGTCATTGAATCAAGTGTTGATTTAATGATTTAATGTATAATTATATATTTGATATATTACTTTGCATTAACTAGTATTGGTTCACTTTAAATGGATTTACTCACTTAGTTTGTGCACATTGCATATGTGATATATTTTGTGCACATGATTGTATCATGTTTGATGATACATGCAAGCTAGGGTTAGTGTAAAGAATATGACCATGGTTAAGATTATGATTAGGGTTTTCTTTTTCTTATTTATTTTGGAAAAAGAAAAAGATAAAGAAAATGAAATGGTGGCTTATTTTGTTTGTAGTTAAAGATTCTAGAAACTTTGACTAAGTAACCATTTTGTCTTCTTTCTTAACCCTAACTCTTCAAATTAACCTTAGTCAATTCTCTACACCTAACTAAGGTTAATGATATGATAAGTATTATATTTTCTTTTCTATTTAATAATTTTATCATATCATCTTCTTCATCTTCTTCTTCTTCCTCCATGAGAAGAAAGCTTGCTACATCAATGGTGATTGATGAAAAAGTGTGTGAAATCCAAATCTAAAGTCTACCCACTTCCTATTTCTTCATCCTCTACCTCTTGCCAAGTAGTAGAGTGTGTTTCCTTCACAAGTTTTCAAGGCTTGGTGAAGGTGGAGCTTGATCTAGCGATGCCTCGACGTAGATCATCTTCGGCATGGACATCGACGACCTAGCTTGCCCATTCTCCGACGAAGCCGACGCTTGAGCCCGGATTTGATTTGGACAGCGGAGAGGACCTCGTTGCGGAGCTATGGAGGTGGAGCACCGGATCTACAAAGGTTGTATTTCCGTATCTTGTAGTTAAGTGTTAACTAGTTAGCTTTTTCGCCTAAATATCTAGTAAACGATCCGTAGTCGGGTTTGTAGGCACCCGTAAAATTTGATTTGTGCATGTTTGATCACTTGTGAGACTTCACTAGAGTGCCTAGGAACCCTACAGTGTGTACGCTTCTCATCCCAGTTGGGGAGATGGTCTGTCACACAGCCATCAGTACGTCGTACTGGAGATAGTATACAGGTGCTCGTTGGGTTACGGGTACACCGGACATGACTCGCAGGGAACTGTTGGTTGGTATTAAACCCGTCGTCAGTTAACAGTTCCCAGGTGACATGAGTACAGCATAGTCCGCAGACTTGACAATGCTACTTCGCCTCGAGTGTGTCCCACTGTTGTTAGATTGCTACCCTACCACGGCTCAAAGGAGTCGTGCAAACAGGTAGCAGTTGGGTGCAGTCCCGAGCACTTGGAGGCAGAGTGGTTAGACAGGATTCGTCTCTCCCGGTATTCGGAGTTGATATCGCGCTGTGTCTGGAGAGCCATTACGCAAAGTCCCTGGCCAGGGCAAGCAAGATTTACTGGTAGGTTTTCCAGTAGTTTTTTAAGGTGTAATGGGCTTCGCTCCGATACGACTTATACCGCTTTTAGGGGACTGACGCTTGCCGCCCCCTAGGCCCGATATGCAATAGTCCTAGACGAACAGACCGGACTGTACGGAGATTGTCACATCAGGCTCAGTAGAAGTTCGGATGGGTTTCCTCACCGGCCTTCTTATCGACATCTACCTGGGGACCGTTACGTACAGCTAGTGCCGCTTGCGGTCTGTGGTTAAACCCACTACCAGCGTAGTAGTCGAGTCTTTAGAGTCCCACACAGAGAGTTTCCCTGCTCCGGGCGAAACGATATAGAGGTCGTATGGTTTTACGACAGGGTTCGGACACGAACGTGCATTTATGCACGTACGATGTTCGGACAGTTTTTACTAGCCGGCTTTGGTTTAAGCCAGATTCTAGTATCGGATTATTGGATTTATACAGTCTAAAGTTTTTCCGTGTTTTCATGGATAGGAAGGGCGTTCTCGTAATTTGGCGAGAAGCTTCTAGAAGGATGATGACTTGGGGGCTAAGGTGGCATTTGCATTTATTGATTTAGTGACTCATTTGTGTGATTCATCCATGGAGTTAATGATGCATTTATTGATCTAATGACTCATGGGATGAATCACACAAAGTGAATAAATGAAGCATGGTTGATAAATCATTTGATTTATTCATTTAATAAATCATCATGCTTCATATATTCAAGATGAGATATTATTTCATGAGATATTATTTCATTTCATTCTCACTCTCACCTTCTCTCTCCTCAAGCTCTCTCTCTTCAAACCCTAATCCTAACCTCTCATGTGTTGAGATCAAGGATTAGCAAGACTCATTAATCCATAATCATACTCTATATTCCCAAGGTGATTTTGATCAGCAATTAGAGTAACCTAGTTACCTCAAGATCAGAGGCAAAGCTTGGAGTAGAAGCTCTCGGGTGGATCGTCTATTACAAAGAGGAGGCCGACGAGGAGGTGGTTAATGAGAAGAAGAAGGACTTGGTTCATTAGGTATAATCTTCTTTCATAGTATCTAATTACTCCTATGTAAGTGTTAGTTATAGTTTAGCAAAGATCCTTTCGGTTAGTCGATGTTAGTTTAAAGAAAAAGATTGTTTTTCATATTTCCGTCTCCCCGCAACTCGTGGGGTGTACAACGTCGACTTACAGTGGTATCAGAGACTCGCTAAACCATAACTAACTTGTTAGTAAAGTCGTTAGAAATTCGATCGCAAAACGAACCGGAAAAAATTTTACTAAGTTTCTATCGATTTTAAAACAGGGTCCAAAAATTTTTCAGGGACAGCTAAAATTACAAGCAGGAAAATATAAGAATACTGGAGAAATTTGGGTTCCTGAATCGGCCAAACAGCCGCGGAACCGCGGCCGATCCAAGCGATCCACCGCGGATCCGCGGCCGAGTTGGATCCGATTCACCCCAAAATTCCCCAGTAACTCTTCTGTGATTATTTTGTTCTTTCTGGAATGTTTATTTTCTGCTCAAGTCTCAGGTGCACAGAGAAGTTTTTGGAGTAGAATCTATTGTGTTTGTCCGATCGAAATTCTACGATGTTTGGCTAATTAGATTACATCTGTGATTTGTATAATGTGTTCGTAAACCTCCCCTAACTGCTAGTATGTCGGTCGGCAAGAGGTTGCACATTTCTGTAATGATTTTACTGTTTGTGTTTATAAACTTGATTGGATCGTTGTGATGATTAGCCGGGGTTTGAGATGGGTTTTTATATTCATTCATTCGATGTAAATTGTAATATGATGTAATATTCTTTTGCGGGGCACATCCAGGTTGCGGTTGTAGCCACCGTTGTATTATTTCTTTTACTGTTTTTTTGCTCCTAGGATAGACCCAAAGTGGGGTGCACAAACTACCGGGTAGTTTGAAGTGTTTAGTGGCCTACTCACGTTGTTGAGGGAGACCGCTTCACTTCGGGTACTTGGCGGGTAGTTTGCCGTACCCGTAGGGGTCTAGGGTGGGGTAATGGCTATTCATCATAACTGTGTAATCCGTCTTTCGTTGCAGGCACAAAGGAAACGCGGATTGCTTTTATATCCAATAATGTTCATCTGTGATCTGGAATGCCTATTATTGCGTCAGACGAATGTACAATATCTATATATGATAGCTATTTAGACGTCACTTATATTTTACACCGCGCTAGCCCAGCCCCCGCTCTGTCGTTAATTAAGTAACCTAACGGGTGATGACGGGACCCAGTGGCGAATGCGGATGGCATAAGAGGACGTTGTATTTTCGTTGTTTTCTGCAATGATAGGTTAATTGATGGGACGCATTATATTAATGTAAAGAAAATAAACCAAAGTTGAATCGTTGGAACAGTTTAAAAGAAACCACTCGGTTATTTTAAAACAGAGGATATTTTTTAAATTTCGGAGCTTTAACCACTCCTTTTAAAAGCTATCAGGTTCCTTCGATCATATCAAGTTCACTACATTCACGGTTTCGCTAAAACCATTCGTAGCCCTCCGTCATTTCATTTGTGTATTCAGTAGTATTCAAGCCATGTATTTTGACCAATGCCAAGGCATAGTGTTTGGTAGCTGCTGGGTATTCCTTTGTTGCATAGATAGATGAGTTAGTTTGGGACAGTCGTATTATCATTTGGCCAACGTCAGGGGTATGTACGGATGGGTTCAAATTAACAAGATAATGATGGGTAGAACTTGACATGTGACTTATGACATTTTGACCAACGCCAAGGTCATAAGAGCATGGGGCAAAAATTTATATCGAGAATTTCTAAAGAATCTGAAATTTGCAAAGAGATGCATACCATTTAGAGTGTGATGAATGTTGGTAAGATTCCTTCAGCATTATCACACGATGATATTTGGATCCCGATCCTACTGTGAGTATATGCTACTCATCAGGAGATTCATCACTTAACGATCAATGCTATAAACCAAGTAGGTGCCGAGAAAGGTGTCAGCGGGGCTACGCCCCCAGAGAAAAGAGGTTATTTAATTAAGGAACTTCGCGAAAGCGTTGGAAAACCTCCCTCGAAGTACCGACACCGGCCTGGCTGAACGGTTAAGCAAGTATTGTACGGTGAGAATAGTCCTGGCTAGTTCTTCCTTTTTGGTTTGAGGAGGGATTCGATAAACAGTGGGAGCCATCCAGTTTAGATAAACTAAAAACCACTCTAAAGTTGTAAGAGCATCATGCTAAAGTGTTTCCTCTCTCTCTCATTGCAGCGACCCAAAACATGACAGGCCTTAAGTTATTATTAGAGAAAAATATACTGACAGGGCCAAACTATAAAGATTGGCTGCGGAATGTCAAATGGTTTTGACTTATGACAAATTGGGGTATGTCCTTACCACTAGGCACCAGCTGTCCCTGGTCCTAAATCCAGTCTTGCGGATAAGGAAATACACAAAACTTGGGAATTAGATTGTGCGAAGGCCAAGTGTATCGTACTTGCCTCGATGAATAATGAACATCAGAGGAGGCACGAGGATATGGATCTTGAATTCATATTTCTCCATACACAGGATTTGTATGGGGAGCAATCTCGTATAGCAAGATACGAGACCTCGAAGAACCTGTTTCCGGCGAGGTTGGCCGTCGGATCGTCTGTAGGAGAACATGTCCTAAAGATGATTGGCTATATAGAAGAGCCCGCAGACCTAGGGAAGACTTTGGAGAACGAGCTCTATACAGACTTCATTCTCCAGTCCCTTCCTTCCACCTACGCCCAGTTTATTCTGAATTTCAACATTCAAAGAAAAGAAGTTGAACTTCCAGAACTGCTTAACATGTTGAAGAGTGCAGAGGGCACCTTGCAGAAGGCAAGGAAAACACCCGCTATGTTTGTTCGCGGTGCTTCTTCTTCCGGGTCCAAGGCTAGGGCCAAAGGAAGGAAGAATAAGGCCGCCACCAAACCTAGAGGAGATGTTAGTAAGGTGGGAGTGAAGGGAAAGAAAAAGATTGCGGTGTCAGTAGTGGCAAAGGATGAGTGCTTTCACTATCATAGGAAAAGACACTGGAAGAAAGATTGCAAGGCGTGGAACGCTAAGAACCAGGAACCGAAGCAAGCTGTGGCTTCGACTTCAGGTGTGTTTGTAATTGAGAATTGTCTGTCAATCAACTCTACTTCCTGGGTATTGGATACCGGATCAGGATCTCATATATGTAATTCATTGCAGGCACTGAGAAACCGTAGAGTGCTGAAGGTTGGTGATATGACCCTGAAGGTTGCTAACGGAGCTAGCGTGGGAGCTGTGTCCATAAGGGATTATCACCTGGGATTAACGAGTGGACATATTTTGGTTTTGCATAACTGTTTTTGTGTACCTAGTTTAACGTGTAATATCATATCAGTTTCCTTGTTATCAAATAAAGGTTATGATTTCACGTTTGTAAGCGATGTTGTTAACATCCACCTTAATCATGGTTTGATTGGGTCCGGTACACTGGATAATGGTATATATGTCTTAAACCAATTACAGATTTTCAATGTCCAGAACACACTAAAAAAAAAGTCTCCAGATTTAAATAAGGCTTTCTTATGGCATTGTAGACTAGGTCACATCAATGAGACAAGGTTAACTAAGTTACATAGAGAAGGATTTTTGGATTCATTCGAATATCAATCTTATGCCACTTGTCAATCATGTCTCAAAGGAAAGATGACAAAGACTCCATTCACTGGACATGGAGTAAGAGCGAGCGAGCTCTTAGGACTCATACACAGCGATATATGTGGTCCAATGTCTACACATGCAAGAGGTGGTTTTTCCTATTTCATTACTTTTACGGATGATTACTCTAGGTACGGATTCATTTTTCTGATGAAACATAAATCCGAGGCTTTTGAGAAATTTCAAGAGTATAAGAATGAAGTAGAAAACCAAACCGGCAAAAGTATCAAGACACTGAGATCTGATCGAGGTGGTGAATACTTAAGTGCCGAGTTCCTAGGTTACCTAAAAGAGAAAGGAATTCTCTCTCAGCTTACTCCTCCATACACTCCACAGTATAACGGTGTATCGGAGAGACGGAATCGAACCCTATTGGATATGGTAAGTTCCATGATGAGTAATGCTGAGTTACCGCGATCTTTCTGGGGTTATGCGCTAGAATCAGCTGCATATCTTTTGAACAGGGCTCCTACCAAGACTGTGCCTACCACACCATATCAGATGTGGAGTGGGAAGAAACCCTATCTTCAGTATCTAAAGATATGGGGATGTCCAGCTTTTGTTAAAAAGCAGCATGCGGACAAACTCGAGGCACGATCAGTGCAGTGTAAGTTTGTGGGATATCCAAAGAACTCGAAAGGATATTACTTCTATTACGCAGAGGAACAAATGGTTTTTGTTTCTTGTAATGCCCATTTTCTAGAACAGCGGTTTTTAGAAAAGGAAACAAGTGGGAGCCAAATAGAACTGGAAGAAATTCCAGAACCACAAACTACTACTGAAAGTTTGGTAGAACCAGTAGTTCAAGAAGAACATGACATTCCCGCACCCCTTCGCAGGAGTAGTAGGCCGTCTCATCCGCCTGAGAGATACTACGGTTTTCTCACAGATGGGGATAGAGAGAATTGCATCATTGATGATGGTGAACCTACTAGCTTCCAGCAGGCCATCCAGAGCGGCAACTCGGTACGATAGCTAGATGCAATGCGGACCGAAATGGAGTCCATGTACACCAACAAAGTATGGACTTTGGACTTTGCTCCAGATGGGGTAAAACCCATAGGATGCAAATGCATCTTCAAGAAAAAGATTGGTGTAGATGGACAGGTGGAAACCTATAAGGCTAGACTTGTTGCAAAGGGTTTTCGTCAAAGACCTGGTTTGGACCATGATGAAACTTTTTCTCCAGTGGCTATGCTCAAATCCATTCGGGTCCTTCTTGCTATTGCCGCCTTCCATGATTATGAGATCTGGCAGATGGACGTAAAGACGGCTTTTCTAAATAGTAATTTGGAAGAGTGCATCTATATGGATCAGCCAGAAGGCTTCAATCAGAGTGGGAGCAGCAGGAAAGTGTGCAAGTTGCTTACGTTCATTTATGGACTAAAGCAGGCATCGCGGAGTTGGAACATCTGTTTTGATGAAACGGTCAAAGAATATGACTTTATCAAAAATCCAGATGAACCATGTATATATAGTAAAATTGTAGCACGAACTGTCATATTCCTCGTCTTGTACGTGGATGACATTCTATTGATAGGAAATGACATTCTTATGCTATAATCTGTCAAAGGATTCTTGTCACACAGGTTCTCCATGAAAGACCTGGGTGATGCCTCTTACATTCTGGGGATCCAGATCTATCGTGAAAGATCCAAGAGGATGTTGGGACTTTCGCAGTCCAGGTATATCAACACTATACTGAAAAGATTCAGTATGGAAGATTCTAAGCGCGGTAATCTACCGGCTTGTCACGGAATCACCCTCTCCAAAGAGATGTCTCCCAAGACTGATTTGGAAAGGGAACGCATGTCTATTATACCCTACGCTTCTGCGGTAGGCTCTATAATGTATGCGATGTTGTGCACCAGACCAGATGTAGCTTACGCACTGAGCGTGGTAAGCCGGTATCAGTCAGACCCAGGGAAGAAGTACTGGATAGCAGTAAAGAACATTCTCAAGTACCTGAGAAGGACTAATGAGATGTTCTTGGTTTACGGCGGAAAAGCCTCAAGATTGAGGCCTTTGCTGATTCCGGCTTCCAGAGTGATAAGGATGACTCCAAGTCCATGTCAGGTTATGTCTTTACCCTCAATGGAGGGGCGGTGTGCTGGAAGAGTTCCAAGCAGGACACCGTTGCTGACTTGACGATGGAAGCGGAGTATATTGCTGCTTGCGATGCCGCAAAAGAAGCGGTCTGGATGAAGAAGTTCCTCACATAACTTCAGGTGGTTCCTACCATTGTTGATCCAATACCGCTGTATTGCGACAACAACAGAGCTATAGTTTTAGCGAAGGAACCTAGGTCCCATCAGAAGTCCAGACACATCTTAAGGCGGTATCACCTGATTAGGGAGATCATAGATCGCCGGGAGATCGAGGTCCGGAGAGTTGCTATAGAGGAGAACATTGTTGATCCATTCACAAAGGCCTTACCTCAGATTCAGTTCGAGAGGCTACTCGAGATGATCGGTCTTCGATATGCCAGTACATGGCCCTAGTGCAAGTGGGAGATTGTTAGTGTATATGCCCTAGGGGCCATTATTGTATCATACTAGCTTATATATTACTTAATGGAAGCTTGGGATATTCACAGTTATATTAACAGCCTTGCTAAACATGGTAGTATGCTACTTGGTTTTATCTATCTTAATATGTATGTACGTATTGATAGAGCCCTTAGTATCTTGCTTGACTACCAGCGTTGTGATGGCAGTCACACTAGTGGGGGCTGGATAATCTACAAGCACATCCTTTTTTAGGTCCCTAGTCGTAGGGTTATTGAGACAGGACATCGATACTCCGGAGTAGACTAATGTGTACACTTCTAATCCCAGTTGGGGAGATTGTCTGTCCCACAGCCATCAGTACGTCGTACTGGAGATGGTATACAGGTGCTCGTTGGGTTACGGGTATACCGGACAGGACTCGCAGGGAACTGTTGGTATTATACCCGTCGTCAGTTAACAGTTCCCAGGTGACATGAGTACAGCATAGTCCGCAGACTTGACACTGCTACTTCGCCTCGAGTGTTTCCCACTGTTCTTAGATTGCAACCCTACCACGGCTCAAAGGAGTCGTGCAAACAGGTAGCAGTTGGGTGCAGTCCCGAGCACTTGGAGACAGTAGTAGTTAGACAGGATTCGTCTCTCCCGGTATTGGGAGTTGATATCGCGCTGTGTCTGGAGAGCCATTACGCAAAGTCCCTGGCCAGGGCAAGCGAGATTCACTGGTAGGTTTTCCAATAGTTTCTCAAGGTGTAATGGGCTTCGTTCCGACACGACTTATACCGCTTTTAGGGGACTGACGCTTGCCGCCCCTAGGCCCGATATGCGATAGTCCTAGATGAACAGACCGGACTGTACGGAGATTGTCACATCAGGCTCAGTAGGAGTTCGGATGGGTTTCCTCATCGGCCTTCTTATCGACATCTACCTGGGGACCGTTACGTACAGCTAGTGCCGCTTGCAGTCTGTGGTTAAACCCACTGCCAGCAGTAGTCAAGTCTTTAGAGTCCCAAACAGAGAGTTTCCCCGCTCCGGGCGAAACGATATAGAGGTCGTATGGTTTTACGACAGGGTTCGGACACGCACGTGCATTTATGCACGTACGATGTTCGGACAGTTTTTACTAGCCGGTTTTGGTTTAAGCCAGATTCTAGTATCGGATTATTGGATTTATACAGTCTAAAGTTTTTCCTTATTTTCATGGATAGGAGGGGCGTTCTCGTAATTTGGCGAGAAGCTTCTAGAAGGATGATGACTTGGGGGCTAAGGTGGTATTTGCATTTATTGATTTAGTGACTCATTTGTGTGATTCATCCATGGAGTTAATGATGCATCTATTGATCTAATGACTCATGAGATGAATCACACAAAGTGAATAAATGAAGCATGGTTGATAAATCATTTGATTTATTCATTTAATAAATCATCATGCTTCATATATTCAAGATGAGATATTATTTCATTTCATTCTCACTCTCACCTTCTCTCTCCTCAAGCTCTCTCTCTCTTCAAACCCTAATCCTAACCTCTCATGTGTTGAGATTAAGGATTAGCAAGACTCATTAATCCATAATCATACTCTATATTCCCAAGGTGACTTTGATCAGCAATTAGAGCAACCTAGTTACCTTAAGATCAGAGGCAAAGCTTGGAGTAAAAGCTCTCGGGTGGATCGTCTATTACAAAGAGGAGGCCGACGAGGAGGTGGTTAACGAGAAGAAGAAGGACTTGGTTCATTAGGTATAATCTTCTTTCATAGTAGCTAATTACTCCTATGTAAGTGTTAGTTATAGTTTAGCAAAGATCCTTTCGGTTAGTCATGTTAGTTTAAAGAAAAAGATTTTTTTTTCATATTTCCGCCTCCCCGCAACTCGTGGGGTGTACAACATCGACTTACAACAATAATAGTTATTAGACGCTCAATGGTAGGAACCTTGTTCATCTCATGTACAAGAAATGCCCAGACAGCCACTTTGGCAGCATCAATGGTAGCAATGTATTCAACATTTATCGTCTAGTATGTCATGGTATCTAGCTTGGAACTCTTCCAACATACCGTCCCTCCACTGAGGACAAAGACAATGCCTGTGACTGACTCTCAGTAGAACTTATCACTCTGGAAGCTTGAACCAAGTACATTCTTTTAGTGCTTCTCAAGTACTTAAGAAGGTCCTCCACAGACGTCCAGTGATTTTCCTAAGATTCGATTGATTTCTTATCACTACACCTAGTGAGTCGTCTACATCTGGTCTGGTACATAACATCGCATACATGATAGAGCCTACTGCCGAAGCATAGGGTATCCCTTGCACGCAAGTGATACATGAGTAAGTGGGCGAACCACCACTCTTAGAATCAACCATACTAAACCCCTTTAGTATGGTGTTAATGTACCTGGATTTGGGACACTCCCAATATCCACTTAGATCTACACCATAGATCATAATCCACAAGATGTAGTAGGTATCATCTAGATCTTATATTGAGAATCCTCGTGATAAGAGGATCTTGACCGAGTATAGCATAGGAAACCATTTCCTATCAAGAGTATATCATCTACATACAATACGTGGAAGACATCCTTACTCTCTACAATCTTCTTGTATATAGAAGGTTCATCTACGATTTTGATGAAGTCAAACTCTTTGACTGCTACATCAAAACAGATGTTCCAACTCCGCGATACTTGCATTGATCCTGATGGACTTAAGCATAGCTTTGAAAGTCTCAACTTTTCCATTTACACCAAGAATCTTCTCAAAATCCATTTGCTCCTGATGGGTTTTACCCCTTTAGGTGCAACATGCAAAGTCATACTTTGTTGGTGTACATGGATTCCATCTTTGATCGCATAGCATCCCGCCTTTACATAGAGTCACCACACATGATGGCCTTCCTGAACTTGGTTGGGCCATCGTTAAACATGATGCAATCCTCGCTCCCACTGTCACTGAGAAGACCATGGTATCTCTCAAGTGGATGAGGAACCCTACCAGATTCGCGGAGAGGCTGAGGTTCATTGGAGACTATTGAATTCTTTGGTTTCACCAAATCATCAGCTGTTACTTTGTCTTGCTGGAACAACTTCCAGTTCTATCTCATGTCTACATATTTCTTCACAAGAAATCCCTTTTCTAAAAAGGTGGCATGCTGAGAAACAAAATATCTTTTGCTCCTCAGAGTGGTAGAAGATATTCCTTCATAAATGTTTTGGGATATCCTAACAAACATACAGAATTGACCTTGCCTCGAGCTTGTCCGGATTCTGCCTTTCGACATAGGCCGGACAACCCCATATCTTAACTCGTTTAAAACATGGTCTCTTCTCATTCCATATCTCATATGTAATGGTAGGCCCTGATTTGGATGGAACCCCATTCAATAGGTATGCAACTTTTCAAGTGCATAATACCAAAAGGAAACAGGTAACTCAGCAGTACTCATTATAGAGCGCACCATATCCCATAGGGTGCGATACCTCTGCCTCGATACACCGTTGTGCTGTGGTGTATACGAAGGAGTATGCTGAGAGAGAATCATATTCTCCTTTTAGAAAATTCAGGAACTCGATGCGCATGTATTCTCCTTCTCGATTACATCGAAGGACTTAATACATCTACCCGTTTGGTTCTCAACTTCAAACTTATATTCCTTGAATTTCTCAAAAGTTTCAGACTTGTGTTTCAACAGGAATATATGTCTGAATCCTGAGAGAAGATCAGTGAATATAATGAAGTTCGAAGAACCAACCTTAGCATTTTCAGACATAGGACTGTATACATCATCATGTATGTGTCCCAAGAGTTCAGTAACTCTTTCTCTGTTTCAAGTAAACGGAGTATTGGTCATTTTACCTTTGAGACAAGACTGGCAAGTATCATAAGATGAAAATTCGAACATATTCTCATATTCATCCTTATGTAACTTAGCTGGTCGTGTCGCATTAATATGATCTAGTCTACAATACCACAAGAAGGATTTGTTCATTTCTGAACCAGTCTTTTGTGTGTGTTCTATATACTTTGAACTGTGGTTTAATTTAGAACGTATATGTTATTATATAACGTGCCTGATTGAATCAACTCTTAATTCAGGAAAATGTTCATTGCATTATCCTCCAATACAGAATTATATCCTTCTTTAACTCATTAAAGAAACCGATATAATGTTGTATATCAGGTTCGGTATGTAATAACATTCGTTCTGAATCAATGTATCAATACAAGGTGATATCTGCCAACAGACTTGGCTGTAACAATTGCACCATTCTCTAACACTTAGAGACATATCACTCATTCTCAGTTCTCTACCTTTCTGTAGCCCATGTAACATATTACATATACGGGATCCTGATCCGGTATCACATACCCAGGACGTAGAGGATACTGAGAAACAATTTTCGGTAATGAACAAACCCGAAGAAGATGCATCAACATGCACTTTTTTCAATTGGGTGGCATAGGAATCCGGATATTCCCTTATTTCTGCTCAGTTTTATAATAATTATAAGAAAGAACGGAACCAACGTTCCCTAGTACAGTATAATAGGCAGGTTTGGTCAATACATCCATATTATTATCTTGATTAAGGCATGACATGGTCACTACCAGGAGAGAGAGAAGAAAACATTCTGCGTGTGCTCTTGCAAAATTAGATTGGTTATTAGTATATCTAATCAGGATGGCTCCCACTGTTTTAGTCAAATCTTCCTTCAAACCCTAAAAGGTAAGGCTAGCCGGGATTAATTACACCGTACAAGTTCGCCAATCTTTCGGCCAGGCCAGTGTCGGTACTTTGAAAGAGGTTCCCCGTGCTTTCGCATGAACCTAATTAAAATAAACCTCGTTTTCCCAGGGGCGTAATCCCGTTAACACCTTTCTAGATACCCACTTGATCGGCTAATTGTAATGTGTAAAACTCTCTCAGGAGTAACTCTTACTCGCAGTGGGTATCGGGATCCAACTATCTCATAGAAGGTATGCAATCTCATTGCAAATTTCAACACTTGAAATTCCTGATAATATTTTTACCCCTAGCAACTTATGACCTTGGCTCAGGTCAACAAATCATAAGTGCTAGCCAAGTTCAACCCGTTATTTCTTGATTGAATTAAACCCACCCGCGTGACCCTTGGCTAAGGTTAACAAAGCCGCACGACTACCCTAACTCAATCGCATCATATGCTGTAGATAAGAACTAATTATCTACCACACACTACGCCTTAGCTAAGGTCAACAAACGCAGCACGAATACTAAGAATTACTTATCTGAAATGACGGAGGGCTACGATAGGTTTTTAAGAAAACCTTTTGCGTAATGAACTTGATATCGTTGTAGAATTGAGTAATTTTGAAAAGGAGTGTTCTTGAGGCTTTTACTAGTTTTGCTAAAGAGGTCACTCCCGGTGAAGGGATCTCGGCTCTTTCCTTATCGAATAAGGTGCAGAATATTTTACAAATACCACTGTGCAAAGCAAAAACTATAGAAATAATCAAAAGATAAACCGTGTGGGTTGTAGCATCTGCTAGTTTCGCTAAAGAGGTCACTCCCGGTGAAGGGATCTCGGCTCTTTCCTTATCGAATAAGGTGCTGGATATTCTATGAGGAATACCGCTATGCAAAGCAAGAACTAGAGCTACCAGTTTTTAAAATAAGTTTCTACAACATCTTTAGCTTTCTTTTATTTCATTAATCTCATTAATGAAGTCCCATTTATTTATGCTTCCAAAGCATCACAGAAGAAACAAAAGCAGTAATATATAATATATATCATATATATATAATATAAGTATTTGTCTCAGAACATTTCACAGTGATCACATCACAAAGCAGCAGAAGAACACATATAAAATATTGGATATACTAGGAATTCCATGTTTTAAATTAAGCTAGTATAAAACACGGATTCAACGGTCGCGATGAATAGCCAAACCCACGTCCCTAGACCCCTACGAGAACGGCAAGCAACCCTACCAATTCTAGAGTTAGGAGACCCTGTCTCGACTCCTGTCTCGACTCCTCGAGATGGTCTCCCACTGGACCCTAGAACCCGGTTACTTGTGCTCTCCGCCTTGGGTCTATCCTAATGCAGAAAAATAAATAATATATATCAATGGTGACATCATCCTCAACCCGGAAGTGCTCCAATAAAAGAATATTACATACAAGTTTTTATATGAATGAAAATGAAAAACTCTCATTTCACATAAAAACCTCCGGCTATTCAGAACACGACGATCCAATATAACATATCACAGCAACACATAACATCACATGTTATCAACGTAAGTAAATATGCGTATCCCAGTTGTCGTTGACATATAGCACCGAAACCGGCGATACACCACATACTATACTTACGGTCGCAGAAAAGAAAGTGAAAAACTACAACAATTGGAATCCACAACTCCCTTAGACATCATAAATCTAATGTATCACATATATTGGATTTCATGCCTAACCAAATGAATTTCTTAGACATCACATGCCTAATAATTATAAACCCCGTATTTTAGTCTCGATATTGAAAACACTTTCCAATAATCTGTCGGGTAATTAAACAAGATTCCCGATAACCTGATCGAATGCTCGTCGGAAACTTTATTAGATGGCCGCATCCCCGATGCCATCGACGAAGTGCACTATGGCAGAACACCGCTGCCGTGAGCACCCGAATGGATGCTTTTGGCGACAGGGTTCTCCTACAGTTACTTGGTCGGGGCTATGGGGCATGGCTATCTAATAAGATTACCCGGCGAGTATCCGCGTACACTACGTAATTGCGATGGACTTTTGATCAACATCAAAATCCCGTGGCAACCGATCAAATGAGACTAAACTGCTAGATTTATAAAATTCAAACTAGTAATCTCTTAACTAATTGTGTAGATTCCAAATATTGTATCACAATCACAGATAGCTAGATGAAGTTAAACTTTTCAATCGAATAAATAAGTACCCAAAATTTTCCAAACAGCTCAACACTTGAGCGGAGTTTAGAAGGTACCCAGAACATGCCACAGCTCCTATGAACCATTCGTAGAAGAGCCGACCCATGCCTCACTCATGTCGCCACGGAACTGCGGCAAACCTTAGGGTATCACTACGGTTCCGCGATCCAAAAAGTCGAGTTTAGGAATCGTTCTTTTAGAGGGTTCACAAAATCGCTTGCATGATTTTCTGACAATTTTAAACTCGGAAAAAATCCAACACTTGGAAAATTTCCAGCGGGGAAAAATTAGGTTATTGATGATATCCGTTCAAACTTTTTAACATTGTCTAAATAACCCGAATACATGTTAGAATTACGACTGCGAAACACTTCGAGTTGCCTTTGTAGAAAGTTAATATCATATGCAAATTTAGCAAAAATAAACAACACCTGAAACACCAAAACCCAGAGACTGGAACACAGAAGAAATTTGAAGCCAAATGCCCATGAAAAAACCGAGCACACCGGATTTTCCTTTCATGTGGTCGGCCCAAATTTCTCCAAATTGCCTCGAATTTCTTCTGTGTTCATGTCATATCACATATAACATTCTTTAGTTGTTTAAAAAAAATTTAGAGGCTATTAAAAATTCGACAAAAACCAGATCATAATGTTTCAAGTTTCAGAGCAGTTTCGGTTTCGTGATCTGACAAATATCGTTTAAATCTCTAGCTTGGCTCTGATACCACTGTAGGGTTACGTAGCAAGGCTGTAAGGTTTCGAGAGGCATCGTCCATGCCGTTTTAAAATTTTTGCTTTTCCAAAGAACCTTAACCTAGAATCTTAACTAGAGTTTTAAACAAAACAACATGCAAACAACTTTGCAAACTAAGTGAATGCGGAATACAACCTTTGTAGACCGGTCCTTCACTTCAAATGCTCTGTGTAGAAGTCCCTTCGCGGCGAGTAAGAATCTCCCGAACTCTTGAGAGGCTCCACAAGGTGAAAGATGCAAACTTGCTCAAAGTCTTCGAGGCCGAAGATGATCTACGTCGAGAATACTCAAACTCATACCACCTCTTCACTAATGTGTGAAATTAGTGAAGCAAACACTCTAAACTAAATGACTAATAGTAAAGGATGATGAAGTAGGAAGCGGGCTCACTTTAGATTTCAATTTCTCATAATCTATCATCACTTTCACAAAAGCTAGAAAGCTTAAAATGAGGAAGAAAAAGATGAAGCTCAAGTGATGAAAGAATAAATCATATGGTTCAAAATACAACCATGAGTGAGTATATTATCCATATACTAACTCATATAGAGAGTTAACCATTGTGTATGGTTAATGGTTGGGTTGATAAATATCTTAAGAAAAACAAAAGAGTGGGCTAAGTCAATGGTTATCTTCAAGCTTCTCCAAGCTTCCAACCATCAAAATATCTCCACTAATTTGTAATTACTTAAGAATAAATATTAAACCTTAACATTAACTCTAGCATGGTGTGAGTCTCATACATCCATGTTGCATGTGTAACCTAGCATGTCACAACAATATATATCACATATATATTTTGTGCATAAAGAAAACAATACATTAAACATATATAACATATATGTTAAATGTATCATAAATGAGAATAATAAATACTTAAGTGGGCATATAATATATATATATATATATATATATCATTTCATCGAATCAACACTTGATCCGATAACCCGGCTATATCACATATAACCGACCGATATCACATATCGCGAGAATAGAATGTGGTATCACATACACGCATTAATCTTGGTCCCGCACGTATCATATATGTGCACCTACTCCATTTCGCATGAACCAGGAAACCTCTGTGTAGGACTCTAAACACTCTTCAATACGCCGGCAGTAGATAATGATCATATCAAACACCCACAAGCCGTAAGCGGTTTGCCAAACGTAACGGCCACCCGGGTATTGAGCGATCAGAAGATCAACAAGCAAGCCTGCTCACACTCCTGCGAATCCAATTAGTAACACTACCGTAAAGTCCGGTCTTTTCGTCTGATATGTCGCATATCAACAGCCTGGGGTGGTATAACGTCAGACCCCAATAGCCTGATAAGTCATGCCAATGCAAGGTCCATAACGGTTCGAGAAACTACTGATAACACTTATCAGTAAATCTCAGTAACCCTGGCCAGGGATTTCATGTTATGGCCAATCGAGCATAGCGCAACATCAACTCCCAATACCGGGAGAGACAAAACCCCTCCTATCGCTCATTGCCTCCATGTGACTCGGGACTGTACCCCAAAACCACCTTTTTGCACGATCTCTTGACTGTGGTATGGTGGAAATCAAAGCACGGTGGGAATAACACAAGACTCTATGACGATCTCGGGTCTACAGACTAACCTGTACCAGTATCACCAGAGAACTGCTATCCAACGATAGGTATAATACCATCTATGAGTTCTCGGCGAGTCCGTCCAGTACACCCAGTCTTCACTGATCATCCGTATACCTTCTCTGATGTCAAACACCAATGGATATGCGATCATCCATCGCCCATCATATGGGTCGAGAAGTGTATACGCTAGTCTACTCTGGAGTATCGATACCCTGTCTTGATACTCTCTCGACTAGGAACAATTATAGGGTGTACTTGTGGACTACCCTTGGCCCCACTAGTATGATCTCCATCATACTCCTGGTAGTCAAGTACACTCCTAAGGGCTTTATCAACATGTGAGAGAGAGACAATAAGTGTACATGTTAAGATAAAGTGCAACCAGATACCATACTATCATATCGAGCAAGAAAGTCCTCCCTATATATGTCCAAGCATCCACTACAATATACATCTCATGTACAGTAATGGCCTCTAGAACATATATATAACTAACACCTTACGTCATCGAGGCTTTCATCAGCCAGTTCTTTAGCGAGTTTGGCTAGTGCGTCCGCTTTACTATTTTCTGTACGTGGTATGCTTTCCAGGGCGTAAGAGGGAATTTGAGTTAGTAACTGTTGCACTCTTTTTCCATACTTCACCAACTCTGGTTTGCACGTTTGATAGTCGCCATTTACTTGGCTAACGACCAGCTGGGAGTTTCCGTATATGAGGAGGTTTTTGATTCCCATGTCGACAGCGATCTCAAGAACTGCTATCAAAGCCTCATATTCTGCTTCATTGTTTGTCCTCGGCTCTGTTAAGGAAAAGGCAAAGCGCATTACCCTCCTTGTGGAGTCACGAAGATGAGGCCTACCCCAGATTTGATTATGGGGGGCTGTGCTTTCGCTTCTTCATGGAAGATGCCCTATCGACATAGAGTTCCCATCGGGTATCACTCTCTCCTCTCTTCCTGTCGATCGTGTCAAACGTGTGCTCGTCTGGCAATTCACAATTTAGGGGTGAATCGGCAGGTATCGGATGTCAGCGAGGAAGTCGGCGATGGCCTGGCATTTCACTGCCTTGAGAGGTCGGTATGTTATCGAGAATTCCATTAAGAGTAGGGCCCATTTAGCGAGCCGTCCCGTTAGTATAGCTCTTGACATCAAATACTTGAGAGGATCCACCTTTGATATGAGATAGACCTCATGCACTAAAGCATAATGCCGAAGCTTTGTTATCGCGAAGATCAATGCCAGACAGTGTTTTTCGATAGGGGAGTAGTTGTTTTCTACCCCCAATAGAACTCGACTCAAATAGTATAGAGCTCTCTCCTTCCTTTGGTCGTCCTCCTGTGCCCATAGCACGCCTAAAGAACCTTCAAAGGTTGTTGTGTATAGGATGAGGGGCTTTCCCTTGACGGAGCAGTCAGTGCCGGTGGATTTTGCAGGTATTGCTTGATTTCGTCCAGTGCACTTTGGCATTTACGATCCCAAACGAACGGGGTTCCCTTCTTCATCAGGTGACTGTAGGGACGACATTTTCCTGAGAGGTTGGCTATGAACCGTCGGATATACGCGAGTTTCCCTTGTAGAGACCGCAATTGTTTTAAGGTTCTTGGAGTGGGCATTTCCATAATCGCCTTGATTTTTTATGGATCTACTTCGATACCCCGGTGTCGTATGATGAATCCTAGGAACTTGCCTGAGGAAACTCCAAATGCGCATTTCAGAGGGTTCATCTTCAGGTTATACTTACGAAGACGTTGGAACACTATTTTCAAATGCTCCCAGTGTTCCTCGTATGATTTGCTTTTCATTACGAGGTCATCGATATAGCATTCGACGATTTCGTGCATGAGGTCATCGAAAATCTTCATCATGGCTCTCTGGTAGGTAGCGCCAGCGTTCTTCAGACCGAAAGTCATCACTTTGTAGCAGAATATGCCCAGAGGAGTCCGGAAAGCGGTATGCTTCTGGTCATTGGGATGCATCTTTATTTGATTGTACCCCGATGATCCGTCCATGAAGGAGAAGACTTCGTGAGTGGACGTGTTATCTATCATCAACTCGGTAACTAGTACGGGAAAATCATCCTTCGGGCAAGCTTTGTTGAGGTCCCGAAAGTCCACGCAGATGCGCACCGTCCCATTTTTCTTCATCACCGGGACAATGTTAGCGATCCAGTCAGGGTATTGAACTTCCTGGATGAAGCCGGAGTCGATAGCTTCTTGACTTTGGCGTTGATACTCATTTCAAGTTCGAGCCGCATCCTTCTTGGTGCTTATTTGACTGGCTTGACGTCCGGAGATATCGCCAATTTATGCACAGCTATTTCTGGATCTAGCCCCGGCATCTCGGAATAGTTCCATGCGAAGAAGTCTTTATACTTTATGAGCACGCCTTTTAGCGTAGCCACCTGTTCTTTAGATAGCAGCTCGCTGACGAACGTAGGCCGCGGGTCGTTTGTCGTCCCCAAGTCGATTTTCCTTAGGTTATCCGCAGTAGTGTGTATTCCATCTTCCAACTCTTTTGGTGCCAGTGGAAACTCTGAGATCAACTCATCTTCATCCTCATTTTCGAAGCACCATGAGATGTCATCCATATTCTCACACTCTCCTTCTTCCGACAGCGTTATCACGTGACAGGTACAAGATCGTTTCCAAGACCGATGTAGATCTGGCTCTACTCTTGCTGTATACGTTGCTTTTGGCACATGCTTTTGCGGTGGGGCTACCTTCCAACTGTTGGATAGAGCAAATCCACCGAGTTGATATTGGTCTTCGACCCGGTTTTTGAAGGTGAAGCATTCTTCTAGAGAATGTCCTATCGCTCGGTGATAGGAGCAATAATCCGGGTGATGAACCTCGTTTGCTTGATCGGGATGCCGAGACTCTGGGAGTGTCATCATTTGATGTTTCATGATAAGGTCAAAGATTCTCCTTATCTTGTCTCAAGGGAAAGAATATGCTTGATCCATCTTTTTCATAAGAGACGGATTCCGGCTGACCTTTTCTCGATCGTGTGGTCTTTTAGATCCGTTTTGCCACCGTCGAACGTTTTTTCCGTTCTTTAACTTGTTTTTGCCTCCGCGTCGGGCCTTTTTCTTGTCTAGGGAATGCATGACGGGATGACGGTGAAGGGCATTGTCATCCTCCGTAGCCTGCTGCGTCTTGTATTTCTCGTAAATGGCCATTTCGCGGCTGTGCTCGTTCCGAACCTTTTGACTCGCTTCCCTTATTAGCTTGTCCATCTGTTCTTCAAACGACGAACTCGACATTTTTATGGCAGGACCTCGTTCTAATTCAACGTTAGCGTCTTTTAAAATAGCATCCCCTTCTTTATCGAGGTCATTTATGACATGGCAGTCATGGAATTGCTCCCGTTTCTTGGACTGGACATATCCAAGCCCAATCGTTTCCATTTTCTCGTCGGGCAATTTTCGCTGAGTTCCGGGGACGTTCCAAATCCTGTTGTAGAACTGAGCTTGTCGGGGAGTCTGTTTGAAAGGTATGCCTTGGCATCTTAATAACCTTTTCAAAATCCCTCCGTGTAGTACCTGGGCAGACGGATGGGATGGAGCCTGTCGAGCGCAAAATCGGCACCATGCCAGACTTCTCTTTCGACTTTAGTTTCCGTGGATTGATAGAATATGATCGCCTTTTCACCTCTTTTCCTGGGAGGGACGTAGAATGTCTGCGCCTCTTGCACGCTATATGTCTCAAGCGCATCAAGCTCTCTATAGTGCTGCCGCGGAACCATGGCGATTTGGAAACTCTGATCATCTTCAGTGAGGGCCTGCATTGATGGACGGACCGAGAACACTGCGTTGACTTCATTCTCAGAGTCACTGCCAAAGACCAAAATAGGGGTAGATTGTCTCGTCCTATTGCATTAGGACGGCCCCGAATAGACTATCTCTTCTTCCTCCTCGGTATCGCTCCTGAAGACCAGAATAGTGGTGATAGTTTTTTGTTTATTCTCCGGTTTATGGCATCTTTCCGTGTCTTCAATGTCTGGTAGGAAATACTTTGCATCTTCATACTTTCGGACTTCATTTATGGAGAACGAGTTTAGTTCCCCCGTTACGGTATACTCAAGACCATCTTTGAAATACTTCATACATTGGTTTTATGTAGAAGGAATGATGTTGTACTCATGTAACCAAGGTCTGCCGAGCAAAGCGTTGTAGCAGGTCTTTGCGTCAATGACATGAAATTTGATGTCAGTGACGAGCATCCCAAAGCGTAACGTCAGTATTACAGACCCGAGCGTCCATGATGACTGGGAGTCGAACCCGGAGATGGTGATTTTATCCTGAGCGAGGTGCTGAATGCTCATGAAGATTTTTTTAGCACTCTCACATTTAGGAGGTTGACAGAGGACCCGTTGTCAACTAAGATCTTCCCTATCTTGATATCATGGCAGTATCCGGTGACATATAGGGGACAGTTATGCTCGCATGTTCCGAGGAGAAGATCTTCATCGCCGAAAGTGATGTCAGATGTGTGCACTTCTTCTAGCTCGTCCTTCATCTTTTCTTCCGTAAGAAAAGCTTGAAACTGCTCGGGCTCTTGTAAGGCCCTGATTAGAGAATCTTGTGTCTCTTTAGACAACAGAAGGGCATCCAAAATACTTAGTTGTGAGGGTATCATGCTCAGGTGTGCCAGGACATTGTAATCCACTTTGTCCTTTTTAGGCGGGTCCTTGGCTGCAAGTTCTTCGACGACTCGATCATCGAGGGCGATATCCTCAGGAACTTTTTCCTTCCCCTTATCTTTTTTGTTTGATCCATTGTTTGTGGGTCTGAGATTCTTTTCGGTAACGTACGATTACGCAGCTGAATGTTTTCACAGTTCTTTATCTCTTCCTCTTTTCCTGAGGTGGATTCCTTAAAGAGAGCGTCGAAGGCTACTTCTTCATCAGAATCGCTTCTGAAGGTGAGAACTTGCGATCCCCTAGTATCGACCATGTGATAGTTACCGACAGTTCTTTTGTGCTCGTCTGTCGCATTTCTCTGCTCCCGATGAGTTTTGCGCTTCATCCGCTTGAAATGTTGTCGGTGAGCAACGTATCCCTGCCACCACTTTTTAAAGGCCATGCATTCTTTGGTAGAGTGTGCAATCCTCTGATGGTATAAGCAGTAGTTAGGATGTATATCTGCTTCGTCGAGGTGTATACTGCCAGGAGTATTTCTTTTGAAAGATGGGAGCTTCATTCCCATTGACAGGGCCTTACTGAACCGTTTCCTTGTCTTAAGCCTGCTTTTGTCTGCCGCGGGCATGCTTCGATCTGGTTGGAGTGCTTTGTGTCTTATCCCTACCATGATTTCTTCAACTTGACGCCAATGCCTAGCCCTTTCAAATATGCCCATTTCACGCTCTTGGTCATCTTTGCTCTTCTGACGGGCTTCATTCAGCAACATGTCAATCATCTTCGCCTGGCATTGATAAATGCTGTGATCGGGATGCACTCGCTAGCGCTTGCGAAACATTGGATGAATAGCAACTCCATTTCCGTAAATGTTTTGATGGAATCATTCGGAAGCTCCGAGTACCATTTAAAAGCTGTCTCTGCTAAGCTGCTGACGAACTGGCGAAGTAGCAGTTTGTCATCACCTCCAGTATTGCCGCAGAGAGCCCTGAATTGAGCAACATGCTGATGGGAATTACCCGTCCCTTTATACACGTGAAATTTAGGGATCGTATATCCCGGCAGGTACTTAATTTGATCGTACCAGCCTGGATATGGTCGTCCAGTTCTGACAACTTGGCCAGTTGCTTCACTTGCCTGATGAGCTCGTATTTGTTGAGCTATATAGTCATCAAGCACGGCTTTCGAGATCGTCTCCTCCCTAGCCGCTGATAAAGCCGGAAGAGGGTTTGATGTCTTCCCTCTGTCATCTTCAATGATTATTGGGGGATCTTCGGCTGGAGGGTCCGGCTGGATCACCATCCCCACTATATCTTAGAACAGAAGCGTCATTTGTTTTATATTAGCTGCTTGTTCCGTGGCTTCTTTATCTTTCTTTTCGAGCATTCTTAGGAGGAACTCAGCGTCGGTTTCCTGCTCCTGGCGTTGATCCGACGATATTTCCAGGCTTTCTTCTGCCTGGTAAGTGCGGCCATCTTCGTCAGCATCTCCTAGAGTTTCTGCTGTTGCTCTTGAGCCTTAGTTACTGATCGTGTAATTGGTTGATGAACCACATAAGCACGGCTTTCCTCTTTTCCGGAAGCCATGTAAATGGTGTGCACTACCATGCCCCCAGACTTGGGACGTTTAGGTTCAGTGCCCTTGAGATTTGTCATAAACACGGGGATCTTTTCCGGCCTCCTCCTTTTATGGGTGGTCGAAGTTGAGGGAGCTGTTGCAGAAGATGCTTTCCGTGGTACAACGGCGGGATGACACTCCTCTTGCCGGACCTTCATTTTCATCTGTTGGCGGGAGTAGTCTTTGTCGATCACAGAGTCTTGGACTCTTCACCAGACCCTGTGGATTTTGGAGGACAGCCGCTGAGGGGGCTGTTCTGGCTTTGCTTTAGTAACATTTTCCACAGGTGGAGGAGAATTTTTCAATACGGCAGTTGGACAGTTCTTGCGCATCCTCCTGAGCGGCTCAAAGCTGTTACCAGTTGGAACAACAGCATCAACTTCCACCATTGGAGCTGGTGGGGTAAGTCCAGAAGGGGAATTGCCCCCAGCTTTCCTCACTCGGCGCCAGTGTCAACGTCGAGCATGTTGCGTAGCCGGGATCACCTTTATCGTCAGAGTAACTTCGTCCTACCCCCTGCTTTGAGGAGAGGCTGTTATTGGTGTCAGCCTGTCAAAGACTGACATCCGCTGGGAAGGAATGGTCAACCTGTCGAAGGCCGACTTTCGAGTAGGGGAAGTAGTTTGGACGACTTCATCTGCAGCAGGAGTTGGGATAGCCTTCTCCGGTATTGCAAGCCTCTTCGCGGGCCCATTTGAGCTTAGGCTCAGCCTGTCGAAGACCGAGGTAGTAAACTTGGACGACCCGTTGAGAAGGGCCGCGGTAGTTGTAAGCCGATCGAAGACCGACTTCTTTGGAGCTTCCTGTGATGGCATCGAGACGCTAAAGCTTGTTGGTGGGATCATGGTCCTGAAGAACAATCCAGTGGTGGCCTGTGTCACCTGTTCCACCGGCATTGCGAAGATGGAGGCCGCTTGGGCCCATAAGTTACTCCTCCAGACGGGACGGAGCGGGAGTTGTTGCGGTTGGTGCAGCTGGAAGCCATTGATCTTCTTTTCTCTGCACGGGAGCAAGACACCAAATCTTAGTACCTCGAATCCACAGGCAACCGTAGCAGACCGCGATTTGTTCGCGAAACACGACACACGAAGTGTGGAGTGGAAAGAGGAAAAGGTCCCACCGGGCGTGCCAGAATATGTTTACCGCCGAAAGACGCGACCGGGACGTTGGGACGTCTGTCCTGAATTTTGGGGCAGATGTTATTTGGATTTATCCGTCCACCTCTCCGAAGATACCAAGTTGATTTATGGCACCGTGTATCGGAGGTTTGGATGGATGCGGCAGTTGTAGCAGACTTCGTCAGATTCCCCCTCGTTTGCTAAGGGTTTTGGATTGTGGGGACGCTCTTCCCTGCAGACGCAAGCCCCTGCAGTTAATTATGTTACCGCATCGCGGTAACAACTTTCTCCTGCTCCAGATGTTCACTTCGTGTCGTGAGTGTTTGTTTTGTTTTTGGTTGCCCGTGGATTGTATACGGAGAGTAATTTATGTTGTCGCCCGTAGGGCGGGGATTAGTCCAAATCCGTATTTTCTTAGAGTTAGGTTTGGTTTGATTTAAGGATCGTTAACCTCGTTTGAGATCAAGATCAACTTAAATATTTGTTAAGAATACGTTAGTCTAATTTTAGACTAAGATTTACTTAACAAGGTTTTAAGATCATTTAGATCCAACGAAAGAGCATTTGGGCTCTATCGTTTTTAGTTTAGGGACATTACGGTCCATTGGGTTTAAGGACATCATAGTCCATGTTTAAGGACATCATGGTCCATAGAGTTTAGTTTAGAGACTTTGCGGTCCATAGTTTAAGGACATCATAGTCCATAGAGTTTAGTTTAGGGACATTACAGTCCATGGAGTTTAAGGACATCATAGTCTATAGAGTTTTAGGACATCATAGTCCGTAGAGTTTAGTTTAGGGACATTACAGTCCATAGAGTTTTGGCTTATTGGTTTGGGGGTGCGCCAAGAGTTATTGGTTATTGGGACCCTCCACCTCTCTGAAGACGTTAAAGGATTACAGCGACATATATCAGAGGTGTGGAGAGATGTACCCTTGAACCAGATTCCAAATTGAGGAGTTATCAGTTCTGAGCATAAAGGCTCGATTTGTTTAGAGATTTAATCTCAGGAGGAACTTAACTGATTTGAGGTTGGAGTTGGTTCCTTATAGTGTTAAACACTAATGTACCTTTAGTGCTCACGTGCTCCCACGTGATACTCTGAGGCAGTGTTAAACACTGGAATTTGAGAGCGCTCACGTGTCCCACGTGATGCTTTTAAAGATGGTGCTGTTCGGTTGATTTTATTCCCCAATTAAACACTTTATCCATGTGGCCATCAGGTATGAGCACGTGAGGGCGCCTCAGAGTCAGACATTGTTTCCTCCGGTTTATCCCCTTTTCTTTTAAAAAGTGGCAAGCAATATCAGCGAGGGAGGTCATGTGTGAACACGTGATCTATTTCAATCTTTCTTTTGAGTTCATCACAGGTGGTCACGTGTGAACACGTGATCATCAATATGCATGGAATTCTTTCTCTGAGTCTTAAAAATCTTAAATCCCAGATATATATATATATATATATATATATATTAGTTTTATCAGAGGAATTAAATTCTTATATACTTTTTGGGAGAATTAAATTATCTGAACTTAGATCTTCCCGTAGGTTTTGGATCTGCATGGCAGAATCTCCCCGATGAGAATTAAATTCTCAACTTGTGGGGAGATCTGCTTCTGCAGATCTTTTACCAGAAAAAAGAACTAAGTTCTTTGGAAGAGTTAAACTCTTGTGGAGACGAAGAAGAAGTAAGATATTCTCTGTGTTTTGTTCCTTCTTATCTAGGGTTTCTTCTTTTCTTTTGAACTTGCAATTTTAGGGGGGGTTCTTCTATGCAAGACTTGAAGTCTTTGGTCCTTTATATACGGGAGGCTGATTTGTTGATTCAGTTAAGGAAATCTCTTATTGAGAGATTTTTTAATTAATTTGGGGAATTTATCCACCGTTGGATCTTTGATCCAAAGATTTCTGTTTTACAGAAGACATTTTTCTTGTTTTTAACAAGATTGGGAAAATATTTTCCCATATAAAATTTATTCTGTATCTTGATGATTTTTAATCACCATTGGATCTTTGATCCAACGGTGCTCTGATTTACAGAGCACAATTTTTCTTTTTTAGAAAGATTTGAGAAGTATTTTCTCAATCAGAATTTAATTCTGTATTTTAGTGATTTTTAATCACCATTTGATTTTTGATCCAACGGTGCTCTGATTTACTGAGCACAATCTTTATTGCTTAGAAAGATTGGGGAAAATATTTTAAAATAGGGTTCTGATCACTTTTATATAGAATTTAATTCTATTGGGTCAGAAGATATTAGGAACCTCACGTGTAGCACGTGACTCAGTGGCACTAGGCCGGTTTGCCTATATGCAGCAGTCCCAGAGAAGAGCATCACGTGTTGGCACATGGTGCACCTTCTGGTCTACTATTTGTTTTATAAAGGCGCCTATAGATGGATTCAAGCAGTTTGCACACGCTTCCGCTGTTCCTATTGTCTACGAAGCCCTCTGGCAGTGTCATATACACGCTCTCTTCTAAATCACCATTTAGAAAAGCGGTTTTGACGTGCAGTCTGCCAGATTTCATAGTTGTGGTATGCAGCAATGGCAAGTATGATCCTGATGGACTTAAGTATAGCGACAGGAGAAAAGTATTCATCATAGTCGATACCAGGTCGTAGACGAAAACCTTTTGCTACAAGTCTAGGTTTGAAAGTCTCAACTTTTCCATCTACACCAAATTATCTTTCTCAAAAATCCTCTTGCTCCCGATGGGTTTACCCCTTCAGGAGCAACTTCCAAAGTCAACACTTTGTTAGTGTACATGGACTCCATCTCAGATCGCATAGCATCGAGCCATTTCATATAGTCCCTACTCGTGATGGCCTGCAAGAAAACTAGTTGGGTCATCATCATCCATGATGCAATCCTCGCTCCCACCGTCTATGAGAAAACCGTAGTATCTCTCAGGTGGATAAGAAACCCAACTAGATCTGCGGAGTGGCTGTGGTTCATCAGGGACTATTGAATCCTCCGGTTTGATCAAATCGTCAGTTACAGTTTGTGTTGCTGGTACTTCTTCCAGTTCTATCTCTTTGCCACTAATTTATTTCATAAGAAATTCCATTTCTAAAAAGGTGGCATGTCGAGAAACAAAACACATTTTTCTCCTCGGTGTGGTAGAAGATATACACTCGCGAATGTTTGGGATATCCTACAAACTTGCACAGAACTGACCTTGCCTCAAGCTTGTCCGGATTTTGCTTTTCAACATAGGCCGGACAACCCCATATCTTAACTCGTTTAAGAGATGATCTCTTCCCATTCCATATCTCATATGGAGTGGTAGGCAAAAGATTTGGTTGGAACCCTATTCAATAGGTATGCATCTTTCTCAAGTGCATGTCCCCAAAAGGAAATATGTAGCTCAGCAGTACTTATCATAGAGCGCACCATATCTAATAGGGTGCAATTCCTCCACCCCAATATACCGTTGTGCTGTTGTGTATACGGAGGAGTAAACTGAGAGAGAATCTCATTCTCTTTTAAATAATCCCGGAATTCAGTGCTCAAGTATTCTCCTCCCCGATCATATCGAAGGATTTAAATACTTTTATCCATCTGGTTCTCAACTTCGTACTTATATTCCTTAAAATTCTCAAAATATATAGATTTTTGTTTCAACAAGAACACATGTTCGTATCTTGAGAGAACATCGGTGAATGTAATAAAGCACACGGAACCATCCCTGGCATGTGTAGACATAGGACCGCATACATCACCATGTATCTGTCCAAGAGTTCAGTAGCTCTTTCTCCGTTTCTAGTAAACGGAGATTTGGTCACCTAGTCTTTGAGACATGACTGGCAAGTTTCATAAGATGTAAATTCCAACGGAATCAAATATGCATCCTTATGCAACTTTAGCTAGTCTTGTCGCATTGATATGACCTAGTCTGCAATACCACAAGAAGACTTCGTTCATTTCTGAACTGTTCCTCTTATGTGTGTTCTGTACGTTTAGAACTGTGATTTGATTCTGAACGTGTATACCGTTATACAACGTACCTTACCCAATCAACACTTGATTTAGGAAAATATTCACAATATTTTTGGTAAGAAATAACAGTCACTCAGAATCATTGTATTACCAGTTGGTGACACTAAGTGATATTTGCCAACTGCTTTGGCTTTAACAATTGCACCATTCCCTACTACTAGAGATATATCACTCTTTCCCAGTTCTCTACCTATCTGTGGCCCATGTAATAAATTACATATATGGGATCCTGATCCGGTATCCAATACCCAGGACGTAGAGTAAACTAAGAAACAATTCTTGTTAACGAATACACCCGAAGACAATGCATCAATATACTTATTCTTCGTTTGGGTGGCGTGGGAATCCGTATATTCCCCTATTCCTTGCTCAGACTTATGACAATCATAAAATAGAGTGGAACCTAGCCCAGTATAATAAGTAGGTCCGGTCAATGCATCCATATTATTATCTTGATTAAGGCATTTCATTGGTCGCTATCAGGAGAGAGAGAAGGATAATCACTTTGCGTGCGTTCTTTGCAAGATTAGATTGGTTTTTATCTAATCAGGATGGCTCCCACTGTTTTTATCAAATCTTCCTTCAAACCCTAAAAGGTAAGATTAGCCGGGATTAATTACACCCTACAGGTTCGCCAATCGTTTGACCAGGCAGGTATCGGTACTCCGAGGGAAGTTCCCCATGCTTTCGCACGGACCTAATTAAAATAAATCTCGTTTCCCTATAGGCATAACCCCGTTGACACTTTTCTATACACCTACTGGATTAACTAATTGTAAAGTGTAAAACTCTCCCAGGAGTAACTCTTACTCACAGTGGGTATTGGGATCCAATTATCATATAGAAGGTATGCAATCTCATTGAAAATTTCAACACTTGAAATTCCCGATAATGTTTTTACCCCTAACTTCAACTTCCTATGACCTTGACGAAGGCCAACAAACCATAGGCCGCTAGTCAAGTTCAACCCGTTTATTTCTTTATTGAATTAAACCCACCCGCACGACCCTTGACGAAGGCCAACAAATTCGCACGACTACCCTAATCTAATCGCATCACATGCTGGCATATAAGCACTAATCAGCTACCGCACACTATGCCTTGACGAAGTCCAAAAAACATAGTACGAATACTAAATAGTACTTATCTGAAATGACGGAGGGCTGCACAGGTTTTTAAGAAAACTATGAGCGTAATGAACTTGATATCGTTGTAGAATCTGATGATTTTGAAAAGGAGTGTTTTTTGGGCTTTAGCTAGTTTCGCTAAAGAGGTCACTCCCGGTGAAGGGATCTCGGCTCTTTCCTCATCGAATGAGGTGCTGGATATTCATCAAGGAATACTACTATGCAAAGCAAGAACTAGAGAAGCAATCAAAAGACAAAACTGAGTGGGTTGTAGCATTTGTTGGTTTCGCTAAAGAGGTCACTTCCGGTGAAGGGATCTTGGCTCTTTCCTCATCGAATGAGGCACTGGATATTCATCAAGGAATACCACTATGCAAAACAAAAACTAGAGCTACCCTTTTTGAAAATTTGATTCTACAACATGTTTAGGTTTCTTTCTTTTCATTACTCTAATTAATGAAGTCCAATCATTTAATATTTCCTAAACATTACAGAAAAGTGAAACGAAAATAGAATGTACGCTTATACCATCCGCATTCGCCACTAGGCCCCATCATGCACCGTTAGGTTACTTAACTACCGGCAGAGTGAGGGCTGGACTAGCACGGGTGCAAAACATAAGCAACGTTTATTATATATCATATATATAATACAACATTCGTCTCACGCAGTTATATGATCACATCACAGAACCAAGCAGCAGAAGCAACATATGAAATATTGGATATATTAGGATTTCCGTGTTTTAAATTTAGCCAGTAATGTAAAACACGGATTCCACGGTCGTGATAAATAACCAAACCCACATCCCATAAACCCCTACGAGAGCGGTAAGTAACTCTACTAATTCTAGAGTTAGGAGACCCGGTCTCAACTTCTTGAGATGGTCTCCCACTGGACCCTAGAACCCGGTTACTTGTGCTCCCCGCCTTGGGTCTATCCTAATGTGAAAAAGTAAATAATATACATCAGTGGTGACATTATCCTTAACCCGGATGTGCCCCAATAAAAGAATATTACATACAAATTTTACATGAATGAAAATTGAAAAACTCTCATCTCAAATAAAACCTCCGGCTATTCAATTATGACGATCCAATAAAATATATCAACGACACATAATATCACATATCATCAACGTAAGTAAATACACGTATTCAAAATTCCGTTGACATATAGCAACGAGATTTGGAATACCCCACGTATTACACTTACGACCGCAGAAAAAAAATGTAAAACTGCAATAATTAGAATCCGTATTTTCTTAGACATCATAAACCCGGAATATCTCATATTCCGAATTTCATGCATAACCCTATAAACCTTGCATTTTAGTCTCATATCAAAAACTCTTTTCAATAATTTCGTCGGGTAATTCAATAACATTCCTGACTAACCGATCGAATACTCGTCGGAAACTTTAGTAGATGGCCCACCCCCGATGCAGTCGACCGAGTGCACTTAGGCGGAACACTATGGCCGTGAGCACCCGAGTGGATGCTATTGGAAACGGGGTTCTTCTACAGTCACTTGGTTGGGGCAATGGAGTGTGGCTACCCAGTACAGTTATTCGGCGAGTATTCGCGTACGATACGCGATTACGACGGAGTTTCGATCCGATTCGAAACTTTATCGAAATCGATCTACCGAGACAAAAATGCTAGATTTATAATCACTAACTAGTTTTCACAAAACTAATTAAATGTGGATTCTAACTAATGCATCCATATCAAACTTAAACCCATAACGACATTAAAACACGACTACAAAACACTCCGAATCCCTAATGGAAAAGATAACATCACATGCAATCTTGGCAAAAACAAACATAACCTGAAACTCTAAAACCAAGATATCAGAACACCATAAAAATTTCAAGGTCTTTTGCTATAGTAAAAAAGGTGAGGCCGGTTTTTTGAGCAACCTCACCGGGTCAATTTTGGAGTTTTGCCCTCAAATTTCTCTGGTATTCTAGTTACATCACATGTAACATTCTGCACTTGTTTAAAAAAAATTTAGAGACCTTTAAAAAATCGACAGAAACTTGGTGTTCGGGTTTGCGGCTTCGGGGTTGTTTCGGTTTCGTGTTTCTAATAATATCGTCTAATCTTCTAGCCTTTGCTCTGATACCATGAAAGTCTACCCTAGCGCCACCATGAGATTCTAATGACATCAAGCATGCCAAATTCAAATTTTTATAGGTGCTAAGCTAGACTTAATAAGATCGTTAACTAGATTATTAGGATTTTAGTTTGATATCAAAGTAACCTATAAGAAGTGAAGATGGATATACACTCATAGATCGAGTCCTTCACTTCACATGCTCCATGTAGTAGTCCTGCCACTCCACTAGGCTCCATTTGAGGCTTTGGACGAGCTTCCTCCGATGACCTTCATGCCGAAGATGATCCATGCGAAGTCCCTCCAACTCAAGCTAACTCTACACTAAACTCTTTTAGTGTAGAAAACACGCTACACTTGATCTCTAGTCAAGTGTAGGATGGTGAAGTAGGGGTTTAGAAGCTCACTAGTATGTGTTCAAGTTTCATGATTCACATCACATGTGAGGGTTGAAGCTTGAACCATGGTGGTATGAAGAAGAGGAAGAAGATGAGAGCAAGAGAGCAACAATGGGAGCAACAATGAGCTCTAGTGTTGAATGAATGAGAGTGTGAATGGCCACCCTTGACCCTCACTCATTCAAGCATGTAATTATTGCAATATAAAATTGCAACCATGCTTGAATAGTGAGTCAAGATGAATAAACAAATGGAAATTCCATACTTTCAACCATGCTCCCAATTTTCACCTCAATTCTATTTTCACAAAATAGAATTCATGCCATGCTATATATATATATATAGAGAGAGAGAGAGAGAGTGAGAGAGAGAATATTGGAGAAAAGATGTCATAGGAGGGAATTTTCTTCTATGGCGTCGAAAAAATACCCCCTCATTTTTTTTCGACGATCGGCACCCACCATCTTCATCGTTATCATGTAAGATGTGGGTACACCAAATTTCATGTGATGCTACAATTTATTCACCGTTGATTTAGCAATGTAAAAAGTTCTATTGTCGGTAAACCGTTAATTTTGAACCCACTAAATCAACGGTGAAAAATTTGTAGAATCACATGAAATTTGGTGTACCCACATCTTAGATGATAACGATGAAGATCGTTGGTGCCGATCGTCAGAAAAAATGTGGGAGGGGGTATTTTTTCGACGCCATAGGAAGAAATTCCCTCCTATGGCCTCTTTCCTCCATTATTCTCATATTTATTATATATATATAGCATATATATATATTAATATATAAGAAAATATTTAGTGAGCTAATGATATTAGTTTAGATATAATTATATCAAATATAATATATATCACATTATTAAATCAACATTTGATTTAATAATCCAGTTATATCACATATGAATGACTAATATCATTTATCTGTATATCGCATTATCAAATCAACACTTGATTCGATAATCTGGTTATGTCACATATAACCTAACTGATAACAGATAACTGCCAAATTACAATACGGTATCACATATACGTATTTAATTAGGCCCACACACATATCACATATGTGTCCTACTTCGTTTCGCTTGAACCAGGGAACTTCTGTGTAGGACTTTAAAGACTCGTCAATACGCCAGCAGTAGGTGATGATCACATCAGTCACCTATAAGCCATCAGCAGTACTAGCTGGACGTAACGGCTACCTGGGTATTGAACGATATGAAAATCAACAAGCAAACTTGTCCATACTCTCCATGAAGCCTATCAGTAATATTTCCGTACAGTCCGGTCTCTTCGTCTAATATGTCGCATATCATGTTTAGGGGTGGTAAACGTCAGACCCCAGTAACGTGATAAGTCATGCCGATGTCTGGTCTATAACGGTTCGAGAAACTACTGATAATCAGTAAATCTCAGCAACAGCCCTGGCCAGGGACTTCCAGTTATAGCCAATCGAGCATAGCGCAACATCAACCCCCAATACCGGGAGAGACGAAACCCCTCCTATCGCTCATTGCCTCCATATGGTTCGGGACTGTACCAAAAATCTACCTGTTTGCGCAACTCCTCTTGAGCGTGGTCGGGAGGAAATCAAAGCACAGTGGGAGCCACACAAGACTCTATGACGATCTCGGGTCTGCAGACTAACTTGTACCAGTGTTACCAGAGGACTGCTATCTGACGATAGGTATAATATCAACTAGTAGTCCTCGGCGAGTCCGTTCGGTATACCTATTCTTTAATGAGTACCTATGTATAATCTTTGATGTCACACATCAATGGCTGTAGGATCAGCCATCGTCCTCTAAGGGACAAGAAACGTCACACTAGTCTATTCTGGAATATTGATACCCTAGTCTCGATATCCCCTCGACTAGGAACAGTTAAAGGATGTACTTTTGGACCACCCTGGCCCCACTAGTATGATCTCATCATAATCCTAGTAGTCAAGAACATATAAGGGCTGTATCAACATGTAAGAGATAGACAGTATAAATATACCAGTCTACATGTTAAGATAAATATAACCAGATAGCATACTATCATGTCGAGGAAGAAAGTTCTCTCTATATATGTCCAAGCATCCACTATATTAACAATAATGGCATCTAGGGCATATATATTCCTAACAGTTTTTACTTCTTCGTTCCATCATGATGTGTCCTTAGTTAGTGGAGCACAACCTCTTGACTCACCAAGTAGATCTCTAACTACTCTCTTGATACAACTAGCCATCGTGTTCCATATTCTGTCTGAATCATCTTCAGATTGCTAATCCGCCTCTTAAAGTACATGATCTATAAAAGTCTTTTAGTTATTTTCTTTCAGTCGCCACCACTTAATTCTAGATTCTACTTTACGTCTAATCTTCCTAGATACTCTTCGAAATCGAAAATATAGAACTAAAAGTTTATGTTGAGTGATTGCACTCTCACCCGGTACTACCTTACAGTCGATACAACAATCTTTATTTATCCTTCTCATCAGAAAAAAGTCTATTTGACTTGCGCTTGATCCGCTCCTAAAGGTGATAAGGTGAGACTATTTTTTCCTAAATCAAGTATTTGCTATGACCAAGTCATAAGATAAGGCAAAATCTAGAATCGAGCTACCTGCTTCATTTCTTTGTCCAAAACCAAAACCTCCATGAATAGTATCAAACCCACTACGACTAGTACCTGCATGTCCATTGAGATCACCACCAATAAATAATTTCTCTCCACTAGATATCCTTTGTACCATCTCGTCTAAATCCTTCCAGAATAGACGCTTACTAGCATCATCAAGACCTATCTGTGGTGCATAAGCATTAATAATATTAAGAATCTCCCTACCTAGAATAAGCTTAACCAGTAAAATTCTATCACATTCTCCTAATCTCAACTATATTCTTAAGCAACCGTCTATCTATGATTACGCCTATCTCATTACGATTTTTATCTCTACCTGTATTCTAAAACATATAACCTCAAGACTCTATGACTCTATCGTTTTTCATCTACCCACTTAGTTTCTTATAAACACGTAATACCAACTCTCCTCCTAATCATCACCTCCATTAATTCTGTTAGTCTATCCGTAAAGGATCATATGTTCCAAGTATCTAGACGGATCTTATGAAACCCTTGCTTATTTGTCACTACACCCGGGGTCCGATATAGCGTGTCGCTTACGGACGACGACCTAAAAGCCCTTACATATTTAACACTACACTCGAGATCCAATGTAGCGCGTCGCTGAGTAGGAGACACCTCAACGATATTCTTAATATGGTCCGTGTCATAGAATGTGACAAAGTTTTACATTGGCTGTCACAAGTTTACCATAACTCTCACCCTTTCTCATCCAGACTTGGGACAGTCGTCTGTGGGTTTTCACTATTTTATTATTCAACATAATATTATGGACAGATTAAGAATATGCATATAAACAGGAAACATGTAATGCGAAGAACATAAACATGCCGATTTAAAAGGAAACTTAAAACCTAATTAATAACAAACAAATATAGTTTCGTTTGAAATAAAGCACAGGTAGAATGCTAACCACGCCATTATTCTACGGCTTTACGCAAAAGGTGATTAAAAGAGGGTGTTTTTAAAACCAAACCTGCAGCACATCTCCTACGTGCACGCAAAACGCGGCGGGGTCCGGCCGTACCGGAATCCAATCCCCTTCCACCGACGGCCCCATTATCTGCAGACCACCGACGGTGGATCTAAGCAGAGTCAAGATCTGAGGGTCAGTATGCTCTCCAAATCCAACCCTACACTCAAGCTCATCATTTGAGCTGGAGTTTTTAGGATAGTGATTAAGCCTAAGCAATGAGTCACTTCTGGTGTCCCTTACGAGCCTGCTAAATATCTTAGAATCTCCCAGCTTTAGTCCTTCACCCAATAGCTCCAGCATCTCACATGCCAATCTTCTCATTGCTTCCACATACTCATTCACCACACAGCTGTGAAAAGAAACAAAAGTGTAAAAATAAAAGAAGAAAGAGATGAAAGGTTGAAAAGGAATTCAATGTGGAAAGTTTTGAAGAAAGTTTGATTGGATTCATGATCACTCACTTTCTCTGACTGCTCTTTTAGTTTTTACTGAAGGTCCTTGCCTTTTTACCATAAACAGCTCATGTGGTGTTGTTTTTTTGGGTATAGGGTTTGCTTTGTATAGGTTTGTAGAGGTCAATTTTAGATGTGGACGAGGGTTGTCTATTCTTTCAGGTGTACTATTTGCAACTGTTTTGGATTGGGGTCCCTTCAATTGGGGAGTTTAGGTTTAAGCCATCTATTAGCGCAAACACGCCCTCTGATCAGCTCGACCACAAGGCTTAAATTCTACTCTAAACAACACAAAAGCAAGTTTCTAGAGTTACATTAGACAATCATTTTTTTGTATAACACGGATTGCTCGGAGAGAATAGCGTAAATGGCCGCATTATTGAAAAGTCTAAGGGGGAGTTTGCACTTGTATGATGCTAAGGAGTCAAAAGTGCGATATGCAATAATTGTTGAAATTGATTGCAAATTCAGAGCCCGAGATCAAAAACCCAAGATGGTTCCCAAAAGTGCATACGTGCAGGGCATGTAAAGGGCTTCATAAGTTGGACTAGGATTAGTATATACTAGTTAATACTAAGTTATCTCCAAGTCTCTAATTTAGATTCTTCACTTACCTCTAAGTAAAACCTACCCTCGTCCCTCAACCCACCACGCTCAACCCCTCCCCCCACACCTCTCTCTCTCTCTCTCTCTCTATATATATATATATATATATAATTTAGAATCAATCAATAGAAGTGACGGGCAGAGGAATTAATTTATTAATAAACAAAGCCTTCAATAGGGGATTGAAGTGGAAGTATGCGGCCATAAAGAAATCTGACGCGACATGGATCACGTCAAGATATTACCTTCCGTTGATCTGCTAACAACGGTGATGGACAGCTGAGATTGGATCTGGAGGCAGGCTCCTGAAACGTGTGGATCTCAATGGATTTGAGGTTGTTGTTGTCGAGTTACCTGCAAGGAAGTCCCGGGGTGGTTGTACCACCGAAGACCCTCCGACGGTCAAGTTAGAGAGGAAATCCGAGCAGAGTAACGGCTTAGTGGAGTAAAAATGACTTACTTGAACCATCTGAAGAAGGGATTTATATAGCGGTGGCAGCAGGCAGGGCAGGCGCGAGAATCACGCCGGCCGTTACGCTCCCGACGTCACACCCGCGTGATGAGCGGGATCTCCCATTAATGGCAAGACAAGCTCGTTAATGGGGGATCATGATGGCGTGGAACATAGGATGTGGCCGGCGGATATCTCGCGAATGGCGAGATTCGCGGGATGGCGGTTGCGCCTGTGAGCGGTGCTGTTGATCGGTCAATGAGACCGAGGAAGATGACCTCGGCGGGAGAGCTCGCGAACGAGCAGGTGAGCCGAAATATCTTGGTTCTGCGGTAGCCCGGAGACGAGCTGGGAGGTCGAGGAGGCCAATTGTGCAGGGGGATCGGTGGCGAGCCAGCGTTTGTTTGTGGGTCGGGCATAGGAGTGGCCTGGTCGGCCACTGTAGGTCCTTTCTTGTGAGCTTTGGGATATGTCATCTGCCACGTGTCATGATCTGGGAGATCACCGATACCGAGCATCATCAAAATCCAACAGAGAACCTTTAATTTCAGGGCCTACAAGTCGGCGCCAGCAAGGATTAAATCCAAAGGGGTTTAAAGAGGCAGCGGTTGAAGGAGGTAGATCCATAGTCATATAATTCGCGAATTATTCGGTGAATTCGTGAATAATTCTTGAATTTTTGATCAGCCGATTAAATCTCGTCGTTACCGAACGCGCCAAATAATTCGCGAATTATTCGCGAATAATTTCTGAATTATTCACGAATTATTCAAAAAAACAGCGAATAATTCACAAAATCAAAACTTAGCGTCTCATATATTAATTTCTTGCTCGAAATCTTTCCCGAACACTTGCTGAATCTTTCCCGAATACCTACTGATTTTTTCCGAATAGTTCTCCGAATCCGAATTTTCGACCTCGCCGAATTATACCCGAATCACGAATTTGTGACTATGGTTAGATCTAGAAAGAAAGTTATAGTGGAATATATCTCATGTAATTTCAGCTGAAGGAGGTACAGAGATTTGTTTTGGGTTTGTGTGGGGGTTTGGATATATCTCGTGTAATTTCATACTCTAGTGGAAAGTTCTCATTGCGAATGCAGGATTAGGTGCAATTACGTCGAACCTGGGTATATCATTGTGTTGTTTGTGTTGTTGGTGTGCTTTTCTATTTATTTGGTGTGTTGCGATAACCGTCGAATATATCTTTTCATTGTCTTTATTTGCACGCAATTCTGTTTATTTCCACTGCGTCGTACCGTTTGTCCGTGTGATGGGCTTGTGTGATTCTTTTGTAGTTCACCGTGCCGTGTCAGAATAGATCGAGGTACAATAAGTAGTATCCGAGTATCAGTCTCGGTGATTCAAAGATTTTGGGAAGATCACGACTACAAACTTTAAGATAAAAAAAGTTCAACGGTGATAACTGTTTATGAAAGTTGAAGATGACAGCAGTTTTGAAACAATAGGACGTTCACAAGATAGTTTTCACGAGGGATAAGATACCGAAAGGGACCACAGATATAGAGTTGGATGCGATGGAAGATAAGGCGCACAGTTCGTTACACCTTTCTCTAACTGACCAGGTGCATTTCGAGATCGTGCAGAAGCTCACAGCAGTAGCTATTTGGAATAGGTTGGAGTCCCTCTACAATAAGAAGTCTCTCACAAACCGTCTCTATCTCAAACAGAGCTTGTACACCTTAAAGATGAAAGGAACTTCCATCAAAAATCACATCGACGAGCTTAAACAACTTGTGATGGACTTACGAAATATGGAGGTGAAGATCGACGATGAAGATCGGGTGATGATTTTATTGTGCTCTTTGACCCCCGAGTTCGGTCAGTTTGTCAAATCTATGGTGTATGGCCGAGACAAGTTATCTTTAGAAGATGTCAAGACAAATTTGCACAGTGAGGCATTGAGAGATAAGATGATCAGTGACAGAAGAAGTTCGGGCGACGCGATGTTCACTAAAGGCCGCTTGGTGAAGAGGTCGGATAATGGTTCTAAGGAGTCTTGAAGCCGGGTGAATGACAAGTGCAGACATCGCAAATAAAGATAACATTAGAAGATGGATTATCTGAAGTTAAAAGAGAAAGGCAAGCAAATTTTTTCTAACACTGCAATCACAGAGGAGGATTTGGATTAGGGTATTGATGATTCGGTTCTATTGGTATGTGCAATTTCAGACATACATGATTCTTGGATGGTGGATTCGGAAAGCTCATTCCATGTGACTCTGCATCGGAGTTGATTTGCTAGATATCGTTGTTGGAGGCTCGGTTTTCATAGGGAATAATACGTCGAGCAAAGTTGTTGGGGTGAGCACAGTTCGGATTCACATGCATGATGGGATAGTTCGGACGTTGACAGGTGTCAAACACGTGCCAGATTTGAGGGGGAGCTTGATCTCTTTGTGATCTTTGGGCAGGATCAGCTATAAGTGTATGACTGACAGAGATTCCATAAGGATTTCCAAGAGTGCTCTGATTGTTATGAAGGCAAAGAAGATGGGGAATCTATATTTTCTTCAGAGACAGACAGTTGTAGAATATATTGTCGAAATTTCTACCAGTTCAGACGGTTCAAATTCAGTTAGGATGTGGCGTCCACATTTAGGTCATATCAGTCAGACGAGTTTGGAGGTGTTTCGGAAAAGGCAGTTACTTGGAGCTGGAGAGTTTGGCAAGACAAATTTCCGTGAGAACTGTGAGACGAAGATACATGTGGTTCCGGCACCGGATTGTTCTCGAGGTGGAGTCAGACATGACGTTTCCTTCATGGACAGCTTTTCGAACAAGTTGTGGGTGTATGTTCTCAAACCCGAGCCCGAGAAAGGTCAGAACGGCCGTGTTGGATTTGCAGTTTGGGAAGCGCATAGAGGTTTTTCAGTCTGATTTTGGCAGAGGGTTTGCTTTGCAGGGATTCATAAGCTTGTGCAAGCCGGAGAGGATCGTACATCAGTGCATCACATTGGGAGATCATTGGTTAAATGGAATTGCATGGCGGATGGTTCGGACAGTTTGGAAGAAAAAAACTTTACGGTTTACGGCTGGTTTACTAAGAGAGTTTTGGGCTGAAGCCTAATCTACTGCCAAGTACCTCATCGATTTGTCACCATCGACGGTTGTAAATATGATAATTCCTGAGAAGTTATGGACTGGAGGGGCTGGAAATTACTCAGGGGTCCACGTTATTGGGTGCACCGAGGAGCCCGGGATCAAGAGACGTTCTCTTGTCGGCTTAAGAGGTGAAGCAAAAGGGTACAGATCGTGGTGTTCTGGGACCCGGAGTGGAGTAATCAGCTAAGTGACATTCGTTGAATCTGCGATACTTCGTAGAAGATAGACTCGGTCAGATAGTGAATGGAGAACAGTTGTGCCGCCAAACGAGATGGAGTTCGAAGTCCCAGTCCAAATTATAAAAGATGAAATGGTTGGTACTCTGATTCAGGTGGAGAGTTCAGTACAGTCAGTGGTGCAAAGGTCGAGAACAGTTTGGTATACAGGAATGTGTAGGGACGAGTTTCTAAGGCAAGGGAATCGGGAGTTCGGCAGAAAGTCTGCATGTTTAATTCGTAACATGGTGAGAGTTATGGATGTGGAGTTACGTCGGTTGCAGCAGTGTATCGAGCAGGTTCTAGCTTGGCATGGAATGGAGGAGATCCGGCCCGTGTCTTCTCGCTTAGAAGCGCACTTCATGCTTATAACGATATTATCACCAGGGTCAGATGCAGATCATGTGTCTTTAGTGTCATATGTGAGTGCAGAGGTTGGTGTAGGATGCATGCGGCCGAGTATTGCACAGGCAGCTGGAGCAATCAGCAGGTACTTGACTATTCAGAGCGGATAGCATTGGCAGGCTGTGGAGTGCATCCTAAAATACTTGAAAGATAGTGAAGGGTTCGGTTCGACATTCGGCAGAGGCAGTGTTGATAAGAGCATCGTAACAGGGTATGATGATATGGGTAGATGGAGGTCGACGACGGATGTCATGTTGGGCAAATATGCAGTGTCAGGTAGATCGACGCTTCAGCCAGGTATCACGCAATCAACTGCAAAGGCAAGTTTGGTAACCGTCTTGGAGATGGTTATGGGGAGCACATATTTGCGGAGGATGTTAGGTTTGGGAGTTCCACAAGTGGCGAGAGTATTCTTCTTGAAAGCCGAGAAGAAGGCAATGTCTCTTACTATAGTTGGTATTCTAGAGAATCCGGTGGACGCGTTTCTGAGATGGTTCCGATCAAAGTTCAAGTTATGCCCGGTTGATTGTTAAGGGCAAACCGCGATGAGGACAGAATTTCAAGGATTAATAAGAAAGTGTCGAGATTGTGAGAATTTGAATCAATGTGGAGATTGTTGAAATTGATTGCAATTTCGGAGCCTAAGATAATGCCCAAGATTGAATAAGTGCAGTGCACGTAATTGATTTCATAGTTGGACTAGTATTGGCTTATACTAATTAATTCTAAGTTATCTCTTAGTCTTCAATTTAGATTCTAGACTTATCTCTAAGTAAAACCTAGCCAATATATATGATTTAGAATCAATCAATAGAAATGGCGACCAAGGAATTAATTTATTAATATAAAGAGCCTTCAATAGAGGATTGAAGTGGAAGTATGATGCCATAAAGAAATCCAATAGAGAGCCTATAATTTTAGGACCTGCAACTCGGCGCCAGCAAGGATTAAATGCAGAGAGATTTAAAGAGGCAGCGGCTGAAGGAGGTAGAGAGAGATCTAGAGAGAAAGAGAGAGATTTGTATTGGGTTTGTGTGGTTTGATGAGTTGCGATAGCCATCGGATATATTTTTTTTATTGTCTTTGTTTGCACGCGATTCTGTTTATTTCCACTGCGCCGTGCCGCTTATCCGCGCAATAGGTTCGTGTGATCCCTTCCTGGTTCACCGCGCCGTGTCAGAGTAGATCGGAGTGTAACAATAATTTACGGGCTTCTGCCCTTAACCCTATTGATTGCATAAAACATAGATCTGCCCATTAACTTCTAAGACAAGTATCAAGACTTTGTATTAGGCTAAATCTTAAGGAAGGCCCCTTGCTTTTGCCTACGTAGCATGATATCATTCTATGTACACGGAATAATTCAACTTATAGATATGGTAATATTCCCCCCTTCTTTGTTTTGTGGTTGAACTAAGGGTAGAGTGTAGTCTTTTAAAAAAACCCAGGATGATATTCTCTTATTTATACAGAAGCGAAGGAGATTTCGTGCCTTGTGTGCCGATCGATGTTGATCAAATTTACAGAGGACATTTTGCTCACTAACGGTGCGAAGGGCAGATATTTGAGAAAATTACGCATATAATCATGCAAGAGCAATCCTCAACATGTAAGGTCATGCAAATGAATAGGAAATCTTGAAAGTGTGTTGCATTGTGAATGGTGAGCAATACAGGAATAACATATATAAAAAACTGTGGTTATGTGTGCTTCATGTGGAAGTACAACTTATAATAATTTCAAACCCTACTAGAGCATCAAATAATTCGTCTCATTATATAAAATCTGATGTCTATTGAGGTGAATTGTCAACTCATGTGGCTTTGATTAGACTAATCATTTACATCAATGATATCATCCATGTTATAGTTAATAGTAATAACATCCTTTATCTGCCTATAATTATTACTTATTCTATTCTCAACTTGGTACGCAGTTAACTAATTCTACTGTTTGGGTTTTAGCGTATTTTAGTGGTGACATCAAATTAAAAGGGAAAATGAAAACTACATGCAGTTTAGTTGTACTTTGTTTAAATTTTGCCAATGCCATGATGTGCTACGCATTTAGGAGTGCACTTTTATAGAGAAGTACGTACATCTATCATCGTTACCGTCTAAGTATCTTTTTTCGAAAATGAAGTATAATGGCCTGTGAAAAACTTAATGAAGTGTTATGATCCACTGGCAGTCAACTCTCTGATGGTCAGTCAAAATGAAATTGTGACTGAAAACTACAGACAAGAAAGGAAGTTGGAAATAAAGTCACAAATATATCAAGGTTTTCTTGAAAACGGAGCATAATGGTTTGTGAAAATATTTATAGAGTATTATGATCAACATGATGTCTAAAGTTTGTTAATGTCGTAATGTGTCATGTGCAGATAGGAGTGCACTCTTATAGAGAAGTACATCATATCATATGCATCATCTAAGTATCTTTTCTTGAAAATGGAGCATAATGGTTTGTGAAAAACTTATTGTGCTCAACTCTCAGCCTGATCTCAACCTTTCGATGGTTAGTTTCTATTTGAGAACTATAAACAAGAAAGGAGCTCAGAAATAAAGTTATACCCCTAGGTTTTCTTGAAAATGGAGCATAATGGTTTGTGAAAAATACTTTATAGAGTTTTATGATCGATTATCAACGTGATGTCAACTAGTCATATGAAATTTCTGAGTGAGAACGATAAAGAAGAAAGGAGTTTGTAGTCACATCCCTAGAATCATAAAGAATCATGATTTTCTAAATTTACATGGACATTAACAGATGTACATTATTAGCGCCTACAAATTGGGTCATCTAATGTTGTGTCATTACCAAAACCATAAGCTCATTTAAGCTTGTGCATATATATCAAACCAAACTTCAGTTCTAAGTTTGAAAAAAGATAGCAACCCAAAAAAAAGCAATATTCTGCCAGCTCGAGACAACAACTCTATATCACTATATTTATCAAGAAACTATATCTACCAACCATAAGATTTTCTCACATAATTTGTTACCTGAATTCTAAAGGATCCTTCTGGCAAATGGTCTTGGCTCTCAAAGAAATGTAGGTTGAGCTAGCATGGAGAAGCAAGTATTCCACCTCCCCGGTATCCCCATTGGATCCGATGCTCCGTGACCCGTACCCGAGAGGGTTCGGGGGTCCGGCCCGCTGCTTATCGGGTCCGGGCAGGGAGAAAACTCCAACCCGATAGCCTCCATTTGCGAAATTACCTTTTCGGGTACGCCATGGTTGACCACCATGAAGAACCCGAGGCTCTCGCAGGCTTTTACGATGAGTTCGGATACGTGAGGTCTCGTGTCGGCCATGTCGATAACGGGTATCTCGGTGAGGGTCGGGTCCATGGAAGCTAGACCCATTAGGGAGATAAATATGGAGAGAGAGAGGGAGAGAAAGAAAGAGTTGGTTAACAGGGAGGTGGTGGTTGAAATTTATAGAGAGGTTTGAGGTGGGTAATTGAGAGATTTTAAGTACGACTGGAAAATCCCTGGACTGCTACAATGCACACGTGAGAGCAGAGAGCATTTTGGAAATGTTGACTAAAGTTGTTGCTAGGGTTATGTTTTCTCCTATTTTAGATTTTGTCTCTCTTTGCACAAGGGTTGCTTATTTTGCTGGAATCTAGACGGAATTTGGAACGAAGTGGTAAGAAAGAAAATTTTACTAGTTCGGTCAAGAAATTTTCTATTGAAGATAGGATATAGAGGAGGATATATATGTTCTTCAAATATACATAATTTCTTCTTCAGATATGCCGGTCAAATCTAAGTCGCATTAGCATGAAGTTTTGGTTTAGAAGATGATTTCTACTATTCTTAGGATGATTATTAAGGATGAATTAATCACAAGGCAAGGTTTTTTTATTCATATGACAAAGAAAATTATTTTATATGGTTTCTTTGGATTGCATTTCCCTATAATTCTTGAGTGGAAAAGGTTTATTTGGAAAATGCTCAAGAGTCGTACGTATTATATATATTACTGGTTCGTTTATAATAGTTGTATGGTTAATTATTTGTGTGTTTGAATCCAGAAAATAGAGTATCGCTCATATACGGTTAATGTCATGAAATTCTCATGATATTTTCTTAGTTAGTAAATTGCTATAGGCTAAAGCAGATTATTTTAGATTGATGTCATTTTTTAAGAATTTTCTGCCTAATTTATAATATTCCAAATTGTCATGATATCTTTTGGTGCATGGACGACTTATTAATATAGGGCTGGCATAAGAAACCAATAATTAAATATTAGGTTCTAAGAAATTAATAGGATATCATGCATTCTTTGACAACATGCAATCCTGTGTCATTGACCTTTTTCACTAGAGTAAAGTTAAAATAATGTGCAATTAGGAGGACGAGATACTACTATAATAATGGGTTGCCCATACGGAGTACTAATTGGGAGTACTAATTGTACGTCTTATTTCATAAGGACATTTATCCCTACGGATTACTTCGTAAGGACATAATCTTTATTTAATTTATTGGTTTATAAAATAAAATACTTGTCCTATGAATTTATCCATAGGGCCTGATAGATTCTCCTACGGATTTATTCGTAGGTCCAGATAAATGCCTCTATGGATTAATCGTAAAAGCAAATTTTATCCCTGTTACTGAGACTATCCTGATATTTTGTCTCTACGGTGAACTGTGTAGGGGCAAATATTGCACCTACAGATTATTCCGTAATGACAAAATATCAGTTTTTTTAAAAAAAATGGACTTCCTGTTTTTTCCTGCCCTACGCACAATAATATATACATCATATAACCAAATACAGAAATATTCATAATCAACATCTCGCGCATAATATATAAAAGAAATAAACAAACAGAATACGATATCAATCTAAATCATCGTGAACAAGCAAACAACCACAAATATCGTTCAAAATATATACAATATGTATCAGATAAGTACATACATCCTCAAAAATATAAAAAGTTACCCTAACTCGGTCCAGCTCCTCCACCTCTGATAATCACCGTAATCTGACGTATCTGCTCCTCGGTGCAGCCCTGAGTCGTCAAAAACTCGACTAATGAAGGAGCGGACTGTGCGGGAGTCTGAGCGGGCTGTGGAGCTGCAGGAGTGGTCTGCGCAACCGCAGCCGAGGTAGCGACTTGCGAAGCTGCAGCCGAAGGAGATGCATGTGGATCCGCAGCCGAAATAGCCTATCGCATCTATTAAATTTTGTGTGTAAAAAACGAGTAAGAACGGTGTATTAGATTTTAATCGAATTCGTATCATTATTAAGTTATTGCGAAAACCCAATCTAAGAATACTTAGAGACTTGGATCTCGTTTGGAAAATCGTTGTTTATTTTAATTAGATAGTTTTATGTAAGTATAATTAATCAAAACTAAGTCTACAACCAAATAAGCTCAGGCTACTAATATTGCATATGTTACTATCTATAATATGGTATAATATTTTACTATTAAGTAATATACGTACCAACATCTCCTTCAACTCTTCGACAGTGGTCTTCAAGGCGGCAACATCATACTCGAGACATCGATCACGGGGGATAGGGGAAGTAACCGCTGGAGTGGAGACCAACCTTATATGGCCCCTGCTAGGACCTAGTCCCCGGCCTCTCTCTCAACCTTCGTGGTGCCCTCCATGTGCAACGTCTAGAACTGGGGTCAGTAGTATCGGATCGGTCTGTCCACTAAAATCGATCCCCGATATCTCCGCCTGCTCCACCACCCGCTCCTACACCCACATTAACCATTAAAATATAAGTATATCATTTAAATTTGAACTTATCAAAACAAAAATTTCATTCGAATTAAAATAAATATTAATACTTACGCAATACTCCTGAGTAGCGGTGTCGGGGAATCGAAGCTCTCCTGTAGCGGGATCTGTTGAGGTGCCATAAATGGCAAGATACGTGGTCAGCACGTACCATCCTATACCAGGATCTGAGCTCTCTGCAATTTGCCAAAAATTTACATATATTATAAAATAATTCTTAATATTACATTATATCAAAATAGATCTATTGTAATTTACCGATACCTCCATGGCACGAGTAATGTTACTCGAACCACTTGTATAAGTGGGGCGACCCCTCTTCGCCGACTTTCTATTCTCCTTATTTTGATCGGCATGTTTCTGCACAACACATTCAGATTTAGTTTTCTAATTAAGCAACATAAAAAAATAAATTATATACTAAATAATGAATTATATTTAAATTACAAACATGTTTACGTTGAGAGTCGTAATATTGGTATAAGAGAGACTATGTATCTACGTCGACTCTCGCAAAGGCCAGAGTATATAGGAAAGCCGCTCTCTCTGCCTCGGGGGTCGCCATCCATACCAAATAACAGTCGATTTTCAGCCCGTTCCTATTGTATCAGACCTTTGATTGCATGTTCTTCATCAGGCCCAGGTACAGAGCGTGAAAATCGAGCACTCTCTCAGGATGATCATGGTCTGGTACAAGCTGAAAGTCATAATCCAACTGCAAATACAAAAAAATAATGTATTAGATTTTAGTGTTAAATAATAATAAATATATTGGATAAGTCAAATGAAAATATATATTAATATCCGAGCCTGATCCCAGAAGAGGGAAAATGAGCGCAGGTGCTGATCGCCCCACTCAATGTGAAGTGGATACTTCTTTTGGATGCGGTTCTCATCCCCCATATACCAGCCGAAGCTCTCGGCATAATCGCCGGTATAGCGATAATCGGGAGTAAAGAAGAGGGGGAATGGTGCCCCCCTAATTCTATCGGGTCTTAGCTTGTGGGACTGATTCGGCCCTTGAGTTCCCCTCTCGGGATGGGGCTGCCCTGCATCTACAAGAAATATCAAGAAAAGTAATATTAAGACAAAATGGTATCAAGAAATCAAGGATTAATGAAAATTGAAGTGCGATATATACCTCCGGCGACAGCAGCACGAGCCTGGGCCCGGGCAACAGCACGAACGGAACAATGTTCCTCCGGTGAGGAACAACCGGTGACTCGGACGTGGACGCATCCCCTCTAACTAAAAAATAAATATCGACGATAAAATTACATGAAATTCATGTTTATTCTTAGAGTATATGTAAAATGAATAAATATTTTATATCTATTAATACTAACCTGTAGACTGAGTGGAGGGTATGAAAGTGGCGGGAGTGGCCTCTACGCCAGATGTGGATGTACCACCTATAATTAGACAATTAAAAATAAATTATATAAGTAATTATAAAAGAATGTGTATATCAATAATATAATATTCTAAATCAATATGCATGCAAGATAGGATATATAAACATAACCGCAGGTGCGGTGGTGGCCTCTGCCCAAGATATGGAGGCACCACCTACAGCTAGACAATCAAAAAATGATTATCTAAGTAAGAGCAAAAAGAATGTGTATATATTTATGATATAACATTCATAATTGTTGGGACCCTAGCACCGATCCCTATAAAAATTTCATTTTATCGAGTATCATACGTTTAGTTTAAGATTTAATTTAAATTAGTTTTACGTTTCAATTTCAAGGTTTTGAAATTTTTAGTTTAAGATAAAGTTTTTTAAAGTTAAAGGTTTTCGTAATCAAGTTTAAGATTTTGGATTTAGGGTTAGGGTTAGAATGGGATTTAACAAGAGTTCAACGTAAAGGAGAATGATGATCAATTAAGATTTATCCTTATTTGTCTGTGTGTGTATGCTTCTGTGTGTGTGTGTGTGTGTGTGTCTATGTGTGTATATGGATGTGTGTTTGTGTGTATTGCTTGTGTATATGTGTATGCACGCACGTACACACAAACATACACACACGTAAGATGTGGAGGCACCACCTACAACTAGACAATTAAAAAATGATTATCTAAGTAAGAGCAAAAAGAATGTGTGTATATTTATATTCTGTTTAGTTATGACTTCTCTAGTTTTTAGACAACTGTTTCGTGGATATACAAGGTCTAGGTTTTGAGAAGTTATAGGTATAAGAATAAAGTAGAGAACCAGGTGTTGCAAGTATCAGGATTCTTCAAGACGATCGAAGATTTAGATACATGTGTTTGGTATTCAGTTGATAGTAATGATTTTGAGAAACTTGTTTCTCTTTCAGGTTACTCATGTTTGGATGCACTCCTAAATTAAGTAATGCTGATCGGCCTCTTTCCATTTAGTTGACATGCACTGGAGACGGCTGCATGATTTGAATCTGGTTCCAATTAAATCAGTGCCTCGGTTTCTATATTAGATATAGAATGGATCATATCTTAACGATGTTAAGGTATATGGAGTTGTCCGGCTTAGGCTTAAAACCAGACTCTGTATAACTCAAAGCACGTTTCTGTAATGGCTGTTTGTGGGTTGACCCGGGCTATGACGAGGGTTGATTTTCTACCATCTGGAAGATCAATAGCAATATTGTTCTTGACTCGCCACAGTTTTATTAAAATGGATTTTTTCAGAAAACAGTAGTGTGAGTATGGTAGAACTGGGAGTGATTCCAGAACCGCAAATGATTACTTAAAATTTAATAGGACCTAAAGATTCAATCTGGATTGACATTCCATTAGCCACTCCACAGATATGGTAGGTAATCTCAGGCGCCCGAGAGGTACTTCGGTATCCTCAAAGACAATGGCAGGGAGGTTCTTGTTTACTCAGACTTGACACTACTGCTGTTCTAGACTATGAGACCCGGCAGGAGGATGAGTATAGCGTCGTTCTAAACAATTTTTAGAAGTGCACGTGTATATGATTCTGCCAGAGGGTTGTTGTAGTCAGTGGGAGCAGCGGAAGCATAGTGGACAAGTAGCTTATGTCTATTTATAGACTAAAGCAGATATAGCGGAGATAGATCATCTATATCTGATGTGACAGTTATAGGTTTAACTTCATCAGAACAAGGGATGGATCTGTTAAGAAGGTAGTAGGGTGTGATGTCCTGGAATTTGGATGACATACACATAGTAGGAAGTGAAATTCCTAGACTACGATCGGTTATATTTTGGTTGTCACACAGTGGTTTCTATACATAGGGCTTGGATATTATATCAGACATTCTGGTTAATAGATCTATGGTTTTAGATCTAAATTTGGGTAGTTTCCCAATCTGAGTATTTAGACAGCATTCTAAAGGTGTTTTCGAATGGACGACTCTTGGCACGGTAGTATACCTGCAGATGATGGAGTCACCCTCTCTAAAGGTGTCTTATAGATTAAAGGGGAGAGGGATGTGCATGATTGGCATATCACTTGCTTAGGCAATTGAGTCGATCATGAGATGTCAAGTACCACACCAGATGTTGTTTTTGCACTTGCTGCAATAAGTTGATATTAATCAAATCCTGGAGAAACGTTCGGAAGCAGTTTTAGAACATAAGTGGATGTTCTAGGGATTTGATAACGACAGCCTCCTTCGGGAGACGGTTATCATTCCAGGCTTCCAAGGTGACCTGGATGACAGAGTGACTGTCAGAATTATAGTTTTCACTCTGACGAGGGGCAGTAGTTTGGACAGGTGGTCCAAGCGGATACCGAGGGAGGCATGACGCAGGATACTGATTAAATTCAGTTGACGATACAGTCTAAGAAGTTTTCTGGATTTGGAGTTCGTTTGTGAACTGGGTCCCATCAGATATCCAGACATATTCTAAGACAGGTATTGCTCATTTCGGGATATGGCTTTCTCCACGAACTTGAGATAAAGAGAGACATAGAAAGAAACATCAGAGCGGATCCACTCACTGAGGCTATTTCTTGAAAGCAATAGTTTTACAAATGAGCTTTGTGAAACTGGTTAGTAGAGGAGTTGGTGTTCGGTATCACACGGGCTGTGAGTATGCGACATCGCAATAATTAGCCTTAAGTGCAAGTGGGAGACTGTTGGCTATAGTGCCCTCAAGTCAATTATTGGATCGCAGGCATGTGATTTCAATGATTAAGGGAAGACCTATACCGGTAGGACAGTCTTACTCGAGATGATAGTATACTATCTGCTTTATCTTTATCATCGTGTACAAAATTTAGGTGATATTACAGATCACTATTACACGTTGATAGAGTCCTTAGGATTCTTTCTTGACTATCAGCAGTATGATGGCGATAACATACGTGAGAGTTGGGTAGTCTATAAGTACATCCTTAAAGTGTCCCTAGTCGTAGGAGTTTCGAGACCGGGCATCGATACTCTATCAGTAGACCAGTGTATATAGTCGAGACCCCGACGAGGGGTGGCGGCCGGTCTCACAAGCCATTGGTGTCAGTTGATTCACCTAAGATATATACAGGTGCTCATTGGGTTATGAGTACACCGGACGGACTCGCAGGGGCACTGCTGATTGGTACTATACCTATCGTCAGGAGCAGTTCCCAGGTGACATGAGTACATCTTAGTCCGTTGACTTAATATTGCTACATTGCCTCAAGTGTGTTCCCACTGTTCTTTGATTGCTACCCTACCATGGCTCAAAGGAGTCGTGCAAACAGGTAGTAGTTGGGTGCAGTCTCGAAGCACTTGGAGGCAGTGGCGGTTAGACAGGATTCGTCTCTCCCGGTATTGGGGGTTGATATTATGCTGTGACTGGAGAGCCATTACACAAAGTCCTTGGCCAAGGCAAGTGAGATTTACTGGTAGGTATTGCAATAGTTTCTCAAGATGTTCGGGGCTACACTCCGACACGACTTATACCGCTATTAGGGGTATGACGTTTACCATCCCCCTAGGTCCGATATGCGATACTCATAGAGAAACAGACCGGACTGTACGGAGATTGTCACAGATAGGCTCAGTAGGGTTTCAGGATGAGTTCGCTCGTCAGGTTCCCTTTCGGTCAATACATGGACAGCCGTTACGTACAGCTAGTGCCACTGACGTGCTTGTGGTTAAACCCACTGCCAGCGTATTGATGAGTCTTTAGAGTCCCACACAGAAAGTTTTCCCAAGTTCGGACGAAACTTTGTAGAGGCCGTATGGTTTTATGGCAGGGTTCGATCATATACGTACACTTGTGCACGGATCATACTAATGGGCTTTGCTTTAAGCCGAATCCTAGTATTAGATTTGTTTGATTGCTTTCGTCTCATTGCATTCGTATTCAGTCGGAATGCGGATGCAGGTTTGCATTTACCGGTGAGTGGTATTCTTGTGATCCGTCATGAGTTTACTTTAGTTGATGCCATATCTTTTTGTTGGATTAAACATTTTGGTTTAAATGTTTAATTAGGTGGAAATGGTGAGCTCAAGTCATCATGAAGAGCATTAAATGTGGCATGTGTATGGGTGATGACTCATGGTGTGTTTTCTTGTGCCATGACCATTTTCATGTTTGTTTATTGTGTGGAATTGATGGGTGGGGAGGGAGAGGGCAGCCACTAGTGAGGGGTTTGCTCTTGAGATATCATTCTAGCCCTCACAATTTATTCCACACAATAGCAAGCTCTTCTTGTTCTTCTTTCTTCTCTTGAGATCACCATCTCCTCATCAATGGTTTCTTCTTTAACCTCCACTCATTCCATTTCATGAGTTGAGAATCATTGAGCGTTTGAGACAAAGTTATCACACACATTTTCTACTTCACCTTGGACATGTCGGCTAGCAAACTTCATGTCCGAGTTGCTTCAGTTTGAAGCGGGAGCCCGTATAAAGATTCCTCGATGTGGTGCCACTTCGACAAGCGAGACCGGAGAGCGAACTTCGTTGGGGCAGCCGCGACAAGCATGGGACGGAGATTGAAGACCGAAGGACACGGATCGATCGGTATAATCTTTGAAACCCCTTTACAGTTTTGCTAGTTAACGGTTAATGGTTCGATCCGAGTATTTGGTTGTGGTAGCGCCAAGTTTGAAAAGTTTTTGTTCCGCATTTGGCCTCGAATTGACGGCCGGGGCGCTGCCGTGAACCAACATGGTATCAGAGCCAGGCCATTAACCCTTAGCTAGCTTGTTTAGACAATGTTAAACTATCGAAATCGAAGAAAACTCGATACACTGCACTGCTGATTTCAGTTTCTGTCGATTTCAAAAGTGTCTTCAAAAATTTTTCAAACACCTGCAGAAGACTACTGACATGACCTATAGCCTGCACCCCAAAAACGACACCAACCCCTCGGATTTTGGCCGAGCACATTGCTCCCAAAATCGAGGAGGCCGGCCATTTTGTGTCCTTTGGGCTTCGTTTTTAGGGTGTTGTCTGGTCTCTGGAATCTTGGTTCAGTGGTATTGTTTGTTTAGCCCAGTTTGGATATGGTTTTATCAGGTTGTTTGGGGCTATTCGGGGGTTATTTCGAAGTCGATATTTTCTAACATTGTTTAAAGTTTACAGTGCATTACATTACTATCTGCGACCGTGAATGTCATTCGAGCGGTAAATCTTGTCTAATCGCTGTAGTCCTTTTAGACGGGTTTGCGAACGTGACATTCACGTTGATGTTCTATGTTGTGCTGTGATGTTGCGGATTCGTCGTGGTGGATAGCTTGCATGCAATGGTAGTGCAGTTTAGTTTTATTTGTATATTTGATATCGCGGGGCGAGCGTCCGACATGTGGACTGCCGTCACTGCCTGTTTGTATATTATTCTTTTGGGGCACGACCGGGTTGAGGTCGATGTACCCGTTGTACATATATTTTCTTTTCTGTACTAGGATTACCCCGCGGTGGAGTGCACGGATAGCCGGATTCTAGAGGGCAACGGGCCCGCATCTCATGGCTTTGAGATAGAGGGGGATTCACTCTAGAATTGGCGGGCTAATCGCCGCACTCGTAGGGGGTATAGGTTGACCCAAGGTGGGGTGCTCAAGTTACCGGATTCCATGAAATGCTGGGTGGCCCATTCACTTTGCTGAAGGAGGCTGCCTCACTTCTGGTTTTGGCGGGTAACTTGCCGCGCCCGTAGGGGTCTAGGTTTTCATTGCACAAGCTATCCAAACGACCAGGGGAACGTCGGGTTTCATTTGTGGCTCATAGGAAACCCGGGGATCCCAGATTATCTGTATTGTTCCGTGATTCTTATTACTTTATGTGATTTTTCATTTATCACACCTGGAGCGATTATTATATATTGTTATATATATACTAGTAGATGTTGTATATGTTTTACACCCATGCTAGTCCAGTCCCCGTTCTGTCGTTAGTTAAGTAACCTAACAAGTGATGACGGGACCCAGTGGCGAATGCGGATGGCATATACGTACATCATATTTTCACTCTTTTCTGGTGTGATTAATTGATGGGACTGCATTGATTCAGATCAATGCAAGGAAAACAGACTTATTCGATATTGTTGGAACAAATTTTAAAAATCTGTTATTATAAGGACGTTCTCTTTTGTTTTGCACAGTGGTATTCGATTATGAATATCCAGCAGCTCATTCGACGAAGCAAGGGCCGAGATCCCTTCATCGGGAGTGACCCCTTGGACAGAGATTTGCGTCAGGATAATAACTTCACTATAGTCGATTACTTTTTGCTTTACATCGCGGTATTCAGTAGGAATATCCTGCACCTCATTCTACGGGGAAAGAGCCGAGATCCCTTCACCGGGAGTGATCTCTTTAGCAAAGGTTTTCGCTACTATATATTTATAAAAAGCCATGCAGTTCCTTCAATGATATCAAGTTCATTACGTTAAATGTTTTTCGCTAAAAACCAGCCGTAGCCTTCCATCATTTCTTATGAGTATTATTTAGTATTCGTGCTGCGTTGTTGACCTAGTCAAGACGTAGTGTTCGGTAGCTAAGTGGTGCTTGATTGTTGCATAAATGGGATTGGTTAGGACAGTCGTGCGGCCTTGTTGACCTAGTCAAGGGCACGTATGAATGCAATCCAGGATAATGACGGGTTGAACTTGATTAGCAGTTTATGGTTTGTTGACCTAGTCAAGGTCATAAGCCGCTTGGGGTAAAAATCACATCGGGAGTTTCTAAAGAAACTGAAACTTGCCAGGAATGCGCATACCTTCTGGAGTGTGGTGACTTGAGTGGATTCGATCAAGTTATCATACGATGATAGTTGGATCCCGATACCCATTGATGAGTCGGTTTACTCTTCGGGTGATCCCGACTAATTCTTCTTTCAGGTTTGGGGGAGAATTTGAGGATACCGTGGGAGACATCCTGATTAGATAAAGCGATTGACCATTCTGATCTAGGTTAGAGTACACGCTGAGTGTTTCTTTTCTCTCTCTCTTTGGCAGCGATCATGGCCCGACCCTAGACTATGACTCAGTGACCAAGTTAACCAATCTTTCTTAAAACACTGGCTTTTGGATTTTCTGAGTTGCATACATCATTGCCACTCCTTCTTTTACCCTTTGCATTTCTCCAGAACACCCCGTATTATTACGAACATCCACTTCCATTGGATAAATCCATCGTATGGTTATATACGAACTCGAAGGAACTTGTTCCAGATTCGAGGATGGATTCTGGTTCTAGAGAGATTGAATAGGACTATTCAGTTGTCTTTTCCTTTTACCTTCTCTCAGGTTGTGAGGGCTTCTAGGATTAGAAGAAGGGTACACCTATTACGCTTATTGGATAGTCTTCTTCCAAACCATAGGCAGGTGCCGAAAGGTAGGGAATGAAGAAAACCAAATAGCCTAAGTATGGTGTACAGAAGGTATTAAGTAAAGACAAATAAAGGGATCAGAAAGAGGGCAAAGTAAATTGCAACTGCTATCATTCATAACCAAACCACGTATTTCATCGCCACTCCTACTTCACCTTTGTATTTCTCCAGAACACCCCGTATCACTATGAAAATCCAAAGTTATTGGATACTTTATCGTATGGTTATATACGAACTCGAAGGAACTTGTTCCAGTTTGAGAATGGATTCTAGTTCAGGAGAAATAGGAATAAGGTTTATTCAGTTGTCTTTTATCATTGCCTTCTCTTAGATTGCGAGTACTCCTAGAATTAGGAGAGTACACCTATTATGCTTATTGGATAATCTTCTTCCAAACCATAGGCTGGTGCCGAACGGTAGGGAAGGAAGAAAACTATTTAGCCTAACGATGGTGTAAAGAAGGTAACAACTAAAGATAAATAAATGGATTTGGAGAGATGGCAAACAAATATACGGTTACAGTTGTGAATCTGATAATGGAAGAGGCATTACTAGGAATACCCGGATACCTCTTCAAAACATTTTCATATTTCAGTTTCACTGTGCATTGTTAATAGAAAACTGATTTCCCAAATAGACCTTACTCCAGGGTATGTATTTACCAGGTATGCTTCTCACATCTATATGGTTTTACAAATGATGAGTGGAAGTAAGTTATTGGGAATTAGGCGATCATCCTCATTATATCGGAATTCGTTGTAATTGGTGAAATTTGAGGAAATCTTCTGGGTTTTTGCCGGACGGCAAATATTTGGTTTTGAATATCCATTGTTATGCACCAATTTCAAACTGATATATCTGTACGTTTATTTTTTAAAGTGAGATATAACTTTTTGAAATTATGTCGATGACATTTACCTATATCAGTTGATAGTTAGGTAAGGAGCATTCAACAGCGGTGTAATTCTTCATAACCACAGTACAGTTTTCAACCTACGACGCACAGGGTTTGAGTTATTCAACTTAGGGGACTTATACAAAGTATTGTATATTGTCCAGTGTCCATTAGGACAGAGGGATTTGTCATCGTACTATATTTTGTTTACTTATGACTTCTCTAGTTTTTAGACAAGTGTTTCGTGGAAATACAAGATCTAGGTTTTGAGAAATTATAGGTATAAGAATAAAGTAGAGAACCAGGTGTTGTAAGTATCAGGATTCTTCAAGATGATCGAAGATGTAGATACTTGTGTTTGGTATTCAGTTGATAGTAATGATTTTGAGAAACTTATTTCTCTTTCAGGTTACTCATGTTTGGATGCACTCCTAAGTTGAGTAATGGTGATCGGCCTCTCTCCATTTAGTTGACATGCATTGGAGACGGCTGCATGATTTGAATCTGGTTCCAATTAAATCAGTGCCTCGGTTTCTATATTAGATATAAAATGGATTATATCTTAACGATGTTAAGGTATATGGAGTTGTCTGGCTTATGCTTAAAACCAGACTCTGGATAACTCAAGGCACGTTTCTGTAATGGCTGTTTGTGGGTTGACCCGGGCTATGACGATGGTTGATTTTCTACCATCTGGAAGATCAATAGCGATATTGTTCTTTACTCGCCACAGTTTTATTAAAATAGATTTTTTTTCATAAAACAATAGTGGGAGTATGGTAGAACTGGGAGTGATTCCAGAACCGTAAACGATTACTGAAAATTTAATAGGACCTAAAAATTCAATCTGGATTGACATTCCATTAGCCACTCTGCAGATATGGTAGGTAACCTCAGGCGTCCGAGAGGTACTTCGGTATCCTCAAAGACGGTGGCAGAGAGGTTCTTGTTTACTCAGACTTGACACTACTGCTGTTCTAGACTAAGAGACCCGGCAGGAGGATGAATATAGTGTCGTTCTAAACTAGCTTTAGAAGTGCACGTATATATGATTCTGCCAGAGGGTTGTTATAGTCAGTGGGAGCAGCGGAAGCATAGTGGACAAGTAGCTTATGTCTATTTATAGACTAAAGCAGATATAGCGGAGATAAAACATCTATATCTGATGTGACAGTTATAGGTTTGACTTCATCAAAACAAGGGATGGATCTGTTAAGAAGGTAGCAGGGTGTGATGTCCTGGTATTTGGATGACATACACATAGTAGGAAGTGAAATTCCTATACTACGATCGGTTATATTTTGGTTATCACACAGTGGTTTCTCCACATAGGGCTTGGATATTATATCAGACATTCTGGTTAATAGATCTATGGTTTTAGATCTAGATTTGGGTAGTTTTCCAATCTGGGTACTTAGACAGCATTCTAAAGATGTTTTAGAATGGACGACTCCTGGCACGGTAGTATACCTGCAGGTGATGAAGTCACCCTCTCTAAAGGTGTCTTATAGACTAAACGGGAGAGGGATGTGAATGATTGGTATATCACTTGCTTAGGCAATTGAGTCGATCATGAGATGTCAAGTACCACACCAGATGTTGTTTTTGCACTTGCTGCAATAAGTTGATATTAATCCAATCCTGGAGAAATGTTCAGAAGCAGTTTTAGAACATAAGTGGATGTTCTAGGGATTTGATAACGACAGCCTCCTTCGGGAGACGGTTATCATTCCAGGCTTTTAAGGTGACCTGGATGATAGAGTGACTGTCAGAGTTATAGTTTTCCCTCTGATGAGGGGCAGTAGTTTGGACACGTGGTCCAAGCAGATACCGAGGGAGGCATGACGCAAGATACTGATTAAATTCAGTTGACGATACAGTCTAAGAATTTTTCTGGATTTGGAGTTCGTTTGTGAACTGGGTCCCATCAGATATCCAGACATATTCTAAGACAGGTATTGCTCATTTCGGGAGACGACTTTCTCCGCGAACTTGAGATAAAGAGAGACATAGATAGAAACATCAGAGCGGATCCACTCACTGAGGCTATTTCTCGAAAGCAATAGTTTTACAAACGAGCTTTGTGAAACTGGTTAGTAGAGAAGTTGGGTGTTCGGTATCACACAGACTGTGAGTATGCGACATCGTAATAATTAGCCTTAAGTGCAAGTGGGAGATTGTTGGGTATAGTGCCCTCAAGTCAATTATTGGATCGCAGGCACGTGATTTCAATGATTGAGGGAGGACCTATACCGGTAGGACAGTCTTACTCGAGATGATAGTATGCTATCTGGTTTATCTTTATCATCGTGTACATGTTTTAGGTGATATTACAGATCACTATTACACGTTGATAGAGCCCTTAGGATTCTTGCTTGACTACCAGCAGTATGATGGCGATCACATATGTGAGAGTTGGGTAGTCTATAAGCACATCCTTAAAGTGTCCCTAGTCGTGGGAGTTTCGAGACTGGGCATCGATACTCCATCAGTAGACTAGTGTATACAGTCGAGACCCCAACGAGGGGCGGTGGCCAGTCTCATAGGCCATTGGTGTCAGTTGGTTCACCTAAGATGTATACAGGTGCTCATTAGGCTATGAGTACACCGGACGGACTCGCAGGGGCACAGCTGATTGGTACTACACCTATCGTCAGGAGCAGTTCCCAGGTGATATGAGTACAGCTTAGTCCGTTGACTTAACACCGATACATTGCCTCAAGTGTGTTCCCATTGTTCTTTGATTGCTACCCTCCCACGGCTCAAAGGAGTCGTGCAAACAGGTAGTAGTTGGGTGCAGTCCCGAAGCACTTGGAGGCAGTGGCGATTAGACAGGATTCGTCTCTCCCGGTATTGGGGGTTGATATTGCGCTGTGTCTGGAGAGCCATTACACAAAGTCCTTGACCAAGGCAAGTAAGATTTACTGGTAGGTATTCCAGTAGTTTCTCAAGGTGTTCTGGGCTACACTCCAACACGACTTATACCGCTATCAGGGGTCTGACGTTTACCATCCCCCTAGGTACGATATGCGATACTCATGGACGAACAGACTGGACTGTACGGAGATTATCACAGATAGGCTCAATAGGGTTTCAGGAAGAGTTTGCTCGTCGGCTTCCCTTTCGCTCAATACATGGGCAGCCGTTACGTACAGCTAGTGCCACTAACGTGCTTGTGGTTAAACCCACTGCCAGCGTATTGATGAGTCTTTAGAGTTTCCCATAGAAAGTTTTCCTAAGTTTGGGCGAAACGTTGTAGAGGCCGTATGGTTTTATGGCAGGGTTCGATCATATACGTGCACTTGTGCACGGATCATGATCGGACGGATCATACTAGTGGGATTTTGTTTAAGCCGAATCCTCGTATTAGATTTGTTGGATTTCTTTCGTCTCATTGCATTCGTATTCAGTCGGAATACGGATGCAGGTATATATTTACCGGTGAGGGGTATTCTTGTGATCCATCACGAGTTTATTTTAGTTGATGCCATATCTTTTTGTTGGATTAAACATTTTGGTTTAAATGTTTAATTAGGTGGAAATGGTGAGCTCAAGTCATCATGAAGAGCATTAAATGTGGCATGTGCATGGGTGATGACTCATGGTGTGTTTTCTTGTGCCATGACCATTTTCATGTTTGTTTATTGTATGGAATTGATGGGTGGAGAGGGAGAGGTAAGCCACTAGTAAGGGGTTTGCTCCTGAGATATCATTCTAGCTCTCACAATTTATTCCACACAATAGCAAGCTCTTCTTTTTCTTCTTTCTTCTCTTGAGATCACCATCTCCTCATCAATGGCTTCTTCTTTAACCTCCACTCATTCCATCTCATGAGTTGAGTATCATTGAGTGTTTGAGACAAAGTTATCATACACATTCTTTAGTTCACCTTGGACATGTCGGCTAGCAAATTTCATGTCCGAGTTGCTTCAGTTTGAAGCGGGAGCCCGTATAAAGATTCCTCGACGTGGTGCTACTTCGACAAGCGAGACCGGAGATCGAACTTCGTCGGGGCAGCCGCGACAAGCATGGGACGGAGATTGAAGACCAAAGGACACGGATCGATCGGTATAATCTTTGAAACCCCTTTACAGTTTTGCTAGTTAACGGTTAATGGTTCGATCCGGGTATTTGGTTATGGTAGCGCCAAGTTTGAAAAGTTTTTGTTCTGTATTTGGCCTCGGATTGACGGCCGGGGTGCTGCCGTGAACTAACACCTGATGCCCCTTGCTGCTCCGGGCGTCGTCATCAAACCTAGATAAGAGTACAATCATTACACATGCATTCAATATATGTATGGATCTTAGAAATGTAAAGTAATAATATAACATTACTGATAAGTTTTTTCGTTTCGTGGACGCATTAGACATATCTACTTGGATTTCAGCATCGATATCATTTCTAATCCACGTAACATCACGATCAGCCGAAGACAACCCTTCTTTTGAAACAGACAGTCAGACCACTCTAAGTCTTCTCTCTTCTTCATCCTCATCGTTGTCATCTATACGATCCTTGAATTCTGGGGCATCATAAACATCCCTGGGTTTCCAACGACATACGATACTTCATCCCGAAACTTCAAGCACTGTGAGTAGTGTACTTGGAACGTTTGGTTCAGAAAGATAAATGGATCGTCCTGACTGTAAAATCGAAGTGTGTTCACACTAGTCAATCCATATTCATCTTTTCAAGTCCCGACATTGTTTCTCCACTTATCCGTATCGGTTCGTGTATCGTACCAAGTACACTGAAATATATAAAACAGTTCTGATCGTCCGGGATATTGGATGCCAAGTATGCAATTTAAGTATCCATAATAAATCACACAATCCGATCCTACCGTCGCAATCCCACTATTCTGAGTGGTTCGAGATGTTTCTATGTACTTAACTTCAAATTTGCATCCAAAGATATCGAATCCTTTATAATATGCAACCTCCATGCTAGGAAACTGAGATAAATATCTTGAATCTCTCTCTAATGATGTAAACAAGTTCGGATCGTGGATCTGATAAAACAAATTTTACGGCAAATATATAACGATATAAATTTAGATTAAGACTGGTAGCAATAACATGTTATTTGAACAACTTACATGATCTGCAATTCAATCGAAAAAATTATCCTGATGATATTTTTTCATTCGTTCATCATTCAATCAGGATTCCTTTCACGTACCTCATCAATATGAATTCTGTTCTCAACGATAAATTATGACATTAACATTATATCATTTCATACACACACAAGCACAAATATAATAATTAATCCAAAAAAACTTACTCTCTAATTTCTTCAAGACATACACTATTGAGGAGGATAAACCAATATATCTTATTGATAAATATAGTGTCTACTCTCTTATAATCAGTTTTACCATCATGAATTCTCCGAAGCTGGTTAAGTTTCGTCTCAATGTTCTCGTCCAGATAGCTGGAACAAAATGTGGTTATTTCATCTAGAAGATAATCTTGCCTGATAGAACCCTCTAGTCGATTTCTATTACGTATATACATTTTTAGAGTGTAGAGCTACCTAAAGAAAAATATGTTAAATAAATAAATACGGGCATATAGGACAACAATAATTTTACAAAATGCATGAAACGAAAAATTCCATGTACCTTTTGACAGGATACATCCATCAATATTGTACCGGTCCGGCAAACTTAGGCTCCGTGGCAAGATGAACCGTCAGGTGTATTATGATATCGAAGAATGACGGTGGGAAAATACGCTTAAACTTGCAAAGTATCAATGAAATAGAATTTTCTAGATTCTCCAGTGTCATAACATCCAAGGTTTTAGTGCACAATTATCTAAAAAAGCAATAAATATCATTGATTATTAGACCAACCTATTCGAGAAGGGAAGTCCTGAGGGCTAATGAGATAAGGTGCTCCATAATAATACGGTGATCATGACTTTTCAGCTCATCGATCTTGCCTTTCATAATTTTTATCTTCTTGTTAAATGATCCTGAGAAACCTGTGGGAACATTCAAATCATGCAACACCTGCAGGAACCTTTTTTTCTCCGGTTGTAACATATGATACGCGGTATTGAGAAGTACAAACTTGTTTGATTTACACGCTATCGGTTTAGAATGCAATTCACTTCTAATTTCCCAGTCCTCAAAATTCATCTGAGCACGGAGGTTGTCTTTCGATTTTCTTTCTTTACAAAGAAGCAAGTTGAGTACGTGCTCTGATACTCACTTCTTTATTTGCATGATGTCTAGACAATGACACACTAAATTTGTTGACCAGTACGGAAACTCGTAGAAAATGCTTAACTTGTTCCAGTATGGTGGTTTGATCTGTTTTGCCGGATCTATCCCGAATGTCACATTATTGTAACCATCCCACCGAGCAATCACGTCCTCTCCAGAGAATGAGGCTGGAGGCCCAAGAAGCTCCTAATGACCATTAAAGTAAGCAACGTCTAACCTGTAGGGATGGTCTAGTGGTAGAAAACACCGATGACCGCAATAACAAACCTTCCTGCTAAAATTCAACCATTTCGATATTGTATATTGATGGCAATAAGGGCATGCTTTGTGACCATGTACTGACTAACTTGATAGCACTCCATATGCAGGAAAGTCATTAATTTTCCACATTAAAACCGCATGCATTATGAAGGTTGTATCTATGTTTGCATTGTAAGTCTCTACATCATCAATGAATAAAGATTTACCTTATCAATCAGAGGTCGGAGATAGACGTCGATATTATTTCCCGGTGAGTTTAGTCCGTCAATAAGAAGAGGCATCATAAAATAGGATTGATCCATATCCAACCAAGACAACAGATTATAAACTATCATTACAACGGGCCATGTGCTGTGGCTTCCATCCATATAGTTGAATGGGCAGAAACCATCATTAGCGAGTTCGAGCCTGACATTGAGAGGATCACTACTGAATATTTCGTGTCTCCTATCGAAATCCTTCGAGGCCGGAGAATTTCTTGGAAAACTCATTTTTCCATCTTCACTTGGAGCAGCATGGTGTTGCCAAATCATTGTCTTGGCTGTTTTCTGGCATCTGAATAGCCTCTTGTTCCCCCCAATAAAAGACCAAGGCTCTGTTCAAAATTTGAAAGGGGAGCGCCTCACGTGCCATGCACGAGGACGCCAGCGCCAAGAATTGAAAACTCTGAGGCAACGCCTCACGTGCCTCGCACGAGGGCGCCAGCGCCAAGAGTTAAAAATTTTGAGGCAGCGCCCCACGTGCCTCACACGAGGGCGCAAGCGCCAGAACCAAATCTCTCTATTAAACAGAGCCATTGGATCAAAGATCTAACAGAGATGATAAATCATCAAAATACAGAATTAAATTCTATTGAGAAAATATTCCTCAAAACAGGAAAGATTACGCTCTGTAAAACAGAGCACCGTTGGATTAAAAATCCAATGGTGATTAAAAATCACATATCTGCAGAAAAATTCTGTATGGGGAAATATTTCCCTAATCTTGTTAAAAACAAGAAAGATATCTTCTGTAAAACAGAAGTCCTTGGATCAAAAATCCAATAGTGGATAAAATCCCCAAATCAATTAAAGATCTCTCAACGAGAAATTTCTTTAACTAAATCAACAAACTTGCCTCTACTATATATAGGACCCAAGACTTCAAGTCTTGTAGAGAACCCCCCCATAAGCTTTAGAGAAAGTAAGAAGAAATCCTTAAGAAGGAAGAAAGAAGAATACCTTTCTTCGAGGAAAATAAAAGATAATAATAGAGATCAGAGCATCTCATATGCATATCCAAGGGTTTAACCCTCATAAAAGAACATAGTTCATTCTCTGGATCTGAGATACATGAGACGAGTCTCCCATAAATGAGAATTTAATTCTCATGGGGATAATCTTGTTCTTGGGGATGAAAGATCCAGAAAAGAACAGAGAATTGAACTCTTCAGAACACAAAGAAAACCTAGCGCCAAGCGCCTCACGTGTCACTCACGTGGGCGCTACTCAATAAAGAGTGCTTAGCACTTAATGGTTGGCGCTCAGCGCCAAGCGTCTCATGTGTCGCTCACGTGGGCGCTGCTCAATAAAGAGTGCTTAGCACTCAATGGTTGGCGCTTCGCGCCAAGCGCCTCACGTGTCACTCACATGGGCGCTGCTCAATAAAGAGTGCTTAGCACTCAATAGTTAGCGCTCAGCGCCTAGCGTCTCACGTGTCCCTTACGCGGGCGCTGCTCAATAAGGAGTGCCTAGCACTCAGTGGTTGGCTCTCAGCGCCAAGCGCCTCACGTGCTCTGCACGAGGGCACTATAAAGAATGTTTAACACTCCATAAAAATAAAAGAACAAAAAAAAGAAAGGGGAAAGCAAAGCAAAGTATAAGTGTCAGAACCCGTATGAATGCTCAGCATTATTTGCACAGAAAAGAGACTGAGCCCAAGCAAGTGTTTAACACTTTATTCAAAGACTGAGTGGGTTGAGTCTAAGTTGACCAAATCTCCAATTCAGATCAACCGAGCCCATGTGCTCATATTTTTCCAAGTTGGTCTTAGTCCCAAACACGACTACTGATCTTCCAACGGACATTGGTTCAAGGGTATATCTCCTCACACCTCTGATACATGTCGTTGTAATTCTTCAGCGTCTTCAGAGAGGTGGTGGGTCCCGATAACCGAAAACTATTTGGTGAACTCCCAAATTGACGGGCACATCCTACAATTGGCAACGGACCGCAACGTCCTTAAACTAGCAATGGACCGCAACGTCCTTGAACTAACACAATGGAGCCCAAATGCTTTTTTGTTGGGTCTAAATGATCCCAAAATCATGTTGAGTAGATCTTAGTCTAAAATTAGACTAACGTATTCTCAACAAACATTTAAGTTGATTTTAATCTCAAACAAGATTAACGATCCTTAAATCAACCCAAACCTAAATCTAAGAATATACAGATTTGGACTAATCCACGCCCTACGGGCGACAGCATAAATTAGTCTCATACAATCCACGGGCAACCAAAAATAAAACAAATATCACACGACATGAAGTTACCTTCTGGAGCCGGAGAAAGTGGTTATCACTACGCGGTAACGTAATTAACTGCAGGGGCTTGCGTCTGCAGGGAAGAGCGTTCCCATAATCAAAAATCCCTCAGAAATGAGGGGGAATATGACGAAGTCTGCTATAACGGCCGCATCCGTCCAAACCTCCGATACACGATGCCATAAATCAACTTGGCATTTTCGGAGAAGTGGACGGATAAATCCAAATAGAATCTTCCCCCAAATTCAGGAAAGACGACCTATGCGGTTCCGTCTCCCGTTTTCGGCGGTAAACAGATTTTGGTACGCCCGGTGGGAGCTCTTCCTCTTTCCACTCCACACTTCGTGTGTTGTGTTCACGAACAAATCGCGGTTTACTATGGTTTCCCCTGGATTCGAGGTACTAAGATTTGGTGTCTTTCTCCTATGCAGAAGAGAAGATGACATCGATGGCTTTCCGCTGCACTAATTGCAACAGCAACTTTTGCTCCACCCCAAATGGAGGAGTGACCTATGGGCCCCAAGCGGCCTCCATCTTCGCAATGCCAGTGGAACAGGTAACTCAGGCCACCACTGCACTGTTCTTCAGGGCCATGCTCCCGCCAGCATGCTTCAATGTCCCAGTGCCACCACAAGAAGCTCCTAAGAAGTCGGTGTTCGATCGACTTGCAATCTCCACGGCCCTTCTCAATGGGTCGTCCAATTCTAACGCCTCAGTCTTTAACAGGCTGAGCCATAGCTCAAGTGGGCCCACGAAGAGGCCCGCGATACCCGAGGGGGTTATCCCGAAATGGATAGCCGTTCCTGCTCTGGTGGATAAAGTCATCGACTGGGCTTCTCCTGCTAAAGGATCGATCTTCGCAAGATTGGCCATTCCAACTCTTGCTTCCGGCGAAGTTATCAAGATTGCTTCCCCTACCAAAAAGTCGGCTTTCGATAGATTGACCGTCCCCCTCAACGGGCATCCGTCTTCAACAGGCTGGCACCAGCAACCCTTCACCAGAGCAGAGGCATGATGAAGCCACTTCCATAACTGAGCCAGTCCCATTTGCAAGGCATGCTCGACGTCGCTACTGGCGCGAGTGAGGAAAGCTGGGGGAAACTCTCCCTCCAGACTTACTCCACCAGCTCCAATGGTGGAAATTGACTCTGCTGTTCCAACTGGGAATAACATCAAGCTACTCAGGAGGGTGCACAAGAACTCTCCAACCGTTGTATTAAAGAAGTCTCCTCCGCCTATTGAAAACACAACGCAGGCAAAACCGGAATAGCCTCCTCAATGACCTCCAAGATCCATAGGGTCTGGCGAAGAGTCCAAGACTCTGTAATTGACAAAGACTACTCTCACCGACTGAAGAAAATGAAGGCTCGGCAGGAGGAGGTCCATTTCGCCGGCATACCATGGAAGGCCTCGTCCACATGGGTGCCTATTGCAACAGCCCCTCCAACTTCAGCCTCCTACAAAAGAGAAGGCATGAGAATCCCCCATCACCAACGGCAAATCCCAAGCGTGATGGATCCAAACGCTCCAAGTCTGGTAGCATGGTAGTACACACGGTGTACATGGCTTCCAGGAAAGAGGAAAGTTGTACTTCCACGGGTCATCGACCACTCACATGGTCTGTGACGAAAGCTCAAGAACAGCAGTAGAAGCTCCAAGAAATTCTAATGAAGATGTTAACACTCACTGGGCAAAAAGAAAGCCCAGAAGTATCGTCTGAATAGTGCCGGAAGCAGGAACTGATACCGAGTTCTTACGAAGGGTGCTGGAAAAGAAGGATAAGGAGGCCGCGGAACAAGCTGCTAATATAAAGCAAATGACGCTCCTATCCCAAGACATGGTTAGGATGATGATCCAGCCGGACTCTCCAGCCGAAGATCCACCAATAATCATTGAAGACGACAGAGGGGAGATATCAAACCCTCTTCCAGATCTATCTGTAGCCAGAGACGAGACGATCTCTAAAGCTACCCTTGACGACTACATAGCTCAACAAATACAAGCTCATCAGGCAAGCGAAGCGGCTGGCCAAGACGTCAGAACTGGGTGACCTTATCCAGGCTCGTACGATCAAATCAAGTACCCGCTGGGATATACGATCCCTAAATTCCACGTGTATAAGGGGACAAGCAATCCCCATCAGCACGTCGCTTGGTTCAGAGCTCTATGCAACAATACTAGAGGCGACGACAAACTGGTGTTTCGCCAATTCGTCGGAAGCTTGGCGGAGACAGCATTTGAATGGTACTCGGAGCTTCCGAACGACTCCATCAAAATATTTACAGAAATGGAGTTACTGTTCACGCAGCGTTTCGCAAGCGTAAGCGACCGCACCCCAATCACGGCATTAATCAATGCCAGGGTGAAGCCGGGAGAAACCTGGGTTCAATACGCAATTCGGTGGCAGAACCTATGGTCAAAATGCGAACAATGCATAGAAGAAGCTCTTGCCGTGGGCATGTTCATAAGGACTCTTGATCTTCAGGCAACTATATCCCAATTTATGATACTCTTCAAGCCGACCACATTTCAGGTCTTGATTGACAAGCTGGCCTAAATGGACCAGATAGGCCATAGGCCGTTTTCTACAAAAACGGATCTCCGGAATGAAAAGGACAAAGGGAAAGCGACCTTCGTTTCCAACACTCAACAACAACCGAGTGACCCAAAACCGGTTGCTCGCCAAAATAACACATGCCGATCCCTCGAAGAGAAGTTGAGACGTCCTTACTCATTTCCCCGGGATAAAACGAGAAGACTGTTTGAAGTAGTGGTGCGCAAGAGGATCATTATTCTACCGGATCCGAGACGCCCACTGCATTCTGGTGACGTCAACAGTCCCAACTACTGCCCCTACCACAGAGTAATGGGCCACCCGATCAAAGATTGCTATGTCTTCAAAAATTGGATTGAGACCATAACCAACAGGGTAAGTTCATGCTGTCCGAAAACTGGAAGGTAAACCCTCCACAGCAGCACGCTCCTACAAAGGTGGATACGGCGGGGGAATCATGCTCATTTGTAGAGGAAGCTTCATGGGAAGTTGTCTTTTTGGCTAAAACTAAAAGAATGCTGAAGGATCTTCAAGAATGTTCGGCGGTCAAATGGAAAAGCCCGCTAGAGCCCGAGATCATTGAGGGGATGCTGAAACCACGTCCAACACCAAAAGCTGGTAACGATGGCAAAACCTCCAGGCCAAGCCTTCGAAATCTTCGAAGAAAAAGAAGAAGACCAGGAAGCTCATGCAGCTCGACGACAATCATACGAACTGCAAAAATGCATCGATGTACTAGAGGAATACAACCAAAAGGCACGGATCCCAGTCACACTCGAAGAGTTTCTCAACCACATCCTTGAGAACAGAGACAATGACAGTGACGAGGGAGACAACTCGTCAGAAGAACCCGAGAATTATGTGGAGAGTTGCCACATGATCTCTCATTCGTCGGTAAATGACAAAAAAGTTCCCTCGGCGTTAGAAAATAACGTAGAGAAGCTGGGGACAGAACCGGCGCCAAAATCCTTAGAACCGTCAGACGACTTGATTGACCGGCTGCTGAACGAAGCCCTTCAAAAGAGCAAAACTAATCGAGAACGTGAAACGGCTATATACGAAAAGGCCGAGTGTCGGCGTCAGGAGGAAGAAGCCGTGGTAAGGATGGGTCACAAAGCACTCTAACTAGATCGAAGCACACCTGTGACAGACAAAAGTAAGTTTAAGACGGGGAAACGGTTCCCCAAAGCCCTGTCAATGGGAATGAAGCTGCCACCTTTCGAAGGAAACGGTACCGGGAGTAAATGCCTCGATGAAGCGGATGTACACCCAAACTACTGTTTATACCATCGGAGGATCACACACCCCACCGAAGAATGCAGCGCTTTCAAGAAATGGTGGCAGGGTTACGTGGTCCACCGACAAAATTTTAAGAGAATGAAGCGTGAAGCTCGTCGACATCGAAAAATATGACAGATGAGCGCGGAAAAATGACTGGCAGCTGTTATATGGTTGATACCAGTTCGACAAAAGGGAAAACCTAAGTTCTCACATTCGGGAGCAATTCTGAGGAAGAAATAACCCTCGGCCCTCTTTTCAAGTAATCCACCCCTGGAAAAGAAGAAGAGGTGAAGAACAGTGAGAATATTTAGCAGCGTAACAGTACGTTGCCTGAAAAGAACCTCGGGCCTACAAATAATGGTTCGAGCAAAAGAGATAAGGGGACAGAAAAAGTCCCTGAGGAAATTGCCCTCGATGATAGAGTCGTTAAAGAGCTTGTAGCCAAAGACCCGCCTAAGAAAAACAAGGTGAACTATAATGCCCTCGATGAAACTCGTCTCATGGCGCAGCAAAATCTGGAAGCTTACAAAGTAAGGATGACACGTTCATACGAAAGACTAACCAGGACGAGAACATTCCGCCAAGGCAAACTCGTGCTAGTCGTAAAAAGACCTGTTCTCCGCCTAAAACCGGGAAGACAAACGTCTTGCCTAAATTTGGTGGCAGATGCTATTTGGCTTTATCCGTCCACCTCTCCGAAGATGTCAAGTTGATTTATGGCACCCTGTATCGGAGGTTTAGACGGATGCGGCTGTTATAGCAGACTTCGTCAGATTCCCCCTCGTTTGAGGGTTTTTTTTTATTGTGGGGACGCTCTTCCCTGCAGGCGCAAGCCCCTGCAGGTAATTATGCCACCGCATCACGGTAACAACTTTCTCCTTCTCCAGATTGTCACTTCGTGTCATGTGTATTTGTTTTATTTTTGGTTATCTGTGGATTGTATACAGAGACTAATTTTTGTTGCCGCCCGTAGGGCGTGGATTAGTCCAAATCCGTATTTTCTTAGATTTGGGTTTGGATTGGGTTTAAGGATCATTAATCTCATTGAGATTAAGATCAACTTAAACGTTTGTTAAGGATACGTTAGTCTAATTTTAGACTAAGATCTACTCAACGAAGGTTCAGAATCATTTAGATCCGATGACAGAGCATTTGGGCTCTATCGTTTTAGTTTAGGGACGTTGCGGTCCATAAGTTTAAGGACATCATAGTCCGTAGAGTTTAAGGACATTATAGTCCATGGAGTTTAAAGACGTAATAGTCTGTGGGGTTTAGTTTAGGGACGTTGCGGTCCATGAGTTTAAGGACATCATAGTCCATAAAGTTTAGTTTAGGGACGTTGCAGTCCATAAAGTGTCTGGTTGTCGGGGCCCGCTACCTCTCTGAAGACGTTGAAGAATTACAACGACACATATCAGAGGTGTGAAGAGACGTACACTTAAACCAATGTTGGTTGGGGGATCTATAGTCAGGTTTGGGACTAAGACCAATTAAAAATATTGGGAGCACATGGGCTCAGTTAATCTGAATTGGGGGATTTATGGCCTACTTGGGCTCAGCCCATTCAGTTAAAGTGTTCGAACACTTATTTTTACTCAGTCCATTCATTTTTGAACAAAATGTTAACATTTGTTTGGGTTCAGACCCTTTTTTGTTCAATAATGCAGAGCATTAATTTTAGGTTCTGACACCCCTTCTTCTTTTGTCTTTTATTGAGTATTGAACACTCTTTGTAGCGCAGAGCGCTTTATGTATAGAGCCTTTATATACAGAGCACTTGGCATTGAGCGCCAGACTTGGAGCGCTGAGGCGCTTCTTATGAAATAGCGCACACGTGAGGAGCACGCGGCGCGCTTGGCACTGAGCGCCAGACCTGAAGCGCTAAGGCGTTTCTTATGAAATAGCACATACGTGAGAAGCACGTGGCGCGCTTGGCGCTGAGCACCATACTTGGAGCGCTAAGGTGCTTCTTATGAAAATGGCGCACACGTGAGGAGCACGTAGCGCGTTTGGCGCTGAGCGCCAGCCAATGAGTGCAGAGTGCTCTTTATTAAGTGGCGCCCACGTGAGGAACACGTGGAGTGTTTGGCACTGAGCGCTAGCCAATGAGTGCAAAGCGCTCTTGATTAATTCTGTGTTCTAAGAATTAAGTTCTCGTTTATAAGAGATTTTGTCTCGTGGATCTAAGAATCTTATTTTAATAGGAGATGCTATGATCTCTTCTGTTTTTGTGAAAGAATTTGTCTTTGTTTTATAGATCCGTGATCTAAAGAGAACTAAGTTCTTCTCCTTCCTTTTTTATGATGAGATGCTCCAATCTCTCATACTCTTATGAAAGACTTCTGTCTTTATAGATCCATGATCTAGAAAAAGAACTAAGTTCTTCTTTTTTATGAGATGCTTTGATCTCTCTGTTTTATTTACCTTGAAGAAATTCTTCTTTTCAGAGCTTGCTCCTCTCTTTTTCTTTTTGAAGTTTATGTGGGGGTTCCTCTGTACAAGACTTGAAGTCTTGGGTCCTTTATATAGTGGAGGCTGATTTGTTGAATCAGTTAGGCAAATCCTTCCTCTGATTGATTTGGGGATGTTTCCCATCGTTGTATCTTTGATCCAAGTATTTCTGTTTTACATAAGGCAATCTTCTTATTTTTAACAAGATTAGGAAAATATTTTCCCATACAGAACTTATTCTATATCTTGGTGATTTTTAATCACCATTGGATCTTTGATTCAACGGTGCTCTGGTTTACAGAGCACAATCTTTCTTGTTTGGAAAGATTTGAGGAGTATTTCCTCAACAGAATTTTATTCTGGTAATTTGATGATTTTTAATCATTTTCGTTGGATCTTTGATCCAATAGTGGAGAACATTTAGTTCTAGCACTTGACGCTCTCGTGCCTTGCACGTGAGCGCTGATTCAGAGTCTTTGACTCTTAGCGCTGACGCACTTAGCGTGAGCGCTCTCGTGCTTTTCACGTGAGCGCTGCATCAGAGTCTTTGACTCTTGGTGCTAGCGCACTTAGTGCTAGCGCTCTCGTGATTTGCACGTGAGCGCTGCGTTAGAGTCTTTGACTCTTAGCACTGGCGCATTTAGCGTCAGCGCTTTTATGAAGAATTCGCTTCATTTCAAATTTCAAAATTTGAACAGAGCTTTGCTCTGATTGGGGGAAACAAATGCCCCCGCACCGTTGCGCTCACGTGGCTCACACGTGAGTGCAGCGGTGGCAGTTTTTCCTCCGTTGGATCAATTTTGGAAGTTGAACCGGCTTCCCCTGCCTATAAATAGGGCCTTTGGCCTCTGTTCATCTTCTTGATTTCTGTTTTTTTTTCTGAGAATTTTATTCTCTCTTCAGAGCATAGCTCTTTGTCTTAAGAATTCTTTTAGGGACAGAACCCTGTCGAAATTTTTTAGGTAAAGATTAAATCGTTGAAGGGATTACTTTATAATCTTGGGTTTCACCTATTTACAGAGCTTTGCTCTTCTCGGATCATAGATCTAAAAAAATTTTTAGGGTTTTCTCAACAGAGCTTTGCTCTTCTTGAATCATAGATCTAAAGAGATCTTTCTTAACCTATTAACAGAGCTTTATTCTTTTCAAATCATATAGATTTCCTAATCTTTCATGAAGAACTCTTAGAGTTTATTCATAGATCTTGAAGATCTTGGAATTTTTAATTCATTAAAAGCTTTGCTTCTAGGGTTTCTGATGGGTTACTCCATCATCTTCACAGAGCATAGCTCTTCAGAATTTTTTTTGGGGAATTTTTATTCCCTTCATCATTAGAGTTGACAGATGTCACTATGTTGTAGAGTGCTGCTCTCGAGAAGTCTCTCATTAAATGGGAATCCTTTTAAGATTCCCTCCTTAATTGCACAAATTTGAATTTGTTGGATGTCTTAATTAGCACTTGTTTTCTTCATGCGGATAACAAGAGTTGTTTAAATCCTCGTGTCTGTTTCAATAAGCATTTTCTTGATCAGTCCGTCCACTAAACTCTTACTGATTTTCATTTTCAGGCGCTATGGCCGCTCATCTTGTCACGACCCGAAAGTACGGAACATGACCGGCACTTAAACTACGAAACGTCTCGAGGCGTACGTAATCTAAGTAAGCCGAAAACCCAGAAATCCAAACCAAGAAAAGTAGTAGAGAGAAGGAAAAACCATTTTTAAATCAAGTAGTTTGCAACATACGCCGAAATGTGCATTTTTAAAATCACAAGTCTTTTCAAAAAATTTCGGCAGAGTTTCCTTTGTAAAAACTGACCCCAAACGGGTACAAAACCTGATAAAGCATATATAATGAAAAATGCATCCCCAAGCGGGAGCTAGCTCTTCGTCAATCGACGGTCACAACCACGCAAGCAACATAATATACAACGCCGAAAGGCGAGGATCACAACAGAAAAGGAAACTCAAAACAGCAAGAAATCCATAGAAGTACAATGCGCGACACTAAGGTCGAAAGAATAAACATCACTGGTCTCTATCTGAAATAAATACATATTTGGTTGATGGAACTTCTAGATACAACTGAATAATAATATACAAAGTATAATGATGGTCACGATGTGAGTGAACCCACCTACTAGCAAATCACCCGGAAAAGGAAGCAGTGCCAGCAAAGCCGTAAAGAAACCTGTACGGCAAAACCTGCAAGAAACTGTAGCACAACAGGGGTGAGTTGCCAACTCGTGAGTAGAAAACATCTACGAACAGAAATCGCATGAACAACGCAATCCTAGGTCATACGATCATAATATATCCTCAAATATATAACCTGCAGCCTATAACAATGGCTAGGGTATACCTCTAAACAACTGCAATACCAAGTGCTCGCGTCCGTGCCTCAGGTAGCAATATATCGTATGGATGAGGTATGAATGCGTGAAAACAGAATACATGAAAACGAAGAAACTGCTTTCATAACGTAGTGAGATTTTTTGTATATTTAAAACGAGGTATCATAATGAAATCAGCATAAACAGTGTCTAGTATCGACACAAAACCTAAATCTCAATCGCAATATCTCAGGCTCTGTTTACCCCAATCAGAGCAAAGCTCTGTTCAAATTCCGAGGCGGGAGATAAAGCAACGCTTCATCTTCCACCAATCAGAGCAAAACTCTACTTTGAAAATTTAAAAATTTTGAAAATTTAATAAATGAAGCAACGCTTCAGATTATTTGCGCTGCGCAACACGCCGCGTGTCCGGCGCTGATACGTCAGCGCAGCACCTAAGGCAGCGCACCCAATCAGAGCGAAGCTCTATTTAAAGAAAAATTAAATGAAGCAACGTTTCAGTTGCGCAGGCGCTGCGCTGCGCGACACGTGACAGCACAGATGCGCTAGCGCAGTTGCGCTGCGCTGTGCGCTACGCGACACGTGTCACGCGCTGGGGCATCTGCGCCAAACAGAGTTAAAATTTTAAGAAATCATTTCTGTTCTTGTTACGACAAGAAGATTTTCTTCTGTAAAGTAGAAGCTCTTGGATCAAAGATTCAACGGTAGGGAACACTCCCCAAATCACTCAGAGAAAGATCTTTTTAACAAATTTAACTAATTTATGGGCATTATAAAAGGGACCCCAGACCTCAATTCAAAGGCATGAACATTTTCTGAGAAAAAAAAAGAGAACTCTGAGGAATTCCTCAAGAACAAAAAAAGGTAAAAACCTTCAGAAAAAGAGAAAATTCTTTTAAAAACGGATCATTGATCTAAGAACAAGATCAACGATCTTCAATAAGAAGGAAAACTAACTAATAATAGTGCTTTGCACTTGCTTATGAACCATTGGTTCCTTGAAAACAAGAAAAACTTGTTTTTCTTTGATTTAAAATCGATCAAAAGATAAAACAGTGCTCTGCACTTGCAAGATCAGCGCTGTTACACTACTGTGTTGGCGCAACTCACCAGAGCGCGCCACGTGTCAGCAGCGCAACAGCGCAGCGCACTAGCGCAGCGCATTGCGCTGTTGCGCTTGCGCTCACCAGAGCATGACACGTGTCATCACCATATGAGCTTGCGCTCATTACTTAGCGCAAAGCGCCAGAAAAATGCACTGTATTGCTTACAAAAGGGCCAAACCCAATTAAAGAAGGCCTAACGGGCCTAATAAAATGCAATGCATTACTTTAAAAAAAGGGCAGAGCCCAAACCAAAACAGATGCTCTGCATCATAAAGAAACGGACAGAGCCCAAATTAAAAAGGCCTAGCAGGCCAGAATAAAATGCAGTGCATTATTAAATATGGGCAAAGTCCTAGCACAGGCCTAATAGGCCAAAGATCAAGAAAAATCTTGAATATTCTCAATGGGACTTAGCTCGATCATGGCCGTAAGTCCCCAAACTAAATTGACTGAGCAAAAATGCTCTCCTAAATCAATTTACGACTGGTTCAAGGGTACATCTCTGAACTCCTCTGACACATGTCGTTGTAATCCTTCAACGACGTCAGAGAGGTGACGGATCCCGACAACCACATATCAATATTGGACCGAGACGTCCTTAAACTAATATCGGACCGAGACGTCCTTAAACTAATATCGGACCGAGACGTCCTTAAACTAATATCGGACCGAGACGTCCCTAAACTAATATCGGACCGAGAAGTCCCTAAACTAATATCGGACCACTATGTCCCTAAACTGGAACAATAGAGCCTCCAAATGCTCTTTTGCCGGATCTAAACGATCCCGTTTAAGTTGATCTTAGCCCCCAAACACGGCTAACGTATCCTTAAACATTCAAACGGATTATAAAACTCCAAATCAACCTGGGTTCCAGGGTACATCTCTGAACTCCTCTGACATCTGCCGTTGTAATCCTTCAACGACGTTAGAGAGGTGACGAGTCCCGATGGCCAGATATTAAATTGATCATCACGTCAAGTTGATCTTAGTCCAAAACAGGACTAACGTATCCTTGACGAACGTTTAAGTTGATCTTAGCCGCAACGCGACTGATGCATCCTTAAACTAAAAACACCAAACCTAAATCTAAGTAAATACGGATTTGGACTAATCCACGTCCTACGGGCGATGGCATTACTCAGTCTCCGTATACAATCCACGGGCAACCACAAACAAAACAAACACACACGACACGAAGTGAAATTCTGGAGAAGGAGAAAGTTGTTACCGCGATGCGGTAGCGTAATTAACTGCAGGGGCTTGCGCCTGCAGGGAAGAGCGTCCCCACAATCAAAAATCCCTCAAGCGAGGGGGAATCTGACGAAGTTTGCCACATCGGCCGCATCCGTCTAAACCTCCGATACACGGTGCCATAAATCAACTTGGCATCTTCGGAGAGGTGGACGGATAAAACCAAATAGCATCTGCCCCGAATCTCAGCGTCAGGACTTCGCGGTCCTGTGCGCCGTCCTTCGTAGGGGAACAGATTCTGGCACGCCCGGTGGGACCTCTTCCTCTTTCCACTCCACACTTCGTGTGTCGTCTTCACGAACCAATCGCGGTTTGTTAATGGTTGCCTTCGGATTTCAAGTTACTAAGATTTGGTCTTTTGCCTGGCGCAGAACTCAAGATTCAATGGCCTCTAACTGCACCAACTGCTTGAAGTGCCACTGCAACGGACGCTCCACCTCACAGGGAGGTGTAGCATATGGGCCCCAAGTGGCTTCCTTCCTCACTCTGCCGGTAGATCAGGTGACCCAAGCCACCACTGGTCTGTTCTTTGGGACCATGATCCCACCTACAAGCTTCCCTACGCCAATACCTGCACCGGAAGTGAACAAAAAGTCGGTCTTCGACCGGCTCACTGCTATGACGGCCCCTGTCAACGGGTCGCTCACTACCAAACCAACAGCCTCTATTTTCACCAGGCTAAATCAGGACTCTAAATTGGCTGTCCCGAGGAAGGCAATAACTGCTGCCCCAGAAGTCGTCAAGGCGGCTTCCCCTGTCAAAGAGTCAGTCTTTTCAAGACTGACGATTCCTGCTCCTGCCCCTGCTCAAGGATCCGTCTTCGGCAGGTTGAATATCACCCCTCAAAAGACAACCTCAGTCTTTAAGAGGTTAACACCGGCGGCACCTCATTCAGACAGGGGGCAAAAAGAAGATGTCTCAATCTCTGAGCCAATCCCAACGGCTCTCCGTGCTCGACGTCGCCATTGGCGATGAGTGAGGAAGGCAGGGGGCAACTCCCCCTCAGGGCTAACTCCACCGGCTCCAGTGGTGGAAGTCAACACTGCTGTCCCAACTGGGAACAGCTTTGAACTGCTGAGGAGGGTACGGAAAAACTCTCCAACCGTTACACTGAAGAAATCTCCTCCACCTGCGGAGAGAGTTCTAGAAACGAAGCAAGAACAGCCCCCTCAACGGCTATCCTCAAGAATTTATAAAGTTTGGCGGAGGGTTCAAGACTCCGTAATTGACCCAGGTCACTCTCGTCACCAGAAAAAGACGAAGGTGGAAAAAGACAAGGGCCGTCCCATTGAACAGCAGGGGACAACAGCTGCTAGGATGCCCACTTCAATGGTTCCTTCAACCTCAACGGCCCACAAAAGAAGGAAACCAGAGAAAACTCCCGCGTCAGCGGCAAAAGTTAAAAATGGTGAACCTAAACGCCCCACGTCAGGGGGCATAACAGTTCATACGGTTTACATGGCATCGGGAAAAGAAGATAGCCGCATATCAACAGGTCATAGACCGCACACGAGGTCAGTGACCAAGGCTCAGGAGCAGCAGCAGAAGCTCCAAGAAATGATGAACGCTATGGCTGCACTTACAGGGCCAAAAGAAAACCCTGAAACGTCCTCGGATGAACGCCAGGAGGAAGAAACCGACGCCGAATTCCTTCGTCGAATATTGGAGAAGAAGGACAAAGAGGCTACTGAACAAGCAGCCAACATACAACGTATGGGCCTTCTTTTCCAAGACATGATAGGGATGATGATACAACAAGATCCTCCGGCTGAAGAGACCCCGGTCGTCCTTGGAGACGATAGGGGAGAGACATCGAATCCTCCACCAGTTCTGTCCACGGCTAAAGAAGATACAATCTCCAAAGCTGATTTGGATGAATACATCGCCCAGTAAATACGGGTTCATCATGCGACCGAAGCGGCCGGTCAGGTCGTGAAAACGGGGAGACCATATCCGAGTTGGTACGATCAAATCAAGTACCCGCCAGGTTATACGATTCCCAAGTTCCATGTCTATAAGGGGACGGGCAATCCTCACCAGCATGCTGCCCAGTTCAGGGCACTTTGCGGCAATACCGGTGGAGATGACAAGCTTTTACTTCGCCAGTTTGTTGGAAGTTTATCAGATACGGCGTTCGAGTGGTACTCTGAGCTCCCGAACGACTCTATCAAAGCCTTCGCGGAGATGGAGCTCCTGTTTACTCAGCGCTTTGCAAGCGCCAGTGAACGTACCCCGATGACGGCACTGATTAATGCCAGGGTAAAACCCGGCAAGACATGGGTTCAGTACGCTATACGATGGCGGAACTTATGGTCGAAGTGTGAGCAGCGCATTGAAAAAGCTCCCACGGTGGGTATGTTTGTCGGAACCCTCGATCCACAAGCAACCATCTCGCAGTTTATGATGTTTTTCAAGCCGACTACCTTCCAGGCCTTGATTGACAAACTAGCACAGATGGATCAGATGGGCCACAAACCTCCTCTTCCAAGGCCGGACTCCCGAAGTGACAAAGGGAAGGGGAAAGCGATCGTCGTCGCTAATGCTCAACAACAGCCGAGCGACTCGAAGTCGGTTGCTCGTCAAAATAATATGCGCCCGTACGTACCCCTTGAGGATAGGATGGGACGTCCTTATTCCTTTCCTCGCGATAAAACGAGGAGGTTATTCAAGCTGGCGTTGCGCAACAGACTCATAAATCTGCCGGATCCAAAACGTCCGTTGCAACCAAGTGACGTCAACGAGCCCAACTACTGTCCTTATCATCGAGTACTAGGCCAGCCGATCGAAGATTGCTACGTTTTCAAGAATTGGCTTGAAAACTAGTACCGACAGGGCAAGTTCGCGTTATCTGACAAATAGAAGGTGAATCCCCCGCAGCCCCACACCTCTAAGGGGACGAATACGCCGGGGGCAACATGCTCCGTCGTTGAAGAAGCTCCTTGGGAGGTTGTATTATCAGCTAAAACGAAGAGGATGCTAAATGATCTTCAGACATGTCCAGCAATCAAGTGGAAGAACCCATTGGAGCCGCAAATTATGGAGGGAATGCTAAAACCTCGTCCGACTCAAAAGATTGGTGGAAGTGGCCCAAACACTCATAACCAGCCGTCGAAGTCTTCAAAGAAGAAGAAGAAATCGAAGAAGCCCGTGAAGCCCAACGACAAGCGCACGGACTTGCAAAAACAAATTGACGCGCTTGAGGAATACAATCAGAGGGCACGAACCCCCATTACGTTCCAAGAGTTCTTCAGCCATGTCTTTCAAGAAGAGGATGAGGGAGAAAGTTCATCAGATGAATCCGAGGAATATGTGGCGAGCTGTCATATGATTTCCCATTCGATCACAAATGATGAGGAGATTCCTTGCACCGAAAAGCTGGGGGCAGATCCTGAACCAAAAGTTCTGGGGCCATCAGATGAAGTAATTGACGCACTCCTTAATGAAGCTCGGTTGAAAAGTAAAGCTGATCGGGAGCGCGAGGCGGCTATATTTGAAAGGGCCAAGCGCCAGCGACTTGATGAAGGAGCTGAGACGATCCCGTTGGAGCTGAACACCTCCGCTATCGACAAAAGCCGATTCAAGATGAGGAAAAAGTTTGCTAAGGCCATATCAATGGGTATGAAGCTACCATCCTCTAAAGGAAGCATCACCAATGAAATAGAAATGCACCCGTCCTATTGCTTATATCATCAGAAGGTTTCGCACCCCACCCAAGAGTGCAAAGCTTTCGATAGATGGTGACAAGGATATGTTGCTCATCGACAACGCTTCAAGCGAGAGATACGCAAAACTCGTCGGGAGCAAAGAAATACGACCGAAGGGCTTAAAAGAACTGCTGGCGATTGTTGCATGGTTAACACCAGTGGATCACAAGTACCTACATTCGGGAGTGATTCTAATGAAGAGCTAGAACTTGCCCCTCTCTTTAAAGAGTCCGCTTCGAGAACAGAAGAAGAACCGAAGGTTTGCGAAAATATCCGGCTACGTAATCGCACGCTGCCCGAAAAGAACCTCGGGCCCTCGAACAGGAAAGATAAAGGGAAAGAAAAGGTCTCTGAAGATATCGTCTTAGATGACCAAGTGGTGGAAGAGCTAGCTGCCAAAGACCCACCAAAGAAGAATAAGGTGGACTACAACGTCTTAGCACATCTGAGGAAGCTGCCCTCGCAGCTCAGCATTCTTGACGCCCTTTTGCTATCAAAAGAGGCGAGAGATTCGTTGATTAATGCGCTCCAAGACCCGGAACAATTCCAAGCATGCCTGGCCGAGGAAAAGATGAAAGATGAATTGGAGGAAGTGCACACGGCCGATGTTACTTTTGGCGATGAAGACCTTCTACTTGGGACGTGCGAACACAATCGCCCTCTCTATGTCTCAGGATACTGCCATGATATAAAGATAGGCAAAATCCTGATCGATAACGGGTCGTCTGTTAACCTACTCAACGTGCGGGTGTTGAAGGAAATCTGCATGAGCGTCCAGCACCTTGCTCGGGACAAGATCACCATCTCCGGGTTCGACTCCCAATCGTCAAAGACTCTTGGATCTGTGATACTGACGCTACGCTTCGGGCTACTCGTCACGGACATTAAGTTCCACGTCATAGACCCCAAGACATGCTACAACGCTTTGCTTGGCCGACCATGGTTACATGAGTACAACATCATCCCTTCTACACAACATCAGTGTATGAAGTATTTTAAGGATGGTTTCGAGTATACCGTGACGGGAGAACTGAACCCGTTCTCTGTGAACGAGGTCCGCAAATACGAAGATGCCAAATACTTCTTACCGGATTTCGAAGACACAGAGAAGTGTCACAAGCCGGAGGATAAAACTAACGCTACCATCCCTGTCTTCGGCAGTGATACTGAGGAGGAAGAGGAGATGGTTTATTCGGGTCCGCCCCAACACAACAAGCCAGGACCATCAGCTCCTACTTTGATCTTCGGCAGGGACTCGGAAGATGAAGTCCATACGGTATTCTCTGCTCGACCTTCAATATGAACGTCCGCTGACGAAGAGCAAAGTCTACAAGTCGCCATAGTGCCGCTTAAACACCATAAAGAACTGGATGCACTTAATATCTACAGTGTAGAAGAGTTGCGGACGTTCTATATCCCTCCCAGGCGAGAGAGCGAGAAAGCAATTCTGTTTTACCGCTCTGAAGAAACCAAGGTAGAAAAAGAAATCTGGCATGGCGCGGATTCTACGCTCGACAGGCTTCAGCCTATCCGTCTCCCCAGATATTATACGGAAGGTTTGAAAAAGCTGCTGAAACGCCAGGGGATACCCTTCAAACAGACCGTTAGAAAGGCCAAATTCTATGACAGGGTCTGGAATGTCCCCGGGACTCAACGCAAGCTACCTAATGGGAGAATGGAAATAAAAGGGCTTGGATACATCCGGTCAAAGAAACGAGAGTTACTACCAGGCTGCTACGTCGTGAATGACCTTGATGAAGAAGCGGATGCTCAATGGGAGGACGCTAATCCTAAGCCAGTGAAAATTCCAGATGCAAAGGAGCCCAGTCCGTCGTTCGAGGAACAAATGGACAAACTTATAAAGAAAGCTGGTCAAAAAGTCCGGGATGATCACAACCGCGAGACGACCATCTATGAGAAAGCCAAGACGCAACGCCTTCTCCAACAGGCCGTAAAGGATGAAAATGCCGCTCCTTGTCAACCTGTTATAAAGAAGGCTCGGCGCAAAAGCAGAAATAAGTCGAAATGCCAAAAAGGCGCTCAACAGCAACAAAGTAGGGCTAAGAAGCCGCGCAAACGGGAGTCGAGCGTTATTGATCTATCCCTCATGAAGAAAATGGGTCGAGCGTACTTGTTTCCTCGGGACAAGACGAAGAAAATACTTGATCTTGCTCTAAAACATCAAATGCTTATATTGCCGGAGTCTAAACACCCCGAACAGGCAGGCGAAGTCTCTCACCTGGACTATTGCTCTTACCATCGAGTGATAGGACACCCTCTCGAAGATTGCTTCACCTTCAAAAATTGGGTTGAAGATCAGTACCAGCTCGGCAAGTTCGCTCTATCTGACAACTGGAAGGTAACGCCGCCACAGAAGCACGAGCCCAAGGCCACGAAAGAAGAACCAGTTCCGCATTGGGATTGGAAGTGAATTCCCACCTGTCACATGATTAAAATATTAAAAGAAGAGGCCAAGGACATGGATGACCTTCCTTGGTGCTTCGAAAACAGCAACGACGAGGTAATCTCAGAGTTCCCACCAGCGCCGAAAAAGCTGGAAGATGGAATCCATACCACTGTAGATAACCTTAAGAAAATTGAGTTGGGGGCGGCAAACGACCCGCGACCGACGTTTGTCAGCGAGCTACTATCTGAAGAAAGGGTGGCTGCGTTAAAAGACGTCCTTGTACAGCATAAAGATTGCTTCGCGTGGAACTATTCCGAAATGCCGGGACTAGATCTAGAAATTGCTGTACACAGATTGGCAATATCCCCGGACGTCAAGCCAGTCAAACAGGCGCCGAGAAGAATGCGGCTTGAGCTTGAGATGAGCATCAATGCTGAGGTCAAGAAGCTGATCGACTCTGGCTTCATCCAGGAAGTTCAATATCCTGAATGGATCGCTAACATCGTCCCGGTGATGAAGAAAAATGGGACCGTACGCATATGCGTGGATTTTCGGGATCTCAATAAAGCTTGCCCGAAAGATGATTTCCCGGTGCCAGTCACTGAACTGATGATAGACAATACATCCACTCATGAGGTTTTCTCCTTCATGGACGGCTCATCAGGGTATAATCAGATTAAGATGCATCCCGAAGACCAGAAACATACCGCTTTCCGGACCCCTTTGGGAATATTTTGTTACAAAGTGATGCCCTTCGGTTTAAAGAATGCCGGCCCCACCTACCAAAGGGCTATGACGAAGATCTTCGATGACCTTATACATGAAATCGTCGAGTGCTATATCGACAACCTCATGGTTAAGAGCAAATCATACGAGGAACATCTCGAGCATCTAAAGACTGTATTTCAACGCCTTCGACAATACAACTTGAAGATAAACCCTCTCAAGTGTGCATTCGGAGTTTCCTCGGGCAAATTCCTAGGATTCATCGTCCGACACCGGGGTATCGAAATAGATCCGTCCAAGATCAAGGCGATCATGGAAATGCCTCCGCCCAGGACTCTCAAACAGTTGCGGTCTCTCCAAGGAAAGCTCGCATATATTCGGCGATTTATAGCCAACCTCTCTGGCAAGTGCCGCCCTTACAGTCACCCGATGAAGAAGGGAACCCCGTTCGTCTGGGATCAAAAATGCCAAAGCGCACTAGACGAGATCAAGCAGTACCTGCAAAACCCTCCAGTGTTGGCTGCTCCGGTTAAGGGAAAGCCTCTCATTCTTTATACAACTGCCCTCGAAGGTTCTTTAGGCGCATTATGGGCACAAGAGAACAATCAAGGGAAAGAGAGAGCACTCTACCACTTAAGTCGAGTTCTACTGGGGGCAGAAAGCAACTACTCCCCCATTGAAAAACACTGCCTAGCGTTGATCTTCGCGATAACAAAGCTCAGGCACTATGCGTTGGCACATGAGGTCCGTCTCATTTCGAAGGTGGAACCTCTTAAGTATTTAATGTCAAAAGCCATACTGACAGGTCGACTCGCTAAATGGGCTCTGCTCTTGATGGAGTTCTCGATAACGTATCAAACTCTCAAGGCAGTGAAAGGCCAGGCCATCGCCGATTTCCTCGTTGAGCACCCGATACCGGCGGACTCCCCTTTAAACTGCGATCTTCCAGACGAACATGCGCTTGATGTGGTCGACGGTGATGAGACTCGATGGGAGCTTTATTTCGATGGCGCATCTTCCATGAAGAAGCGCAAACAAAGCACCCCTATAATCAAATCGGGCGTAGGCCTCATCTTCGTGACTCCGCAAGGAGGGATAATGCGTTCGCTTTCTCCTTAACAGAGCCTAGGACAAACAATGAAGCCGAATACGAAGCTCTGATAGCAGGCCTCGAGATCGCCATTGACATGGGAATTGAAAACCTCCTCATATACGGGGATTCTCAGCTGGTCGTTAGTTAAGTAAACGGCGATTACCAAACGTGCAAACCAGAATTGGTGAAATACGGTAAAAAGGTGCAACAATTGTTGGCCCAAATCCCCTCTTATACTTTAGAGAACATACCGCGTGCGGAAAACAGCAAAGCAGACGCGTTGGCCAAAATTGCCAAAGAACTGGCTGACGAGAACCTCGATGACATTAGAATCGTGGTACAAAGCCGTCGAGTGCTTGCCCCGGCAGAAATATCTCCGGAACCATCCGAAGAAAAAGGAGCGAACGAGCAGACAACCCTGCAAGTAAAAGATTGGGAAAATACCGAGGATTGGAGAGAAATCTTCATAGATTACTTCAAGTCCCACCGAATGCCTGAAGAAGCGTCCACAAGACATCAGCTCATGAAACGAGCCCTGTCTTTCGCCTTCGTCAACGATACTCTGTACAAGAGGTCATTCGATTCTTTGTGGCTGAGATGCTTAGGACCTGATGAAACGAAAAGGGTCGTCCAGGAAGTTCACGATGGACTCTGCGGTTCTCATCAAGCGGGCCCAAAGATGAAGTTGAAGATAAAACGGATGGGCTACTACTGGCCCACAATGATTCAAGACTGCCTCGAATATGCGAAGCAGTATCACTCGTGTCAAATTCATGGGGATTTCATCCACCAGCATCCAAATCCATTACATCCAACGGTGGCTAGCTGGCCATTCGAGATGTGGGGGACTGATATAGTCGGCCCCATCGAACCAGCATCGTCTAGAGGGCATCGTTTCATCCTGGCGACGACTGACTACTTCTCTAAATGGGCAGAAGCAGTACCGTTAAGAGAAGTGAAGACAGAGAATATCCTCCATTTCTTCAGGACGCATGTCATATATCGATTTGGAACTCCGCGACGGATCATCTCCGATAACGGGCCAGCATATAGAAGCCATAAGATTAGTCGCTTCGCGCAACATCATAACATAGACTGGAGATATTCCTCGGTTTATAACCCGCGAGCCAACGGACTAGCTGAGGCCTTCAATAAGACTTTAACAAAAATCATGAAGAAAACGGTGTCCCGAAATAAGAAAGACTGTCACGAGAGATTGCAAGAGGCTCTTTGGGCGTATCGAACTACGTTCAAGACGGCTGATTTAGAGAGGTTTAGCGTGCTCGCGCTTTCTGAAAGATAGATCAAAAATATTTGTAACCGCAATCAAGAACGGCGTCACTTTGCAGCTAGCCGGTGAGTACGGGTCGGTCCACAGGGATGTTGTGAATTTCCTAATCGCGCTAACGAGTTAATTCCGAAGGGTGTTCGGATTGATTATTAAATCTAAAAATTGAAGTTGTATGATACTAGGATTAGAAACTTGCTAGGATTAGGTTTAGGGAAAATTTGGTAAACAAAGATCTACATCTCTTTCCATTGCCTTTAATTAAAGATATCATATTAGTGTTATGGTAAATCTTAACAAAGGGGATTAGGATGATTGGGAAGATTGATTCTTCATCTAGATCATTGTCCTTCCTTTCTTAATCTTTACCCTAACCTCCATGGAAAACCTTAAAATCCGGGCCTTTAGACTACGAAATCACCGTTACCTCGAGGGTAGAGTGCCGTAGGGAGCGGAATAAGAAGGTATGCATGGAGTTCTAATGTTCATAAAAGATTGGCAACATAAACGAGATGAGAGATCTTCATCTCTCAAATCCTTCCCTATTCCTAACCCTAACAAGCGAGAAACTACTCACTCATTAGGGAATTTAAAAACATCTATCTAGGGCAGAGAATAAAAATTACCTAGGGCAAGGAATTGAAATCTAAACTAGAGCAAGAAATTAAATCTACTTACAGATGCATCTCTCCAATCATCAACGCAGGGTTGTCAGATCTGAATTCATGAATTGAAAAGAAACATCGATGCTCTCCAAAAGAATTCTAAAATTTATTATTAAAAGGAGGCATAAGAAATTACAATGAGTAGAGTTCCTATTTATAGAGAATAGGAAACCCTAGGTTACAATTGATTTGCATGTCTACATTTACCAAAATATCCTTAGGAAGACCTAGTCAAAGTAGACTTCAAGCTTTGGTAAAATTTTATGTCTCTGTCTTTTAATAAAAGAAAGTATTGGGCCTTGGATCTTTGGGCTTCCTTATTATTTGGTTCTTTATTAAAATAGCTTCTATGTTTCTTCCAGATCTCCAGTGAATAATTGCGGTGGGCTTTTAACCGTTCGCTTTGTAATCTTGGACCTTGCATTGCCTTGTACTTTGTGAATTTTATCTTTGATGTCGGCTTGATCAAGAGTCTTCTATTTGTTGGTCAAAGTCCATTTTTTCATCGTCTTTACATCGTTTTCACTGTTTTCTGTCTAAGAACCTGTAACCTGTAACATGTAGCAGACATGCGTCAAAAGCACCTGTTTATTTATAAAAAGAATAAGAATGAGGAATATAATAATGCAATATTATGATATGAACAAATACCCCCAAACTTATCTTTTACTCGTCCTCGAGCAAACTTATTTTATTCACTAAAATCATAACCGCACTTTCGCAGGGAAACGCGATTGCACTGAGCTCGTGCAACAAGCCGTTAAATCTCTAGGTGTCCCTAGTAGGAGGAGTGTTGTCTCCTGAGGGTTTTCAGCGGATACTACCCACCAAATCCTATCAATTTGGCCTTTTGACTTTTATTCTCCAATTAGGTTTTCTAACTAAGAATTCTATTATCTTTTACTTGTAAATTATCCACCCATATTCTTCACACTTCCTCATCATTTAACTTAAGATTATATATATCTTGCAGATCTACTTAGCTTTTGGCATTTCTTAAGTTTTCCTTCTAGAGTTCCATCTCCACTTAGGAATTTTTATCAATTCTACTAAAGATACAAGTTCTATTCTTCATTCCTTTCTCTTATCTAAATTCCAATCACATATCCCTACGTGTGTGTATGAATCACCCCTACACTTGGAAATTCAAATCAAGCAATCATACCCTTGTCCGTTGTCCAAAGTACTTATTAGTAGGTGAATTTTTAATTGAATTTTGCTTACACATCCTTCATGCGACCATTAATACTTCTTGAGGTACCAACAACCGATTACAAGATATGTTTGCACTTTAAAGCGTAATTCCTAGTCTTGCAACACCCAAGGCTTTTAGCAGTGACTCCCAAACCAGTTGGTCTAAGGCACTAGGTGATGAAGCACCCTCGCTAAATATTTTTCTATTTTTGCAGCCTTAAGTAATCACAAAAACCAGTGTTCATTTTTTTATTCTTTATTTACTTTTTTTTCCTTTTATTTTCATTGTACTAAGGACTTTAGACAAGAGCATTTCAAGGTCTCCTCTACTATTCCAATTTTCAAGGTGCGTGTTTGTGCAATTTGTAGGGTATACATTTTCAGAATTTAGACTTAAGCTAGGAATTATTTTTCAAACTTATACTCTAATAAAATATCAATACTTTTCCCTTATTTTGACTTAGCCCAAGAAGTGAACCTAAAATTTGCCTATTTCTAAATAAACTACAAAGACATATACTCTCTACCATTAAACTTTAAGGAAGGTTATTTTTAGGATTTTTAATTTACTAAGTCTAAGATCTAGTTGTTCCTAGGCAGTTAATCTATTTGTCAAACTCAAGTCAATTAGCCAAAATTGAATACATTAATTTTTATAATTTTTCAAAATTTTTCAATTTTTATGGGTTTTCAAAAAAGTATGCAAATGTAAAAATATGTACAAATGAATGCGAAGGAAGAAGACGTACCAAGCATACCCCCAAACTTGAACTTGACAGTGTCCTTACTGTCATGCTAAACCAAGAGGGTCAAAATACCGGTACTCCCCTGTTTATTTATTTATATATATTTTTTTATATTTTTAATGTTTTGAATTTTTTTTTTTATAGAAAAGAAAACAAAAAATATATACATATATACAAAGATTCCCCCAAACTTAAGCTTGGCCTTACACAAGCCAAAGGTTAGCACCAACTATTCAAAAATCTTATCATGGTAAAAGTATAGTCGGTGCAAGAATGGGGTGGAGATGAAAGAAATGAGAAACACGCGAGACCGTGTGGAAAGAAGAATGGTAGAATATGGTCTCGGTGGGGGAGAAGAATGGCAAAAAGAAAAAGGAAGTGGAGTACGATCTTGATGGTGTAAATTGAGTGAATAAATTAGCGCAATATGTGATGACCGATATGTTATAAACGATTGCGCTAACCTATCAACCCGTCGGGAAATGGGGTCAAATCCCTCAAGATTCGCAAGAAAACATGGGTACACTGAACTTGGTATAGGAGATGAAAGCGTAACGGTCATTTGTACGGTCGGGACAATAGGAGAGACGAAAGGGAGTGAATTAGAGATAGTATCTTTCTCACCGTAGTAAACTGTGTCGAACTGGAAAGATTCCATCAATGGTTCGAAACGACTGTAAGCAACCGAGTCTGATGGCTCATCTGAAAATATAAAGGACTCAAACTCGGGCAGTGAGTCATCAATATCGTCCGAAAAAGTGAAACACTCGTAGGAGTTATCGTCTGTGAGAATTGTGTCAGATTCAAAGGAAAATGTTTCAAGCTCACAGTCTTCAAGCAGGGTCGGAATGATGGGAAGGAGGGAGGGTGATATAACAGTCAAAGGTTCAGGAGGATGAATTGGAAAATCAGATACATTAAATAAAAATGATTCAACCTCAATATTATCCTCAAGACTCTCCTCAATACTATCCTGAATATTCAACTCATCCATGCCATTATCATCAAACTCTAGACGCATATGAGATTCGGGAGAAACGTTTAATAACTCAGGATGATGATTTGAACATAAAATTTCAAGCAAATCGACAGGTTCATCATCCGAAATATTCCCGGCGTCTATATCCTCAATCAAGTGAAAGTCAATTTTTTTAGACACCTCATCAAAAGCATGGATATCTATCGATTTAGGTTCTAGAGTGGAGGTGTAAAGATCAAAAGGATTAGGTGCGGTTTCACTCGAAAGGGGTTCCTCACAATCTGGCAAATCAAACACTACAAAATCACACAACCCGTTTTTATTTTGAACTTGTGAATCATTTAGGACATTCGATGGAAAACTGGAGTTGTGGGCTTCAATTGGGTAAGGGTAGGTTTGATTTAGAAATCCTCTCTCATTCTCACTCAGTCCAACCACCTCCTCATACATTGAAAAATTTGGAGCTAGTTGGAAACTAGCTACCGGTTCAGCAGGTTGAATAAGGGCGGCCACGGACGCTTCCACATTCCTAACCATTTTGTTTGTTGCTGCGATATACGCCTCCAACGCCTCTTCCAAACTAGACTTGGGTGGTAAGGGGGTTTCGGTAAAAGATTCGAAATTGTTTGGATATGTGAAACTCCCTAATGGCTGTGTAGAAACATTGTCTAGTGACGGTGGAAAAGTCGGGTAGGACTGGTAGGAAGTGCGTGATTGGACAGGGGTAGGGTCAACATATGGATAAAAAGGTGAATAGTCGTGCGGATCCCTATAACTAGATGTGTGGAGAGGGATGAAAGATCGGCTGCGAGATTGAGCAATATGCTCAGCAATGGACATCGACTTAGGAGTGACAGAAGGACTTGAAAAAGTGGTATCAACATATGGAGGTGGTAAAGATTGACTAGGTTGACACAAAGTGGGTTGAAAAGTCGAATTGTTTCTCCTAGACGCCTCTATTTGATCTTTCAAAGATATTTTAGGCATGAAAGGATCGTCTTTAAATTGATCGAACAAATTGCCGAACGACGCAAAATTAGGTTCGGGATACCAAAGTTCGGCAAGTGATTTGTTATGTGGGGTACCCATGTTAGAAGAAAGAGAAGATGAAGAAGGTAGGTGGTGCAAGGATTTCTCAGCGACAAAAGTTGCAAGTCCTTTTTTTTTTTTTAAAAATTCCTCTTATTATTCTTTTTTATTTGTTTTGCAAAAATTTTCGATAAAGGGCTAAGACACAAATGCAAATAACCAGAAATGCACAATCAGTCCGAGATCTAGGGTCACCTAGGTCAGCTAGACAGCTCCTAACTGTTCCAAAGGGCTAGAAATAGGATCTCAAACCGCCTCTTCACCGCCAATTGCGGCCAGGTAAGTGGGAAGGAACCACCACGACAGTGGGCCTAATTAAAAACCACTAGCCTAGACACCGCAAAATCAGTTAGGATAAACGGTCGATGCCTATACTAGTCCTTTTCCTATTGAGCTCGATTTCCTTAGGGCTGAGTCTAGTATCTTTTATTAATTGTGGTCGATGCAAAATGCTTTATGTGATTTCTGAGGTCCTGAGAAGGGTGATGAAATCCCCACCCAATGTGATTTGGTCAAAAGCCCCTTAAAGTCCGATTAAAGATATGCAAAACAGTAAATCACTTGCAATCAAATCTTTTTTTTTGTGAATTTCAAAATTTGCAAGTTTTCTAATTTAAATTTTCCTTTTTTTTTTGCTCTTTATTTGGAAAGATATTTTTAGCAAAAAAAAAAATTAAGGATATGCAAATCAGAAAAGATCACTTGCAATCAATTATTATTTTAAGTATAGCGGAACGAATCCTGCATAAGATTTGTTATTTGGAAAGGAATATTTTTAAACCGGAAAGAAATCCTGCAGGCAAATTTACAGAAGATATATCAAGATTTGCAGAGGAGGAGAGAAACTCACAGAGATTTGCAATGGCGGAAATCTGCACAGTTTTTTTTTTTTTTTTACTGAACCGCAGAGCAAATCTGGCGAATTGAACAGACCAAACGGCCGCGGATCCGCCGCCATAACCCTTCTTCGACCGCGGATCCGCCGCGGGTTGATCCGCTCGGAATTTTTTTTTTTTTTTTTTTTTTTGAACCCGATCACCACGATTTTTCTTGTTGACTCAGTCCTCCAAATTTCTTCTGTTGTCTATTGTGATATTTCTCTATTTGTTCGGATTTGATATTTGCTGTTCTGATCTCTGTAGATTTCCAGATCCGAATTTGTGCGTAGATCCTGCAAAATTCACACAAAGATACCCTTTCCAAAAATAACAGATGATATATTTTTATTTTTTTTTTTTTGGATTTTTCAGATTTTTATGATTTTTTAAATTTTATGATTAACCCGAAATTGCGAAAAGGAAAGTTCTACGCCATCCCCGGCAACGGCGCCATTTGATTTAGAGAGGTTTAGCGTGCTCGCGCTTTCTGAAAGATAGATCAAAAATATTTGTAACCGCAATCAAGAACGGCGTCGCTTTGCAGCTAGCCGGTGAGTACGGGTCGGTCCACAGGGATGTTGTGAATTTCCTAATCGCGCTAACGAGTTAATTCCGAAGGGTGTTCGGATTGATTATTAAATCTAAAAATTGAAGTTGTATGATACTAGGATTAGAAACTTGCTAGGATTAGGTTTAGGGAAAATTTGGTAAACAAAGATCTACATCTCTTTCCATTGCCTTTAATTAAAGATATCATATTAGTGTTATGGTAAATCTTAACAAAGGGGATTAGGATGATTGGGAAGATTGATTCTTCATCTAGATCATTGTCCTTCCTTTCTTAATCTTTACCCTAACCTCCATGGAAAACCTTAAAATCCGGGCTTTTAGACTACGAAATCACCGTTACCTCGAGGGTAGAGTGCCGTAGGGAGCGGAATAAGAAGGTATGCATGGAGTTCTAATGTTCATAAAAGATTGGCAACATAAACGAGATGAGAGATCTTCATCTCTCAAATCCTTCCCTATTCCTAACCCTAACAAGCGAGAAACTACTCACTCATTAGGGAATTTAAAAACATCTATCTAGGGCAGAGAATAAAAATTACCTAGGGCAAGGAATTGAAATCTAAACTAGAGCAAGGAATTAAATCTACTTACAGATGCATCTCTCCAATCATCAACGCAGGGTTGTCAGATCTGAATTCATGAATTGAAAAGAAACACCGATGCTCTCCAAAAGAATTCTAAAATTTATTATTAAAAGGAGGCATAAGAAATTACAATGAGTAGAGTTCCTATTTATAGAGAATAGGAAACCCTAGGTTACAATTGATTTGCATGTCTACATTTACCAAAATATCCTTAGGAAGACCTAGTCAAAGTAGACTTCAAGCTTTGGTAAAATTTTATGTCTCTGTCTTTTATTAAAAGAAAGTATTGGGCCTTGGATCTTTGGGCTTCCTTATTATTTGGTTCTTTATTAAAATAGCTTCTATGTTTCTTCCAGATCTCCAGTGAATAATTGCGGTGGGCTTTTAACCGTTCGCTTTGTAATCTTGGACCTTGCATTGCCTTGTACTTTGTGAATTTTATCTTTGATGTCGGCTTGATCAAGAGTCTTCTATTTGTTGGTCAAAGTCCATTTTTTCATCGTCTTTACATCGTTTTCACTGTTTTCTGTCTAAGAACCTGTAACCTGTAACATGTAGCAGACATGCGTCAAAAGCACCTGTTTATTTATAAAAAGAATAAGAATGAGGAATATAATAATGCAATATTATGATATGAACAACGGCCACGAACACAACGCCGTACGCGTTGGTATTTGGGACGGAAGCAGTACTCCCCCTCGAGATAGAATTGCCCTCTTTACGAGTGGCAGTCCACCACGAGCTAACGGACGAAGAAAATGCTCACCTTCGGCTTGAGGAGCTTGACGCCCTTGATGAAACCCGGCTCATAGCACAGCAAAATCTGGAAGCTTATAAAGCAAAGATGACGTGCTCATATGAAAGATTGACTCGACCAAGGACTTCCGCCAAGGCGAACTCGTGCTAGTGGTCAAAATGCCTATGATCCCCAGTCGCGCCAAGCGGGGAAAATTCGAGCCAAACTATGAAGGCCCATACATCATAGATAAGGTCTACCAGGGTGGGGCCTACCTACTCATGGACATGCACGGTGAAAGGCCTTTCAGACCAATAAACGGTCGCTTCCTAAAGAAATACTACGCTTAATGAGCCACAGCCTAGGTCAATGATAGATGACGACGACTATGTCCGCTCGCTATCTTCCTAAGCTCAAACTTTATAAGCAGTAGCCAGCCTCTCAACGCTGGACCGAAATGTCCTTAAACTAATAGCGGACCGAAATGTCCTTAAACTAATAGCAGACTGAAATGTCTTTAAACTACTACCGCAGCATCTTTAGGCTGACGAGATATAAAAAAAACATATAAAAATAAAATAAAAAAAACGGTATGTCCATAAGCAAAAAGGGGCACGGATGAAAACCCGAAAGGGCTCCGTGAGTAAAAACAGCAGGGCTACCGGCGAGTGTTCGTGAAAACCAGAAAGGGCGCGACCTCGTTTAAAAAAAAAAGAGAGAAAAAGAAGATAAAAAGAATAATAAAAAAAAAGGTATGTCCATAAGCAAAATGGGCACGGATGAAAACCTGAAAGGGCTCCGTGAGTAAAAACAGCAGGACTACCGGCGAGTGTTTGTGAAAACCCGAAAGGGCGCAACCTCGTTAAAAGACACTTATAGGGTCCTCTCGACCTTGTAAGGAGAAACCACCCGTGTGAGATCCTTACGACTCATAAGGGAACAACACACTTACCCCATAATTCCTAAGGAGAAAATACACTTGCGAGATCCTCACGACTCGTAAGGAGAACTCTCTTATGGGACCCTCACGGCTCCTAGGATTTGAAAGTCTTAAGTTACAGAGACCTAAACCTGTGCTTAAGCAACCCCCACAACTTTAGATATTGCCCTACAAGTGGCTCAATACTGGCCCTTGTATACAATCCACGGGCGCGAATAAACATTTCCCTAACCAAGTTTCATCCGTGACTGGGGATATATTCGTATGGTAAACGACCCTTGTAAATCCTCTCGATTTACAAGGAGAAAACCCTCCTGTAGGATCCTTACGACTTACAAGGAGAAAACCCTCTTGTAGGATCCTTACGACTTACAGAGGAACATACACTTAGGAATCCTCACGATTCCTAAGGAGAAGATACACCTACAAGATCCTCACGACTTGTAGGAAGAAATACCTTTGTGAGACCCTTATGGCTCATAAAGTTAAAAGCCTTAGACGACAGGACCCTAACCCTGGTCGCTAAGCCACCTTTGTTCAATATCGACAGAAGCAAATGATGATTCGCTCCTGGCAATGTCCCAGTTGTAGCGATGCTGATGCCGAAATCAGCGTCTAATTTCAGGCTTACGGCGGAAAGCCAGTAGGCCACACATGCATACGGAATAGCCGAAATGATTGGGCAATTTACAATAAAAAGCAGCAAGTAAAATGTATGCATGCAAAATAGCCAAAATGATTGGGCAACTCGCAATAAAAAGCAGCGAGTAAAAATAAAATAAATAGCCGAAATGATTGGGCACCACAAAAGATAGCCGAAATGATTGGGCAATCGCGACCTTCGCGATATAAAAGCTGAAATGATAAAGCATCGCGGAGATAAAACAAAAAAATGATGATAAAACTTTGGCCCTACAGTTAAGATCACATCGATCCCTATATACAATCCAAGGGCTTAAACAAAGAGGGAACCTTACTTTCCGAATAGGCTCCGCCAGAAGACGAAGCCAAATCTCGACAGTTCATTCCAACTTCGAAGAAACCAGTGTCTTCAGCCAACTCCTCGACTCACGGATACAAACACTCCTTGACGAGAGCCTCCTGATCCGCGTCGACTCGCAGAGCCACCAGTGCCTCCGTGGGAAATCCTCGACTCGTGTCAAACCCCAAGGAAACAAATAATCCTTGGCGCTTGGGAAACAAATAATCCCTAGCAAACTCCTCGACTCACGGATACAAACACTCCTTGACGAGAGCCTCCTGATCCGCGTCGACTCGCAGAGCCACCAGTTCCTCCGTGGGAAATCCTCGACTCGTGTCAAACCCCAAGGAAACAAATAATCCTTGGCGCTTGGGAAACAAATAATCCCTAGCAAACTCCTCGACTCACGGATACAAACACTCCTTGATGAGAGCCTCCTGATCCGCGTCGACTCGCAAAGCCACCAGTGCCTCCGTAGGAAATCCTCGACTCGTTTCAAACCCCAAGGAAACAAATAATCCTTGGCGCTTGGGAAACAAATAATCCCTAGCAAACTCCTCGACTCACGGATACAAACACTCCTTGACGAAAGCCTCCTGATTCGCGTCGACTCGCAGAGCCACCAGCGCCTCCGTGGGAAATTCTCGACTCGTTTCAAACCCCAAGGAAACAAATAATCCTTGGCTCTTGGGAAACAAATAATCCCTAGCAAACTCCTCGACTCACGGATACAAACACTCCTTGACGAGAGCCTTCTGATTCGCGTCGACTCGCAGAGCCACCAGCGTCTCCGTGGGAAATCCTCGACTCGTTTCAAACCCCAAGGAAACAAATAATCCTTGGCGCTTGGGAAACAAATAATCCCCAGCAAATTCCTCGACTCATGGATACAAACACTGCTTGACGAGAGCCTCCTGATTCGCGTCGACTCGCAGAGCCACCAGTGCCTCCGTGGGAAATTCTCGACTCGTTTCAAACCCCAAAGGAAACAAATAATCCTTGGCGCTTGGGAAACAAATAATCCCTAGCAAACTCCTCGACTCACGGATACAAACACTCCTTGACGAGAGCCTCCTGATTCACGCCGGCTCGCAGAAAAACTAGTGTCTCCGCGAGAAATTCCCGATTCGTCTCAACTTGCAAATGAAGCCTCAGGCAGCAGGGACTAAAAAACTTGCTTCCTGAACAATGGGACCCTGCAAGTTAATCCAAAATGGTCTCTTGCATACTATTCACGGGTCTCACTCTCCAAAGTCGAATTTCGACGAGGAGGGAAACAACCGCTTGTGGGTCCTCTCGACTCGTAAGAGGGAAAAATTCTCTTATAGGATCCTTACGACTTATAAAAGAAAACCACACTTAGGAATCCTCACGATTCCTAAGGAGAAAACCCACCTACGAGATCCTCTCGATCCGTAGGGAGAAAAGTCTCTATGAGACCCTCACGGCTTACAGAGTTGAAAAGTCTTAGGCAGCAGATCTGAACCTGCGGCCTAAGCCATCGCTATTTCTTAAGAAAGTCAAGATGCGTGCTCTATTATCCGTCAACCATGTTTATTAAGATAGCATGCCGATGATAAGAGAAAGAAGAAAGCTACAGAATGAACATCCGATTTACATTTGATCAGGCGTTCGAGACGCATTCATTTATGCATGGGCAGGAGACTCAGGACGAGAAATAAGACAAGCTAAAAAAAGGAGGGTTTCCATTCATAAAGAAACATTATTCAAGTTATTACAACGGTATAATCTCAGATCCGGGGCACGGATTGAGGAATTCAAAAGTAAGGCCATCCAGAGTTCTTCTGGCCTTTCTAATTATTCTTATGCGCAGCCTCTCGCGCTCCTCTGTGTCAAGATCCTCGGCAAGCCCTCCCGGCCTTCGATAAGCAGCAACTATCGTTGTCTGCTGGAAGATTTGGTGTAGGATGTCAATGAGGCTGTCCCGCCGTTTCTTCGAGATCAGCCCCGTCAGGTACACTGAATGCACCTTGTCCTCGGCATCATCCAGCGCATTGAGCGGCAGGGCCTCGTGAAGACCCGGAAGTGCTCTCCATATTGCTCCCAGCACGACTTTCAAAAGAGCCGAACGACGGGGTAGCAGCCAACCACCGCTTGCGTTCAGACGACCCATGACCTTTGCACATTGAGCGTTTGTAAACTCCTGGTTTTGTTGACGACCCTGTGCGCGGATATCGTCATAGGTGATGAACTCGTGCAAACTGTATAGATGCACCGCCATTATGCCTGGAGGAAATACCACAGGAAGATTAGCGATAGAAGAAAAATAATATACTTAGAGGGCTAAATTCCTAGAGAGCAAAGTTCTGTTCAGGGATTAAAACCCATGAACAAAAGCTTAATGAAACCCCAATGGGGATCTCTTTAGATCAAAAGATCTGTGAGAGCAAAACTCTTTGACTGAGATTAATTTAAATTAATTTGATTTACATTAATTTTACCTAAAAGTTTCTAACTTTGAAAATGAGCAAAGCTCTGCTAGTGAAACCCTAATGGGGATCTCTTTAGATCAAAAGATCTGTGAGAGCAAAGCTCTTTGACTGAGATTAATTTAAATTAATTTGATTTACATTAATTTTACCTAAAGTTTCTGACTTTGAAAATGAGCAAAGATCTGCTAGTGAAATCCCAATGGGGATCTCTTTAGATCAAAAGATCTGTGAGAGCAAAGCTCTGCTGGTTAAGATTAATTAAAATTAATTTAATCAAAGAATCAATTTTACCTAAAGTTTTTCTAAAAATTTTGGAAAGGAGAGCAAAGCTCTGGAGTTCTTGAAGGCAAGAGCAAAGCTCTGAAGTTTTTTTTGAAAATAAAAATCTGAAAGACGATAAGCATCTGTGGGGGACTAAAGGTCCTATTTATAGGCATCAAATGCCTCTTCGACTTCCGAAAGTTGTCACGGCGGTTGGAATTCCGCCACCGTTGCGCTCAAGTTTGGGGCCACGTAAGTGCAACGGTGGGGGGGGCATTTGTTTACCCCAATCAGAGCAAAACTCTGTTCAAATTCCGAGGCGGGAGATAAAGCAACGCTTCATCTTCCACCAATCAGAGCAAAGCTCTGCTTTGAAAATTTAAAAATTTTGAAAATTTAATAAATGAAGCAACGCTTCAGATTATTTGCGCTGCGCAACACGCCACGTGTCCGGCGCTGATACGTCAGCGCAGCGCCCAAGGCAGCGCACCCAATCAGAGCGAAGCTTTATTTAAAAAAAAAATTAAATGAAGCAACGCTTCAGTTGCGCAGGCGCTGCGCTGCGCGACACGTATCAGCGCAGTTGCGCTGCGCTGTGCGCTGCGCGACACGTGTCAGCGCAGATGCGCTAGCGCAGTTGCGCTGCGCTGTGCGCTGCGTGACACGTGTCACGCGCTGGGGCATCTGCGCCAAACAGAATTAAAATTTTAAGAAATCTTTTCTGTTCTGGTTAAGACAAGAAGATTTTCTTCTGCAAAGCAGAAGCCCTTGGATCAAAGATCCAACGGTGGGGAAAACTCCCCAAATTACTCAGAGAAAGATCTTTTTAACAAATTTAACTAATTTATGGGCACTATAAAAGGGACCCCAGATCTCAATTTAAAGGCATGAACATTTTCTGAGGAAAAAAAAGAGAACTCTGAGGAATTCCTCAAGAACAAAAAAAGGTAAAAACCTTCAGAAAAAGAGAAAATTCTTTTAAAAACAGATCATTGATCTAAGAACAAGATCAACGATCTTCAATAAGAAGGAAAACTAACTAATAATAGTGCTTTGCACTTGCTTATGAACCATTGGTTCCTTGAAAACAAGAAAAACTTGTTTTTCTTTGATTTAAAATCGATCAAAAGATAAAACAGTACTCTGCACTTGCAAGAACAGCGCTGTTGCACTCCTGTGTTGGCGCACCTCACAAGTGCGCGCCACGTGTCAGCAGCGCAACAGCGCAGCGCACTAGCGCAGTGTATTGCGCTGTTGCGCTTGCGCTCACCAGAGCATGATACGTGTCATCACCATATGAGCTTGCGCTCATTACTTAGCGCAAAGCGCCAGACAAATGCACTGTATTGCTTACAAAAGGGCCAAGCCCAATTAAAGAAGGCCTAACGGGCCTAATAAAATGCAATGCATTACTTTAAAAAAAGAGCAGAGCCCAAACCAAAACAGATGCTCTGCATCATAAAGAAAGGGACAGAGCCAAAATCAAAAAGGCCTAGCAGGCCAGAATAAAATGCAGTGCATTATTAAATATGGGCAAAGCCCTAGCACAGGTCTAATAGGCCAAAGATCAAGAAAAATCTTGAATATTCTTAATGGGACTTAGCTCGATCATGGCCGTAAGTCCCCAAACTAAATTGACTGAGCAAAAATGCTCTCCTAAATCAATTTACGACTGGTTCAAGGGTACATCTCTGAACTCCTCTGACACATGTCGTTGTAATCCTTCAACGACGTCAGAGAGGTGACGGATCCCGACAACCACATATCAATATTGGACTGAGACGTCCTTAAACTAATATCGGACCGAGACGTCCCTAAACTAATATCAGACCGAGACGTCCCTAAACTAATATCGGACCACTATGTCCCTAAACTGGAACAATAGAGCCTCCAAATGCTCTTTTGCCGGATCTAAACGATCCCGTTTAAGTTGATCTTAGCCCCCAAACACGGCTAACGTATCCTTAAACATTCAAACGGATTATAAAACTCCAAATCAACCTGGGTTCCAGGGTACATCTCTGAACTCCTCTGACATCTGCCGTTGTAATCCTTCAACGACGTTAGAGAGGTGACGAGTCCCGATGGCCAGATATTAAATCGATCATCACGTCAAGTTGATCTTAGTCCAAAACAGGACTAACGTATTCTTGACGAACGTTTAAGTTGATCTTAGCCGCAACGCGACTGATGCATCCTTAAACTAAAAACACCAAACCCAAATCTAAGTAAATACGGATTTGGACTAATCCAAGTCCTACGGGCGACGGCATTACTCAGTCTCCGTATACAATCCACAGGCAACCACAAACAAAACAAACACACACGACACAAAGTGAAATTCTGGAGAAGGAGAAAGTTGTTACCGCGATGCGGTAGCGTAATTAACTGCAGGGGCTTGCACCTGCAGGGAAGAGCGTCCCCATAATCAAAAACCCCTCAAGCGAGGGGGAATCTGATGAAGTCTGCCACATCGGCCGCATCCGTCTAAACCTCCGATACACGGTGCCATAAATCAACTTGGCATCTTCGGAGAGGTGGACGGATAAAACCAAATAGCATCTGCCCCGAATCTCAGCGTCAGGACTTCGCGGTCCTGTGCGCCGTCCTTCGGAGGGAAACAGGCTCGGATCTCAAAATCTCAAAAATCTCAGTGTCTCAATCTCACAATTTAGGGCGCCGTCAGTCCAGACCAGCCCCTAATATCCATCACAAGACCACGACGGTATCCTCCGGATATCCGACGCGTCGGGTAAAATTACCGGTCGGTAGTGCTCCCTTGCCAGGCTCAACGCCATCATCTGCGACCTTCTCGCCCTGGGGTACCGCACCGGGTCCACCATGTACCCGAAACGGTTCATCCAACTCCTCGAATCGGGTCTTGAAATCCATCAGTAAACGCATGGTGGACGACTCATACATCATGGGAAAACCACACTTTTCATTTAAAAAGAGAGAGAAAAGAAGTTTATAAATGTTTTTGCGGTTTTCCCCCAAATCCAGGAAATCTCATGAAAATCCGAATCCAAATCATCAATAGCATGTAAACAGTGAATATAGGCATAATAATCCATGAATGCAGCATAACAATGAATAACAATATGCATGAAGTAGCAAATAATAACTGCAACGTCTAAACTGGCATATAAGGAAAGTATACTAATATCAGGTCGAAACTACTAGCTAACAAGCTAAGTCAAGGAAATAGTATTCTCTAAAGTGTATGTGACATGGCAATTATCGATGATGATGTGTGTGAGCCGGCAAGTAAGTGTACGTGGAACATACGCATCATCGGTAATGGTGCTGGTGTCCTAACAGCATGATATCAACAATGGGCTATGAAATCACAATATAAGTATGCGATGCGGAGCGAACAGTAATAATGTGCGGGAGCAGAATACTAGACACAACGATAACTAATCTGCATTTAATATAAATATGAGTCATACAGTGGTGCCATTTGAAATAACACGAATCGTGGGGTTTTGAAAATAGGGGCTACGGTGTTTTTAAGAAAAGATACGTCTTTTGAAATATCCGTAGAATCGCTTGACCTGTCTTTTAAAATACCCACGATCCGTTAGTTTTGAAATAGGTAGGAATCTAATCTAGTCTAACAACTACACAAAACTATACGGCTGAACTAACAAGCTGAATTAAAGGTAAGGAAACCTCCTAACCTCTGAGTCGACACACACACACACACATATATTATTCGGTGATCCCGCCTCAATAATATCACATCCGACACCATATCTATAATCAAACATTCCCAAGTCAAGAGTGCGGATCTATCATCAATATATAGCTCATACGTAAATCCGTCGTACGGCATCCCAAATCTGGGTATGGGTCAATATCACATTCTTCACACTATTCATCTGGTATCCTCTTTTTCAAAGATCATAATCCGGGGTACTGACCTATGTCTAGTACAATACTGATATCATCAATATAATCATCATAAAGAAGTATACATCGCCCAATGCGACCCATTATAAATATCTAACATATCTTATCTCATATCACGATCACATGTCAACCATTCTATATATATCACTATTCACATGGTATCGTCGTCCAAAGATCCGCCATAATATCAGGACGTATCTCAAATACGAATCCTGCCATATCACCGATCTCACGGCCTCAATCAAATCTCATCGACTCATCTTAAATCCCAAGTACTATCCTCAAATCTAGTATATGAACACATAGCCCAATACCCATGTGAACATATAAATAGATATATTCCCACATACGCATATGCGAAAGAAAGGATGTATGCAAGTATGGGTGTGTGTGTACGTGTGGTGCAACCACTACTCTAGGGTTTCGCAACACTAAACCAATCCAAGAACACCCAAAATCCATCTTTATCATCAATAATCTCAAAGAATATATAATCAATATATGTGTGTATACGTATTCGTATACATCACCACGAACTGTGGGGGTGCTATACGCCATCCACCCGACTTCTCCCCGTAGATATAAATCTACTCACCTTGCTTCCTGTGTGCCGATGCCGATGTCGCCATCTTTATCTTCAACGCCTCGACGTAACGTGGGGTACCTACAAAGATATCACAAACGCTAAAGCATATGAAAATCACATCGGAAACCAAAACGGCATACTCTACGCCCATAGGTAAAAACCTATAGTCTCGCATGCAAAAACGACCAATAACCCTTTGCCGTTGACGTTCAAACGCCACCCGACAGAAACGAATCACCAAATACCAAAATCCACGCTATAACAAGTTGTAAACCAGGTGCCAACATAGGAAAACTACCCCAGATTCTACCCTAAGTGGAATCAGTCAAAGTTGCATATGCCAAGGTTCTAGTTTATAGGGTATAAAGCTAAAGAACAAGAACGGACCCCAGAACCCATGCTCTGGCCGCAAATTGCGGCCAGAAGGAATTAATTGGCGGCCTGGAAGAAGGGGTAGGGGCTAGGGCTTTGGGTGGTGGTTTCTAGTTTCCTGCACATCTCATTGTCAAACCAAAATTATTTTTAGGTGGCTCGGGTGATAGCAGATTTCAAAAAACACTCGCAGAATTACAGTTTTTTTCCCAATATCGTTTCTCTAAATCCGTATTCCGGGTTATAATCTCTGGTTTGGGTCTCCAATCAATCACCACAGGGGTTGTAGTCTCTAATTACACCTCAATTCACCTTTGATTTCAGATCAAATCCTAAACCCTAACTTGAAATTTCCAAAGTCCTCAAAACCACACCATATCGACATGACACAAGTATAGATGCACAAGAAATCGAAATACTACTCTAAGGGTGTAGAAATTATCTCCTTTGGCAACCCAAGAATTTTCTTGAGTTGCTCAAAGTCCTCAAGATCCTCTCTTTCTAGGTCCAATGTGTAGCTAGTGAGCTTGGGAACAATTTTTGTGAAATGGGAATAGGGTTTTGGGGTTGGATCCATGGTGGATTTGGGCTTGAAGATGAAGGAGGGAAAGGGGAGGAGGCAGCAGCAGCAGCTCATGAGGGAGAGGGTGAGAGAGAATGAGAAGAAGAAATGATGGGGATGGTTCAAAATAAAAGGGTTGACCTACATCTTTCTCTCTTTTCATCATACCTTACCTTTTTCTTTTATTTTATTTTCTTTTATTTCCTTCTCCTCATAATAGTAAACCCTAAGCAACCATGCACCCAAAACATGTAAGAAAATGTAGCAAGTGTGGAAAAAATGATATGTGCATACTTTGCACCAAAAATACTAAAAAAATCCGATTAGCGATTTTTAATCGCGATTAGCACTAATTAGTATATAATTAATCATAAAAACTTAAAAATGGCAAAATTCTATAAAATACCCTATTTTAGAATTTTCCATAATTTTTCCAAAATTTTCCCCATTTATCGGTATTTAATCATACCGAAATAATAAAATATTCATTAAAAATTAATATTAAATTATAAAAATTCTCTAAAATAATATTTTATTTTTTTGAAATGTTACGATCTTCCCCCTTAAAGAAATTCGGTCCCCGAATTTAAATTAAAACCCCCAAATTCTAAAACATTTCAATAAAATGTCCAAGCCGTCGGGGTTCCGAAATCATCAATACATAAAACGCATCATAGCGTAAGGCATGCGCATGAGTAATGAGCAGATAACTCAAAATCGAAACTCCGTCAAGCGTCCCACAATCATCGGAGTCAAGGTAAAGACACGAATGCTATACCCAAAGCAAAACCAACATGATATAAATCGGAACTATACATGTAATATCAATCTATACATGTAAACATTTGAAGGAAATGCATGCCAAATCTTTTAAAGTCGCTGTGCAACGCGCATAACGCTGCACAGTGGCGGACGTCTATCATAAGAAAATAACCATATACGTATATATCTTTTGTTTATTGTGAACGTTCCGCCGTTTTTGGAAACAATTTAGAAGGGTTTCCTTGTTTTAAACGTTTCGTGTCATATCGGACACGTAGACAAATACTGAGACTATAGCTCACTTTTTGGAAATCCCCTTCAATAACTATCAATGCATGCAAAATATACTCAGGTACTGTCATCTGACTAGTCCTGCTCAGTACGAAAACACATAGCAAATATCATAAAAACGTACTGCTCCATAAGAATCAATCCCAAAATGTGCATATGAATACTACGTGCGTCTGGTGCGCATGGAAATCAAAATCCATATATGTGCCATACATGTGCACAGAAATAACATCAAGGTGCAACGGGTGTGCACACAACATCTGTCATAGGCAATGGGTGCGCCTGATAGCAAAAACAGGTGCATCTAACATGCACGAAGAATCTCGATTTAGTGCATCTGGTGTGCACCAAAATCGCATCTCATAGCATGCACCCAACATGTGCGAAAATCCAAATCAGGTGCACAAGATGCACAAAATAAATATCGAGCATCACCATCGAAATCGAAGTCCGGTGCATCTAAGTGCACAAAATGCGTATCACTGCACTGCAAGCATATGTGAACTATACCGAGTGCAAAAACCAAATCGTGTGCGTACATATGCACAAAATCAACTCAACTGTATGAAGCCCATAAAATCATAAACATGTGAAACCAAGGCACGAAAACGATATCAAATGCAACAACTGTGCGGAAATCGTAAATACTCAGTCGGTGCAACAAATATTATGAAACTCAATCATCAAAATCAATCATGCGAATAGATCGCCCAAAATACCGAAATCAAGTATGGCAGAATAGTCCCGCTCAAGCATATCCTCTAAGAACCTCTGGCCAACTGTCGTGGTCACTCATAGCATGTCTCGTCGACGATCCTGAATTCTAGCCTGCTGGTGTGCGTAACATGACCACTCCTGGGTCCAAGTCTTCTCGTAATTTATTCCAGAAAGGTTCTGTCGAGGTCTCTCCCAAATCTCGTCTCTGCCGAACTATCCGGAAGTCATCGTCCTTTACTATATCTGTTTCTAGCTCCGGAACGGCTGCATACTCATCGCGACTCCTTCTGGAAGGTATATCCAAGCATAATGCCTCGGCATGCATACCGCATCTCTGATGTCGGCGGAGTGGAACGTCATATCATCCAGATCTGGTACGAACCTCTTACTCCACTTTTCTCTAATGTCGACTGCTTCGGACTCATCTCGTCATGGCTGCATGGACTGAGCTCCCATGGCTATCCTCGTATCTGGAGTCTCCCAAGAAATGCATCTCACCACCTAGCATCTGAATGAAGTCGAACCATCCGATCGATTCGTCAAAACCTCATAATCCCCCAAGAGCTCAACATCTTGGGTACAGTTTAATAGTATCGAGTACGTACCACAGCATCGATGGTCCAGCTGTACAAGGGCAAACCCAAGCCTCACTAATGGCGCCGCGGAACTGCCGCAAACCCTAAGGTTCAAAGGCTTTCACACGGTCATTATGTCGAGTTAGGGTTTCATTCTTCTAGAGGGTCCATAGAATTGCCTGCATGCCTTTCTGAATACTTTAAACTTGGAATAATAGGTTTCTGACATTCGATGGTCTCTGTCGACTCTCAACGTCTCCGCGTGAAGTCGTCTCTAGCTGGAATCAATCTATCTGATGGCCTCGCATCGGGGTAGGCGAACGAACCACATGTCCTAGTCATTCATCCTTGGTGACTAGCGACCTTCTATCATCTCTTAGTACAACTCGTACCGCAATAGCTCCAACATCTGGAGCGATATCTCATCGTTCGCAGCAATAACCGGCTCACTCGTATGCATGCTGAACCGTGCCTCAATCATCATGAATACGCAATACATCAACGGTCATCAAAATCTGACTGGCCTCTATCAGTGGCTCAATCCTATGGTGCTGATCTGCACGTCCGAGTAATCTCATACAGCGATCCATCAAACACTCGTGGTGCGAAAACGCAATAAAAAGACACATCTCTGCAATCGTGTGTCGCCGGAATTACGCCCTGGTCAGTCCTCGTGCGTAACGAGCTCGTGCTGACCGCAACTCGAGTCGTAGCTCTCCCTGCCCGTAATCGTGGCAGCAAAACTATAACTGGTACCGATGAAGTTAGATCAGGAATGAATATAATACTGAGCAAAGAAATGTACATCCTAAGGCTTCTTAAGTGGAGTAGCGTATCGTATATATGCCGCGGAACATACGTACGACACGTCACTCTACTCAAGCTACCTACTCCATCAACCAAGGGTCATCCTACGCTCCGAACGTAAAACCTAACGTTCTGATACCAACTTTGTCACGACCCGAAAGTACAGAACATGACCGACACTTAAACTACGAAACGTCTCGAGGCGTACGTAATCTAAGTAAGCCGAAAACCCAGAAATCCAAACCAAGAAAAGTAGTAGAGAGAAGGAAAAACCATTTTTAAATCAAGTAGTTTGCAACATACGCCGAAATGTGCATTTTTAAAATCACAAGTCTTTTCTAAAAATTTCGGCAGAGTTTCCTTTGTAAAAACTGACCCCAAACGGGTACAAAACCTGATAAAGTATATATAATGAAAAATGCATCCCCAAGCGGGAGCTAGCTCTTCGTCAATCGACGGTCACAACCACGCAAGCAACATATTATACAACGCTGAAAGGCGAGGATCACAAAAGAAAAGGAAACTCAAAACAGCAAGAAATCCATAGAAGTACAACGCGCGACGCTAAGGTCAAAAGAATAAACAACACTGGTCTCTATCTGAAATAAATACATGTTTGGTTGATGGAACTTCTAGATACAACTGAATAATAATATACAAAGTATAATGATGGTCACGATGCAAGTGAACCCACCTACTAGCAAATCACCCGGAAAAGGAAGCAGTGCCAGCAAAGCCGTAAAGAAACCTGTAAGGAAAAACCTGCAAGAAACTGTAGCACAACGGGGGTGAGTTGCCAACTCGTGAGTAGAAAACATCTACGAATAGAAATCGCATCAACAACGCAATCCTAGGTCATACGATCATAATATATCCTCAAATATATAACCTGCAGCCTATAACAATGGCTAGGGTATATCTCTAAACAACTGCAATACCAAGTGCTCGCGTCAGTGCCTCAAGTAGCAATATATTATATAGATGAGGTATGAATGCATGAAAACAGAATACATGAAAATGAAGAAACTGCTTTCATAACTTAGTGAGATTTTTTGTATATTTAAAACGAGGTATCATAATGAAATCAGCATAAACAGTGTCTAGCATCGACACAAAACCTAAATCTCAATCGCAATATCTCAGGCTAGGTACCTCAAAATCTCAAAAATCTCAGTGTCTCAATCTCACAATCTAGGGCGCCGTCAATCCAGACCAGCCCCTAATATCTATCACAAGACCACGACGGTATCCTCCGGATATCCGACGCGTCGGGTAAAATCACCGGTCGGTAGTGCTCCACTGCCAGGCTCAACGCCATCATTTGCGACCTTCTCGCCCCGGGGTACCGCACCGGGTCCACAATGTACCCGAAACGGTTCATCCAACTCCTTGAATCGGGTCTCGAAATCCATCAGCAAACTCATGGTGGACGACTCATACATCATGGGAAAACCGCACTTTTCATTTAAAAAGAGAGAGAAAAGAAGTTTATAAATGTTTTTGCGGTTTTTCCCAAAATCCAGGAAATCTCATGAAAATCCGAATCCAAATCATCAATAGCATGTAAACAGTGAATATAGGCATAATAATCCATGAATGCAGCATAACAGTGAATAACAATATGCATGAAGTAGCAAATAATAACTGCAACGTCTAAACTGGCATATAAGGCAAGTATACTAATATCATGTCGAAACTACTAGCTAACAAGCTAAGTCAAGGAAATAGTATTCTCTAAAGTGTATGTGACATGGCAATTACCGATGATGATGTGTGTGAGCCGGCAAGTAAGTGTACGTGGAACATACACATCATCGGTAATGGTGCTGGTGTCCTAACAGCATGATATCAACAATGGGCTATGGAATCACAATATAAGTATGCGATGCGAAGCGAACATCAATAATGTGCGGGAGCTGAATACTAGACACAACGATAACTAATCTGCATTTAATATAAATATGAGTCATACAGTGGTGCCATTTGAAATAACACGAATCGTGGGGTTTTGAAAATAGGGGCTACGGTGTTTTTAAGAAAAGATACGTGTTTTGAAATATCCGTAGAATCCCTTGACCTGTCTTTTAAAATACCCACGATCCGTTAGTTTTGAAATAGGTAGGAATCTAATCTAGTCTAACAACTACACTAAACTATACGGCTGAACTAACATGCTGAATTAAAGGTAAGAAAACCGCCTAATCTCTGAGTCGATACACACACACACACACACACACACACACACACACACACACACATATATATATATATATATTAGTCGGTGACCCCGCCTCAATAATATCACATCCGATGCCATATCTATAATCAGACATTCCCAAGTCAAGAGTGCGGATCTATTATCAATATATAGCTCGTACGTAAATCCGTCGTACGGCATCCCAAATCTAGGTACGGGTCAATATCACATTCTTCACACTATTCATCTGGTATCCTCTTTATCAAAGATCATAATCCGGGGTACTGATCTACGTCTAGTACAATACTTATATCATCAATATAATCATCATAAAGAAGTATATATCACCCAATGCGACCCATTATAAATATCTAACATATCTTATCTCATATCACGATCGCATGTCAACCATTCTATGTATATCACTATTCACATGGTACCGTCGTCCAAAGATCCGCCATAACATCAGGACGTATCTCAAATACGAATCCTGCCATATCACCGATCTCACGGCCTCAATCAAATCTCATCGACTCATCTTAAATCCCAAGTACTATCCTCAAATCCGGTATATGAACACAGTCCCATACCCATGTGAATACATAAATATATATATTCCCACATACGCACATGCGAAAGAAAGGATGTATGCAAGTATGGGTGTGTGTGTACGTGTGGTGCAACCACTACTCTAGGGTTTCGCAACACTAAACCAATCCAAGAACACCCAAAATCCATCTTTATTATCAATAATCTCAAACAATATATAATTAATATATGTGTGTATACGTATTCTTATACATCACCACGAACTGCGGGGGTGCTATACGCCATCCACCCGACTTCTCCCCGTAGATATAAATCTACTCACCTTGCTTCCTGTGTGCCGATGCCGATGTCGCCATCTTTATCTTCAACGCTTCAACGTCACGTTGGGTACCTATAAGGATATCACAAATGCTAAAGTACATGAAAATCATATCGGAAACCAAAACGGCACACGCTACGCCCATAGGTAAAAACCTATAGTCTCGCATGCAAACACGACCAATAACCCTTTGCCGTTGACGTTCAAACACCACCCGACAGAAACGAATCACCAAATACCAAAATCCACGCTATAACAAGTTGTAAACCAGGTGCCAACATAAGAAAACTACCCCAGATTCTACCCTAAGTGGAATCAGTCAAAGTTGCATATGCCAAGGGTCTAGTTTATAGGGTATAAAGCTACAGAACAAGAACGAACCCCAGAACCCATGCTCTGGATGCAAATTGCAGCCAGAAGGGATTAATTGGTGGCCTGGAAGAAGGGGTAGGGGCTAGGGCTTTGGGTGGTGGTTCCTAGTTGCCTGCACATCTCATTGTCAAACCAAAATTATTTTCAGGTGGCTCGGGTGATAGCAGATTTCCAAAAACACTCGCAGAATTACAGTTTTTTTCCCGATATCATTTCTCTAAATCCATATTCCGGGTTATAATCTCTGGTTTGGGTCTCCAATCAATCACCACAGGGGTTGTAGTCTCTAATTACACCTCAATTCACCTTTGATTTCAGATCAAATCCTAAACCCTAACTTGAAATTTCCAAAGTCCTCAAAACCACACCATATCGACATGACACAAGTATAGATGCACAAGAAATCGAAATACTACTCTAAGGGTGTAGAAATTATCTCCTTTGGCAACCCAAGAATTTTCTTGAGTTGCTCAAAGTCCTCAAGATCCTCTCTTTCTAGGTCCAATGTGTAGCTAGTGAGCTTGGGAACAATTTTTGTGAAATGGGAATAGGGTTTTAGGGTTGGATCCATGGTGGATTTGGGCTTGAAGATGAAGGAGGGAAAGGGGAAGAGGCAGCAGCAGCAGCTCATGAGGGAGAGGGTGAGAGAGAATGAGAAGAAGAAATGATGGGGATGGTTCAAAATAAAAGGGTTGACCTACATCTTTCTCTCTTTTCATCATACCTTACCTTTTTCTTTTCTTTTATTTTCTTTTATTTCCTTCTCCTCATAATAGTAAACCCTAAGCAACCATGCACCCAAAACATGTAAAAAAATGTAGCAGGTGTGGAAAAAATGATATGTGCATGCTTTGCACCAAAAATGCTAAAAAAATCCGATTAGCGATTTTTAATCGCGATTAGCACTAATTAGCATATAATTAATCATAAAAACTTAAAAATGGCAAAATTCTATAAAATACCCTATTTTAGAATTTTCCATAATTTTTCCAAAATTTTCCCCATTTATCGGTATTTAATCATACCGAAATAATAAAATATTCATTAAAAATTAATATTAAATTATAAAAATTCCCAAAAATAATATTTTATTTTTTTGAAATGTTACACATCTGTACTGTCTTAATAAAATCATTTCTTATGAGGACATTCGCGCACAAGGCCGTTGTCAAAATCAGGAGTTTTCAAACGCCCAATGCGCTGAATTTATGAATCGTTTCAATGCACACAACGGTCGACTACTTCCTCATCGCTCCGCTCTCTTGAAGATTACAGTGAGAGCAATTTAAGGAGCACTTCCTAGATTTTCTGAAGCCACGCCGCTTAATGCACTGGTTGACGCTGAAGATAAGGTGCACTCAGTGTATCTGACGGTCTTAATCTCGAAGAAGCGGCGAGATAATCTCATTGATATCTTGCATCAAAATTTCCAACGGACGACGAAAATCGCTGCTTATCAGAGAGTGTAGGATATCAGCGAAGATCCTGACACTTGTGATTATGAAAGGATGCATACAAGAATGGTCAGAAAGGCCAGAAACACTTTGGACGGCCTCACTTTTAAATTTCTTAATCCGTTTCCCGGATTCAATGTTTTGCCATTGTAAACGTTTTAATGATACTTTTATTTACTATTTTCATCAATGTAAGACTTTCTGAGGTATGCATAACAAATTTTTCCTTTCCATGCGTTTATTTTGTCCTTTTTGCACATTCATGAATGGGTACGCGTCGGACGCTCAATTGGATTTAAATCAAATGTTCTCCTTATCACCTTGCATAATATGTGATTGACGTCCGTGAGTTATACCTTTTTGTTTTGACTTGGCGCAAGCAGTTTACGCACTCTTGAGCAGCACCTCGATTTCGACGACATGTAATTTGGCAAGTGTGGCTTGTAGATAGTAGATAGCAGTCCATCTTAAGCTCTTTGTAGAGTAGCGATGGCTTAGGAAACAGGTTCATGTCTGCTGCCTAAGACTTTTCAACTTTATGAGCGTTGAGGGTCTCATAAAGACTTTTCTCCCTACGAGTCGAGAGGATGCCGTAGGTGTATTTTCTCCTTAGGAATCGCGATGATTCCTAAGTATGCTTCTCTTGAGAGTCGTAGGGATCTCGCAAGAGAATTTTCTCCCTTACAAGTCGAGAGGACTCGTAAGTGGTTGATGAGTTAACTGGTTCCCGAGTTGAAGCATTGCTTTACGACAGGGAGATCAGGGGTTGACATGTATCCGTGTCGAAGCATTGCTTGAAGACAAGGAGGTCAGGAGTTGACATGTATCCGTGTCGAAGCGTTGCTTTACGACAAGGAGGTCAGGAGTTGACATGTATCCGAGTCGAAACACTGCTTTACGACAAGGAGGTCAAGAGTTGACATGTATCCGTGTCGAAGCATTGCTTTATGACAAGGAGGTCAGGAGTTGATATGTATCCATGTTAAAGCGTTGCTTTACGACAGGGAGGTCAGGAGTTGACATGTATCCATGTCGAAGCGTTGCTTTACGACAAGGAGGTCAGGAGTTGACATGTATCTGTGTCGAAGCGTTACTTGACGACATGGAGGTCAGGGGTTGACATGTATCCGTGTCGAAGCGTTTCTTGACGACAGGGAGGTCAGGAGTTGACATGTATCCGTGTTGAAGCGTTGCTTTACAACAGGGAGTTCAGAGGTTGACATGTATCCGTGTCGAAGCGTTGCTTGATGACAAGGAGGTCAGGGGTTGACATGTATCCGTGTCGAAGCGTTGCTTGACGACAAGGAGGTCAGGGGTTGACATGTATCCGTATCGAAGCGTTGCTTGACGACAGGGAGGTCAGGAGTTGACATGTATCCGTGTTGAAGCGTTGCTTGACGATAGGGAGGTCAAGGGTTGACATGTATCCATATCGAAGCGTTGCTTGACGACAAGGAGGTCAGGGGTTAACATTCTCCGTTTTCTACGGTGTCGGGATCGACTTTCCCTATTTTCTACGGTGTTAGGGTTGACTCTAGGTTGTCTGTGAACCGCAGAGTCTTGGAACTGGGGGTTTTGCCGTGGCTCCAATTGATAGTGTCGCGTCCGTGTCCTGCTGGCAATAGGAGGAACGTCTTTGCTGGTTTTCTGGGATGCATATATTGCCGCTGAGACCTGATTCTCCCTTTGATAGAATTTGTTGGGACATGTGGTTCCCTTATCGTTTATGCCCATGGATTGTATACAGGGGTCAGTATGGACTTACCTGCAGGGCAAAAAGTTTCATTTCATTTTTTTTTATTTTTTCCCGCGATGCTCTATCATTTCAGCTTTTTATATCACGAAAGTCGCGATTGTCCAATCATTTCGGCTATTTTACGCGGTTCCCAATCATTTCGGCTGTTTTTTTTCTTTTTACTCGCTATTTTTTATTGCGAGTTGCCCAATCATTTCGGCTATTTTTGTATGCATATATTTTACTCGCTAATTTCTATTGCGAGTTGCCCAAACATTTCGGCTATTTCATATGCATTTTTTTCCGAGTATGGAACTCATGGTCTGATACCAATCTTGCATCAGTATCACTGCAACTGGAATGTTGCCAGGAGCGAATCATCATTTGCCATGAAAGGACTTGGAATTTGATACCGATTTAGGCATCAGCATCGCTACAACTGGGATATTGCCAGGAGCTAATCATCATCTGCCTTTGTCGGTTTGAGCAAAGGTAGCTTAGCAAACAGGGTTAAGATCCTGTCGACTAAGGCTTTTGACTTCATGAGCCATAAGGGTCTCATAAAGGTGTTTCTCCCTACGAGTCATAAGGATCTCATAGGTGTCTTCTCTCCTTAGGAATCGTAAGGATTCCTAAATGTATGTTCTCTTGTAAGTCGTAAGGATCTCGCAAGAGTGTTTTCTCCTTGTAAATCGAGAGGACCTATAAGTGTTTGTTCATCAAATGAGGGCATTCCTCGTCGTTGGTGAGACTCGGCAAGGAAATGATTATTTGTGCTCGTGGATTGTATACAAGGGTCAGTATTGAACTACTTGTAGGGCAATCTGGGAAAGGTGATGGCTTAAGAACGGTTCAGATCCCTATAGCTTAAGGCTTTTGAATCTTATGAGCCGTGAGGGTCTCATAAGAGGGTTCTCCTTACGAGTCGTGAGGATCTCGTAAGTGTAATTTCTCCTTAGGAATCATGGGGATCCCTAAGTGTGTTGCTCCTTTGTGAGTCGTAAGGATCTCACGCAGGTAGTTTTCTTCTTACAAGGTCGAGAGGACCTTGCAAGTGTCTTTTAACGAGATCGCGCCTTTTCGGGTTTTCACAAACTCACCGGTAGCCCTGCTGTTTTTACTCACGGAGCCCATTCGGGTTTTCATCCGTGCCCATTTTGCTTATGGACGTACCCTTTTTTTTTTACGAGTCTGCGCCCTTTTAGGTTTTCACAAACTCGCCGGTAATCCTGCTGTTTTTACTCACGGAGCCCTTTTGGGTTTTCATCCATACCCATTTCGCTTATGGACGTACCATTTTTTTTACGCGTCAGCCCAATGATGCTGCAGGTTTGTAGTAGTTTAAAGACGTTTTGATCAATAGGTAGTTTTAGGACATTTCGGCCCTTAGCTAATTTTAGGACGTTACGGTCCATTGTTTGTTTAGGGACGTTTCGGTCCGCTATTAGTTTAGGGAAGTTTCGGTCCATCGCACGTTTTCGAGGCAAGGTTTCGCCGGATACTATTTATAGAGTTTGGGCTTGGGAAGATAGCGAGCAGATATAGGCGTCGTCATCTATCGTTGACCTAGGCCGTGACTCGTCAGGCGTAGTATTTTTTCAAGAACCGGCCGTTTATTGGCCTGAAGGGTCTTTCGCCATGCATATTCATGAGCAAGTAATCCCCACCTTGGTAGACCTTGTCTATGATGTACGATCCCTCATAATTCGGCTTTAACTTCCCCCATTTGGCACGATTGGGGATCATAGGTCTCTTGACTACTAGCATGAGTTTGCCTTGGCGGAATGTCCTCGGTCTAGTCAATCTTTCGTATGAGCGCGTCATCTTTGCTTTGTAAGCCTCCAAGTTTTGTGATTGGTACGAAAAAGTGTGTTTGTAGTAGTTAACCGCAATCAATAACGGTGTCGTACGTAGCTAGACCGAGATGAGTACGGGTCGTCCTCTAGGAAACGTGGAACTTTTTATTTTAACTTTAGATGTGTTGAGAAAGAGAGGAGGGATAAAGAATTTTTTATAGAATGGTTTCTAGATCTACGTTAAACAAGAATGTAAAATATAGATCTAGATTATTTCAAGGATGTAGTTAATATAATAAGGGGGCTTGTAGGGTTCGTTAGGATTTAGTAGTTATGGATGATTAATTAAAAGTTACCCTTTTATCCATTAATAGATTTAGAACTAGAACGACGGTGATGCGTGTAGATTAGGGTTTCTGGAGGGAAAAAGAATCCCACTCTTAACCCTTATCTCGACACGGAACTCCGTTCATATCTAGCCTTTACCAAAATAATCATTAATCTAATCTCTAATCGCGGTCGGAACTAGTAAAGAATTGCTAGCGCGCCCGATTAGGATGTTAATGATTCTTTTGATAAAGTTCCTAAACTTTATAGGACTTAAAAAGGGTTTAGTTATTTTCATCGTCCATTAGCCTACCCTAATCCTACGAACCCTAACAAGCGGAGAATTACTCGCGCATGTTGGGAGAAGAAGATGAAAAGACAGAGAGGGAAAACATAATGTAAAATGCAAAAACTATTAGAAAGAACTACCTTTATTAATCAACTGAACAATCTATACTTTTATTCCATAGAAAATGATTACAAACTAGTTGCTTCTCGATCTTTCGTAAGGAGGTAGTCGAACAGTCGATGATCAGCCTGGATGCGTGAGCGTCGGGAGCTTCGTGATCTCTTCGGCTTGATAGCTTTTCCAAGAGGCTCTCGGTGCCTTTTTATAGTGTAAAGCCAGAATCTTTTAGTTGGAAACTTGGTAAAATTTAGCAGAGAATCATGCCCCAAAATCTTGCCTCCTAATTCCCTATAAGTGCGGCGGATCCGCGGCCAAAGGGGGGGTATGGCCGCGGATCCACGGCCAATGGTGAGGATCTCTTCATCGTTTTTCTTGGTCTCTCTGATTGTGACATTTGGCAATCCTAGGCATCTTTAGAATTCAGAAATCTTCTCTCGGTTGCTTCCAGACTTGGTCTCCAAGTTTTGCTTCTTAATTTGACAAGTTTTCTTCAACAAATTGATTTGTTTGATAAATTCTGCATAACAACTTGGAAAATTCTGCACAATAATCTCAAATAATATTTAGTAGGCTTATTTCTACTAGGATTTGGTCAATAGATTTATTTGCATACATTTTCCTACCAAATACTAATTAAAATATATTAACACATGGAAAATGGTGTCTTTACACATAAACCCTCATATGTATAATATATCATAATAAAGTCCTTTTTTAATATGAAAATGGTAGGAAAAATGTAATACAAATGTGCAGTTGTATCAACTGAACAAATACCCCCAAATTTATCTTTGATCGTCCCGAGCAAACTAGTTTATTTAAGAGGAGAAAAAGAAAGGAGAAAACTAAGCACACTTTCGTAGGCAACACGATTGCACTGAGCACGTGCAACAAGCCATTAAACCTCTAGGTGTCCCTAGTAGGAGGAGTGTTGTCTCCTGAGGGTTTTCAGTGGATTACACCCACAAAATCCTATAGCAAAATAGAGATGGTGAAATTTACATATAAAGATAAGAACCATAAAAGAAAGACTTTGAAAATAAGAGTTTCCAACTATACTAGCTTTTCAGTTATCATGATCCCTATCTTAATAGTCATGAAAAAATGTTAGAAATCACATCATCCCTCAATAAAACATCGTCTTTATTCTTCATTCCTACCTTTCATCCAAACATTGATCATATAACCCCACGTGTGTGTAAAGAACATCCCTACACTCGGAGAATTCAATTCAAGCTATCATACTCTTGTCCATCTACCTTAGTACTTTTTATCTTGATGAATATTTAGATTTGCTCACATATTTTCATGCGACCGTTAATACTTCTTGAGGTACTAACCAACCGATTACTCATGTGCTTGCTGATTAGGTGATAATATTTTCCTCGTCTTGCACCACCTAAGGCTTAGCAGTGACTCCCAGACCAGTTGGCCTTAGGGCACTAGGTGCAAATAGTAGGGTATCAACATTCAAATGTTTGGCTTACAGAATAGAAACTATTTTTCAGACTTATTTTTATCCTCAGATTAGTGACTTCCTTCATTTTACTAACCCTTGGGACAACGGCTCATAACTACTTATTACTGGTTCGTGTAAGAAAACTTCTAATTTTCTTGGTTTTCTTAAACTATTCCAATCTTTTGGATGTTATTTTTCACTTTCTACTCTTTTGTTATAAAAAAAACTTAATGCCCGTTGTCAAAGATAATTCAGTGAATACAAACCTCCCCCCCAAACCTGTTTTCAGCAGTGTCCTCACTGATGTAGCCTTTTGAGAACATGGACCTGTATACTAAGGGAGAGATACAAGGGGTAAAATAATAGTGAAATGAAAAATTCCCCCAAACTTATTCTTTGACACGCACAGATATTCAATCAAATCATTTTTTTACTCACCTCCATTCTTAAAATGTGAAAAAGTTATCAAAACATGGAGGTGAGGCGGAGGAATTTTAGTTTTGATAAAGCGGCTCCTGTAAAAACAGGAGCTCCTCCGCGGGGTCAGCAGAAAAATACGGTTTTAATCTATGCCCATTCACTTTAAAAATCGAACTGTTTTTCAAATTTTCGATCTCAACTGCCCCGTGCGGGTGTACATACCGCACCACAAAAGGTTCTTTCCAACGAGATTTAAGCTTACCCGGATGTAGATAGAGACAGGAATCGTAAAGAAGGACTTGTTGCCCCGATGTGAAGGTTTTTCTAGAAAGTTTTTTATCGTGGAACACTTTAGTCCTGTTCTTTACTATCACCGCATTATCGTAAGCTTCATCGCGGAGTTCGCTTAGCTCATTCAATTGCAGCTTCCGATAGCTGCCTGCATGATCAAGATCAAAATTAAGCTCTTTAATAGCCCACATTGCCTTATGTTCAATCTCGACAGGGAGGTAGCATGCCTTCCCAAACACAAGACGGTATGGAGACATACCAAGATCGGTCTTATAAGCGGTGCGGAATGCCCAAAGAGCATCCGTCAATTTGGTTGACCAATCTTTACGGTTTTTCGAAACCGTCTTCTCCAATATCTGTTTGATCTGCCTATTTGAGATCTCAGCCTGCCCGCTTGTTTGGGGGTGATAGGGCGTAGAAAGCTTATGAGTGATTGAATATTTCCGCATCAAGGCCTCGAAAGACCTATTGCAGAAATGTGTCCTGTTGTCGCTAATGATAGCGCGAGGGTGTCCGAATCGCGAAAAGATATTTTCTTTAAGGAACTTAATGACAACTTTGTTGTCATTAGTGCGACACGGTTCAGCTTCCACCCACTTCGAGACATAATCAACCGCTAACACGATATATAGATTCCCAAAGGAGTTGGGAAAAGGGCCCATAAAATCAATACCCCAAACATCAAATATTTCCACAACCAAAATAGGTTGGAGCGGCATCTTATTCCTTCGTGAAATCCGACCCAAATGCTGACATCGCGGACAAGTTTTGCAATGTTCAAATGCATCTTTAAATAATGTTGGCCAATAAAAGCCACATTGCAAAACTTTCTCCGCCGTTTTTCGAGGTCCAAAGTGACCGCCGCATGCCTGATCATGACAAAATGATAACACGCCCTTGAATTCATCGTTAGGGACACACCTGCGAATGATTTGATCGGAACAATACTTGAATAGATATGGTTCATCCCAGTAAAAATATTTTACTTGGGATAAAAATCGAAGTTTGTCTTGTTTCGACCAATCGCTAGGTATAAGTCCCGTCGCAAGATAGTTCACGATATCCACGAACCAAGGTTCGTAGGATACATTCAAGAGCTGTTCGTCGGGAAATGAGTCATTTATCGGCACGGTCACAGTTGGCGAAGAAGTGATGCGTGAAAGATGGTCGGCTACAACGTTTTCACATCCACTCTTGTCTTTGATGACAAGATCAAATTCTTATAACAATAGGATCCAACGTATTAGCCTGGCCTTCGCATCCTTCTTCGATAAAAGATGTCATAGGGCGGAATGATCTGTGTAAACCACAATAGGCGAGCCAATCAAGTAGGGCCTGAATTTCTCTAATGCAAATACAACTGCCAAGAGTTCTTTCTCGGTAGTTGTGTAATTTATTTGTGCATCATTCAAGGTCCTACTTGCATAGTAAATTACATGTGGCATCTTATCAATGTGCTGTCCTAAGACCGCACCAATAGCAAAATCTGATGCATCACACATAAGCTCGAACGGGTGGTTCCAATCCGGAGATGATAAAATGGGGGCTGTAGTGAGTGATTCTTTAAGTGATTCAAAAGCAGCCTCACAATCCGAATCGAAGTGAAAAGTAGTGTCCTTGGCCAATAGAAGGGTTAAGGGTCTAGCAATTTTGCTAAAGTCCTTAATAAATCTCCTATAAAATCCTGCATGACCAAGGAAGGATCGTATATCTTTGACGCAATTGGGACGAGGGAGGTTTTGAATGACATCTATTTTAGCTCTGTCAACCTCAATGCCTTTATGTGAAATTATATGTCCAAGTACAATACCTTCTTGGACCATAAAATGGCATTTTTCTCAATTCAAAGTCAAGTTCTTATCCTTACAGCGGGTAAGAACAGCGTCAAGATTACGAAGGCAGTCCTCAAAGGAGTCCCCAAAAATGGAGAAATCGTCCATAAAAATTTCCAGAAAATTTTCCACCATATCTGAAAATATCCCCATCATGCACCGCTGAAATGTAGCGGGAGCGTTGCATAACCCAAAGGGCATGCGTCTATAAGCAAAAGTTCCGAAAGGACAAGTAAAAGTGGTTTTATCTTGATCCTTTTCGGCGATGGGGACCTGGTTATAACCAGAGTATCCGTCCAAGAAACAGTAGTATTCGTGTCCCGCTAATCGTTCTAACATCTGGTCAATAAAAGGTAGAGGGAAGTGATATTTCCTTGTCGCGGCATTGAGTTTCCTGTAATCGATACATATGCGCCACCCAGTTTGGGTGCGTGTTTGGATTAACTCATTAGCCTCGTTAGTGATGACCGTGATGCCAGACTTTTTAGGGACCACATGAATTGGACTTACCCATTGACTATCAGATATGGGGTAAATTATTCCACTATCAAGACACTTGACGATTTCTTTCTTTACCGCCTCCTTCATAATGGGATTTAACCGTCTTTGTGGGTCTCGGGTTGGTTTGGCTTCATCCATCAGATGTATGTAATGTTCAACAATTAAGGGACTAATACCTTTGATGTCAGCCATTGTCCAACCAAATGCTTCCCGATTCGATCTCAACACTGCCAAAAGTGCATTCTCTTGCTCTAAGGCTAGAGAAGCGGAAATAATCACTGGCAAAGTCTCATTCTCTCCTAAATATGCATATTGAAGATGAGAAGGTAGCGGTTTGAGATCAAGAATTGGCGGAGAGACTATAGAAGGTGGGGTAAGCGAATGATATTCGGACTCCCGAAGAGGTTCAAAACTTACATAAGATATTGACTCGGAAAGTGCTGCTGACTTTTGCAACGAGTCAACGGGTTCAATCTCAAGGTCGGACTCATTGAACATATCCTCACTGTAAAGTGGTGCAAGATCAAATGATGTCTCATTAGTGTTGTCGAGAACATCAAAGCAAAGCTCATCCATGCAGCTTTCGGAAGCTATCTCGTGGATGGAACAAACATCCAGTAATTGAGCAGAAGGTTCTGATGGCTGACTTCCTAGCTTGTAAATATTAAGCTCAATTGTCATTTTCCCGAAGGATAAGTTCATAGAACCGTTACGACAATTAATTACAGCGTTAGAAGTTGCTAGGAAGGGTCGACCAAGTATCACCGGGATTTAATTGCGTGGGTTTGCCACAGGTTGTGTATCCAAAACAATAAAGTCCACGGGAAATATGAATTCCCCGACTTTAATTAACACATCCTCTAGTTCGCCCTGAGGTTTGGTGATAGATCGGTCTGCCATTTGGAGAGTACAATGGGCGGGTTTTAACTCTCCAATTCCTAACTGCTCGTATACTCAATAAGGAAGCAAGTTGACGTTAGCGCCTAGATCGAGTAAAGCACGATTTATATTTTTACCCCCAATAGAAATAGAGATTGTAGGACAGCCGGGGTCCTTACGTTTCTTTGGTATTTGTTGGGTAAAGGCTGTGCTAACATTACTCGTCATGAAAACCTTTTTAGGCACTTGAGTTTTTCTCTTCCTAGTGCACAAGTCTTTAAGGATTCTTGCATAAGATGGGACTTGTTGAATAGCATCTAGGAGAGGAATATTCACACTAACTTGCTTAAACATTTCCACAATCTTCTCCATTTGCGGGTTAGGTCGGTTGGCCCTTAATCGGTTTGGAAATGGAGCTCGATCAATAAGTTTTGGGTCCAACGTTTGTGGAGAAGACTGTGGCGACGGATTCGATCCCAAAATTGGAGTGGGCATCGACTTAGATAGATTTGGCGAAATGTTTGAGCCTTGGGGAAAACGAAGAATAGACTCGGATGAAGGTGGAAGACTAGACGAGTTAGGGGAAGAAGAAGAAGAAGAAGGGGTATCAAATGTGTCACTATCATCAAATTGCTCACCCACTCGGTTGTTCAGCACTCTCCCCGATCTCAACGTATTGACGGCATTCACATTATGACTTTGTGAATGGCCAGGATTCGGTAGGGGTTGAGATGGGAGTTTCCCTTTCTCTCTCGTACTCATTGCGGCGTTTAATTGTGCGATTTAGTTTTCTATTGATTTGATACTCTCACCATGGGAGGAGGAGTTTTTCGTTAGGGCATCAATAGAAGACCTCATCTCAGCCAAATTTTGCATGGATTGTTTCATGAACATATCCAAAGTTTGTGCAAGTGAGTTGTCAATACCGGCCACTTGTGGTGTAGAAATGTTGGCCGGATTTTGGAAATTCTGTGACTGAAAGGGGGGCTGATTCTGTGGTTGTGGTTGCTGTGGAGGAGGTCTTTGATAATTGCTTTGTTGGTTTTGATTCCAAGCAAAGTTAGGATGATTCCTCCATCCTTGATTGTTCGTGGAAGAATAAGGGTCGTTTCTAGGTCGCTGCTGAAAAGCAGCATTAGCTTGAAACGATGTATTCATAGGACATTCTTCCGTTAAGTGTGAAGGATCCGAACAGCAACCACAGACAGTCTTAGGAAGCGTGACCTGATTTAGGGAGACTGATGAAAGTTTTTTCTCAATAGAATCGAGTTTCTTCTGCATCGCTGCCATTTCGGCTTTTACTGCGATGGAAACGTCGAGCTGGTGAATACCTCTCTTAGTTGTAGGTGGTCTTACGCTTTCCCACTGCAACGTGTGTTCAGCGAGATCTTCCAGATATTTCCATGCTTCACCATCATCTTTAGGCATGAAATTGCATTGACACATTGTTTCAAGCATCTGCTTTTTCGCTGGATTAATGCCCTCATATATAATCCGACATAAATCCCATCTTTGTATTCCGTGATGGAGGCATTGGACAAGCAGATCTTTGAAACTTTCAAAGCACTTCCAAAATGGTTCATTGGGAAGCTGGGTGAACTGGTTGATCTCGCTTCTAATGTGGGCAGTCTTATGGTTTGGGTAAAACTTCTTAAGAAATGCTATGACAAATTCATCCCAATTAGTGATAGAGTGTGCGGCAGTATTATAAAGCCATTTTTCTGCCAAGTCGCACAGTGTGAATGGGAGAAGACGTAAGTGCATAGCATCTAAAGTCAATTGTGAAGTACCCATCATTGCGCATACGTTTTCGAATTTGGTGATGAAAACGTACGCGTCTTCCGACTCAAGCCCGTGAAATTTGGGCAGCAGATTGATGTAGTGGGGTTTAATTTCAAAATTATCCCCGTTAGGTGGTGGAAGAGATAGACAAGTAGGAAGGGGACCACGAATAGGATAGCATCACTCTTGGAGAGAGATGCGCGGTGGATTCTGCGCACCTACGGGCGGTGGCAGCGTGGTGTTATATTCTGATGGAGTGCCGTCCATCTCGGTTGTGGTGTGTGGTGGGGGAAAAGAAGATGAAGAAGTACAGACTTCGGCGTCGATAGCAGGAACGCGGACAAGACGGGCACTAGGATCCCATGTCAAGCCGAGCATGTACTAAACGGGTTTAGTGCAAGTGGCAGCGTGTGTGTGATTTAAAATTGGCTTGTTTTGAAAGAGTGGGACTCAAGACAAATCACCCCTAAGATGCACAAGCAACCCTAGAACTAAGGTCACCAAGGTCCAGTCTCTAGACCGCTCCTAGACTTCCAAAGGACGAGCCGCAGGATCAATCCTCTACCGCCTCCGTACTACCCTTGTAGCTAGGTAAGTGCCAGGTAAGTGGGAAGGAACCACGTCGTGGGCCTAATTAAAAACCACTAGCCTTTGTCACACTTTCCTAGGCACTACAAAAATAATGCGGATAAACGATAGATTACCCACGACCTTCCTCTGTCCTTATTGAGCACGACAGTCCTTAGAGTCTGGTCTAGATATTTTTTAAATTAATGAAGGGTTGATCTATATGCTCGGTTTGTGATTTGTGGGGATTACGAAGGGTGATGAAATCCCCACCTAATCTTGATTTAGTCTTTGCCCCTTAAAGTCCGTATTAAATATGCAAAACAAAACTAATCACAAAACTTTTGCAAAAAGATTTTTTGAGCGGCGCAATTTTGCAAAGAATCCTGCAGAAAATAGATTTTATTGGATTTGAGGAGAGAGAGAAGGAGTTGAGAAAGATACCAGAGAAGATTGATTCCCTAATTCCTCCAAATTGCCGCGATTCCGCCGCAGAATCGGTGCTTTTGCCGCGGTTCCGCCGCGTGGCAGAAGGAATAGTTGATGAAATTTTTTGTATAGCCTTCTGTGCTCCTCTGGATCTCTAAAATATCTCTGTTTCCTGTTCTCCTTAATTCTGTGACTCCAGATCTCCTTGCAAAAATTCATGCACAAATCGTTAAATATGCAATTTGCAGTTTTGTTTTAATAATGATATGGCTCGTCTAAGAATTCAACACAAATAGTAAAAATAAAAAATTATGCATGTATCCCCGGCAACGGCGCCATTTGATTGGTACGAAAAAGTGTGTTTGTAGTAGTTAACCGCAATCAATAACGGTGTCGCACGTAGCTAGACCGAGATGAGTACGGGTCGTCCTCTGGGAAACGTGGAACTTTTTATTTTTACTTTAGATGTGTTGAGAAAGAGAGGAGGGATAAAGAATTTTTTATAGAATGGTTTCTAGATCTACGTTAAACAAGAATGTAAAATATAGATCTAGATTATTTCAAGGATGTAGTTAATATAATAAGGGGGCTTGCACGGTTCGTTAGGATTTAGTAGTTATGGACGATTAATTAAAATTTACCCTTTTTATCCATTAATAGATTTAGAACTAGAACGACGGTGATGCGTGTAGATTAGGGTTTCTGGAGGGAAAAGGAATCCCACTCTTAACCCTTATCTCGACACGGAACTCCGTTCATATCTAGCCTTTACCAAAATAATCATTAATCTAATCTATAATCGCGGTCGGAACTAGCAAAGAATTGCTAGCGCGCCCGATTAGGATGTTAGTGATTCTTTTGATAAAGTTCCTAAACTTTATAGGACTTAAAAAGGGTTTAGTTATTTTCATCGTCCATTAGCCTACCGTAATCCTACGAACCCTAACAAGCGGAGAATTACTCGCGCATGTTGGGAGAAGAAGATGAAAAGACAGAGAAGGAAAACATAATGTAACATGCAAAAACAATTAGAAAGAACTACCTTTATTAATCAACTGAACAATCAACACTTTTATTCCGTAGAAAATGATTACAAACTAGTTGCTTCTCGATCTTTCCTAAGGAGGTAGTCGAACAGTCGATGATCAGCCTAGATGCGTGAGCGTCGGGAGCTTCGTGATCTCTTCGGCTTGATAGCTTTTCCAAGAGGCTCTCGGTGCCTTTTTATAGTGCAAAGCCAGAATCTTTTAGTTGGAAACTTGGTAAAATTTAGCAGAGAATCATGCCCCAAAATCTTGCCTCCTAATTCCCTATAAGTGCGGCGGATCCGCGGCCAAAGGGGGGGTATGGCCGCGGATCCGCGGCCAATGGTGAGGATCTCTTCATCGTTTTTCTTGGTCTCTCTGATTGTGACATTTGGCAATCCTAGGCATCTTTAGATTTTAGAAATCTTCTCTCGGTTGCTTCCAGACTTGGTCTCCAAGTTTTGCTTCTTAATTTGGCAAGTTTTCTTCAACAAATTGATTTGTTTGATAAATTCTGCATAACAACTTGGAAAATTCTACACAATAATCTCAAATAATATTTAGTAGGCTTATTTCTACTAGGATTTGGTCAATAGATTTATTTGCATACATTTTCCTACCAAATACTTATTAAAATATATTAACACATGGAAAATGGTGTCTTTACACATAAACCCTCATATGTACAATATATCATAATAAAGTCCTTTTTTAATATGAAAATGGTAGAAAAAATGTAATACAAATGTGCAGTTGTATCAACTGATCATTTTGCTGCACCATGAGCCAAGTTTCATCGAGGGCATCAAGCTCCTCAAGCCGGAGATGAGCATTCTCTTTGTCTGTCAGCTCATAATGAACCACCACCCATAGAGAGGGTAGCTCTATCTCTAAGCGGAGTACTACTTCAATACCGAATACCAATGCATACATGCATACGGCGTTTTATTCTTGGCCGTTTTGAACGTGGTCCGATAAGCCCAAAGAGCTTCATACAGTCTCTCGTGCCAGTCCTTTTTATTTCGGGACACCGTCTTCTTTATGATCTTCGTCAAGGTCTTGTTGAAAGCCTCAGCTAGACTATTATCTCGGGGATTATAGATCGAAGAGTATCTCCAGTCTATATTATACTACTGTGCGAAGCAGCTAGTTTTGTGACTTCTGTAGGCTGGTCCGTTATCGAAGATAATCCGTCGCGGAGTGCCGAACCGATAGATGACGTGTGTCTTGAAGAAATGGAGGATATTTTCCGTTTTTACTTCTCTTAGAGGTACTGCTTCTGCCCACTTAGAGAAGTAATCGGTTGTCGCCAATATGAACCGATGTCCTCTGAACGATGCTGGTTCTATGGGCCCAATTATGTCTGTTCCCCACATTTCGAATGGCCAGCTAGCCACTGTTGGGTGTAGCGGGTTTGGATGATGGTGAATGAAGTCTCCATGAATCTAGCATGAATGGCATTGCTTCGCATATTCAAGGCAGTTCTGAATCATCGTGGGCCAATAGTAGCCTATTCTTTTGATTTTCAGCTTCATCTTTGGCCCGGCTTAATGAGAACCGCAAAGTCCGTCGTGAGTTTCTTGGACGACTCTCCTTGCTTCTTCTGGTCCCAGGCATCTTAGCCACAGGGAGTCAAACGATCTCTTATACAGAGTATCATTGACAAAGGCAAAAGACAGAGCTTGTTTCATGAGCTGATGTCTCGAGGGTGCATCTTCAGGTGTTCGACGGGATTTGAAGTAGTCTATAAAGACTTCTCTCTAATCCTTGGCCTTTTCCTGGTATTTTATTTGTAGGGCCGCTTGCTTGGTCGCTCCCTTTTCTTCAGACGACTTTGGAGATATTTCCGCTGGTGTGAGAACCCAACGGCTTTGCACAACGATCCTTACGTCATCGAGATTTTTGTCAGCCAGTTCTTTAGCGAGTTTGGCTAACGCATCTGCTTTGCTATTTTCCGTACGTGGTATGCTTTCCAGAACGTAGGAAGGAATTTGAGTCAGCAATTATTGTACTCTCTCGCCGTACTTTACCAACTCAGGCTTGCACGTTTGATAGTCACTGCTTACTTGACTAACGACCAGCTGGGAGTCTCCGTATATAAGGAGGTCTTTTATTCCCATGTCGACAGCAATCTCTAGACCTGCTATCAAACCTTCATATTCGGCTTCATTTTTTGTCTTCGGCTCTGTTAAGGAAAAGGAAAAGCGCATTATCCCTCCTTGTGGAGTCACGAAGATAAGGCCTACCCCCGATTTGACTATAGGGGTGTTGTGCTTTTGCTTCTTCATGGAAGATGCTCCATCGAAGTAAAGTTCCCATCGGGTGTCACTCTCTCCTTCCTCCCTGTCGATCGTGTCAAACTCGTGCTCGTCTGGCAATTCGCAATTTAGGGGTGAATCGGCAGGTATCGGATGCTCAGCGAGGAAGTCGGCGATGGCCTGGCCCTTCACTGCCTTGAGAGGTCGGTATGTTATCGAGAACTCTATCAAGAGGAGGGCCCATTTAGCAAGCCGTCCTGTTAGTATGGCTCTTGACATCAAATATTTGAGAGGGTCCACTTTTGATATGAAATGGACCTCATGCGCCAATGCATAGTGCCGAAGTTTCGTTATCGCGAAGATTAGCGCCAGGCAGTGTTTTTCAATAGGGGGTAGTTATTTTCTGCCCCCAGGAGAATTCGACTCGAATAGTAGAGGGCTCTCTCTTTCCCTTGGTCATTTTCCTGTGGCCATAGTGCGTATAAGAAACCTTCAATGGCAGTTGTGTACAGGATGAGAGGCTTTCCTTTGACTAGAGTGGTCAGTACCAGAGGATTCTACAGGTATTTCTTGATTTCGTTTAGTGCGCTCTGGCATTTACGATCCCAGATGAAAGGGGTCCCCTTCTTCATTAAATGACTGTTTGGGCAGCATTTGCCGGAGAGGTTGGCTATGAACCGCCGGATATACGCGAACTTTCTCTGTAGAGACCGCAGTTGCTTGAGAGTTCTTGGCGGAGACATTTCCATGATCGCCTTGATCTTCGACGGGTCTCTCTCGATGCCCCGGTGTCATACGATGAATCCTAGGAACATGCTTGAGGAAACTCCGAACGCGCATTTCAGAGGGTTCATCTTCAGGTTGTATTTCCGAAGGCGCTGAAACACAATCTTCAGATGCTCCCAATAATCCTTATATGACTTGCTTTTTACCCGAGGTCGTCGATATAGCATTCGACGATTTCATGTATGAGGTCATCGAAGATCTTCGTCATGGCCCTCTGATAGGTAGCGCCGGCGTTCTTCAGACCGAAAGGCATCACTTTGTAGCAGAATATGCCCAGAGGAGTCCGGAAAGCGGTATGCATCTGGCCTTCAGGATGCATCTTTATTTGATTGTACCCTGATGAGCCGTCCATGAAGGAGAAGACTTCGTGAGTGGACGTGATGTCTATCATCAGCTCGGTAACTAGTACGGGAAAGTCATCCTTCGGACAAGCTTTGTTGAGGTCCCGAAAGTCTACGCAGATATGCACTGTCCCATTCTTCTTCATCACTGGGATGATGTTGGCGATCCAGTCAGGGTATTGAACTTCTTGGATGAAGTCGGAGTCGATTAACTTCTTGACTTCGGCGTTGATGCTCATTTCAAGTTCGAGCCGCATTTTTCTTGGTGCTTGCTTGACTGGCTTGACGTCCGAAGATATCGCCAATTTATGCACCGCTATTTCTGGATCTAACCCCGGTATCTCGGAATAGTTCCATGCGAAGCAGTCTTTATACTGCATGAGGATGCCTTTTAGCGTAGCTACCTGTTCTTCGGACAGAAGCTCACTGACGAACGTAGGCCTCGGTTCGTTTGCCGTCCCCAAGTCGATTTTCCTTAGGTTGTCCGCAGTAGTATGTATTCCATCTTCCAACTCTTTTGGCGCAGGTGGAAATTCTGAGATCAACTCATCTTCATCCTCATTTTTGAAGCACCAGGACAGGTCATCCATGTTCTCGGGCACTCCTTCTTCTGATAGCGTTATCACGTGACAGGTACGAGATCGTTTCCAAAACCGATGTTGATCTGGTTCTACTCCCGCGATACATGTTGCTTTTGGAACATGTTTATGTGGTGGGGTTACCCTCCAACTGCTGGATAGAGCGAACCTGCTTTGCTGATATTAGTTTTCAACCCAGTTTTTGAATGTGAAGCAGTCTTCGAGAGGATGTCCTATCGCTCGGTGATAGGAGCAATAATCCGGATGAGAGACCTCGTTTGATTGTTCGGGGTTTTTGGATTTTGGGAGCATAGTCATTTGATGTTTCATGACAAGATCGAATATCTTCCTTGTCTTGTCTTGGGGAAAAGAATATGCTCGACCTATTTTCTTCATAAGAGACGGATCCCGGCTGCTCAATTCTCGATCGCGTGGCTTCTTGGACCCGCTTTGCCGCCGTCGAACGTTTTTTCCGTTCTTTAGTTTGTTTTTGCCTTCGCGTCGGGTCTTTTGTATGACAGGCTGGCAACGAAGGGCATCGTCATTCTCCGTAGCCTGCTGAAGGAGGCGCTGCGTCCTGGCTTTCTCGTAAATAGCCATTTCATGGTTGTGGTCTTCCCGGGCCTTTTGACCCGCTTCCCTTATTATCTTGTCCATCTGTTCTTCAAACGACGGCCTTGGCATTTTTACAGTGGCATCTCGTTTTGGTTCAATCGCAGTGTCTTCTAACAGAGTATCTCCTTCTTCATCGAAGTCATGTATAACGCAGCAGCTATGGGATCGCTCCTGTTTCTTGGATTGAACATATCTAAGTTTGATCATTTCCATTCTCCCGTTGGGCAATTTTCGCTGAGTTCCGGGGACGTTCCAGATCCTGTTGTAGAACTGAGCTCATCGAGCAGTTTGTTTGAAGGGTACGCCTTGGCGCCTCAACAGCCTTTTTAATCCTTCTGTGTAGTATCTGGGCAGACGGATGGGCTGGAGCTTGTCAAGCGTAGAATCGGCACCATGCCAGATTTCTTTCTCCACTTTATTCTCCGTGGATCGATAAAAGAGGACCGCCTTTTCATCTCTTCGCCTGAGAGGGACGTAGAACGTTTGCAACTCTTGCACATTATATGTCTCAAGCGCATTAAGCTCCTTGTAGTGCTGCCGTGGAACCATGGCGATTTGCAAACTCTGATCATCTCCAGTGAGGGCCTGCACCGATGGATGGACCAAGAACACTGCGTTGACTTCGTCTTCAGAGTCACTGCCAAAAAACAGAATAGGGATAGACGGTCCCGGCCTGTTGCATTGGGGCGGCCCCGAATAGACTATCTCTTCTTCCTCCTCGGTATCGCTCCCGAAGACCGGAATAGTAGTGATAGCTTTTTGCTTATTCTCCGGTTTATGGCATCTTCCCGTGTCTTCAAAGTCTGGCAAAAAGTACTTTGCGTCCTCGTATTTGCGGACTTCATTCATGGAGAATGGGTTTAGCTCCCCCGTTACGGTGTACTCAAGACCATCGTTGAAATACTTTATACACTTATGTTGTGTAGAAGGGATGATGTAGCATCCTTGATGACTCGGAGTCAAACCCGGAGATGGTAATTTTATCCCGAACTAGGTGCAGAATGCTCATGCAGATTTCTTTTAGCACTCTGATATTTAGAAGGTTGACGGAGGATCCGTTGTCAACTAGAATCTTCCCTATCTTAATATCGTGGCAGTACCCGGTGACATATAGGGGACGGTTGTGCCCGCATTTCCCGTGGAGGAGGTCCTCGTCGCTGAAGATGATGTTAGCTTTGTGCACTTCTTCCAGCTCGTCCTTCATCTTTTCTTCGGTAAGGAAGGCTTGAAACTACTCAGGCTCTTGTAGTGTTTTGACTAACGAATCTCTCACCTCTTTAGATAGCTGAAGGGTATCGAGAATGCTTAGCTGCGAGGGTATCTTCCTCAGCTGTGCCAGAACGTTGCAATCCACCTTGCTTTTCTTTGACAGGTTCTTGGCTGCCAGCTCTTCGACGACTCGGTCATTAAGGGCGATATCTTCAGGGACTTTTTCTTTCCCCTTATCCTTTTTGTTTGCTCCCTTGCTTGTGGGTCCGACATTCTTTTCGGGTAACGTACGACTACGCAGCTGAATGTTCTCACAGGTCTTCACCTCTTCTATTTCGGAGATGGATTCCTTGAAGAGAGGGCCAAGGGCTATTTCTTCATCAGAATCACTCCCGAAGGTGAGGACTTGCGATTCCCCGGAATTAACCATGTGACAGTCGCCGGCAATTCTTTTGCTCTCCTCTGTCGTGCTTCTCTGCTATCGAAGAGTTGTGCGCTTCATCCGCTTGAAATGCTGTCGATGAGCAACGTATCCCTGCCACCAATTTTTAAAGGCCATGCATTCCTCGGTAGGGTGTGTGATCCTCCGATGGTATAAGCAGTAGTTTGGATGTGCATCTAGTTCGCCAGGGAACATATATTCTAAAGTGTCTTCTTTGAAAGGCGGCAACTTCATTCCCACCGATAGGGCTTTGGCGAACTGCTTCCTTGTCTTAAACTTGCTTTTGCTGGCGGCAGAAGTACTTCTATCCGGTTGGGATACTCCATGACTTCTCAATACCGGAACTTCTTCAACGCGACGCCAACGTTTGGCCCTTTCATATATGGCCGTTTCACGCTCTCGGTCAGATTTGCTTTTCTGAAGAGCTTCGCTCAGCAGTCTGTCAATAAATTTGTCCGATGGCTCCAGAGATTTTAGTTCCGGTTCTGGATCTGCCCCCAGTTTCTCAGCATCGGGAGCTTCTTTACCATTTATTGATGAGTGAGAGATCACGTGGCAGCTTGCCACGTAATCCTCAGGCTCTTCTGAAGAATTGTCTCCTTCATCAGCGACATCGGCTTCATTCTTAAGAACATGCTTAAAGAATTCATCCAACGTGATTGGGGTCCGAGCCTTCTGGTTATATTCTTCCAGTGCATCAATATATTTCTGCAAACCTGTACGATTGTCTTCAGGTTGGACAGGCTTCTTGGCCTTCTTCTTTTTCTTTAGAGACTTTGGAGGCTTGGCCTGAACGTTTTGTCCACCTTCACCAACTTTCAGCGTTGGCCGTGGCTTCAGCATCCCCTCAATAATCTCGGGTTCCAAAGGGCTCTTCCACCTAATCGCAGGACATGTATGGAGATCTTTCAGCATTCTTTTCGTTTTGGCTGAAAGAGCGACCTCCCATGGAGCTTCTTCTATAAAAGAGCATGATCCCCCCGGCGTGTCCACCTTTTTAGGAGCATGTGGCTGGGGCGGGCTTACCTTCCAATTCTCAGACAGCGCGAATTTTCCCTGTTGGTATTGGTCCTCAATCCAGCCTTTGAAGATGAAGCAATTTTCGATTGCATGACCTACTGCTCGGTGGTAGGGGCAGTAATTAGGATTGTTGACGTCGCCGGGCTGCAGTGGACATCTTGGATCTGGCAGATTGATGAGTCTGTTGCACACCGCCAGCTCAAACAGTCTCCTCGTTTATCCCGGGGAAAAGAATACGGGCATTTTAGCTTCTTGTTGAAGAATCACTGTCTGTCGTTTTGGCGATTAGCTGATTTTGGGCCACTGGGCTGCTGCTGAGCATTGGCGATGAAGGTCGCTTTCCCTTTCCCTTTTTCGTTTCAAGGCTCCATTTTCAGGGAAGACGGTCTATGGCCCATTTGATCCATTTGGGCCAGCTTGTCAATCAAGGCTTGGAAGGTAGTCGCCTTGAAAACATCATGAACTGGGATATGGTCGTCTGCGGATCGAGGGTACCCAGGAACATACCTACTGCAGGAGCTTCTTCGATGCGTTGTTCGCATTTTGACCATAGGTTCCGCCACCAGATTGCATTCTGAACCCATGTTTCTCCCGGCTTCACTATGGCATTGATCAATGCCGTAATTGGGATGCATTCGCTGGCGCTTGCGAACCGCTGTGTAAAAAGTAGCTCCATTTCTGAAAATGTCTTAACGGAGTCGTTCGGGAGCTCAGAGTACCATTCAAACACTGTTCCCGACAAGCTGCCAACAAACTGGCGAAGCAGTAGTTTGTCGTCACCTCTAGTATTACTGCACAGGGCTCTGAATTGAGCAACGTGCCGGTGTGGATTACCCGTCCCTTTATACATGTAGAACTTAGGGATGGTGTATCCTGGTGGGTACTTTATTTGGTCGTACCAACCCGGATAGGGTCGTCCAGTCTTGACGATTTGGCCAGCCGCTTCGCTCGCCTGATGAGCTCGTATATGTTGAGCTATATAGTCGTCAAGGGCGGCATTGGAGATGGTCTTTTCCTTGGCTAGTGAACAAGAAGGAAGAGGGTTTGATGTCTCCCCTTTGTCATCTTCAAGGACAATCGGAGGGTCTTCAGCTGGAGGATCCGGCTGTATCATCATTCCGACCATATCTTGGAATAAAACTGCCATTTGTTTTATGTTAGCCGCTTGTTTCGTGGCCTCTTTGTCTTTCCTCTAGAGCATTCTTCGGAGGAATTCAGCATCAATTTCATGTTCCTGACGCTGCTCCGACTATATTTCCGGGCTTTCTTTTGGCCCAGTGAGTGCGGCCATCTTCGTTAGCATTTCCTGGAGCTTTTGCTGTTGCTCCTGGGCTTTTGTCACAGATCGGATGAGTGGTCGATGACCCGTAGAAATACGGCTATCCTCCTTCCCGGAAGCCATGTAGATAGTGTGCGCCACCATGCCCCCAGACTTGGGACGTTTGGACTCAGTGCATCTGAGCTTTGTCGTGGACACAGGGATTTTCTCCGGCCTTCTTCTTTTGTGGGCAGTCGAAGTTGAGGGGGCCGTTGCAGCGGGCACCCAAGTAGATGACACCTTCTGTGGTACGACAGGGTGATCCTTCTCTTGCCGAACCTTCATTTTCTTTGGTTGGCGGGAGTAGTCTTAGTTGATCACAGAGTCTTGGACCCTTTGCCAGACCCTATGGATTTTAGAGGACAGCCGCTGAGGGGGCTGCTCCAGCTTCGCCTTTGTGATCTTTTCAATAGGCGGAGGAGACTTTTTCTGCACGGCAGTTGGCAAATTCCTGCATACCCTGTTAAGTGGTTCAAAGGTGTTCCCAGTTGGAACAGCATTATCAACTTCCATCGTTTGAGCTGGTGGGGTAAGTCTAGAAAGGGAACTGCCCCCAGCTTTCCTCACTCGGTGCCAGTGGTGACGTCGAGCATGTCTTGTAGATGGTATTGGCTCAGTCACGGGGGTAGCTCCATCATGCCTCCTGTTCTGGTGAAGGGTTGCTGTTGGTGCCAGCCTATCGAAGACAGACGTCCGCTGAGAAGAAACGTCCAACCTGTCAAAAACTGACCCTTGGGCAGGGGAAGCAACTTTGGTGACTTCGCCTGAAGCGGGAATTGGAAAGGACGGTCTTGTGATGACCGATCCTTTAGCAGGAGAAGCCCCTTTTACGACTTCGTTCGTCGGAGTTGGAATGGCTATCCGCTTCGGGATGACATCCTCGGGTATTGCAGGCTTCTTCACGGGCCCGCTTGAGCTTTGGCCTAGTCTGTTAAAGACCGAGGCATTGGACTTGGACGACCCGTTGAGAGGGGCCGTGGTGGTAGTAAGCCGATCAAAGACCGACTTCTTTAGAGCATCCTGCGTCGGCATCGGAGCATTGAAGCTCATTGGCGGGAGCATGGTCCCGAAGAACAACCCAGTGGTGGCCTGCGTCACCTGTTCTACTGGCATTGCGTAAATGGAGGCTGCTTGGGGCCCGTAAGTTACTCCTCCAGGTAGGACGGAGCGGGAGTTGTTGTTGCAGTTGGTGCAGTTAGAAGTTATTGATTCCATCTTCTCTTCTGCACGGAGCAAGACACCAAATCTTAGTACCTCGAATCCAGGGGCAACCATACTAAACCGTGATTTGTTCGCGAAACACGACACGCAAAGTATGGAGTGAAAAGAGGAAAAGGTCCCACCAGGCGTTCCAGAATCTGTTCTCCGCCGAAAATCGGGAAGACAAACGTCTTGCCTGAATTTGGGGGTAGATGCTATTTGGCTTTATCCGTCCACCTCTCCAAAGATACCAAGTTGATTTATGGCACAGTGTATCGGAGGTTTAGACGGATGCGGCCGTTGTAGCAGACTTCGTCAGATTCCCCCTCGTTTGAGGGTTTTTTTGATTGTGGGGACGCTCTTCCCTGCAGGCGCAAGCCCCTGCAGTTAATTACACTACCGCATCGCGGTAACAACTTTCTCCTTTTCCAGATGGTCACATCGTGTCGTGTGTGTTTGTTTTATTTTTGGTTGCCCTTGGATTGTATACGGAGACTAATTTATGTTGCCGCCCGTAAGGCGTGGATTAGTCCAAATCCGTATTTTCTTAGATTTGGGTTTGGATTGGGTTTAAGGATCATTAATTTCATTGAGATTAAAATCAACTTAAACGTTTGTTAAGGATGCATCAGTCTAATTTTAGACTAAGATCTACTCAACGGGAGTTTGGAATCATTTAGATCCGATGGCAGAGCATTTGAGCCCTATCGTTTTAGTTTAGGGACGTTGCGGTCCATAAGTTTAAAGACATCATAGTCCGTAGAGTTTAAGGACATCATAGTCCATGGAGTTTAAAGACATCATAGTCTGTGGGGTTTAGTTTAGGGACATTGCGGTCTATGAGTTTAAGGACATCATAGTCCATAGAGTTTAGTTTAGGGACGTTGCGGTCCATAAAGTGTCTGGTTGTCGGGACCCACCACCTCTCTGAAGACGTTGAAGAATTACAACGATACATATCAGAGGTGTGAAGAGATGTTCCCTTGAACCAATGTTGGTTGGGAGATCTATAGTCAGGTTTGGAGCCCTTTCAGGTCCTCTCGACCTTGTGAGGAGAAAACACCTGCGTGAGATCCTTACGACTCATAAGGGAGCAACACACTTAGGGATCCCCACGATTCCTAAGGAGAAATTACATTTACGAGATCCTCACGACTCGTAATGCAAATGTCCCCCTATGAGACCCTCACGGCTCATATGATTCAAAAGCCTTAAGATACAGGGGCCTGAACATGTTCTTAAGCCATCACATTCCCCAAGTTGCCCTACAGACGGTCAATATTTGCTCTTGTATACTATCCACGGGCACAAATAAACGATTTCCCCACCAAGTTCCACCAATGATGAGGAATTTCCTCATGTGGTGAACGACACTTATAAGTCTTCTCGACTTGTAAGGAGAAAACACTCTTGTAAGATCCTTACGACTTGCGAGAGAAAATATCACTTAGGAGTCCTCATGACTCTTAAGGAGAAAATACACCTACGAGGTTCTCATGACTCGTAGGGAGAAATAATTTTATAAGACCTTTACGGCTCGTGAGGTCAAAAAGCCTTAGTCAGCGGGATCCTAATCCTGTTTTCTAAGCCATCTTTGTTCAAATCAGCGAAGGCAAATGATGATTCGCTCCTGACAATATTCTAGTCGCAGCGATGCTGATGCCAAAATTGGTATCAAAGTCTAAGTCCTTTCAAGACAAATAATGATTCGCTCCTGGCAACATTCCATTCGCAGCGGTGTTGATACCAAGATTGATATCAAATCTCAAGTTCCATACTCGCAACAAAAATCAGCGAGCAAAAAAATGCATATGAAATAGCCGAAATGATTGGGCAACTCGCAATAAAAATCAGCGAGCAAAATATATGCATATAAAAACAGCCTAAATGTTTAGGCAGCTCGCAATAAGAAACAGCGAGTATAAAAAAGAAAAGAATAGCCGAAATGATTGGGCACCGCGAAAAATAACCGAAATGATTGGGCAATCGCGACTTTCACGATATAAAAGCTGAATTGATAGAGTATCATGGGAAGAAACAAAAAAATGAAACTTCTGCCCTGCAGGTGAGTCCACATCGACCCCTGTATACAATCCATGGGCATAAATGAAAAGGGAACCACATTTTCCCACCAGGCTCCACCAGGGGGAGAGTCAAATCTTGACGTTACATCTACAGCCTAGAGATCACCACAGCGTTCCTTCTCACTCCAGCAAGATGCAGATGCAACGTCAACAACTGACTCCAGGGTCAAAACAATAGAGCCATGGCAAAGTCCCTAGTTCTAAGCCTCGACGGTTTACAGACAACCTAAAGACTACATCGGAGCCATGGCAAAGTCCCTAGTTTCAAGACTCGACGGTTCGCAGACAGCCTAGAGATTAATAACGGCGTTCCTTCTCACACCAGCAGGATGCAGACGTAACATCAACAACCGACCTCAGGGTCGAAACAATGGAGCCATGGCAAAGTCCCAAGTTCCAAGCCTCGACGGTTCATAGACAACCTAGAGGCTACATTGGAGCAATGGCAAAGTCCCTAGTTTCAAGACTCGACGGTTCGCAGACAGCCTAGAGATCAACAATGACGTTCCTCCTCACTCCAGTAGGATGCAGATGCAACGTCAAAAACCGACCCCAAGATCAAAATGACGGAGCCATGGCAAAGTCCCTAGTTCCGACTCTCGACGGTTCACAGACAACCTAGAGACAACGCCGACATTCGTCGCAATATAGCGGATACAATGTCAACAAACAAAGCAAAGGAAGATCCCTAACTTCAAGGTCTTGACGGCAACTCAAATAAAATCGGAAAGACTATCGGAGATCATCCTATGCTAGTGCGGAGTGGTCATGACTCATCGGGGCTCCTGGATTGAGCCTAACCTCAAGTAAAAAGCGGCATGGAAAATCCCTAACGCTTGCTCTTCCGACGGTAATATGACCTGGGAGATTACTTGAAGATGTCTTGTCCAGCCCCCGAAAGGATCAGAGACACGACAGTCGCGGGGCTACTCGAACAACAAGATTGTGTATCGGGGAATCATCGGTCAACGCGATGGTACGACGGATAAAAGCCCTAGTACCATAGACCCTAACGGACTTCTATCAGCAGAGGTTAACTGTGACGTTAGGACATACTGGCGAGAACTTCTTGATTCGTCTCGACTCATAGGGAAAACAAAGCTCCTGCGATAACTTCTCGACTCATCTCGACTCGTAGGGAAAAACCTTAGGCAACGGGGATATCAACCTGTTTCCTAAGCACTGGGGCCCTGCAAGTTGGTCCAAAATGGACTATTGTATACTATCCACGGGTCACACTCTCCAAAGTCGAATATCGACAAGGAAGGAAAAAATCACTTACGAGTACTCTCGACTTTTAAGAGGGAATTCTCTTGTGAGATCTTTACGACTCTCAAGAGAAAATGCACTTAGGAGCCCTCATGACTCCTAAGGAGAAAATACACCTACGGGATCTTTATGGCTCGTAGGGAGAAAAGTCTTTATGAGACCCTCATGGCTCATAAAGTTGAAAAGTCTTAAGCGGCAGATTCGAACCTGCTTCCTAAGCTATCACTGCCCTACAAGAAGGTCAAGATAGACTATCTACGGGCCACATTTGCAAGTGTTACATGCCAATATGAAATAAAATATGTCTTTTATTCATGAATTCAAGTGAATACAAGATACATTTCATAAAGGAATCAAAATGAATATGTGTTATTCATAAATCGCAAGTTTACAGCCAGTACAGAAAAGGGGGTACAATGACGGTTATTAAGAAGGAGGGGTCTTCAACAAATCAGCAAGCCGCTCACGCGCTCCTCTCAATCCTTTCTCGTGGTCAGCTACCACGGCCAACTCCGCTTCAACTTGAGTCCGTTGCCCTAAGCAGGACGAAATCTTTTCATCGGTTTCTAGCATGGCAGCTTTGCAGTCCTGCATAACCCGCTCAGTGAAGTCAAGCGTCCGCCTTAGCGTCAACCCATCTGAAATTCATCGCTGGAGGTTGTTGAAAACAGCTTTTAACTGCGCAGCATTCGCTTCAACCTGGGCGCGCAACCGGGCAGATTCGCTGGAAGCCACCTCATGTTCCTTTCGTCTCAGGGTCGCTTCTTGTTCAAAATGGCAAATGAAAGGAACACTACGCTCGACCCACGCAGCCCGCTGGGAGTTCGAACCAAACACCTTAGGAGCGAGATGCTTGAGCTCAACCTCATGCAGGAAAGCCTTGATCTTTCTGCAGTAATCAACCCAAGAGCCGACGAGATCTTCATCATCGAAGTTCGCTAGTTTCGCCAACATTGGATTGACTTCAATGGCAAAATCCGTAGCAGAAGTGAGGGCCTTGGCATTCAGATCTTCGATAAATTCTCTCAACATTCGTCGGCTATTTGCAGCGCCCCTGGAAGATATGCGTTTAGTGAAGGGCCCTGCGGGCATTAGAATGCGAGACTCGAAAGGAGCTGGAGCTGGTGCAATTGCTGCAAAATGAATTACGGTCAAATGTAGACTCGGGAGATAAAGAAAATACACGAGAGATGGAGTTTATTATACCGGCTATGACAGGCGGCATGATGGAGAGTACCAGAGGCACGGTTATTTTTTCATCTCCTCCTCTGACCCGTGACACTATGATCAATATGAAGAAGACTTAATAACAATATTTCTATTCGTAAAAGAAGAAGGAGACGTTAGTTGAAGAACATACTAACCAATAGCAGAAAGTGGAACGATTTCTGGCTGAAAGAAGAAATGCGGGTTCAACACCTGGTATAGATGGTCGAAAAGGACTCCTGCAGAGTTGCAACAATATATTGTCAATATAAGGAGGATGGTACCTACAGTGAAACAAATAAGTCAAAAACCCACACCTTCTAATATTTGAGGGGGCACAGAAGAAGGCGATGGGACAACGACCGTCAGAGCAGCGACCGGCGGCACTTCTTCAGACGGCACAGCCTCAGGGTTCACCGCGCCTATACTCAAAACAAACAAAATATTATTAGAAGGGCTGAACAGGATTGAAAAACTCAAAAACAATGACCCAGTGACTACCTGATAGATCATGGACCAAAACCATGACGGAAGCGTCACCAGGTGTAACAGCTTCTTCACTCTCTCTCGGAGGAATAGATTCCGCGCCCATAGCTTCATCCCCTGAATCGACGAGGGCCGTCGTAACGCTTGCAACGCCCGCCGATACCAAGGAACCACAGGGAGAAAGAGCAGCGGTCTGGACGGTCCCAGATTCCTAAGAAAGACTAGCCACTTCGGGCTCTGTAATTGCCAGCGTTTCGCCAGCCATCCCATCGCCAGGACTTGGCCCTACGGAAAATGCGTATGTTAGAATTCGAGGATCGAGTTCTAATAAAAGACAGGGCATTATGTTACCTTGAAGTAGCTTTTCAGTTTCTTCCCGAGCCGTGCGTGCAAACTGTCTATGGGCAGTACAGGGCAGAGGGAACATCCGTCGAAGGAATATCAACAGGCGGAATATTGCTTGAGCCTACACCTACGGCCAAAATGGGATCACGCTCCCTCGCTGCATACTTCCTGCGCTTCCTTTCGGTCTGAGCCGTGAGAAATGACCTCCTTAAAACTTTCGACAAGGGGACGTTGTCGTCCGAACCAAGCTCTGCCTCCGGAGCCGCTACAGCGTCCATTATCGACTGCTTTAGCAAAGCCTCTTGCGGTGACTTTGGGAGGGCCATGGCCACGGTAGCTGGCTCTAAACGTTTTGCTGCATCGCCACTCGGGATCGGCACTGCACTTGGAATAATCTGAATTAAGGTAGTCCCTGCAATAAGGTGAAAAAGAGGGTCAGAGCACGAATAAAAATAATAAAGGTGTAATGAACTGAATTATACCAAGGCCTAAAGAAGCGCGGAGCCTCTCTTCCTCCTCGAACGTCCAGAGGGAAGCCACGAGAGCCTCTTCGGCAGAAATCCCTGTTGAAGAAGAGAGCTTTAGTAAAAGGATAATAAAGAGAAAAGGGATAGATGCAGAAGAATATAACTGTCGTATACCTGATTTCACGATAAAGATCAAAGCCGCTTCCTCGCGAGCCAGTGGCTCAGAAGCCGTGAGGGCAGCCTGTAGATTGGTGTCAGTCGTAGGCAAGTCGAACAAACTATCGTTGGTGCCGTATTCGCACAAGCCCTCTCTATAAGGAGCATAGGACTCCTGGCCGAATACGATATCGGCAGAAAATAGAGATTTCGCCTTTTTCTGCAAATGGACACCAGCGGCCGATGACAAGAGCTTGCGCTTGACAGGCATTTTCCGGCGACGGGTCCTAATTTCCATACCAGCGCCAGATTCCGGGGATGCTATAGCTACCACCTCTACGGGAACACGGGGTGGAGGCTTCTCAGGGAAAGCGCGCGGAACCACAACCTTAGCGACTTCTCTTATGGAGGGACGGACGATAGTCCGTCTCTTCAAAGGAACTGCTGGATTACCAGCTGGGACAGCTTCCTTATGATCAAGTAATAGCCGCCTCTCTTCTCGGATAACAGCACCCGTCGCATGCTGGTACCATGCCACGTAAGCGTTCGAAGCTTTCGGCACGTAGCTCGGCTTGCTGATGAGAAAGTTGGACCCCGTATTTAGTCGCATAAAATGGTGCATCGCGCTGCGAATACCCTCTTCCGTGACAACCAGCTCGGCTAAGAAGTGTCACGCCCCGCTTCCCAGTATACGGCGAAGGAGACGCGACGAGGCCCGCTACGTATATACTCAGAAGTACATACGCTAAGCGTAACTAAGCAATATAAATACACAAGAGACAAGAGTATAAAAGAACAGCAACTTTTATTAATAACATTCTTTGTACAATGCATGAAAAGGAAAATACAACTGAAATGAAAAGCGATGCCTAAACAGTGGCATAACAATAAAAGGAAATACTGGAAAGAACAAAGTATAATTATCTAGAGCTCTGGGTCTTCTTGGAACTGCTCCAAATCTTCACTTGTGGGCTCGGTCTCAACTTGGTCCGACGCACCTGACGACATTCAAAGAAGAAGGAAATAGAATGTCGTCAGCGAACAGGTCGCTCGGTAAGTCCCAAAGATAATGGAGAAATAGACAGAGAGTAAAAGAGAGAGAGAGAGTAGCTTTTAATGTTGTATTGTATTGTCATATTATAGTAGTATGGTGCTAACGCTGTTGTTGTAGCTTGGTACAGAAGGATGCCAGTGTATACGAGAGGGATCTCTATATGCTAGAGATCAGGGCAAATGGAAGTAAAAGGCTCCGTTATACAACCCGGAACAACGGCAATTGAATTCAGGTTATGTGTCTTAATCTTACCATCTCGTGCCACCTTTAACACCTTCCGTACCAATCTACCCCTTAAACCCCGCGATGTCTTGTTTGTATTGTTATCTTGTAAAATTGTATTGATTGTAAGATTGATTAACTGACTGACCGAAACCATGATATCAGGAAATGGTTATAACCGTAGAGTCATGTAAATGGAATACTGGGAAACATGTAAAAGGAATATCCATGGTTCGGTTCAGTCAAATTATATAGATTGTTAACTGGATTCAGGGATTCATGTATTCATATTGAGTTGAAATATAAAAGAATAAGATTGAATTGAATCATATTCAAGTCAGAAATAGTCAGACTCTAACCCGAGTCAGACTAAAAGAAAGAGAATTTGAAGTTCTATAATTGGTTAGGGTCCTTATTGTAAATTATAAAACTCGAGGGGGTTTTATGTAAAAATACTTTTGTATAGTTTTCAAAATACAACTCAAGTATTTAATTATCGTCTTTATGTATATACAACAATTTAATGATCAAGATAAATATGTATACATGTTCGAATAGTATGAAATGAGTCAAGTATATTATACGAGTAACTACCAAAAACAATGCTGTAAAGAAATATTATGTACGACTAATTAATCAAGTCAAACGAATGCAAGAACATAAACAAAAATATGGCTCTAAGTGTTTTGCATGCGTGAGTTCCAGTTTCACCTAAATACGACTACCGGTTTGAGAGATATATATGTTTTTGTATCGTCGCGCAAAACAGATCAGAATCTATTCGGCACCGTCACATATTTTTAAAACGCAGTTTGAGTTAATTTCTATCGGGTTTCAGGTTACGAATATTATTAGAAACTTTTAGGTCTTTCGATGTAATTATCTAAAACACCAAGATTCATAAGATTTGGATTTCTGAAGCTCTAGTTATGATCATTTTAATATCAGCGTTTAAAACAGAAATTCAGATTTCTGGACAGCAACTATATATTCTATTGCAAAGCCTATATCAGGTTGTTTCATGCATTCCTAAGTAATATAATATACATAAAATTATAGTTCTATCAATGGTGCATCTACACATCTAAATTTTGTCACAAACGGACATCGGGTGTTCGAGTTATGTCCAATTTAAAAACAGTGTGCGAATCGGAACAGATTCTGTCCAGATCCGTCAGTTAATATTGTAACGCAGTTTTCTTTATCTTAGATGGGTTTTCAGTAAAACTATAAAACTAAGAAAATCTAGATCATTCAATGTAGATATCAAAAACACCTGAGTTTGCTCAATTTGGATACCGGTATACCAATTTATATGTCCTAGAAGTTGACCGATAACTGCAGTATTCTGTTTTACGATCAGTGAATAAATACGATGTAATTCCTAAACCGTTATGCGGATCGATCTAAAATTTTTACAGCATGTATAAAATAATATAATCTATCATATGTAAATTCCTTGAAATTTTCAGAAGTAAAAATTAATTTCTAAAAATTATTTTAAAGCTAAAGGTATTGATGTGTATACTAAAATCGACAAAAAGATTTACCAGTATTTTATGCAGGCTTCTATTTTTCTTTTAATAAACAAACCGATTTCATAAAACATTATAGATATATTGTGGCATGAAATTTGTATTCTCACAACTTGTAATAAACATTCATAGTCATGAACAAAGAATTAAAAACACGATAATTTGAACAAGAGGCAAAACCATATAAAACTATATATATCTACACTTATATATATATGTATATATTTATATTTATCTTCTCTTACGGATTACGGTATGAAAAGAATATGGGGTTCACGAGGTATGACAAGAGGAAAATAAGAGATGGGGGGAAGGAAAGAGAAGGGACTTGCATGCACAAGCCGGTATTGTCACCGGGCTTGTCTATCCGCCGATAGCCTCGCGTTACTAGCGAGACCTTCTTGAAGACTTCTTCATGTTCTTCTTCTTGTCATCTTGGTGAAGAGGAAGAAGTGAGAGATAGAAAAATATGAGGAAGGAAAAGATGGAGGAGGACAAATAAAGATGTTGTAATGGTGAATAATAATATATGCATTTAACATGAGAATTAAAAGAGAAATGAAAGGTCACCATTCATTTTGGAAATGAAAGGTCTCATTTGTAGGTTATGGGAAGAATACAAAATTGATAAAAAAATAATTGCAAGAATGGGGATTTGAACATGTGACTTATGGAATAACAATGCAAAGACTTAACCAATGAGCTATGAGGTTGTTCATGCATATATTTAATTAGAATTAAATATATGATGTTGCTTAAAAAGAAAATGGGCTTTTTAGATGGGCTGTAGAGAATAAGAATAATGGATTTAGGTTAAATATTTATGAAAGGAAAAAATAAGAATGAGAAGTTAAAAACTTAAATATAAGAAAAAGAAATTGTACCTAGAAAAAAAATACATAATAGATTGAGGAATAAAATAATAATAAATTTAATAGAAAAAGAAAAAACCAAGAATAAATAAATACGGTATATTATTGAAGAGGGATAATACAAATGTATAAAGATTTTGGGGTCATTACAAGAAGTCTTCGAGGGGAACACCCTGATTGTAACCCGACTGTTGAGTGAAACGATGCGGGTTATACCTCATGAACAGTGCCAAGGCGTTTTGCCTGAACACTAAAAAGCCTGGCCTGATTGAATATAAGTGCAGGATCTCCCGAGCCTTCAACGTGGGAGCCCTGTATTTGAAAGCATCACGCAGCGGTTGCACCGCCTTGGTGGATTCCTTGCCAATAGTTAAGACTCTGTTGACAAAGGTCATGCTATCCCCAACCATGCGCGGGCGGAGGACCAGTCGCCGAGCCTCTTGTTGCGACGGGTCTAACGCAGAAGTGTCAACCAGATACATGACACGGGGAAAGTTGTATCTGTCATAGAAGTGGGGTCGTTTGTGAATACCGAAAGCACCCAGCATGTGCATCTCGTCCCAGAACATGAAGCAGTGCAACGGAAGATGCACAGGTTTTACCCCTGGCTGAGTGGTATCTACCGCTAAGGTCAGGCCGTGAGATAGATGAGCTAGCCTTGCAATCCTAACGGCTACACGCGTCCCTATGACAATGCGGTGGGCTGGATAAAAAATGGACGGCCTCATGTAGCGAGGGTGCATTGGAACCATAAACCAGCTCAACCACAGGCCGATGAACCCCAGAAAGAACGTCTCTTCATTGACGTCTGTTCACACCATAATATTGTGTTATTATATTCCCCATTCTTATGTATTTTATAAATAAACAGGTGCTTTTGACCTATGTCTGCTACATAGTACAGGTTACAGGTTCTTGGAGCGAAAACAGTGAAAAAGACAAAAGAAGATACAAAAGAGAGACTTTTGACCAACAAATAGAAGGATCTTAGTCATGTAAGTCCATGTTACCTCTCCCGGTTCTTTCGGGCTTGCGGAAATGGTGAAAAACAATTTTTAGGGTTTAGGTAACTTGGACTACAAAAACAGATCTTGGCTAAACTACACACTGGCAACCTAACTAGAGATTTATCTACTCGGTTAGGGGTTATACCTCACTTGAACTCCTTCTTTTTGAACTCTTTGTAGTGGTTGGATGGTGCTTTCCTCGTCGCCTTCTTTCGTCAAAGATGGATCTACCTGAGGGTTTCAACATTGGGCTCCTTTCTCGAACTTTGAGAGAACTAAGGTCTTTGGCTTGCTAGACCTTCAACCTTAGAGTGAGTAGAGAGTGGTTTAGGGTATTTTATCTCAAGGAGAGGTTTCTCAACTCATGAGAATGGATCTCCTTGAACTAGAGGAGGAGGAAGAAGAAGAGAGGAGAGAGAATGGTTATGATAGAATGAGATGGTTTTTTACAACCATAACAATATAAGTGAATTATCAAATTAATAAAATTAATCAAAATGAAAAAGTTGATGGAATGTTTGATAAGACTATTATCATTTCACATTAAATGGTTTTTGCTAGAATCAAAGAGCATCCTTGATGTAATAATGATAGTCAATGTTTCAACCATGGTCAACTAGTCAATCTTGGTCAACAAGTCAACAAACCCAACCATGACACAATTTCATTTAATTAATATTATTAATTGATATATCACAAATTCATTAGGGTTTGGAAAAAGACGACTGTCAACTGTGCATACGCACCCGTTCCAAAACCCTAATGAAAAACCTCTTCCTCCGCCTCAATCAACTGTGCATACACACCCGTATTCGTGTTCCGAGGAACATGAATATTATGAGATAAAACAAACCCTAAAACATATACTAGAATCTGGCTCAAACCAGAGCCCGCTAGTAATGTCTGTCCGGACGCCAAACGTGCATAAGTGCATAGATGTGAACGAACCCTGTCGCAAAACCATGCGACCTTTACTCTGTTTTGCCCAAAGGCGAATAACCCTCTGTGTGGGACTCTAAAGACTCAACACTACGCTGGCAGTAGGTTTAACCACAGACCGCAAGCGGCACTAGCTGTACGTAACGGTCCCCAGGTAGATGCCGATAAGAAGACTGACGAGGTAAACCCATCTGAACTCCTACTGAGTCTGTATGTGACAATCTACGTACAGTCCGGTCTTTTCATCTAAGAACATCGCATGGCGGGCCTAGGGGGACGGTAAACGTCAGTCCCCTACTAGCGGTACAAGTCGTGCCGGAGTGTAGCGCAGAACACCTGAGATAACACTGGAAACCTACCAGTCTATCTCGCTTGCCCTGGCCAGGGACTTTGTGTAATGGCTCTCCTAGACACAGCGCGATATTAACCCCCAATACCGGGAGAGACGAATCCTGTCTAACCGTCACTGCCTCCAAGTGCTTCGGGACTGCACCCAAAAACTACCTGTTTGCACGACTCCTTTGAGCCGTGGTAAGGTAGTAATCAAAGTACAGCGGGAACACACTCGAGGCGAAGTGACAGTGTCAAGTCAACGGACTAAGCTGTACTCATGTCACCTGGGAACTGATAACTGACGATAGGTATAATACCAACCAACAGTTCCTGACGAGTCCTGTCCAGTGTACTCGTAACCTAACGAGCACCCGCATACTGTCTCAAGTACGACGTACTGACGGCTGTAGAACAGACCGTCTCCCTAACTGGGATGAGAAGCGCATACGCTACTCTACTCCGGAGTATCGATGCCCTGTCTCGATAGTCCTGCGACTAGGGACCTGTATAAGGATATGCTTATAGATTACCCAGCCCCTACGAGTGTAACTGCCATCACAACGCTGGTAATCAAGCAAAGATCCTAAGGGCTCTACTAATATGTAAAGGCGATATACTAAAAGAAACACATGCACACATTAAAGCAGAAACAAACCAAGTAGCATACTACCATTTTGAGCAAGAATGTCAATACAAGGTGAATATCCCAAGCTTCCATTAAGTAATATACAATCCAGTATGATACAGTAATGGCCTCTAGGGCATATACACTAACAATCTCCCACTTGCACTAAGGCCATGTACTGGCGTATCGAAGACCTATCATCTCGATCAGCCGCTCGAACTGAGTCTGGGGTAAGGCCTTGGTGAATGGATCAGCAGTGTTATCTTCCATAGAAACTCTCCGAACCTCGATCTCCTGGTGACCCACGATCTCCCTGATCAGGTGATACCGCCTCAAGATGTGTCAAACTTCTGATGGGACCTGGGTTCCTTCACTAAAGCTATAGCCCCGTTGTTGTTGCAATACAGAGGTACTGGATCAACAATGGACGAAACCACCTGAAGTTCTGTTAGGAACTTCCTTATCCAGACGGCTTCTTTTACGGCATCTGCAGCAGCGATATATTCCGCTTCCATCGTCGAGTCAGCAACGGTTTCCTGTTTGGAACTCTTCCAACACACCGCCCCTCCATAGAGGGTAAAGACATAACCCGACATGGACTTGGAATCATCCTTGTCACTCTGGAAGCTGGAGTCAGCAAAGGCCTCGATCTGGAGGTCTTTTCCGCCATACACCAAGAACATCTCCTTAGTCCTTCTCAGGTACTTGAGAATGTTCTTTACTGCTATCCAGTGTTTCTCCACAGGGTTTGACTGATACCGTCTTACCATACTCAGTGCATAAGCTACATCTGGTCTGGTACACAACATCGCATACATTATAGAGCCTACCGTAAAAGCGTAGGGTATAATAGACATGCGATCCCTTTCCAAATCTGTCTTGGGAGACATCTCTTTGGAGAGGGTGATCCCATGACAAGCCGATAGATTACCGCGCTTGGAATCTTCCATACTGAATCTTTTCAGTATGGTGTCGATGTACCTGGACTGTGAGAGTCCCAGTATCCTCTTGGATCTGTCACGATAGATCCGGATCCCCAGAATATATGAGGCATCACCCAGGTCTTTCATGGAGAACTTGTGTGACAAGAACCCTTTGACAAATTGTAGAATAGGAATGTCATTTCCTATCAAGAGAATGTCATCCACATATAAAACGAGGAATACTACAGTTCTCGCTACAAATCTAATATAGATGCATGGTTCATCTGGATTTTTGATAAAGCCAAATTCTTTGACCGTCTCATCAAAACAGATGTTCTAACTCCGCGATGCCTGCTTTAGTCCATAGATGAACTTAAGCAACTTGCACACCTTTCCGCTGCTCCCACTCTGAATGAAACCCTCTGGCTGGTCCATATAGACACACTCCTCTAAATTTCCATTTAGAAAAGCGATCTTTACGTCCATTTGCCTGATCTTATAATCGTGGAAGGCAGCAATGGCAAGAAGGATCCGAATGGATTTCAGCATAGCCACTGGAGAAAAGTTTTCGTCATAGTCCAAGCCAGGTCTTTGACGGAAACCCTTTGCAACAAGTCTAGCTTTATAGGTCTCAACCTGTCCATCTACACCAATCTTCCTTTTGAAGATCCACTTGCATCCTACGGGTTTTACCCCATCTGGAGCAATGTACAACGTCCATACTTTGTTGGTGTACATGGACTCCATTTCGGTCTGCATTGCATCCAGCCATTTACCGAGTCAACGCTCTGAATGGCTTGCTGGAAGCTAGTCGGCTCATCACTATCAATGATGCAATCCTCTCTATCCCCGTCTATGAGAAAACCGTAGTATCTCTCGGGCGGATGAGACTGCCTACTACTTCTGCGGAGCGGCGTAGGAATGTCCTGATCTTTCGAACCCTCTGGTTCTACTAAGCTTTCAGTAATAGCTCGTGGTTCTGGAATTTCTTCCAGTTCTATTGCGCTCCCACTTATCTGATTCTCCAAAAACTGAGTTTCCAAGAAGTGGGCATGCCGAGAAACAAAAACCTTTTGTTCCTCTTCGCAATAGAAGAAATATCCCTTGGAGTTCTTTGGATATCCCATAAACTTGCACTGTATTGAGCGTGCCTCGAGCTTGTCCGCATGCTGCTTTTTGACAAAAGCTGGACATCCCCATGTCTTAATGTGTTTAAGATAGGGTCTCTTCCCACACTAGTTGGAACTCGGTTCAAAGGGTATGCAGCTGATTCTAGCGCATATCCCCAGAATGATCGCGGTAACTCAGCGTTACTCATCATGGACCGTACCATATCCAATAGGGTTCGGTTCCGTCTCTCCGATACACCGTTATGTTGAGGAGTGTATGGAGGAGTAAGCTGAGAGAGAATTCCATTCTCTTTTAAGTAATCCAGGAACTCGGCACTCAAGTATTCACTACCTCGATCAGATCTCAGTGTCTTGATACTTTTGCCTGTTTGTTTTTCTACTTCATTCTTATATTCCTGGAATTTTCCAAAGGCTTCGGATTTATGTTTCATTAAGAAGACATAACCGTACCTTGAATAGTCATCCATAAAAGTAATGAAGTAAGAATAACCTCTTCGTGCATTCGTAGACATTGGACCGCACACGTCGCCGTGCATGAGTCCCAAGAGCTTGCTTGCTCTCACTCCGTGTCCAGTGAACGGAGTCTTTGTCATTTTTCCTTTGAGACGGGATTGACAAGTTGCATATGATTGATATTCGAATGGATCCAAATATCCTTCTGTATGTAACTTCATCAACCTTCTCCCATTGATGTGACCCAGTCTACAATGCTATAAGAAAGTCTGATTTGTTTCCGGAGACTTTCTTTTGTGTGTATTCTGGACATTGAAAATCTGTAGTTGGTTTAATACGTATATACCATTGCTCAATGTACCTGACCTAATCAGAACTTGATTAAGGTGAATGTTTACAACATTACTTACAAACGCAAATTCATAACCTTCTTTAAAAACCAAAGATACAGAAATGATATTACAAGTTGCGTTGGGTATAAAAAAGCAATTACGTAAAACCAAAACATGTCCATCTGACATTCCCAGTGATAGTCCTCCATGGCCTCAGCATCCATGCTAGCTCCCTTTGCAACTTTGAGGGCCATGTCAGCTACTTTCAAAAAACCTACGCTTTCTCAACGCCTGCAAAGAATTACAGATATGAGATCCTGATCCGGTATCCAATACCCAGGACGTAGAGTTTATTGATAGACAGTTTTCAATAACATACACACCTGAAGCTGAAGCCGCAACCTGCTTCAGATCCTGTGTTCTGGCTTTCCAAGCTCTGCAATCTTTCTTCCAGTGTCCACTCTTATGACAGTAAAAGCATTCTTCCTTATCCACAAGCTTCCTTGCTACCTTTGTTGCTTTTGCCTTTCCCTTCGTATCCTTTTTACTAACACCGCCCCTTGGTTTGGCGGGGGTTTTCTTCTTCTTTCCCTTGGCTTTCACCTTGGACCTAGAAGAGGAAGATCCTCCTACAAACAAAGTGGATGTTCCCTACCTTTCTGTAGGGTGCCTTCTGCACTCCTCAGCATGTTGAGGAGTTCTGAAAGTTCAACTTCCTTTTCTTGCAAGTTGAAATTCAGGATGAACTGGGCGTAAGTGGAAGGAAGGGACTGAAGAATCAAGTCCGTATAGAGCTCATTCTCCAACGTGGTCCCAAGGTCCACGAACTCCTCTATGTAGCCAATCATCTTAAGCACGTGTTCCGCTACCGATGATCCGACGACCAATCTTGCCGAAAACAACTTCTTCGACACTTCGTATCTAGCGATACGAGATTGCTCCCCATACAGTTCTTTTGTATGGAGAAATATGGATTCGAGGTCCATATTCTCATGCCTCCTCTGATGTTCGTTGTCCATAGAGGCAAGCATGAGGCACTTGGCCTTCGCACAGTCGATTTCCCAGGTCTTACGGATTTCCCTATCCGCGACGCTGGTTTTGGGACCTGGGACAGGGGGAGCTTTGGTGGTAAGAAAATACCCCAACTTGTCATAAGTGATTGCCATTTTGACATTCCGGAGCCAATCTTTGTAGTTTGGCCATGTCAGTATGTTTTTATCTAGTAGTAACTTAAGTCCAGTCATGATGTTTGGTCGCTGCAATTAGGAGAGCGAGAAGAAACATTTTAGCATGATGCTCTTGCAAGTTTAGAGTGTGTTTTTAATTTGTCTAAACAGGATGGCTCCCACTGTCTCTCGAATCCCTCCTCAAACCATAAAGGAAGAACTAGTCGGGATCAATCTCACCGTACAATACTTGTTTAACCGTTCAGCCAGGCCAGTGTCGGTACTTCGAGAGAAATTTTCCAACGCTTTCGCGAAGTTCCTTAATTAAGTAACCTCTTTTCCCTGTGGGCGTAGCCCCGCTAACACCTTTCTAGACACCTACTAGGTTTATAGCATTGATCGTTAAGTAAGAAATTTCCCGAGGAGTAGCATATACTCACAGTAGGATCGGGGATCCAAATATCATCGCGTGACAAAACTGAAGGAATCCTACCAGAATCATCACACTCCAAATGGTATGCAGCGCTAGCAAGTTTCAGTTCTTTTGAAACTCCCGATGTGGATTTTTGCCCCATGCTCTTATGACCTTGACTTTGGCCAAAATATCATAAGTCACATGTCAAGTTCTACCCGTCATTCTCCAAGTTAATTTGAGCCCACTCGCACATACCCTTGACTTTGGCCAAAATGGTAGAACGACTGCCCCAAACCAACACATCTATCTATGCTGCACATGAATGCCCAATAGCTACCAATCACTATGCCTTGACTTTGGCCAACATACATAGCTTGAATACTTATTGACCATTCATGTGAAACGACGGAGGGCTACGAATGGTTTTGGCGAAACCGTGAACGTAGTGAACTTGATATAATCGAAGGAACGAGATAGCTTTCAAAAGGAGTGGTTCAAGCTCCGCATTTAAAAGTTTGGTTTTGAAAAGAACCGAGTGGTTTTCAAAGTGTTCAACGACTTTTACTTGGTTTATTTTTATCTTGCATTAATTCCAATGCGTCCCATCATTTAATCCTACCATTGCAGAAAATAACGAAAATATGACGTACGCTTATGCCATCCGCATTCGCCACGGGGTCCCGTCATCACCCGTTAGGTTACTTAACTAACGACAGAGCGGGGGATGGACTAGCGCGGATGCAAAACATAAGCAACGCCTAAATAGATATCATATAGATATATATAAACATTCGTCACATGCAATGATAGCCATTCTAGATCACAGATGAATACATTGGATATACTAGGAATCCGCAATTCGTACGAGCCTGTAACGAAGAGCGGATTACACGGTCGCGATGAATAGCCGCACCCCACACTAGACCCCTACGGGTGCGGAAAACTACCCGCCAAGTACCCGAAGCGAAGCAACCTCCCTTAACTCGTGAGTAGGCCACTCGGCACTTCGAGATACCCGGTAGTTTGTGCACCCCACCTTGGGTCTATTCTAGGAGTAAAAACAGTAAAAAGAAATTATACAATGACGGCTACAACCCCGACCCGGTTGTGCGGCCATACAAATAATATTACATCAATTTACATATTACAAGAATTGAAAGATAAACAAAACTCTCATCTCACAATTCCCCCCGGTTATTCATCCGTGACAATCCAACGAATTCATATACACATACCATCAACATCACAGATCACAGATATGTATAACCCCCACTAATCGACGTATAGTGATTAGTAGACGTTCAATACATATAAAACATTACAGATATAACCATTAGCCAAAGTCTACAGAAAATCGACCAAAATACGGATTTGTAACCACCCCAAAAACAAACTTGTTCTCTGGAAAATCTGGGCAGAAACAAACCATCCCAAAAATCATAAAATACCACCAGAAATAAACTGCAGGAGAAATGATCCACGGCCGAGTCAACTCGGCCGCAGATCCGCGGCAGAAGCAAGATTCTGCCGCGGAACCGCGGCGCTTTGGTCGGCTCGTGCGATCGTTTTTCTTGCCTGTTTATAGAAAAGCCTGAGCTGATTTTTAAGACATGATTTTTTATTTTTAGAGCAGAAAAAAAATCGGCAGAAACTAGGGTTTTCCGGGGTGTTTTGTAGTTTTTTCGTTCGGTCGATATTCTAAATACTTTGCTAACATGCTAGGGTGTGTTTAGTTAGACTCTGATACCACTGTAAGTCCATGTTACCTCTTCCGGTTCTTTTGGGCTTGCGGAAATGGTGAAAAACAATTTTTAGGGTTTAGGTAACTTGGACTACAAAAACGGATCTTGGCTAAACTACACACTGGCAACCTAACTAGAGATTTATCTACTCGGTTAGGGGTTATACCTCACTTGAACTCCTTCTTCTTGAACTCTTTGTAGTGGTTGGATGGTGCTTTCCTCGTCGCCTTCTTTCGTCAAAGATGGATCCACTTGAGGGTTTCAACCTTGGGCTCCTTTCTCGAACTTTGAGAGAACTAAGGTTTTTGGCTTGCTAGACCTTCAACCTTAGAGTGAGTAGAGAGTGGTTTAGAATATTTTATCTCAAGGAGAGGTTTCTCAACTCATGAGAATGGATCTCCTTGAACTAGAGGAGGAGGAAGAAGAAGAGAGGAGAGAGAATGGTTATGACAGAATGATATGGTTTTTTACAACCATAACAATATAAGTGAATTATCAAATTAATAAAATTAATCAAAACGAAAAAGTTGATGGAAGGTTTGATAAGACTATTATCATTTCACATTAAATGGTTTTTGCTAGAATCAAAGAGCATCTTTGATGTGTAATGATGATAGTCAATGTTTCAACCATGGTCAACTAGTCAACCTTGATCAACAAGTCAACAAACCCAACCATGACACAATTTCATTTAATTAATATTATTAATTGATATATCACAAATTCATTAGGGTTTGGAAAAAGACGACTGTCAACTGTGCATACGCACCCGTTCCAAAACCCTAATGAAAAACCTCTTCCTCCGCCTCAATCAACTGTGCATACACACCCGCATTCGTGTTCCGAGGAACATGAATACTATAAGATAAAACAAACCCCAAAACATATACTAGGATCTGGCTCAAACCAGAGCCCGCTAGTAATGTCTGTCCGGACGCCAAACGTGCACAAGTGCGCGGATGTGAACGAACCCTGTCGCAAAACCATGCGACCTCTACTCTGTTTTGCCCAAAGGCGAATAACCCTCTGTGTGGGACTCTAAAGACTCGACACTACGCTGACAGTGGGTTTAACCAAAGACTGCAAGCGGCACTAGCTGTACGTAATGGTCCCCAGGTAGATGCCGATAAGAAGACTGACGAGGTAAACCCATCTGAACTCCTACCGAGTCTGTATGTGACAATCTCCGTACAGTCCGATCTGTTCGTCTAAGAACATCGCATGGCGGGCCTAGAGGGGCGGTAAACGTCAGTCCTCTACTAGCGGTACAAGTCGTGCCGGAGTGTAGCCCAGAACACCTGAGATAACACTAGAAACCTACCAGTCTATCTCGCTTGCCCTGGCCAGGGACTTTGTGTAATGGCTCTCCTAGACACAGCGCGATATCAACCCCCAATATCGGGAGAGACGAATCCTGTCTAACCGTCACTGCCTCCAAGTGCTTCGGGACTGCACCCAAAAACTACCTATTTGCAGGACTCCTTTGAGCCGTGGTAGGGTAGTAATCAAAGTACAGTGGGAACACACTCGAGACGAAGTGACAGTGTCAAGTCAACGGACTAAGCTGTACTCATGTCACCTGAGAACTGATAACTGACGATAGGTATAATACCAACCAACAGTTCCCGACGAGTCATGTCCAGTGTACTTGTAACCTAACGAGCACCCGCAAACTATCTCAAGTACGACGTACTGACGGCTGTGGGACAGACCGTCTCCCTAACTGGGATGAGAAGCGCATACGTTTGTCTACTCCGGAGTATCGATGCCCTGTCTCGATAGTCCTGCGACTAGGGACCTGCATAACGATATGCTTATAGATTACCCAGCCCCCACGAGTGTGACTGCCATCACAACGCTAGTAATCAACCAAAGATCCTAAGGGCTCCACTAATGTGTAAAGGCTATATGCTAAAAGAAACACATGCACACATTAAAGCAGAAACAAACCAAGTAGCATACTACCATTTTGAGCAAGAATGTCAATTCAAGGTGAATATCCCAAGCTTCCATTAAGTAATATACAATCCAGTATAATACAGTAATGGCCTCTAGGGCATATACACTAACAAGTCAAGCCTAGACGAAGAACAGTTCACAATATACAAGTCAACGCAAGATCCAAGATCGCGAAGCCGCGGTTAAAGTCCACCACAATTATTCACTGGAAAGATCTGGAAGGGAACGAGAAAGCATTATGAAGAAGTAACTGCAGAAATAAGAAGCCTAAGTCACTAAAAATCAGCCCAAGAAAAGTCAAAGCCCAATTCCACTTTTTGGCCGCGGAACCACGGCCAAACCCTGGCTGCGGCCGCGATTCCGCGGCCGTATTATTAGAAGAGAAGAACATTTTTTTACCATAGCGCGTTGCGGCTCTGACTAGTCAACCTAGGGGTATTTTGTTAAATGCAGACATGTGAATCAATTGTAACCTAGGATTTCTTATCCTCTATAAATAGGAACTCTAAAGATTGTATTAGGTTATGCCTCCCTATGCCTCTTTCTATGCATAAAATTCAGATTTCTTTTGGAGAGCATCGATGCCTCTTTTCATATCATGAATTCAGATCTGACAACCCTGTGTTGATGTTTGGAGAGAGCCATCTGTAAAGTAAGTAGGTAATTTTAATTCTTGCCCTAGGTAATTTTTCATTCTCTGCCCTAGATAAATGTTTTTAAATTCTCTAATGAGCGAGTAGTCTCCTCGCTTGTTAGGGTTAGCTTTGGGGAAGGCTTTTGAGAGATGAGATCTCTCATCCCTTTCTTGCCCATCATACTTTTTTATAGGACTCCATGCATACACGCACACACCGCGCCCTACGGCACCCTATCCCTCGAGGTAGCGGTGATATCGTAGTATAAAGGCCCGGTTGCGCGTGTTTTCCATGGAGGTTAAGGTAAGGATCTCTAAAGGAAGGAAAAGAACCTAGAGGAAGGAACACCTTCCCGAATGGATCTAATCCCCTTTATTGATAATTATCATAACTCCTCATAGATCTTCATTTGGGTATAGAAAGCGTTGAGATTTATTTACATTTCCAAACTATTCTTAAACCTAACCCTAGCAAGATTTAGATCTAGATTAATTTAGTTTTTAGATAGATTTAGTTTTTTTAGATTTAATAAATCAATCCGAACTCCCATCGGAATTAACTCGTTTGAGCGATTAGGAAATTCACAACATCCCTGTAGACTGACCCGTACTCACCGGCTAGCTGCAAAGCGACGCCGTTCTTGATTGCGGTAATAAATAGTTTTTGAGATCAATCAAATGGCGCCGTTGCCGAGGATGGCGTGTTATTTCCTTTTTGCAATTTCGGGTTAATATAAATTAAAAAATTATAAAAACTGAAAAATCAAAAAAAATATATATAAAAATATATCATCTGTTATTTTTTGGAAAGGGTATTTTTTGTGAATCTTTCCAGGATCGACGGATATGGAAAAATCCAGAGTGCGAAATAGAAAAAGTTAGATCAGAACGGAAGGGAATTGGACCAACAGAACACCAGAATTTTTTCAGAGACCTGAAGCCTCAACTACGCCGCCTTTCCACCGCGAAAGCCGCCTCCCGCCGCTAATCCGCGGTCCTTCTGGCTCTTCAGCGCGCGAAAATTGCTCTGTTTGTTTCCTTTTTCTCCCCTCTGCAACCTAAAATATATCTTTTGCCAAATTTTCCTGCAGGATTCTTTGCGCTTTAAAAATCTTCCCCCTTCCAAATAACAAATCTTGTGCAGGAATCTTTGCGCCGTGCGTAAATTAAAAATTGATTGCATGTGATTTTTTTTCTGTTTTGCATATTGTTGGAGATAGTGCCCTCAGAGTCAATTATTGGATCACAGGCACATGATTGCAATGATTGAGGGAGGACCTATCCCGGTAAGACAGTCTTACTCGAGATGATAGTATGCTATCTGGTTTACCTTTATCATCGTGTATTGCTTCAGGTGACCTTACAGGTCGCTATTGCACGCTGATAGAGCCCCTAGGATTCTTGCTTGACTGCCAGCAGTATGATGGCGATCATATACGTGAGAGCTGGTGGTCTATAAGCACATCCTTAAAAGGTCCCTAGTCGTGGGAGTTTCGAGACAGGGCATCGATTCTCCAGAGTAGACTAGTGTATACAGTCGAGACCCCGACGAGGAGCGGTGGCCGGTCTCACAAGCCACTGGTGTCAGTTGGTTCACCTAAGATGTATACAGGTGCTCATTGGGTTATGAGTACACCGGACAGGACTCGCCGGGAACATGCTAGTTGGTCTTATACCTAACGTCAGATAGCAGTTCCCTGGTGACATTTGTACAGGTTAGTTCATCGACCTGAGATCGTCATTTGTCTCATGTGAGTTCCCACTGTACTTTGATTACTACCCTACCACGGCTCAAATGAGTTGTGCAAACAGGTTTTAATTGGGTATAGTCCCGAGCCACATGGAGGCAGTGAGCGGATCTTCAGGGGTTCGTCTCTCCCGGTATTGGGGGTGAGGTCGCACTGTGTCTAGGAGAGCCTTTACACAAAGCCCTCGGCCGAGGCAGGAGATTTACTGGTAGGTATTCCAGTAGTATCTCAGGGTGTTCTGGGCTACACTCCGACACGACTTGTACCGCTTTTGGGGGTCTGACTTTTACCAACCCCCTAGGCCCGACATGCGATGCTCATAGACGAACGGACCGGACTGTACGGATATTGTCACTGACAGGCTCAGTAGGGTGTCAGGATGAGTTCGCTCATCGACGTCCCTTTTGGTCAATAGCTGGTGGCCCGTCACGTATTGGCTTATACCTCTGACGTGCTAGTGGTTAAATCCACAGCCATAGTATTGACGAGTCTTTAGAGTCCACCACACTTTCAGTTACTCAAGCTTTCGGGCGAAACGCTGTAGAGGCCGTATGGAGATATGGCAGGGTCCGATCAGATACGTGCGGTATTGCACGGATCAGGATCGGACGGTTTGTACTGGTGGCCGTATGGTTATATGGCAGGGTTCGATCTGATACGTGCGGTATTGCACGGATCAAGATCGGACGGATAATACTAGCCGGCTTTGGTTTAAGCCGGATCCTAGTTTAGTACAGTATAGATTTTGTCTCATTGCATTTGTATCCGGTCGGAATACAGATGCGGGTGTGTATGCACAGTATTGGGGTTTTCCTGTAATTTATTACGGGACCAGTTTTCTGGAGTTGCCAGTTTGCATTCCGTTCCGGCCGGTTTTCCTTTGTTCTTTCCCGGCCGGACTTTTCCGATGGAGGGGGTTATTTGCAAGTTTGCAAATAACACATAGTGGAGGGGTTTCTTGCAAATGCTTTGATTATGATGGCATCTTTTCTTTTCCACCATCACTTGCATTAAAGAGAGGGTATGGGTTTGAAGTGTTAAGCATGGTTGATGTTTTCTTTGCTTTATGATGTGGTCACCTCTTGCTTTATCCTACACTCACCTCCCTTCATGATTTGTTTTTGCCCTCCACCATTTCCACATAAGTTTGGCCGGCCACTTTTTGAGATGAGGATGAGAGAAATTTCCATTTTTTGGTGTGACACAAATTTCTTCATCTCATTCTTCTAGTTTTGAAAAAAAAATGAAAGCACCATTTTCCCTTAACCTTATTCCTCCATCACCAATGGCAACTTCACTACTCCAAAGAGACATAGACTCTACACTACTTCTACAGCAAATCTTGGGTGCGTCGGTTAGCCAACTTCACGCCTGAGTTGCCTCGGTATTGAGGTTGGAGCCCGTAAAAGATGCAGACGATGTGGTGCCCTTCCGGCAAGGATGCGACAACCGGAGTTTCCGCGGGAGATCGGGACAACGACGAGCTCGGATCACTCGGTATATCTCTCACCCTTTCTCTTGTTAGCTAGTATCGGTTAATGGTTATGATCCGGGTATATTGTCCGCGGTAGCGCCAGTTTAAAAGTTAAGAAAATTTTGATTCCGCATTTTGGCCTCGGATAGACGGCCGGGGCGCTGCCGTGGCGCAACATGGTATCAGAGCCACGCCATTAACCTTACCTAACTTGTTCTAATGTGTTTTACTTATCCGATCGACCAAAATTCCAAAATCCGCGTTTTGCATGCATCAGTTTTCTGTCGTTTTTTTCCGGGCTCCAAAATTTTTTCAGGTTATAAAAAACTAATGTACTGTAAATTCTAAGACTACTGGAAAAATTCGACACAGTCAGTCGACGACTGAAGCGCGGAACCGCGGCCAAACCCCCCTTGGGCCGCGGTTCCGCCGCACATTGGTGTCCTCACTGTGTCCAATTTCTCCAGTGGGCTTCTGGGCTAATTTTAGGGGTTTTGGAATATTAATATTGGGCCCAGATTTTCTGTGAGTGCTACAGTATTGCTTGGGGGCCCACTTGTTAATTTTTGATCGATCGGATATATTTTAAGCACATTATTTCAAAGTATTTACATTATATCTGCGACCGTGAATATCACTTGATCGGTAAATCCTGTCTAACTGCTATAGCCCGGTTGGACGGATTTGCGAACGTGATTTTCACGTTGATGTTCTGTGTTTATGCTGTGTTGTTGCGGATCGGTCGTGGGGGATAGCCTGGATGCAATGCTAGTACAGTTTTGTTTTATATGTACATTTGATATTACGGGGCGAGCGTCCGACATGTGGACTGCCGTCACTGCCTGTTTGTATTATTCTTTTGGGGCACGACCTGGTTGCGGTCGATGTACCCGGTGTATGTATATTTTACTTTCTGTACTAGGATTGCCCCGCGGTGGGGTGCACGGATAGCCGGGTTCTGGAGGGCAACAAGCCCGCATCTCATGGCATTGGGACGGAGGGGGCTTCACTCCAGGATTGGCGGGCTATTCGCCGCACTCGTAGGGGTACAGGTTGACCCAGGAGGGGTGCCCGAGTTACCGGATTCTGTGAAGTGCTGGGTGGTCCATTCACGTTGCTGAAGGGGGCTGCCTCGCTTCAGGTTTTGGCGGGTGACTTGCCGCGCCCGTACGAGTCTAGGTTTTCATTGCACAGGCTATCCACACGACCAGGGGAACGTCGGGTTTCAGCTGCGGCTCTGTGAAACCCGGGGCTTCCAGATATCTGTATTGTTCTGTGATGCTGCATATTTCTGTGATGTTGCATTTTATCACGCCTTGAGCGAAATATAATATATTGGTATATATATTAGTAGATGTTGTATATGTTTTACATCCGCGCTATTCCAGTCCCCGCTCTGTCGTTAGTTAGCTAACCTAACGGGTAATGACGGGACCCAGTGGCGAATGCGGATGGCATATACGTACATCAGTATATTTTCGTTCTTTGTGGTGTGATCAATTGATGGGACTGCGTTGATTCGGATCAATGCAAGCTAAACAAACCTATTCTGATGTTGTTGGAACATTTTTCAAAAAGCTGTTATTGCAAGGACGTTCACTTTTGTTTTGCATCGTGATATTCATTTGGAATATCCTGCTCCTCAGTCGACGAGGCAAGGGCCGAGATCCCTTCACCGGGAGTGACCCCTTGGACAGAAGTTTGCGTCAGGGCATTAACTTCACTGTAGCCGATTACTTTTGCTTTGCATCGTGGTATTCAGTTGGAATATCCTGCACCTCATTCTACGGGGAAAGAGCCGAGATCCCTTCACCGGGAGTGACCTCTTTAGTAAAGGTTTTCGTCACTATATTTTTAAAAAGGCTATGCAGTTCCTTCAACGATATCAAGTTCATTACGTTAAAGGTTTTTCGCCAAAAACTAGACGTAGCCCTCCGTCATTTCTTACAAATATTACTTAGTATTCGTGCTGCGTTTGTTGACTGTGTCAATGCGTAGTGTGCGGTAGCTAAGTAGTGTTTGTTTGTAGCATATTAATGGGATTGGTTAGGACAGTCATGCGGCCTTGTTGACTGTGTCAAGGGCTCGTACAGGTGGGTTTAATGCAATTCAGGATAATGACGGGTTGAACTTGACTAGGACTCTTTGATTTGTTGACTGTGTCAAGGTCACTTGGGTCTTAGGGGTAAAAACTCACATCGGGAGTTTCAAAAGAACTGAAACTTGCCAGATATGCGCATACCTTCTGGAGTGTGGTGACTTGAGTGGATTCCGTCAAGTTATCATGCGATGATAGTTGGATCCCGATTCCTACTGATGAGTTGGTTTACTCCTCGGATGATCCCGACTAGTTCTTCTTTCAGGTTTGGAGAAGAATTTGACGGTACAGTGGGAGGTTTCCTGATTAGATAAAGTGATAACCATTCTGATCTAGGTTAGAGTGCACGCTGAGTGTTTCTTTTCTCTCTCTCTTTGGCAGCAACCATTGACCCGACCTGGACTTTGACTCAGTGACCAAGTTGACCGAACCTTCTTAACACTGGCTTTTGGATTGTCAGAGTTGCAGACCTCGTTGCCACTCCTACTTTTACCCTTTTCTCCAGGACACCCCGTATTACTACGAACGTCCACTTCCATTGGACAAAACCATCATATGGTTAGATACGAACTCGAAGGAATTTATTCGAGGATGGTTTCCGGTTCTGGAGAAAACAAATAGGACTATTCAGTTGTCTTTTCCTTTTACCTTCTCTCAGGTTGCGAGTACTCCTTGGTTTAGGAGATAGTACACCTATTATGCAAATTGGATAGTCTTCTTCCAAACCTTAGGCTGGTCCCGAACGGCGGGGAATGAAGAAAACCAATTAGCATAACGATGGTGTACAGAAGGTATTAAGTTAAGACAAAGCAAGGGATTAGTAAGAGAGCAAAGTAAATTGCGACTGCTATTCACGACCAAACCGAGTATATCTTCGCCAAACCTAAATCACCTTTGTATTTCTCCAGGACACTCCGTATTACTACGAAGATCCACAGTTTATTTGGATACTCCATCGTATGGTTATATACAAACTCGAAAGGAACTTGTTCCAGTTCGGGGATGGATTCTGGTCCAGGAGAAATAGGAATAAGGTTTATTCGGTTGTCTTTTATCTTCACCTTCTCTCGCATTGCGAGTGCTCCTAGGATTAGGACAGTACACTCATTATTCTTATTAGATAGTCTTCTTCCAAACCATAGGCTGGTGCCGAACGGTAGGGAAGGAAGAAAACCAATTGGCCTAAAGGGGTGTGCAGAAGGTAATGACTAAAGACATATAAAGGGATTTGGAGAGGTGGCAAAGAATTATACGGTTATAGTTGTGAATCTGGATAATGGAAGAGGCGTTACTAGGAATACCCAGATACCCCATCGAAACATTTCAATGTTTCAAGATTTCACTGTGTACTGTTAAAGGAAAACTGATTTCCCGATTAGACACTTGCTCCAGGGTATGTATTTACCAGGTATGATTCTCACATCTGTATGGTTTTACAGATGATGAGTGGGAGTAAGTTATTGGGAATAGGGTGATAATCCTCATTATATCAGGATTCGTTGTAATCGGTGATATTTGAGGAGATCATCTGGGCTGTTTGCCGGTCGGCAAATATTTGGTTTTGAATATCCGCTGTTGTGCACCAATTTCAAATTGATATATCTGTACGTCTATTTTCATAGAGTGAGATATACCTTTTGATATTATGTCGATGACATTTACCTATATCAGTGGATGGTTAGGTAAGGAGCATTAAACAGCGGTGTAATTCTTCTTAACCATAAGTACAGTTTTCAACCTACGACACACAGTGAAAGAGTTGTTAGACTCAGCGGACTTATACAGAGTATTGTATGTTGTCCAGTGTCCATTAGGACAGAGGGGTTGGTCCTTATACTATATTCTGTTTACTTTTAACTTCTCTAGTTCTTAGACATGTGTTTCGAAGAAACACAGGGTCCAAGTTTTGAGGAGTTATAGGTATTTGAATAGAGTAGAGAACCAGGTGTAACACGTATCGGGATTCTTCAAAGTGATCGAAGATGTAGATACTTGTGTATGGTATTCAGTTGATAGTAATGAGAACTTGCTTCTCTTTCAGGTTACTCATAATTGGAAGCATTCCTAAGTTGGGTAACGCTGATCGGCCTCCTTCCATTTAGTTGACATGCACTGGAGATAGCTGCATGATTTGAATCTGGTTCAATTAAATCAGTGCCTCTGGTTCTATATTGGGTATAGAACAGTTCATATCTTAACGATGTTAAGGTACGGGGAGTTGTCCGGCTTATGATTAAAACCAGACACTGGACAACTCAAGACGCGTTTCTGTAATGGCTGTTTGTGGGTTGACCCAGGCTATGACGAGGGTTGACTTTCTACCATCTGGAAGATCAATAGTGATATTGTTCTTAACTCGCCACATTTTAAAAAGAAATGGTTAATTTTCAGAAAACAGTAGTGGGAGTATGGTAGAACTGGAAGCGATTCCAGAACCGCAAACAATTACTGAAGATTTGATAAGGAACCTAAAGATTCAATCTGATTTGACATTCCATTGGCCACTCCGCAGATAAGGTGGGTAACTTCAGGCACCCGAGAGGCACTCCGGTAGCCTCAAGGACGGTGACAGGGAAGTTCTTGTTTACCCACACTTGCCATTGTTGTTGTTCCAGGCTGCGAGACCCGGCAGGAGGATGTGTATAGCGTCGTTCTAAACTAGCTTTAGAAGTGCGCGTCTATATGACTCTGCCAGAGGGTTGTCGTAGTCAGTGGGAGCAGCGGAAGCATTGGTGGACATCAGGCTTATGTCTATTTACAGACTAAAGCGGATATAGCGGAGATAGATCATCTATTTCTGATGTGACAGTCATAGGTTTGACGTCATCAGAATAGGGGATGGATCTGTTAAGAAGGTAGTAGGGTGTGATGTCCTGGTTTTGGATGACATACACAGAGTAGGAAAGGAAACTCCTATAATACGATCGGTTATACTTTGGTTGTCACACAGTGGTTTCTCCACACAGGACTTGGATATTATATCAGACATTCTGGTTACTAGATCTATGGTTTTAGATCTAGATTTTGGTGGTTTCCTAATCTGGGTACCTTGACAGCATTCTATGAGTATTTAGAATGGACGACTCCTGGCACGGTAGTACACCTGCAGGTAATGGAGTCACCCTCTCTAAAGGTGTCTTACAGACTAAAGGGGAGAGGGATACGCATGATTGACAGATCACTTGCTTAGGCAATTGAGTCAATCATGAGATGTCAAGTACCACACCAGATGTTGTTCTTGCAGTAGCTGCAATAAGATGATATTAATCCAATCCTGGAGAAACAGTCGGAAGCAGTTTTAGAACATAAGTTGATGTTCTAGGGATGTGATAACGACAGCCTCTTTTAGGAGACGGTTGTCACTCCAGGCTTCCAAGGTGACATAGATGGCAGAGTGGCTGTCAGAGTTATATTTTCTCCTTCTGACAAGGGCAGTATTTTGGACAGGTGGTCCAAGGCAATATTGAGGGAGGCATGGCGCTGGGTACTGATTAAGTTCAATTATCGATACAGTCTAAGAAGTTTGGATTTGGAGTTCATTTATGAGCTAGGTCCCATCAGATATCCAGACATACTCTAACACAGGTATTGCTCATTTCGGGAGATGGTTTTCTCTGCGAACTTGAGATATAGAGAGACATAGAAAGAAACTTCACAGCGGATCCACTCACTGAGGCTATTCCTCGAACGCAATAGTTTCGTAAACGAGCTTTGTGAGACTGACTAGTAGAGGAGTTGGGTGTTCGGTATCACACGGGCTGTGAGTATGCGACATCGCAATAATTAGCCTTGAGTGCAAGTAGGAGATTGTTGGAGATAGTGCCCTCAGAGTCAATTATTGGATCACAGGCACGTGATTGCAATGATTGAGGGAGGACCTATCCCGGTAAGACAGTCTTACTCGAGATGATAGTATGCTATCTGGTTTACCTTTATCATCGTGTATTGCTTCAGGTGACCTTACAGGTCGCTATTGTACGCTGATAAAGCCCCTAGGATTCTTGCTTGACTGCCAGCAGTATGATGGCGATCATATACGTGAGAGCTGGTAGTCTATAAGCACATCCTTAAAAGGTCCCTAGTCGTGGGAGTTTCGAGACAGGGCATCGATTCTCCAGAGTAGACTAGTGTATACAGTCGAGACCCCGACGAGGAGCGGTGGCCGGTCTCACAAGCCACTGGTGTCAGTTGGTTCACCTAAGATGTATACAGGTGCTTATTGGGTTATGAGTACACCGGACAGGACTCGCCGGGAACATGCTAGTTGATCTTATACCTGACGTCAGATAGCAGTTCCCTGGTGATATGTGTACAGGTTAGTTCATCGACCTGAGATCGTCATTTGTCTCGTGTGAGTTCCCACTGTACTTTGATTACTACTCTACCACGGCTCAAATGAGTTGTGCAAACAGGTTTTAGTTGGGTAAAGTCCCAAGCCACATGGAGGCAGTGAGCGGATCTTCAGGGGTTCGTCTCTCCAGGTATTGGGGGTGAGGTCGCGCTGTGTCTAGGAGAGCCTTTACACAAAGCCCTCGGCCGAGGCAGGAGATTTACTGGTAGGTATTCCAGTAGTATCTCAGGGTGTTCTGGGCTACACTCCGATACGACTTGTACCGCTTTTGGGGGTCTGAATTTTACCAACCCCCTAGGCCCGACATGCAATGCTTATAGACGAACGGACCGGACTGTACGGATATTGTCACTGATAGGCTCAGTAGGGTGTCAGGATGAGTTCGCTCATCGACGTCCCTTTTGGTCAATAGCTGGTGGCCCGTCACGTATTGGCTTATACCTCTGACGTGCTAGTGGTTAAATCCACAGCCATAGTATTGACGAGTCTTTAGAGTCCACTACACTTTCAGTTACTCAAGCTTTCGGGCGAAACGCTGTAGAGGCCGTATGGAGATATGGCAGGGTCCGATCAGATACGTGCGGTATTGCACGGATCAGGATCGTACGGTTTGTACTAGTGGCCGTATGGTTATATGGCAGGGTTCGATCTGATACGTGCGGTATTGCACGGATCAAGATCGGACGGATAATACTAGCCGGCTTTGGTTTAAGCCGGATCCTAGTTTAGTACAGTATAGATTTTGTCTCATTGCATTTGTATCCGGTCGGAATACAGATGCGGGTGTGTATGCACAGTATTGGGGTTTTCCTGTAATTTATTACGGGACCAGTTTTCTGGAGTTGCCAGTTTGCATTCCGTTCCGGCCGGTTTTCCTTTGTTCTTTCCCGGCCGGACTTTTCCGATGGAGGGGGGTTATTTGCAAGTTTGCAAATAACACATAGTGGAGGGGTTTCTTGCAAATGCTTTGATTATGATGGCATCTTTTCTTTTCCACCATCACTTGCATTAAAGAGAGGGTATGGGTTTGAATTGTTAAGCATGGTTGATGTTTTCTTTGCTTTATGATGTGGTCACCTCTTGCTTTATCCTACACTCACCTCCCTTCATGATTTGTTTTTGCCCTCCACCATTTCCACATAAGTTTGGCCGGCCACTTTTTGAGATGAGGATGAGAGAAATTTCCATTTTTTGGTGTGACACAAATTTCTTCATCTCATTCTTCTAGTTTTGAAAAAAAAATGAAAGCACCATTTTCCCTTAACCTTATTCCTCCATCACCAATGGCAACTTCACTACTCCAAAGAGACATAGACTCTACACTACTTCTACAGCAAATCTTGGGCGCGTCGGCTAGCCAATTTCGTGCCCGAGTTGCCTCGGTATTGAGGTGGGAGCCCGTAAAAGATGCAGACGATGTGGTGCCCTTCCGGCAAGGATGCGACAACCGGAGTTTCCGCGGGAGATCGGGACGACGACGAGAAAACCGGAGGACTCGGATCACTCGGTATATCTCTCACCCTTTCTCTTGTTAGCTAGTATCGGTTAATGGTTACGATCCGGGTATATTGTCCGCGGTAGCGCCAGTTTAAAAGTTAAGAAAATTTTGATTCCGCATTTTGGCCTCGGATAGACGGCCGGGGCGCTGCCGTGGCGCAACACATATCTTTTATCGAAAATCTTTTTGCAAACAGTTCCAAATAAAGAGAAAAAGGAAAAAATCTTTTTATAAAAATACTTACAACTTTTGTCGCTAAGAAATCCTTGCACCACCTACCTACTTTCTCTTCTCTTTCTTCTATCATGGGTACCCCACATCATAAATCTCTTGCCGAACTTTGGTATCCCGAACCTAACTTTGCTTCGTACGTCAATTATTTCGGTCGATTTAAAGAAAATCCCTCCATGCCAAAAGTTTCTTTGAAAGATCAAATAGAAGCGTCTAGGTGAAACAGCTCGACTTTGCAACCCACTTTGTGTCAACCATGTCAACCTTCACCACCTTCATACGTTGATACCACTTTTTCGAGTCCTGTTGTAACTCCTAAGCAGATGTCTATTGCTGAGCACATTGCACAATCTCGTAGCCGATCTTTCACTCCTCTCCACACATCCAGTTATCCGGATCAACAAGTCCATTCACCTTTTTATCCACATATTGATCCTACTCCTGTCCAACCATCCACTTCCTACCAGTCCTACCCGACTTTCCCACCGTCACTAGACATTGCTTCTACACAGCCTTTTGGGAGTTTCACGTATCCAAACAATTTCAAATCTTTTACCGAAACCCCTTCACAACCCATGTCTAGTTTGCAACAGTCGTTGGAAGCTTATATTTCAGCAACAAACAAAATGGTTAGGAATGTGGATGCGTCCATTGCCGCCCTTATGCAACCTAGTGAACCGGCAGCTAGTTTCCAACTAGCTCCAAATTTTCCAATGTATGAGGAGACGGTTGGACAGAGTGAGAATTTGAGAGGAGCGAGTGAGTTCTACACATTCCCAAATTAGACCTACCCATACCCAATTGAATCCCACAACTCCGGTTTTCAATCGATTGTCCCAAATAGTTCACCAGTTGAAAATAAAAACGAGTTGTGTGACTTTGTAGTGCTTGATTTGCCAGACTGTGAAGAAACCCTTTCGAGTGAAACCACACCTAATCCTTTCGATCTTTACACCTCCAATCTTGAACCTAAATTTATCAATATCCATGCTTTTGAGGAGGTGTCAGAAAAAATTGATTTTCACTTGATTGAGGATATAGACGCCGGGAATATTTCGGATGATGAACCTGTCGATTTGATTGAAATTTTATGTCCAATTCATTATCCCGAGTCATTAATTGTTTCTCCCGAACTTCATATGCGTCTTGATTTTGATGATAATGGCATGAATGAGTTAAATATTGAGGAGAATTATGAGGATAGTATTGAGGAGAGTATTGAGGATAATATTGAGGTTGAACCATTTTTGTTTGATGTGTCGGATTTTCCAATTCATCCTCCTGGACTTTTAACTGTTCTATCACCCTCCCTCCTTTCCATCGTTCCGATCACGCCTAATATCACGCTTGAAGACTGTGAGCTTGAAAATTTTTCCTTTGATTCTGACACAGTTCTTACTGCCGGTAACACCTACGAGTGTTTCACTTTTTCGGATGATGTTGATATCTCACCGCCTGAGTTTGAGTCCTTTGAATTTTCAGATGAGTTAGTTGAACCATCAGACTCGGTTGCTTACAGTCGTTTTGAACCATTGTTGGTCTTTTCAGTTCGAGACAGTTTACTACGGTGAGAATGAGACTATCCCTAATTCACTCCCTTTCGTCCGTCCTATCGTTCCGACCGTGCAAGAGACCGTTACGCTTTCATCTCCAATACCAAGTTCGGCGTACGCATGCTTTCTTGCGAATCTTGAGGGATTTGACCCCATTTCTCGACGGGTTGATAGGTTAGCGCAATCGCTTTTAACACATCGGTCATCACAAATTGCGCTAATTTATTCACTTGATTTACACCCTCAAGATCGTACTCCACTTTTTTCTCTTTTCCACCATTCTTCTCCCCCACCGAGACCGTATCCCGTTTCTACCTCCACACGGCCTCGTGTGCTTCTCATCTCTTTTCTTTCCACTCTATTGTTTCACCAACTCGACTTTTACCATGATAAGATTTTTGAATGGTTGGTGCTAACCTTTGGCTTGTATAAGGCCAAGCTTAAGTTTGGGGGGAACCTTGTTGTATATATGTACATATATTTTTTGTTTTCTTTTTCTATAAAAAATAAATAAAAATTTTTTTCAAAAAATAAAAAATTATAAATAAATAAACAGGGGAGTGCCGGCATTTTACCCTCTTGGTGTAGCATGACAGTGAGGACACTGTCAAGTTCAAGTTTGGGGGTATGCTCGGTACGTCTTCTTCCTTCGCATTCATATGTACATATTTTTGCATTTGCATATTTATTTGAAAACCCATAAAAATTGAAAAATCTCAAAAATTATAAAAATTAGTGTATTCAATTTTGGCCTTATTTGACTTGAGTTTGACAAATAGGTTAACTGGCTAGGAACAACTAGATTATAGATTTAGTAAATTAAAAACCCTAAACATAACCTTCCTTAAAATTTAACAGTAGAAAGTATGTCTTTGTAGTTTATTTAGAAATAGGCAAATTTTGAGTCCACTTCTTGGGATAAGTCGAAACGAAGGAAAAGTATTGATATTTTTATTACAGTATAAGTTTGAAAAATAATTCCTAGCTTAAGTCTAGATTCTGAAAATGTATACCCTACAAATTGCACAAACACGCACCTTGAAACTTGGAATAGTAGAGGAGACCTTGAAATGCTCTTGTCTAAAGTCCTTAGTACAATGAAAATAAAAGAAAAAAAGTGAATAAAGAAAAAAAAACGAACACTGGTTTTTGTGATTACTTAAGGCTAAAAAAAATAGAAAAATATTTAGCGAGGGTGTTTCATCACCTAGTGCCTTAGACTAACTGGTTTGGGAGTCACTGCTAAAAAGCCTTAGGTGTTACAAGACTAGGAAGTACGCTTTAAAGTGCAAACGCATTTTGTAATCGGTCGTTGGTATCTCAAGAAGTATTAACGGTCGCATGAAGGATGTGTAAGCAAAATTCAATTAAAAATTAACCAATTAATGAGAACTTTGGACAAACGGACAAGAGTATGATTGCTTGATTTGAATTTCCAAGTGTAGGGGTGATATATACACACACGTAGGGGTATGTGATTGGAATTTAGATAAGAGAGAGGAGTGAAGAATAGAACTTATATCTTTAATAGAGATGATAAAAATTCCTAAGTGGAGATGGAACCCTAGAAGAAAAACTTAAGAGATGCCGAAAGCTAAATAGGTCTGCAGGACATATATAATCTTAAGTTAAATGATGAGGAAGCATGAAAAATATGGGTGGATAATTTACAAGTCGAAGATAATAGAATTCCTTGTTAGAAAACCTAGTTAAAGAATTAAAGTCGAAAAAGCCAAATTGATAGGATTTTGTGGGTAGTATCCGCTGAAAACCCTCAGGAGACAACACTCTTCCTACTAGGGACACCTAGAGGTTTAACGGCTTGTTGCATGAGCTCAGTGCAATCGTGATTCCCTGCGAAAGTGCGGTTAGATTTTTGTCGAGAATAAAACTAAAAATAAGTTTGCTCGAGGACGAGCAAAAGATAAGTTTGGGGGTATTTGTTCACACCATAATATTGTATTATTATATTCCCCATTCTTATGTATTTTATAAATAAACAGGTGCTTTTGACCCATGTCTGCTACATAGTACAGGTTACAGGTTCTTGGAGAGAAAACAGTGAAAAAGACAAAAGACGATACAAAACAGGGACTTTTGACCAACAAATAGAAGGATCTTAGTCAAGCCTAGACGAATAACTGTTCACAATGTACAAGGCAACGCAAGGTCCAAGATCGCAAAGCCACGGTTAAAGTCCACCACAATTATTCACTGGAAAGATCTGGAAGAGAACGAGAAAGCATTATGAAGAACTAACTGCAGAAATAAGAAGCCCAAGTCACCAGAAATCATCCCAAGAAAAGTCAAAGCCCAATTCCACTTTTTGGCCGCGGAACCACGGCCAAACCCTGGCTGCGGCCGCGGTTCCGCGGCCGTATTGCTAGAAGAGAAGATCAATTTTTTACCATAACGCATTGCGGCTCTGACTAGTCAACCTAGGGGTATTTTGGTAAATGCAGACATGCGAATCAATTATAACCTAGGGTTTCCTATCCTCTATAAATAGGAACTCTAAAGATTGTATTAGGTTATGCCTCCGTATGCCTCTTTCTATGAATAAAATTCAGATTTCTTTTGGAGAGCATCGATGCCTCTTTTCATATCATGAATTCAGATCTGACAATCCTGTGTTGATATTTGGAGAGAGCCATCTGTAAAGTAAGTAGGTAATTTTAATTCTTTCCCTAGGTAATTTTTCATTCTCTGCCCTAGATAAATGTTTTTAAATTTCATAATGAGCAAGTAGTCTCCTCGCTTGTTAGGGTTAGCTTTGGGGAAGGCTTTTGAGAGATGAGATCTCTCATCCCTTTCTTGCCCATCATACTTTTTTATAGGACTCCATGCATACACGCACACACCGCGCCCTATGGCACCCTATCCCTCGAGGTAGCGGTGATACCGTAGTATAAAGGCCCGGTTGCGCGTATTTTCCATAGAGGTTAGGGTAAGGATCTCTAAAGGAAGGACAAGAACCTAGAGGAAGGAACACCTTCCCGAATGGATCTAATTCCCTTTATTGATAATTATAATAACTCCTCATAGGTCTTCATTTGGGTATAGAAAGCATTGAGATTTATTTATATTTCCAAACCATTCCTAAACCTAACCCTAGCAAGATTTAGATCTAGATTAATTTAGTTTTTAGATAGATTTAATTTTTTTAGATTTAATAAATCAATCCGAACTCCCATTGGAATTAACTCGTTTGAGCGATTAGGAAATTCACAACATCCCCGTGGACCGACCCGTACTCACCGGCTAGCTGCAAAGCGACGCGGTTCTTGATTGCGGTAATAGATAGTTTTTGAGATCAATCAACGTCTAAAGCAGCAAGTTTTGCAAAAGGGACGACTGGAGTGTCTGGAATAAAGAAATTTTTTAGGTCCGCTTCCACCGTTGGCTGGTTATCCAAATCGAAACCAAATAGGTCGTCAAGCTTGGCGAATTTTGCTGCTTGCTTTGACAATAATTCAGGGCGAAAAAAGCGGGCGATGAAATCGGCGAAGCCAACCTCGTGCCCTCCAAACTCTAAAAACAGACTCTCATAAATGTTCAACACTTTGATTAGGTTCGGGAACCGGTGTTGAATGGCATTCTCCGGAGTGAGACCCATTACGACTAATTTGGTGGTAAAGATGTATTCATCAAGGGGAAGTATCTCCTCATTGTAAGTGCACGGCAGCGCCCCGGCCGTCTATCCGAGGCCAAAATGCGGAAACGAAACTTTGCTTTAAACTTTTAAACCGGCGGTACCGCGTACTTTAAACCCGGATCGGGCCATTAACCTAATGCTAGCAAACTAGAAGATGGGTAGAAAGCTATACCGAGCGATCCGTGTCCTTCGGTCTTCGGCCTCCATCCCGATCTCCTTGCGGAATCTCCGGTCTTCATCTCCTCGTCAGAGAGGGCACCACATCGCCGGGTTCTTTTACGTGCTCCTACCTCTGGACCGAGGCAACTCGGGCATGAAGTTGGCGAGCCGACGTGTCCAAGAATGCTGTAGGCTAAGTGTAGAGTGGTTTGTCTCAAGCGGGTATGAAGTTGCCATTTGTAGTGAGGAGAAGAAGATATAAACTTTTGTGATGGGTAAGAGATTTTGTTACAAGCAAAAATGAGATGAATCATTTTTCACACTAAAAGAATCCCATGCCAATATAGTGGCCGGCCAAGTCCAAAGGAGGAGGGGAAAATGATGGATTAAAGCAAGTGGGGAAAATGTGTGATAATGAGAAAAAATGTCACCAACATTTCTTATCCAAATCCCATCTCATTTAATGCAAACCATGATGAACAAAAAGGAATCTAAATGTGCTAGAATAATCATGAACCCTCATATCACAAATAACATCCCCACTATGCTAATTTGCACATTTGCAAATTAGCCCCTCCATCAATTTTCAGCCAAAGAAAGGAAGAAAGGAAAACTGGCTGAAACGAAATGCAAACTGGCAACTTCAAAAAACCGATCCTGTAAAAAATTACAAAAAAACCCCGCGACTGTATATACATACCCGCATTTGTATTCCGACCGAATACAAATGCAATGAGACAAAATCTACACTGTACAATACTAGGATTCGGCTTAAACCAAAGCCCGCTAGTATTATCCGTCCGATCATGATCCGTGCAATACCGCACGTATACGATCGAACTCTGCCATATATCCATACGGCCTCTACAGCGTTTCGCCCGAAACTTGAGAAACTGTCTGTGGGAGACTCTAAAGACTCGTCAATACTTTGGCTGTGGATTTAACCACTAGCACGTCAGAGGTATTAGCCATACGTAACGGGCTACCAGGTATTGACCAAAAGGGACGTCGATGAGCGAACTCATATAAACACCCTACTGAGCCTGTCAGTGACAATATCCGTACAGTCCGGTCCGTTTGTCTATGAAAATCGCATGGCGGGCCTAGGGGGTTAGTAAAAGTCAGACCCCCAAAAGCGGTACAAGTCGTGTCGGAGTGTAGCCCAGAACATCCTGAGATACTACTGGAATACCTACCAGTAAATCTCCTGCCTTGGCCAAGGACTTCGTGTACTGGCTCTCCTAGACACAGCACGACCTCACCCCCAATCCCGGAAGAGACGAACCCCTGCATATCCGCTCACTGCCTCCATGTGGCTCGGGACTGTACCCAACTAAAACCTGTTTGCACGACTCCTTTGAGCCGTGGTAGGATAGTAATCAAAGTACAGTGGGAACTCATACGAGACAAATGACGATCTCAGGTCGATGAACTAACCTGTACACATGTCACCAGAGAACTGCTATCTGACACTAGGTATAATACCAACTAGCATGTTCCCGGCGAGTCATGTCCGGTGTACTCATAACCCAATGAGCACCTGTATACATCTTAGGCAAACCAACTGACACCAGTGGCTTGTGAGACCAGCCACCGTCCGTCATCGGGGTCTCGACTGTATACACTAGTCTACTCTGGAGTATCGATGCCCTGTCTCAAAACTCCCACGACTAGGGACTTTTTAAGGATGTGCTTATAGACCCCAGCTCCCACGTATATGATCGCCATCATACTGCTGGCAGTCAAGCAAGAATCCTAGGGGCTCTATCAACGTGCAATAGTGATCAGTAATGTCACCTAAAGCAGTACACGATGATAAAGATAAACCAGATAGCATACTATCATCTTGAGTAAGACTGTCCTACCGGTATAGGTCATTCCTCAATCATTGCAATCACGTGCCTATGATCCAATAATTGACTCTGAGGGCACTATATTCAACAATCTCCCACTTGCACTCAAGGTTAATTATTGCAATGTCGCATACTTACAGCCCATGTGATACCGAACACCCAACTCCTTTACTAATCAGTCTCACAAAGCCCGTTTGCGAAACTATTGCGTTCGAGGAATAGCATCAGTGAGTGGATCCGCTCTGATGTTTCTTTCTATGTCTCTCTTTATCTCAAGTTCGCGGAGAAACCCATCTCCCGAAATGAGCAATACCTGTCTTAGAATATGTTTGGATGTCTGATGGGACCTAGTTCATAAGTGAACTCCAAATCCAAACTTCTTAGACTGTATCGTCAACTGAACTTAATCAGTACCCTGTGTCATGCCTCCCTCAGTGTCCGCTTGGATCACCTGTCCAAAACACTGCCCCTCGTCAGAGGGAAAACTATAACTCTGACAGCCACCCTGTCATCCAGGTCATCTTGGAAGCCTGGAATGATAACTGTCTCCCAGAAGAGACTGTCGTTATCATATCCCTAGAACATCTACTTATGTTCTAAAACTGCTTCCGAACGTTTCTCCAGGATAGGATTAATATCATCTTACTGTATCTCGTGCAAAAACAACATTTGGTGTGGTACTTGACATCTCATGATTGACTCAATTGCCTAAACAAGTGATCTGCCAATCATGCACATCCTTCTCCCCTTTAGTCTGTAAGACACCTTTAGAGAGGATGACTCCATCACCTGCAGGTACACTACCGTGCCAGGAGTCGTCCATTCTAAAACACCTTTAGAATCTGTCTAAGTACCCAGATTGGGAAACTACCCAAATCTAGATCTAAAACCATAGATCTAGTAACCAGAATGTCTAATATAATATCCAATTCCTATGTGGAGAAACTACTGTATGACAACAAAAGTATAATCGATTGTAGTGCAGGAATATCGCTTCCTACTCTGTGTATGTCATCCAAATACCAGGACATCACACCCTACTACCTTCTTAACAGATCCATCCCCTATTCTGATGAAATCAAACCTATGACTGTCACATCAGAAATAGATGATCTATCTCCGCTATATCTGCTTTAGTCTATAAATAGACACAAGCTACTTGTCCACCAATGCTTTCGCTGCTCCCACTGACTACGACAACCCTCTGGCAGAGTCATATACACGTGCACTTCTAAAGCTAGTTCAGAACGACACTATACTCATCCTCCTGCCGGATCTCACAGTCTGGAACAACAGCAATGGCAAGTCTGGGTAAACAAGAACCTCCCTGTCACCGTTTTTGAGCATACCGAAGTACCTCTCGAGTTCCTGAGGTTACCCAACATATCTGCGGAGTGGCCAATGGAATGTCAATCCAGATTGAATCTTTAGGTTCTTATCAAATTTTCAGTAATCTTTTGCGGTTCTGGAATCACTTCCAGTTCTACCATACTCCCACTACTGTTTTCTGAAAAAAATCCATTTCTTTTAAAACTGTGGCGAGTCAGGAACAATATCACTATTGATCTTCCAGATGGTAGAAAGTCAACCCTTGTCATAGCCCGGGTCAACCCACAAACAGCCATTACAGAAACGTGCCTTGAGTTGTCCAGAGTCTGGTTTTAAGCATAAGCTGGACAACTCCCCGTACCTTAACAATGTCAAGATATGAACCGTTCTATATCCAATACAGAAATAGAGGCACTGATTTAATTGGAACCAGATTCAAACCATGCAGCTGTCTCCAGTGCATGTCAACTAAATTGAAAGAGGTCGATCAGCATTACTCAACTTAGGAGTGCTTCCAATTATGAGTAACCTGAAAGAGAAGCAAGTTCTCTTAATCATTACTATCAACTGAATACCATACCCAAGTATCTACATCTTCGATCAGCTTGAAGAATCCTGATACTTGCAACACCTGGTTCTCTACTCTACTCTTATACCTATAACTTCTTAAAACTTGGACCTTTTGTTTCTACGAAACAGTTGTCTAAAAACTAGAGAAGTCATAAGTAAACCGAATATAGTACGAGGACCCACCCCTCTGTCCTACTGGACAACATACAATGCTCTGTATAAGTCTCTTGAGTCTAATAACTCATTCCCTGTGTGTCGTAGGTTGAAAATTGTACTTATGGTTAAGAAGAATTACACCGCTGTTTAATGCTCCTTACCTAACCATCCACTGATATAGGTAAATGTCATGGACATAATTTCAAAAAGGTATATCTCACTCTATAAAAATAGACGTACAGATATATCAATTTGAAATTGGTGCATAACAGCGGATATTCAAAACCAAATATTTGCCGTCCGGCAAACAACCCAGGTGATTTTCTCAAATATCACCAATTACAACGAATTTCGATATAATGAGGATAATCACCTAATTCCCAATAATTTACTCCCACTCATCACCTGTAAAACCATACAGATGTGAGAATCATACCTGGTAAATACATACCCTGGAGCAAGGGCTAATTGGGAAATCAGTTTTCTTTTAACAATACACAGTGAAACTGAAACATTGAAATGTTTCGTAGGGGTATCTGGGTATTCCTAGTAATGCCTCTTCCATTATCCAGATTCACAACTGTAACCGTATATTTCTTTGCTATCTCTCCAAATCCCTTTATATGTCTTTAGTCGTTACCTTCTGTACACCCCCTTTAGGCTTAAATGGTTTTCTTCCTTCCCTACCGTTCGGCACCAGCCTATGGTTTGGAAGAAGACTATCCAATAAGCATAATGGGTGTACTGTCCTAATCCTAAGAGCACTCGCAACCCGAAAGAAGGTAAAGATAAAAGACAACTGAATAAACCTTATTCCTATTCCTCCTGAACCAGAATCCATCCCCGAACTGGAACAAGTTCCTTTCGAGTTCGTATATAACCATACGATGGAGTATCCAAATAACTGTGGATCTTCGTTGTGATACAGAGTGTTCTGGAAAAATACAAAGGTGAAGTAGGAGTGGTAATGAAATACTTGGTTTGATCGTGAATAGCAGTCGCAGTTTACTTTGCCTTCTTACTAATCCCTTTATTTGTCTTAACTTAATACCTTCTGTACACCACACTTAGGCTAATCGGCTTTCTTCATTCCCTACCGTTCGGCACCAGCCTAAGGTTTGGGAGAAGACTATCCAATAGGCGTAATAGATGTACTATCCCCTAATCCAAGGGGCACTCGCAACCTGAGAGAAGGTAAAAGAAAAAGACAACTGAATAGTCCTATTCATTTTCTCCAGAACCGGAAACCATCCTCGAATAAATTCCATCGTGTTCGTATATAACCATACGATGGTTTTATCCAATGGAAGTGGACGTTCGTAGTAATACGGGGTGTTCTGGAGAAAAAGGGTAAAAGTAGGAGTGGCAATGAGGTCTGCAACTCTGAAAATCCAAAAGCCAGTGTTATAAGAAGGTTCGGTTAATTTTGGTCACTGAGTCATAGTCTAGGGTCGGGCCATGGTCCCTGCCAAAGAGAGAGAGAAAAGAAACACTCAGCGTGCACTCTAACCTAGATCAGAATGGTTATCAATTTATCTAATCAGGAAACCTCCCACTGTCACGTCAAATTCTCCTCCAAACCTGAAAGAAGAATTAGTCGGGATCACCCGAGGAGTAAACTAACTCATCAGTGGGAATCGGGATCCAACTATCATCGCATGATAATGTGACGGAATCCACTCACGTTATCACACTCTAGAAGGTATGCGCATATCTGGCAAGTTTCAATTTCTTTAGAAACTCCCGATGTGATTTTTTACCCCATGCTCTTATAACCTTGACTTTGGCCAACGAATCATAAGTCACGTGTCAAGTTCTACCCGTCATTATCCAGGTTGATTTGAACCCACCCGTACCTACCCTTGACTTTGGCCAACAAGGCAGTACGACTGTCCCAAACCAACGCATCTATCTATACTGCAGAAAAGTAACAAATAGCTACCATACACTATGCCTTGACTTTGGCCAACAAACATAGCATGAATACTACTTGCTACCCGTCTGAAATGACGGAGGGCTACGAATGGTTTTTGGCGAAAAACCTTTAACGTAATGAACTTGATATCGTTGAAGGAACAGGATGGCTTTTATAAAAATATAGTAACGAAAACCTTTGCTAAAGAGGCCACTCCCGGTGAAGGGATCTCGGCTCTTTCCCCGTAGAATGAGGTGCAGGATATTCCAACTGAATACCACGATGCAAAGCAAAAGGCAATCGGCTATAGTGAAGTTATTGCCCTGACGCAAACTTCTGTCCAAGGGGTCACTCCCGATGAAGGGATCTCGGCCCTTGCCTCGTCGACTGAGGTGCTGGATATTCATAACCGAATACCACTGTGCAAAACAAAAGAGAACGCCCTTGCAATAACAGCTTTTTGAAAAATTGTTCCAACAACATCAAACAGGTTTGTTTAGCTTGCATTGATCCGAATCAACGCAGTCCCATCAATTGATCACACCAATAAAGAACGAAAATAATGATGTACGTATATGCCATCCGCATTTGCCACTGGGTCGCGTCATCACCCGTTAGGTTACTTAACTAACGACAGAGTGGGGACTGGACTAGCGCGGATGCAAAACATATACAACATCTACTAGTATATATATCAATATATAATATTCGCTCAAGGCGTGATAAAATGCAACATCACAGAAATGTAATAAGCATCACAGAACAATGCAGATATCTGGGATCTCCGGGTTTTATAGAGCCGCTACTGAAACCCGACGTTCCCCTGGTCGTGTGGATATCCTGTGCAATGAAATCTTAGACCCCTACGGGCGCGGCAAGTTACCCGCCAAAACCTGAAGCGAGGCAGCCCCCTTCAGCAACGTGAATGGACCACCCAACACTTCACGAAATCCGGTAACTTGGGCACCCCTCCTTGGGTCAACCTATACCCCCTACGAGTGCGGCGAATAGCCCGCCAAATCTAGAGTAAAGCCCCCTCCGTCTCAACGCCATGAGATGCGGGCTCATTGCCCTCTAGAACCCGGCTACTCGTGCACCCCTCCGCGGGGTAATCCTAGTACAGAAAGTAAAATATATACATACAACGGGTACATCGACCTCAGCCCGGTCGTGTCCCAAAAGAATAATATACAAACAGGCAGTGACGGCAGTCCACATGTCGGACGCTCGCCCCGCAATATCAAATGTACATATATAACCAAACTGTACTACCATTGCATCCAGGCTATCCACCACGACAAATCCGCAACATCACAACACAACACAGAACATCAACGTGAATGTCACGTTTGCAAATCCGTCTAAAAGGGCTATAGCAGTTAGATAGGATTTACCGATCAAATGACATTCACGGTCGCCGATATAATGTAAATACTGTGAACTAACATGTTTAAAATTTTTGATCGACTAAATTTCCCGAAGTAGTCCCCAAGCACAACTGTAGCACTCAAAAAAATCTGGGCCCAAAAGGAATATACCAGAAACCCTATTTCCGTGTCAGAGAGCCACTGTAAAAATTTGGTGCACTGTGGCTACAGTACGGCCGCAGATCCGCCGCCAAAACGTGGTTTTGGCCGCGGATCCGCCGCTCTACAGTAATATCAGCCCACCAAATTTTCAGAGAATTCATAAAAAACCCTGCACTTATTTTTCCAATATACCAAATAATTTTTAGAGCACAGGAAAAATTCGACAGAAAGAACGACATGGAAATGCGGTTTTTGGAAAATCTGTTCGATCGAACTTGTAAACACATTAGAGCAAGCTAGACTAGCTTAATGGCGTGGCTCTGATACCAATGTAAGTGCACGGCAGCGCCCCGGCCGTCTATCCGAAGCCAAAATGCGGAAACGAAACTTTGCTTTAAACTTTTAAACCGGCGCTACCGCGTACTTTAAACCCAGATCGAGCCATTAACCTAATGCCAGCAAACTAGAAGATGGGTAGAAAGCTATACCGAGCGATCCGTATCTTTAGGTCTTCGGCCTTCATCCCGATCTCCTCGCGGAATCTTTGGTCTTCATCTCCTCGTCGGAAAGGGCACCGCATCAACGGGTTCTTTTACGGGCTCCCACCTCTGGACCGAGGCAACTCGGACACGAAGTTGGCAAGCCGACGTGTCCAAGAATGCTGTAGGCTAAGTGTAGAGTAGTTTGTCTCAAATGGGTATGAAGTTGCCATTTGTAGTGAGGAGAAGAAGATATAAACTTTTGTCATGGGTAAGAGATTTTGTTGCAAGCAAAAATGAGATGAATCATTTTTCACACCAAAAGAATCCCATGCCAATCTAGTGGCCGGCGAAGTCCAAAGGAGGAGGGAAAAATGATGGATTAAAGCAAGTGGGGAAAATGTGTGATAATGAGAAAAAAATGTCACCATCATTTCTTATCCAAATCCTATCTCATTTAATGCAAACCATGATGAACAAAAAGGAATCTAAATGTTCTAGAATAATCATGAACCCTCATATCACAAATAACACTCTCCACTATGCTAATTTGCATATTTGCAAATTAGCCCCTCCATCAATTTTCAGCCAAAGAAAGGAAGAAAGGAAAACTGGCTGAAACGAAATGCAAACTGGCAACTTCAAAAAACTGATCCCGTAATAAATTACAGGAAAACCCCGCGACTGTATATACATACCCATATTTGTATTCCGACCGAATACAAATGAAATGAGACAAAATCTACACTGTACAATACTAGGATCCGGCTTAAACCAAAGCCCGCTAGTATTATCCATCCGATCATAATCCGTGCAATACCGCACGTATACGATCGAACTCTGCCATATATCCATACGGCTACTACAGCGTTTCGCCCGAAACTTGAGAAACTGTCTGTGGGGGACTCTAAAGACTCGTCAATACTTTGGCTGTGGATTTAACCACTAGCACGTCAGAGGTATTAGCCATACGTAACGGGCTACAGGTATTGACCAAAAGGGACGTCAATGAGCGAACTCATACAGACACCCTACTGAGCCTGTGAGTGACAATATCCGTACAGTCCGGTCCGTTCGTCTATGAGCATCGTATGGCGGGCCTAGAGGGTTGGTAAAAGTCAGACCCCCAAAAGCGGTACAAGTCGTGTCGGAGTGTAGCCCAGAACACCCTGAGATACTACTGGAATACCTACCAGTAAAGCTCCTGCCTTGGCCAAGGACTTCGTGTACTGGCTCTCCTAGACACAGCGCGACCTCACCCCCAATACCGGGAGAGACGAACCCTTGCAGATCCGCTCACTGCCTCCATATGGCTCGGGACTGTACCCAACTAAAACCTGTTTGCACGACTCCTTTGAGCCGTGGTAGGGTAGTAATCAAAGTACAGTGGGAACTCACACGAGACAAATGACGATCTCAGGTCGATGAACTAACCTGTACACATGTCACCAGGGAACTGCTATCTGACACTAGGTATAATACCAACTAGCATGTTCCCGGCGAGTCATGTTCGGTGTACTCATAACCCAATGAGCACCTGTATACATCTTAGGTGAACCAACTGACACCAGTGGCTTGTGAGACCGGCCACCGCCACTCGTCGGGGTCTCGACTGTATACACTAGTCTACTCTGGAGTATCGATGCCCTGTCTCGAAACTCCCACGACTAGGGACCTTTTAAGGATGTACTTATAGACCCCAGCTCCCACGTATATGATCGCCATCATGCTGCTGGCAGTCAAGCAAGAATCCTAGGGGCTCTATCAACGTGCAATAGTGATCAGTAATGTCACATAAAGCAATACACGATGATAAAGATAAACCAGATAGCATACTATCATTTTGAGTAAGACTGTCCTACCGGTATAGGTCCTCCCTCAATCATTGCAATCACGTGCCTGTGATCCAATAATTAACTCTGAGGGCACTATATTCAACACTCGTAATGTTCCCCTCTGACGGGTAGGCCTGAAATTTCCGCGAACTTCTCCAAGGAAATAGAGACTTCCCAGTCCGACAGAAGAAATGTGTGGGTTGGGATGTTCCACTATTCCAAAAAACCCTTAACCAACCACACATGAGGCACGCGATATTGGAAGAAGGAAGCATATATAGCAGGATATAGCCCAAGCTTTAGCATCAGCGACTTCTTGGCTGACAAGATATACCGGGCCCACTGCAGGTAGCCAGTGGATTGGTAAGGAGTTAACCCTTTATTGTAGACTTATCCCCAAGGGCGAGACTCACCTTGACATATGCGTTGCCCCAAAATATCCAAAGCCATCGGCGGCTGTACGTGTATTGATGCCATAGAAGGCTGAAGGCGACCCTCCGAGGTCCAGTTGACCTCTTCTACAGCGTAATTCACTTAAGGCGAATCGGCGTAATGAATTAATGAAATGGGCTCTGAGGGCACTGCAGAAGAAAAACTGTGCCGACCCTAGATAATCTGATCGTACCATGACCCCCATAGGTGAAGAGATTTCTGCTCCGGGTCATGATCTTTAATAAGCGCGAAGAATTTCCGATCCACGGGTGCGTCGGCAAAGGCACACTCTAAACGTACAAAAGGGAAAGAAGAGTCGGAAGCCATAGTACCTACACAAAGAGAGACGAGGGTTAGTTATCAACGCCATGTTCTGAACTCTGACACTTGGTACTTAAAAATTATACCGCACTGCAATGTAGAATAAAGGGACAAAAGGGGGACCCACAAAATCAACATGATGTCCCATCATTGAAGGGGCAGTCACTCATTAAGGATGGAATCCTAAGAGGGTTCTCATTTAACGAGAAATCTCATTGGGCCAAGGAGTTGAACTCTCTCGAGAGCAGTGCTCTATATCTGCTAACTTTAATTAAGAAGAGAAGAAAATTCCCCAAATTTTTTTTCTAAAGAGCCATGCTCTATAAAAACAAGGGTACAATCTAACAGAGCTCTCAAAAGCAAAGATTTTTACAGAGTAAAACCCCAAGATCTTTAAGATCTGCAAAACAAACTCTAAGAGTTCTTTATGGAAGATGAATAGTGTTCTAATTAACGGGTTAAGTAATCCTAAAAATACATCTTAAGATTTATGATTTAAGAAGAGCAAATCTCTGATTAATGGGTTCGATTATGATCCTTACCAAATTTTTGGGCAGAGTTCTGACTCTAGAAAGGATTTCTTTAGGCAGAAATCTAAGCTCTAAAAGGAAAATTAAATTCTCAGAAGAAGAATTAAAGAAGATGAACAGCAGTCATCTCAAGGGCCAAAAAGGCCCTACTTATAGGCAAAGAAGACGATTCAACTTCCAAGAAGATCCAACGGTGGAAAAACTGCCACCGCTGCACTCACGTGTGAGCCATGTGAGCGCAATGGTGGGGGGGCATTTGTTTCCCCCCAATAAAAGTGCAAGGCTCTGTTCAAAATTTGAAAGAGGATTGCCCCACGTGCCTTACACGAGGGCGCCAGCTCCAAGAATTAAAAACTCTGAGGTAGCGCCTCACGTACTTCGCACGAGGGCGCCAGCGCCAGAACCAAATCTCTCTATTAAACAGATCTATTGGATCAAAGATCCAACGGAGTTGATAAATTATCAAAATACAGAATTAAATTATATTAAGGAAATATTCCTCAAATCCTTCAAAACAGGAACGAATACGCTATGTAAAACAGAGTACCGTTGGATTAAAAATCCAAAGGTGATTAAAAATCACCTATCTGCAGAAAAATTCTGTATGGGAAAATATTTCTTTAATCTTGTTAAAAATAAGAAAGATATCTTCTGTAAAACAGAAGTTGTCACGCCCCGCTTCCCAGTGTACGGGTAGAGGACGCGACTGGCCGCTATGTATTTACTCTGAAGTAAACACGCTAAGCGTATCTAAGCAATATAAGTAAAAATGTACAAGAGACAAAGATAATAGATATAAATGAACAACAACTTTATTTATTAACATTTTTTTACAATGCATCTAAAAAGTAAATACATAGAATGAAAAGCAATGCCTAAACAGTGGCATAACAGAAATGGAAAGTACTGAAATGAAATGTACAAGTATCTAGAGCTCCGGGTCGAAGGCTAGCTGATCCAAGTCCTCGCTGGTGGGCTAGATCTCCTGAAGGTCCGAATCACCAGACGACATTTCAAAGAAGAAAGAGAATGTCGTCAATGAAAAAATCGGTCGGTAAGTCCCGTAAATAGACAAGAATGGGATAGACAGAATAGAGAGTATATTGTTATAATGTTATATTTAGTGTTAACGCTGTTATTTGTAGCTTGGTACAGAAGATGCCAGTGTATACGAGAGGAGTCTTGTTAGACCAGAGACTACGGTGGACGGAATATAAGGAACCGCTTAGCCACGGTACAACGGCAATTGAATTCAGATTAGGTGTCTTAATGGTTGCAGTCTCGTGCCACTTCTAACACCTTCCGTACCAATCTACCCCTTAAACCCCGCGATGTCTTGATTGTAAATTGTATTATCTTATATTATAGATTATATAGATGGATGACTTGCCGGAACCATGATATCAGTAAATGGATGTAACAGAAGAATCATGTAGATGGATGTATATCCATGGTTCGGTTTAGTCGATACAGATTGAATTTATTGAACAGATTGATTATATGGATTCATGGATTCATATTGTAATGTAGTTTTATACTTGAATCTCATTCAAGTCGGATTGTATATATTGAGGCTCAGTCTGAGTCAGACAATTAGAAAAGAAATTGAATCCTGAATTAGATTTTGGTGTTATCGGTAACCGCTGCACATGGACGGCAGGATTTGTGTCTTTTTCAAAGAAGACCGTATTGATAACACTGTTTGTTAAGTTTTCTACCTTAAATAGGCAAGCACCCATATCTCCAGCTCCCTAAGGCTCAAGAGACCGGTCCCGCTTAAACCTATGTTTACTAGGGTCCTTATTGTAATTTAGTATAATTTGAGGGAGTTTATGTAAAAATAATTTTGTATAATTTTTAAAATACACCTCAAGTATTTTATTATCGTATTTAAAGTTTTCATTGATGTATATTTTATCATTATGACATTTCTAGTGAATAAAATCTATTTTTCATAATATATGGTATTTATTTGTAATATTAGAATTTGTATGGTATTTACTTGTAAATGAGATATTTTTCTTAAATTTTGGAAAGGTAGAATATTATAAATATTAAAAATAGATATTTTGATATTAATTACATATATATTTATTTATTAAAAAGAAGTTTTATCTATAATAGAAATCATATTTTCTAAAGAAAATTGTATTTTTAAATCTTTCGAGACCGTATGCTCCTTGCGGAGGTCTACATCTCGCACTACTAAGCCTGAGGATGTGTGATAATCCGTAACATCCCGAACGGGTTCTTCGAAATGGGTTATAGCGGAACATTGCAAAGATTTGTTAAAAATACATATCTTGTAGAAAAATATTTTTATATGTTTGAGGCAGTTTTGTGTAAAATCGTATTTTTCCAAAACTATGTTCCCAAAAATCATCGTGTTATCTTACATATGAGTATTGTGAGGAGGTAGGTCATTACCTCGTGAGTTTTGTATAACTAGAATGGTTAAAAGGTATAAACATGTCGATATGAAACATAAAGGTATTTTAATGTAAAAATGGGATAAAACTTACTACGATTAACATTTCATTATCAAACTTATTCTATTTCCTTTGTTAGTGTTTAATGGTCATGACATAAGAGTTTAGTAATATTGTGTTTAAGAAAAATAGACTTTTTAAGGAAAAACCGAATCGGAAGTTGAATAACTCCGCTTTCGTCGGGTTTTAGTTTTAAATATTGTTTAGAATATATAAGAGAAGAGAAATAGGGACTTACGGGATTATAGCCAAGAGAAGAGGAAGAGTAAGGTTGGGGAAACACCGGTGCGTCGTTTTGTCGCCGGAAACTCCTCGGAACGTCGTCTGAAGTTCGCCGGAGCTTCGCCCTTCGCTGACTCCACTTGCACAAAAAAATTCTAGGAAATTTTCTTGAGAGTTTGGGCAAAGATTTGGAAGTGAGGATGGGTGAGTTTAGGTGTGGTATTTATAGGAAAAATTAGGGTTTAGGGATGTGAAAAGGTGTATTAAAAATTTTGTATTAAAATGGACTAAATGAGGGTTTTAATTTTCTCTATAGATGTGCAGGGAAAATGAATAGTATAGGGGTTATGGGGGAGTTAAAGGGTTGCCAGAAAATGAAGTATTTTAGGGTCTCGGCCGAGTCAGACCAGCGGCGCGAACCGATTCGGCCGAGTCGGTCGTGTCTGCCCGAGTCTCCATGCCACGTGTCTCTTGTCGCTTGGTCTATCTTGTGGACCCGTTTGTTTTATGTGTAACTCTTGGTTTTACGGGTTATGCACGTGTAAACTCTTGGGCTTCTAAAAGATTAAAAGAAAACTAATTAAAAAAAATAATGTGGCTGATGTGATTTGAACTCTGGTGCTTTGTTTCAGTAGTGCCAGGTCTTACCAATGAGCTACAAGCTCTTTCTTGTTGTTCAAAAGCAAAACAAATTTATAACTTGTGCTCAGGCTCAAGTACCCCTTTCTGTATTTTTGAAAAAAAAATTGTACAAAAAGTTTAGGGTTGTTACATTCTACCCTCCTTAAAAAATTTCGTTCTCGAAATTTGTAAAAGAAAAGTGTAACGGATTCAACGAAAATTTGGTAGTGTATGAATAATAGCAAAGTGATACAAGGTTTTGAGAATGTGAAAGAGAAATACATGTGTTACCTTGACCTATAGCCTCAGATTCTACGGCTGCTAATGTGAAAGTCTGACGCCGTGGTACATTCCTGCTATCTGGAGGCATATTCTATCCTTGAGGCGTGTTTCTCTGCCCTCGAGGTATTCCCTCATTGCCTGTTGGAATTGGCGAGTAAGTTGTGTAGGTGGTGGGGCTGGGAGTGCAAGACGAGGTGCAGGAGCCTGAATAGCTAGCCGTTGCGGGTAGTTGGTGGGTGTGTGAGCTGGATTGCATCTATAAGGACAGTTTCCAATTCTGTGATTGGACGCGACACAAACTAGGCACAAGCCTTTTGCATGCCTATAGTCTTTCCACAAATTTCCTTCCCACTTGTAATAAAAGCAAAAGCCGAGGCTTGGCTGGTTATTGATTTCTTCTGATCTCCTGGTTTCAACGGTTGGCCTTAAAGAGGCTCCTCCTGCCATCTGGTTGGCAGGGCGTTTAACTCCGGCAGATTGAGGTCTGCCCTTTTTCTTCACCACTGCCTCGTATCTTCGGGCAGCCTTTAAAGCCAAATCATGGGTTGGGAAATCCCCTATAGCTAATGCCGCTTGGATTTCCTGGTCCAACCCTTGCTGAAATCTTCTGGCCCTTATCTCAGCAGTCGGTATGATATCGGCCGCAAACCTGTTACGGTCTTATGTTAGCTGTAGTATGTAATATAAAATCGAACATTGAGACATATCTTACCTGCTGAGTATGGTAAACTCAGCATCATACTCATCAACTGATTTGGTCTTGATTTGGTCCATATTGAACCTTGTTGCAGATGTATGAACTGTTGTTCCATATCAAATAGGGCAATCTCAAGAAAATACTTTGCGTCGAACATGTCACGGAAAGTCTTCCATGCGATAGGCTGATGAAGACGGCTTTCTTCCACCTTCCACCAAACCCGTTCATTGTCCGTAAGCTGCAACTTCACAACACGAACCCAAGATATCTCTGGCACTTGTGTCGCTGCCAGATCATCTTCGATGCTCTGATCCCATTCCTCAGTTTCTAGAGGGCTCTCTTTTTCTACAAACTATTTGGGATGTAAAGTTTAAATTGCTTCACCCTAGGTGCTTCAGCCTTGGGGCGATTCATCAATATCGCAGTCTGCTGCTGCTGTCCTTCCAGGAGGCTGCGGATTGCCTCAAGCAGAACCGTCTGCTCGTTGATCGGAGCAGCGACGATAGGTGTGAGTGGTAGTAGTGGGGGAGTGTTGTTGACATTGGTGCTAGTGCTGTTCAGGGAATCCATAACCTTGAATGAAAATTTTTGGATTAGGACAGATTCAAAGTATATGAAATTGTAAGATTCAAGGAATATGAATTGTAAACAATGTTTTTAGTTGCCGTTTCTAGTGTTATATTGCTTAGGTTGTCCACGCAGAACTGAACTGCATGGTAGGGTTCCATACAGTTCTGACCTGCATGGGCCACCAACAAAACCTGTCACGCCTCGCTTCCCAGTGTACGGGCAGAGGACGCGACTGGCCGCTACGTATTTACTCTGAAGTAAACACACTAAGCGTATCTAAGCAATATAAGTAAAAATGCACAAGAGATAAAGACAATAGATATAAATGAACAACAACTTTATTTATTAACATTCTTTTTATAATACATCTGAAAAGTAAATATATGGAATGAAAAGCAATGCCTAAACAGTGGCATAACAGAAATGGAAAGTACTGAAATGAAATGTATAAGTATGTAGAGCTCCGGGTCGAAGGCTAGTTTATCCAAGTCCTCGCTGGTGGGCTCGATCTTCTGAAAGTCCGAATCACCTGACGACATTCCAAAGAAAAAGAAAGAGAATATCGTCAGCGAACAAATCGCTCGGTAAGTCCTGTAAATAGACAAGAATGGGATAGACAGAATATAGAGTTTATTGTTATAATGTTATATTTAGTGTTAACGCTGTTGTTTGTAGCTTAGTACAGAAGAGGCCAGTGTATACGAGAGGAGTCTCGTTAGATCAGAGGCTACGGTGGACGGAATACAAGGAACCGTTCAGCCACGGTACAACGGCAATTGAATTCAGGTTAGGTGTCTTAATGGTTGCAGTCTCGTGCCACTTCTAACACCTTCCATACCAATCTACCTCTTAATCCCCGCGATGTCTTGATTGTATTGAATTGTAAATTGTATTGTCTTATATTATAGATTGTATAGATGGATGACTTGCCGGAACCATGATATCAGTAAATGGATGTAACTGGAAAATCATGTAGATGGATGTATATCTATGGTTCGGTTTAGTCGATACGGATTGAATATATTGAACAGATTGATTATATAGATTCATGAATTCATATTGTAATATAGTTCTATACTTGAATCTCATTCAAGTCAGATTATATATATTGAGACTCGGTCTGAGTCAGACAATTAGAAAAGAAATTGAATCCTGAATTAGGTTTTGGTGTTATCGGTAACCGCTGCACATGGACGACAGGATTTGTGTCTTTTTCAAAGACGATTACCGTGTTGATAACACCGTTTGTTAAGTTGCCTATCTTAAATAGGTAAGCACCCATATCTCCGGCTCCCTAAGACTCAAGAGATTGGTCCCGCTTAAACCTATGTTTACTAGGGTCCTTATTGTAATTTAGTATAACTTGAGGGGGTTTTATGTAAAAATAATTTTGTATAATTTTCAAAATACACCTCAAGTATTTTATTATCATTTTTAAAGTTTTTATTGATGTATATTTTATCATTGTGACATTTCTTCTAGTGAATAAAACATATTTTTCATAATATATGGTATTTATTTGTAATATTAGAATTTGTATGGTATTTTCTTGTAAATGAGATGTTTTTCTTGAATTTTGGAAATGTGAAATATTATAAATATTAAAAATAGATATTTTGATATTAATTACATATATATATATTTATTAAAAATAAGTTTTATTTATAATAGAAATCGCATTTTCTAAAGAAATTTGTATTTTTAAATCTTTCGATACCGTATGCTCCTTGCGGAGGTCGGCATCTCGCACTACTAAGCCCGAGGATGTGAGATAATCCGCACCATCCTGATCGGGTTCTGCGAAATGGGTTGTAGCGGCACATTGCAAAAATTTGTTAAAAATACATATCTTGTAGAAAAATGTTTTTATAAGTTTGAGGCAGTTTTGTGTAAAATCGTATTTTCCCAAAACTATGTTCCCAAAGATCATCGTGCTATGTTACATATGAGTGTTGTGAGGAGGTAGGTCATTACCTCATGAGTTTTCTATAACTAGAATGGTTAAAAGGTATAAACATGTCGATATGAAACATAAAAGTATTTTAATGTAAAAATGGGATAAAACTTACTACGATTATCATTTCATTGTCAAACTTATTCTATTGCCTTTGTTAGTGTTTAACGGTCATGACATAAGAGTTTAGTAATATTGTGTTTAAGAAAAATAGACTTTTTAAGGAAAAACCAAATCGGAAGTCGGATTAACTCCGCTTCCGTCGGGTTTTAGTTTTGAATATTGTTTAGAATATAGAAGAGAAGAGAAATAGGGACTTATGGGATTAGAGCCAAGAGAAAAGGAAGAAGAAGGTTGGGGAAATACCGGTGCATCGTCTCGTCACCGGAAACTCCTCGGAACGTCGTCGGAAGTTCGCCGGAGCTTCGCCCATCGCTAACTCCACTTGCACATAAAAAATCTAGGGAATTTTCTTGAGAGTTTGGGCAGAGATTTGGAAGTGAGGAAGGGTGAGTTTAGGTGTGGTATTTATAGGAAAAATTAGGGTTTAGGGATGTGAAAAGGTGTATTAAAATTTTTGTATTAAAATGGATTAAATGAGGGTTTTAATTTTCACTGTAAATATGCAGGGAAAATGAATAGTACAGAGGTTATGGGGGAGTTAAAGAGTCGCTAGAAAATGAAGGATTTTAGGGTTTCGGCCGACTCAGACCGGCGGCGCCAGCCGATTTGGCCGAGTCGCCGGCCCGAGTAGACCCGAGTCTCCATGCTACGTGTTCCTTGTCGCTTGGTCTATCTCGTGGACCCGGTTTTTTTATGTGTGACTCTTGGTTTTACGGGTTATGCACGTGTAGACTCTTGGGCTTCTAAAAGATTAAAAGAAAACTAATTAAAAATAATAATGTGGCTGATGGGATTTGAACTCTGGTGCTTTGTCTCAGTAGTGCAAGGTCTTACCAATGAGCTACAAGCTCTTTTTTGCTGTTCAAAAGCAAAAAAAATTTATAACTTGTGCTCAGGCTCAAGTACCTGATTGGTTTATGTTTAGTGTGTGTGCGTTTTAAAATTTAAGAATACCGCAATCAAGAACGGTGTCGCTTGGTAGCTAGCCGGTTGAGTACGGGTCGGTCCACAGGGAAAACGTGTTCTTTCTTTAAGTTCTTACGAGTTAAGTCCTATTTTTGATAGGTTTTGATTTAAAAATCTAAGATTGAAATTAATTTGATTTAAAGTCTTGCTAGGGTTAGGATTAGGTTAGTTTGGAAAAATAATTCTACTCACTGCTTTCTTTGCCCTAGTTAAGAACATAGGTGCTAGGGTAATGGTCAACAAAGGGGATTATCATGACTAGAAAGAAACGTAGTTTCTTCTTTTTGGTCCTTATCCGTCCTTTCTTAGCTCTTAGCCCTAACCTCTATGTAAATCAACCACAACCGGTCTAACTAGGGAATCACCGCTATCCCGTAGGATAGGGTGCCGTAGTGAGTGGTGTGTGGTTAATTTATATAGAGTCCTAATTAATTAATTTATACGAGCAATGAAAGGAATGAGAGAGATTTCCATCTCTCAAGCCTTCCCTATCCTAAGCCTAACAAGTGAGGAATTACTCACTCATTAGGAAAGTTACGATGAAATTCATTTTTATAATTTTTTTCTTTTTAATAAACTAATTAACTTGCAGATAAATAAAGACAAATAAAAAATTGCAGAAAAATAAATTTCAATTAAGAAGAATGCAAGATAAAATGAAAACACTTACTTTTATTGATGACCTCTTCAACGATTACAAGGAAAGAAAATTTTAATCTAGAAAAATAAAAAGAGGCATGCCTAATTAGGCTTTCGGATTCCTATTTATAGATAGGAGAAAGCCTATGTTTTACATCTGATCCACATTTGAAATTACAAGACTATCCTAAGAAAGCCGGGTCAAAGCACCGACACCCACCGACACGTGCACTGCACGGCCGCGGAACCGCAGCAGAATGCCATGTTTGGCCTTAGATCCGCGGCCATATTGGGGGATCACTGGCTCAACTTCTCAGGGTTGCTTCATATTGCTATTTCCTTCTGTTTTCTTCACTTGGTTCCTCAGAATCTTTTCTACTTTCTTCCAGATTTCCACAGTGCAGAATGTTGTGGACTTTTTGCCGTGAAGTTCTGAATCTTGTGCTACCCTTGTACTTTGTGCATTGAACTGTCTACTGATCTTCATTTTTTCCTTAAACTGGTAGGCGGCATCATGCAGATTCATCTATTTGTTGGTCATAGTCTCACGTTTATAGCGTCTTTTCATGAATTTCACTGTATTGTTCTGAGAACCTTTAACCTGCAACTATTTAGCAGATATAGATCAAAAGCACCTATTTATTCATAATATGATTAAGAATGGGGAATATAATAATGCAAAATTAATACCGCAAACTTATCTTTTGCTCGTCCCGAGCAAAGCTATTTTTATTCTCGAAAAAATCCTAACCTTACTTTCGCAGGGAATCGCGATTGCACTGAACTTGTGCAACAAGCCGTTAAAGCTCTAGGTGTTCCTAATAGGAGGAGTGTTGTCTCCTGAGGGTTTTCAGCGGATACTACCCACAAAATCCAATCAATTTGGTCTATTGACTTTCATTCTTCAATTCGGTATTCTAAGAAGAAATTTTATTATTTTTAACTTAGAAATTATCAACCCGTATTTTTCACACTTACTTATCATTTAACTTAAGATTGTATATGTTCTGCAAATTTATTAAGCTTTCAGCATCTTTTGAATTTCCCTTCTAAGCTTTCATCTCAACTTAGGAATTTTTATCATCTCTACTGAAAATATAAGCCCTATCTTTCATTCCTATCTCTCATCCAAACCCCAATCATATACCCATACGTGTGTGTAATTATCACCCCTACACTTGGAAATTCAATTCAAGCTATCATACTCTTATCCATCGTCCAAAGTACTTTTAGTTGGTGAATTTTGGATGAAATTGCTCACACATCCTTCATGCGACCGTTAATACTTCTTGAGGTACTAACGATCGATTACAAAATGTGTTCGCGCATTAAGGCGTAATTCCTCGTCTTGTAATAGCTAAGGCTTTAGCAGTGACTCCCAAACCAGTTGGTCTAAGGCACTAGGTGATAAAGCACCCTCGCTATAATAATTTTTTTTATTTATGCAGCCTTAAGTAATTACAAAACCAGTGTTCATGTTTTTATCTCTTTATTCATACTTATACTTTTATTTTATTTTATTTTCCTTCATACTAAGGATTTTAGACAAGAGCATTTCAAGGTATCCTCTACTATCCCAAGTTTCAAGGTGCGTATATGTGCGAGTTGTAGGGTATATATTTTCAGAATTTAAACTTAAGGTTCGGAAATATTTTTCAGACTTACACTTCAATAAAAATTTCAATACTCTTCCCTCATTTTGACTTAGCCCAAGAACTGAACTCAAAATTTGCCTATTTCTATATATACAAGGATATATATTTTCTACCGTTAAATTTTAAGAAAGGTTATTCTTAGGGTTTTTAATTTACTGAGTTTAGGATCTAGTTTTTTTTTCTAATATTCAACCGTCATGTTAAACTTAAGTCAACTATGGCCAAAATTGAATTTTTTCAATTTTTATAATTTTTTTTAAAAAAATTCAATTTTTATTTGATTTTATTTTTTTCTATTTTTTTTATTTTTATTTTTTTTAGTTTTTATATTTTTTTTATAAAGATGCAATGCGGAATTAAATATGCAAAGAAAGAAAAAAAAACAAATATGTACAAAAATAAAATATGCAATGCAATGATAACTATTTACAAACCACCTCCACCCCCAAACTTATCAAAATCAGTGCCCTCATTACTCATGGCCTCGCCGTCCCCTCGAACGTGAACGGGAGTATTCCTCTCTAGCCAGCAGGGTAGTCATGCCGTGCTCTATATCCGTCACTCGGTGATCCAGGTTAGTCACCATCCCAATCAATCTGTCTATCCCCCTAGTGGCTTTCCTAAGTAAATGTGCATATGCTGCAGGGGTAAGCTCTTCTTCGCTCGCGGTCGAGCTGGAGCTAGGTGTCTTGGCGGGTACATTCTCGGCCGGCTCAGTGCGCGACCATATATCATTTAAGCGTGTGTAGGACGTGGATACGCCCTCAACAAGAGGACTAATAGGGATACCTCCATGCATATAAAACTCAAATTCCTCCACAGGGAGAAAATAGCGATACAGTTGTGTCACCAACATAAGGCATGGGTAATTGACAGCCCTTTTGCCCGCACCGATTGAATGAAATAATATCGTGCACATATCATAGCTTGGGTTCCTTGTTATTAAGGTGTGCACGATATGAAGGGATGGCGTGAAAAATGTAGTATTGTGCGAACTACCAAAATTGTTATTTTGTGCCCAACAGCACACAGTCAATACGTTCGCAAAGAGGGTTATAGCCTGGATGCCCTTATGTGGCTCCCTCGAACAGTCAGTACCCATCAAGGGTAGATAATCCTCGAATTGGAGGGGTTGGTCATGGGTAGGTAGTCTAGGTATTAAGATGACTTCATGGATGAAGTCCCTATCGATTATGATTTCCCTATCCCCCCAAATCAGCCTAATATATCCGTGTTGAGTGAGGCATCCATCTTCCATGCACTCGTAAAATCGTGTGACAAGATCTGGAAGAGAGAAGGAGTTTGGATGATTAAAAAGTAAGAAATTCCACCCTCGCCTTCGGATCTCTTCACCGAAATAGCTACCGTAGATCGTGTGTGCAAAGATTTGGGAAAAGTCCCTCTCAAATTGTAAAGTGGGTGCCATCACAGAAAGCTAATTGAATTTTTTTTAATTTTAACAGAGAGGGAAAGAGAACTGCAAACCTCCTCTGAAGATTTCAGAGGGCGACAACACCAACAGGCGGCGAAAGCGCGGCAGGAAGCAGGCTTCGGCAGCGGTTGCGCGGCGGATTGAAGAGATCTCCCTGCTCTGTCTGCTTCGGCGGCTAGGGTTTTGAGAGAGGAAAAATTTAGGGTTTGGAGAAATGCGGAGAGGGGTCAGGTTTTATTTATAGGGGGTGTTTTGGTTATTTGCAAAAAGGTCCTCTTAAAATGTGGAATTTATTTGTAAATAAAAATTTTTATTTATTTTTATTTTTTTATTATTTATTAAAAATTGAAAATTTACAAAAATAACCCCAAAATTTTGAAATTTTTTATTTTTTATTATTATTTTTTTTATTTTTATGTTGTTTTTTTATAATTACATGTGATAAATACCCCCAAACTTATTTGAAACAGTGTTTCCACTATTTATGGCTGGATAACTGACATTTAGGGGTAGATGGAGGAAGATTAGTCAATGTATATCGGCTCCTGCAACAGCAGGAGCTCCTCCGAAGGGTCCGCAGTGAGGAACGGTTTAAGTCTATGTCCGTTCACTTTAAATAGTGAACCGTCCTCCGGATTTTCTAAATCGACCATACCGTGCGGATATACGGTGCATACCAAAAATGGCCCTTTCCATCGAGATCTAAGTTTGCCGGGATGGAAATGTAGCCGGGTGTCGTAAAGTAAGACCTGTTGACCAGGTTTGAAAGTTTTGCGCATAAGGTGTTTATCATGAAACACCTTCGTTCGGTTTTTGACGACAACCGCGTTCTCGTAAGCTTCATCCTGAAACTCGTTTAATTCATTTAATTGGAGCTTTCTATGGCTGTCCGCATCTCCAAGAGATAAATTCAACTCTTTTATTGCCCAAAATGCTCGATGCTCAATTTCAACTGGAAAGTGGCAAGCCTTTCCATAAACAAGTCTATACAGAGACATGCCAAGATCGGTCTTATAGGCAATTCTAAATGCCCAAAGGGCATCAATAAGTTTTGACGACCAATCCTTACGGTTTTTGGAAACCGTTTTCTCCAATATCTGTTTAATTTGCCGATTTGAAATCTCATCTTGCCCACACGTTTGGGGATGATACGGCGTTGAAAGCTTGTGATTAATGGAATATTTCCGCATTAAGGACTCGAAAGTCCTATTACAGAAATGAGTTTTATTATCGCTGATGATTGCGCGGGGGTAGCCAAACCGAGAAAAAATGTTTTCTTTGAGAAATCTAACAACAACCTTATTGTTATTAGTTCGGCTGGGCACAGCCTCGACCCACTTTGAAACATAATCAACAGCGAGGAGAATATACATATTTCCAAAAGAATTGGGAAACGGTCCCATAAAATCTATCCCCCAAACATCAAAAATTTCCACAACCAATATTGGTTGGAGCGGCATTTCATTTCTTCTAGATATCCGGCCCAGGTGTTGGCACCGGGAGTATGTCTTGCAGTAATCATGCGCGTCTTTAAAATGTTATGGCCAGTAGAAACCACACTGCAAGATCTTTTCGACTGTCTTTTAGGGCCAAAATGCCCACCACACGCTTGATCGTGGCAAAATGACAGCACATTCTTAAACTCATTGTCGGGGACACACCGAAGAATAATTTGGTCGGGACAGTATTTGAATAGGTAAGGCCCATCCCAGTAAAAATGTTTTACTTGGGATAGGAATAGGAGTCTTTCCTGATTCGACTATTCATTTGGTATAAGTCCAGTGGCCAAATAATTCACAATATCTGCGAACCAAGGTTCGCATGACACAGTTAAGAGCTGCTCATCTGCAAAAACGTCTTTTATAGGAATTTGAAGCGTTGGCGAAGAAGAGAGGCGTGAAAGATGGTCGACGACTACATTTTTGCATCCTCTCTTGTCTCTGATGATAAAGTCAAACTCTTGTAGTAAGAGGATCCAACGTATCAGCCGAGATTTAGCATCCTTCTTCGCGAAAAGATGGCAAAGAGCTGAATGGTCAGTGTAAACGATGACTGGAGAGCCGATTAAGTAGGGCCTGAACTTTTCTAATGCAAACACAACAGCTAAGAATTCCTTCTCGGTTGTTGTGTAATTTAATTGGGCCTCGTTCAAGGTTTGGCTAGCGTAATAAATTACATGCGGCATCTTATTAATATGCTATCCAAGGACAGCACCAATGGCAAAATCAGATGCATCGCACATAATTTCAAATGGATGTGTCCAGTCAGGAGACAAAAGAATTGGAGCAGAAGTGAGTTTTTCAATGACTCGAATGCCTTCGTACAGCTTGAGTCGAAATCAAATGTGGTGTCCTTGGCCAACAAAAGAGTCAAGGGTCTAGCAATCTTGCTAAAATCCTTGATGAACTGTCTATAGAAACCGGCATGGCTAAGGAAAGCTCGAATGTCTCGGACACACTTGGGAGGAGGAAGATTGGAAATGACTTCACTCTTAGCTTTATCTACGTCTATGCCATTTTGCGAGATGATATGTCCTAAGACAATACCTTCTCGTACCATAATGTGGCACTTCTCCCAATTTAAAGTAAGGTTCTTATCCTTACAACGGGTAAGGACTGCGTCTAAATGTAGCAAACACTCATCAAAGGAGTCGCCGAAAATGGAGAAATCATCCATAAAGATCTCCAAGAATTTTTCCACCATGTCAGAAAAAATAACCATCATACACCGCTAAAAAATAGTGGGTGCATTGCATAACCAAAAGGGCATGTGACGGTAAGCAAACGTACCGAAAGGACAAGTGAATGTGGTCTTGTCTTGATCCTTTTCGGCGATGGGAATTTGATTATAGCCGGAGTAGCCATCCAAAAAGCAATAGTACTCGTGCCCAGCCAATCGTTCTAGCATTTGGTCAATAAAAGGTAATGGAAAGTGGTCTTTCCGTATCACAGCGTTGAGTTACTTGCCACCTAATTTGGGTGCGTGTAGGTATTAACTCATTCGCCTCATTAGTTATGACCGTTATGCCCGATTTCTTTGGGACAACGTGAATGGGGATAACCCACTGGCTATCAGATATAGGGTAAATGATACCACTATCAAGAAATTTTACGATCTACTTTTTAACAGCCTCCTTCATTATTTGGTTGAGTCGTCTCTGTGGATCCCTTGCTGGCTTGGCATCATCCATTATATGAATATGATGTTCAACTATTAAAGGACTAATCCCCTTGATGTCCGCCATAGTCCAGCCAAAAGCTTGCCGATTACTTTGTAAGACCGTTAAAAGGGCTTTCTCTTGCTCGGGGGCTAGAGAAGCTGAGATAATAATGGGAAGGGTCTCATTCTCAACTAAGTAAGCGTATTTAAGGTGAGACGGCAATAGCCTTAGTTTGAGTGTTGGAGGTGAAACAATTGAAGGTAAAATCGATGAAATTGTCTCAAACTCGAAGGATTCCAACAGAGGTTCAAAACGAGTGTAAGCAACCGAGTCGGATGGTTCAGCTATCTCATCCGAAAATTCAAAGGATTCGAACTCGAGTGGTGATTCTTCAAAATCGTTCAAGAAAGTGAAACACTCGTAATCATTATCGGTCGTGAAAGCGGTATCAGAATCAAGGAGGAACGCACTAGTGGCATCAAAATTATTGTGATCGAACAGAAATTTTTCGAACTCACAGTCCTCCTGGGTGATCTCTTAGATCGAGCAAACATCAAGTATATTAGCATTAGGTTCGGCGGGCTGATTCCCCAACTTAAAAATGTTGAGCTCAATTGTCATATTTCCAAGATATAGGTTCATCGAACCATTTCGACAATTGATCACCGCATTAGAAGTTGCAAGGAATAGTCGACCGAGTATCACCGGAATTTGACTCCGGGGTTAGCTATAGGCTGTGTGTCCATAACAATGAAATTAACGGGGAATATGAAGTCCCTTACTTTAATCAACACATCCTCTAACTCACCCCTAGGATGGGTGATGGATCGGTCGGCCATTTGGAGGGTACAATGTGTGGGTTTCAGCTCTCCAACGCCTAATTGCTCATATACTGAATAAGAAAGCAGGTTAACACTGGCACCAAGATCTAATAGTGCACGGTTGATGTTCTTATTCCCAATAGTTATTGAAATTGTAGGACAGCCAGGGTCCTTTCGTTTTTGAGGTAAAAGTTGGGTAAGAGCATCACTTACTGCACTAGCCAAGAAAACTTTCTTAGGTACCTGTGATTTCTTCTTCTTGGTGCATAAGTCCTTCAAGATTTTAGCGTAAGAAGGGACTTGTTGGATTGCATCCAAAAGAGGAATGTTAATGCTAACCTGTTTAAATAACTCCACAATCTTCTTCATTTATGGAGTTTGTTTATTGGATCTCAACCTATTTGGAAATGGAATATTTTGAAAAGTGGTTGAGTCCAATGTTTGTGGAGGAGATAGCAGAGTTGGAACGGATCCCAGTGTTAGTGTTTTCGTGGAGTGAGATGTGGGTCCGTTCGGAGGAGTAGAAGAAGTAGAGCCTTGCGAAGAATTGAGAACAGGCTCTGAAGACGAAGAAAATGAAGATGAAGAAGAAGAAGCGGCGGCCGGGATGTTATCATCAATGCCAATATTGTTGTGCAACGTCCTTCCAGATCTCAATGTAGTTACGGCACTCACATTATGATTTTGTTGTTCATGAGCAACATGTGCATTTTGTGGGTGACCAAGATTTGGCAGTGGTTGAGATGGAAGTTTTCCCTTCTCTCGCTCGCTTAAAGCAGCATTCAGTTATGCAATTTAGGCTTCAATGGTTTTGATGTTTTGCCCATGTGATGCAGTGTGTTGCACCAAAGACTGAATGGAAGACTGGATGTTGGCTGAGGATTGAGTAGATTGTTTTAAAAACGCATCCAGACTTCGTTCTAGCGAGAACACCTTATCGTTATTTGGCTGAACAAAATTGTTTTGAGGAAAAGAGTTGTTTGGTGCAAAATTAGTCATTTGATTTTGGTAAGGTTGGGGTTGGAAAGGTTGCTGATATTGAGTTTGTTGAGGTGCTTGTTGTTGATGAGGAGGCCTCTGAAAATTGTTGTTGCCTTGGAAATGTTGTTGATTTTGATTCCAAGCAAAATTGGGGTGGTTCCTCCAACCAGGATTGTAAGTTGAAGAGTATGGATCATTTCTTTGTCTTTGCTGAAAGGCAGTATTGACTTGATCCTGTCCTTGAGCAGCTGGGTTGTAAGGACACTCTTTAGTCAAATGGGACGGATCCGAACAACAAGCGCATATAGTGCGAGGGGGTAAAGCAGGGGCAGGAGAAGGCGATGAGAATTTACTCTCAATTGCTTCTAGTTTTCGTGTAATTGCTGCCATTTCGGCTTTCATTGCAATTGACATATCAAGTTGATGAACGCCTGCCCTAGACAGACCGGATGAAGTAGATGAAGTGGATGAAGCGGTCTGTCTAGTGCTTTCCCACTGAAGTGTTTGTTCAGCAAGATCGTCGAGAAATTGCCAAGATTTCTCGTCAGATTTGGTAAGAAAGTGACCTTGACAAATGGTTTCCAGCAACTGCTTAGTTGCTGGGTTCAGTCCTTCATATAAAGTTTGGAAAAGTTGTCATCTCTCAATACCATGATGAGGGCACTGAACAAGAAGGTCTTTAAATCGTTCGAAACACTTCCAAAAAGTTTCGGAAGGAAGCTGGAAAATTGGTTAATTTCATTACGAATTCTCACGGTCTTGTAATGTGGGTAAAACTTTTTAAGAAAAGCCTTAACAAACTCTTCCCAACTTTTTATGGAATGTGATGTTGTACTATATAGCCACTTTTCAGCTAGGTCACATAAAGTGAAGGGAATGACTCGTAGCCTTATAGCATCATCGGAAAGTTAGGTTGTCTTCATCATTGCACAAACATTCTGGAATTTGTTAATGAAGATATAGGCATCTTCGGATTCCAGCCCGTGAAATTTGGGCAACATATTGATGAAGTGGGGCTTAATTTCGAAATTATCCCCAATCGCCGGCGGAAGTGAAAGACAAGTAGGAAGTGCGGAGCGGGTAGGATAGAAAAGATCCTGGAGCGCGATTCGCTGGGACGCTTCAACAGGCGGTTTTTGTGGGTTATTCGCACCCGGTTGAGGTGGCATCAGTCCCGAGATAGGTAAAGGGTTGTTAGGATTGAATCCTGACATCTCCTTAGAAGATGATGAATGCAAAGATGAAGGTAAAAATGAAAAAGAAGTGGAGGGAGGTTCGACTTCGGTGTCGAACACGTGGTCAGTAGCGACTAACGAGACACGGACTAAACGGGCGCTAGTATCCCTAGTCCAACCGGACAGACACTAAACGAGTTATAGTGTGGTCAAAAAGAAGAATGTGAGGGTAAGAAAACGTCGATGGGGAAATGTGGGTGAAGGTTGGGTGCAATGGAATTCTAGCGACAAATGGCAAGTTTTTATAAAAAAAAATTTTGTGTTTTCTTCTTCTTTTTATATAAGGAGTTTTTGCAAAAGATTTTATAATAAACTACGACACACTTTCAAGCAATCACAATTTAAGCATGCACAATCAAGCCTAAAGCTAGGGTCTCCTGAGTCAACCAGATTGCTCATAACTGGTCCAAAGCGACAAGTTGTGATATATCCCTCAAATCGCTTTTTCACCACCAATTATGGCCAGGTAAGCACAAATGAAGAAAGGAGAGATCCGCTCACGAATCACCTTGAGACGGGCCTTTTAAAGTTACCTTTCCCACTTGTCTAGCCTAGGCACCACAAAGTCAGGTTTAGATAAACGATTGAATGCCCAAAACCTTCCTCTGTCCTAATGAGCGCGACAGTCCTTAATTGGCTGTGTCTAGATATTTTTTAATTAACTCGAGAGTGATGCCTATGCTTTTGTGATTTTTGGGGTCTTAGGAAGGGTAATGAAATCCCCACCCAATATTGATTGGTGTTATAGCCCCTTAAGTTCCGTTTTAAATATGCAAAGCAATTAACACACAAAATCTAAAACACTTGCAAAAAAAATTTCTTTTTATTTGCGGCGCAAAGAATCCTGCACAAAAATGATTTATTGGAGATGGAGAAGATGTTTTGCGCAAAGAACCCTGCAGGAAAATTTTTCAGAGGAGATCAGGGGGTAGGAGAAAAGACAAAAATACTTACAGAGACTTTTTGAAGTGCTGACGTCAACAAATAGCCGCGGAATACCTCCTTTAGCCGCGGTTCCGTGGTGGTTCAGTTGGATCAGGCCGTCAAAATTTTTCTGTTTTCTGTTGTGGTTCTTCTCTGTTTGTTCAGATCCTCTGTTTCTTGATTTGTTCACGGGGCTTTTCCAGATCTGAATCTGTCCATATTCCGTTCCTGCACAATTCGCACAAAAACCGATCAAAAAGAACAAGATGAATTTTTTATGAATTTTTATTTTTTCAATTTTTATAAATTTTTCCAATTTCAATTAACCCGAAATTACAAAAAGAAAATAACTACCGTTTCCCCGGCAACGGCGCCATTTGATTGGTATATGTTTAGTGTGTGTGCGTTTTAAAGTTTAAGAATACCGCAATCAAGAACGGTGTCGCTTGGTAGCTAGCCAGTTGAGTACGGGTCGGTTCACAGGGAAAACGTGTTCTTTCTTTAAGTTCTTACGAGTTAAGTCCTATTTTTGGTAGGTTTTGATTTAAAAATCTAAGATTGAAATTAATTTGATTTAAAGTCTTGCTAGGGTTAGGATTATGTTAGTTTGGAAAAAGAATTCTACTCACTACTTTCTTTGCCCTAGTTAAGAACATAGGTGTTAGGGTAATAGTCAACAAAGGGGATTACCACGACTAGGAAAAAACGTAGTTTCTTTCTTTTGGTCCTTGTCCGTCCTTTCTTGGCTCTTAGCCCTAAGCTCTATATAAATCAACCACAACCGGTCTAACTAGGGAATCACCGCTATCTCGTAGGATAGGGCGTCGTAGTGAGCGGTGTGTGGTTAATTTAAATAGAGTCCTAATTAATTAATTTATAGAGCAATGAAAGGAATGAGATAGATTTCCATCTCTCAAGCCTTCCCTATCATAACCCTAACAAGTGAGGAATTACTCACTCATTAGGAAAGTTATGATGAAATTCATTTTTATAATTTTTTTCTTTTTAATAAACTAATTAACTTGCAGATAAATAAAGACAGATAAAAAATTGCAGAAAAATAAATTTCAAATAAGAAGAATGCAAGATAAAATGAAAACACTTACTTTTATTGATGACCTCTTCAACGATTACAAGGAAAGAAAATTTTAATCTAGAAAAATAAAAAGAGGCATGCCTAATTAAGCTTTCGGGTTTCCTATTTATAGATAGAAGAAAACTTAGGTTTTACATCTGATCCACATTTGAAATTACAAGACTACCCTAACAAAGCTGGGTGAAAGCACCGACACTTGCACCGACACGTGCACTGCACGGCCGCGAAACCGCGGCAAAATGCCATGTTTGGCCGTGGATCCGCTGCCATATTGGGGGATATCTGGCTCAACTTCTCAGGGTTGCTTCATGTTGCTATTTCCTTCTGTTTTCTTTACTTGGTTCCTCAGAATCTTTTCTACTTTCTTCCAGATTTCCACAGTGCAGAATGTTATGGACTTTTTGCCGTGAAGTTCTGAATCTTGTGCTACCCTTGTACTTTGTGCATTGAACTGTCCATTGATCTTCATTTGTTCCTTAAACTGGTAGGCGGTATCATACAGATTCATCTATTTGTTGGTCGTAGTCTCATGTTTGTAGCGTCTTTTCATGAATTTCACTGTATTGTTCTGAGAGCCTGTAACCTGCAACTATTTAGCAGACATTGATCAAAAACACTTATTTATTCATAATATGATTAAGAATAGGGAATATAATAATGCAAAATTCTGATATGAACAGTACCCCTTTCTGTATTTTTGAAAAAAATTGTACAGAAAGTTTAGAGTTGTTATAGAGGTCCTTGGATCAAAAATCCAATGGTGGATAAAATCTCCAAATCAATTAAAAATCTCTAAACGATAGATTTTTTTAACTAAATCAACAAACTTGCCTCTACTATATAAAGGACCCAAGACTTCAAGTCTTGCAGAGAGGCCCCTCATAAGTTTTAGAGCAAGTAAGAAGAAAGTTTTAAGAAGGATGAAAGAAGAATACCTTTCTTCGAGATAAATAAAAGATAATAATAGAGATCAGAGCATCTCATCTGCATATCCAAGGGTTTAACCCTCATAAAAGAACATAGTTCTTTCCCTGGATCTGAGATCCATGAGACGAGTCTCCCACAAATGAGAATTTAATTCTCATGAGGATGAACTTGTTCTTGGGGATGAAATGTCCAGAAAAGAACAGAGAATTGAACTCTTCAGAACACAAAGAAAACCTAGCATCAAGCGCCTCACGTGTCCCTCACGTAAGCGATGCTCAATAAAGAGTGATTAGCACTCAATGGTTGGCGCTCAGCGCCAAGCACCTTACGTGTTCCTCATGTGGGCGCTGCTCAATAAAAAGTGCTTAGCACTCAATGGTTGGCGCTCAGCACCAAGCGCCTCACATGCCTTTCATGTGGGCACTGCTCAATAAAGAGTTCTCAGTACTCAATAATTGGCGCTCAGCGCCAAGCGCCTCACGTGTCCCTCACATGGGCGCTGCTCAATAAGGAGTGCCTAGCACTCAGTGGTTGGCGCGCAGTGCCAAGCGCTTCACGTGCTCCGCACAAGGGCGCCATAAAGAGTGTTTAACACTCCATAAAAATAAAAGAACAAAAAAAAGAAAGGGGAAAGCAAAGAAAAGTATAAGTGTCAGAACCAATATGAATGCTTAACATTATTTGCACAGAAAAGAGACTGAGCCTAAGCAAGTGTTTAACACTTTATTCAAAGACTGAATGTGTTGAGTCTAAGCTGACCAAATCTCCAATTCAGATCAACCGAGCCCATGTGCTCAACTTTTTCTAAATTGGTCTTAGTCCCAAACACGACTACTGATCTTCCAACGGACATTGGTTCAAGGGTACATCTCCTCACACCTATGATACATGTCATTGTAATTCTTCAGCGTCTTCAGAGAATGGTAGGTCCCAATAACCGACAACTTTTTGGTACACTCCCAAATTGACGGGCACATCCCACAACTGCCAATGGACCGCAACGTCCTTAAACTAGCAACGGACCGCAACATCCTTAAACTAACACAATGGAGCCCAAATGCTCTTTTGTTGGGTCTGAATGATCCCAAAATCCTGTTGAGTAGATCTTAGCCTAAAAATAAACTAACTTATCCTCAACAAACATTTAAGTTGATCTTAATCTCAAACAAGATTAACGATCCTTAAATCAATCTAAACCCAATGTTTACCGCCGGAAACCGGGAAGACGCGGTGAACGTCTTGCCTGAATCTGGGGGTAGATGCTAATTGGTGCTATCCGTCCACCTCTCCGAAGATACCAAGTTGATTTATGGCACCATGTATCGAAGGTTTAAACGGATGCGGCCAATATAGCAGACTTCGTCAGATTCCCCCTCTTTTGAGGGTTTTTTTGATTGTGGGGACGCTCTTCCCTGCAGGCGCAAGCCCCTACAGTTAATTACGCTACCGCATCACAGTAATAACTTTCTCCTACTCCAGATGGTCACTTCGTATCGTGTGTGTTTTTTTTGTTTGTGGTTGCCCGTGAATTGTATACAGAGACTAATTTATGTTGTCGCCCGTAGGGCGTGGATTAGTCAAAATCCGTATTTCTTAGATTTGGGTTTTGGTTTGGCTTTAAGGATACGTTAGTCTCATTTGAGACTAAGATCAACTTAAACGTTTGTTAAGGATGTGTTAGGCTAATTTTAGACTAAGATCAACTTAACGGGATCGTTTAGATCCAACAACAGAGCATTTGGGCTCTATTGTTTAGTTTAGGGACATTGTGGTCGATTAGTTTTGTTAGTTATATGTATGCCCTAGAGGCCATTACTGTACATAGGATGTATATTGTAGTAGATGCTGGGACATATATAGGGAGGACTTTCTTGCTCGACATGATAGTATGCTATCTGGTTGCTCTTTACCTTAACGTGTACTCAGATTGTCTCTCTATTACATGTTGGTAAAGCCCTTAGGATGTGTACTTGACTACCTGGACTATGATCCGGATCATACTAGTGGGGACATGGTAGTCCATAACTACATCCTTCAAAGTCCCTAGTCGTGGGTGTATCGAGACGGGGCATCGATATACCAGTGTAGACTAGCGTATACCTTCTCGACCCATACAGATGGGCGATGGATGATCCCATATCCATTGGTGTTTGACATCAGAGATAATATACGGGTGCTCAGTAGAGACTGGGTACACTGGACGGACTCGCCGAGAACTCCCAGATGGTATTATACCTTACGTCAGATGGCAGTTCTCTGGTGACACTGGTACAGAGTAGTCTGTTGACCCGAGATCGTCATAGAGTCTTGTGTGGTTCCCATGGTTCCCACTGTGCTTTGATTTCCACCTTACCACGTCCAAGAGGGCGTGCAAAACGGTGGTTTTTGGGTACAGTACCGAATCACATGGAGGCAATGAGCGATAGAAGGGGATTCGTCTCTCCCGGTATAGGGAGTTGATGTTGCGCTGTGTTCGATTGGCTATAACCGGAAATCCCTGGCCAGGGTTGCTGAGATTTACTGGTAAGTGTTACCAGTAGTTTCTCGAATTGTTATAGACCTCATATCGACACGACTTATCGAGCTATTGGGGTCTGACGTTTGCCACCCCTAGGCGAGATATGCGACATATCAGACGAACAGACCGGACTGTACGGTAAGTGTTACTGGTTGGATTCACAGGAGTGTGAGCGGGCTTGCTCGTCGATCTTCTGATCGCTCAATACCCGGGTGGCCGTTACGTTTAGCAGACCGCTTGCGGCTTGTGGGTGTTTGATATGATCATCACCTGCTGCCGGCGTATTGACGAGTCTTTAGAGTCCTACACAGAGGTTTCCTGGCTCAAGCGAAACGAAATAGGAGCGCATATGAGATATGTGCGGGACCGAGAATAATGCGTGTATGTGATACCGTATTCCATTCTCGCGATGAATGTGTCGAAAGGTTGTATGCGATATAACCTAGTTATCGAATCGAGGATTGATTCGATAAGCCGATACATTAGATACTAGTCGGTTATATGCGATATGACCGGATCGTTAAATCAAGTGTTGATTTAATGATTTAATGTATAATTATATGTATGATATATTAATTTGCATTAACTAGTATTGGTTCACTTTAAATGGTTTTTCTCACTTGTTTGTGCACATTGTATATGTGATATATTTTTGTGCACAAGTTTGTATCATGTTTGATGATGCATGCTTACTTGGGTTTGTGTAAAGATTAAACCATGGTTATGTAATGGTTAGGGTTTTCATTTTCTTATTTATTTATTTATTTATTCTTTTTAGAAAATGAAAAGCATAAAGAGAAAATGGTGGCTAACTTTGTTTGTTGTTGAAGCTTCATGAAGCTTTGACTAAGTGACCATTTTGTCCTATGCTTAACCCTAACCATTCCACTTAACCCTAGTTCATTCTCTACACCTAACCAAGGTTAGGATATGATAAGTATTCATTTTTTTTCATTTTGGATAATACTTATGATATTCTTTCTTCTTCTTCTTCATCTTCAACATTGAAGCAAGCTTGCCTCCATCAATGGCAACTTGTGAAAAAGAGTGAGAAATCCAAATCTAAAGTGAACCCACTTCCTATTTCTTCATCCTCTATCTCTTTCCAAGTAGTAGAGTGTGTTTTCTTCACAAGTTTCATGACTTGGTGAAGTGAGAGCTTGATCTTGTGATGCCTCGACGTAGATCATCTTCGGCACGAAGACGGCGACTTTGCCCGCCCATTTCTCCGATGAAGCCGACGCTAGAGCCCGGATTTCGATTTGGACAGCGAGGAGACTTCATTGCGGAGCTATGGAGGTGGAGGACCGGATCTACAAAGGTTGTATTTCCGTTCTCATAGTTAAAGTAGTTAACTAGTTTGTTTTGTCGCCTAAATTTCTAGCCAACGATCTTGTTAGGGTTTCTCGGCACCTATAATTTTTGAAATTGGCATGGTTGATGCCTTGTGAGACCTCTTGAGAGTGCCTAGGAACCTTTCATTGGTATCAGAGCCTAGCTAGAGCCTTAGGCGATGCGTAGACGAAGTTTGAAACCCGAACAAACCCCGAAACCCTAATCCGACATGCTCTCTGGACTTTTTCTAAAAACTGGGATTTTTCCACATTAAAAATGCTTAAAAATTCAGCAGGGAAATCTAAGAATTACGGTGCAAAATGTTTTCCATGAACTGTTCATAGTGCGGCGGAACCGCGGCAGAAGCCTCGCTTCTGCGGCGGTTCCGCGGTCAAATGATGGGTGTTGACTGTAGTTTTTGCACAGTAATTCCTCTTTTCTGGTGCTGAGTTTTATGGGAATTTTTAATATTTATTCAAGAGTTGAATTTTCTGGGGTTGTTTTGGGGATTCGGTGTTTCGATCGGAGTATCAGATTTTGTCTATGTGGCTTTCCGGGTAATTTTTGAATATGTTAAAAAGTTCGACCGGATATAAATACCCAATTTTTCCCCTGTCGGGAAATTTCCAAGTGTTGGATTTTTCCGTGGTTTAAAGACGTTCTAAGTAGTGCAAGTAACTCGATGGACCCTCTAGAAGACAACAAACCTTAACTCGATTATGTGACCGTCTTGAACTGCCCTTTGAACCTTCGGGTTTGGGGCAGTACGGCGTGCCGCATGTGAGGCGTTGGCTTGCCCTTCTACGGCTGGACCGTTGGTACTGAGGCACGAACTGAATGTTGTTAGACTTATTTCATATGTTGAGCTGTTTCGGGAAAACTTGGATGTTCGAATGTTCGATCGGAAAGTTTAACATTTTCTAATTATCTGGAATGGGATACAATAATTGGAATTCACAATAAGTTATGAGATAACTGAATGAATGCTGTAAATCTAGCGGTTTAGTCTCACTTGATCGGTTACCACGGAATTTTGATGTGATCAAAAGTCCGTCGCAATCACGTAGCGTACGCGGATACTCGCCGGGTAAACTTAATAGACAGCCTCGCCCCATAGCCCCGACCAAGTGACTGTAGGAGAACCCCGTCATCGAAAGCATCCGTTCGGGTGCTCACGGTAGCGGTGTTCCGTCTTGGTGCACTTCGTCGACGGTATCGGGGGTGCGGCCGCCTAGTAAAGTTTGCGAGGAGCATTCGATCAAAATGTCGGGAATCCTGTTGAATTGCCCGACTTGGTATTGAAAAGTGTTTTTGATTTTGAGACTAAAATGCGGGGTTTATAATTGTTAGGCATGCGATGTCTAAGGAATTCATTTGGTCAGGCATGCGATGTCTGAGGTGGTTGCGGATTCCAACTGTTGTAGTTTTACACTTTCTTTTCTGTGACCGTAAGTGTAATATGTGATATCGCCGGTTTCGTTGCTATATGTCAACGACAATTGGGATGCGCATATTTACTTACGTTGATGACATGTGATGTTATGTGTTGCTGGATATGTTATATTGGATCGTCGTGTTTGAATAGCCGGGGGTTTTTTTATGTGAGATAAGTGTTTTTCATTTTCATTCATGTAAAAACTTGTATGTAATATTCTTTTATTGGGGCACTTCCAGGTTGCGGAAGATGTCACCATTTGTATATTATTTACTTTTCCGCACTAGGATAGACCCAAGGAGGAGAGCACAATTAACCGGGTTCTGGAGTCCAGTGGGAGACCAACTCGAGGAGTCGAGTCCGGGTCTCCTAACTCTAGAATTGGTAGGGTTGCTTGCCGCTCTCGTAAGGGTCTTGGGGTGTGGGTTTGGCTATTCATCGCGACCGTGGAATCCGTGTTTTATACTGGTTCGTATTGAAAACACGGACGTCCTAGTATATCCAATATTTCATATGATTCTTCTGCTGCGATATCTGTGATGTGATCATGTGATGTTCTGTGATAGATACAGTATATAGTATATATGATATATTATATAGGCGTTACTTATGTTTTACACCAGCGCTAGCCCTGCCCCGCTCTGTCGTTAGTTACCTAACCTAACGGTGCACGAGGGGACATCGAGGCGAATGCGGATGGCATAAGTGTACGTCGTATTTATCTATGATGTTTAGGTATTTAAATGATGGGACTTCATTAATGAGATTAATGAAATAAAAGAAACCTAAGATGTTGTAGAATCGAATTTCAAAATAAAACAGGTAGTTACAGTTCTTGCGTTGCACAGCGGTATATACGATATATCCTGCACCTTATTTGATGAGGAAAGGACCGAGATCCCTTCACCGGGAGTGACTCCTTTAGCAATAACTGGCACAAGCTACAACCCTCGGTTTGTCTTTTGACTGCTTTTAAGAGTTTTTGCTTTGCACAGTGATATATGTGATATATCCAGCACCTCATTCGACGAGGAAAGGACCGACGATCCCTTCACCGGGAGTGACTCCTTTAGCAAAACTAGAAAAGCCTCAAAAGCACTCCATTTTAAAATCATTTGATTCTACAACGATATCAAGTTCATTACGCAATAGGTTTTCAGAAAAACCTGTCGTAGCCCTCCGTCATTTCAGATAAGTGGTAGTTAGTATTCGTGCTACGTTTGTTGGCCTGCGTCAAGGCGTAGTGTGCGGTAGCTAACTAGTATTTATCTGCTTACGCATATGATGCAGATTGGATTAGGGTAGACGTGCGACTTTATTGGCCTGCGTCAAGGGTCGTGCGGGTGGGTTTAATTCAATCAAGAAATGACGGGTAGAACTTGAGTAGCGGACTATGGTTTGTTGGCCTGCGTCAAGGTCATAGGACGCTAGGGGCAAAATATTATCGGGAATTTCAAGTGTTGAAATTTGCAATGAGATTGCATACCTTCTATAAGATAGTTGGATCCCGATACCCGCTGCGAGTAATTGTTACTCCTGGGAGAATTTTACGCATTACAATTAGCCGATCAAGTAGGTATCTAGAAAGGTGTCAACGGGGTTACGCCTCTGGAAAAACGAGGTTTACATTAATTAGATTCGTGCGAAAGCACGGGGGACCTCCCTCAAAGTACCGACACTGGCCTGGCTGAAAGATTGGCAAACTTGTAGTGTGTAATTAATCCCGGCTAGTCTTTCCTTTTAGGGTTTGAAGGAAGATTTGATAAAAAACAGTGGGAGCCATCCTGATTAGATAAAATAATAACCAATCTGATCTTGCAAGAGCGCACACTGAGTGTTTTCTTCTCTCTCTCTCCTGGTAGCGACCATATCACGCCTTAATCAAGATAATAATACGGATTATTGACCGAACCCGCTTGTTATACTGAGCTGGGGAACGTTGGTCCCACTCCAACTTATAATTGTTATAAGACAGAGCAGGAAATTGGGGATTACCAGAATTCCCGTGCCGCCCAAACGAAGAGAGTGCATGTTGATGCATCATCTTCGGGTGTGTTCATTATACAGAACTGTTTCTCAATATCCTCCGCATCCTTGGTATATGATACCGGATCAGGATCCCAGATATGTAATCTGTTACATAGGGCTACAGAAGGGTAGAAAAACTGAGAACGGGTGATAAGTTTCATGAGGCAGAAAACAGGGCAAGTGTTGCAGCCAAGTCTGTTGGTCACTGTCACCCTGTATTACCAATATATTGATTCTGAACGAATGCTATTAGATACCGAACCTGATATACAAAATCATATCTGTCTCTTTATTAGTAAAGAAATGATAAAATTTTGTATTATTGGATAATGTTTTGAACATTTCCTATATCAAAAGTTGATCGGATCGGGCACGTTATCTAAAAGCATTGATGTTCTAAATCAAACTACAGTTCTTTAGTATACTGAACACATAAAAGAGGAAGAGTTCAGAAATGAACGAATCCTTCTTGAGGCATTGTAGACTAGGTCATATCAATGCGACCCGACTAGCTGAAGTTACATGAAGATGCATATTTAAATCAGTTTGAATCTACATCTTGTGAAACTTGTCAGTCATGTCACAGAGATAAGATGACCATAGCTCCGTTTACTGGAAACAGAGAAAGAGTTAATGAACTCTTGGGATGATACATGTTGATGTATGCAAGGTCCCCTGTCTACATATGCCAGGACTGGTTCTTTGTACTTCGTTACATTCTCTGATAATCTCTCAAGATTCAGACATATGTTCCTGTTGAAACACAAGTCCGAACCTTTTGAGATATTCACAGAATATGATTTAGAAGTAGAAAACCAAAACACGGGTATAAGTATTATGTCCTTTGATGAGATCGAGGAGGAGAATACTTGAGCACAGAAATCCTGGATTATTCTAAAGGAGAATGAGATTCTCTCTTAGTATTACTCCTCCGTATACACCATAGCACGATGGTATATCGGGGCGGAGCAATAACACCCTATGTGATATGGTGTGCTCTATGATTAGTACTACTGTGTTTCCTATTTTCCTTTTGGGAGTTATGCACTTGAGAAGCTGCATACCTATTGAAAAGGGTTCGAATCAAATCAGTGCTTACCACTTCATATGTGATATGGAATGGGAAGAGCCCATATCTTAAGTTAGTTAAGATTTAGGGTTGTCCGGCCTATGTCTAAAAGCAAAATCCGGACAAGCTCGAGGCAAGGTCTGTTATGTACAACTGGAAAGGTTCCAGCTATACAAACAACAGCAGATGATTTAGTAGAACCAAAGGATTCAGTAGATTCCAACGAACCTCGGCCTCTCCGCCGATCTAATAGGGTTCCTCATCCCCCTGAGAGATACTTCGGTTTCTCTATGACAGTGGGAGCGAGGATTGCATCATGAGATAATGACCCAACTAGTTTCGAGCAGGCCATCGAGAGTAGGGACTCTGTAAGAATGGCTGGATGCTTAGCGATCTGAGATGGAATCCTTATACACCAACAAAGTATGGACTTTGGTTGCTTTATCTGAAGGGTTAAATATCCATCAGGAGCAAGTATATCTTGAGAAGATTACTTGGTGTACTTGGAAAGGTTGAGACTTTCAAAGCTAGACTTGTTAAAGGTTTTCATCATCGACCAGGCGTGGATAATGATGAAACCTTTTTCCAGTTCCTATGCTTAAGTCCATCCAGATCCTACTTGCTACGGCTACATACCATGACTACGATATCTGGCGGTTGGGTGTCATGACCGCTTTTCTAAATAATGTTTTGGAAAAGAGCGTCTATAAGTACACAGCCAGAGGGCTTCGTAGACAGTGGGAGCAGCGGAAACGTGTGCAAGATGCTTTATAGGATAAAGCAGACATCGCGGAGTTGGAACATCTGTTTTGATGATTTAGTCAAAGAGTTTGACATCATCAAAATGGTAGATGAATCTTGTATAAACAAAAAGGTAGTAGGGAGTATGGTGACGATCCTCGTAGAGTACGTGGATGACATACTCTTGATAGGGAAGGAGTTTCTTATGCTATGCTCAATCAATCTCCGTATATCACAAAGATTCTCCGTATAGGATCAAAGTGATACCTACTAAATCCTGGATTTTGGATCTATGAGATAGATCTAATTGGATGTTAGGATACTCACTAGTTGTAGTGAGATGGTATCAGTTGATCCTGGGGAGAATCACTGGAAGGGTTCCAGGGTGATAAAGACGACTGAATGTCAGTCACAGGCATTGTCTTTACCCTCAGTAAAGGGACGGTATGTTAGAAGAGTTCCAAGCTAGATACCGTGGCATACTAGACGATAAAGGCAGGATACATCGCTACTTAAGATGCTACCAAAGAGGCTGTTTGGGTGTATATTGGTTCATGAGATGAACTATGTTCCTCTCATTGTGTGACAATGGAGTTGTGGCTTATGCTAAGGAACGAAGGTCCCATCAGTGATCCAGACATATTCTAAAGCAGTATCACCTGATCATGGAAATGGTTGGTCTCTAAGGGATCAAGGTGAGGAGAGTAGACTCAGAGGACAACACGGCGGATCCACTCACGAAGGCCTATTCCCAGAGAGAGACTTTTATGGGATGGTTGAGTATGAGATACTACAACCACTGCTATAGATGGCCCTAGTGCAAGTGGGAGGTTGTTAGTTATATGTATGCCCTAGAGGCCATTACTGTACATAGGATGTATATTGTAGTGGATGCTGGGACATATATAGGGAGGACTTTCTTGCTCGACATGATAGTATGCTATCTGGTTGCTCTTTACCTTAACGTGTACTCAGATTGTCTCTCTATTACATGTTGGTAAAGCCCTTAGGATGTGTACTTGACTACCTGGACTATGATGCAGATCATACTAGTGGGAACATGGTAGTCCATAATTACATCCTTCAAAGTCCCTAGTCGTGGGTGTATCGAGACGGGGCATCGATATTCCAGTGTAGACTAGCGTATACCTTCTCGACCCATACAGATGGGCGATGGATGATCCCATATCCATTGGTGTTTGACATCAGAGATAATATACGGGTGCTCAGTAGAGACTGGGTACACTGGACGGACTCGCCGAGAACTCCCAGATGATATTATACCTTACGTCAGATGGCAGTTCTCTGGTGACACTGGTACAGAGTAGTCTGTTGACCCGAGATCGTCATAGAGTCTTGTGTGGTTCCCACTGTGCTTTGATTTCCACCTTACCACGTCCAAGAGGGCGTGCAAAACTGTGGTTTTTGGGTACAGTCCCGAATCACATGGAGGCAATGAGCGATAGGAGGGGATTCGACTCTCCCGGTATAGGGAGTTGATGTTGCGCTGTGTTCGATTGGCTATAACCGGAAATCCCTGGCCAGGGTTGCTGAGATTTACTGGTAAGTGTTACCAGTAGTTTCTCGAATTGTTATAGACCTCATATCGACACGACTTATCGAGCTATTGGGGTCTGACGTTTGCCACCCCTAGGCGAGATATGCGACATATCAGACGAACAGACCGGACTGTACGGTAAGTGTTACTGGTTGGATTCACAGGAGTGTGAGCGGGCTTGCTCGTCGATCTTCTGATCGCTCAATACCCGGGTGGCCGTTACGTTTAGTAGACCGCTTGCGGCTTGTGGGTGTTTGATATGATCATCACCTGCTGCCGGCGTATTGACGAGTCTTTAGAGTCCTACATAGAGGTTTCCTGGCTCAAGCGAAACGAAATAGGCGCGCATATGAGATATGTGCGGGACCGAGAATAATGTGTGTATGTGATACCGTATTCCATTCTCGCGATGAATGTGTCGAAAGGTTGTATGTGATATAACCTAGTTATCGAATCGAGGATTGATTCGATAAGCCGATACATTGGATACTAGTCGGTTATATGCGATATGACCGGATCGTTAAATCAAGTGTTGATTTAATGATTTAATGTATAATTATATATATGATATATTAATTTGCATTAATTAGTATTGGTTCACTTTAACTGGTTTTTCTCACTTGTTTGTGCACATTGTATATGTGATATATTTTTGTGCACAAGTTTGTATCATGTTTGATGATGCATGCTTACTTGGGTTTGTGTAAAGATTAAACCATGGTTGTGTAATGGTTAGGGTTTTCATTTTCTTATTTATTTATTTATTTATTCTTTTTAGAAAATGAAAAGCATAAAGAGAAAATGGTGGCTAACTTTGTTTGTTGTTGAAGCTTCATGAAGCTTTGACTAAGTGACCATTTTGTCTCATGCTTAACCCTAGCCATTCCACTTAACCCTAGTTCATTCTCTACACCTAACCAAGGTTAGGATATGATAAGTATTCATTTTTTTATTCATTTTGGATGATACTTATGATATTCTTTCTTCTTCTTCTTCATCTTCAACATTGAAGCAAGCTTGCCTCCATCAATGGCAACTTGTGAAAAAGAGTGAGAAATCCAAATCTAAAGTGAACCCACTTCCTATTTCTTCATCCTCTACCTCTTGCCAGGTAGTAGAGTGTGTTTTCTTCACAAGTTTCATGACATGGTGAAGTGAGAGCTTGATCTTGTGATGCCTCGACGTAGATCATCTTCGGCACGAAGCCGACGACTTTGCCCGCCCATTTCTCCGATGAAGCCGACGCTAGAGCCCGGATTTCGATTTGGTCACCGAGGAGACTTCATTGTGGAGCTATGGAGGTGGAGGACCGGATCTACAAAGGTTGTATTTCCGTTCTCATAGTTAAAGTAGTTAACTATTTTGTTTTGTCGCCTAAATTTCTAGCCAACGATCTTGTTAGGGTTTCTCGGCACCTATAATTTTTGAAATTGGCATGGTTGATGCCTTGTGAAACCTCTTAAGAGTGCCTAGGAACCTTTCAAGTTTAAGGACATTTCGGTCCAATGTTAGTTTAAGGACATTACGGTCCATCGGTAGTTTAAGGACGTCTCGGTCCAGGTTAAGGACATCGTAGTCCGTGGGTTTAAAAGGACCCCACGGTCCAGTTTAAAGACATCGTAGTCTATGAAGTTTAAGGACATCATAGTCCGTGAGTTTAAGGACCCCACAGTCCGTAGTTTAAAGACATCGTAGTTTATGAAGTTTAAGGACATCGTAGTCCATGAGTTTAAGGACGCCACAGTCCGTAGAAATGTGTGGTTATCGGGACCCGTCACCTCTCTGAAGACGTTGAAGGATTACAACGACAGATATCAGAGGAGTAAAGAGATGTACCCTTGAACCGATGTGAGTTGGTTGAAAGAGCAAATGGGCTCGGTTAAATATAAGTTGAGGACTTATGGCCAGAATTGGGCTAAGTCTAATTAAAATGTTTAACATTTTATTGTTCTGGCTATTGAGCCTTTATTTGGGCTCGGCCCTTTTAATAAAACTAAGCATTGGGTTCTGACATCTTTTTGTCTTGTATTGAATGCATAGAATTCATCAGAACAATGTATGTTCTGACAATGCGTCACATGGCGCGCCAGGCGTTTTGCGCCAATCAAAGAGCGCACTGCGCTTTCGTCGGATAGCGCACACGAAGATGACACGTGTCGCGCTTAGCGCTAAGCGCTAGTTTATTAGCGCATTGCGCTTTCAATTTATGAGCGCTTTGCGCTGATTTAATGGTGCACCAGTGAGTGACACGTGGTGTGCTTGGCGCTGAGCGCCAGCCCATGAGCGCAGTGCTCTGTTTCAGAAGCGCAAAGCGTAAGCTGTGTCTGTGTTTGACACGTGGCATGTTTTGGCGTTGAGCGCCGGTCCAATGAGCGCAAAAGCGCAGTTCAAGAATGCAAGGCACTTTTCAGTTGCGCAAAGCGCATCTGATCAAATTTATGATCAGAGAACAAATTTATGTTCTTCTTTTAAAGGAGACCTTGCCTCAAGGTTCAAGAACAAAAAGTTATTATTTATAAAAAAAAGGGCACTGCCTTTGTAGATCAAGGATCTGTGAATGAAGTGAATACTTCTTTTCAGTTTTTATAATAAGATCTCTGATCTCTTTTTTTATCAAAGTCCTTGGTCTTTTATAGATCTATGATCTTTTTTAGAAGATAGTCTTCTTTTATGAGATGATTTCAACTCTGTGTTCAAGAATCATGTTCTTTACCTTAAAGAAGTGATCTTCTTTTGCTAAAGCTTGTTTTCTTTCTCTTTGAGTTTTTTCTCAAAGTTTGCAGAGGGTTTTTTCTTATCTCAGACTTTAAGTCTCGGGGCCTTTATATAGGGCAAACTGATCAGTTCAATCAGTTAAAGAGATTCTTCTCTGGTTGATTTGCGAATATTTCCCACCGTTAGATCTTTGTAGGCAGATCGACTCATCAAGTTCCTATTGAAATAGGATCTACACAAGGAAAAGCACTTGCCATTCGTTGGTTATTAGGGGCATCCCGAAAACGCCCGGGTCGAAATATGGCTTTCAAATTAAGTTCCGAATTAGTAGATGCTGCCAAAGGGAGTGGCGATGCCATACGCAAAAAGGAAGAGACTCATAGAATGGCAGAGGCAAATAGAGCTTTTGCACATTTTCGTTAATCCATGAACAGGATCTATATAGACACATAGATCCATGGATCCATACATCTCGATTTGATCCTAAGGCTTCTGCTTTGCAGAAGATAATGTTCTTGGTTTTAACAAGATTGGAAAAAATCTTTCCATAACGGAATTTTAATTCTGATTAATTAATGATTTATCATTATTAAATCTTTTTGATCTAACGGTGAGGAATTCTTAATTCCAGCGCTGGCGCACCTTACGCTAGCGCGCCTGTGTTTGACACGTGACGCGCAGCGCAGCCTGCGCTAGCGCACCTGTGTTTGACACGTGACGCGCAGCGCAGCCTGCGCTAGCGCACCTGTGTTTGACACATGGCGCGCAGCGCAGAGCGCTGGATCTGAAGCGTTGCTTCAATTTTTGAATTTTGAATTTTAAAACAGAGCTTTGCTCTGATTGGGGGTAACGGAAGCGTCGCTTCATTTCAAATCTTGGAATTTGAACAGAGCTTTACTCTGATTGGGGAAACAAATGCCCTCCCCACCGATGCGCTTATGTGGCCCATACATGAGTGCGGCGGTGGTAGCATCTCAGTCGTTGGATCAACTTTTAGAAGTTGAAATGGCTCTCATCGCCTGTAAATAGGTCCTTTAGTCCCTTAGATGATTTTCATCTTCTCCTTGAGAATTATCTCCTCTTCAGAGCATTGCTCTCCTGTTTAAGAACCTTTTAAGAGTCAAAACTCTGTTAAAATTTAGGTAAAGTTTAAAACTTTCACTAAATTAGGGTTTTATCTATTAACAGAGCCTTGCTCTTCATAAATCTTCGATCTAAAAAAAACCCATTTAGGGTTTCAATAATAGAGCTTTGCTCTCTTCAAATCATGAAGAACTATTAAGAGTTTATTCATGGATCTTGAAGATCTTAGAATTTTAATTCATATATACAAAAATTTGATTTCAATTTTTCTGATGTCATTTCTTTTTATCATCATTTTTTTCCAGAGCAAGGCTCTTAGCATTCTCGGAGAGTTTCTTTAAATTCCCCTCATAATTGGTTTTGACAGGTGTCACTCCTATCTGCAGAGCATTGCTCTCGAGGAGTTTAACTCCTAGACCCAAGGGGTCGCTCATTAAATGAGATCCCCCTTTTTTTTTATAAGATTTCCCGCATATTCAAATTTGTTAGGAGTTATAATTAGGATTTGTTCTCTCCATAGGGATATCAAGAGTCGTTTAAATTTCGTATTTGTTTTTCTTCAATACTGATCTTCTAATGATGTTTCTTTTCAGGCACTATGGCTGTTCATTTATACAGTCTGAACGAGTTCATTACTTATGAGGATTTCCGCATACAGGGCCGTTGCCAAAACCAAGAGTTTACAGATGCCCAATGTGCGGAGATTATGGGTCGTCTATATGTACGCGTCGGTTGGCTGCTTCCTCGCCGTTCCGCTCTCTTGAAAATCGTAGTGGGAGCAATTTGGAGAGCACTTCCTGGATTTCATGAGGCCATGCCGCTTAATGCGCTGGATGATGCCGAAGACAAGGTGCATTCAGTGTACCTGTCGGGCTGATCTCGAAGAAGCGGCAAGATAACCTCATCGATATTCTGCATCAAGTTTTCCAACAGACGACATTATTCGCTTCTTATCGAAGGGAGGGGGACATTGCTGAGGATCTCGACACTTGTGAGCGCGAGAGGATGCACACGGGAATGGTCAGAAAGGCCAGAAAGATTCTAGACGGCCTCACTTTTGAATTCCTTAATCCATGCACTGGATCTGAGGTTTTACCATTGTAAACATTTTGATGATGTTTTCGTTTACTGCTTTCATAATTGTAAGAACTTTTTCAAAGTATGAATGGCGAATTCCTCATTTCAGCGTGTTTTTATTTTATGTACTTAAATCTTCTGCACATGCATGAACGGGTATGCCTCGAACGCTTAATTAAATGCGAATCAAATGTTCTCCTTGTCGCTTTCTTCTCTTTGCTGTGTTGTTGGTATGTTACTCTGGCAAGTGTGGCCTGTAGATAATAAAAAACGTTTCATCTTGAACTCTTTGTAGAGCGGTGATGGCTTAGGAAACATGGTTAGGATCTGTCACCTAAGACTTTTCAATTTTATGAGCCGTGAGGGTCTCATAAAGATTTTTCTCCTTACGAGTCGTGGGGATCTCGTAGGTGTGTTTTCTCCTTAAGAATCGTGAGGATTCCTAAGTGTGTTTTCCCTTATAAGTCGTAAGGATCTTATAAGAGAGTTTTCTTCATTACGAATCGAGAGGACCCGTAAGTGTTTAGTGGGATAGACATGTAGATGACGTATTTCCGAAACGGGGTCATATGGATGACGTATTTCCGTGACGGGGTCATATGGATGACGGATTTCCGAACGGGGTCATGAGGATGACGTATTTCCGAACAAGGTCATATGGATGACGTATTTCCGAACGGGGTCATGCTGATGACGTATTTTCGAGCGGGGTCATGTGGATGACGTATTTCCGAGCGGGGTCATATGGATGACGTATTTCCGAACGGGGTCATGTGGATGACGTATTTCCGAGCGGGGTCATGGTGATGACGTATTTCCGAACGGGGTCATATGGATGACGTATTTCCGAGCGGGGTCATGTGGATGACGTATTTCCGAGCGGGGTCATGCTGATGACGTATTTCCGAGTGGGGTCATGTGGATGTCGTATTTCCGAACGGGGTCATGTGGATGACGTATTTCCCATGTGGATAAAGTATTTCCGAACGGGGTCATGTTGATGACGTATTTCCGAACGGGGTCATGTGGATGACGTATTTCCGAACGGGGTCATGTTGATAACGTATTTCCGAATGGGATCATATGGATGACGTATTTCCGAACGGGGTCATGTGGATGACGTATTTCCGAACGGGGTCACGTGGATGACGTATTTCCGAGCGGGGTCATGCTGATGACGTATTTCCGAGCGGGTTCATGCTGATGACGTATTTCCGAACGGGGTCATGTGGATGACGTATTTCCGAGCGGGGTCATGCTGATGACGTATTTCCGAGCGGGGTCATGTGGATGACGTATTTCCGATCGGGGTCATGTGGATGACGTATTTTCGAGCGGGGTCATGTGGTTGATGTATTTTCGAGCGGGGTCATGTTGATGTATTTCCGAACGGGGTCATGTGGATGACGTATTTCCAAGCGGGGTCATGTGGATGACGTAGCGTCTGTTGTAATGAGACGAATATCGGAGTGGTCTCCAGGTTGCCTGTGAGCCGTTGAGATATGGCTTCTTCTTCTGATGGAGCCTGGGAGGGAAGGCGTGATTCCTTCTTTGTTTGTGCCCCTGGATTGTGTACAGGGATTGATGTAATATCACCTGTAGGGCATAAATTTTATATGTTTTTTAAATTTCCGCGATGCTCTATCATTTCAGCTTTTATATCGCGAAGGTCGCGATTGCCCAATCATTTCGGCTATTTTTCACAGTGCCCAATCATTTCGGCTATTTATTTTATTTTTACTCACTGATTTTTGTTGCGAGTTGCCCAATCATTTCGGCTATTTTGCATGCATACATTTTTACTTGCTGATTTTGTTGCAAGTTGCCCCATCATTTCGTCTATTTCGTATGCATGTGTGGCTCGCTAGTTTCTCGCTGCAAGCATGGAATTAGACACCGATTTCAGCATCAGCACCGCTAAAACTGGGATATTGCCAGGAGCGAATCATCATTTGCCTCTGTTGATTTCGAACAAAGGTGGCTTAGTAGACACGGTTAGGATCCTGTCGACTAAGGCTTTGACTTCATGAGCCGTAAGGGTCTCATAAAGGTATTTCTCCCTGCGAGTCATGAGGATCTCGTAGGTGTGTTTTCTCCTTAGGAATCGTGAGGATTCCTAAGTGTATGGTCTCTTATAAGTCGGAAGGATCTTACAAGAGTGTTTTCTCCTTATAAGTCGAGAGGACTTATAAAGGCTGTTCACCGGGTAGACATATCCCTAGTCACGGATGAGACTCTGTTAGGGAAATGTTTATTCACGCCCGTGGATTGTATACAAGGGTCAGCATTGAGCCGCCTGTAAGGCAGCATCAGAGGTTGTGGTGGCTGCTTAAGAACAGGTTCAGATCCCTGTAGCTTAAGACTTTGGAATCTTATGAGCCGTGAGGGTCTCATAAAAGGGTTCTCCTTACGAGTCGTGAGGATCTCGCAAGTGTAATTTCTCCTTAGGGATTATGGGGATCCCTAAGTGTGTTGCTCCTTTGTGAGTCGTAAGGATCTCACGCAGGTGGTTTCTCCTTACAAAGTCGAGAGGACCTTGCAAGTGTCTTTTAACGAGATTGTGCCCTTTCGGGTTTTCACAAAACTCGCCGGTAGCCCTGCTGTTTTTACTCACGGATCCCTTTCGGGTTTTCATCCGTGCCCATTTTGCTTATGAACATACCGTTTTCTTTTTTTTTTATTCTAACGAGGTTGCGCCCTTTCGGGTTTTCACAAAACTCGCTGGTAGCCCTGCTGTTTACTCACGGAGCCCTTTCGGGTTTTCATCCGTGCCCATTTTGCTTATGGACATACCGTTTTCTTTTTTTCTCTCTTTTTTTTATTCTTTTTTCTTGTATCAGCTTTGGGATGCTGCAATCCACCGTAGTTTATCGACATCTCAGTCAGCGGCTAGTTTTAGGACATAGTGGTCCATTGTTAGTTTTAAGGACGATTCGGTCTGTTGTTAGTTTAAGGACGTTTCGGTCCGTTGTTAGTTTAAGGACGTTTCGGTCCACTGTTAGTTTAAGGACGTTTCGGTCCGTTGTTAGTTTAAAGACGTTTCGGTCCGTTGTTAGTTTACTACTTATAGAGTTTGGGTTTAGAAAGATAGAGAGCGGACATAGTCGTCGTCATCTATCATTGACCTAGGCCGTGACTCGTCAGGCGTAGTATTTCTTTAAGAAGCGGCCATTTATTGGCCTGAAGGGCCTTTCACCATGCATGTCCATAAGTAGATAGGCCCCACCCTGGTAGACTTTGTCTATGATATACGGGCCTTCATAGTTCGGCTCGAATTACCCCCGCTTGGCACGATTAGGGATCATAAGTCTTTTGACCACTAGCACAAGTTCGCCTTGGCGGAATGTTCTCAGCCTAGTTAATCTTTCGTATGAGCGCATCATCTTTGCTTTGTAAGCCTCCAGATTTTGTTGCGCCATGAGCCGATTTTCATCAAGGGCAGCGAGCTCCTCAAGCCGAAGGTGGGCATTCTCTTCATCTGTTAACTCGTAGTGAACTGCCACTCGTAGAGAGGGTAGCTCTATCTCGAGGGGAGGTACCGCCTCTGTACCGAATACCAATGCATACGGCGTTGTGTTCGTGGCCGTTTTGAACATAGTTCGATACGCCCAGAGAGCTTCATGCAGTCTCTCGTGCCAGTCCTTCTTATTTCGGGACACTGTCTTTTTCACGATCTTCGTCAAGGTCTTGTTAAAAGCCTCAGCTAGACCGTTAGCTCGGGGATTATAGACTGAGGAGTATCTCCAGTCTATGTTATGCTGCTGTGCGAAGCGGCTTATCTTGTGGCTTCTATAGGATGGCCCGTTATCGGAGATAATCTGTCGTGGAGTTCCAAACCGATAAATGACGTACGTCTTGAAGAAAAGGAGGATATTCTCCGTCTTTACTTTCCTCAGCGGTACTGCCTCTGCCCATTTGGAGAAGTAATCAGTTGTCGCCAAAATGAACCGATGTCCTCTGGACGATGCTGGTTCGATGGGGCTAATTATGTCAGTCCCCCACATTTCAAACGGCCAGCTAGCCACCGTTGGATGTAGTGGATTTGGATTCTGATGGATAAAGTCTCCGTGAATCTGGCACGAATGGCACTGCTTCGCGTATTCGAGGTAGTCTTGGATCATCGTGGGCCAATAATAACCCATCCGTTTGATCTTCAGCTTCATCTTCGGCCCAGCTTGGTGAGAACCGCAAAGTCCGTCATGAATTTCTTGAACAACTCTCTTTGCCTCTTCAGGTCCCAGGCATCTTAGCCACAGAGAATCAAATGATCTCTTATACAGAGTATCATTGACGAAAGAAAAAGACAGAGCTCGTTTCATAAGCTGATGTCTTGAGGACGCATCTTCAGGTGTTCGACGGGATTTGAAGTAATCTATAAAGACTTCTCTCCAATCGGTAACCTTTTCCTGGTCTTTTATTTGTAAAGTCATTTGCTCGGTCGCTCACTTTTCTTCGGGTGACTCCGGAGATATTTCTGCCGGTGTGAGAATCCGACGGCTTTGCACAACGATCCTCACATCATTGAGGTTTCGTCAGCCAGTTCTTTAGCGAGTTTGGCTAATGCATCCGCTTTGCTATTTTCCGCATGCGGTATGCTTTCCAAGGTGTAGGAAGGAATTTGAGTCAGCAGTCATTGTACTCTTTCGCCGTATTTCACCAACCCAGGCTTGCACGTCTGATATTCGCCGTTTACTTGACTGACGATCAGTTGGGAGTCTCCGTATATGAGTTGTTTTCAATTCCTATGTCGATGGCGATCTCAAGACCTGCTATCAAAGCTTCATACTCGGCTTCGTTGTTCATCCTCGGCTCTGTTAAGGAAAAGGCAAATCGCATTATTCCTCCCTGTAGAGTCACGAAGATGAGGCCTACCTCTGATTTGATTATAGGGGTGCTTTGTTTGCGCTTCTTCATGGAGGATGCCCCATCAAAATAGAGTTCCTACTGGGTATCACCACCGTCGATCGTGTCAAACGCATGTTCATCTGGCAGTTCGCAATTCAAAGGAGAATCGGCAAGTATCGGATGCTCAGCGAGGAAGTCGGCGATGGCCTGGCCTTTCACTGCTTTAAGAGGTCGATAAGTTATCGAGAAATCCATCAAGAGCAGGGCCCATTTAGCGAGTCGTCCCGTTAATATGGCCTTCGACATCAAGTACTTGAAAGGGTCTGCTTTTGATATGAGATGGACCTCATGTGCCAATGCGTAGTGTCTGAGCTTCGTTATTGCGAAGATCAACACCAGGCAATGTTTTTCGATGGGGGAGTAATTGCTTTCTGCCCCCAGTAGAACTCGACTCAGATAGTAGAGGGCTCTCTCCTTCCCTTGGTCGTTTTTTTGTGCCCATAGCGCATCTAAAGAACCTTTGAGGGTTGTTGTGTATAGGACGAGGGGTTTTCCCTTGACCGAAGTGGTTAGCACCGGCGGATTCTGCAGGTATTGCTTGATTTCATCCAGTGTGCTTTGGCATTTGTGATCCCAGACGAACGGGGTTCCCTTCTTCATTAGGTGACTGTAGGGACGACACTTGTCTGAGAGATTGGCTATAAATCGCTGGATATACGCGAGCTTTCCTTGGAGAGACCGCAATTGTTTGAGAGTCCTTGGCGAAGGCATTTCCATGACCGCCTTGATCTTTGACGGGTCTATTTCGATGCCTCGGTGTCGGACAATGAATCCCAGGAATTTGCCCAAGGAGACTCCGAACGCGCATTTGAGGGGGTTCATCTTTAAGTTGTATTTCCGAAGGCGTTGAAATATGGTCTTCAGATGCTTTAAATGTTCCTCGTATGATTTGCTTTTAACTACGAGGTCGTCGATATAGCATTCGACGGCTTCATGTATTTGGTCATCAAAGATCTTCGTCATATCCCTCTGATAGGTGGCACCGGCATTCTTTAGACCGAAGGGCATCACCTTGTAGCAGAATATGCCCAAAGGGGTCCGGAAAGAGGTATGTTTCTGGTCCTTAGGGTGCATCTTTATTTGATTGTATCCTGATGAGCCATCCATGAAGGAGAAAACTTCATGAGTGGACGTATTGTCTATCATCAGTTCGGTGACCGGTACTGGGAAATCGTCCTTCGGGCAAGCTTTGTTGAGATCCCGAAAGTCCACACATATGCGCACCGTTCCATTTTTCTTCATCACTGGTATGATGTTGGCAATCCATTCTGGATATTGAATCTCTTGGATGAAGCCGGAGTCGATTAGCTTTTTGACCTCGGCGTTGATGCCCATCTCAAGCTCGAGCCGCATTCTTCTCGATGCTTGTTTGATCGGCTTGACGTCCGGAGATATCGCTAATTTGTGCACAGTAATCTCTAGATCTAGTCCTGGCATCTCGGAATAGTTCCATGCGAAGCAATCTTTATGCTGCATGAGCACATCTTTTAGCGTAGCCACCCTTTCTTCAAACAGCAGCTCGCTGACGAATGTCGGTCGCGGGTCACTCGCCGTCTCCAAATCAATTTTCTTGAGGTTATCTGCAGTGGTATGTATTCCATCTTCCAGCTCTTTTGGTGCCGATGGAAATTCTGAGATTACCTTGCCATCATCGTTTTTGAAGCACCAGGAGAGGTTATCCACATTCTCAGGCTCTTCTTCTGACAGGGTTATCACGTGACAGGTACGAGATCGCTTCCAAGACCGATGTTGATCTGGTTCTGCTCTCGTGGTCCTCGGTTCATGTTTCTGCGGTGGGGTTATTCTCCAACTGCTAGATAGAGCGAACCTACCTTGCTGATATTGGTCTTCGACCCAGTTCTTGAAGGTGAAGCAGTCTTCGAGAGGATGTCTTATTGCCCTATGATAGGAGCAATAGTCCGGGTGAGAGACTTCGCCTGCTTGCTCGGGGTGCTTAGACTCCGGGAGTGTAATCATTTGATGTTTTATGGCAAGATCAATTATTTTCTTTGTCTTGTCTTGGGCAAAAGAGTATACTTGACCCATCTTCTTTGTAAGAGATGAATTTTGGTTGCTCGGTTCTTGATCGCGTGGCTTCTTGGTCCCGCTCTGCCGCTGTCAAACGTCTTTCCCGCTCTTTGGTTTTTTTCTGCCTCTGCGTCGTGCCTTTTGTACAACGGGTTGATAAGGAGGAGCATTTTCATTTTTCGCAGTCTGTTGAAGGAGGCGTTGTGTCCTGGTTTTCTCGTAGATGGCCATTTCGCGATTATGGTCGTCTCGAACCTTTTGACCCGCTTCCCTTATAAGCTTGTCCATTTGTTCTTCAAATGATGGACTGGGCATTTTCACGTCGGGAGCTCTTTCTGGTTCAGGGTTAGCATCTTCCCACAGAGAATCTCCCTCTTCATCAAAGTCATGTATGACGTAGCAGTCGCGGAGTACTCCCGTTTCTTGGATCGAACATACCCAAGCCCGGTCGTTTCCATTCTCCCGTTGGGCAACTTTCGCTGAGTTCCGGGGACATTCCATATCCTGTTATAGAACTTAGCTTTTCAAGCGGTCTGTTTGAAAAGTACGCCTTGGCGCCTTAACAGCCTTTTAGTCTGTTCGTATAATATCTGGGAAAACGGATGGGCTGGAGCCTGTCGAGTGTAGAATCCACGCCGTGCCAGACTTCTTTCTCCACTTTGGTTTCCCCGGATTGGTAGAATAGGATCGCCTTTTCATTTTCTCGCCTGGGAGGGACATAAAACGTCTGCAACTCTTCCACATTATAGGTATCAAGCGCGTCTAGTTCTTTATGATGCTTGGGCGGGACCATGGCAACTTGCAAACTTTGCTCTTCATCATCGAAGGTTTGTATTGAAGGCCGAGCAGAGAATACGACACAGACCTCATCTTCTGAGTCGCTGCCGAAGATAAGCATAGGAGCGGAGGGTCTCGGCTTGTTGTACTGGGGCGGACCTGAGTAAAATATCTCTTCTTCCTCCTCGGTATCACTCCCAAAGACCGGAATGGTGGTGATATCTTTGTTCTCAGGTTTGTGACATCTTTCTGTGTCCTCAAAGTCAGGTAAGAAGTATTTTGTATCTTCGTACTTGCGGACTTCGTTCACGGAGAATAGGTTTAGCTCTCCTGTCACAGTGTACTCGAGACCATCTTTGAAATACTTCATACACTGATGTTGTGTAGAAGGGATGATGTTGTACTCGTGTAATCAGGGCCGGCCGAGCAAAGCATTGTAGCATGTCTTGGCGTCAATGACGTGAACTTAATGTCCGTGATAAGCAGCCCAAAGCGTATCGTCAGTATCACGGACCCGAGCGTCCGTGACGACTGGGAGTCGAACCCGGAGATGGTGATTTTATCGCGAGCGAGGTGTTGAACGCTCATGCAGATTTTCTTTAACACCCGTACGTTAAGGATATTGACGAAGGACCCATTGTCGACCAATATTTTACCTATCTTGATATCATGACAGTATCCGGAGATATATAGGGGTCGGTTGTGCTCGCATGTCCCAAGGAGGAGATCTTCATCGCCGAAGGTGATATCGGCTGTGTTCACTTCTTCCAGCTCGTCCTTCATCTTTTCTTTGGCGAGGAAAGCTTGGAATTGCTCGGGCTCTTGTAATGCCTTGATCAGTGAATCTCTCGCCTTTTTGGATAGCAGAAGGGCGTCGAGAATACTGAGCTGTGAGGGTATCTTCCTCAGGTGTGCGAGAACATTGTAGTCCACCTTACTTTTCTTTGGCGGGTCCTTGGCTGTCAGTTCTTTGATGGCTTGGTCATCAAAGATGATATCCTCAGGGACCTTCTCTTTCCCCTTATCTTTTCTATTTGACCCACTGTTCGAGGGCCCGAGATTCTTTTCGGGCAGCGTACGGTTGCGCGGCTGAATATTTTCATAGGCCTTCAGTTCTTCCTCTTTTCCTAAAGTGGACTCTTTAAAGAGAGGGCCAAGAGCTATTTCTTCGTCAGAGTCGCTCCCGAAGGTGAGAACTTGCGATCCCCCGGCGTTGACCATGTGACAGTTGTCGATGGTTCTTTTATGCTCCTCGGTCATATTTCTTTGCTCCCGACGAGTTTTGCGTTTCATCCGCTTAAAATGTTGTCAGTGAGCAACATATCCCTACTACCATCTTTTAAAAGCGTTGCACTCTTCGGTAGGGTGCGCAATCTTTTGATGATATAAACAATAGCTAGAATGCATTTCCGCTTCATCAAGAAAGTTTCCTTCGGAGGGTGGCGGCTTCATTCCCATTGATATGGCTTTGGTGAACCTCTTCCTCGTCTTGAACCTGCTTTTGTTTGCGGCGGATGTACTTTGTTCCGGCAGGAGTGTCTCGACTCTTTCGTCCAGTCGTCGGCGTTTGGCCTTTTCAAATATGGCCATCTCACGCACCCGATCAGCTTTACTTTTCAGAAGAGCTGTATTCAGGAATGCATCAATTATTTCATCAGATGGCCCCAGGAGTTCTGGCTCAGGACCTGCCCCCGGTTTCTTTGTGCAAGGAGCCTTTTCATCGTCTATCGACGAGTGAGAAATCACATGGCAACTTGCCACGTAATCTTCAGATTCATCCGACGAGTCTTCTCCATCATTTCCGTCCTCAAGGACGTGGCTGAGGAACTCTTAGAGCGTGATTGGAGTCCGCGCCTTCTGGTTATACTCTTCCAGCGCGTCAATCTGCTTTTGTAGGTCCGTGCGCTTGTTGCCGGGCTTCTTGGATTTCTTCTTCTTTTTCTAAGACTTCTACGGCTGGGTGTGCGAGCTTTGGCTATCACCACTGATTTTTGGAGTCAGACGCGGTTTCAGCATCCCCTCGATGATCTCAGGCTCCAGTGGATTCTTCCATCTAATTGCCGGACATGTGCGGAGATCCTTCAGCATTCTTTTCGTCTTGGCTGAAAGAGCGACCTCCCATGGAGCTTCTTCTACGAAAGAACATGATGCTCTCGGTGTATCCGTTTTCTTGGGAGTGTGTGGCTGAGGCGGGTTCACCTTCCAGTTCTCAGATAATATGAATTTTCCCTGCTAGTACTGATCTTCTATCCAGCTTTTGAAGATGTAACAATCCTCAATCGAATGGCCCAACATTCGGTGATAAGGGCAGTAGTTAGGATTGCTAATGTCGCCTTATTGCACTGGGAGTCTTGGCTCTGGGAGCGTAATGAGCCTGTTGCGGAGTGCAAGCTCGAATAACCTCTTTGTCTTGTCTCGAGGGAATGAGTAAGGGCGACTCATTTTATCTTCGAGAGATCGAGTTCTGTTATTTTGGTGACCAACTGGTCTCGGGCCACCAGGCTGCTGTTGAGCATTGGCCACGACGATTGCTTTCCCCTATCCCTTCTCATTTCTAGAGTCCGGCTTTGGAGGAGACGGTCTGTGACCCATCTGGTCCATTTAGGCCAGTTTGTCGATCAAGGCCTGGAAAGTAGTCGGCTTGAAGAACATCATAAACTGGGAGATAATTGCATGAGGGTCCAAAGTGCCCACAAACATGCCTACCGCTGGCGCTTCTTCGATCTGCTTTTCGCATTTCGACCACAGATTCCGCCATCGGATGGCGTATTGGACCCACGTCTCGCCTGGCTTCACCCAGGCATTGATCAATGCCGTTATCGGGGTGCGTTCACTAGCACTTGCGAATCGCTGGGTGAATAACAACTCCATTTCTGCGAAAGTCTTAATGGAGTCATTTGGAAGCTCGGAGTACCACTCAAATGCTGTTTTCGACAAGCTGCCGACGAATTGACGGAGCAAAAGCTTATCATCGCCCCGGTGTTGCCGCAAAAAGCTCTGAACTGGGCGACGTGCTGGTGAGGGTTGCCTGTCCCCTTGTACACATGGAATTTGGGGATTGTGTATCCCGGCGGGTATTTTATTTGGTCATACCAGCTTGGATACGGCCGCCCAGTTTTGACGACTTGGCCGGCCATTTCATTTGCCCGGTGAGCTAGTATTTGCTGAGCTATGTAGTCGTCCAGTGCGGCCTTAGAAATGGTTTCCTCCTTAGCTGCTGAAAGAGCCGGAGGAGGATTAGATGTCTCTCCTCTATCGTCTTCAATAATGATCGGAGGGTCTTCAGCTGGAGGATCCGGCTGTAACATCATCCCTACCATGTCTTGGAAGAGAAGCGCCATTTGTTTTATGTTGGCAGCTTGTTTTACTGCTTCTCTGTCCTTCTTTTCAAGGACCCTGTGTAGGAAGTCAGCATCAGTTTCTTGTTCGTGACGCTGCTCTAATGATGCATCCGGGCTTTCTTTTGGCCCAGTAAGTGCGGCCATTGTAGTCAGCATCTCCTAAAGCTTCTGCTGTTGTTGTTCCTGAGCCCTTGTTATTGATCGGATGAGCGGTCGGTGGCTCGTTTAAGTGCGGCTTTCCTCTTTTCCGGAAGCCATGTAAACAGTATGCACCGTCATGCCCCCAGACTTGGGGAGTTTGGGTTCAGTGGTCCTGCGATTCGTCGCAGACGCGGGGATTTCCTCCGGCCTTCTCCTTTTGTGGGCGGTCGAAGTTGAGGGGGCCGTTGCAGTGGGCACCCAAGTAGCTGTCGCCTTCTGTGGCTTGACAGGATAGTCGTCTTCTCGCTGAACTTTCACCTTCTTCTGTCGGCGAAGATAGTCTTGATCGATCACTGACTCTTGGACACGTCGCCAGACTTTGTAAACTTTGGAGGACAGCCGCTGAGGGGGCTGTTCCGGCTTTGCTTCTGTAACATTCTCCACCGGTGGCGGAGATCTTTTCAGTACGGCGGTAGGAGAGTTCCTGCGCACCTTATTCAACAATTCAAAGCTGTTCCCGGTTAGAACAGCAGTATTGACTTCCACCGTTGGGGCTGGTGGAGTTAGCCCAGAGGGGGAGTTACCCCCAGCCTTCCTTACTCGGCGCCAATGGTGACGTCGAGCGTGTCGAGCCGACGGTGTTGGTTCTGTGATAGGGATGGCTTTGTCTTTCCCCCTATCCAGGTGAGGGGCTGTTGCTGGCGTCAGCCTCTTGAAGATTGATGTCCGTTGAGAAGCAGTATCTAATCTATCAAAGACAGACTTTGGAGCAGGGACGGGAGCCGAAGTGGGAGCCGGCACAGTCAGTCTTGTAAAGACCAACCCTTTGGCAGGAGAAGCCGCCTTGACGACTTCGGGAGCAGGGGTGGCTATCCTCTTCGGAATAACCTTTTCTTGAATTGCAGGCTTCATCATGGGCCCACAGGAACTTTGGCCCAATATGGCGAAGACCGAGGCGCTGGAGCTGGACGACCCGTTGAGAGGGGCCGCAGTAGTTGTAAGCCGATCAAAGACCGACTTCTTGGGAGCTTCCTATGTTGGTATAGGAGCGCTGAAGCTCATTGGCGGGAGCATGGTCCTAAAAAACAATCCAGTGGTGGCCTGAGTGACCTGTTCCACATGCATCGTGAACAAGAAAGCCGCTTGGGGCCCGTAAGCTATGCCTCCAGATGAGGCGGAACATGAATTGCAGTTGCAGTTGGAACACTTCACGCAAGTGGACGCCATTGATCCTTCGCTTTCTGCACCAAGCAAGACGCCAAATCTTAGTATCTCGAACCTAAGGACAACCATTAGCAAACCGCGATTCGTTCGCGAACACGACACACGAAGTGCGGTGTGGAAAGAGGAAAAGGTCCTACCGGGCGTGCCAGAATCTATTTACCGCCGGAAACCGGGAAGACGCGGTGAACGTCTTGCCTGAATCTGGGGGCAGATGCTAATTGGTGCTATCCGTCCACCTCTCCGAAAATGCCAAGTCGATTTATGGCACCATGTATCGAAGGTTTAAACGGATGCTGCCGATGTAGCAGACTTCGTCAGATTCCCCCTCTTTTGAGGGGGTTTTTGATTGTGGGGACGCTCATCCCTGCAGATGCAAGCCCCTGTAGTTAATTACGCTACCGCATCGCAGTAACAACTTTCTCCTTCTCCAGATGGTCAATTCGTGTCGTGTGTGTTTGTTTTGTTTGTGGTTGCCCGTGGATTGTATACGGAGACTAATTTATGTTGTCGCCCGTAGGGCGTGGATTAGTCCAAATCCGTATTTTCTTAGATTTGGGTTTTGGTTTGGATTTAAGGATACGTCAGTCTCATTTGAGACTAAGATCAACTTAAACGTTTGTTAAGGATACGTTAGTCTAATTTTAGACTAAGATCAACTTAACGGGATCGTTTAGATCCAACAACAGAGCATTTGGGCTCTATTGTTTAGTTTAGGGACATTGCGGTCGATTAGTTTAAGGACATTTCGGTCCAATGTTAGTTTAAGGACATTACGGTCCATCAGTAATTTAAGGACGTCTCGGTCCAGGTTAAGGACATCGTAGTCCATAGGTTTAAAGGGACCCCACAGTCCAGTTTAAAGACATCGTAGTCTATGAAGTTTAAGGACATCGTAGTCCGTGAGTTTAAGGACCGCACAGTCCGTAGTTTAAAGACATCGTAGTTTATGAAGTTTAAGAACATCGTAGTCCATGAGTTTAAGGACCCCACAGTCCTTAGAAATGTGTGGTTATCGGGACCCGTCACCTCTCTGAAGACGTTGAAGGATTACAACGACAGATATCAGAGGAGTAAAGAGATGTACCCTTGAACCGATGTGAGTTGGTTGAAAGAGCAAATGGGCTCGGTTAAATATAAGTTGAGGACTTATGGCCAGAATTGGGCTAAGTCCAATTAAAATGTTTAACATTTTATTGTTCTGGCTATTGAGCCTTTATTTGGGCTCGGCCCTTTTAATAATACTAAGTATTGGGTTCTGACATCTTTTGTCTTGTATTGAATGCATAGCATTCATCAGAACAATATATGTTCTGACAATACGCCACGTGGCGCGCCAGGCGCTTTGCGCCAATCAAAGAGCGCATTGGGCTTTCGTCGGGTAGCGCACACGAAGATGACACGTGTCACGCTTAGCGCTAAACGCTAGTTTATTAGCGCATTGCGCTTTCAATTTATAAGTGCTTTGTGCTGATTTAATGGTGTACCGGTGAGTGACACGTGGCGCACTTGGCGCTGAGCGCCAGCCCATGAGCACAGTGCTCTGTTTCAGAAGCGCAAGCTGTTTCTGTGTTTGACACGTGGCATGTTTTGGCGCTGAGCGCCGATCCAATGAGCGCAAAAGCGCAGTTCATGAGTGCAAGGCACTTTTCAGTTGCGCAAAGCGCATCTGATCAAATTTATGATCAGAGAACAAATTTATGTTCTTCTTTTAAAGGAGGCCTTGCCTCAAGGTTCAAGAACAAAAAGTTCTTATTTATAAAAAAGGGCACTGTCTTTGTAGATCAAGGATCTGTGAATGAAGTGAATACTTCTTTTTAGGTTTTATAATAAGATCTCTGATCTCTGTTTTTATCAAAGGCCTTGGTCTTTTGTAGATCTATGATCTTTTTTAGAAGATAGTTCTTTTTTTATGAGATGATTTCATCTCTGTGTTCAAGAATCATGTTCTTTACCTTGAAGAAGTGATCTTATTTTGCTAAAGCTTGCTTTTCTTTCTCTTTGAGTTTTTTCTCAAAGTTTGCAGAGGGTTTTTTCTTATCTCAAACTTTAAGTCTTGGGGCCTTTATATAGGGCAAACTGATCAGTTAAATCAGTTAAAGAGATCCTTCTCTGATTGATTTGGGAATATTTCCCACCGTTGGATCTTTGATCCTAAGGCTTCTGCTTTGCAGAAGATAATCTTCTTGTTTTTAACAAGATTAAAAAGAATCTTTCCATAACAGAATTTTAATTCTGATTAATTAATGATTTATCATTATTAGATCTTTTGATCTAACGGTGAGGAATTCTTAATTCCAGCGCTGGCGCACCTTGCGCGAGCACACCTACGTTTGATACGTGGCGCGCAGCGCAGAGCGCAGCGCACTTTGCGCTAGCGCACCTACGTTTGACACGTGGCGTGCAGCGCAGAGCGCTGGATCTGAAGCGTTGCTTCAATTTTTGAATTTTGAATTTTAAAACAGAGCTTTACTCTGATTGGGGGTAACAGAATCGTCGCTTCATTTCAAATCTTGGAATTTGAACAGAGCTTTACTCTGATTGGGGAAACACCCAAACCTAAGAATATATGGATTTGGACTAATCCACGCCCTACAGGCGACAGTATAAATTAGTTTACGTATACAATCCACGGGAAACCAAAAATAAAACAAATATCACACGACACGAAGTGACCTTCTGGAGCCGGAGAAAGTGGTTATCGCTACGCGGTAACGTAATTAACTGCAGGGGCTTGCGCCTGCAGGGAAGAGGGTCCCCACAATCAAAAACCCCTCTGAAATGAGGGGGAATCTGACGAAGTCTGCTACAAGGGCCGCATCCGTCCAAACCTCCGATACACAGTGCCATAAATCAACTTGGTATCTTCGGAGAGGTGGACGAATAAATCCAAATAGCATCTGCCCCAAAATTCAGGCAAGACGACCTACGCAGTTCCGTCTTCCGTTTTCGGCGGTAAACACCTCTGCAGCCTCTATATTATGAGAAAGTATCGTTCTATATTGACAGGTATATCGGGCTTTTTATCCGATTCTTTCGGTTTATACCTGGTCTCTCCGCATGTTGGATACTCTTTCAAATCTGAATTTTCTTTCCGGTACAACACGCAATTTTTGGGACATGCATGAATCTTCTCACACTTCAAACCCAAATCAGACATCATCTTCTGGGTTTCGTACCAGCTGTCGGGCACGTTATTTCCCGGGGGTATATAATCTTTTAGAAACTTCAGAAGTATCATGAATGACTTATTGCTCCATCCATTAGGCACTTAATCTGGAAAAGTTGGACGAACCATGATAGGGTGGAATACTGTTCAGTTGATAAAACTGCATATTTAATATGACATTTTCCCTTCTATTTCTATATAATAAAAGGTGTTTATTATATAATATATGATACATATGAGGGTTTATCTGTAAAAATACTATTTTCATGTGTTTATATATTATAAATAACATTTTGTAGGAAAATGTAAGAATATAATATCCATGTAACATTTGGCCCATTTAAATATGCTTACCTTATTAATACCTTTGACCAATTCTTAATGATTAAGTTAATATCTGAATAAAACAAACTCTACTAATATTGTTTGTTGAGTTATTGTGCAGAATTTTCAGGGCTGAAATCAAGGAAATCAAAGTTGGCAAATCAAATCTACCAAAGATATTCAAGAAACTAATTCTGGTAGAAATGTAGAAAAGATTTTCAAAGTCTAGATACTCAAAAGATTACCAAGTGTTACAGATATGAAGCTACAAAAATTAGAGGCCATGATCTCACCAAAAACGGGCGGATCCGCGGCCAAACCTATCCAATGGCCACGGTTCCGCCGCGGATTTGAAGAGTTGAGATATGGGATTGTGGTGGTTAGGATCCTAACAACTAGTTTCCATATTAGGAAACTAGGGTTCTGGCTCTGTGACTATAAATAAGGACCGAGTGCCTCTTGGAAAAATCATCAAGCCGACAGGATCACGAAGTCCAAAACGGCTCACGCATTCAGGCTGATCATCAATGGTTCATCTACCTCCTTAGAAGAGATCGAAAAGCAAACTAGTATTTGTAATCATTTTCTAAGAAAACAAAGTGTAAATGAGCTTTGTTGATTAATAAAAGTAGTTCTTTTTCTTATTCTATTTCTTTATAGTTTCATTATGAATTCCCTTTCCATCTCTTCTTCTCCCAACATGCGCGAGTAATTCTCTTCTTGTTAGGGTTCGTAGAATTAGGGTAGGTTAATGGATGATGAAAATTCTTAAACTCTTTTTACGTCTTATAAAGTTTATAAACTTTATCAAAAGAATCATTAACATTCTAATCGGGCGCGCTACCAATTCATTGTTAGTCTCGACCGCGATTAGAGATTAGATTAATGATTGTTTTGGTAAAGGCTAGATATGAACGGAGTTCCGTGTCGAGATAGGGGTTAAGAGTGGGAACCCTTCTCCCTCCAGAAACCCTAATCTACATGCATCACTGTCGTTCTAGTTTTAAATCTATTAAAGGATAAAAAGGGTAATTTTTAATTAATCATCCATAACTACTAAATCCTAACGAACCCTACAAGCCCCTTCTTTTATTAACTACATCCATAAATAATCTAGATCTATATTTTGCCTTAGTGCTTAACGTAGATCTAGAAACCATTCTACAATATTCTTTATCCCTCCTCTCTTTTTCAACACATCTAAAGTAAGAGTAAAAGGTTCCACATTTCCCAGAGGACGACCCGTATTCATCTCGGTCTAGCTACACGCGACACCGTTATTGATTGCGGTTAACTACAAAAACACAACGTTTTCACACATCAATGAAATGGCGCCGTTGCCGGGGATACGTGCGTAATTTTTTATTCTTACTATTTCTGTTGAATTCTTATACGATCTGTATCATAAATAAAACAAAACTGCAAATTGTATATTTAACGATTATTATGTGAATTTTGCGAGGGAATCTGGAGTTACAGACTTGAGGAAACAGGAGACAGATACATTCATTGCGATCCAAAGAAGTAGAGAAGGCCACAGGAAAAAATTCATCAATTGATCTCTCCCTCTTGCGGCGGAACCGCTGCCGGAAGTGCACATCTGCGGCGGAAGCGCGGCCAGTTAGGAGATCTAGGGCTTCAGTCTTCTCTAGTAAGATTCTAACCTCCTTCTCTCTCCTCTGAAATCCAATAAAATATCTTTTCTGCAGGATTCTTTGCAAAATATCGCCGCACAAAAATCTTTTTGCAAAGTTTTGTTTTGCGGTTTGTTTTTGCATATTTTAATACGGATTTTTAAGCGGCAAGACTAAAATCCAGATTAGGTGGGGATTTCATCACCCTTCCTAACCCCCACAAATCACAAACCGGGCATCTGCATCAACCCTACATTAATTTAAAAAATATCTAAACCAGACTCTAAGGACTGTCGCGCTCAATAAGGACAGAGGAAGGTCGTGGGTAATCTACCGCTTATCCGCATTACTTTTGTGGTGTCTAGGCAAGTGTGTCTAAGACGAGTGGTTACTTAATTAGGACCACTACTTTCGTAGTGGGGAGCCTCCCACTCACCTGGCACTTACCTGGCTACAAGGGTAGTAAAGAGGAGGTAGAGGATTGATCCTACGGCTTGTCCTTTGGAAGTCTAGGAGCGGTCTAGAGACTGGACCTAGGTAACCATAGTTCTAGGGTTGTTTGTGCATTTTTGTGTGATTTGTCTAAATCCGTCATTTTTCAAAACAAACCAATTATTTTCTCCCCTTTTTACCCCTTCCCCCTTCTTCTCTTCTTATAATGGGTGACCTAAACAGAAGAACACTTGCCGAGCTTTGCTGTCCACAACCAGATATCTCTTGTTTTCGTAATCCCTTCGGTATACCGTCCGGCTCTTCCATGTCCTTAAGAGATCATATAGAACAAGCAGGAAGGAACAGTTTGCCACCTCAATCTAGGTCTTATCAACCGTATCCTAATACTACACCTGTTTTAGTTGATACCCAGAGTGAGGAAGCCCCTAGACGAATGTCCATTGCTGAGTACATAGCTAGGGCTAGAGGCCAAAGTTTCAACCCGGACCAATATCAACCATCACCTCCGCTTTCCAAAGAAGAGTTCGATAGCTAACTGACCAACCCATATCAATATTCTTCTTATCACAATATTGACCCTACTCCCACCCAATTTTCACAACCATTCTATTCCTATCAATCCAATCCAACTTTTCCACCTTCTCTAGACAGTTCTTCTAATCAGTCATTTGGGAGTTTTAATTATCCACAGAAATTTCAATCTTATACTGAAACCCCTTATCAAGCCAAGACTAGTCTGGAGCAGACATTAGAAAAATTTCTGGAATTGTCGAACCAAATTAGGAAGGAAACAAAAGAGTGGATGCAAGCAAAGAATTTCAAACCTGCCCAAAAATTTTCAGTATATGATTCGGGCATAGAACAAAATGAGAATTTGGGTAGTGAAACAGAACTGTACACCCTTCCTAATCAAACCTCCCCATTCCAAACTGAAATCCACAACTCCAGTTTCACGGATTCATCAAGTACACCAAATAGAATATCTGATAAGTTGTGTGACTTTGTAGTGTTTGATTTACCCGACTGTGAAGGGTCCATTTCAAGTGAAATCATACCCAACTCTTGTGATCTCTACACCTCCACTCTTGAACCAAAACTGATTGAAAACCATACTTTTGATGAGGTGTTTGAGAATTCTAACCTTCACTTGAATGAGGTGATTGACATTAGAGATATATTGATTGATGAACCCGAAATTTTGGATGATTTTGTCCCACCAATTCATCAGATCCTTTCACTTCCTTGTGGTCATCATCTTGAGCCTTTAATTCTTCCCGAACCCCAAATACGTCTTGAAGTTGATGATAAAGGTATATCCGAAGAAATACAGCCTCCATCTTCCACATCTGGTACAGCAACACTCGACACACCAATTTGTTTACCCATTTCACCTTCTACTTTCTCCGGTTCTTCTTCTGTTCCTATAGTTTCAGTGAGTTTTAATGAATCACAATCCGTTAATTCAAGTTCAGTAATACCATAAATTCAACTTGATTTGGATATTTTTGTAAGTGAGGTCGAGTCCTCTACCTCAATGATTTTTTATGAATCAAGTAGGATAAATTCTGGCACAAAACTCTTTGACAGCAAAATGTTCAATCACACCATTGATAAAAGTTTTGAAGAACTTTTTGCTGACGAACTTGAATTTTTAAACAATACGGATTTTGCGATGGATCAATCTCCACCTATGGAGGTTAAACCGTCACCATTCTTTCTTCCTAATCATTCACATTCATTCTCATTCTTTCTTTTCTCTAATTTCAAATTCAAACCCTTTCCAGACCACCTCTTATCCCTTCCCCATTTTTTCTTGACTCGATACAGCACATTCTTCCACCGACCTATACGCTATACTGATAAAATCTTTGAATAGTTGGTGTTAACTTTTGGTCTTTGTAAAGTCTTACTTTGACCAAATGACTCACCCCCTCTTAAAATGCTTCATATTGTCTAACCCATGTTTGAGGGGGGTATATTTTTGGCTCTTGAACATAACTTTTGTCCTCAAATTTGTGAGCCAAAAATAAGTTTGGGGAAGGATTTTCACTTTCATATATTCTTGCCCCTATTAATAATGTCCTACCAAGCTTACAGGTTTTTGTGATCCAGCAGATAGCAACAGTGAGGACACTGTTGAAAACAAGTTTGGGGGAGGTTTGTGCTTATTTACGCATCACTTTGCATCATATTTTGCATAAGCACAATATTTTCAAAAAAAATTTAAAAAATTTTCTTTTATAACAAAAAAGTAGAAAGTGAAAAAAAAAATTACATCCAAAAGATAGAAATAGTTTTAGAAAACCAAGAAAATTAGAAGTTTTCTTAAACGAGTTGCTAATAAGTAGTTATGAGCTGTTGTCCCAAGGGTTAGTAAGATGAAAGAAGTCACTAATCTGAGGATAAAAATAAGTCTGAAAAATAGTTTCTATTCTGGAAGCCAAACATTTGAATGTTGATACCCTACTATATGCACTTACACACGTCTTGAAACTCGGGATAGTAGAAGATACCTTGAAATGCTCGTCTAAAAGCCAAAGTATGAAGGAAATAATAAATGAAGAAAATATAAAAATGGTGAAAAGAAAAATGAACACTGGTTTTGGTATCGCCAAGGCAGCAATAAAAAAATATAATAAGGGTGCTTCATCACCTAGTGCCTTAGACCAACTGGTTTGGGAGTCACTGCTAAGCCTTAGGTGGTGCAAGACGAGGAAAATACTATCACCTAATAAGCAAGCACATGAGTAATCGGTCGGTTAGTACCTCAAGAAATATTAACGGTCGCATGAAAATGTGTGAGCAAATCTAATTATTCATCAAATTAAAAAGTACTGAGGTAGATGGACAAGCGTATGATAGCTTGAATTGAATTCTCCGAGTGTAGGGATGTTCTATTCACACACGTAGGGGTATATGATCGATGTTTGGATGAAAGATAGGAATGAAGAATAAAGACGATGTTTTATTGAGGGATGATGTGATTTCTAACATCTTTTCATGACTATTAAGATAGGGCTCATGACAACTGAAAAGCTAGTGTAGTTGGAAACTCTAAATTTTCAAAGTATTTCTTTTATGCTTCTTATCTTTATATGTAAATTTCACTATCTCTCTTTTATTATAGGATTTTGTGGGTGTAATCCGCTGAAAACCCTCAGGAGACAACATTCCTCCTACTAGGGAAACCTAGAGGTTTAACGGCTTGTTGCACGTGTTCAGTGCAATCGTATTTGCCTATGAAAATGTGCTTATTTTTCTCCTATCTTTTTCTCCTTCTCTTGAATAAACTAGTTTGTTCGGGATGATCAAAGATAAGTTTGAGGGTATTTGTTCAGTTGATAAAACTGCATATTTAATATGACATTTTTCCTACTATTTCTATATAATAAAAGGTGTTTATTATAATATATGATACATATGAGGGTTTATCTGTAAAAATACTATTTTCATGTGTTTATATATTATAAATAACATTTTGTAGGAAAATGTAAGAATATAATATCCATGTAACATTTGGCCCATTTAAATATGCTTACCTTATTAATACCTTTGACCAATTCTTAATGGTTAAGTTAATATCTGAATAAAACAAACTCTACTAATATTGTTTGTTGAGTTATTGTGCAGAATTTTCAGGGCTGAAATCAAGGAAATCAAAGTTGGCAAATCAAATCTACCAAAGATATTCAAGAAACTAATTCTGGTAGAAATGTAGAAAAGATTTTCAAAGTCTAGATACTCAAAAGATTACCAAGTGTTACAGATATGAAGCTACAAAAATTAGAGGCCATGATCTCACCAAAAACGGGCGGATCCGCGGCCAAACCTATCCAATGGCCGCGGTTCCACCGCGGATTTGAAGAGTTGAGATATGGGATTGTGGTGGTTAGGATCCTAACAACTAGTTTCCATATTTAGGAAACTAGGGTTCTGGCTCTGTGACTATAAATAAGGACCGAGAGCCTCTTGGAAAAATCATCAAGCCGACGGGATCACGAAGTCCAATATGGCTCACGCATCCAGGCTGATCATCAACGGTTCATCTACCTCCTTAGAAGAGATCGAGAAGCAAACTAGTATTTGTAATTATTTTCTAAGGAAAGAAAGTGTAAATGAGTTTTGTTGATTAATAAAGGTGGTTCTTTTTCTTTTTCTATTTCTTTATAGTTTCATTATGAATTCCCTCTCCATCTCTTCTTCTCCCAACATGCACGAGTAATTCTCCGCTTGTTAGGGTTCGTAGGATTAGGGTAGGTTAATGGATGATCAAAATTCTTAAACTCTTTTTACACCCTATAAAGTTTATAAACTTTATCAAAAGAATCATTAACATCCTAATCGGGCGCACTACCAATTCATCGTTAGTCTCGACCGCGATTAGAGATTAGATTAATGATTGTTTTGGTAAAGGCTAGATATGAACGGAGTTCCGTGTCGAGATAGGGGTTAAGAGTGGGAACCCTTTTCCCTCCAGAAACCCTGATCTATATGCATCACTGTCGTTCTAGTTTTAAATCTATTAAAGGATAAAAAGGGTAATTTTTAATTAATCATCCATAACTACTAAATCCTAACGAACCCTACAAGCTCCTTCTTATATTAACTACATCCATAAATAATTTAGATCTATATTTTGCATTAGTGCTTAACGTAAATCTATAAACCATTCTACAATATTCTTTATCCCTCCTCTCTTTTTCAACACATCTAAAGTAAGAGTAAAAGGTTCCACGTTTCCCAGAGGACGACCCGTACTCATCTCGGTCTAGCTACACGCGACACCGTTATTGATTGCGGTTAACTACAAAAACACAACTTTTTCACACATCAATCAAATACTTTACATTCTCATAAATTGGCCTTCTAGTATCATTCATGAACTTTTCATACTTATCCGCACGCGGTCCTTGATCGGAAGGAATGTCATCTTCGGTAAGAATATTATCACCGAGGGCAGCCTCTACCATATCCTCCATTTCTTCTCGTGAAAAGAAGTTATCGTCTTCTTCTGCCACATTACTGTCTTCTCCTTCTTCTGCCGCATTACCGTCTTCTTCTTGTCCTTCCCCGTGGTATAGCCAAGTTGTATATAGTCTAGTAAAACCATGTTTAACGATGTGAAACTCTACGATTTCTACCTTCTGCCAGAACTTATTCCCACATCTATCGCACGGACAAAGAATCTTCTCTAACACGATCTTATTATGTGTGCGTGCAAATTCAATGAAAGCAGTAACTCCTGCGACGAACTTAGATTGCATGGGTTGTTGCCAATCTACGTACATCCAGTCCTTAACTATGATGTACTCATGGGCCATGTTAGACTGTATAACATATAAATTGTAAGTTATGGTGAATATATTGAGAAATCTAAGAATGAGATGGTTACTGACAAAGAAGAAAATCCGTAGATGCAAGTTTATCGTTGAAAAGAATAAATTATCGATTAACAAAGTTAGATTTGAAGATACCCAAGTATGAGTTGTATTCTGTGTATTTGTGTTTCAATTTATGATTTCGCTTAGGTGTAGAGTTGTTAGTGTTTATGTGTTTTGTATATGTGTTGGTTGTGTATTCGTGTTGTATGGTGTGTTTCGGCTGTTGGGGGTAAAGCTTCTATCCCATTAAGAATGTATAGAGCAGACACCCATTCATTTGTGTTTTCATCCGTTTCGAGTAAATTTCGGCAGCACCTCCCCGTTGTTCTCCGAGTACACTGTAATAGAATAGATAATTGTTGGCTATAGTGCCCTCAAAGCAATTATCATAGTCGCGGACTTGTGATTATGATGATTGTGGCAGGACCTATACCGATGAAACAGTCTTACTCAAGATGATAGTATACTATCTAGTTTGTCTTTATCATCATATACATGTTGATAGAGCCCATAGGATTCTTGCTTGACTGCCAGCATTGTGATGGCGATCACATATGTGGGAGCTGGGGGTCTATAAGCACATCCTTAAATGTCCCTAGTCGTGGGAGTATCGAGACCGGGCATCGATACTCCAGTATAGACTAGTGTATACTGATCGAGACCCCGACGAGGGGCGGTGGCCAGGTCTCACAAGCCATTGGTCTTAGTTTGTTCACCTAAGATAGTATACAGGTGCTCATTGGGTTATGAGTACACTGGACGGACTCGCCGGGAACCTGCTAGTTGATATTATACCTATTGTCAGATAGCAGCTCCCAGGTGACATGTGTACAGGTTAGTCTGTCGACCCGAGATCGTTATTTGTCTCGTGTAAGTTCCCACTGTGCTTTGATTACTACCCTACCACGGCTCAAAGGAGTCGTGCAAATAGGTTTTTGTTGGGTACAGTCCCGAGCCATATGGAGGCAGTGATCGGATCGTCGGAGATTCGTCTCTCCCGGTATTGGGGGTTGATGTCGCGTTGTGTACGGATGGTCATCACCATAAATCCTTGGCCACGGTGGACGAGAACTACCGATCCAGGATCGATAGTTTCTCAGGTGGTGATGGGTTTCATACTGATACTAAATGTCGCGTTGTTGGGGGTCTGACTTTATCCACCCCTCTAGACTCGATATGCGATACTCTTAGACAAACAGACCGGACTGTGCGGATATTGTCACTGTCAGGCTCAGTAGGGGTTCTGCATGAGTTTGCTCGTCGGCCTCCCTTTCGCTCAATACCTGGGTAGCCGTTACGTACAGCTAGTGCCGCTGACGTGCTTGTGGTTAAACCCACTGCCAGCGTATTGACGAGTCTTTAGAGTCCCACACATAGGGTTTTCACGGTTCAGGCAATATGGTGTACATGTCGTATGTTGGCACATACGGGTGTCCGATTAAATATGTGCACTTGCTGCGTAGACTTTAATCGGACGGTTGATAATACTAGCGGCTTAGGATTAAGCCAGTTTATTAAATCAGGTTTTGATTTGATAATTTGCATATGTATTTATATATATGTATTCTAGTATTATTGTTCGCTATTTATTTTCTCTCTTGGCTATTCGTATTTTTGTATGAATACGCGTATATGTATTTCGATACATGTACCGGAAAGTATTCCGTATTTTATACGGAATAGCTTCTAGAAGATGCCACCTCATTTATATGATTTTCCATTTATGGAAATTCATTTGTTTTTATTTATGAGGTGGAAAAGGTGATGTGATTTGTGGCGTGGGTTTGTGCATGTAGCATGGTATGGTCACATTTGTTTAATGGATAATTGGAAATGTTTTTTTTGTGTGTGGTGGAAATGAGATAAGGGGGGCCGGCCATTCTTTTGGGGTTGGGGGTTCTTTTCATTTGGCACAATTACATAACACATTTTTTGCCTCCTCACTCTCTCAATCTCACACACACAAAACACTTAATTATTAAGCTCATGTTTTGATCATCATCTCCTCATCTTCTATGCTTGCTCATTGAGCAAAACATTTTGAGAGAAAATGATAGTGACACTTTCATACACCCCCACTCTCCATCGCTAGCGACGTTGGAGCATCGGTTACCTCGTTCGACGAGGTTGGAGCTTGCACCGTTTCCTTCGGGTGGATCATCGGAGATGGAGGAAGACCGGCAACCAAATTTCGTCAAAGAATCGCTACGAGCTTGGAATGAAAACCGAAGGACTCAGATCAACTCGGTATAACGATTCTAACTCTTAGTTAGATCACTAGTTTAGGGTTTAAGGTCGATCCGTAAATCGGGTAGCGGTAGCGCCGATTTAGAAAATTTTTGTTCCGCATTTTGGCCACGTTTCGACGGCCGGGGCGTTGCCGGGACCCTTCATGGTATCAGAGTCACCCTTTAAACCCCTTACTAGCTTGTTTAAACGTGCTTAAAAGATCGATCGACGGAAATTTCCAAAATCACGTTTCCATTTTTTTGTTCTCTGCCGTTTTTCAAAAGTGTTCAAAAAATTATTTCAGGCATCTTAAAAATCCTTACAGGCAAATATAAGGCTACACAAAAAATTTGAGCTCGTGATACCACTAAAGTGACGCGGATCAGCCGCACTAACCCCCTTTTGGCGGCGGTTCCGCGACCATTTATTGGCGACGGGCCTTCAAATTTTCACTGTATCTCAGAGACTTGGAATTGTGATTTTTTTGATATTCTGTTTTGGGCCAATTTGGAATTTAGTCGATCGGTAATTTAAGCGTGCATTTGACAGTACATACATTATAATCTGCGACCGTGAATGTCATTTGATCGGTAAACCCGTCTAACTGCTATATGTTCTTTTAGACGGGTTTGCGAACGTGACATTCACGTTGATGTTCTGTGTTGTGCTGTGATGTTGGTTGGATCGTCGTGGTGGATAGCAATGGTGCAATGTTAGTACAGTTTTATTTCATTTGTGCATTTGATATTGCGGGGCGAGCGTCCAATATGTGGACTGCCGTCACTGCCAGTTTGTATATTATTCTTTTGGGGCACGGCCGGGCTGAGGTCGATGTCACCCTTGTATATTATTTTATTTTCTGTACTAGGATTACCCCACGGTGGGGTGCACGAATAGCCGAATTCTAGAGGGCAACGGGTCCGCATCTCATGGCGTTGGGACGGAGGGGACCTTACTCTAGAATTGGCGGGCTATTCGCCGCACTCGTAGGGGGTATAGGTATGACCCACGAAGGGGCGTTCAAGTTACCGGATTCCGAGAAGTACCGGGTGGCCCATTCACGTTGTTGTAGGGGGCTTCTTCACTTCTAGTTTTGGTGGGTAACTTGCCGCACTCGTAGGGGTCTAGGTTTCATTGCACATGCTATCCATTTGACAGGGAACGTCAGGTCTCACTTGCAGCTCAAGTGAAACCCGGGGCTCCAGATTATCCACCATTCTGTGTTGCTTCTGTGATGTTGCTTTATATCATGCCTAGGACGAATGTTATATATATATTTATATATACTAGTAGATGTTGTATATGTTTTGCACCCGCGCTAGTCCAGCCCCCGCTCTGTCGTTAGTTAAGTAATCTAACGGGTGATGACGGGGCCCAGTGGCGAATGCGGATGGCATATACGTACATTTTATTTTCTTTCTTTTCTGGTGTGATTATTTGATGGGACTGCATTGAATCTTATTAATGCAAGGATAAAACAAACATATATATGTTGTTGGAACCAAGTTTTTAAAAACTGAGATTACAGACGTTCTCTTTTACTTTGCACAGTGGTATTCAGTTTAGAATATCCTGCACCTCATTCGACGAGGCAAGGGCCGAGATCCCTTCATCGGGAGTGACCCCTTGGGTAAAAGTTTGCGTCAACGTAATAAATTTACTATAGTCGATTATTTTTGCTTTGCATCGTGGTATTCAGTTTGGGATATCCTGCACCCCATTCGACGGGGAAAGAGCCGAGATCCTTTCATCGGGAATGACCTCTTTAGCAAAAGTTTTTGCCACTATATATATTTATAAAACCACTTGGATTCCTTCAACGATATCAAGTTCATTACGTTAAAGGTTTTTCGCCAAAAACCAGTCGTAGCCCTCCGTCATTTCAGACTAGTATTGCTTAGTATTCGTGCTACGTATGTTGACTGTGTCAAGACGTAGTGTGCAGTAGCTCTGTAATGCTTTTCTGTCGCATGGATATGTGGATTAGTTAGGACAGTCGTACGGTCATGTTGACTGTGTCAAGGACTCGTACGGGTGGGTCTAATGCAATCAAGATAATGACGGGTTGAACTTGACTAGGACCCTTTGATATGTTGACTGTGTCAAGGTCGCTTGGGTCCTAGGGGTAAAAACTAATATCAGGAGTTTCAAACATACAGGAAACTTGCCAGGCTTGCGCATACCTTCTGGAGTGTGGTGACTTGAGTGGCTTCCATCAAGTTATCATGCGATGATAGTTGGATCATGATTCCCACTGATGAGTAGGATTACTCCTCGGATGATTCCGACTAATTCTCCTTTTAGGTTTGGAGGAGAATTCGAGGAAACAGTAGGAGCCATCCAGATTATATAAAATGATTAACCATTCTGATCTAGGTTAGAGTGCACGCTGAGTGTTTCTTCTCTCTCTCTCTCTTTCTCTAGCTGCGACTATGACCCGACCTTTGACTAAAACTCATGAAACCAAGTTAACCGAACCTTCTTAAAACACTTTGTCTTTTGGAATGTCACAGTGTCGCATACATCATTGCCACTTCTATATCACCTTTTCTTTTCTCCAGAACACCTCGTATCACTACGAACATCCACTTCCATTGGATAAATCCATCGTATAGTTACATACGAACTCGAAGGAACATTTTCGAGGATGGATTCTGGTTCTGGAGAGATTGAATAGGATTATTCGGTTGTCTTTTCTCTTTACCTTCTCTCAGGATGTGAGGGCTCCTAGGATTAGGAGAGGATACACCAATTGAGTTTATTGGATAGTCTTCCTCCAGACCATAGGCAGGTGCCGAACGGTAGAGAAGGAAGAAAACCAACAAGCTTAACTGTGGTGTACAGAAGGTAATAAGCAAAGACATATAAAGGGATTAGAATAATGGCAAAGAAAATTGTGATCACCATCATTCACGACAAAGACCATGTATACCCCTGCCACTCCTACATCCACTTTGCATTTCTCTAGAACACTCCGTATCACTACGGATATCCACTTCCATTGAATAAATCCATCGTATAGTTACATACAAACTCGAAGGAACTTTTTCGAGGATGGATTCTGGTTCTGGAGAGATTGAATAGGATTATTCAGCTGTCTTTTCTCTTTACCTTCTCTCAGGTTGCATAGGCTCCTAGGATTAGAAGAATACACCTATTACACTTATTGGATAGTCTTCTTCCAAACCTTAGGCTGGTGCCGAAGGGTAGGGAATGAAGAAAACCAATTAGCGTAAAGGAGGTGTACAGAAGGTAATAAGTAAAGACATAATAAAGGGATTGCAGAGAGGGCAGGCAAGTATATGGTTACTGTCGTGAATCAGGATAATGGAAGAGGCGTTACTTGGAATACCAGTTAACCCTTTTGAAACATTTTCATGTTTCAGTTTTACTATGCGATGTTAATTGATAACTGTTTTCCCGATTGGAATCTAACTCCAGGGTATGTATTTACCAGATCAGTTTCTCACATCTGTATGATATTACGGATGGTGAGTGGGAGTAAGATATTGGGAATTGGGTGATTAGATTCTCATTATATCGGAATTCGTTGTAATTGGTGATATTTGAGGAAATCATCTGGATTTTGCCGGATGGCAAATATTTGGTTTTGAATATCCGTTGTTCTGCACCAATTTCAAACTGATATATCTGTACGTTTATTTTATAAAGTGAGATATAACTTTTTGATATTATGTCTGTGACATTTACCTATATCAGTTGGTGATTAGGTAAGGTGCATTCAACAGTGGTGTAATTCTTCTTAACCATACTACAGTTTTTGAACCTGCGACGCACAGGGTTTGAGTTATTGAACTCAAGGGACTTATACAAAGTATTATATGTTGTCCAGTGTCTATTAGGACAAAGGGGTTGGTACTCGTACTATATTCTGTTTACTTATGACTTCTCCAGTTCTGGACATGTATTTCGTTGAAATGCAAGGTCCAGATATTCAGAAGTTATAGGTATAAGAATAATGAAGAGGACCATTTGTTGTAAGTATCAGGATTTTTTAAGAAGTCGAAGATGTAGATACTTGTGTTTGGTATTCAGATAATAGTAATGGTTTTGAGAACTTGCTTCTTTTTCAGGTTACTCATATGTGGATGCACTCCTAGATGAGTAATGCTGATTGTCCTCTTTCCATTTGGTTGATATGCACTGGCATGATTTTGAATCTGGTTCTGATTAAATTGGTGCTTTTGTTTCTATATCAGATATATATATAATCAATTTATATCTTGACGATGTTAAGGTATAGGGAGTTGTCCGGCTGATGATTAAAACAGAATCCGGATAATCTCAAGGCACGTTTCAGTAATGGCTGTTTGTGGGTTATCCCGGGCTTTGACGAGGGTTAATTTTCTACCATCAGGAAGATCAATATTTATATTGTTCTTGATTCGCCACAGTTTTAGTAAAATGGACTTTTTCAGAAAATAATAGTGGGAGTATGGTAGAACTGGAAGTGATTCCAGAACCACAAACAATTACTGAAGATTTAATAGAACTTAAGGATTCAATTGGATTTGATGTTCCATTAGCCACTCCGCAGATTTGGTGGGTAACCTCAGGCACCCGAGAAGTACTTCGGTCTTCTCAGAGACGGTGACAGGGAGGTTCTTGTTTATCCAGACTTGCCATTGCTGCTGTTCTAGACTATAAGACCCGGCAGGAGGATGAGTATACCGTCATTCTAAACTAGCTTTAGAGGTGCACGTGTATATGACTCTGCCAGAGGGTTGTTGTAGTCAGTGGGAGCAGCGGAAGCATAGTAGGAAAGTAGCTTATGTCTATTTACAGACTAAAGCAGGTATAGCGGAAATAGATCATCTAATTTTTGATGTGACAGTCATAGTCTTTCTCATCAGAATAGAAGATGGATCTAGTAAGAAGGTAGTAGAGAGTGATGTCCAGGTATTGGGATGACATGCGCTTGATAGGAAGGGATATTCCTATACTACGATCGGTTATATTGTGGTTGTCACAAAGTTGTTTCTTCACACAGGATATGCAAATAATATCAGGTTTTCTGGTTACTAGATCTATGGTTTTAGATCTAGATTTGGACATTAAATGGACGACTCCTGGTATGGTGGTGAACCTGCAGGTGATAGAGTCAACCTCTCTAAAGGTGTCTTACAGACTAAAGGGGAGAGGAATCTACATGATTAGCATATCATTTGTCTAGGCAATTGAGTTAATCATGAAATGCCAAGTACCACACCAGATATTGCTTTTGCACTAGATGCAAGAAGCAGATATATTAATCCAATCCTGGAGAAACATTAGGAAGCAGTTATTGAACATAAGTGAATGTTCTTGGGAAATGATTACGGCATCCTCCTTCGGGAGACGGTTATCATTTCAGGCTTCCAAGGTGACCTGGATGACAGAGTGACTGTCAGAATTATAGTTTTCCCTCTTTTGAGGGACAGTATGTTGGACGCGTGGTCCAAGCGAATACTGAGGAAAGGCATGGCTCAGGATACTGATTAAATTCAGTGGAAGATACAGTCTAAGTAGTTTGCTGGATTTGGAGTTCATTTGTGAACTGGGTCCCGTCAGATATCCAGACAAATTCTAAGACAAGTATTGCTCATTTCGGGAGATAGTTTTCTCCGCGAAGTTGAGATTAAGAGAGATACAGAAAGAAACATTGGAGCGGATCCACTCACTGAAACTGATTAGTAGAGAAGTTGGGTGTTCGGTATCACACGGGCTGTGAGTATGCGACATCACAATAATTGGCCTTAAGTGCAAGTGGGAGATTGTTGGCTATAGTGCCCTCAAGGCAATTATCATAGTCGCGGACTTGTGATTATGATAATTGAGGCAGGACCTATACCGAAACAGTTATACTCAAGATGATAGTAAGCTATCTGGTTTGTCTTTATCATCATATACATGTTGATAGAGCCCATAGGATTCTTGCTTGACTACCAGCATTGTGATGGCGATCACATATGTGGGAGATGGGGGTCTATAAGCACATCCTTAAATGTCCCTAGTCGTGGGAGTATCGAGACCGGGCATCGATACACCAGTATAGACTAGTGTATACTGATCGAGACCCCAACGAAGGGCGGTGGCCAGGTCTCACAAGGCATTGGTGTTAGTTTGTTCACCTAAGATAGTATACAGGTGCTCATTAGGTTATGAGTACACTGGACGGACTCGCCGGGAACCTGCTAGTTGGTATTATACCTATTATCAGATAGCAGCTCCCAGGTGACATATGTACAAGTCAGTCTGTCGACCTGAGATCGTCATTTGTCTCGTGTGAGTTCCCACTGTGCTTTGATTACTACCCTACCACGGCTCAAAGGAGTCATGCAAACAGGTTTTAGTTAGGTACAGTCCCGAGCCACATGGAGGCAGCGATCGGATCGTCGGGGATTCGTCTCTCCCGGTATTGGGGGTTGATGTCGCGTTGTGTACGGATGGCCATCACCATAAATCCATGGCCACGGTGGACGAGAACTACCGATCCAGGATCGATAGTTTCTCAGGTGGTGATGGGTTTCATACCGATACTAAATGTCGCGTTGTTGGGGGTCTGACTTTATCCACCCCCTAAACTCGATATGCGATACTCTTAGACGAATAGACCGGACTGTACGGATATTGTCACTGTCAGGCTCAGTAGGGGTTCTGCATGAGTTTGCTCGTCGGCCTCCCTTTCGCTTAATACCTGGGTAGCCGTTACGTACAGCTAGTGCCGCTGACGTGCTTGTGGTTAAACCCACTGCCAGCGTATTGACGAGTCTTTAAAGTCCCACACAGAGGGTTTTCACGGTTGAGGCAATATGGTGTACATGTCGTATGTTGGTACATACGGGTGTCCGATTAAATATGTGCACTTGCTGCGCAGACTTTAATTGGACGGTTGATAATACTAGCGGCTTAGGGTTAAGCCAGTTTATTAAATCAGGTTTTGATTTGATAATTTACATATGTATTTATATATATATATGTATTCTAGTATTATTGTTCGCTATTTATTTTCTCTCTTGGCTATTCGTATTTTTGTACGAATACGCGTATATGTATTTCGAAACATGTACCGAGAAGTATTCCGTATTTTATACGGAATAGCTTATAGATGATGCCACCTCATTTATATGATTTTCCATTTATGGAAATTAATTTTTTTATTTATGAGGTGGAAAAGGTGATGTGATTTGTGGCATGGGTTTGTGCATGTAGCATGGTATGGTCACATTTGTTTAATGGATAATTGGAAATGTTTTTTTTTGTGTGTGGTGGAAATGAGAGAAAGAGGGGCCGGCCAGTCTTTGGGGGTTGGGGGTTCTTTTCATTTGGCACAATTACATGACACATTTTTGGTCTCCTCACTCTCTCAATCTCACACACCCAAAACACTTAGCCATTAAGCTCATGTTTTGATCATCATCTCCACATCTTCTATGCTTGCTCATTGAGCAAAACATTTTGAGAGAAAATGATAGTGACACTTTCATACACCCCCACTCTCCATCGCTAGCGACGTTGGAGCGTCGGTTACCTCGTTCGACGAGGTTGGAGCTTGCACCGTTTCTCTCGGGTGGATCATCGGAGATGGAAGAAGACCGGCAACCAAACTTCGTCAAAGAACCGCTAGGAGCTTGGAATGAAGACCGAAGGACTCGGAACAACTCGGTATAACGATTCTAACTCTTAGTTAGCTCGCTAGTTTAGGGTTTAAGGTCGATCCGTAAATCGGGTAGCGGTAGCGCCGGTTTAGAAAAAAAAATTCCGCATTTTGGCCACGTTTCGACGGCCGGGACGCTGCCGGGACCCTTCAATAATCGTTTCAATGTTGTGAAACAACGCTGAAATGAACATCTAATCTATCTTTGTACACAGAGAACCAGCGGAAAAGTACCGACGAAATAACTCGAAACGAATGAAAACACAAGTGAATGCAGGTGTTTGCTTTATACATTCTTAACTTGTCCACACTGAACAAATCTATCGGTTATCATACGATTTAATCTTCTTGTCACATAGACTACACGATGGTTGTTAGTACCGAACTATACCGTCCGATATTTAACAACTTTCGTATAGTTCTATGTCATGACGAATATCGAATATATGTTAACTGATAGACGGGGACTAAGTCGCGCTTTGATTTCACATATGAGTATCGATGAGATTATGAAAGTTTCATATTATCACCAAGTATCATATATTGGTTTTAACGTGAATATTTAACTTGAATAAGTTTTACGTTTACGTTTCGTTTTTAAGGGTTCGAAGTTTTTAGTTTAGGCTAAAGTTTTCTTACATTTACGGTAAAGTTGTATGTTTACGTTATTATCGAGTATCCTACTGAAGAAACTAGTGCACCCTAAACCTTAACCCTAATTAACCCAAATTAACCATAATCATCACCCTAACTCAAATTATCCCTAATTAACCCAAAATTAAGATAATTAAACAAAATTAATCTAATTAACCCAAATTAACTCTAATCATCACCCTAACTCAAATTATCCCTAATTAACCCAAAATTAAGCTAATTAAACCAAATTAACCCTAATCAACACCCTAACACAAATACACTCTATTTTACCTAATTAAACCAAATTAACCCTAACCCAAACCTTAACCTAAATTAACCTAACCTTAATCATCATCTAAACCCTAACCCAAATTAACCCTAGCCTAAACCAAAATCAACCCTAATTAACCTAATTAACCCTAACCCTAACCCTAATCATCACCAACCCTATTTTACCTAATTAATCTAAACTAACCCTAACCCTAACCCTAACCCTAAACATCAATCGAACCCTAACCCTACCTAATTAATCCTAACCCTAACCCTAACCTTAAACATCAACCGAACCCTAACCCTAACCTTAACCTTACCTAATTAATCCTAACCCTAACCTTACCTAATTAACCATAACCCTAACCCAAATTAACCCCCAATTAACCCGGCCCTAGCTATAACTCTAACCCTAACCCTAAAATCAACAACAATAACACAAAAAACAGTATAATTATAAATTAAAATCGAAATTAACTCATCTCAGTAGTCACCAGCCGGCGGCAAAGAGCTCGACGAGGTGGAGGAGGCCGGGGATGGAGCTCGAAGAGGTGCTTGCGGCGAGAGTGTGGTGGCGATGAGGAAGTCGACGACGACGGGTGTGGTGGCGATGAGAAAGTCGACGACGATGGGTGTGGTGGCGACGATGTGCGGGTGCTCGATCGGGAAATTGGTGGGAAATTATGGTGATGGTGGGAAATAACTTAGCTTTATTTTTTTTTATAAATAATCCATTATTTCCCCTACGGATTAATCTGTAGCGATTTCTTTCGCGGCGCCGTAGGGACAAATAAAAGATTACATTTTAATATTTTTTTAATTTATTTATGCCCCCACAGAGGACACCGTAGGGGCAAACCAATGGCCCAACGGATTAATCCGTAGAGACAATAAAAAATCGCCCCTATGAATTCCTATATCCGGAGGGGCAACCCCTCATTGTAGTAGTGAGAATCTAAATTATTTCTTGATCCCATACAAAATCAACTGCTCCATTTCATCATGAGCTTTAAACAAATCTCTCCCTATTTGCTGCAACCTTAAAATGCTTCCTTTGACATGTTTCATATTAATGGAACATGAAAGGAAGAAACATATATAATTGCCATCTACTACCACTTAAAAACCCTCTTAGTATATAGAAGACATGATACCTTCCTCACTTTTAACTGAAAAGAGGGAATCCTCTTAAATTTAAAGAACTAGTAATTTATGTGATGAATCCAAACAATGTTTAAAAATTTATCCATTATACTTTTTTATATAAACAGATGTCTCTGTAATAAATTTAATTGACTAACCTAGTAGTCTCTCTTCTTCTTCTTCCATCTTTTCTAAATTCATTATCTTAAATCTATTCTCGCTCTTTAGTAGTGAAGAGAGGAGCTAAGCGGTGTGTTTTAAAGTGGAGATTTTGGGGGAAAAGGAAGAGAAGTTTGATGAGAAAAAAGTTTTAGAGAATAAGAAAGGAAAGAACTTAAAGATGAAATGTTTGAAGAGCATTGTTGGAAGCATACATTGAAGCAATCAACGGTGTTAAATTTGTTAGGTAAAGTCAAGTTAAGCAGGGTTCCAAGTTTCCAAACAAAAATGAAAAGGGTTTCTTGCATTTTAGCCTTGGTTTTAACTTTTTTTAAAAAAAATTTAGAAAGACCATCAAAATGCTTGTACTGCTGACATGGCGCATTAGGAAGTAAGTCGTTGTTTATTGTTTCTTGCGTATGTTGATATTACATTCATTTTGAGTGTAATTAATGGGTTGCCCCTATGGGTTTATCCGTAGGGGCAAACCAGTGCCCCTATGGATATGTCTGTAGAGACATTAAATTCCTTCGTAGGTGCAAAAACCGCAGGTGTAAGTTTTCGTCCTGAATATTCCTCTACGGAGTAATAATTGCCCATATACCTTATTCCGTAGGGACATCCTTACGGTTTAGTCCGTAAGGACAAAATATTTATTTAATTTATTGGTTTAAGAAATAAAATACTTACCCTTACGGATTAATCCGTAGGGCCCAATATTACCCCTACGGAGTTATCCGTGGGGCCTGATAAATGCCTTTACGGATTAATTCGTAGGGACAAATTTAACGCCTGTTACTGAGTCCATAGGGACAAAATATCAGGTATCCTGATATTTTATCCTTACGGCTAACTGTGTAGGGGCAAACATTACGCCTACGGATTAATCCGTAGGTGCAACGTATGACCCTATGGATTAATCCGAAGGGACAAAATATCAGGTGTTTTTTAGAAAAAGGGGGCTACTGTTTTTCCTCCGCCCTGTGTACAATAATATATACACCATATAACCAAATACATAAATATTCATAATCAACATCTCACGCATAATATATAAAAGAAATAAACAAACAGAATACGATATCAATCTAAATCATCATGAACAATCAAACAACCACCAATATCATCAAAAATATATACAATATGTATCAAGTAAATACATACATTCTCAAAAATATATAATAAAAAAAAAGCCACCCTAGCTCGGTCCAGCTCCTCCACATCTGATAAACGCCGTAATCTGCCGCATCTGTTCCTCGGTGCAGCCCTGAGTCATCAAAAACTCGACAAATAAAGGAGCGGACTGTGCGGGAGTCTGAGCAGGCTGTGAAGTTGCAGGAGTGGTCTGCGCAACCGCAGCCGACGTAGTGGCTTGCAGAGCTGCAGCCGAAGAAGATGCATGTGGAGTCGCAGCCGAAGCAGCCTGTCACGTCTGTTAAATTTTGTGTGTAATAAACGAGTAAGAACGGTATATTAGATTTTAGTCGAATTCGTATTATTATCAGGTTATTGCGAAACTCCAATCTAAGAATACTTAGGGACTTAGGCGTCGTTTGGATATCTAGTTTGGAAAACCGTAGTTTATTTTACTTAGATAGTTTTATATAAGTATGATTAATCAAAGCTACGTCTACAACCAAATAAGCTCGGACTACTAATATTGCATATTTACTATCTATAATGTGATATAATATTTTACTATTAAGTAGTATACTTACCAACATCTCCTTCAACTTCTCGACAGTGGTCATCAAGGCGGCAACATCATGCTCTAGACGTCGCTCACGGGGGTAGGGGAAGTAACCGCCGGAGTGGAGTCCAACCTCATATGGGCCCTGCTAGGACCCAGTCCCCGGCCTCTCTCCCAACCTCCGTGATGCCCTCCGTACGCGGCGTCTAGGACTGGGGTTAGTAGCATCGGATCGGTCTGTCCAGTAAAATCGATCCCCGATACCTCCGCCTGCTCCACCACCCGCTCCTACACCAACATTAACCATTAAAATATAAGTATGTCATTTAAATTTGAACTTTTCAAAACAAAAATTTCAAACCCGTTAGAATAAATATTAACACTTACATAATACTCCTGAGTAGCGGTGTCGAAGAATCAAAGCTCGCCAGTGGCAGGATCTGTCAAGATGCCGTGGACGGCAAGATATGCGGTCAGCACGCTCGGTATACCACCCTGCACCAGGGTCTGAGCTCTCTGCAATTCACCAAAAATTTACATATATTATAAAATAACTCTTAATATTACATTATATCAAAATAGATCTAATGTAATTTACCAATGCCTCCATGGCATGAGTAATGTTCTTCGAGCCACTTGTATAAGTGGGGCGACCCATCTTCGCCGACTTCCTATTCTCCTTATTTTGATCTGCCTATTTCTGCACAACACATTCAGATTTAATTTTCTAATTAAGCAAAACAAAAAAATAAATTATATACTAAAGAATAAATTACATTTAAATTACAAACATGTTTGCACTAAGAGTCAAAATATTGGCATAAGAGAGGCCATGTATCTACGTCGACTCTCGCAAAGGCCGGAATATGTAGAAGAGCCGCTCTCTCTGCCTCGGGGGTCGCCATCCATAGGGAATAGCAGTCGATCTTCAGCTCGTTCCTAGTGTATCGGACCTTTGATTCCATGTTCTTCATCAGGCCCTGGTACAGAACATGAAGATCGAGCACTCTCTCAGGATGATCAGGGTCGGGTATAGGCTGAAAGTCGTAATCCAATTGCAAATAAAAAAAATAATGCATTTAAATTGAAAGTGTTAAATAATAATAAATATATTGGATAAGTCAAATGAAAATATATATTAATACCCGAGCCTGATTCCAGAAGAGGGCAAATGAGCGCCGGTGCTGATCGCCCCACTCAACATAAAGTGGATACTTCTTTAGGATGCAGCTCTCATCCACTATATACCAGCCGAATCTCTCAGCATAATCACCAGTATAGAGATAATCGGAGGTAAAGAAGAGGGGGAATGGTGCCTCCCCCCTACCTCTGTCGGGTCTCAGCTTGTGGGACTGATTCGGCCCTCGAGTCCCCCTCTCGGGATGGGGCTTTCGCGCATCTACAAGAAATATCAAGACAAGGAATATTAAGACAAAGTGGTATTAAGAAATCAAGGATTAACGAAAATTGAGGTGCGATATATACCTCCGGCGACAGCAGCACGAGCCTAGGCCCGGGTAGCAGCACGATCGGGATGATGGTTCCTCCGGTGAGGAATAGCTGGTGACCCGGACATGGACGCGTCCCCTCCAACTAGAAAATAAACATTGACGATAAAATTATATGGAGTTTATGTTTATTCTTAGAGGATATGTAAAATGAATAAATATTTTATATTTATTCAAACTAACCTGTAGACTGAGCGGAGGGTACGAAAATGGTCTCCGCGCTAGATGTGGATGCACCACCTATAATTAGACAAAGAAAAATAGATTATATAAGTAATTGCAAAAAGAATGTGTAGATCAATAATATAACATTCTAAATCAATATGCATGCAATATAGAATATATAAACATAACCGCAGGTGCGGTGGTGGCCTCTGCCCGAGATGTGGAGGCACTACCTACTGCTAGATAATCAAAAAATGATTATCTAAGTAAGAGCAAAAAGAATGTGTGCATATTTATGATATAACATTCTGAATCAATATGCATGCACTATAGGATATATAAACATACCAGCAGGTGCGGTGGTGGTCTCGGCCTTTGATGTGGACTTAACACCAACAGCTAGACAATTAAACATTTACTATATAAGTAATTTTGAAATAAATATGATATATATCTATAATATTACATTTAAAATGAATATGCGTGCAATATATCTAGAGGTATGGCAAAGTCCACACGGAAGGAGTCATCGGAAGGGGTTACCGATCGGACCGGCCCTATGAAGCTCCCTACGCAACTCTCCGGGCGGCAGAACCACTCTGCCGCTGCCGCGGCTAGTGCTCCTGCCGCCCCTCACTGCTCCGGTGGATGTCATTAAACCTATATAAGAGTACAATCATTACATATGCATGCAATATATGTATAGATCGTAGAAATGTGAAGTAATAATGTAACATTACTGATAACCTTTTTCGTTTCGTAGACATATTAGACATATCTACTAGGATTTCATCATCGATATCATTTCTAACCCACATAACTTCATGATCAGCCTAAAACAACCCGTCTTTTGAAAGAGACGGTTCGAGCACTCTAAGTCTTCTCTCCTCCTCATCCTCATCACTGTTCTCCATACGATTTTCGAATTATGGGACATCATAAACATCCTTGGGTTTCCAAGGGCATACGACACTCCATCCCGGATGCTTCAAGCACAATGAATAGTATACTTGGAACACTTGGTTCGGAAAGATAAATGGATCGTCCTGACCATAAAATCGAAGTGTGTTCACACTAGTTAATCCATATTCATCTTTCCAACTGCCGAGATTGTTTCTCCACTTATCCGTATCAGTTAGTATATCGTACCAAGTACACTGAAATATATAAAACGGTCTGATCGTCCGTGATATTGGATGCCAAGTATGCAATTTAAGTATCCATAATAAATCACACAATCCGATCCTACCGTCGCAATTCTACTATCTGAGTGGTTCGAGATGTTTCTATGTCCTTAACTTTAAATTTGTATCTAAGGACACCAAATCTTTTGTAATATGCAACCTCCATACTAGGAAACTGAGCTAAATATCTTGAATCTCTCTCTAATGATGCAAATAAGTTCGGATCGTGGATCTGACAAAACAAATTTTACCATAAATACATAACGACATAAGTTTAGATTAAGACTGGTAGCAATAACATTTTATTCGAACAACTTACATGATCTGCAACCCAATCGCAAAAATTATCCTGATGATATTTTTCCAATCGTTCATCATTCCAATCAGGATGCCCCTCACGTACCTCATTAATATGAATTCTTTTCTCAATAATAAATTATGACATTAATATTATATCATTTCACACACAAACAAACATAAATATAACAATTAATCCAAAAAACTTACTCTCTAATTTTTTCAAGCCATACGCTATTGAGGAGGATAAACCGATATATCCTGTTGATAAACACAGTATCTACTCTCTTATAGGACGCTTTACCATATGACCCGTCCTGAATTCTCTGAGGCCGGTTAAGTTTCATCTTAATGTTCTCGTCCAGATAGCGGGAACAAAATGTGGTTATTTTATCTATAAGATAACCTTGCATGATAGAACCCTCTGGTCGATTTCTATTGTGTATATACTTTTTAGAGTGTAGAGATACCTAAAGAAATATATATTAAATAAATAAGTACGGGCATATAGGACAACAATAATTTTAAAAATTACGTGAAACGAAAAATTCCACGTACCTTTCGACGGGATGCATCCATTGATATTGTACCGGTCCAGCTAACTTAGCCTCGGTTGCAAAATGAACCGTCAGGTGTATTATGATATTGAAGAATGACGGTGGAAAAATATGCTCAAGCTTGCAAAGTATCAATGAAATAGAATTTTCTAGATTATCCAGCGTCACAACATCCAGGATTTTAGCGAACAATTATCTAAAAAAGCAACAAAGGTCATTGATTATTAGACCAACAGATTCGGAAAGGGAAGTTGATTGATGTGAAAGAAAGTGTTTGTAGTAACCGCAATCAATAACGGTGTCGTGTGTAGCTAACCGAAATGAGTACGAGTCATCCGTAGGGATGCGTGGAACTTTTAATCTTACTTTAGACGAGTTGATTAGAAATAGGAAAGAGTGATTCTAGATCTATAATGAACACGAATATAGAATATATAGGAAGAGGGCTTGTAGGATTCGTTAGAATTTAGTAGTAATGGATGATTAAATAAAGATGACTCGTTTTATCTTTTAATAGATTTAAAATTAGATCGATAGTGATGAATGAAGATTAGGGTATTTAGAGGGAATAGGGTTCCTACTTTTAACCCTTATCTTTTCATTGATCTCTATTCATGTCTAGCCTCTACCAAAACAATTGTTAATCTAATCTCAAATCGCGGTCGAGACTATCAATAAATTGATAGCGCACCCGATTAGAATGTTAACGATTCTTTGATAAAGTTTATAAACTTTATAAGATGTAAAAGAAGTTGAGGGATTTTATCATCCATTGATCTACCATAATCCTATGAACCCTATCAAGCGGAGAATTACTCATGCATGTTTGGAGAAGAAGAAGAAGGGATAGAGAAGGAAATCATAATGCAGAAATTTAAATGCGGAAAGTAAATGCGAAATAATTAAGCTAATGATCTACCTTTATTAATCAACATTACAAGTACAAATCCTTCGAATTTAGATTACAAGAGGAAGAAGTTGATCTCGATCTCTGCCTCGTAGAAATTAGACATTCCGTCGATATTCACGTCGCTCTATCACGTCGAATCGCGGACCTATCGTGGATCTCTTATTCTTTGACGGTGATTTGCTTCGTGTTAAAGGTGATGATTTTAACCTTAGCTCTCGATCCTTTATATAGCACTAGAAGCAGAAATCCTAGTTATCTAATATGGTGTTTTCCTATTGTGATCCTACCCACCAAATCTTGAATCCCAAATCCCCATAACGGCCGCGGATTCGCTGCAATATGTATAGTTTGGCCGCGGTTGGACGGAGGATTGGAGGAATTAGGGTTTGTGATTTCTGGTGCTTCCTCATATTGACACGTGGAGATTTATATGATATCTGGATTCTTCAAACTCTCTCTAAGTCTCTGCCGGTATTGATTTTATGATTTAATTAAACTTCATCGGCAGATTTTTTATTCGCGACATCTCGAATATCTCGATCTCCTGACCTGAGCTAAATCTGCACAATATCTCCATGAATAATATTAGTAATATTTGTTATATTAGAGATATAATCTTAATCATTTTATATGGTAATAAATCTTTAAGAAATTTGATTAAGAATATTTGATATAATATGCATATTTAAATTATCAAAATATCTTATAAATATTATATGCATATATTTTCCTTCATAATGTTAATTATAATATATAAACATATGGTCAAGAGTAAATTTGCAGATAAACTCACATATGTTCTATATTTATAATAAACACCTTTAAATATTTAAGAAAAGTAAGGAAAATGTTATATCAAATGTGCAATATTTTCGATTGAACAAATACCCTCAAATTTAACTTTGATCGTCCCGAGCAAACTAGTTATTCAAGAGAGGGAGAAAAAGAAAAAGAAAAACCTAAGTAGCACACTTTCGTAGGCAACACGATTGTACTGAGCACATACAACAAGCTGTTAAACCTCTAGGTGTCCCTAATAGGAGGAGTGTTGTCTCCTGAGGATTTTCAGTAGATTACACCCACAAAATTCCATGATAAAAGAAAGAAGGCGAAAGTTACATGCAAAGATAGAAATTATAAAAGAAAGAACTTGAAAATAATAGTTTCCAACTATACCAGCTTTTCAGTTGCCATAAACTCTATCTTAATGGTTATGAAAAGATATTAGAAATCACATCATCTCTCAATAAAATATCGCCATTAGTCTTCCTCCTTACCTTTCTTCCAAACATCAATCATATACCTCTATGTGTGTGTAAAATACATCTCTACACTTAGAGAATTCAATTCAAGCTATCATACTCTTGTCCATCTTCCTTAGTACTTTTTAGTCGGTGAACATTATCAGATAGAACTGCTCACACATCCTTCATGCGACCGTTAATACTTCTTGAGATACTAGCCGGCCGATTACCAAACGTGCTCTCTCATTTAGACGTAATTATCCTCATCTTGCAATAGCTAAGGCTTAGCAGTGGCTCCTAAACCAGTTGGTCTAAGACACTAGGTGATGAAGCACCCTCGCTATATATTTTTATGCCGCCTTAAGCAATTATAAAACCAGTGTTTATTTTTCTTCACTATTTTTTTAATTTATATTTATATTTATATTTATCTTCATACAAAGGCTTTTAGACAAAAGCATTTCAAGGTATTCTCTACTATCCCAAGTTTCAAGATATTTGGCATCAACGTTCAAATATTTGGCCTCAAGAACAGGGACTATTTTTCAGACTCAGATCTATTCTCAGATTAGTGATTCCCTTCATCTTACTAACCCTTGGGACAACGGCTCATAACTACTTATTACTAGTTTCGTTAAGAAAATATCTAATTTTCGTTCTTCTCTCAAACTATTCCTATCTTTCATATATAATTTTTCACTTTCAAATTTTCATTATCAAAAAAATTTATTTTATGCTTTTATGTATGATAATGCAAAATAATGCGTGAATAAGCACAAACCTCCCCCAAACCTGTTTACAGCAGTGTCCTCACTGAGGTCATCTGTTAATACTAAAAAATCCTGTAGGCTTGGGAGGAAAAGTTAGTAATGGGGACATGAATAAATGATAGTGAAATCTTTCCCCAAACTTTTTTTTGGTTCACAATTTTATAAAATTTTATTTTCTTTTAAGAGCCAAAATTTTTTCTCCCCCCCCCTCTCAAACTTGAGTGAAACCATATTAAGCATTTAAAATTATAAAGAGGGGGTAATGTTATTGGTCAATATAAAGCTTTACAAAGACCAAAAGTCAATACCAACCATTCAAATATTTTATCGATGTAACACACTGGTTGGTAGAAGATCATGTCACCTATAGACGTGAAGAAGTGGGGAGGAGATAAGAAGTGTAATAGAACGGGATTACGTCTCGATTTGTAGAGACGAAATAATGACGATGGATTACTCGCATTCTTGTTCTTGATAAGAAGAAGAGGTGGCGGTTTAACTTCTTTGGGTTGGGGTTGATTCATCACAACTCCCATGTCTTCTAAGAATGCGAGTTCTTCAGCAAAGATTTCTTCAAAGCTTTCATCGATATCCCGAATAATAATCTCATCGGAAAGAACGGGATGATACTCGAACTCTATAAAAGGTTCATATTTAGCGTTTGATGTTGACCTGGATAGCTCGATAGAAGGGTCGGTATGTATATAATAAATAGAAAGGTCATACAACAACGTACTAACGGAGTAAAGATCAGTATCGTGAAGCTGTTAAAATTCGCTGCTGTCGGAATCTATCGTTTCAATAGAACATATTTGAGCATAGGGTTCACAGGGTTCACTTCCCAACTTGTAAATGTTAATCTTAATGACATGTTCCCGAAGTATAGGTTTATAGAGCCGTTACGACAATTGATTATTGCGTTGGAAGTCGCTCGGAAAGGTCGACCTAGAATCACCGGAATTTGGTTTCTTGGGTTTGCTACAGGCTATGTATCTATAACGATAAAGTCCACAGGAAATATAAATTCCCCGACTTTGATTAACACATCCTCTAGCTCACCCCTAGGTTGGGTGATAGATCGATCGGCCATCTGGAGAGTGCAGTGTGCAGGTTTTAACTCTCCGATCCCTAATTGCTTATAGACAAAATATGGAAGTTAACACTAGCACCTAAATCGAGTAGAGCACGATTAATATTTTTACCCCGAATAGAAATAGATATGGTAGGAATTCCGGGGTCCTTTCGTTTCTTAGGTATTTGTTGTGTAAAAGTAGTGCTTACATTACTCGCAAGGAAAACTTTTTTAGGCACTTAAATTTTTCTCTTCCTAGTGCACAAGTCCTTTAGGATTTTCGCATAAGACAGAACTTATTAAATAGCATCTAGGAGAGGAATATTTATGTTAACTTGCTTAAAAATTTCCACAATCTTCTCCATTTGTGGACTTGGTCTGTGGTCCCTTAACCTGTTTGGATAAGGAGCTTTATCAATAAGGGTTTGATCCACCATTTGTGGAGAAGTTTGTAGGGATGGAATTGATCCCAGAATTGGAGTTAGGATCGTTTTAGGTTGACTCGAGAAACTGGGCGGAGGGTTCGAGCTTAGTGGAAAATGGAGAATAGACTCGGAAGAAGGTGGTGGACTAGACGAAATAGGAGTAGAAGAAGTAGAAGCCAGAATATCATTAATATCATCGACATCAACGTCATCAACATGTTCACCCAATTAGTTGTTCAGCACTCTTCCCGATCTCACCGTGGTTACGACACTCACATTATAACTTTGTGAGTAGCCAGGATTTGGTAGAGGTTGAGATGAAGTTTCCCTTTCTCTCTCTCTCTCTCACTCATCGCGACATTTAACTGTGCAAGTTATGCTTCTATCGATTTTATGCTTTCACCGTGGGAAGCGGTGTTTTGTACCAACGTTTGGATAGAAGACATTAAATTAGCCGTCGTTTGCGAGGAATGTTTAATAAAAGTGTTCAAGCTTCGTTCGAGTGCGGAGAATTGTTCGGTATCGGATGTTTGGAAAGAATTATTATAGGGTGCAAAATTGTTGGCCGGATTTTGAAAATTTTGCGGTTGAAAGGGGTGCTGACTCAATTGTGGTTGTTGTTGTTGCTATGGAGGAGGCTTTTGATAGTTGCTTGGGAACTGGTTTTGATTTTGAGTTTGGTTTTGGTTCCAAGCAAAATTAGGACAATTCCTCCATCCATGATTGTATGTGGAAGAATAAAGATTGTTTCTAGGTCGTTGCTGAAAAGTAGCATTAATATGTTCTTGACCTTGAAACGGAGGATTCAAAAAACATTCTTCCATCAAATGTGATGGGTTGGAATAGCAACCACACACGGTTTTTGGGAGCGTAACCTAGTTTAGGGAGGCTGAAGAGAATTTGTTTTCTATGGCTTCGAGTTTTCTTTGTATCGCGGCCATTTCGGCCTTCACTGTGATGGAAATATCGAGCTGATGGATACCTCCCTTAGATGATGTTGATGGTGGTCTAACGTTTTTCCACTGTAAAGTTTGTTCAGCAAGATCTTCCAGGAATTGCCAAGCTTCACCATCGTCTTTGGATATGAAATGGCTTTGACAAATGGTCTCAAGTATCTGTTTTGTCGCTGGATTAATACCCTCATATATAATTCGGCAAAGGTCCCATCTATTAATTCCTGGACTAGCAGATCATTAAACCGTTCAAAGCATTTCCAAAATGGTTTGTTGGGAAGTTAGGTAAACTGGTTAATCTCGCTTCGAACGCGGGTGGTTTTATGATTGGGATAAAATTTCTTAAGAAATGCTTAACCAATTCATCCCAATTGGCAATAGAGTGTGCGGCAGTATTATAAAACCATTTTTCTGCTAGATCGCACAAGGCAAAAGGGAGAAGATGTAATCTTATAATATCCACAGAAAGTTGTGAAGTACACATCATTGCACATATGTTTTTGAATTTGGTTATGAAAACTTATGCGTCTTCGGATTCAAGCCCATGAAATTTGGGCAACAGTTTGATGAATTGGGGTTTAATTTCGAAATTATCCCCATCGGCTGGTGGAATAAACAAACAAGTAGGAAGAGGACCGCGTATCGGGTAGTATCTCTCTTGGAGAGAGTGCGCGGTAGATTCTGCGCATCTGCGGGTGGTAGCAGGGGTGTGTTGGTAAAATCTGATGGAGAATCGTCCATCCGGGTCGATGTGGTAGGTGGAGAGGCAAAAGAAGATGAAGAAGTATCGACTTCAGAGTCGATAGCAAAAATGTGGACAAGACGGGCACTAGAATCCCATATCCAGCCGAGCATGCACTAAGCAGGTTTAGCACACGTAGCAGCGTGTGTGAGAACTATTAAAAAGGTTTGTTTTGAAAAGTGTCGGACGTGAGGCAAATCACACAAAAAATGCATAAACAACCCTAGAACTAAGATCACCTAGGTCAAGTTACTAGACCACTCCTAGACTTCTAAAGGACAAGCCGCAGGATCAATCCTCTACCACCTCTTTATCACTCTTGTGGCTAGGTAAGTGAGAGGTATCCGCTATATGAATCACCGAAATAGCGGGCTTAATTAAGTAACCACTTGCCTTAATCACACTTGCCTTAGACACTACGAGAGAGATTCGGATAAGCGATAGATTACCCACGACCCTTCTCTGTCCTAATTGAGTGCGACGGTCCTTAGAGTCTTGGTCTAGATATTTTTTAATTAATGTAGGGTGATGCGGATGCTCGTTTTGTGATTTGTGGGGCCCAGGAAGGGTGATGAAATCCCCACCTAATCTGAATTTTGGTTTTGCCCCTTAAAGTCCATATTAAAAAATGTACAAACAAACCAATTTCAAAACACACAAAAAGATTTTTGAGCGGCGATATTTTGCAAAGAATCCTGCAGAAAATCAAATTATTAGATTTCTAGAGGAGAGAGGAAGATATCAGAGGAATTTGGGGACCAAACTCTACCAAACCGCCGCCCTTCCGCCGCCAAATCCACCTTGTTGCCACGGTTCCGCCGCAGAAAGGAGGGGTCTTCTGTCAAATTTTTCTACAGTGCCTCTTTTGCTTCTCTAGTCCTCTTTGAAAGTCTCTGAATCTAAAATTCTTCGTTCCAATGACTTCATATACCCTTGCAAAATTCTCACAATAATCGTTAAATATGCAAGTTGCGGTTTTGAAATTTATTTTATGGATCGGATAAGAATTCAATCCGAAATAGCAAGAAAAAAATTGCGCACGTATCCCCGGCAACAGCGCCATTTGATTGATGTAAAAGAGAGTGTTTGTAGTAACCGCGATCAATAACGGTGTCGTGTGTAGCTAGCCGAGATAAGTACAGGTCATCCGCAGGGATGCGTGGAACTTTTAATTTTACTTTAGACGAGTTGATTAGAAATAGAGGAGAGTGATTTTAGATCTATATTGAACACGGATATAAAATATATAGAAAGAGGGCTTGTAGGGTTCGTTAGAATTTAGTAGTAATGGATAATTAAAAAAAGATGACTCGTTTTATTTTTTAATAGATTTAAAACTAGATCGATAGTGATGAATGAAGATTAGGGTTTTTGGAGGGAATAGGGTTTCCACTCTTAACCCTTATCTTTTCATTGACCTCTATTCATGTCTAATCTCTACCAAAACAATTGTTAATCTGATCTCAAATCGCGGTCGAGACTATCAATAAATTGATAGCGCGCTCGATTATGATGTTAACGATTCTTTTGATAAAGTTTATAAACTTTATAAAATGTATAAGAAGTTAAGGGATTTTATCATCTATTAATCTACCATAATCCTACGAACCCTATTAAACAGAGAATTACTCACACATGTTTGGAGAAGAAGAAGAAGGGATAGAGAAGGAAATTATAATGCAGAAATTTAAATGCGGAAAGTAAATGTAAAATAATTAAGCTAATGATCTACCTTTATTAATCAACATTAAAAGTACAAATCCTTCGAATTTAGATTACAACAGGAAGAAATTGCTCTCGATCTCTGCCTCGTAGGAAGTAGATGTTCCGTCGATATTCACGTCGTTCTATCACGTCGAATCGCGGACCTGTCGTGGATCTCTTGTTTTTTTTACGGTGATTTGCTTCGTGTTAAAGGTGGCGATTTTAACTTTAGCCCACGGTCCTTTATATAGCACTAGAAGCAAAAACCCTAGTTACCTAATATAGTGATTTCCTATTGTGATCCTACCCACCAAATCTTGAATCCCAAATTCACATAACGGCCGTGGATCCGCCGCAATATGTAGAGTTTGGCCGCGGTTGGGCGGCGGATTGGTGGAATTAGGGCTTGTGATTTCTGGTGCTTCCTCATGTTGACACGTGGAGATTTATATGATGTCTGGATTCTTCAAATCCTCTCTGAGTCCCTGCCAGTATTGATTTTATAATTTAATTAAACTTCATTGGCAGATTTTTTATTCCCGACATCTCGAATATCTCAATCTCCTGACCTGAGCTAAATCTGCACAATATCTTCATGAATAATATTAGTAATATTTGTTATATTAGAGATATAATCTTAATCATTTTATATGGTAATAAATCTTTAAGAAATTTGATTAAGAATATTTGAAATGATATGCATATTTAAATTATCAAAATATCTTATAATATTATATGCATATATTTTTCTTCATAATGTTAATTATAATATATAAATATATGGTAAAGAGTAAATTTGCAGATAAACCCACATATGTTCTATATTTATAATAAACACTTTTAAATATTTAAGAAAAGTAAGAAAAAATGTTATATCAAATGTGCAATATTTTCTACTGAACAGAAGTACTGAGGGCTAATGGGATAAAATGCTCCATAATAACATGGTGATCATGACTTTTCAGCCCCTCGATCTTGTCTTTCACAATTTTTATCTTCTTGCTAAATGATCCTGAGAAACCTATGGGAATTTTCAAATCATGCAATATCTGCATGAACCTTTTCTTCTCCGGTTGTGACATATGATACGTGGTATTGGGAAGTACAAACTTTCCTGGTTTACCCGCTATCGGTTTAGAATGCAATTCACTTCTAATTTCTCAGTCCTGAAGATCCATCATAGTACGGAGGTTGTCTTTCGATTTTCCGTCTTTACAAAGAAGCAAGTTGAGTACGTACTCAGATACTCCCTTCTCTATGTACATGACATCCAGACAATGACGCACTAAATTTGTTGACCAGTACGGAAGCTCGTAGAAAATACTTAATTTGTTCCAGTATGGTGATTTGACATGTTTTGCCGGATCTATCCCAAAGGTCATATTATTGTAACCATCCCACTGAGCAATCACGTCCTCTCTGGACAATGAGGCTGGAGGCCCAAGAAACTCCTGATGACCATTAAAGTGAGCAGCGTCTAACCTGCATGGATGGTCTAGTGGCAGGAAACGCCGATGACCGCAATAACAAACCTTCCTGCTAAAATTCAACTTTCGATGTTGTATATTGATGGCAATAAGGGTATACTTTGTGACCATGTACGAACCAACCTGATAGCATTCCATACGTAGCAAAGTCATTAATTGTCCACATTAAAGCCGCACGTAGTGTGAAGGTTGTATCTGTGTTTGCATCGTAAGTCTTTACACCATCAATGAATAAAAATTTTAACTCATCGATCAGAGGTCGGAGATAAACGTCGATATTGTTTCCCGGTGAGTTTGGTCCGTCAATAAGAAGAGGCATCATAAAGTAGAATTGATCCATAGCCAACCAAGACGACATATTATAAACTATCATTATAACGAGCCATGTGCTGTGCCTTCCAGCCATATAGTTGAATGAGCAGAAGCCTTCACTAACGAGTCCGAGCCTGACATTGCGAGGATCACTACTGAATATTTCGTGCTTCCTATCGAAATCATTCCATGCTGGTGAATCTCTTGGATGACTCATTTTTCCATCTTCACTTGGAGCAGCACGGTGATGCCAAATTATTTCCTCGCCTGTTTTCTTGCACCTGAATAGCCTCTGCAGTCTTTGTGTTATGGGAAAGTATCTTGCTATCTTGATTGGTATATCGGGCTTCTTATTAGATTCTTTTGGTTTATACCTGGCCTGTCCGCATGTTGGACACTGTTTCAAATCTGAATTCTCTTTCCGGTACAACACGCAATCTTTAGGACATGCATATATCTTCTCACACTTCAGACCCAAATCAGACATCACCTTCTGGGCTGCGTACCAGCTATTAGGCACATTTTTTCCTGGGGGCATGGAATCTTTTAAGAACTTCATAAGTATCGCGAATGACTTGTTGCTCCATCCATTTAGGCACTTAATCTGGAAAAGTTGGACGAACCATGTGTAAGTCCACGTTGCCCACCCCGGTACCTGCGGGGAGGCGGAAAACGGAATAAAAATCGAATTTTTATGAGCTTAGGCAACATGGACTACACTATGAAGGATCTTTGCTAAACAAAAATAAGCTAAAGCTAACTAGAAACTAGCTAAATGCTAGAAAGGTTATACCTTGGGCTTTATGTCCTTCTCTCCTTGCTCCTTGGAGTGGTGGAAGGAGGTCACCTTTGTCGTCTTCTCTCGTCGAAGAAAGATCCACCCGAAAGCCTCAACCTTTGGCTTCAACTCCAAGCTAGAAGTAACTAGGGTGCAAGAAGTGCTAATCCTTGAACCCTAGATGAGAGTAGAGATTATCAAGAGAGGGTTTTTCTCAAGCTCAAGTGTTTCTCAACACATGAGAGGGGAGAGCTTGAGGGAGAGGAAGAACAAGAGAGAAAATGTGAATAATAGAATGAGAGAATAATATTAAGCATTCTATCATATATGTGAATTATTGTAATTAGAAAATTAGTGAGATAATTGTCATGGCTTAATCAAGACATGACCATTATCATTTCATTATTAATGCAAATTGCAAGGATCAAAGAGCATCTTTCAAATGAAATGATGATGGTCAAAGTGTCAACAAGGTCAGCAAGTCAAGATGGGTTAAATGGTCAACCACCATAACCATGCACAATTATTAAACTAATATCAATTAACAATAATACACACATAAGCATTAGGGTTAATAAAATGACAATAGTCATTAACCCTAATCAAAGTCCTCTCCCTCTGTCTCAAGCAACTGTGCATACACACCCGTATTCGTGATCCGAGGAACACGAATACAATCAGAAAAAGCCAATCCCAAATCATATATTAGGATCCGGCTTAAACCAAAGCCCGCTAGTATAAGCTGTCCGGACAGCAAACGTGCACAAGTGCGCAGATGTGAACGAACCCTGTCGCAAAACCATGCGACCTCTACTCATTTTGCCTAAAGGCGAATAGCTCTCTGTGTGGGACTCTAAAGACTCGACACTACGCTGGCAGTGGGTTTAACCACAGACCGCAAGCGGCACTAGCTGTACGTAACGATCCCCAGGTAGATGTCGATAAGAAGACTGACGAGGTGAACCCCATCTGAACTCCTACTGAGCCTGTATGTGACAATCTCCGTACAGTCCGGTCTGTTCATCTGATACATCGCATGGCGGGCCTAGGGGGCGGTGAACGTCAGTCCCCTAAAAGCGGTACAAGTCATGTCGGAGTGTAGCCCAGAACACCCTGAGATAACACTGGAAACCTACCAGTATATCTCGCTTGCCCTGGCCAGGGACTACTCGTGTAATGGCCCTCCTGGACACAGCGCGATGTCAACCCCCAATACCGGGAGAGACGAATCCTGTCTAACCGTCACTGCCTCCAAGTGCTTCGGGACTGCACCCAAAAACTACCTGTTTGCACGACTCCTTTGAGCCATGGTGGGGTAGTAATCAAAGTGCAGTGGGAACACACTCGAGGCGAAGTGACAGTGTCAAGTCAGCGGACTAAGCTGTACTCATGTCACCTGGGAACTGATAACTGACGATAGGTATAATACCAACCAACAGTTCCCGACGAGTCCTGTCCAGTGTACTCGTAACCTAACGAGCACCCGCATACTATCTCAAGTACGACGTACTGACGGCTGTGGGACAGACCGTCTCCCACGCTGGGATGAGAAGCGCATACGCTAGTCTACTCCGGAGTATCGATGCCCTGTCTCAATAGTCCAACGACTAGGGACCTGTATAAGGATGTGCTTATAGATCACCCAGCTCCCACGAGTGTGAGCGCCATCACAACGCTGGTAATCAAGCAAAGATCCTAAGGGCTCTACTAATATGTATATCAGCGATATGCTAAGAAACACATGCACATATTAAAGCAGAGACAAACCAAGTAGCATACTACCATTTCGAGCAAGATTGTATATACAACTGTGAATATCCCAAGCTTCCATCAAGTAATATACAAACTAGTATGATACAGTAATGGCCTCTAGGGCATATACACTAACACCATGATAGGGTTGAATACTTTGCATTCTCATAAATTGTTCTTCTAGCATCATTCATGAACTTTTCATACTTAGCCGCACGCGGTCCTTGGCTGGAAGGAATGTTATCTTCGGTAGGAAAACTATCACCTTGGGTAGCCTCTACCATATCCTCCATTTTTTCTCCTAGAAAGAAGTTATCGTGTTCTTCTTCTGCTGCTGCATTACCATCCCTCCTTCTTCTTCTGCCGCTTTATCGTCTTCTTCTTATTCTTCCCCGTGATATAGCCAAGTTGTATAAAGTCTGGTAAAACCATGTTTAACGATGTGAAGCTCTATGATTTCTACTTTCTGCCAGAACTTATTCCCACATGTATCGCACGGGCAGAGAATCTTCTCTAACACGATCTTATTATGTGCGTGTGCAAATTCAATGAAAACAGCAACACCTGTGACAAACTTAGATTGCATGTGTTGTTGCCAATCCACGTACATCCAGTTCTTAACTCTGATATACCCATGGGCCATGGTAACTGTATAACATAAATTGTAGGTTATGATGACTATATTGAGAAATCTAAGAACGGGATGGTTACCGATAAAGAAGAAAATTCATAGCGGCAAGTTTGTCGTTGAAAAGAATAAATTATCGATAAACAAAGTTATATTTGAAAATACCCAAGTATGAGTTGTATTTTGTGTATGTGTGTTTCAATTTATGATTTCGCTTAAGTGTAGGGTTGTTAGTGTGTATGTGCTTTATGTGTGCGTTTGTTGTGTATTCGTGTTGTATGTGTGTGTTTCGGCTGTCGGGGTAATGCTTCTATCTTATTAAGAATGTATAGAGCGGACACCCATTCGCTTGTGCTTTCATCCGTTTCAAGTAAATTTTGGCAGCACCTCTCCGCCTTTCTCCGAGTACACTGTAATAGAATAGATAATCATTTCAATGCTGTGAAACAACGTTGAAATAAACATCTAATTTATCTTTGTACACGGAGAACCAGCAGAAAAGTACCGATGAAATAACTCGAAACGAATGAAAACACAAGTGGATGCGGGTATTTGCTTTATACAATCCTAACTTGTCCACACTGGACAAATCTATCGGTTATCATACAATTGAATTTTCTCGTCACATAGACTACACGACGGTTGTTAGTACCGAACTATACCGTCCGATATTTAACAACCTTCGTATAGTTCTATATCACGACGAACATCGAACGTATGTTAATCAATAGACGGGGACTAAGTCGCGCTTTGATTTTCACATATGAGTATCAATGAGAATACGAAAATTTCATATTATCATCAAGTATCATATATTGGTTTTAATTTGAACATTTAACTTGAATAGGTTTTACGTTTACGTTTCGTTTTTAAGGGTTCGAAGGTTTTTTGTTTAGTGTAAATTTTGTTTGCGTTTACGGTAAACTTATGTGTTTACGTTATAATTGAGTATCTTACTAAAGGAACTAGTGCATCCTAAACTCTAACCCTAATTAAGCCAAATCAACCTAATTAACCCAAATTAACCCTAATCATCACCCTGATTCAAATTATCCCTAATTAACCCAAATTAACCTAATCAGCACCCTAACTCAAATTATCCCTAATTAACCTAAAATTAACCCAAATAAACCCTAATCAACCCCCTAACACAAATACACTCTATACTACTTAATTAACCCCAATTAACCTTAGCCCAAACCCTAACCCAAATTAACCTAACCCTAATCATCACCCAAACCCCAATCCAAATTAACTCTAGCCCAAACCAAAATTAAGCCTACTTAATCTAATTAACCCTAATCCTAATCATCACCAACCCAATTTTACCTAATTAACCCAAACTAACCCTAACCGTAACCCTAACCCTACCTGATTAACCCTCACCCTCACCCTAACCCTAATCCTAAACCGAACCCTAACCCTAACCCTAACCCTAACCTACCTAATTAACCCTAGACCTCACCCTAACCCTAATTAACTGTAACACTTTGAAATTTAGTTAGAATGTTTTTCGTGTTAATTAGCAATTGTGCATGTTATTTTATATGTGTATATAGGATTATTAGCTATTTTAGTCGGGTTACCCTAATTGAAATTTTCCTTGATATGGTTTACACTTGCACACTTAGCCATTTTATGACATAGGTTAAAGTTAGCCATTTCATTCTTGCATGGCTCATAGTTAATTCCCCATCCTTTTATCAAACTAAACCCTTTTTTAAAATTCAAACATCCAAATAAAAAAATGAAGCATGGTGTTAGGTAGAAATTGACTTTTTTGACCCCATTTTCCTTCTCTTCTCTCTCTCTTTCCCCCATCTCAGAATTTCTGCAGAAATTCCAGCAGAAAAACCCCATCTTTCTCCATCTTTTCTTCTCCTTTTTCATTTTCCTTTGATCCCTACACAAAACCCTACACAAATCAACACATTTTCATCACAAAACCATGGAAAAGTGAGCTTTTTGAGGTGTTTGGAGGCAAATCTGCACACTTGATGTTAGAGCTGGGATTTTTGGTGTTTCATAAGGTCTTTTGAAGGTATTAACTCATGTTAGCACTCCTTTTCTATAAACTTGTAGTATTCTTTAGCAAAATCATGTTTTTATGTGCTTTTTAGTGATATTAAAGGATATTTGTGATGCATATGTTAGATTGGTGTTCTCATAGTTTAGTTAACTCATTAAAGTGTTATTAGAGCTATTTTAACCAGGTTTTGCTTCAGGTTTGCACAAAAATACCCTAAAGTATCATTTTAGTGTAAAAGTGTGGTTTTTAACTAGAAATAGGGTTCTGTAGGATCTGCTGCTACCCGGGGTGTTTCAGAATGAAATTGGAATTACTGTAGCATGTGTAGGAGGTATTGAGTGCACAAACAAAACATGGGAGCCTATCTCCCTAACCTGGCCGCCGGAATAATCATTCTGGCCGCAATTTGCGGCCAGATGGGTGAGTTGGGGGTTGAGGTTTGGGCCACTGGAGTCTGCTACTATGTGGAGTATTTTGGTATATTTATTTTTATAATATCTGTTCTGTATCAAAATCTGGAGTTGAATACCCTATTTCCCGTATTTTTTAATCTTTCGCGACACGCGTGATACGTGTGTGTGGGTTGGGGTTTCTGCGTATCGCGATGCGTCGGAGTGACTTCAGGCGCGTAATCACGTGTTTAAGCGTATCGCGCACACGCGCGCTTGGTTCACGACGCGAGTTACTAGTTGACTTTAAATGTCGTGTTTGTATGGTTTTGAGCTTATGTGTGATATAATTGTGAAATTCTAGGTTCGCAGACGAGTGCGACGGACGCCGCGAAGAAGGGGAAAAAAGTCATCGGCTATACCTAGCGAGAGACTACGGTGAGTAGATTTAACATCTACGGGGATATCGCCCGCATGGCGTTCTACGTCAGGGCTGATAGGACCTTATAGCTACATTTCCATACATTGACTGTTCATGGCTACTATTTAGTGCATACCGCATTCTCTGCTATAAGTATATAAACTAGAATTGATAGAACACCGCATCATTACTAACGGTTCATGTTGCACGAGCACTGTCCTGCATGTTACACACACACCGTTAGTAATTGCCATGACACTCACACTGTAAAATTTCCATGATCATTATGTTGTAGCTCATTTTTATGTGACTTGACATGATATTCATACTTGATGCATATATCACGTCGGATCATTATGCTGTAGCTCATCTTTTATGTGACTTGACACGATATTCATACTTGATGCACATATCACATCACATTGACTTGCATATTGGTTTGGATTACATGTGATTTCTGGATTTGGGAACCGTGGATATTTCAAAAGAGAATAGGTAATTATTTAAAAACCCGGTTTCCCTTGATATGATATTTCAGTGCATCCACTACGTGTTTTCTCGGTGCTTGAGCGCGATATATATGAGAGAGGGGGCTGACCCGGACTGACGGATGCCCGATATATATAAGAGAGAGGGCTGACCCGGACTGACGAATGCCCGATATATGAGAGAGGGGGCTGACCCGGACTGACGGATGCCCGATATAGGAAGATTTGCGTGTCGATAGTAGACACGAGTATTTATGATATTTGGGTGCCGATGTTGGGCATTCGTGATTCTCAGTGATGTACAGAATTTGAGGGCCGATGGGAGTGCCGGCGTCTGGGTTGTTGGGATTTGGGATGCATTGATGGACACCAATTACATATTCCACGTTGACATTCCGTGTTGATGTTATACTTCCCATGCTCAGCATTCATTATTGTATCTCATCCTGTAGTTATATTACCTGATAGAGCACTTACATGATTATTGCACATACTGCTTATCGCGCATTGATATCATCTGTTAGCTTATGATAGAGTAGCGCAGTACGTGCATGCTCGCGATTACCTTTATATGTTATCTCTATTCACGAGTTGGCAACTCACCCCCGTTGTGCCACAGTGTTTGCAGGTTGCCCTTCGAAGTAGTCGCAGCAGGCTGCGTTCTTGCATCTTTTGACACAGATACCCCTACAGTTGGTGTACTAGCTCTTTTGCTGATAGGTGGGTTTTGTGCGGTATCTGTTTATCTTTCAGTTATGTACATTGTTGTATCTAATATTCTCCATCTACCATATATGTACTTGACTTAGAGACAGTGTGAGGACGATGATGTATATTATTTGTATTATGGTGTCGAGCTCGTTGTGAGCCTACTTTACTTATGCAGTTTATTCTATCTGTGATGTTCCCACTTGTTGATCTTGATCTTCGCTACTGCGTCGTTTATTGCCATCTTGGTGATTATTTACTTAAGAATTCTTGTCGCTTTAATAAATACTTCCATTTAAAACTTAAAACACTCTATATTTTTACTGGTTTGGTTTCTGGGTTTTCGGTTCACTTAGTTGCGTTACGCCTGTAGACGTTACGTGGTTAAGTGCCGGTCACGGGCCAAACTTCGGGTCGTGACAAAGTTGGTATCAGAGCGTAGGTTTTACCTTTCGGAGTGTTCCTAGGATGACCCTGGTATGATGGAGTAGGTAGCTGAAGCAGAGTGGCGTAGCGTGCGTATGTTCCGTGGCATACTCACGACACGGTACTCCGCCAAAGCGACCTTAGGACTTATTGATTTGATTTCCTTCATGAGTACATATATTCTTGCGATTCGATTTCCGCATCCTTATCGAATCCTACTTTTCCTTTCAGCCATTATGCCGCCAAAGACTACGAGGACGCAGAGAGCGGCCGCGAGGGCCGAGATTCGAGTTGACTCGTCCGAGACGAGGACTGATCCGAGTAGTACACCGGTTGTGCCCGAGCAGACTGTTCCTGCCGTGACAGATCAGATTTCCATGTTAGGGGCTGGTGTGCAGGAGATGCGCCAAACGATAGGATCCAGTATGCAGGAGATGCGCCAGATGATGGGATCTCTAGTTGAGACACTTCGAGCTCAGCGATCAGAGGTAGTTCCACCCGTTACAGAGACCGCGGTGGTACCCACAGTACAGGCAGTTGTCCCTACCGCTACAGAGGTCATCTCAGTATCGCTGTCAGAGTTTATGAGGTTGAAGCCTCCGGTCTTCACAGGCACCGATGCGGCCGAGGACCCACAGTCTTTCATTGATAGGATGGCGCGGATATGTCGTTCCCTTAGATGCGCAGATGCGAGATGGGTTGAGTTCGCGAGCTTTCGCCTGGAAGGTCTTGCGCAAAAATGGTGCGAATCGGTCGAGAAGGGTAGAACGGCAGGTCTTCCTCCTATGACCTGGACAGAGTTCGTGGCGCTATTCCTTGCCCGCTTTCTTCCCCTGAGTGTCAGAGATGCTAGAGCACGCAGGTTCGAGTCCTTACGTCAGACTCCGGAGATGTCAGTGGCAGAGTATGATGTTCTGTTCACTGAGCTATCAGTGTATGCTCCGTACCTAGTGGCTACTGAGGAGTTGTGAGTCAAGAGATTTGTCCGAGGCTTGCTTACACTACTGTTTCTTATGATCAGCGCACAGCATTACGAGACATATGCAGCAGCTGTAGACGCAGCCCTATTAGTCGAGGAGCGCCTTGCTGAGACTTCGGTAGTTCCAGAGCCGAAGAAAGTTCGTGCGGATACATCAGCGCAGAGACAGCCTTTTCGGCGCCGTGATAGACGTCTTGCAGGTAGCAGAGATTCGGGGCGAGGCAGGTTGTTTAGCTCCTATCCCCAGGAGGGTCAGCGACCATCATCAGGATGTTTCCGTTGCGGGAGTTCTTATCATCGTGTACGAGATTGTCCTGAGATACCCCGGAGGGAGGCAGCAGCACCGCACGTCACACTACCACCTTCACCACCCCAGACGGCGTTGCCTATTGTACCTACTGTTACTCCGTGCCAGACTCATGCACAGAGAGGTCATGGTCATGGAGGATTTGTTCATAGAGGACAAGGTGATCGAGGCAGAGGACAGCCAGCGGCCGGTAGAGGACAGTCAGTCGCAGGTGGAGGACAGACGCGAGTTTTTGCTTTGACGCATCAGGACGCGCAGGCGTCCAATGCGGTGGTCTCAGGTATCCTTCCAGTATGTTCGGTTGATGCACACGTGTTATTCGATCCCGGATCCACGCACTCGTACAAATCCACACACTTTGTGCCGAGTTTGGGTAGAGAGTCCGGTTTGCTTGATCAGCCGCTTGTTGTGACTACTCTTGTGGGAGAGTCGTTTGTTTCTAGGCACGTGTTTCGATCCTGTACCGTCCGTATTGGCGAGAGAGAGTTGCCGGTCGATTTGATCTTTCTTGAGATGTTGGACTTCGACGTTCTTTAAGCATGGATTAGTTAGCCACGTGCTATGCTTCTGTTGACTGCCGCGAGAAGACAGTTAGATTTTATTTTCCCGGCGAGTCAGTTTTTGTTGTGTTGGGGGACCGTGGTGCCACCCCTCACAGTGTGATTTCTTCTTTTCGCGCTGGACAGCTTTTGAGGAAGGGATGTCAGGGATTTCTCGCCTATGTTTGCGATACTAGAGCTACAGAGGTTCCGATGGATCAGGTTCCGGTTGTTAGCGAGTTCCCTGATGTGTTCCCTGACGAGCTTCCTGGGCTACCACCCGAGCGTGATATTTCTTTCTATATTGATTTAGTTCCTGGAACGGGGCCTATTTCTGTACCGCCTTATCGGATGACCCCGGCGGAACTTAGAGAATTGAAGGGTCAGTTGCAAGATTTGCTAGATAAGGGACTTATTCGACCCAGTGTTTCTCCTTGGGGTGCTCCTGTCCTGTTTGTCAAGAAGAAGGACGGCAGTATGCGTTTGTGTATCGACTACCGCCAGCTGAATAGGGTTACAGTGTGGAACAGATATCCTTTGCCACGTATCGACGATTTGTTCGACCAGCTTCAGGGGGCAGGATACTTTTCGAGGATCGATTTGCGATCGGGCTACCATCAGCTGCGGGTTCGACAGGAGGACATTCCTAGGACAGCTTTCCGCACACGCTACGGCCATTATGAGTTTTTGGTGATGTCGTTCGGACTCACCAACGCGCCAGCAGCATTTATGGACTTGATGAACCGTATTTTCCGGCCATATCTTGATCCGTTCATCATAGTATTCATTGATGATATCTTGGTGTATTCTCGGAGTAGAGAAGAGCACGAGCAGCACCTGCGGATTACACTGCAGACCTTGAGGGAGCATCAGCTTTTCGCCAAATTCTCCAAGTTTGCTTTCTGGCTGGACAGCGTAGACTTCTTGGGGAACGTGATTACACAAGATGGTATATGTGTAGACCCGAGAAAGATTGAGGCCGTTCGGAGTTGGCCCAGACCCACGTCAGTTACTGAGGTTCACAGCTTTCTAGGGCTGGCCGGCTATGATTGGTAGGGATTTTACGATCAAAAATATAATTACCGCAATCAGAAACGGCGTCGCTTCGCAGCTAGCCGGTGAGTACGGGTCGATCCACAGAGACGGGTAAATTTCTTTAAAGTGTTTTAACGAGTTGATTCTATTTGTAGTTTTGGTAGGTTTATAAAAATCTAAAGACTGGATTTAATTAATTTAATTAAGAATCTTGCTAGGGTTAGGATTAGGGGAAGTTTTGGAAATTAAAGATTTTTCTCACCGCTTTCAATACCTTCCTTTTTTAGATCTATTAGGTGTTAAGTTAATTATCAATAAATTGGATACAAATCTTTTGGGAAGATGTTTCTTCCTCTAGATTTGTACCCTACCTTTGTTGATAATTATCCTAACCCTCACGGAAAACGCACGGAACCGGCCCTTTATACTACGGTTCATCGTTACCTCGAAGGGTAGGATGCCGCAGGGAGCGGTTGTGCTCGTATGCGTGAAGTTCTAATTCATTAGGTGAAGGTGGTATTGAAAGGGGCGAGAGATTTCATCTCTCAACCCTTTCCCTAAGGCTAACCCTAACAAGCGAGGAGACTACTCGCTCATTAGGGGATGAGAAGACATTATAATTAAAAGAAATAAAAGACTTACTAGGTTGACGGCTCCCTTTAAACAAGAAGAACAGATCTGAAATTGACTCCCAGAAATTCTGAATTTTATTGATTGAAAAGAGGCATGAGAAAATACAAGGTCTTGGGTTTTATTTATAGGACATAGAAACCCTAGGGCAACAATTGCACCGCATGTCTAAAATTACAAATATACCCCCAGAAAATCTTTTCACAGCCGCCAGAGAGTTATGGTAAAAATTCATTTGCGCACGGGCTTCAACTAGCCGCGGATCCGCGGCCTTAGGCTTTGGGCCGCGGATCCGCGGCCCAATGATGGGATCATCATTTTCTTTTTCTTGGGCTTGGTCTGTTTCTTCTGGGCTTCTTGGTTCTCTATTCATATTTTCAATTGGGCTACTGCATTAATTCCAGATCGTCAGTGAACAACTCGCAATGGATCTTTTAACCGACTTGCTTGCAAATTTGGATCTTTTGTTGTCTCGTTGATGGTGAACCGTTCTTCTGCTGGGCTTTACTAAGATCCTCCTAATTGTTGGTCAAAAGTCCTTCTTTTGTGTCGTCTTTTGTGTTTTTCACTGTTTTTGCTCTAAGAACCTGTAACCTGTAACATGTAGCAGACATGGGTCAAAAGCACCTGTTTTTATTGTAAAATGCATAAGAATGGGGAATACAAAATGCAATATTATGTTATGAACAAATACCCCCAAACTTATCTTTTGCTCGTCCTCGAGCAAACTTATTGTTTTATTCTCTACAAAAAAAACCTAACCGCACTTTCGCAGGGAACGCGATTGCACTGAGCTCGTGCAACAAGCCGTTAAACCTCTAGGTGTCCCTAGTAGGAGGAGTGTTGTCTCCTGAGGGTTTTCAGCGGATTACACCCACAAAATCCTATCAATTTGGCTCATTGACTTTTGTTCTCCAATTGGGTCTTCTAATAAGGAATTCTATTATCTTCTACTTGTAAATTATCCACCCATATTCTTCACGCTTCCTCATTATTTAACTTAAGATTATATATGTTATGTAGAATTACTTAGCTTTCGGCATTTCTTAAGTCTTCCTTCTAGGGTTACATCTCCACTTAGGAATTTCTATCAACTCTACTAAAAATACAAGTTCTATTCTTCATTCCTTTCTCTTATCTAAACTCTAATCACATATCCCCACGTGTGTATAAATATCACCCCTACACTTGGAAATTCAAATCAAGCAATCGTACTCCCGTCCATTGTCCAAAGCACTTGTGAATTTTCACTTTCGCATCCTTCATGCGACTGTTAATACTTCTTGAGGTACCAACAACCGATTACAAGATGCGTTAGCGTTTTAAAGCATACTTACTAGTTTTTGCAACACCCAAGGCTTTAGCAGTGACTCCCAAACCAGTTGGTCTAAGGCACTAGGTGATGAAGCACCCTCGCTAAATATTTTTCTATTTTTACAGCCTTAAGTAATCACAAAAACCAGTGTTCATTTTTTTTTATTCACTTCTTTTTTTTTCTTCTATTTTCTTTGTACTAAGGACTTTAGAAAAGAGCATTTCAAGGTCTCCTCTACTATTCCAAGTTTCAAGGTGCGTGATTGTGCAAATTGTAGGGTATACATTTTCAGAATCTAGACTTAAGTTAGGAACTATTTTTCAAACTTATACTCTAATAAGAACATCAATACTCTTCCCTCATTTTGACTTAGCCCAAGAAGTGAACCCAAAATTTGTCTATTTCTAAATAAACTACAAAAACATATACTTTCTACCGTTAAACTTTAAGAAAGGTTATTTTTAGGGTTTTTAATTTACTAAGTCTAAGATCTAGTTGTTCCTAACCAGTTAACCTATTTGTCAAACTCAAGTCAAATAAGCCAAAATTGAATACAGTAATTTTTATAATTTTTGAAATTTTTCAAATTTTTATGGATTTTTCTGTTTTCTAATTTTTTTGTATTTTTCAAATTTTCAAATTTTTATGATTTTTTTATATAAAGATGCAAATGCAAAAAATATATACAAATGAATGCGAAGGAAGAAGATGTACCGAGCGTACCCCCAAACTTGAACTTAACAGTGTCCTCACTGTCATGCTAAACCAAGAGGGTCAAAATACCGATACTCCCCTGTTTACAAAAATATATACAAAAAGACCCTCCCCCAAACTTCATTTAAACTATGTTAGACAATACTGCCCAACTTTGCATCGGCCAAAAGTCAACACCAACCATTTGAAAAATTTATCAGTAAAGAATAAGTTGTGGTGGTCCGCAAAGAATTGGTGAAGATAGAAGTAGTGGTATGGGAGGTGTGGAGGCAAATATACAGGTGATGGTGATGCATCGATACAAGAATGTAAATGATCAGCAATCAGTGGGGTGTTGGCATTCTCGTACCTTATTAAAAGAAATGGGGGTATTTCAACTTCTAAGGGAGGAAGTTGGCTCACCACAATACCCCCAAGATGTTCCTGTGGGTCCTCTATTGACATGGCATCATTCATCAATTGTGTATGATATTCACTTATTAGGAAACTGATCTCCTCGATGTCCGCCATAGTCCAACTGAAAACTTGCCGCCTATCTTGTAAGACTTTTAAAATAGCGTTCTCTTGCTCGAAGGCTAGAGAGGCTGATATGATAATGGGAAAAGTCTCATTCTCACCTATGTAAGCATATCTACGGTGAGACGGCAAGGGCATGAGTTCGAATATCTGAGGCGAAAGAACCATGGCGGAATCTACCTCGAACTCAAAGGACTCTAACACAGGTTCGAAATCACTGCAAACAACCGATTCGGATGGTTCGACTGACTCATCCAAAAATTCAAACGACTCATATTCGGGCTGTGAGTTGTCGTCATCCGAAAAAGTGAAACATTCATAATCAGCATCGGTTGTGTCAACGGTAGTAGACTCAAGGAGGGACGCACTAGTGGCGTCAAGACTGTTTTCATCAAATAGAAATCTTTCAAGCTCGCAGTCCTCCTGCGTGATTTCATGAATAGAGCAAACTTCTCGTGTACTAGTTTTAGGCACGGGGGGCAGACTTCCCATCTTATAAATATTGAACTCACTAGACCTCTTTCCGAAGGATAGAGTCATGGAGCCATTGCGACAATTTATTACGGCATTGGAAGTGGCCAAAAATGGTCGACCAAGAATCACCGGAATTTGGTTTCTTGGGTTAGCAACAGGTTGTGTATCCATAACGATAAAATCAACGGGGAATATGAATTCCCCGACTTTGATCAACACATCCTCTAGTTGTCCCCTTGGATAGGTGATTGATCGATCAGCCATTTGGAGAGTGCAACGAGTGGGTTTCAACTCTCCAACCCCTAATTGTTCGTACACGGAGTAAGGAATCAGGTTAACACTAGACCCAAGATCTAAAAGTGCTCGATTAATTTGCTTATCCCCAATTGTGATGGAAATCGTAGGACAGCCGGGGTCCTTTCGTTTCTGGGGTAAGGTTTGATGGTGGTTAATAGCATTGCTCACTGCACTAGCCACTAGCACTTTCTTGGGTACTTGAGATGCCTTTCTCTTTGAAGTGCATAAGCCCTTTAAGATTTTCGCATATGAAGGGACTTGTTGGATAGCATCCAAGAGAGGTATGTTTATGCTAACCTGCTTAAATATCTCCACAATCATTTCCACTTGTGTATTTGGTTTATTAGGACTCAACCTGTTTGGAAATGGTGCATTTTGAAAATTAGTTGAGTCAAATGTTTGTGGAGCAGACTGTGGATTAGGAACGGATCCCGGTGTAGATGTGTTCGTGTTGTGAGAAATGGGTCCGTTCGAGTCAGGAGAAGTAGAGCCGTGTGAAGGGTGGAGAATAGGCTCTAAAGGAAAAGGTGAAGAAGGAAGTGAAGAAAATGAAGAAGGGGAAGAAGAACCACCGGCGGGGATGTCATCACTAGTTTCCACATTATTTTGCAACTCTCTTCCGGATCTCAACGTGGTCACCGCATTTATATTGTGATTGTGATATGCGTTTTGTGCGTGACCGGGATTGGGCAATGGTTGAGATGGAAGCTTTCCCTTTTCTCTCTCGCTCAATGCAGCAGTTAATTGTGCAATTTGTGCCTCAATAGATTTGATACTTTGATCATGTGAGGCATTGTTATTCATTAAAGATTGAACATAACTTTCAAATCTTGCTGCGGATTCTGTAGTTTGCTTGAGAAATGCTTCAAGACTTTTCTCGAGCGAGCTAACCTTATCATCATTAGGTTGAACCAAATTGTTCGCTTGATTTGTATAAGGTTGTTGTTGGAAAGGTTGCTGGTTTTGAGTTTGTAAGGGTGCTTGTTGTTGTTGTGGAGGAGCTCTTTGAAAATTGTTATTCCCTTGGACTTGTTGATTTTGGTTCCAAGCGAAATTTGGGTGACTCCTCCACCCCTGATTGTATGTCGAAGAGTACGGATCATTTCTTTGTCTTTGCTGGAATGCAGCATTGACTTGATCCTGCCCTTGAATGGGTGCATTATAAGGGCACTCTTCGGTGAGATGTGATGGATTAGAACAACAAGCACAAACAGTTCGTGTGGGTAGAGTAGGGGCAGGAGAAGTCGATGAGATTTTGGTCTCAATGGCTTCTAGCTTTTTCATAAGTGAGGCCATCTCGGCCTTCATAGCAATCGACATATCTATTTGATGTATGCCTGCCCTAGATTGACCAACTGAAGAAGATGATGTGGTCTTGGTACTCTCCCACTGAATTGTTTGCTCACTTAGGTCCTCAAGAAACTGCCAAGCTTCGTCGCTAGACTTGGAGAGAAAATGACCTTGACAAATTGTTTCTAGCAACTGCTTCGTTGCTGCGTTCAATCCTTCGTATAAAGTTTGGCAAAGTTGCCACTTTTCTATCCCATGATGAGGGCATTGAACAAGTAGGTCTTTAAATCTCTCGAAGCACTTCCAGAATGGTTCGGACGGAAGCTGTGAAAATTGTATAATTTCGTTTCGGATTCTAGCAGTTTTATGATGAGGGTAGAACTTTTTCAGAAAAGCTCTCACAAACTCGTCCCAATTTCTAATGGAGTATGATGCGGTGCTGTATAGCCACTTCTCGGCTAGGTCACATAAGGTAAAAGGAATGACCCTTAGCCTTATTGCGTCATCACTTAATTGGGTTGTCTTCATCATGCCGCAAACGTTTTGGAATTTATTAATAAAAATATATGCATCTTCGGATTCCAAACCATGAAACTTAGGCAGCATATTGATGAAGTGTGGTTTTATCTCAAAGTTGTCCCCATTAGCCGGTGGGAGGGAAAGACAAGTGGGAAGGGCGGTGCGAACGGGGTAGAAAAGATCCTGGAGCGCGACTCGTGCGGGCGCTTCGACAGGCGGGAGATTCGGGTTATTCGCACCTAACGGAGGCGGAATCATTCCCGTCGGCAAGGTATAGTTGGGGTCGTGTCCCGACATACCTTCGAAAGAAGAATTTGAAGATGGAGGTAAGGAGAAGGAGGGAACGTCGACGAAGGGTTCGTCGAAGGGTTCGTTGGTCGGTACCAACGAAACACGGACTAATCGGGCGTTAGTATCCCTAGTCCAAGATGACATACACTAAAGGGTAGTGCAGTCAGAAAACAGAATGTGAAGGTAAGAAAACGAACTTTGAGAAGAAGTGGTGTAAGTGAGTGCAAAGATTCTTTAGCGACAAGTTGCAAGTTTTGAAAAGATTTTCCTTTTTCTTTTTAAGTGAGCTTTTGCAAAAAGATTTTGAAAAGAAACTAGTGACACAACTGTAATTAACCACACATGCACAATCAGGCCTAAGTCTAGGGTCACCTAGGTCCGCTAGACAGCTCCTAACTGTTCCAAAGGGCTAGAGATAGAACCTCAAATCGCCTCTTCACGGACAAGTACGACCAGGTAAGTGGGAAGGAACCACCACTACAGTGGGCCTAATTAAAAACCACTAGCCTAGTCACCGCAATGTCGGTTAGGATAAACGGCCGATGCCTATACTAGTCCTCTGTCCTATTGAGCTCGACGTCCTTAGGGCTGAGTCTAATATTTTTTAGATTAAAAGTGGTCAATGCAGATGCTTTAAGTGATTTCTGGGGTCCTGGGAAGGGTAATGAAATCCCCACCCAATCTGAATTGGTAAATAGCCCCTTAAAGTCAGATTAAAGTATGCAAAGCAGTAAATCACTTGCAATCAATTTGCTTTTAAGCGCGGCGCAAAGAATCCTGCAGAAAATCAATTATTGGAAGGGGGAAGAAGATTTTTTAGCGCAAGAACCCTGCAGAAGATTTTTACAGAGAGATATATGGGAGATTGCAGAGGAGAGAGAGAGAAACCAAACCAGCAAGATTTGGTGCGATGACGTGGCAATGTGTGCGCGGATCCGTGGCGGTAGGCCCCAATGTGCGGCGGAAGAGCGGCGTTCTGGTGGGATCGCGCTCTGGAAATTTTTGCACTGTTCTGTAATTACAATTGCTCTCTGTTCTTATGCTCCAAATTTTGATTTGCCCTCTGTAAAATTCCAGATCTGTGAAACCTGCAAAGATTCACAAAGAGTACCCTTCAAACAATAAAAGATGATATTTTTTTATATTTTTGATTTTTCAGATTTTTATAATTTTTTAAAATTTATATCAACCCGAAAATTCACAAAAAGAAAGATTATGCCGTCCCCGGCAACGGCGCCATTTGATTGGTAGGGATTTTACGATCAAAAATATAATTACCGCAATCAGAAACGGCGTCGCTTCGCAGCTAGCCAGTGAGTACGGGTCGATCCACAGAGACGGGTAAATTTCTTTAAAGTGTTTTAACGAGTTGATTCTATTTGTAGTTTTGGTAGGTTTATAAAAATCTAAAGACTGGATTTAATTAATTTAATTAAGAATCTTGCTAGGGTTAGGATTAGGGGAAGTTTTGGAAATTAAAGATTTTTCTCACCGCTTTCAATACCTTCCTTTTTTAGATCTATTAGGTGTTAAGTTAATTATCAATAAATTGGATACAAATCTTTTGGGAAGATGTTTCTTCCTCTAGATTTGTACCCTACCTTTGTTGATAATTATCCTAACCCTCACGGAAAACGCGCGGAACCGGCCCTTTATACTACGGTTCATCGTTACCTCGAAGGGTAGGATGCCGCAGGGAGCGGTTGTGCTCGTATGCGTAAGTTCTAATTCATTAGGTGAAGGTGGTATTGAAAGGGGCGAGAGATTTTATCTCTCAACCCTTTCCCTAAGGCTAACCCTAACAAGCGAGAAGACTACTCGCTCATTAGGGGATGAGAAGACATTATAATTAAAAGAAATAAAAGACTTACTAGGTTGACGGCTCCCTTCAAACAAGAAGAACAGATCTGAAATTGAATCCCAGAAATTCTGAATTTTATTGATTGAAAAGAGGCATGAGAAAATACAAGGTCTTGGGTTCTATTTATAGGACATAGAAACCCTAGGGCAACAATTGCACCGCATGTCTAAAATTACAAATATACCCCCAGAAAATCTTTTCACAGCCGCCAGAGAGTTATGGTAAAAATTCATTTGCGCACGGGCTTCAACTAGCCGCGGATCCGCGGCCTTGGGCTTTGGGCCGCGGATCCGCGGCCCAATGATGGGATCATCATTTTCTTTTTCTTGGGCTTGGTCTATTTCTTCTGGGCTTCTTGGTTCTCTATTCATATTTTCAATTGGGCTACTGCATTAATTCCAGATCGTCAGTGAACAACTCGCAATGGATCTTTTAACCGACTTGCTTGCAAATTTGGATCTTTTGTTGTCTCGTTGATGGTGAACCGTTCTTCTGCTGGGCTTTACTAAGATCCTCCTAATTGTTGGTCAAAAGTCCTTCTTTTGTGTCGTCTTTTGTGTTTTTCACTGTTTTTGCTCTAAGAACCTGTAACCTGTAACATGTAGCAGACATGGGTCAAAAGCACCTGTTTTTATTGTAAAATACATAAGAATGGGGAATACAAAATGCAATATTATGTTATGAACAGGCTACTACAAGCGATTCGTGCAGGACTTCTCCCGTATTGCTACACCTTTGACCGGGTTGACCCGGAAGGGAGTTCGTTTCGATTGGACGGAGGAGTGTGAGCACAGTTTTCAGCAGCTACGGGCTCTACTGACTACGACACCAGTGCTGTCATTGCCTTCAGGATCAGGCGGATTTGTGGTCTATTGTGATGCTTCACGAGTGGGGCTAGGGTGCGTATTGATGCAGCATGACAGGGTGATCGCGTATGCTTCGCGGCAATTAAAGAAACATGAACAGACTTACCCCACTCACGATTTGGAGATGGCTGCAGTGGTCTTTGCACTTAAGATCTGGCAACATTACCTATATGGAGAGTCGTGCCAGATATTCACTGATCACAAGAGCTTAAAGTATATATTTCAGCAGCGAGACCTGAATCTTAGACAGCGCCGATGGATGGAGTTAGTGAAGGACTACGATTGTAAGATCTTGTATCACCCGGGCAGGGCTAATGTAGTGGCGGATGCTTTGAGCAGGAGGCCCGGGGGTAGTCTATCTTGCTTGAGCGCAGTACAGAGGCAGTCGTCGGCAGATTGGCAGATCTTATGTGACAGCTGGGTACAGTTCGAGTTTACACCGATCGGATGACAGATTGCGCATGTTCGTGCACGCCCACAGTTGCTCGACCGTATACATGAGGCACAGCACAGTGATGACCGATGTTCAGAGATCAGGACACAGATGGGACAGGGCAGATTTTCCGAGTTCGTGATCGATGATCAGGGGATACTACGATTTGGGGCTAGACTGTGCGTACCAGATGCTGAGGGATTGCGGCGCGAGATTCTTGAGGAGGCACATCAATCGGTATACAGTGTTCATCCCGGTTCCACCAAGATGTACCATGACATGAGAGGTGTTTACTGGTGGGACGGAATGAAGAGAGACATCGCAGAGTTTGTGTCGAGATGCCTGACTTGTCAGCAAGTCAAGGCCGAGCACCAGAGACCCGCGGGAGAGCTACAGCCGTTGCCCATTCCGGAGTGGAAATGGGAGCAGATTTCTATGGACTTCATTATGGGTCTGCCCAGGACTAGTCGAGGGTATGACTCCATCTGGGTGATCGTGGATCGTTTGACGAAAGTGACTCACTTCCTACCAGTAAAGACGACTTTCGGATTTGCTCAGTATGCCCAGATTTATATCGACGAGATTGTACGACTGCACGGAGTTCCGACATGTATCGTGTCCGACAGAGGCACCCAGATTACCAGCCGGCTATGGCAGAGACTTCAGGAAGCTTTGGGCACTCGCTTGAGCTTCAGCACAGCATTTCATCCACAGACCGACGGACAGTCAGAGCGGACTATTCAGACTCTCGAGGACATGCTCAGAGCGTGCGTCTTAGACTTTGGAGGTAGTTGGGATCATCATTTACCCTTAGTAGAGTTCTCCTACAACAACAGCTACCAGGAGACCATTCAGATGGCACCGTTTGAGGCTCTTTATGGGAGGAGGTGCAGATCGCCCACCTGTTGGACGGAGCTCAGTGAGAGCAGTATCTTAGGGCCACAGATTATGGAGGAGACGACCGCGAAGATCCAGTTGATTCGCTATAGGATGATAGCAGCCCAGAGTAGGCAGAGATCTTATGCGGACCGTCGTCGACGCAGACTTGAGTTTTCTGTAGGTGATCATGTTTTCTTGAGGGTCTCCCCAATGAAAGGTGTGATGAGGTTTGGGAAGAAGGGGAAGCTTAGTCCCAGATATATGGGCCCCTTCGAGATCCTCGAGCGTGTTGGTGCAGTTGCGTATCGGTTAGCCCTTCCGCCCAGTTTTCCAGACGTGCACCCCGTATTTCATGTTTCGATGCTCTGCAGATATCTTCATGATCCTTCGCATGCGATTCAGCACCCGACGATCCAGCTTGAGCATGACCTTTCCTATGCAGAGTAGCCGGTGATGATCTTGGATCGACAAGTGAAGAAATTGAGGTCGAAAGAGATACCGTCCGTCAAGGTACTTTGGCGTGGTCTGAGCAGAGAGGAGATCACCTGGGAGACCGAAAGCGAGATGAGGAAGATATATCCCCACCTTTTTGAAGGTACGTGTAGTTAGATTTTGAAATTCGGGGACCGAATTTTTTTAAGGGGGTAGATTGTAACACTTTGAAATTTAGTTAGAATGTTTTTCGTGTTAATTAGCAATTGTGCGTGTTATTTTATATGTGTACATAGGATTATTAGCTATTTTAGTTGGGTTACCCTAATTGAAATTTTCCTTGATATGGTTTACACTTGCACACTTAGCCATTTTATAACATAGGTTAAAGTTAGCCATTTCATTCTTGCATGGCTCATAGTTAATTCCCCATCCTTTTATCAAACTAAACCCTTTTTTAAAATTCAAACATCCAAATAAAAAAATGAAGCATGGCGTTAGGTAGAAATTGACTTTTTTGACCCCATTTTCCTTCTCTTCTCTCTCTCTCTTTCCCCCATCTCAGAATTTCTGCAGAAATTCCAGCAAAAAACCCCCATCTTTCTCCATCTTTTCTTCTCCTTTTTCATTTTCCTTTGATCCCTACACAAAACCCTACACAAATCAACACATTTTCATCACAAAACCATGGAAAAGTGAGCTTTTTGAGGTGTTTGGAGGCAAATCTGCACACTTGATGTTAGAGCTGGGATTTTTGGTGTTTCATAAGGTCTTTTAAAGGTATTAACTCATGTTAGTACTCCTTTTCCATAAACTTGTAGTATTCTTTAGCAAAATCATGTTTTTATGTGCTTTTTAGTGATATTAAAGGATATTTGTGATGCATATGTTAGATTGGTGTTCTCATAGTTTAGTTAACTCCTTAAAGTGTTATTAGAGCTATTTTAACCAGGTTTTGCTTCAGGTTTGCACAAAAATACCCTAAAGTATCATTTTAGTGTAAAAGTGTGGTTTTTAACTAGAAATAGGGTTCTGTAGGATCTGCTGCTACCCGGGATGTTTCAGAATGAAATTGGAATTATTGTAGCATGTGTAGGGGGTATTGAGTGCACACACAAAACCTGGGAGCCTATCTCCCTAACCTGGCTGCCGGAATAATCATTCTGGCCGCAATTTGCGGCCAGATGGGTAAGTTGGGGGTTGGGGTTTGGGCCACTGGAGTCTGCTGCTATGTGGAGTATTTTGGTATATCTATTTTTATAATATCTGTTCTGTATCAAAATCTGGAGTTGAATACCCTATTTCCCGTATTTTTTAATCTTTCGCGACACGCGTAATACGTGTGTGTGGGTTGGGGTTTCTGCGTATCGCGATGCGTCGGAGTGACTTCAGGCGCGTAATCACGTGTTTAAGCGTATCGCGCACACGCGCGCTTGGTTCACGACGCGAGTTACTAGTTGACTTTAAATGTCGTGTTTGTATGGTTTTGAGCTTATGTGTGATATAATTGTGAAATTCTAGGTTCGCAGGCGAGTGCGACGGACGCCGCGAAGAAGGGGAAACAAGTCATCGGCTATACCTAGCGAGAGACTATGGTGAGTAGATTTAACATCTACGGGGATATCGCCCGCATGGCGTTCTACGTCAGGGCTGATAGGACCTTATAGCTACATTTCCATACATTGACTGTTCATGGCTACTATTTAGTGCATACCGCATTCCCTGCTATAGGTATATAAACTAGAATTGATAGAACACCGCACCATTACTAATGGTTCATGTTGCACGAGCACTATCCTGCATGTTACACACACACCGTTAGTAATTGCCATGACACTCACACTGTAGAATTTCCATGATCATTATACTGTAGCTCATCTTTTATTTGACTTGACATGATATTCATACTTGATGCATATATCACATCGGATCATTATGCTGTAGCTCATCTTTTTTGTGACTTGACACGATATTCATACTTGATGCACATATCACATCACATTGACTTGCATATTGGTTTGGATTACATGTGATTTCTGGATTTGGGAACCGTGGATATTTCAAAAGAGAATAGGTAATTATTTAAAAACCCGGTTTCCCTTGATATGATATTTCAGTGCGTCCACTACGTGTTTTCTCGGTGCTTGAGCGCGATATATATGAGAGAGAGGGCTGACCCGGACTGACGGATGCCCGATATATATGAGAGAGAGGGCTGACCCGGACTGACGGATGCCCGATATATGAGAGAGGGGGCTGACCCGGACTGACGGATGCCCGATATAGGAAGATTTGCGTGTCGATGCTAGACATGAGTATTTATGATATTTGGGTGCCGATATTGGGCACTCGTGATTCTCAGTGATGTATAGGATTTGAGGGCCGATGGGAGTGCCGGCGTCTGGGTTGTTGGGATTTGGGGTGCATTGATGGACACCGATTACATATTCCACGTTGACATTCCGTGTTGATGTTATACTTCCCATGCTCAGCATTCATTATTGTATCTCATCCTGTAGTTATATTACCTGATAGAGCACTTGCATGATTATTGCACATACTGCTTATCGCGCATTGATATCATCTGTTAGCTTATGATAGAGTAGCGCAGTACGTGCATGCTCGCGATTACCTTTATATGTTATCTCTATTCACGAGTTGGCAACTCACCCCCGTTGTGCCACAGTGTTTGCAGGTTGCCCTTCGGAGTAGTCGCGGCAGGCTGCGTTCTTGCATCTTTTGACACAGATACCCCTACAGTTGGTGTACTAGCTCTTTTGCTGAGAGGTGGGTTTTGTGCGGTATCTGTTTATCTTTCAGTTATGTACATTGTTGTATCTAGTATTCTCCATCTACCATATATGTACTTGACTTAGAGACAGTGTGAGGACGATGATGTATATTATTTGTATTCTGGTGTCGAGCTCGTTGTGAGCCGACTTTACTTATGCAGTTTATTCTATCTGTGATGTTCCCACTTGTTGATCTTGATCTTCGCTACGGCGTCGTATATTGCCATCTTGGTGATTATTTACTTAAGAATTCTTGTCGCTTTAATAAATACTTCCATTTAAAACTTAAAACACTCTATACTTTTACTGGTTTGGTTTCTGGGTTTTCGGTTCACTTAGTTGCGTTACGCCTGTAGACGTTACGTGGTTAAGTGCTGGTCACGGGCCAAATTTCGGGTCGTGACATTAACCCCCAATTAACCCGGAACTAACCCTAACCCTAATCCTAAAATCAACAATAACACAAAAATTAACTATAATTAATAGTTCAAAATGGAAATTAACTTACTGTAGGGTGTTTTTCGTCATCCCATTGAGATAGGAATATGCGCGCTCTTGTCAGGCGTACTACAGATTCCCCTTGCTTAGGGTAGGCAGGGGTTTATTGATTGTGGGATCCGAATCTCCGACAGCCGCGGACTAAGCTGCCATTAATTACCCTTCGCCTTTGAAGCAAGAGAATCTCCAATTGACGGGTCAAATATGTTATGCGAACTCAACGTGCAGTGTGCGTATGTTTTGAAAGGGTTTTGGATATATCGGGGCCCCGCAGAGTTTTACGGGGGTCCCACTACCCGGATAGCGGGCTGGAGATCAAGGGGACTGGTAGCCCCTTTGCGGGTTGTGGGGCAGCGCCCCGTTAGAAATTTTTTCTAACGGAGAAAGTATATTTAGTGTGGAGTACATATAAAATAGGGGGAGGAGCATCTTAAAGACGCGTGCATGGCGCGTGGGCGTTGGTCGTCTAAAGTCACGTGCTTGGCGCATAAGCGCTTAGCGCCCGCTGGTCACGTGCGCAGCACGTGGGAGCTGGGCGCCAGCGGGTCACGTGCGCAGCATACGACCGCGAGGTGCTCGCAGGTCACATGCGCTGCACGCGACCACTGTGCACTGAGCGGGTCGCGTGGGGCGCATGTGGGTGCTATAGTGCCCGCGGGTCACGTGCCTTGCACGCGACCGCGGGGCGTGCGTGCACGTGGGCGCTTTAATGCCCGCGGGTCACGTGCGCTGCATGCGATCGCGGGGCATGCGCGCACGTGGACGCTTTAGTACCCGCGGGTCACGTGCACGCACGTGGACGCTTTAGTGCCCGAGGTCACATGCGCTGCACGCGACCATTGAGCGCCCGCGGGTCACGTGCCATGCACGTGACTACGGGAAACATCAGTGGAAAGGGGCTTAGCCCTTAGGTTGGGGAGTTGAACTCCCAAGGGGTTTTGGAGTTGAACTCCTAACCGAAATTTAATTTATGGAGTTAAACTCCAATAGATTTAGATAGGAGTTAAACTCTTAGGAATTTTTGGCTCTTCTTTTAAGCCTTAAACCCTCCTAATGTGGGATTTTTGGAGATGAGTCTCCTTCTTCTTCCTCTCGGTTGGCTGGATCTTGAGGGAAAAGGGGAGTGAGATTCAAAATCTCCCCTTTCAGAGATTTGATGGGAGATCCGAGCTCCCCTTTGTGGGTTTTGTGGTGAAAAACTACTTTCTTTTGAGAAAGGAAGAGTTAAACTCTTGATTTAATTCAAAAAGAGAAATAGGGTTTTAGACCCTTGAGAAAGGAGAAGGAGGCACACAAACCCAAGTTTTTTGGGGAGAATGAATTGTATGCTTTATTTCATTATCTTGTTGCCTTATATAGGCTTACACATTTCCATATAGCCCCTTGGGCTTTACAAAATGGCATTTTGCCCATCTCATACCTCATGTGCTCACTTCATTTGCACATGAGCCATGGTCTTTACAAAAATTTGGTTTTATGCTCATTAAAATTTATATCAAAATTATTTATTACATAATTTTTATTTTGGCATGGAGGAGGCCGGCCATAGGGCTCGACTTGGACATGGGCCCACTTGATCTGGGTTTGAGCCCGTTTACTTGTGGTTGACATTGATTTTGACTTGGTCAACCGGAGTGCAATTTTTGACCCCAACACTTATATCACTTGTAGTTTTGCCGGCGGATGGAGCTCGATGAGGTGGAGGAGGCCGGGGATGGAGCTCAACGAGATCCTTTGGTGGCGGGAAGATGGCGACGAGCGGCAGGAAATCAAAGGCGATGACGGTGGTAAAATGGTGATGAGACTGTGGTGGCGACGGCATCGGGAAATCAAAGGCGGCAAGAGGTGGAGGCGGGTTACGAGATCGATCGTGCGGGGAGTTGGTGGGAAAAATTGGAGGAGGTAAGAAATTACTGAGTTTTAATTTTTTTATAAATAACCCTTTGATGTCCGTACGGATTAATCCATAGGGCCTTCTTTTGCAGCTCCGTAGGACCAAATAAAAGATTACATTTTAATTTTTTTAATTAATTTGTTGGGCGCCGTAGAGGCAAACCGTTGGCCCTATAGATTAATCTGTAAGGGCAATAAAAAGTTGCCCCTACGGATTTCTATCTCTGTAGGGGCAACCTCTTATTGTAATAGTGAACCATGTATAAGCTTTAAACTCAGACTATAATTATACTCTAGTATTGATTTGAACGGTTAAACTTTTGGTTTACAGGTCGGGTGCATGACGTTTTTCTGCTCATTAAAAAATACTAAGATGGTCTCCATGAGGTTTCAACTACATATAACCAAACACATCAGTTATTTGACTACTTCAAGGATTACAACAATGTGCAAGGTCTCACGGGTCTTTTTGTGTAAGCTAGGACATTAAGAGAAAGATAAAGATATCAAAATGAAGCAAAGATGTGTGTGTGTGTGTGGGGTGGGGGGGGGGGGCGGGGGGGGTGTTCTCGAAAAAGATAAAGATTGAAATGTTTTTACGAGACAATGATGAGTCATCAAACAAAAGATATAGATGCCTTAACACCCCCCCCCCCCCAACCACCCAACCCCCCCGCTCTCTCTCTTCCCCTCATAAAGTGATGTGGAGAAAATGAAGCTACATAGATGCATGTAATGCATAGGTACAACTAGCAAGAGACAATTGGGTTTTGGGGCTTTTTGACACTAAATTCTTATTTGGAGGAATGCCAAGTTCATGCAGTTTGTGGATAGGAGATATTTGCATGTATGTAGACCAAGGTTGATAGTCATGTACATTGATGATGAGCTTTGTGAATGGTCTTTCTCATATGTTTCCTTGATTATATCTCGAGGCATTTTAAGACTAGGCAAACTTAGACAAAGATATATTTTCCATCCTTAAAGTGGATTAAGAATGTGCATTGTCTCTAGCGTTCCCTTAACACTACAACAAGAAATGAACGTTTATTTCGTCGGGTGTCAGCCGGCGGAAAAACCAATTACCCGACAAAATAAAGATACTCCGTCCGCTGTACTTCGACAGATAAAATTGCGACGTAATAGTGTGTATTTCGTCGGGCTCAATATTTATTCCGTCGGGTATATTATTACGTCGGTTAATAGCCGACGGAAAAACGTTGAAAAACTTGGAAAATTTAGCTCAGAATCACCTAGATTTCTCACTTATTTCGTCGGCTACTAACTTATTCCATCGGTTCTGGCCCGATGGAAAAAATAACAAACAAAGAAAAAAATTCCAGCTCAACTAGATCAACACACATACAATACAATATAATGATATCGCACATATATATTCCTCATAATCATAATTCAAATCACGACAATTTGCCACAAAATCAATATATCCATCCATATCGCCACGAAACCAATATATTCATCCAAATCACCAAAAAATCAAAACAAATTAACGAAAATATGAAATCCATTATATTCCATTAATTTGCAACACAATTCAATTACATTTGAAATTTGCAAAAGGCGACGATTGAGAACAAATGCGCGCAGTCTAGTCACCGGGGGATGCCGCTGTCGGAGGCCGAAGGATGCCGAGTTAATTCGAGCAGCTCCTACAATATTATCAATAGACAAAATATTAGCTTTATGAATTCACGGTATGATATAGATATGTTATTCATGATAATAAACTATTTTGTAGTAATGTTTTAAGGGAAATCGAGCAGCTCCAATAATGTTCTTAAAGAGAAATTATTCACGATATAGATATGATATTCACGATATAGATATAAATATGTTATTCACGATTTAGATATGATATTCATGATATGATATAAATATGATATTCACGATATCATATAGATATGATATTCACGATATGATATCATATCATATAGATATGATATGTTACGATATGATATGTATATGATATTCACGATATAGATATGATATTCACGATATCATATAGATATGATATTCACTGTATGATATAGATATGTTATTCACGATATAGATATGATATGTCACGATATAATATGTATATGATATTCATGATAATAAACTATATGAAATTTGTATTGAAACGAAAATTGGCAATATGATCTTCACGATATTAAACCATATGAAATTTCTATTGAAACAAAATATTTTTAATTAAACTTACAATCGATATTTCTCGACCTTGAAGTACCAGTTCACGGATCAAGATTGTCATCGTCTCAATATCAGCGTTGGCTTCTGCTCTGGTCAACGTCCTTTGTGAACTCGAAATCGACGCGTGATCAGATGAAGAAAGGGCCGAAAAGACGCGTGCTCGACCATCCGCTGGAGTATAAGGAGAGCCATCTGCATGGTATATCGGCGTGGACGGAGAGGGAGCTGGTGCCACAGGGGACAGGGAGGGAGCAGGGGGCATGGGTGCCACAGGGGGTCGAGCTCCTGGATCAATATCCCTCGGTGAACAAGAGGAGGATGCAACTCTAGACCGCGATGGGCGTGATATACCGTAGGAGATATGTCTTGGCCGCTTAAGTGAACTCTCCCGTGCTGGTCCGTATTGTGCTACTAGATGACGTCCTCGTTGATCACATGAAGCTTCACGTCCGAAAGGGGTTAACCATGCTCCTCAATAATGCAATCGCCCATTGCTCAATCTCGCAATTAATCCATTCCTACAACAAATTACAGTATGAACCACATTAAGTCAACTATTGAAAAAGATATTAAGTAATTTAAATAACTACAATAAATTGTGTGTGAGCATACTTACATAATGCTCAGTCGCATGCTGTGAGGTAGGGCAGCTAGAGGCATACACAAACCCTATACCGTAAAGCTCTACGCGACTGGGTATCTCTCCCGTCTGTCTCGCTTACAATTTAGACAAAAATTTGATTTCCATCGAAAGTTTAGGAAGTTGACAAATTCAAAATATTTTGATTTGTCAACTTACATAAGCAACTCCATATTGGGAGGAGTTCATCTCTACGCTCAACCAACGATCAGTGTTGCAGCTCTGCGTCGCTGCTTCCCGGTAGCTCCCAGCCCGCCATTTAGAAATGATTTAACATCTCCTAGCACATTTAGGATTAACGTCTCAAGCTATTACAGTTATCGGCGATCTACGTACCAAGAACTCAGGTGATCAAAAGTGATCAATTATGGCAGCCCAATACTCGTCCGACCAATTGGTGGGCTTCGCTGCCAATTTTTCCTCATCGGTGTTGGCCTTCTTCCATTTCCTGTGGATCCAGTGTTTGTGATCAAGTCAACACCCCGACATATATATAAATAGTCGGCCTCTGACGACGTGCAGAGGTACGGGAGAGCTGTCGATCCACCACACTACGGAAAAGCGTGCCTACTAAAAACACTTATGATGTATTAGCGTCAAATACACGCACACACACAAGTAATAAACGACGACTTAATAAAATAAACTTACCAAAATTTCATCTAAGGCCGTTTGTTTATTAGCCTCAAAAGCTGTCGATGTCCAGTCCATCGCATGTATCTGGAACCCTCTTTCACGACGTACGCCATGCGTTTCTCATTATTGCATATCGATGCACAGAATTCCTTGAGGTCCTTCGCCCCGGGTTCAACGAAGTTCCGGTTCGTCGAGAAGCACACATCGATCCTCAGGCCGTCTCGACCGCGGATCCATATGTTCTTTGCTTCTGTCGGACCCCTTTTCCCAAGATCCTAACCCCGGTCCCGGCCCTAGGTCGCGGAACTGGAGGAAGTGGATGCCACCTCTCCCTCAAGCCATCCACGATCACGGCCACAACCGGAATTGGAGACCATCTCCGGAAAAAATAACTAATGCAACATACATATACAGTAACAAATTCAAGCAACAGTTAAGCAAAATTAATTAACTGTAGATGAAATTAAGCTAATCACATTCAAGATATTCAATACATAAAATAAATTCAGCATATCTGAAAGCAGCATGCAAATAAACGAGCAATAAAAGTGAGATACAAAAGCTAGTGTTAATCATCATCCTCTATAGCACTACTCTCACTCCCTGAATTTTGTAACAGTTCACACATTGATCGTTTTGTCTACGGGTAGCTGATCTTGATGATCCGTATTCTACAATAATCTCCAGATCGATGTTAGCACTACAAAAGCTAACGTCGTCTCAATCCATAGTCAGGTTTTGTAACGGTGTTACTGGTGTGTTTAGGCGGCTAATTTCAAGATTTTCATCAGGATTTCCCATGTTAAAACAATCTCGTGGATTTGTGGTGATAGCAACATGCCAGACAGCATCCTTAGGATTCTCGACATAAAAACATTGACGTGCTTGACTCGCTAATATGTAAGGCTCATTCGTGAACGCAAGTTTCTCAAAATTCAGCAAGAGTAGCCCATTTTCTACTTTGTATTCTCGTCCATCTGTCTCGGTATCATACCACATACATTTGAATACGATAACTCTGTATGCACAATAACGTAGTTGCAATATATCTTGCAGCACATTATAGTAGTCAAGTTGACCCGTAGTTGGATTGATATCTCTAGACGATGCGTAACTTATTGTGGTTGAAGTAAAAAAAAACACCGCAATTTTGTACTTTCAACGTGCATCTCTATTTTGTATATGAAATCTATATTCATTAACGACATAACCAGACGCTCAACTACGAAGTGCGGCATGTTTCACGGCACCTATTATGTTCCCACCTCCATGGAACGAGGATATTAATCTCTGTCCCTCGTTATCCACATTTTCGTTATGGCGCAGCCTGTTGAATGCAGTCTCGGTCCCCTCAAGGTACATAGAAAAAATGCCATGCATTCTTCGACGAGAAACCTTTCGGCAATCGATCTCTTGGGTCTAGATTTATTACAGATATATCGTTTTATCTTAAACATAAACATGTGTATTTTGTTCAGGTAAGTTTGATTGATAAAATTAATAAATATTAGTTGAAAGTTAAATTCAACAATTAATTGCATAGTTCTTGAATGGATACATCCACCGATAATTAATCGGTCTACCTAAACGCCCCTCTCTTGCAAGATGAATTGTAAAATGCAACATGATTGTGAAAATCATAGGCGGAAACAACATCTCCAATCAATATAGAATGATAGAAACTTGGTTCTCCAAGTTTCTAAAATCATCTACCTTATATTCCTTAGAGCTTAAATCTCGAAAGCAGTGACAAAGATCTGTCACAACCGAGACAGCATTCTTATCCTTTAATGCCCTAATAACAACGGGGAGTAACGGTTGCATGATCATGTGGCAGTAGTGACTTTTAAGGTGAGAAAATTTTTTATGCTTCATGTCCACGCACCTAGAGAGATTTGATGAGTAACCGTCTGAAACCCTTACTTGCTTGAAAACTCTGTAGAAAGTACCATTCTTGCTAGCAGATATCGTGTACTTCGCTGCAGGAATTGACCATTTACCGTTCCCCACTTCTCATAGATGCAATTCATGACGTAAACTCTCCTGCAAGTACCACTGTCGAACCGCAAGTGTATCCTTAAATTTGGATTTCACATTTCAATAAGGTGTTAAGGAGTTCCTCGCATACGTTCTTCTCGATGTGCATGAATTTTAAGTTATACGCAGATTGAGATCGCGCCAATATACTAGCTCGTTGAAAATGGGATTCTTCGTTCAGTGACTGCCGGCAACCCGTGAAATTGTATACTCTATCGTTCTCCCGAAAACAACATTACTGAAACCTTGTGTTGCCTCCCGCAACTTCAAACCCGTAGGCTCGGGTAGGGCATGCCTATGCTCTTGTCTACCATTGAATTTGCTGCAATTATGACGATATGGATGATTTATATCTAACCATCGACGGTAACATGTGTAGCATTTGATCTTCCACGCCCCTACTTTAGGATCACATGCGGTTTTCTCTAGACATATCGGGCAAGCTTTGTAACCTTTAGTGCACCATCCAGACAACATAGCGTATGCTGGAAAATCGTTGATTGTCCACAAGAGCGCCGCACAAAATGTAAATGTCTCTTTCTTGTGGGAATCGTATACCTGTATACCTGGCTCCCACAACTCCTTCAGTTCCTCAATCAACTGTCTCAAGTATATATCGATGTTATTCGAAGGAGAGGTACTTTCAGGAATCTATAAGGGAATCTGTATGTAGGAATGCTTCATATTCATCCATGGAGCTAGATTATAAACAACAAAAGTAACTTACCATATACTGAGATTTGCACCGTAATTGAACGGCTCCATACTATCTGCAAATAAACCAAGCCTCACATTACGGGCATCCGTAGCAAAATCTTTGTACAAGGCATCAAAGCGCTTCTACTCTTCACCATCGGTTGGATGCCGCAGGACTCCATCCTTAGTGCGACCATTTGCATGCTATCAGCAGTTTTGGTTAACAGAAATAATTGACGAAGACTTTGCTTGATTGAGTAGCAACGCAAAAATTTTGCTAGAATCGGTTTAGGAGTATCGAGTGTAGATTCATCTTCACTATTATTCCTTCGAGAAAAGATCCACCTAAATAAGTTGCAAATTTTACAGTTATCTAACTTCTTATCCTCCTCTGTCCAGTATAACATGCAATCGTTCAGATACGAGTCGATTTTCTTATAATTGAAACCCATATCTTTCAAGATCTTCTTCGTCTCTATGAAATTTTCTGGCAATAACGCTTTAGGGTAGGTCTCCCTTTGCACTTCAAGAAATTGATCAAAAGACTTGTTATTCCAATTATTCTGGCATTTAAGATGAAACATTTTGACAATCCATCCCAACTTAGAGATATTTGCGCCTTCAAAAAGGAGTATATTCACATCGTCCATATATTTAATATATTTCATCGATTCTGCATCAGGGAGACTGCGGATATCTTCGTCTCCGACATTAGGTTCGGGAACAATATGAGGATCAGAATGCATGCAAGTTCGAAGTTCGTCCAACATACTATTCAAACATGTGTCCCTAAAATTCGTACGACAAGAATTATTTGGCCTAATCCAACGACTCGTAGACATATCGACTATCGGTGCTATTTCTTCATGGTACGTTCAATTTGTATACCCAAGCGAAATTTTATTCTTAAGTAGGTGGTCGTACACTATATCTCGATAGCGGTCGTAACCGTTATTACATTGTTTACACGGACACGAAATCATTTCTTCAGGGGATCGGTCCCTTAATGAAAATTCCATAAACTTTTCGACGCCGGCCTTGTATTCATCACTAAATTTGGACACTTTCATCCAACTCCTATCGTTACTCTCCGATTTCTGTCATCAAGTATTGCGTAATTAGCTATTTATTTTATGACTTTAATTAAGATTTAATGTTTCAGTTTGATCTATCAATTCATTACATCGGCTGTCGGGGGTAAGACTTTTATCCCATCAAGAATTTATAATGCATACATCCCTGCGTTTGTACTTTCATTCGGTTAAAGAAAATTTCGGAAACACGTCCTCGCTATTCTCCGAGTACACTGCAATAGAAGAGATGATAATTATTTCATTGTTGAATATTAACAATGAAATGATCATCCCCTCTATAGTTGTACACGGAGAACCAGCGGAAAGGTGCTGACAAAACTAATCCTGAAACGAATAAAAACACAAATATATGGTGTGTTTGCATTATAAATTCTTAATTTGTTCACACTGGACAAATCTATCGGTTATAGTACGACTAGTTCTTTCGACACATAAACTATATGACGGTTACAGAAACAAACGATTAAACACTTAGTTTTGGCAACCATCACGTAGTTTTATGTTACGATGGAGATCGTTGCGCATATAACTGATAGACGGGTTTTAAGACGCGTTTCAGTTTTTTGAATGTGTGATCCTCGATGATAACATGTAAATTTCATGTTATTATTGAGTTACGTACACTTAGTATAAAATATTCGTGTTATTTTTAAGTTCAAGGTTCAATTGTTTGCATTGTTTGGAACATTTGAATATTGAGGATCGTGGTTAGAATAATGGTTAGTTGGATTGCTATTAATAGAAACATGATAATGAAAATTATGATCATAAAATTTCTTATTATAAAAATAGTTAAAAAATTTATTATTAAGGATTCATGTAAGGATTGAAAGGGTTAAAAGATTCCATATATTTTTCATCAAACATGGTTAATTGCCTTAACCTCTTTAATTGCTCACTTGCTAGATATTTTTCCTTCCTAATTGTCAATAAACTGTTGATATTGATTATTCTAAGAATATTGAATGAATGATTAGATTTGAGTATGCTCATATATTTAATATTAACACTCAAACAAGAGAAATATTATTTTAAAAAAATTAAAGCTTATCTGAGACGAGGAGGCGGTTGCGACTGTGGATAGTCGCGGCTCGTCGGAGGAGGGGCACTTCATCGCCGGCAAAGAAGACGACGGCGGTCGCAGCTGCAACTGCAAGAGGGAGGGAGAGTGAATGAACAGAGATAGAGAGAGAGAGAGAGAGAGAGAGAGAGGGAGGACTTACGAAGGGGCTGTGACAGTGGACGGTGATGGTGTCTACAGGCGACAGCGGCAACGGAAGGGTCGGCATGAAAGGGGTCTGCGACGGAGGTAAAAGGGAGAGAGGGAAAGAGGCTATGAGGAGAGGACGGCGAGGATTCCATCGGCGAGGAAGGGGTCGGCGACGGAAGTTGAAGGGGGAGAGGGAAGGGGGCTACAATGAGGGGTCGACGAGGAGTGGTCGATCGTCAACGAGGGGGTCTCCGGCTTGAAAAGGGGTCGGCAAGAGGGTCGACGGCATGGAAGGGGGTCGGGATGGGTTAGGGTTTTTTTATTTGGTTCGGGGGGTGGGTGGCGAAGGATATGATCGATCAGTTCTTCCTCTCTTTTTATTGATTGTGTCTATTCTTTCGGACATTAGTCGACGGAATAACCCCAAAAAATATTTAAAAATAAATATGTTTTAATAGGTGTAATTCATCGGATATATGGTTTATTCCATCGGCTTATAGCCGACGAAATAACCATGTATTTCTTGTAGTGTAAGTGTGATATAGAGAAGTTTGATTCGAACTTAGGCCAGTATTGGATTATATGTGTGTGTAAGGTAAGACGTTTATTGGTGTGTGTAAGACAGAGATGACGATAGGAGCAAGCTTAGCATGTACCAGTATAATCGTTTAAAAAAACCTTTTTTCTTCGGTTTCAATAAGCTGATTAGCATGAGCGCATCCCAGTATAATCGTTTAAAAAAAACTTTTTGGTTCTTATGGCGTGAAGTTACGAAGAACTTATAGCATGTGTATTTCAATTTAGACTAATCAAGGTTTGAATGATTTTTGTGAATCATATTGTATCTAGTCTAACCGTTCATGCAAATTTCATTTCTATTTTAATAGAGAAATACAAACATTATTTGAGTTCCTATTTGAAACTTTGATTTTTGTACTGGATGTCACTGGTCCTCATGCACTCAACAACACTTAAAATATCTCCACCGACTTGTGATATCTGGTATTGTTTTGTCAGCTAGCAGGACAGCTTTAATTATTGTTTCAGTCACGTTGGATGCTATTAAACCAGCTAAATGATCATAATAGAGAAGTTATGCGGTATACCTTGTGCAAGAGCAGGAAAGAGAAAGAGACGGGCTTTCCGGGCGTCTATTAGACTGGTTGTATTTATTTCTGATGAAAATTTTCCATATTTAATTACAAACAGATGTAAGAGGACAACTGGTCTAAGGAAGCTCCACGTATATAATAAGGAAATGTTCCGCAGGTGCATCATACCGCCACGCACTGGATAGCGGCAAGCCACGAGCATCGTCGCCTTCAATTTAAACGACACCAAAAAAGATCCAACAAAATTCAAAATCAAATCCTTTTCTTTCCCAAAAAAATGGGAGAAATCGCAAGAAATTCTTCGATCGAGATCAAGAATCTCAAATTCACGTACCCTGGGATCGACGGCCATCCGCCGCCGGGATCGGCTCCGCTCATCGACGGCTTCAGCCTCTCCCTCGCCGGCGGAGAACGCTGCCTCCTCGTCGGATCCAACGGCGCCGGTGAGTCCTCGATCCGCTCGATTGAAGAAATCGAAAAAGAATGTTTTTTTTATTGGGGATCTGATTGAAAGTTTGAATTTTTGTTGAATTGAGAGCAGGAAAGACGACGATTTTGAAGATAATTGGAGGGAAGCACATGGTGGACCCCGATATGGTTAGGGTTTTGGGGCGGTCGGCTTTTCACGACACCTCGCTGACGTCGTCGGGGGATCTCTCCTATTTAGGCGGCGAGGTTCGCATTTCAATTTTAAATAAAATGTTATGGGTTGCATTTAGGGATTTGAGAATGCTGAAAAAGTTGCATTTTTTAAATGAAAGGAGTTTGCTTTTGGTCTTATGGCCTATTAGGCAGTTTGAATTCGAGCTCAATTGGAGTGGGTTCCGATCTAAGTTGCTTGTTATTGTGACTAATTTGGTGGATTTAGTAAATCAAAAGATGCCATGTATCTCAGAAAGGGCAAAATATTTTTCAAAAATGAAAATGCTTTATTTTGTGTACTAGTTCTTGGAATGAAAACCATATTTGTGGTTTTCAAATTGCGAAATTATTGTGCATATTTGATCGGATTCAAAGCCTTGTTTGGGTATGGAGTTGGGATAACCGGAGTTTATTTTTAAGTGGAAGTAGAGGGGATGCAAACTATCGTTTGCAAGCCCCAACCTTCATCTATAAAATAAACTCTAGTTTTGTTATAAGAGATGTATTTGGGAAAATGGAGTTGACAAAACTTAGAGATCAGAGTGGAGTTGAGATAACAGCGGTTATCTCATATTTCTCGACTCCAAAATAGATAACAAACAGGGAAAAGTTATCATTTAGAAAACTTAACTCCGTTCTCAAACAGGGCCCAAATGTTTGGAATGGTGAATTAAAGGTGAATGGTATTCATGAGAAGTGATTGGTTCTTGCAGTGGAGGAGAGATGTAGCTTTTGCTGGGTTTGAGGTTTCAATACAGATGGATGTATCGGCAGAAAAGATGATATATGGGGTTTCTGGCATCGACCCTAAAAGAAGAGAGGAATTGATCAAGGTATCTTTTTTTCCCTTTTCAATTTCAGTGATAGGTTATATATACTATGATTTTTCACTTTACTAAAGAGTGTTCCGAGAAAAATGCATCCCGAGCATTTGTACTGTAGAAAGGCAGTTTTACCTTCTATGAATTGTTGTGGACCAAATATGTCATGCAATCATATCAATTACAGATTCGTTCAGATTTAGTTCCAATACGTGACCAGTGACTATTTTAATGGTTTGCCATTTCATTTTCCTATAGGTCTTAGACATAGATCTGTCATGGAGAATGCACAAGTCGTCGGATGGTCAGAGAAGACGTGTTCAGATCTGTATGGGTCTTCTTAAACCATTTAAGGTTTGTATATCACAACATAATTTTATTGATTATTAAGATTTGCATCAGTACAAATCGATACATCTTTTTTTTTCCTTCTTGTTTTTATAGGTTCTACTCCTTGATGAGATTACAGTTGACCTAGATGTGCTCGCTAGGGCCGACCTTTTGAACTATTTAAAGAAGGAATGTGATGAAAGAGGTGCAACAATTATTTACGCAACACATATTTTCGATGGTCTAGACAATTGGCCAACGCGTATTGTAAGTTTTCTGCCTATGTGCGATTCTCTTATGTAGTTGGCATATAATCATTTGAATTAACATGTGCAAACTTTTGATAACAGGTATATGTTGCACGCGGGAAATTGCAATTAGCACTGCCTCTGCAAAAAGTAAAAGAAATGAGCAATCTCTCTCTCATGGTAAGCAATATATTTCTAATCTTTTATCAGCTTCTTTTTTTCATTAGTAGAAGTTGATTGGCTCGGTTATACCAAGTTTAAAATGGCCTAAATGAAAAAACCTTAAGGAGCTGAACTTAAATGTGAAATCAATGTCTGGATACTTAATTTACTTACTATATATTGCTGCGAAAAAGAGTGTAATTTTAGAACAAGGGTCCAACCGGATGAAACCGCCCCCCCCCCTCAACCCCCCCGCCCCCCCAACCCCAAAAAAAAATGCGCGCGCGCACACACACCCAAAAAGAAAAAACCAAAACACGAAAACAAAAACGAGGGCAAGAAAAACAGGTTATTAAACCGGTCGTCCTCGAATCAGTTTTCTTAACAAAAGAACTTTGATTCAATCTACAATGACGGCGTTTTTTTTACTACCTCATACCCAAAGGAAAATTGAGGACACATCTCTCGACACCGAGTAGTGACCATAAGGCCATATGATACTCGGGCAGGATAACAATGGTGTTCCTGCTCATTGAGTCAAGCATGGCCATAAGAAAAGCTTCTAATATGTTGCTGCTTGACCACTGTTCCATAATCTGGCTATTTCACAGAGAACGGTAGAGAGCTGGCTGAGAAAGGAGAGGGATGAGGACCGCCAGAGGAGAAGGGAGAGGAAAGCAAAGGGCCTCCCAGAATACGAAAATCGAATAGACGGAAGTCGTGTGATTGGGGACCCTGCAAAGAATGCTGCCCGTGTTGTCAACAATGGCTGGGCAGCTGGGAGGCTGCATTCCACCATTGCCGGCGAGGAAAATTTCGTCTTCAGCTCTAATAGGGTTCTCAGACAGTAGGGGTGGCGCTCTTTTAATTGATCGTTCAAAGCTTTTGATTTTTGTCAATTTATTTATTTGCAGAGGCTTATATTCCATCCTTCCATTATGATTGAAGGGAAGCCCCACTCTTTATTGTTGTTTGTATTTGATATATATATATAATAAACCACAGAAAAGGGGAATAAAATCAGCAGTAAGTTTTTTCTTCCAATTGTTATCACCATGACTCTTGGAGGAGGATTTGCAAGAAACAGAAAATTTTGATATTTTTGATGTCAATGTTAAAATATCAAAATTTTAAAGGAAACTTAAAATTTGATATTTTTGAAAATTTCATGATTTTTTTGTCCTATAGCATGTAAAATATGGAAAAAATAAAAAAAAAACTAAAATTTGTGAGAATTTAGAAAATTTAATGGTTTTTATATGAATGTATAATATTGAAAAAAAAGAAAAATCATAAATTTTCAGTTTCTTTGATAATTTCATTGTTCAGTTGTGCTATAGCAACCAAAATGTCGGAAAATTGAAGAAAGCAAAAATTTTGGGATTTTTAAAAATTTTCCCCATATTCAGTGTTAAATAGCGTGCAAATTGCTAAAAATGTGAAGAAAATGAATTTTTGGCATTTTTATATATTTAGTGATTCTCAAGTGCTATATAACACGGAAAATATTGAAAAACCGAAGAAAACAGAAAATTTTGAGATCTTTAAAAATTCTGCGACCTTCGTATGCTACAAAGTGCGAAATCATGAAAATTTAAAGAAAACAAACATTTTGGGATTTTTTAAATCTTATGATTTTCTTGTATTGCCAGGCAACTAGGGGTTCTAGTCACTTGAATTGGTGACTCAAACTGGATTTCTTTGTTTTGTTACGTTCTTAGAAACAATCGGTTGCGTTTTCTTCCTTTACTTCACATAGTGTATTGTCTTCTTGATACCCAAAAATACTTCAATAGTATGAGCAAGTAAGATATTGGAAAATTGAAAGAAAAAAATTGAGATTTTTGAAATTTCATGATTTTTGTGAAGTATATATAGCATGCAAAATAATTTTTAAAAATGAAGAAAATGAATTTATTTTGAAAATTTTGGGATTTTCATATGCTATATGATGCAACTTATTGAGGAAGTGAAGAAAAAAGAATTTTTTTTGGGATTTCTGAAAATTTTACGATTTTTGTTTATTATAGCAAAGCAAAATATTAAAAAACCGAAGAAAACAGAAATTTTGAAGTTTGTGAAAATTTCATGATTTTCATATATTATATATAGCGTACAAAAAATTGTAAAACTTAAGAAAACAAAAAAAATAGATTTTTCAAAATTTGCTGATTTCCGTATGCTTTGGAGAAAAGGAAGAAGCTATAAAATTTTGATATTTTTGAAAATCTCACGATATTATATGCTATAGCACGTAAAATATTGAAAAAATTGGATAAAACATAAAATATTAAGATCTTTGAATATTTCGCGATTTTCGTATGCATAGCATACAAAATTATTTAAAATTTGAAGAAAGATTTTTTTTTTCGATTTTAAAAAATCGTGATTTTTCATTTGTTATAAATCATGATTTTGAAAATACGAAGAAAACAGACAATTTTAGGATTTTTCAAGCAGAATGTTGAAAAATGGAATAGCACAAAAAATTTGATATTTTTGAAAATTTCACGATTTTTGTGCTCTATGCTAAATATTGAAAATCGAATAAAACTAAAATTTTCTGAAATTTTTAAACATTTCACTACTTTCAAATGCTCCCACCACCACCACCCTCTCTATATATATAGAGAGAGAGAGAGCGAGAGTAAGAGATGAAAGAAGCAATAGGAGGGAATTTCCTCCTATTGCGTCGAAAAAGTACGCCCTCCGTCGTATTTTCTGACGATCGGGATCCATCATCTTCATCGTTATCATCTAAGATATAGGTACGCCAAATTTCATGTGATTCTACAACCTTTTTCACCGTTGATTTAGCAATGTAAAAAGTTCTATTGTCGGTAAACCGTTAATTTTGAAACACTAATTCAACGGTGAAAAAGTTGTAGAATCACATGAAATTTGGTGTACCCATATCTTAGATGATAACGATGAAGATGATGGGTGCCGATCGTCGGAAAACACGATGGAGGGCGTACTTTTTCGACGCCATAGGAGGAAATTCCTTCAATTGACATCTTTTCTCCATTATTCTCATATATATATAGCAAAATATTAAAAAACCGAAGAAAACATAAAAATTCGTGCTTTTTCAAAATTACGTGACTTTCATATGGTAACGTGCAAAATATTGTAAATATGAAGAAATTATAATTGTGGGATATTTAAATTTCGTGATTGTCATATGCTGTAGAATGCAAAATATTAAAAAGACGAAAACAACAGAAAAATTTATGATTTTTTATATTTTTATATGCTATAGCATGCATAATATTAAAGAAAGAAAGAAAACTGAAAATTTTGAGATTTTTGTGATTATCTTGTATGCAAATTATTGGAAAGAAGAAAATAGAAATTTTGATATTTATAAAATTTTGTAATTTTTGCGATTATAGATACACAAAATGTTGAAAATTTAAAGAAATAAATAATTTTTGTATATTTTTTTTATTCTCGTGTGCTATAATAGGCAAAATATTTAAAAACCGAAGAATTTTTTTTGAGATTTTAAAAATTTCACGTGTGTTATAGCAAACAAAAACCAATCGAAAACTGAAGAAAATAAAAATTCTTGAGATTTTTGAAATTTTTTCATATAGTATACTAAGAAAATATTGAAATACAAAATACAAAATTTTTTAAAAATTGCGTGAATTTTATGTTCTACAGCGTGCAAAATATTCGAAATTTGAAGAAAACGGATTTTAAATATTTCATTGTATTGTGAGATTTCCTAGTCACTTGGAGTCTCGTTCACACAAACCAAATTTCATTGTTCTATTAGATTTAGGTGTGAAACCAGGTCGGGTTGAGGGCGGGTTCACTAGTAGAAAAAAATGCAATCGCGAGGGATAAATTTCCCTCGGCAATGTGTACACCACCAAATGAATTTTCTCTCTTCCTAAAATTCTCTCGTCAATTATCTATTTCTGATGGGGAAAAATACATTACCGAGAGAAAGTATAAAAATCATAAACTTAATTGGGCAAAAACATAGCGAAGGAAATATTGTCAATAAATATATCTTTTGGCAATTGTCGCATCCGCAACAAAAGAAATTCCAAGGGAACATTATCGAGGGAACATGTTTCTTTCCCGTTCAGAAATAAATAATTGCCTAAAGAATTTTAGCAAGAGGGAAAATTCGCTTGGTTGTGTACACATTGCCGAGGGAAATTTGTCTCTCGTAAACGTTTCCCTCGCTATTGCAAGTTTTTGATAAAATTTTTACCTGACCTGAAAATTAAAAACTAAACCCAAAACCCGTTCGAATCTGACGGGTTTATAATACGTTAAACCTGAAACCCGACGGGTTTCGAACGGGTTTGGATGGGTTTCAGGTTTATGCAAGTGAGTGGTTTTTGTGGATTTTTCAGGATTTATCCATTATAATTTATCAAAAAAAATTAAAACTAGAATACTTGAGCATTCTCTACCAAATATATATGCACAAAATTTATACTTTAATAAAACTATATTATTCTCTCGGACCGGTTCGGTGACAAGAAATAGACGAGCCTAACCTTACCAATTTGGAGCTAACCTTGCTTTGCAACCTCTAGATTGATTTCACCCTCGGAAATTATAAGTAATAGATTTACAAACTACACTTGAAAATTTCACTAACTACATGTCTACAATACATCCGGTATTTTGTAATATTTAGAATTAAATTTCTATGTATTATGTAATATATCGAGTTGGATCAAATAAATGAAATGGGTTTGGTTTGGGCAGGGTTTAAGCTTCGATAGGGCGGATTAACACTAAATCCATACTCAACTCGATTTTTTTTATCTAATCTTCAACCCACCGATTAGGCTCGGGCAGGTATAGGATGTCCAAAAAACCTGAAAAAACCGGGGCGGGCGGGTCGGGTTTGGGTCAAGTTCAACCCGAATTTCATCCCTAATTAGATTCTTGATAGCAATCGATGGCCTTTTCTTTTTTTTTTTCTTTTCTTTACTTCGAATAGTTTTTTGTATGCTTGATTCCCGTATGTTCTTCAAAAGTATGAACAGCTAAAATATTTGAAAATAAAAAAATACTTTTGAGATTCTTAAAAATTTCATAATTTTTTGTGCTATATTCATGTAAGAAACAAAGTATTGAAAAACGGAAGAAAATATATAACTTTTAACATTTTTGAATAGTTCATGGCCTTTATAAGTTATAGCAAGCAAAATATTGAAAAATTGAATAAAAAATAAAATATTGATATCTTTGAATATTTCATAATTTTCGTGTGTAGATAGCATGCAAAATTATTAAAAATTTGAATAAAACAAAAACAATTAATTTTAAAAGATTCCCGATATTCATGTGTGTTATATATCATGCAAAATATTAAAAATTTGAAAATAAACCAGAAAATTTAACAATTATTCAAAATATGGTAATTCGTGTGCAATATATAATAGAAAGGAAAATGTTGAAAATTCGATGAGCGGAATTTTGAGATTTTTAAAAAGTTCGCGGTTTTCATGTGCTATGTAGCAAACAAAATACGGAAAATCTAAGAAAACCGAAATTTTTGAACATTTCGCTATTTTTCTGTTCTATACCAAGCAAAATTATAAAAATCCAAAGAAAACAGAAAATTTTGAAATTTCAAAAAAAATTAGGTAATTTTCGTCATATAGCGTGCAAAATATTGTATATTTGAGGGAAAAAATAATATTGGGATTTTTATAAATTTTGCAATTGTCATATGCTATAGAACGAAAAATTTGAAGGAAACAATTTTTTTCGTATTTTTGAAGTTATCGTGTTTTTCATATATTATATATAGAAAACAAAAATTAGAGAACTGATGTGCACAAATATATTTTGAGATTTTAAAAAAAATTGCGGTTTTTGGGTGCTATAGAATTCAAAATATTGAAAATTGAAGAAAACTTTTTTTAAAAATTAGAGTTTTGAAAATTTCGCTATTTTCATGTGATATATAGCATGAAAAATATTGAAATACAGAAAATTTGAGACGTTTTAAAAATTATGTGATTTTCGTATGGTAGTGTGCAAAAATATTGTAAATTTGAAAAAACGATACGAATTTTGCTATTGTTATGAGCTATAGAATGCGAAATATTGAAAAAACCGAAAACAAACAAAAATTTAATGATTTTCTTGTGAATGTATAATATTGAGAAAAGGGGGAAAACATAAAATTTTCAATTTTTTGAAAATTTTCAATTTTTTGAAAATTTTCATCATTCACTAGTGCTATAGCTATCAAAATATTGAAAAACAAAAGAAAATAGAAATTTTGAGATTTTTTTAAAATTTGGCTATATATGTATGCTATTATAGCGTCCAAAATATTAAAAATTTGAAGAAAACAAAAACAATTTGCATTTTTGTACATTTCGTGATTCTCGCGTACTATAGCAAAATATTGCAAAAAAATTGAGATTTTTGAAATATCGCGACCATCGTGTGCTAGAGAGTGTGAAAATAATTTTTAAAAAATTGAGATTTTTGAAATTTTATGATTTTTGTGTGCCATATATAGCATGAAAAATATATATAAAAAAAAATCAAGAAAACGATTTTTTTTGAAAATTTTAAGATTTTCATAAGCTATATGATGCAAAATATTGTAGAAGTGAAGAAAAAAGAAATTTTTTGAGCATTTTGAAAATTTTGCGATTTTCGTTTGTTATATAACAAAGCAAAATTCTAAAAACCGAAGAAAACAAAAAAATTGGATATTTTAAAATATTACAATTTTCATGTTATATATAGCTAGCAAAATAATAAAATCCCGAAAAGAACATAAAATTTTGAAGTTTCTTTTCACGATTTTCATATGCTATATATAGCATCCAAAAAATTGTAAAACCAAATAAAACAAAAAAAATAAATTTCCAAAAAATTGTAGAACCGAATAAAACAAAAAAAATTAGATTTTTTGAAATTTAGCGATTTCCTTAAATCTATAGTAGCAAAGTAGTGAAAAAAACAACATTTTGATATTTTTGAAACACTCACAATATTTGTGTAGTATAGCTAGAAAAATATTGAAAAAATTGAATAAAACAAAAAATATTGAGATCTTTGAATATTTCACGATTTTCGTATGCTATACCGCATACAAAATTTTGGGAAATTTGAAGAAATAGATTTTTTTTGAATTTTATATAAAGAAAGGCCATATTCTTGTGTTATACACAATTTTGATAATATGAAAAAATAGAAAGATTTAGTGTTTTTAAAGATATGACGATTTTCATGTGTTATTGTAAAAAAAATATTAAAAAATGGAATTGCACAAAAAAATTGAGATTTTTGAAAATTTCGCGATTTTGTGTGTCTTGCAAAATATTAACAATCGGAGAAAACTGGTTTTTTAATAAAAATTCTTTATTTTCGTATGCTAAATATAGCAACAAAAATATTTACAAAATCGAATAAAACAATTTTTTTTGAGATTTTACAAAATAATGTAATTTTCATTTGGTAACATGCAAAATATTGTAATCCAAAGAAAGAATAATTCTAGGATTTTTTAATTTCGCGATTATCATATGCTATAGAATGCAAAATATTGAAAAAACAAAAACAATAGAAAATTTATGATTTTGGAAAATTTCATGATTTTCGTATGTTATAGCATACTTATGCAAATTATTGGAAAGCCGAAAAAACAGAAATTTTCAGATTTATAAAAGATTGTAATATTCATGTGAAAATGTTGAAAATTTGAAGAAATAAATAATTTTTTGATTTTTATACATTCCTTGATTCTCGTATCGTATAACAACCAAAATATTAAAAAAAAACCGAATAAAAAGAAGATTTTAAGATTTTAAAATTTTCATGTTTGTTAGCAAACAAAAATTCTTGAGAATACAAGGAATTCTTGAGATTTTTGAAAATTTTGCGATTTTCATATGTTATGAGAAGAAAAATATTATAATACCAAAGAATTCAGAAAATTTTGAAAATTGTGTAATTTTCATGTGCTATAGCCTGCAAAATATACGAAATTGGACGACGAAAATATTTTGGGATTTTAATTATTTCCTGATTTTGGTGTATTGTTAGGTTTCCTAGTCACCTGGAATACCGTTCACACAAACCAAATTTCATTCTATTAGATTCTTTTTTGCAATCGGCGACCTTTTCTTCTTTTACTTCGCATAGTTTTTTGTATACTTGATTCCTGGATGTTTTTCAAAAGTATGAGTAACTAAAATATTTGAAAATTGAAAAATAAACTTTTGATATTTTTGAAAATTTAATAATTTTCTTTGCTTTATATACAAAACAAAAAATTGTAACACCGAAGAAAACAAAAAAAAAATCATATTTTTAAAAATTTACCTATGTTCATGTATTATAAGAAACAAAGTATTGAAAAATGGAAGAAAATATAAAATTTTAATAATTTTGAAGAGTTCATGGACTTTATGTGCAGCAAGCAAAATATTATAAAATTGAATAAAACAGAAAATATTGATATCTTTAAATATTTTGTGATTTTCATGTTTGTGCTATTTCGTATGAAAAATTATTAAAATTATTAATTAAACAACAAAAAATTGAATTTAAAGAAAAAATCCTTACATTCGTGTGTTACAAGGATTTTTAAAGATGGCGATTTTCATGAGCTATATAATAGCAAGGAAAATGTTGAATTATTGAAGAGCCCAAATTTTTTTTGAGATTTTTAAAATGTTCGCGGTTTTCAAGTGCATGCACAATATTGAAAACTGAAATTTTTGAACATTTCGCTATTTTCCTGTTCTATAGAAACCAAAATTATGAAAACCCATGGAAAACAAAAAAAATTTAAAATTTCTAAAAATTACGTAAAATTCATATGATAGTTTCCAAAATATTGTATATTAAGGAAAAACAATAATCTTGGAAAATTTTAAATTCTACGATTGTCATATGGTATAAAATTGAAAAATATTGAAAAATTTAAAGGAAACAAAATTTTTCGTATTTTTGAAGTTATCGCGATAATTGTTTTTGAGATTTTTCAAAATTATGTAATTTTCATTTGGTAACATGCAAAATATTGTAATCCAAAGAAAGAATAATTCTGGGATTTTTTAATTTCGCGATTGTCATATGCTATAGAATGCAAAAAATTTAAAAAACAAAAACAAAAGAAAATTTATAATTTTGGAAAATTTCATGATTTTCGTGTGTTTGGAAAGCCGAAAAAAAACAAAAATTTTCATATTTATAGAAGTTTGTAATATTCGTGTGATGCAAAATGTTGAAAATTTGAAGAAATAAATAATTTTTTTATTTTTGAACATTTCTTGATTCTCGTATCGTATAACAAGCAAAATATTAAAAAAACCGAAGAAAAAGAAGATTTTAAGATTTTAAAATTTTCATGTGTGTTAGCAAACATAAATTCTTGAGAATAATAGGAATTCTTGAGATTTTTGAAAATTTTGCATTTTCGTATGTTATGATAAGAAAAATATTATAATACCAAAGAATACAGAAATTTTTGAAAATTGCGTGATTTTCATGTGCTACAGCCTGCAAAATATACGAAATTGGACGACGAAAATATTTTGGGATTTTAATTATTTCCTGATTTTGGTGTATTGTTAGGTTTCCCAGTCACCTAGAATACCGTTCACACAAACCAAATTTCGTTCTATTAGATTCTTCTTTGCAATCGGCGACCTTTTCTTCTTTTACTTCGCATAGTTTTTTGTATACTTGATTCCCAGATGTTCTTCAAAAGTGTGAGTAACTAAAATATTTGAAAATTGAAAAATAAACTTTTGATAATTTTGAAAATATTATAATTTTCTTTGCTATAAAAAATTGTAACACCGAAGAAAACAAAAAAAATTAGATTTTTTAAAATTTACCTATGTTCAAGTATTATAAGAAACAAAGTATTGAAAAACGGAAGAAAATATAAAATTTTAATAATTTTGAAGAGTTCATGGACTTTTATGTGCAACAAGCAAAATATTATAAAATTGAATAAAACAGAAAATATTGATATCTTTAAATATTTTGTGATTTTCATGTTTGTGCTATTTCGTATGAAAAATTATTAAAATTTTTAATAAAACAGCAAAAAATTGAATTTAAAGAAAAAATCTTTACATTCGTGTGTTACAAGGATTTTTAAAGATGGCGATTTTCATGAGCTATATAATAGCAAGGAAAATGATGAATTATCAAAGAGCCCAAATTTTTTTGAGATTTTTAAAATGTTTGCGGTTTTCAAGTGTATGCACAATATTGAAAACTGAAATTTTTGAACATTTCGCTATTTTCCTGTTCTATAGAAACCAAAATTATGAAAACCCATGGAAAACAAAAAAAAAATTAAAATTTCTAAAAATTACGTAAAATTCACATGGTAGTGTCCAAAATATTGTATATTAAGGAAAAACTATAATCTTGGAAAATTTTAAATTCTACGATTGTCATATGGTATAAAATTGAAAAATATTGAAAAATTTAAAGGAAACAAAAATTTTCGTATTTTTGAAGTTATCGCGATAATTTTTTTTGACATTTTTCAAAATTATGTAATTTTCATTTGGTAACATGCAAAATATTGTAATCCAAAGAAAGAATAATTCTGGGATATTTTAATTTCGCGATTGTCATATGCTATAGAATGCAAAAAATTTAAAAAACAAAAACAATAGAAAATTTATGATTTTGGAAAATTTCATGATTTTCGTGTGTTTGGAAAGCCGAAAAAATACAGAAAGTTTCAGATTTCTAAAAGTTTGTAATATTCCTGTGATGCAAAATGTTGAAAATTTGAAGAAATAAATAATTTTTTGATTTTTGTACATTTCTTGATTCTCGTATTGTATAACAAGCAAAATATTAAAAAAACCGAAGAAAAAGAAGATTTTAAGATTTTAAAATTTTCATGTGTGTTAGCAAATATAAATTCTTAAGAATACAAGGAATTTTGAGATTTTTGAAAATGTTGCAATTTTCGTATGTTATAATAAGAAAAATATTATAATACCAAAGAATACAGAAAATTTCGAAAATTGCGTGATTTTCATATGCTACAGCCGGCAGAATATACGAAATTGGACGATGAAAATATTTTGGGATTTTAATTATTTCCTAATTTTGGTGTATTGTTAGGTTTCCCAGTCACCTGGAATACCGTTCACACAAACCAAATTTCGTTCTATTAGATTCTCCTTTGCAATCGGCGACCTTTTCCTTTTTTACTTCGCATAGTTTTTTGTATACTTGATTCCCGGATGTTCTTCAAAAGTATGAGTAACTAAAATATTTGAAAATTGAAAAATAAACTTTTTATAATTTTGAAAATATTATAATTTTCTTTGCTATATATACAAAACAAAAAATTGCAACACTGAAGAAAACAAAAAAAAATAAGATTTTTTAAAATTTACCTATATTCATGTATTATAAGAAACAAAGTATTGAAAATGGAAGAAAATATAAAAATTTAATAATTTTGAAGAGTTCATGGACTTTATGTGCAGCAAGCAAAATATTATAAAATTGAATAAAACAGAAAATATTGATATCTTTAAATATTTTATGATTTTCGTGTTTGTGCTGTCTCGTATGAAAAATTATTTTTTTTTTTTAATAAAACAGCAAAAAATTGAATTTAAAGAAAAAATCCTTACATTCGTGTGTTACAAGGATTTTTAAAGATGGCGATTTTCATGAGCTATATAATAGCAAGGAAAATGTTGAATTATCGAAGAGCCCAAAATTTTTTGAGATTTCTAAATGTTCGCGGTTTTCAAGTGCATGCATAATATTGAAAACTGAAATTTTTGAACATTTCGCTATTTTCCTGTTCTATAGAAACCAAAATTATGAAAACCCATGGAAAACGAAAAAAAAATTAAAATTTCTAAAAATTACGTAAAATTCATATGGTAGTGTCCAAAATATTGTATATTAAGGAAAAACAATAATCTTGGAAAATTTTAAATTCTATGATTGTCATATGGTATAAAATTGAAAAATATTGAAAAATTTAAAGGAAACAAAATTTTTCGTATTTTTGAAGTTATCGCGATAATTTTTTTTTGAGATTTTTCAAAATTATGTAATTTTCATTTGGTAACATGCAAAATATTGTAATCCAAAGAAAGAATAATTCTGGGATTTTTTAATTTCGCGATTGTCATATGCTATAGAATGCAAAAAATTTAAAAAACAAAAACAATAGAAAATTTATGATTTTGGAAAATTTCATGATTTTCGTGTGTTTGGAAAGCCGAAAAAATACAGAAAGTTTCAGATTTATAAAAGTTTGTAATATTCATGTGATGCAAAATGTTGAAAATTTGAAGAAATAAATAATTTTTTGATTTTTGTACATTCCTTGATTCTCGTATCGTATAACAAGCAAAATATTAAAAAAAACCGAAGAAAAAGAAGATTTTAAGGTTTTAAAATTTTCATGTGTGTTAGCAAACATAAATTCTTGAGAATACAAGGAATTTTGAGATTTTTGAAAATGTTGCAATTTTCGTATGTTATGATAAGAAAAATATTATAATACCAAAGAATACAGAAAATTTTGAAAATTGCGTGATTTTCATATGCTACAGCCGGCAGAATATACGAAATTGGACGACGAAAATATTTTGGGATTTTAATTATTTCCTAATTTTGGTGTATTGTTAGGTTTCCCAGTCACCTGGAATACCGTTCACACAAACCAAATTTCGTTCTATTAGATTCTCCTTTGCAATCGGCGACCTTTTCTTTTTTTACTTCGCATAGTTTTTTGTATACTTGATTCCCGGATGTTCTTCAAAAGTATGAGTAACTAAAATATTTGAAAATTGAAAAATAAACTTTTTATAATTTGAAAATATTATAATTTTCTTTGCTATATATACAAAACAAAAAATTGCAACACCGAAGAAAACAAAATAAATAAGATTTTTTAAAATTTACCTATATTCATGTATTATAAGAAACAAAGTATTGAAAATGGAAGAAAATATAAAAATTTAATAATTTTGAAGAGTTCATGGACTTTATGTGCAGCAAGAAAAATATTATAAAATTGAATAAAACAGAAAATATTGATATCTTTAAATATTTTGTGATTTCTTGTTTGTGCTGTCTCGTATTAAAAATTATTAATTTTTTTTAATAAAACAGCAAAAAATTGAATTTAAAGAAAAAATCCTTACATTCGTGTGTTACAAGGATTTTTAAAGATTGGCGATTTTCATGAGCTATATAATAGCAAGGAAAATGTTGAATTATCAAAGAGCCCAATTTTTTTTGAGATTTTTAAAATGTTCACGGTTTTCAAGTGCATGCACAATATTGAAAACTGAAATTTTTGATCATTTCGCTATTTTCCTGTTTTATAGAAACCAAAATTATGAAAACCCATGGAAAACAAAAAAAATTTAAAATTTCCAAAGATTAGGTAAAATTCATATGGCAGTGTCCAAAATATTGTATATTAGGGAAAAACAATAATCTTGGAAAATTTTAAATTCTATGATTGTCATATGGTATAAAATTGAAAAATATTGAAAAATTTAAAGGAAACAAAAATTTTCGTATTTCTGAAGTTATCGCGATAGATTTTTTTGAGATTTTTCAAAATTATGTAATTTTCATTTCGTAACATGCAAAATATTGTAATCCAAAGAAAGAATAATTCTGGGATTTTTTAATTTCGCGATTGTCATATGCTATAGAATGCAAAATATTGAAAAAACAAAAACACTAGAAAATTTATGATTTTGGAAAATTTCATGATTTTCGTGTGTTATAGCATACATATGCAAATTATTGGAAAGCCGAAAAAAACAGAAAGTTTCAGATTTATAAAAGTTTGTAATATTCGTGTGATGCAAAATGTTGAAAATTTAAAGAAATAAATAATTTTTTGATTTTTGTACATTCCTTGATTCTCGTATCGTATAACATGCAAAATATTAAAAAAACCGAAGAAAAAGAAGATTTTAAGATTTTAAAAATTTCATTTGTGTTAGCAAACAAAAATTCTTGAGAATACAAGGAATTCTTGAGATTTTTGAAAATTTTGCGATTTTCATATGTTATGATAAGAAAAATATTATAATACCAAAGAATACAGAAAAGTTTGAAAATTGCGTGATTTTCATGTGCTACAGCCTGCAGATTTTCATGTGCTACAACCTGCAGAATATACGAAATTGGACGATGAAAATATTTTGTGATTTTAATTATTTCCTGATTTTGGTGTATTGTTAGGTTTCCCAGTCACCTGGAATACCGTTCACACAAACCAAATTTCGTTCTATTAGATTCTTCTTTGCAATCGGCGACCTTTTCTTCTTTTACTTCGCATAGTTTTTTGTATACTTGATTCCCGGATGTCTTCAAAAGTATGAGTAACTAAAATATTTGAAAATTGAAAAATAAACTTTTGATAATTTTGAAAATATTATAATTTTCTTTGCTATATATACAAAACAAAAAATTGCAACACCGAAGAAAACAAAAAAAAAAAGATTTTTTAAAATTTACCTATATTCATGTATTATAAGAAACAAAGTATTGAAAAACGGAAGAAAATATAAAATTTTAATAATTTTGAAGAGTTCATGGACTTTATGTGCAGCATGTAAAATATTATAAAATTGAATAAAAAAAGAAAATATTGATATCTTTAAATATTTTGTGATTTTTGTGTTTGTGCTCTTTCGTATGAAAAATTATTAAATTTTTTAATAAAACAGCAAAAAATTGAATTTAAAGAAAAAATCCTTACATTCGTGTGTTACAAGGATTTTTAAAGATGGCGATTTTCATGAGCTATATAATAGCAAGGAAAATGTTGAATTATCGAAGAGCCCAATTTTTTTTGAGATTTTTAAAATGTTCGCGGTTTTCAAGTGCATGCACAATATTGAAAACTGAAATTTTTGAACATTTCGCTATTTTCCTGTTCTATAGAAACCAAAATTATGAAAACCCATGGAAAACAAAAAAAATTAAAAATTTCTAAACATTACGTAAAATTCATATGGTAGTGTCCAAAATATTGTATATTAGGGGAAAAAATAATCTTGGAAAATTTTAAATTCTACGATTGTCATATGGTATAAAATTGAAAAATATTGAAAAATTTAAAGGAAACAAAAATTTTCGTATTTTTGAAGTTATCGCGATTTTCATATATTATATATAAGCGCAAAAATAGATTTTGATGTTTTAAAATTTTTTGTGGTTTTCAAGTGTTACAGAATTCAAAATATGAAAAATTGAAGAAAATGAAACTTTTTTGATTTTTGAAAATTTCGCTATTTTCGTATTCTATATAGCATGCAAAATATTGAAAACCCAAAAATTGAGATTTTCAAAAAATTATGTAATTTTCATATCCTAGCTTGCACAATATTGTAAATTTGAAAAAAACAATAATCTTAAGACTTTTATAAATTTCTTCATCATTATAAGCTATAGAATACAAAATAATTAAGTACCGCAAAAAAAACCCAAAAATTTTGATATTTTTGAAAAGTTAATGATTTTTGTGTGAATAATATTGAAAAAAGGGGAAAACATAAAAAATTTGGATTTTCAAAAATTTCATGATTCACTTGTGTTAGCAAGCAAAATATTGGAAAACCGAAAAAACCCGAAATTTTGAGATTTTTTTATATAAATTTCGGCATATTCGTTATATGGCTTGCAAAATGTTAAAAACTTGAAGAAAATAAAAAAGATTTGTTCTTGTACATTTCGTGATTCTCATGTGTTATAAGAAGCAAAATATTGAAGTCGAAGAAAACAAAAAAAATTAAGATTTTTGAAAATTTCATGACCTTCATGTGCTGCAGATTGCGAATTATTTACAATTTGAAGAAAACAAAACATTTAGGGTTTTTTATATCTCAAGATTTTCATGTATTGCCAGGCATTTCTAGTCATCGGGATTGGTCACTCAAACTGGATTTCTTTGTATTGTTAGATTTTTAGAAGTAATCGGTTGTCTTTTTTTTTTACTTCACAAAGATTTTTTAATCTTCTTGATACTCGAAAATTTTCCAATAGTATGAGCAAGTAAGATATTGGAAAATCAGAAAAACAAAAAAATATGAGATTTTTGAAATTTCATGAGTTTTTTGTGCTATAGCATACAAAATAATTTTAAAAAAAATAAAGAAATCAGATTTATTTTAAAAATTTTGCGATTTTCATATGCTATATGATGCATAATATTGAAGAAGTGAAGAAAAAAGTATTTTTTTTAGATTTCTAAAAATTCTGCGATTTTCGTTTGTTATAGCAAAACAAAAAAAAGTTTGGGTTTTTTTTAAAACATTACAATTTTCATGCTCTATACAGTAAACAAAATAATAAAATCCTGAGGAGACAGAAAATTTTCAAGTTTTTTTTCACGATTTTCATATGCTATATAGCACACCCAAAAAATTGTAAAACCAAAGAAAACAACAAAAAATAGTTTTTTTGAAATTTAGTGATTTTTGTAAGCTATAAGAAGCAAATTAATGAAAAAACCGAAGAAAACATAAAATTTTGATATTTTTTAAAAGCTCACAATATTTGTGTGCTTTAATGTCACGCCCCGCTTCCTGGTGTACGGGCAGAGGGCGTGACGGACCCGCTACGTATTTACTCTGAAGTAAACACGCTGAGCGTATCTAAGCGATATAAAAGAAATATACACAAGAGACAAATATAATGAACAACAACTTTATTTATTCACATTCTTTTTACAATACATCTGAAAAATAAATACATGGAATGAAAAGCAATGCCTAAACAGTGGCATAACAAAAATGGAAAGTACTGAAATGAAATGTACAAGTATCTAGAGCTCCGGGTCGTAGGCTAGCTGATCCAAATCCTCGCTGGTGGGCTCGATCTCCTGAAGGTCCGAATCACCTGACAACATTCCAAAAAAGAAGGAGAAGGAATGTCGTTAGCGAACAATCGCTCGGTAAGTCCCAAAGATAAAGAAGAAGTAGAATAGATAGAGAGAGAGTGTGTAGTTTTTAAAGTTGTATTATATTGTTAACGCTGTTGTTTGTAGCTTGGTACAGAAGATGCCGGTGTATACGAGAGGAGTCTCAGTAGACCAGAGACTAAGGTGGACGGAAAGTACAAGGAACCGTTTATGTCACGGTACAACAACAATGGAATACATGTTAGGTGTCTTAAATGTTGTTGTCTCGTGCCACTTTTAACACCTTCCGTACCAATCTACCCCTTAAACCCCGCGATGTCTTGATTGTATTGTTTGTATTGTATTGTATTGTAATTTGAATTGTAAGATGAGTGACTTGACGAAACCATGATATCAGTAAATGGATATAACTGGAGAATCATGTAGATGGATGTATATCCATGGTTCGGTTCAGTCAAGTTGTATAGATTGATAGATTGAACATGTTGAATATATGGATTCATGTTGAATTGTTATATATATATATATATATACTTGAATCTCATTCAAGTCAGATTGATTATATCGAGATTCAGTCTGAGTCAGACAATTAGAAAAGAAATTGAATCCTGAATTAGGTTTTGGTGTTATCGGTATTCGTTGCATATGGATGGCAGGATTTGTGTCTTTTTCAAAGACGATTACCGTGTTGATAACACCGTTTGTTAAGTTGTCTACCTTAAATAGGCAAGCACCCATATCTCTGGTTCCCTGAGGTTCAAGAGACTGGTCCCGCTTAAACCTCTATTTACTAGGGTCCTTATTGTAATTTATAAAACTTGAGGGGGTTTTATGTAAAAATAATTTTGTATAATTTTCAAAATACACCTCAAGTATTTAATTATCGTCTTTAGAGTTTTCATAGATGTAGATTTTATATATGTGATATTTCTAGTGAGTAAAACCTAATTTCATAATATATGGTATTTAATTGTAAAGTATTGAACTTATATGGAATTGCATGGTATTTTCATGTAAAGTGATTCTTTTTTAGATATTTTGATGATACATAAATATATACTTATAAAATAATTTAATTTATTATTTTTCTAGAAATCTTATTTTCTTAAGATATTTGTATTTTTAAATATTTCGAGACCGTATGCTCCTTGCGGAGGTCTGCGTCTCGCACTACTAAGCCCAAGGATGTGCGATAATCCGCACCATCCCGAACGGGTTCCCCGAAATGGGTTGTAGCGGCGCTTTGCAAAGATTTGTTTAAAATACATAATCTTGTAGAAAAAGGTTTTTATAAGTTAAAGGCATTTAATTGTAAATTCGTATTCCCGTATTTTATATTCCCAAAAGATATCGTGCTATGATAGAGATGTGTGTTGTGAAGAGGTAGGTCATTACCTCGTGAACTATCTAAATTTATAGCAGGGAATTAGAATGATTTATGTCAAAACTAAACTATATGGTATTTTTTTGAAAAAGTGCGATAAAAATTACAATATGAATTCTTTTGCTATGAAACTTGTTCAATATGTTTTTTAATGTTTAATGGTCATGATGTGCAAGTTTAGTATTGTTGTATTTAAGAAAATTGGAACTTTTTAAAGAAAACCGAATCGGAAGTCGGATTAACTTCGCTTCCGTCGGGTTTTAGAATTACGAGTTTTCAGAATAGAAAAGAGAAGAAGGACGAGGGAGTTACTGGATTTTAGATTAGAGAAGAGGAAGAGGGAGTGTTAAGAGGTACCGGCTCGTCGTTTCGTCGCCGGGAGCTCCTAGGGTCGTCGTCGGAAATTCGTCGGAGTTTCGCCCTTCGCTAACTCCACTTGTACACTATTGAACTTAGAATTTTCTTGAGAGTTTGGGCAGGGATTTATGAGTGAGGGGGGTGATTTGAGGGGTGGTATTTATAGGAAAATATAGGGTTTAGGGTAGATGAAAATGTGTGATAAAATTGTATTAAAATTTGTATTAAAAAAAGGATTAATGGGGTTTTTAATGGTTCTGTTACTGTGCAGGGTTTTTAAACTGTACAGGGGTTATAAGGAGACCAAAAGACACAAAAGTCAAGAAGGCAAAATCGGATTTTGTGCTGACTCGGCCGGCGGCGGCGGCCGATTTGACCGAGTCGCCGGCCGAGTTAGGCCGCCACGTGTCCCCCGTCGCTTGGTTACTACAATGGAGTCGTTTGTTTTTAGTGTGACCTTTGGGTTTATGGGTTAAGCACGTGTAGACTCTTGGGCTTCTAAAAAGATTAAAAGAAAACAAATTAAAAAATAATGTGGCTGATAGGATTTGAACTCTGGTGCTATGTCTCAGCAGTGCAAGGTCTTACTAATGAGCTACAAGCTCCTTTTTGCTGTTCAAAAGCAAATAAAACTTATAATTTGTGCTAAGGCAAAAGTACCCTTTTCTGTATTTTTGAAAAAATTTCATACAGAAAGTTTAGGGTTGTTACATTCTACCCTCCTTATACAAATTTCGTCCTCGAAATTTGTAAAAGGAAAGTGTAACAGATTCAAGGAAAGTTTGGTGACTGAACTACTGATAGTGTATGAAAAATAACAAAGTGATACAAGGGTTTTAAAAATGTGAAAAAGACTTACTAGTGTTACCTTGGTCAACTGTCTCGGTTTCTATGGCTGCTAGTGTGAAAGCCTGACGCCGGGTACATTCCTCCTAGCCGGAGGCACATTCCTCTGTCGTCGAGACATGTTCCTCAGTGCCTGTTAGAATTGGCGAGTATGCGGTGCAGGTGGTGGAGCAGCGAGTGCAAGACGAGGTGCAGGAGCCTGGATAGATGGCCGCTGCGGGTAGTTGGTGGGTGTGTGAGCTGGGTTGCGTCTATAAGGACAGTTTCCAATTCTGTGATTGGATGCGCCCTAAACTAAGCACAAGCCTTTTGCGCGCCTACAGTCTTTCCACAAGTGTCCTTCCCTCTTGCAATAGAAGCAAAAGTCGGGACTTGGCTGGTTATTGACTTCTTCCGGTCTCCTGGTTTCAACAGTTGTCCTTGAAGAGGCTCCTCCTACTATCTGAGTGGCAGGACGCTTCATTATGGTAGATTGAGGTCTGCCCTTCCTCTTTACCACTGCCTCAAATCGTCGGGCAACCTTCAAAGCCAAATCATGGGTTGGGAAATCCCCTGTAGCTAATGCAGCTTGGATTTCTGGGTCCAACCCTTGCTGAAATCTTCTAGCTCTGATCTCAGCAGTCGGTATGAGATGGGCTGGAAACCTGTTACGGTCTTGTGTTAGCTGTGTAATATGTGATATAAAATCGAACATTGAGACATATCTTACCTACTGAGCATGGTAAACTCAGCATCATACTCATCTATAGATTTGGTCCATATTGAACCTTGTTGCAGATGGATGAACTGTTGTTCCATATCAAAGCGGGCAGTCTCAGGGAAGTACTTTGCATCGAACATGTCACGGAAAGTCTTCCATTGGATATGTTGGTCAAGACGGCTTTCTTCCGCCTTCCACCAAACCCATGCATTGTCAGTGAGCTGCAGCTTTGCAACTCATACCCAAGCGACCTCTGGCACTTGTGCTGCTGCCAGGTCATCTTCAATACTTTGAGCCCATTCCTTCGCTTCTAGAGGGCTCTTTTTTTCCGAAAAGTTCTTTGGGTGCAGTGCCCGGATTTGCTTCACTCCGGGTGCTTCCGCTTCTAGACGGTTCAAGAGAATAGCAGTCTGCTGCTGCTGTCCTTCCAGGAGGCTGCAGATTGCCTCAAGCAGAACCGTCTGCTCGTTGATCGGAGCAGGGACGGCAGGTGTGAGTGGTAGTGGTGGAGGTGTGTTGTTGACATTGGTGCTGGTGTTGTTTGGGGAATCCATAACCTTGAAAGAAAATTTTGGGTTAGGACAGATTCAAAGTATATGAAATGATAAGATTCAAGGAATATGAATTGTAAAGAATATTTTCAGTTGCTGGTTCTTGTGTTATATTGCTTAAGTTGTCCACGTAGAGCTGAACTGCATGGTAGGTTCCATACAGCTCTGACCTGCATGGGCCACCAACAAAACCTGTCACGCCCTACTTCCCGGTGTACGGGCAAAGGGCGCGACGGGCCCGCTACGTATTTACTCTGAAGTAAACACAATGAGCGTATCTAAGTAATATAAAAGAAATATTCACAAGAGACAAATGTAATGAACATCAACTTTATTTATTCACATTCTTTTTACAATACCTCTGAAAATTAAATACATGGAATGAAAAGCAATGCCTAAACAGTGGCATAACAGAAATGGAAAGTATTGAAATGAAATGTACAAGTATCTAGAGCTCCGGGTCGTAGGCTAGCTGATCTAAGTCCTCGCTGGTGGGGTCGATCTCCTGAAGGTCCGAATCACCTGACAACATTCCAAAAAAGAAAGAGAAGGAATGTCGTCAGCGAACAATCGCTCGGTAAGTCCCAAAGATAAAGAAGAAGTAGAATAGATAGAGAGAGAGTGTGGTTTTTAAAATTGTATTATATTGTTAACGTTGTTGATTGTAGCTTGGTACAGAAGAGGCCAGTGTATACGAGAGGAGTCTCAGTAGACCAGAGATTAAGGTGGACGGAAAGTACAAGGAACCGTTTATTCCACGGTACAACAACAATGGAATACGGGTTAGGTGTCTTAAATTTTGCTGTCTCGTGCCACTTTTAACACCTTCCGTACCAATCTATCCCTTAAACCCCGCGATGTCTTGATTGTATTGTTTGTATTGTAATTTGAATTGTATAGATGAGTGACTTGACGAAACCATGATATCAGTAAATGGATGTAACTGGAGAATCATGTAGATGGATGTATATCCATGGTTCGGTTCAGTCAAGTTGTATAGATTGATAGATTGAACAGGTTGAATATATGGATTCATGGATTCATGTTGAATTGTTATATATATATGTATATGTATATACTTGAATCTCATTCAAATCAGATTGATTATATCAAGATTCAGTCTGAGTCAGACAATTAGAAAAGAAATTGAATCATGAATTAGGTTTTGGTGTTATCGGTAACCGCTGCACATGGACGACAGGATTTGTGTCTTTTTCAAAGACGATTAACGTGTTGATAACACCGTTTGTTAAGTTGTCTATCTTAAATAGGTAATCACCCATATCTCCGGCTCCCTGAGGCTCAAGAGACTGGTCCCGCTTAAATCTATATTTACTAGGGTCATTATTGTAATTTATAAAACTTGAGGGGGTTTTATGTAAAAATAATTTTGTATAATTTTCAAAATACACCTCAAGTATTTAATTATCGTCTTTAGAATTTTCATAGACGTAGATTTTATATATGTGACATTTCTAGTGAGTAAAACCTAATTTCATAATATATGGTATTTAATTGTAAAGTATTGAACTTGTATGGAATTGCATGGTATTTTCATGTAAAGTGATTCTTTTTTATTTAGAAAAGTTGGAATATCTATACTATATCAAAAATAGATATTTTGATGATACATACATACATACATACATATATATATATATATATTTATAAAATAATTTAATTTATTATTTTTCTAGAAATCTCAATTTCTTAAGATGTTTGTATTTTTAAATCTTCTCAGACCGTATGCTCCTTGCGGAGGTCTACATCTCGCACTACTAAGCCCTAGGATGTGCGATAATCCGCACCATCCCGAACGGGTTCCCCGAAATTGGTTGTAGCGGCACTTTGTAAAGATTTGTTTAAAATACATAATCTTGTAGAAAAAGGTTTTTATAAGTTAAAGGTATTTAATTGTAAATTCGTACTTCCGTATTCTATATTCCCAAAAGATATCGTGCTATGATAGAGATGTGTGTTGTGAGGAGGTAGGTCATTACCTCATGAACTATCTAAAGGTATAGCAGGGAATTAGAATGATTTATGTCAAAACTAAACTATATGGTATTTTTTTGAAAAAGTGCGATAAAAATTACAATATGAATTCTTTTGCTATGAAACTTGTTCAATATATTTTTTTAATGTTTAATGGTCATGATGTGCAAGTTTGGTATTATTGTATTTAAGAAAATTGGAAATTTTTAAAGAAAACCGAATCAGAAGTCGGATTAACTCCGCTTCCGTCGGGTTTTAGAATTACGAGTTTTCAGAATAGAAAAGAAAAGAGGGAGGAGGGACTTACTGGATTTTAGATTAGAGAAGAGGAAGAGAGAGTGGTAGGAGATACCGGTGCGTCGTTTCGTTGCCGAGAGCTCTTAGGGTCTCGTCGGAAATTCGCCTTTCGCTAACTCCACTTGTCCACTATTGAACTTAGAATTTTCTTGAGAGTTTGGACAGGGATTTATGAGTGGGGGGGGGGGGTGATTTGAGGGGTAGTATTTATAGGAAAATCTAGGGTTTAGGGTAAATGAAAGGGTGTGATAAAATTGTATTAAAATTTGTTTTAAAAAAAGGATTAATGGGGTTTTTAATAATTCTGTTACTGTGCAGGGTTTTTAAACTGTACAGGGGTTATAAGGAGACCAAAAGGCACAGAAGTCAAGAAGGCAAAATTAGATTTTGAGCCGACTCGGCCGGCGGCGGCAGCCGAGTCGACCGAGTCGCCGGCCGAGTTAGGCCAAGTTCGGCCACCACGTGTCCCCCGTCGCTTGGTTACTACAATGGAGTCATTTGTTTTTAGTGTGACTTTTGGGTTTACGGGTTAAGCACGTGTAGACTCTTGGACTTCTAAAAAGATTAAAAGAAAACAAATTAAAAAATAATGTGGTTGATGGGATTTGAACTCTGATGTTATGTCTCAGCAGTGCAAGGTCTTATCAATAAACTACAAGCTCCTTCTTACTGTTCAAAAGCAAATCAAACTTATAACTTGTGCTAAGACAAAAGTACCCCTTTCTGTATTTTTGAAAAAATTTCGTACAGAAAGTTTAGGGTTGTTACATTTAACAAGAAAAATATTGAAAAAAATGATTAAAACAGAAAATATTGAGATATTTGAATATATCGCGATTTTCGTAAGCATGTAAAATTTTTTGAAAATTTGAAGAAACGGTAAATTCTTGAATATTTTATAAATCGTGTTTTTTGTGTGTTATAACACGATTTTCAAAATATGAAAAAACATAAAATTTTAGGGTTTTTGTACATATGAAGATTTTTGAAGGTGGTCGCTAGTGCTCGCGCCGCTAACTCATGGCCGGTGTGGAATGGATAACGAAAATTATTCTTGCAAGCACTAGCTACTACGACCTAGAAATCGATTCCGAAAGCTAAACTAGCAAACTAAAAAGGCTACACTATGAATTAGAGGGGCTAGCTACCATTGTAGCATATCTGCCTAGTTGCGAAAGATTCCCTCCAACGCTTTTAGGCCGCCGAGAACAAACTTGTGTGCCGGTTGTCCTTGAAGCGTCCATACGAACAAGTAGTGAACAAGTGATGATTTGGTGAACTCTAACTAGGTCTCCTAGTGATCAGGAACACGCTTGCAAGCCACTCTTTCTTTGTCGAAGATGATCCACCCGAAAGAACCCTTTCCAAGCTCTAGCTTCACACTAAGAAATCTAATGAAGCAACAAAAACTTCAAAATTGCTAAGGATGAAGTGTTAGGGAAGTAGAAGTGTTCACTATCTTTTTCTCTTTTTTTTTGCTACTCTTGCTGATATCAAGAGAGCCTTTTGATCTTTTTCTCAACACAAGAGAAGATCAAGCATGAAGGAGGAAACGAGCAGAGGGAAAACCAAATGAGAGAATGTAAGCATTGGAGAGAAATGAGCAATAACCTTTTAGTTCTCATAAAAACATTTTCCAAATAAAATACAATGCTCATTTCTCTCACCCATGCCAAAGCCTATGCCAATCAAACACCTCACCCTCCACCTCATTTTTATATTTTATAAATAAAGAAAATATCAAATGAGGCGTCCTCCTTCTAGAATGTATTTTGTATAAATACAAAATACACTCCAAGTATATACATACCCGTATTCGTATCAAAATACGAATATAATATTAGAATATATATATATATATATATATATATCGCTACCTGATTTAATAATACGGCTTAAACCTAAGCCGACTAGTATTATAAAACGTCCGATTAAAGTCCGTGTATCCAGTATACATATTTAATCGGACCCCTGCATGTATCAACATACGGCCTCTATATCGTTTCGTCTGAATTGGGCAAACCCTCTGTGTGAGACTCTAAAGACTCGACAATATGCTGGCAGTGAGTTACTGGATAAATCCATAACCACAAGCACGTCAGTGGCATTAGCTGTACGTAACGGCTACCCAGGTATCTGTCGAAAGGAAGGTCGACAAGCAAGCTCATCCGTACCCCTACTAAGCCTATAAGTGACGGTCTCCGTACAGTCCGGTTTTTTCGTCTGAAAGTGTCGTATACCGGGTCTAGCGGATGGATAATGTCAGACTCCTAATAACTTGATAAATCATGCCGATGTTGCTCAAGACCATCTTGAGAAACTACTGATCTCCCTATTAGTAAATCTCATCTGCCTTGGCCAAGGTCTTATGGTGTTGGCCAATCGTACACAGAGCGGCATCGATTTCCTATACCAGGAGAGATGAATTCCTTCCGATCACTTACTGTCTCCATGTGGCTTGGGGCTGTATCCAACTAAAACTTATTTGCACGACTCAGTAGAACCGTGGTAGGGTAGTAATCTAAGTACAATGGGAAATCACATGAGAAAAATGATGATCTCAGATCTAAAGACTACCATGTACTCATGTCACCAGAGAACTGCTATCTAACGATAGGTTTAATACCATCTATGAGTTCTCGGCGAGTCCATCCACTGTAATTCATTCTCCAATGAGCACCTGTATACAATCTTTAATGCCTTACACCAATAGCTGTGGGACCGGTCATCGCCGATTTTGAGGACAAGAAAAGTATACACTAGTCTACTCTGGGATACCGAAGCTCAGTCTCGATATTCCTACAACTAGAGACATTTAAGGATGTGCATATGGAATAACCTTAGTTGACCTAAGAAATCGTTATCTATTGCGATTTCTACCTGTTGATGTTTTCTACTCACGAGTTGGAAACTCACCCCCGTTGTGCCACAGTTCTTGCAGGTTGGCCGCATGGATCAATAGCGGCATTGCTGGCACACAGCTTGTATTCGGGTGTTTTTCTTTGGTAGGTGGTACATGTTGGATCGTACCCCTCTTGTATTTATCATTCCTGTTGTATCTAGTTAACTCCATCAAATCAGAAGCTAGTATTTGTATATGTAAAAGACTTAGAAAGACTTGTAGTTGCGAGACTTGAGCGATGGGTTTGATGTCCGCTTATTGGGTTGATGTCTTGCTTTATTCATTATCTTTTGTGTTGATCTTCGCCGTTGGGCATCGTATACTTGTTTTATGACTTGCGTGGTTATGAATCCGCCGATTGGCAAAGAGCTAGCTCCCGCTTGGGGATGCCTTTTATATTATCATGTATTTGTGGTTTTGGATCAAAATATACAAGGGAGATGCTGCCCAAATTTTCAAAAGACAAAACATGATTTATTATACATTTATTTCAAAGTTTCACCTCTTTTATTTCTTTAAAAAGGTTTAGATTTCTGGGTTTCAGCTTACTTGAATTACGTTACGCCTTTAGAAGTTGCGTGATTCAAGTGCTGGTCACGAGCTAATATTTCGGGTCGTGACAAAATTGGTATCAGAGCGCTAGGTTTAACCTTTGTTCGAGTTTAGGTTTGACTATGTGGAGTCTGGGGCGTAAATATTTCGGAACCTAGGCTTGACCTTACGGAACTTAGACTTGAACATGGGGTATTAGACCCGAACTTTCATTTCATAGGCTGACCCTGATTGATGGAGTAGGTAGCTTGAGTAGAGTGACGTACCGTACGTATGTTCCACGGCATATTTACGATACGATACTCCACTTAAGAAACCTTAGGATGTACATATTTTGAGATCTGTGATTCTCTTCGTACCTATGTTTATACATCCATTGGAGATCCTTGATTCTATTCGTTTCCATGATCATACTCTCATTGATTTTGTCCTCCTTATGATCATGTATCCATTTTGGGATCTGTTAATTTCTTTTAGTTCCTTTGATCTACCTTCATAGATACATGCTTGAGGTTCCTGTCACCATAGTTTGAGTGTAGATTGAGCTACTGCTAGTGTTGCGGTCAGGGCGAGCTCGTCGTGGACGAGGACTGACCATCGTGTTTTCTGGTGACATGGGAACATATCGATTTAGTGTTTGTGTTGTGACCTCTCGTTTGAGATGAGTGTACGGTTTTGTACCGGATGATCGGGCCATTGTTAGAGGCTGCCAGTTTTTGAGAGGACTGTTGGTGTACAGCCTACTTCGGAGATTGTAATGTCGTCTACCTCGCAGACAGATGACCCAGCTATTGCTGAGATTGATGGGATTTCGCTTGCAGAGCTTACGAGCTGAGATCGCTGGAGTTTCCAGGTAGAGATGCGACAGATGATAGCTAGTCTATCTTGAATAGAGTTGAGCGACTGAGATGATTCATCTGATTGATGCGCCGACGCAGGCCCAGTTGAGTTGAAGATTTCCAGTTTAGAGAATCTTATTCAGATCCAGAGTAGATCGATCCAGAGATGACGTTATTCGTTGGATGATCCAATAGGAGATCAGTAAGATGACCAGATTCGGATAGAGGACCTCATCCAGATGCGTTATGAGTTGATCAAGAACGGACGAGTATAGAGTATTCCTCCGATGGTTAGGATGAGTTCCCGAGGACGTGTTCGACTAGATATCTTCGACAGAGTGATGAAGATAACGAGTTCGAAATTTCGAGTCCGTGCGAGAGACTCCGGATTAACCGTAGCTGAGAAACATTTGCAGTACGCAGATAGTATGATGTGACGTCAAATGGACGATAATAAAGACGAGTGGAACAAGAGGTTCATTCGAGGTGCTGACGAGCTGTTGTTACTCCCCATTGAGATTAGAGGTTGGATGTGTATACAGAAGCGTTGGAATATGACCAGTTCTCAAGGAAATGTTGTGCCGAGAACGCAGATGTTCAGAGAACGAGAAAAGATTATGTTAGAGTACCAGCCTCCGTATAGTTCGGCATATGAGAGATCGGAAGAGCCTTTGAGCAGGCTCTTTCCAGGACACTGCTGCAATAATATTTGCACCGAGGATCAGACATGTCACGTGTATTCAGAGGACCAGAGGCCGACGCCAGTGACATGCTGCCTTATGAGTGATCATACTAATTGACCAGAGAAGTGCCAGAGCGGAATCGTTCCCGTTAGTGCACCGGACCGGACCGACAAGCCGATGGATTGCGAGGTTGGTAATCCACAAAGAAAATGAGGACCCAGAGATAGAGGACGACAGACCGTGAGCAGGAGGCAAGCGGATGATCTTGCTCTTCCAGTTTTGGGCGCACTGATATTTTTCGACATTGTAGGAGGTGTACCTCAATGTCATTTGTTGCGATTTGCGTTTGTGATCCGAGTATCACGCTTATATTGCTTGGATTTGAGTTTTGATGATTGAGTTTCATGATATTGTTTTCATGCACCATGGCTGCACCTACTGGGTATTTACCTTTTGTGCATAGTTATTGTACTTGATATACGTTTTATACACTGTTGTATTGGTTTGTGATTTGTGCATATCTATTTGCACTTGATATTGATTTTTGTGCCTTGACTGCACATGTTTATGATTTCGTGGATTTCATACGGTTGATTTGATTTGTGCATGTGGTATGCACTCGATTTGATTTCTGCACTCGATATAGCTCACATATGCTTGCAGTGCATTGATACGTGTTTTGTGCACGCAGTTACACACGTTTATGATTTTTATACACCTTGGTACTCTCGGTGTAGTTTTCATACGCATTTGAGTTAGCGATGAGTTTCCATGCATTTGTTACACTAGATTGGTATTTCGTGCACTGGATGCACCGGATTTGTATTTCGTGCACCCGATGCGCCCGATTTGTATTTCGTGCATTTGTTGCACTAGATTTGCATTTCATACGTTTGTTGCATCATGTGGGTATTTCGTGCATTGGTTGCACCCGATTTATGTCTTTGAGCATTTGTTCACCAGATTTGTGTTTTTATGCGCGTTTGCATTTGATGTTCGTTTTCGTGCATGCTACTGCACTAAATGTTTTTACGGACCCGACGCGTTTGATTTGGATTTTTGCGCATATTGGGCGCTTGGTATTGGATTTCGTGTGCATCGGATGCACTTGAGTGAGATTTTATTCGTGCATGTTGGATGCACTTGATTTAGATTTTATTCGTGCATGTTGGATGCACTTGATTTAGATTTTATTCGTGCATGTTGTATGCACTTGATTTAAATTTCATTTGTGCATGACGGATGCACTTGATTTGGATTTTCGCGCATGTTGGGCGCATGATATGAGATGTGATTTTGTGCACACCGGATGCACTGGACTGAGATTTCCGTGCACTATAGATGCACTCGATGTTGTTGTCGTGCACACCCGTTGCACTGAACCGATGCTTTCGTGCACACCCTGTAACATTTTGAAATATTTTAGATAACGAATTATTTTATTTATTTAATTAAAACATTTATTTTATTGTGTTTGAAATAAAAAGGTCTTTTAAAATGTGGTAGAATAGATTAGTAAAGAAATAGTTTGTTTTTACAATAAGAAGTGTCATGAAGGGGTTTTGTGAAAAGTTTAGTTAATTATGGAAATTGGAATTTTGTGGGGGTTTATGTGTAAAAGGGTAAAGGCCATGGTTAAGCTTAAATCACACTCATGGTATAACATAACCTTGGTGACACTTCATGCATACACCTCCTCCTTACATGAAAATATCACCCCCTTTCATGCTTACACCTCCTACTCCTCTCATACCACTTCCACCTCTCAATCTCCACCACATGCTTTCTCTACATAACACACACACACATAGGGACTCCTTAGCATCTTCAAACTGAACTCTTATCAAATTCTTCAATCACTAACACCCAATTCCAATGTGTTCCTAATATCAAAAGAGAAGAAGAAAAGCAAGGTACTAGGGATCTTTACCACAACCCTCTAGCTAGGATCTTTGAGCTTGTGCATCTTGGAGGAAGCCTTTCAGTTGATCATTCAATAGGTATAAGTTTCAAACTCTGCAGATCTTAGTTCGATACTGTTTTATGAGATAAGTTTGATATTGGAAATACAGTATTTTGATAAATTAGGCTCTGTTTATGAATATGCTAAAGTCTAGGGAACTTTTAACATAATCAAACAGTGCCTGAATCTTATAAAGTGGAACTAGAATAATCCCTAGGAAGACGAACCCATTCCATCGGACTTTGACCGGCGACACTTGCAAATTATCCGAGCTCACCGGATTTTTATAGGATTTAGGTGTTGGAAATTTTAGGGTAGCTCTATGTATATGTATTAGGATGTTTAATATTGTTAGTTTAAATTAGTTTATCAGTATATGAAATCTGGAAGTAAATATCTATTTTGGAGTTAAAATTCTATATACGACACGGATATATCGTATCACGAGTTCTGTTTTTACCTACTACAACCAGAAGAGGGTTAGCTCAGAAAAACCTAAGTTCAATTAACTCACGATATCTTCACGTAGCATGTTTAGTTTGAGCAGTATCATAAACTAGGATAATTGTGATATCTAGCTCACTGCAATTGAATCTTGAACCATTGGGTACAATTACTAGAAAAACTAGCAAGACCAAAACTATAGTATGATCATTAGAAGACTTTACACAAATCTCGAGACCTAAACTCCACACTCCGGTGACATTCTACCATTTTCCGAGCTTGCCGGCCTTCCCTAGGCTTTTGGTGTTGGTTTTTCTCCTGTAGCTTTGTTTTGGTATTTTATAAGCTATGGTATTGTTTGATTTGTTCCAGTATTCTTACAGAGAAATCTGGGAATGATTGGTAAAGGTTTTATCAAATTTTCCGATATTACGATACGGGTTTTCGTATTTTTGTACTGTAGCTGAACCGTTAACGTTTATACGTTAACGACAGAAATATATTGTCGTTTTTGGATTAAGTATATTGTAGGTTCTAACCTATGGAGGCCTATCTCGTTGTTTTGGTTTTTAATATGATATTTACATCGATGTGATTTAAATACGATTATAGGTGCGGCCACGAGGATTTTCGAGAAAGAGTTGGCGGATATAGCAGCGTGGATTTCAGCAAGCTTATCAAATTGGTGAGTAGATTTATATCTACGGGGGAAGTAGGGTGGATGGCGTATAGCACCTCCACAACCTTATAAATAGTATTATGGTATCTAGATAGTTTAGTAATTATTCAAGATATTGATATTTGAGATAGTTTGCATCTAACATGATATTCAATTGTATGTAGTTAAATTGTGGTTTGGTAAGTTAGTACGAAGGATTATGACGTTTTAATGATGATTTGGATATAGCGATACGGTGAGGTATTATACGAGAAACTATGCGTATCAGTAATGATGAGATCCGTATGCCGAATAACGGCCATGTTACCTTTAGACTCGTACAAAATGATTATAATTACTTTACTTGCTTACGTTATAATTATTAATGTTATATGTTTCCATAATACGAACACTCTGATAGAACACTGCACAATTACCAATGAGTACTATGTTGCACAAGCATGAACATATATGTTACACTACGCCTCATTGGTACTGCCATGTCACTGTAGAACCGTTCTGTTATATAAAATATGTATATATATAGGTTAATATGGATATGTTATTACACCTGTAGAACACTTGCACAAATACTAATGATTGCCATGCTGCACGAGCACAAAAGCGTATGTTACACCACACATCATTAGTATTGCCATGACACAGTAGGATTGATACGTTTATTTGCAAGTATGATTTATTTACGCACTTTACCTTATTGTCTGTTAAAGCATTGTGAATACCAGTACTATGGATGTTTATATTTGATTTTATGATTTTTCTGGATGTTTTACTTTTGATGATATATATCAGTGTATGAGACGCTGTTATATATGCATATATATAATATATCATTAGTATAATCTATGCAAGTATTCTTATTCTTTACTTGATATTTTTGGATATGATGAGTTAGCGTCCACCATGAGTTTGATGTTTTCTGATTGTTTTATTCCGAACCGAGTGGGGTAGCTATACGGTTTCGGATTTGTTACTTATCCGTACTGAGTGGGGTAGCTATACAGCGGGATACATGGTGGACCCGGTTCGAGACCGAGGAGCAGGAAAGCCGCATTATAGGCGGGAGCCTAACGAGGATAGAGTATTCCTCCGATGGTTAGGATGAGTTCCCGAGGACGTGTTCATCTAGATATCTTCGACGGAGTGATGAAGATAACGAGTTTGAAATTTCGAGTCCATGCGAGAGACTCCGTATTGACCGTAGCTGAGAAACATTTGCAGTACGCAGATACTATGATGTGACGTCAAATGGACGATAATAAAGATGAGTTGAACAAGAGGTTCGTGCGAGGTGCTGACGAGCTGTTGTTACTCCCCGTTGAGATTAGAGGTCGGATGTGTATACAGAAGCGTTGGAATACGACCAATTCCCAAGAAAATATTGTGCTGAGAACGCAGATGTCCAGAGAACGAGAAAAGATTATGTAAGAGTACCAGCCTCCGTATAGTTCGGCATATGCGAGATCGGAAGAGCCTTTGAACAGGCTCCTTCCAGGACACTGCTGCAATAAGATTTGCATCGAGGATCAGATGTGTCACATGTATTCAGAGGACCAGAGGCCGACGCTAGTGACGTGCTGCCTTATGAGTGATCATACTAATTGACCAGAGAAGTGCCAGAGCGGGATCGTTCCCGTTAGTGCACCGGACCGGACCGACAAGCCGATGGATTGCGAGGTTGGTAATCCACTGAGAAAATGAGGACCCAGAGACAGAGGATGCCAGACCGTGGGCAGGAGGCAAGCGGATGATCTTGCTCTGCCAGTTTTGGGCGCACCGATATTTTTCGACATTGTAGGAGGTGTACCTCAACGTCATTTGTTGCGATTTGCATTTATGATCCGAGTATCACGCTTATATCGCTTGGATTTGAGTTTTGATGATTGAGTTTCATAATATTGTTTTCGTGCACCATGGCTGCACCTACTGGGTATTTACCTTTTGTGCATAGTTATTGCACTTGATATACGTTTTACACACTATTGTATTGGTTTATGATTTGGTACACCTCCTACAATAAGCAGGTTCGGTCAATACATCCATATTATTATCTTGATTAAGGCGTGATATGGTCGCTACCTAGAGAGAGAGAGAGAGAAGAAAACACTTAGCGTATGCTCTTGCAAGATTAGATTGGTTATTATCTTATCTAATCAGGATAGCTCCCACTGTTTTAATCAAATCTTTTTTCAAACCCTAAAAGGTAAGACTAGTCGGGATTAATTACACCCTACAAGTTCGCCAATCTTTCGGCCAGGCCAGTGTCGGTACTTTGAGGGAGGTTCCCCGTGCTTTCGCACGGACCTAATTAAAATAAACCTCATTTTTCCAGAGACATAACCCCGTTAACACCTTTCTAGACACCTACTTGATCGGCTAATTGCGATGTGCAAAACTTTTCCAGGAGTAACTCTTACTCGTAGTGGGTATCGGGATCCAACTATCTCATAGAAGGTATGCAATTTCACAGCAAATTTCAACACTTGAAATTCCCAATAATATTTTGCCCCTACCGTCCTATGACCTTGACGCAGGCCAACAAACCATAGTCCGCTAGTCAAGTTCAACCCATACATTTTTTGATTGAATTAAACCCACCCGCACGAACCTTGACGCAGGCCAACAAAGTCGCACGACTACCCTAATCCAATCGCATCATATGCAGCAGATAAGCACTAAATAGCTACCGCACACTACGCCTTGACGCAGGACAACAAACGTAGCACGAATACTTAGCAGTACTTATCTGAAATGACGGAGGTCTACGACAGGTTTTTAAGAAAACCTTTTGCGTAATGAACTTGATATCATTGTAGAATCGAGTGATTCGAAAAGAGAGTGGTTTATGCTCCGCTTTTTAAAATCGTGTGTTTTTCAAAATAAACCGAGTGGGTGTAGTATCTACTAGCTTTTGCTAAAGAGGTCATTTCCGGTGAAAGTATCCCGGCTCTTTCCTCATCGAATGAGGTGCTGGATATTCATCAAGGAATACCTCTATGCAAAACAAGAACTAGAGCTACCATCTTTGAAAATTTGATTCTACATCATCTTTAGGTTTCTTTCCTTTTCATTAATCTCATTAATGAAGTCTCATCATTTATGCTTCCTAAGCATCATGGAAGAAATGAAAATAGAATGTACGCTTATGCTATCCGCATTCGCCACAGTGTCCCGTTATGCCCCATTAGGTTACTTAACTAACGACATAGCGGGGCGGGACTAGCGTGGATGCAAAACATAAGCAACGTTTATTATATATCATATATATAATAACAACATTCGTCTCATCATATAAAGTGATCACATCACAGAATATCAACAGCAAAAGTCCACATATGAAATATTGGATATACTAGGAATTCTGTGATTTAAATTAAGCCAGTAAAAAACACGGATTCCACGGTCGTGATGAATAGGCAATCCCACATCCCTAGACCTCTACGAGAGTGGTAAGCAACCCTACCAATTCTAGAGTTAGGAGACCCGGTCTCGACTCCTCGAGATGGTCTCTCACTGGACTTTAGAACCCGGTTACTTGTGTTCCCCACCATCGGTCTATCCTAATAAGGAAAAGTAAATAATATACATCAATGGTGACATCATCCTCAAACGGGAAGTGCCCCAATAAAAGAATATTACATACAAGTTTTTACATGAATGAAAATGAAAAACTCTCATCTCACGCAAAACCCCCCGGCTATTCAAACACGACGATCCAATATAACATATCACAGCAACACCAAATATCACATGTCATCAACGTAAGTAAATATGCGTATCCTAATTGTCGTTGACATATAGCAAAGAAACCAGCGATACACCACATATTACACTTACGGTCGCAGAAAAGAAAGTGAAAACTACAACAATTGGAATCCGCAACCAGCTTAGACATCATAAACCCGAAATATCACATACTTCAGATTTCATGTCTAACCAAATGAATTCCTTAGACATCACATGGCTAACAATTATAAACCCTGCATTTTAGTCTCAATATTGAAAACACTTTTCAATAACCAGTCGGGTAATTCAATAAGATTCCCGATAACCTGATCGAATGCTCGTCGGAAACATTAGTAGACGGCCACACCCCCGATACCGTCGACGAAGTGAACTTAGGCGGAACACCGCGGCCGTGAGCACTCAGATGGTTGCTTTAGGCAACGGGGTTCTTCTGCAGTCACTTGGTCGGGGGTATGGGACGTGGCTATCTAGTGATGTTACCCGGCGAACATTCGCGTACACTACGTAATTGCGACGGAGTTTTGATCCAAATCAAAACCCCACGGCAACTGATCATATGAGACTAAATTGCTAGATCTATAAAATTCAAATTAGTTTTCCAGAGAGCTCAGCACTTGAGCACAGTTTAAAAAATTCCCAGAACATGCCACAACACCTATAGACCAACCGTAGAAGGGCCGACCCATGCCTCACTCATAGCGCCGCGGAACTGCCGCAAACCTTAGGGTTTGGCCGCGGTTCTGCGGTCAAAGAGTCGAGTTTGGGTATCGTTCTTCTAGAGGGTCCATAGAATTACTTGCAAGATTTTCTGAAGATTTTTAAACCCAAAAATTCCAACTTTTGGAAAATTCTCAAAGAGGGGTGAAAAATGGGTTATTGATATTCGTTCGAACTTTTTAACGTCGTCTAAATTACCCGAAACGATGTTAAGATTAAGACTACGAAACACTCCGAAATGTATTTACAGAAAGATAACATCACATGCAATCTTAGTAAAAACAAACAATACCTGAAACACCAAACCCCAGAGCCTGGAGCACCAAACAAAAATGAAGCCTAAATTCCTATCCAAGACCGGCCAGGCCGGTTTTTATCAAGTTCTCGTCGGGTCAAATCCGGTGGAAAGGGCTCGTTTTTGTCTGGTGTTAATATTACATCTCATATAATATTCTGCACTTGTTTAAAATAAATTTAGAGGACTTAAAAATTTCGACAGAAACTATGGTTTTGTTTCGACTATTTCGGAGTTATTTCGGTTTCGTAATTCTACTAATATCGTCTAATTCTCTAGATTGGATCTGATCCACTGAAGGGTTCTTTAGCACAACAACAAGGTTTCAGAAGGCATTAATCATGCCATTATTAAAAATTTAGTATGGTAAGTAACCCTAGCCTAGGATCTAACTAGAGGAATTAGAGTAAGCAAGCATGTAATCAAACATTACACTAAGTGAATAAGGAATACAACCTTTGTAGACTGATCCCTCACTTCAAAAGCTCCGTATAGTAGTCTCTTTGCTCTAAGTAGTGGTCTCCCGGACTCTTGTTAGGCTCCACTAGGCGAAACGAACAAGCTTGCTTGAAGTCTTCGAGGCCGAAGATGATCTACGTCGAGAAATCTCCAACCCAAGCTACCTATATATTTAAATATTAAAAATAGATATTTTGATATTATAAATATTAAAAATAGATATTTTGATATTAATTACATATATATTTATTTATTAAAAATATAAGTTTTATTTAAATAGAAATCACATTTTCTAAAGAAAAATATTTTAAAAATCTTTCGAGATCGTATGCTCCTTGTGGAGGTCTGCATCTCACTCTACTAGGCCCGAGGATGTGCGATAATCCGCACCATACCAAACGGGTTCCCTGAAATGGGTTGTAGAGGTGCATTTGCAATGATTTGTTAAAATACACATCTTGTAGAAAAAAGTTTTTATAAGTCAGAGGTAGTTATGTGTAAAGTCGTATTTTCCCCAAATCGATATTCCCAAATTTCATCGTGCTATGTTACATATGAGTGTTGTGAGGAGATAGGTCATTATCTCGTGAGTTTTCTAAAGTAATACGGTTTAAAAAGTTCAAGCATGTCGAAATGAAACATAAGGGTATTTTAATATAAAAGTGGAATAAAACTTGATACGATTATTAATTTGATGCCAAACTTGTTCTATTATCTTCGTTAATGTTAATGGTCATGTCATAAGAGTTTGGTATTATTGTGTTTAAGAAAAATAGAATTTTTAAGAAAAAACTGAATCGGAAGTCGAATTAACTCCGCTTCCGTCGGGTTTTAGTTTTGAATATTTTTAGAATAGAGAAAAAGAAGAAGAATTAGGGACTTACAGGTTATTAGACTAGAAGAGAGAAGGAGGAAGAGGTAGGCGGTGCCGATGCGTCGTTTCGTCGTCGGAATCTCCTCGGATCGTCGTCGGAAATTCGTCGGAGCTTCTCCCTTTGCTAACTCCACTTGCACACAAAAAGTCTTAGGAATTTTCTTGAGAGTTTGGGTAGGGATTTGTGAGTGAGGGGGGTGATTTGAGGGGATGGTATTCATAGGAAAATCTAGGGTTTAGGGTAGTGAAAGGGTGTGATAAAAAATGTATTTAAATTTGCATTAAAAAGAATTAAAAGGGGGTATTTTAATTCTCTGGTTAATTGCAGAGAATTTAAATAGTGCAGGAGGAGTGGGGTAGTCCAAAGGGTGCATGGGAATGAAGAAAAGTTGGGATCGGGCCGAGTTGACCCGGCGGCGCCGGCCGAGTCGGGCGAGTCGTGGCTCGTGTCTTCACCACGTGTCCCTGACGCTTGGTCTAGCCTCATGGTCACGTTTGTTTATTCTGTAACCTACCCTATTGCGTATAGTGCATATGTAGACACTTAGGCTACTAAAAGATTAAAAGAATTTTAAATAAAAATAATGTGTGGCTGATTGGATTTGAACTCTGGTGCTTTGGTTCAGCAGTGCAAGGTCTTACCAATGAGTTACAAGCTTTTTCTTGCTGTTCAAAAGTAAATCAAATACTTGTTGTACTCACAGGAAATGTAAATACTCCAAGTACACATTAACTTTTAATCAATTTTATGTACACAAGAATTGGAGTTGTTACATACCTAAATAAATAAAAAAAAACCAATTATCTACGACATGGTATGAGTCTCATACACCCATGTATAGTGTATCATCAAGTATGACACAAAAAGAAACACAATTAATATATATCACATATATATTAAATGCAAATGTGAGAAAAAGAAATGCTTAAGTGAGCTAATATTAGTTAATGTAAAATTAATATATCAAATATATAATCATACATTAAATTATTAAATCAACACTTGATTTAATAATCTGGCTATATCACATATAACCGACTAATATTATTTGTATCAACTTATCGAATCAATACTTGATTCGATAACCCGGCTATATCACATATAACCAACCGATATCATATATCGCGAGATTAGAATACGGTATCACATACGCGTATTAATCTCGGTCCGCATATATCATATATGTGCTCCTACTTCGTTTCGCCTGAACCAGGAAACCTCTGTGTAGGACTCTAAAGACTCATCAATACGCCGACAGTAGGTGATAATCATATCAGTCACACACAAACCGTCAGCGGTACTAGCTAGACGTAACGGCTATCCGGGTATTGAGCGATCAGAAGATCAACAAGCAAGCCTGCTTATACTCCTGTGAATCCAATAAGTAACACTACCGTACAGTCCGGTCTCTTCGTCTGATATGTCGCATATCTAGTCTAAGGGTGGTAAACGTCAGACCCCAATAACTTGATAAGTCGTGCCGATATGAGGCTCATACCAAGTCGAGAAACTACTGATAATACTTACCAGTAAATCTCTGAATCGGCCCTGGCCAGGAACTTCCTGTTATAGCCAATCGAGCACAACGAAACATCAACCCCCAATACCGGGAGAGACGAGACCCCTCCTATCGCTCATTGCCTCCATGTGACTCCGGACTGTACCCAAAAACCACCATTTTGCACGTTCTCTTGAACGTGGTAAGGTGGAAATCAAAGCACAGTAGGAATCACACAAGACTCTATGACGATCTCGGGTCTACAGACTAATATGTACCAGTATCACTAGAGAACTGCTAGGTATAATACCATCTAGGAGTTCTCGGCGAGTCCTGTTCAGTGTACCCAGTCTCTACTGAGCACCCGTATACTATTTTTGATGTCAAACACCAATGGATGTGGGATCATCCATCGCCCATCATATGGGTCAAGAAGCGTATACGCTAGTCTACTCTGGAATATCGACGCCCCGTCTCGATACACCCACGACTAGGAACAATTAAAGGATGAACTTTTGGACTACCCTGGCCCCACTAGTATGATCTGCATCATAATCCTGGTAGTCAAGTATACATCCTAAGGGCTTTACCAACATGTGAGAGCAAGACAGTATCACAATACAAGTCTATATGTTAAGATAAAGAGTAACCAGATAGCATACTATCATGTCGAGCAAGAAAGTCCTCTCTATATATATCCAAGCATCCACTATAATATACAATAATGGCCTCTAGGGCATACATACAACTAACAGCTATAACAGCAAGTCCCTGGCCAGGGATGAAGATATTTACTGGTAAGTGTTATCAATAGTTTCTCGAACGGTTATAGGCCACACATCGGCATGACTTATCAAGTCACTGGGGTCTGACGATTCCACCCAAGACTTGATATGCGACATATCAGACGAAGATACCAGAATGTACGATAAGTGTTTCTTATAGGTTTCATGAGAGTTTGGACAAGCTTGCTTGTTGATCTTTTATTCACTCAATACTTGGATAGTCGTTACATCCAGCTAGTACCGCTGACGGCTTGTAGGTGACTGATGTGATCATTACCTACTGCTGGCGTATTGACAGGTCTTTAGAGTCCCACACAGAGGTTTCCTAGCTCAAGAGAAACGAAGTAAGGCACATATGGTGATATCTGCGGATGCTTGATTAAATACGAGTATGTGATACCGTATTCTAATCTCGCGATATTTGATATCGGTTAGGTTATATATGATATAACCGGATTATTGAATCAAGTGTTGATTCGATGATTTATTGTGTGTGTGTGTGTGTGTGTGTGTGTTTGATACTGGCTGGTTGTATATGATATGACCAGAATATTGAATCAAGTGTTGATTTAATGTATTATTGAATATTTGTCGGTTATATGACCGGGTTATTGAATCAAGTGTTGGTTTGATAATTTCATATACATTTTCATATGATATTAGTCGGTTGTATATGATATAACTGGATTATTGAATCAAATATTGATTTAATAATTTGATATATATTTATATTTGATATATTAATTTATATTAACTAATATTAGCTCCCTAATGAATTTCTTCTCTTATATATATATATATATATATAATTTACTATTGTATCATGTTGGATGATACATAGAACATGGGAGAAGAAAGCTTGGATGAAGAATGACTTCTCATTTGTGATGAATAATGAACCATGTGATAATTGATGAGATACATAAATATGTCACAAATATCAACCATGGCTCACAAAATAACTATTTTGTCAAGTGATGAGTCATAGCCATCCAAGAAATATCTCCATCTCATTCTCTACACCTCATTATGTTTAATCCATAAAAGAAAACAAACCCTAAATGAGGTGTCCCTTCTAGAAGCTTTCCCCCAAGAATTACGAGAACGCCCCTCATCCGTATATACATACTCGCATCCGCATTCCGAAGAATACAAATACAAAGAGACGAAAATAATCCATCAATATAATATTGGGATCCGGCTTAAACCAAAGCCCACTAGTATTATCCACCCAATCATCATACGTGCACAAGTACACGTAAGTGATCGAATCTCTTCCGTAAAACCATACGACCTCTATACATTTTGCCCAGTGCAGGGAAACCCTCTATGTGGGACTCTAAAGATTCGACACTACGCAGGCAGTGGGTTTAACCACAAGCCGCAAGCGGTACTAGCTGCATGTAACGGCTACCCAAGTATGTGTCGATAAGAAGGCCGATGAGCTAACTCTTCCGAACTCCTACTGAGCATGCATGTGACAATCTCCATACAGTCCGGTCTGTTTGTCTAAGAGTATCGCATATTGGGCCTAGGGGGCGGTAATCGTTAGACCCCCAATAGCGCAATAAGTCGTATCGGAGTATAGCCCAAAACACCCTGAGAAACTACTGAAGTACCTACCAGTAAATCTCGCTTACCTTGGCTGAGGACTTTGTGTAATGACCTTCCGAAAACAGCGCGATATCAACCCTTAACACCAGGAGAGACGAATCCTATCTAACCTTCACTGTCTCCAAGTGCTTCGGGACTGCACCCAACTACTACCTGTTTGCATGACTTCTTTGAGCCGTGGCAGGGTAGTAATCAAAGTACAGTGGGAACACACTCGATGCGAAGTAGCAGTGTCAAGTCGACGGACTAAGCTGTACTCATGTCACCTGGGAACTGCTACCCGATGATAGGTATAATACCCAACAATAGTTCCCGATGAGTCCTGTCTAGTGTACTCATAACCTAATGAGCACCTGCATACTATCTCCAGTACGACATACTGATGGCTGTGGGATAGACCATCTCCCCTGCTGGGATGAGAAGCGTATACACTAGTCTACTCTAGAGTATCAATGTCCCGTATCGATAATCCTACAACTAGGGACCTGTATAGGATGTGCTTATAGACTACCCAACCCCCACTAGTGTGACTGCCATCACAACGCTGGTAATCAAGCAAAGATCCTAAGGGCTCTACCAATATGTATAAGCGATATGCTAAAAAGTACATGAACATATTGAGGTAGAAATAAACCAGGTAGCATACTACCATTTCGAGCAAGACTGTTACTATATCCATGTATATCCCAAGCTTCCATTAAGTAATATACAAACCAGTATGATACAATAATGGCATCTAGGGCATATATCACTAACAATCTCCCACTTTCACTAAGGCCATATACTAGCATATCGCAGACCGAAGATCTCGAATAGCCTCTCGAACTATATCTGAGGGATGGCCTCTGTGAGTGGATCTGCAGTGTTTTTGTCCGTATCTACTCTCCTCACCTCGATCTCCTGGGGATCAACGATCTTTCTGATCAGGTGGTACCGCCTCAAGATATGTCTGGTTCTCTCATGGGACCTGGGTCCCTTCCCTAAATCTATAGTGCCGTATGTTGTCACAATACTAAAGTATTGGATCGTCAATGCAAGGAACCACCTGAAGTTCAGTTAAGAACTTTCTCATCCAGATTGCCTCTTTTGCGGCGTCTCATGCATCGAACTACTCCGTTTCCATCGCCAAGTCTGTAACAGTGTCCTGTGTAACAACCCTAACTTTCTCTATGAATTTTTTCAAAATACAGAAAGGAGTACCTAAGTCTGAGCACGGGTTATAAGTTTGGTTTGCTTTCAAACAACAAAGAAAGAGCTTGTAGCTCATTGGTAAGGCATTGCACTGCTGAGACATAGCACCCGAGTTCAAATCCCATCAGCCACATTATCTTTTTATTAAGATTTCTTTTAATCTTTTAGAAGCCCAAGGGCTTACACGTGCACTGCACGTAAACTGAAAAGACAAAGAATAAACAAACACGTGCACGAGAGTATACCAAACGACCCCGACACGTGGCATAAATCCCAAGCCGCTCCATCGGTAAAAGACCGGCGAAACTCTCTTTTAGACCGGCATCACCAGTTTGAACCGATGGTAATGCCCCCAAAATTTCCCCCATGTACTTCTTGGCTTACCCCATTTCCCCTAGACTGTTTGTTTTCTCTACAATTATCCAGAGAATTAAAATACCCTCTTAAAATCCATTTTAATGCAAAATTTTAATTCTACAATTCAATAAACTAAACCCTAGTTTTTCCTATAAATACCACACTCCATTTCACACATTCTCACTCAGAAATGCCCTGCCAAAACTCTCAAAAACTTTCAAGTCCTAATTGTGTGCAAGTGAAGTTAGCGAAGGGCGAAGTTCCGGCGACGTTCGAAGGAGTTTCCAGCGACGCCCCGACGATCCCTAAACCTTCTCCTACCTCTCCATTTCCCTTAAAGCCAGTAAGTCCCCTCTCCCCCTCTCTTTTCTTATTATAAAAACTTTCATTTTTAAAACCCGACGGAAGCGGAGTTAATCCGACTTCCGATTTGGTTTTTCTTTAAAACTCTATTTTTCTTAATCAACAAAATACCATACTCTCACATAATGTTTAACAAAAATTAACAAACCTATTAAAATAAGTTTCATCTCAAAATAATCATTTATGCAATTTTTATTGTATTTTTACGGTAAAATACCACATACTTCATTTCCGACATAAAACAACATAAAACTTGTATTACCTTTAGATAACTCACGAGGTAACGACCTACCTCATCACAACACACATTTTTGACATAGCACGATGAAATTTTGGGAATATATTCATGGGATAATATCACATTACAAATAAATACCATTAACTTGCAAAACCATTTCTTTAAAAAGTGTATTAAACAATTCCTTGCAATTGCGCCTCTACAACCCACTTTTAGGGACCCCGTTCGAGATGGTGCGGGTTATCACACATCCTCGAGCCTAATAGAGCGAGATGCAGATCTCGGAAAGGAGCATTCGATCTCGATGGAATTTTAATGCATTTTTCTTTAGAAAATGAGATTTCTACAAGAAAATAAACAAAATTTATTTTTAAATATATATATATATATATTATAAAAATAACTATTTTAATTATATTATATAAATATTCCAGGTTTTATAAAGGAATCACCATTACATGAAAATACTATCCAAATATAAAACAATTCCAATATTTCAAGAAAATACCATATACTATGAAAATTAGGTTTTACTCACTAGAATTTTCGCATTTATAAAATATACATCTATGAAAACTCTAAAGACGATAATTAAATACTCGATGTGTATTTTGAAAATTATAACAAACTATTTTTACATAAAACCCCTCAAGTTATGTTAAATTACAATAAGGACCCTAGTAAACATAGGTTTAAGCGGGACCAGTTCTCTTGAACCTCGAGAAGCCGGAGAATATGGGTGCTTGCCTATCTAAGGTATACAATCTAACAAATGGTATTATCAACATGGTAATTGTCTTGGAAAAAGACACAAATCCTGCCGTCCATGTGTAGCAGTTACCGACAACATCAAAATTAATTCAGGATTTCAAGTTCCTTTCAAAAGTGTATGACTCAGACCGAGTCTCAATCTAATCAATCTGACTTGAATGTGATTCAAGTATAAACTACAATACAACATGAATACATGAATTCGTCTATTCAATCTATATCAATTTATCTTGACCGAACCGAACCATGGATATACTCCGTCTACATGACTCTCCATTTACATGCATTCCGTTTACTGATATCATGGTTTCGGCAAATCTTACAATTACTACAAGACAATACAATACAATCAATACAAACAATACAAGCAATACAAAAGACATCACGGGGTTTATAAAGGGATAGACTGGTACGAATATATTAAAGACGGCACGAGGTGGTCACTTAAGACGTAATTACATCCATGTCGTTTTTCCGTGGTATTTTCGACGGAGCCTTGTACTACGGGTTACCAAAGTCCACGGTGTAAGTTGGACTCCTCTCGTATACACTGGCATATTATGTACCAAGCTACAAACAACTACGTTAACATAACAATCAAATATTATACTAAATATACTCCCTTTTTTGTCTATTCTACTTCTCTCTTTCTTTGGGACTTACCGAGCGATTGTTCGTTGACGACATTCCTTTTCTTGTTTCTTTGGAATGTTGTCAGGAGGACCCGACTCTGAGGAGCTCGAGACCAGCCAGGAGCACTTAGAGTAGTTCACAGAAGATCCTGAGCATTGACTTTACTTGTATATATTTTCATTTCAGTTCATGCCATTGTTTAGGCATTGCATTTCAGAATTGTATTTACTTTCCAGTTGTACCTGTAAAAGAATGTTTAATAAATAAAGTTGTTGTTCATTTACATTCTAGTCTCTTGTGTACTTTACTTTATATTGCTTAGATATGTTTAGCGTGTTTACTTCTGAGTAAATATGTAGCGGGCATCGCCACGTCCTCTTCCCGTACACTGGGAAGCGGGGAGTGACAGGTTTTTGTTGGTGGCCCATGCAGGTCAGTGCTGCATGGAACCCTACCATGCAGGTCAGTTCTGCATGGACATGCGGGTTAATTCTGCATGAAATCCTAAGTAATATAACACAAAAACCAGCAACTAAAACATTCTTTACATATTCCTTGAATCTTCCAATTTCATATATTTTGAATCTGTCCTAACCCAAAATTTTCCTTTCAAGGTTATGGATTCCCCAAACAACACTAGTACCAACTTCAACAACACTCCACCACCTCTACCGCTTACACCTACCGTCGCTGCTCCAATCAATGAGCAGACGGTACTGCTTGAGGCGATCCGCAGCCTCCTGAAAGGACAACGGCAGCATACTGCTATTTTGATGAACCGCCCAGAAGCGGAAGCCCCGGCGGTGAATCAATTCCGGGATTTGCACCCCATGCAATTCTCAGGAAAAGAGAGCCCTCTAGAAGCTGAGGAGTGGGCACGGAGTATTGAAGATGATCTAGCAGCGGCACAAGTGCCAGAGATCGCTTGGGTTCGAGTTACAAAGCTGCAGCTCACTGACAATACACGGATTTGGTGGAAGGCGGAAGAAAGCCGTCTTGACCAACCTATCGAATGGAGGACTTTTCGCGACATGTTCGACGCGAAGTACTTCCCTGAGACTGCCCGATTTGACATGGAACAGCAAATCATCCATCTACAACAGGGTTCTATGTAGACCAAATCAGTGGATGAATACGATGCTGAGTTTACCATGCTTAGTAGGTAAGATATGTCTTGATATTCGATTTCCAAATACACATACTACACAGCTAACACAAGACTGTAACAGGTTTGCGGCCTATCTCATACCGACTGCTGAGATCAGAGCTAGAAGATTTCAGCAAGGGTTGGACCAGGAGATCCAAGCTGCATTAGCTACAGGGGATTTCCCAACCCATGATTTGTCTTTGAAAGCTGCCCGTCAATACGAGGAAGTAGTGAAGAGGAAGGGCAGACCCCAATCTGCCGGAGTGAAGCACCCTACTACTCAGATGGCAGGAGGAGCCTCTTCAAGGCCAACTGTTGAACCCAGGAGACCAGAAGAAACCAATAACCAGCCGAGTCCAGGTTTTTGCTTTTACTGCAAGAGGGATGGACACTTGTAGAAGGATTGTAGGCGCGCAAAAGGCTTGTGCTTAGTTTGTGGCACTTCAAATCACGAAATTGGAACCTGTCCTTATAGACGCAACTCAGCTTACACACACACCCACTATCCGCAACGGCCTGCTATCCAGGCTCCTGCACCTCGTCTTGCACTCCCAGCTCCACCTCCACATGGACCTCTTGCACAGCCTAATCGCCAATTCCAAAAGGCACTGAGGAACATGCCTCGAGAGCAAAGAAACTTGCCCCAAGGACAAAGGAATGTACCTCCAGCTAGGAGGAATGTACCCCGGCGTCAGGCTTTCACTTTAGCAGCCGTAGAAGCCGAGACTATTGACCAAGGTAACACTGGTAATTGCTTTCAATCTTTTCAAACCCTTGTATCATCTTGTTACTTTTCATGCAATACCAGTATTTCTTTCACAATCAAGATCATCAAATTGCTTTGAATCTGTTACACTTTTCTTTTACAAATTTCGAGAACGAAATTTTTATAAGAAGGGTAGAATGTAACAACCCTAACTTTCTGTACGAATTTTTTCAAAATACAGAAAGGAGTACCTAAGCCTGAGCACGAGTTATAAGTTTGTTTTTCTTTCGAATAGCAAAGAAAGAGCTTGTAGCTCATTGGTAAGGTCTTGCACTGCTGAGACATAGCACCCGAGTTCAAATTCCATCAGCCACATTATCTTTTTATTAAAATTTCTTTTAATCTTTTAGAAGCCCAAGGGTTTACACACGCACTACACGTAAATTGAAAAGACACAGAATAAACAAACACGTGCACGAGAGTATACCAAACGACCCTGACACGTGGCATAAATCCCAAGCCATTCCGTCGGTAAAGGACCGGCGAAACTCTTTTTTAGACCGGCACCGCCAGTTTGAATCGACGGTAATGCCCCCAAAATTTTCCCCTGCACCTCTTGGCCTACCCCATTTCCCCTAGTCTGTTTGTTTTCTCTACTATTATCCAGAGAATTAAAATACCCTTTTAATGCAAAATTTTAATTCTACAATTCAATAAACTAAACCCTAGTTTTTCCTATAAATACCACACTCCATTTCACACATTCTCACTCAGAAATTCCCTGCCAAAACTCTCAAAATCTTTCAAGTCCTAATTGTGTGCAAGTGGAGTTAGCGAAGGACGAAGTTCCGGCGACGTTCGAAGGAGTTTCCGGCGACGAAACGATGCCCCGACGATCCCTAAACCTTTTCCTACCTCTCCCTTTCCCTTAAAGTCAGTAATTCACCTCTCCCGCTCTCTTCTCTTATTATAAAAACTTTCATTTCTAAAACCCGACGGAAGCGGAGTTAATCCGACTTCCGATTTGTTTTTTCTTTAAAACTCTATTTTTCTTAATCAACAAAATACTATACTCCCACATAATGTTTAAAAAACCTATTAAAACAAGTTTCATCTCAAAAGAATCATTTATGCAATTTTTATTGTATTTTTACGGTAAAATACCACATACTTCATTTCCGACATAAAACAACATAAAACTTGTATTACCTTTAGATAACTCATGAGGTAACGACCTACCTCATCACAACACACATCTTTGACATATCACGATGAAGTTTTGGGAATATATTCATGGGATAATACGACATTACAAATAAATATCATTAATTTGCAAAACCATTTCTTTAAAAAGTGTATTAAACAATTCCTTGCAATTGCGCCTCTACAACCCACTTTTGGGGACCCCGTTCGGGATGGTGCGGGTTATCACACATTCTCGGGCCTAGTAGAACGAGATGCAGACCTCCAAAAGGAGCATCCGATCTCGATGGAATTTTAATGCATTTTTCTTTAGAAAATGAGATTTCTACAAGAAAATAAAAAAAATTTATTTTTAAATATATATATATATATATTATCAAAATATTTATTTTAATTATATTATATAAATATTCCAGGTTTTATAAAGGAATCACCATTACATGAAAATACCATCCAAATACAAAACAATTCCAATATTTCAAAAAAATACCATATACAATGAAAATTAGGTTTTACTCACTAGAATTTTCATATTTATAAAATATACATCTATGAAAACCCTAAAGACGATAATTAAATACTCGAGATGTATTTTGAAAATTATATCAAATTATTTTTACATAAAACCCCCTCAAGTTATGTTAAATTATAATAAGGACCCTAGTAAACATAGGTTTAAGCAGGACTAGTTCTCTTGAGCCTCGGGGAGCCGGAGAATATGGGTGCTTGCCTATCTAAGGTAGAAAATCTAACAAACGGTGTTATCAACACGGTAATTGTCTTGGAAAAAGACAAATCTTGTCGTCCTTGTGCAGCAGTTACCGATAACATCAAAACTAATTCAGGATTTCAAGTTCCTTTCAAAAGTGTATTACTCAGACTGAGTCTCAATCTAATCAATGTGACTTGAATGTGATTCAAGTATAAACTACAATACAAAATGAATCCATGAATCCGTCTATTCAATCTATATCAATCTATCTTGACTAAACCGAACCATGGATATACTCCGTCTACATGGCTCTCCATTTACATCCATTCCATTTACTGATATCATGGTTGCGACAAGTCTTCCAATTACTACAAGACAATACAATACAATACAATCAATACAAACAATACAAGTAATACAAAAGACATCGCGGGGTTTATAAAGGGTAGATTGGTACGGAATATGTTAAAGGTGGCACGAGGTGGCCACTTAAGACGTAATTACATCTATGTCGTTTTTCTGTGGTATTTTCGACAGAGCCTTGTACTACGGGTTACCAAAGTCCACGGTGTAAGTTGGACTTCTCTCGTATACACTGGCATATTCTGTACCAAGTTACAAACAACTACGTTAACATAACAATCAAATATTATACTAAATATACTCTCTTTTCTGTCTATTCTACTTCTCTCTTTCTTTGGGACTTACCGAGCGATTGTTCGCTGATGACATTCTTTTTCTTCTTTCTTTGGAATGTTGTCAGGAGGACCCGACTCTGAGGAGCTCGAGACCAGCCAGGAGCACTTAGAGCAGTTCATAGAAGATCCTGAGCATTGACTTTACTTATACATTTTTTCATTTCAGTTCATGTCATTGTTTAGGCATTGCATTTAAGAATTGTATTTACTTTCCAGTCGTACCAGTAAAAGAATGTTTAATAAATAAAGTTGTTGTTCATTTACATTCCAGTCTCTTGTGTACTTTACTTTATATTTCTTAGATACGCCTAGCGTGTTTACTTCTGAGTAAATACGTAGCGGGCCTCGCTACGTCCTCTTCCCGTATATTGGGAAGCAGGGCGTGACATCCTGTTTGGAGCTCTTCCAACAGACCGCCACTCCACTGAGGATAAAGTCATAACCCGACATGGACTTGGAGTCATCCTTATCACTCTGGAAGATGGAGTCAGCAAATGCCTCGATCTGAAGGTCTTTTCCGCCATACACCAAGAACATCTTCTTAGTCCTTCTCAGGTACTTGAGAACGTTCTTTACTGCTATCCAGTGCTTCTCCCCTGGGTTTGACTGATACCGGCTTACCACCCTGAGTGCGTAAGAAACATCTGGTCTGGTATACAACATCGCATACATTATAGAGCCTACCGCAGAAGCGTAGGGTATAGATATGATGCGAGCCCTTTCCTAATCGGTCTTGGAATACATCTCTTTGGAGAGGGTGATTCCGTGACAAGTCGGTAGACTACTGTTCATATCATAATTTTGCATTATTATATTCCCCATTCTTATTCATTTTACAAATTAACAGGTACTTTTGATCCATGTCTGCTACATAGTTGCAGGTTACAGGTTCTCGGAACAAAACAGTGAAAATGATGAAAAGACGATACAAAAGTGAGACTACGATCAACAAATAGAAGAATCTTGATCATGCCTAAAGTTTGAGGGACAAACGAAGATCAGCAAACAGTTCGATTGCACAAAGGCAGCACAAGATTCAAGACTTCAACACGAAGCAAACGGTAAAAGTCCACAACATTATGCATTGTGGAAATCTGGAAGAAACTAGAAGACATTTTGAAGAACCAAGGGAAGAAAAATCAAGTAAAAAGCAACATGAAAATTACCAGAGAAACAGAGCCCAAGAACTCTCCATATGGTCGCGGATCGGCGGCCAAACATGGCTTCCTGCCGCGGATCCGCGGCCGTGCTGAGCACGTGTCGGTGCATTTTGACGGTGGATGGCGGTGCGTTGACTAGGCTTCTCAGGGTAGTTTTGTAAATGTAGATAGGGATCAGATGTAAACCCTAGGGTTTCTATAATCTATAATCTATAAATAGGAACCCTACAGCTCTTTTTGGGAGTATGCCTCTTTGTATGCCTCTTTTTAATTCTTAAATTCAGAATTTTAATTCTTGTAATGTTTGAAGAGTGCATCAAATAAAGTAAGTCTTTCTTTTCTATGCCTTAGTTTAATTTTCTTTTCTGCCCTAGTATAAATTTTATTTATCTGCCCTAATTATAACTTTTATTTATTTGCCGTAGTTTAGATAATTAGGTTATTAAAAAGAAACAAAAAAATGGCTCTTGTTATCAATTCCCTAATGAGTGAGTAGTTCCTCACTTGTTAGGATTAGGAATAGGAAAGGTTTGAGAGATGAAAATCTCTCACCCCTTTCTTGCCCATCATACATTTTTAATAGGACTCTATGCATACACACACACACCGCTCACTACGGCACCCTATCCTATGAGGTAGCGGTGATACCGTAAGTAAAGACCGGTTGTGTATGTTTTCCATGGAGGTTAGGATAAGAGTTAAGAAAGGACGGATAAGGACCTAAAGGAAGAAACATAGTTTCTTCCCGATCGTGCTAATCCCCTTTGTTAATTATTACCTTAACACCTAAATAGATCTTAATTAGGGCATAGAAAGCGGTGAGAAATATTGAATTTCCAAACTTAACCTAAACCTAACCCTAGCAAGGTTTTAATCCTAATCTAAATCAACCTTAGTTTTTAGTGATAATCCAATCCACCATAATTGGAATTAACTCGTTAGAACAATTAGAAAATACACAAAATCCTTGTGGACCGACCCGTACTCAACCGGCTAGCTACTAAGCGACGTCGTTCTTGATTATGGTTAATATTCTTTGATTCATCTTTTGAAAGCGAAAGCGCACGAAATCTCTTCCAATCAAATGGCGCCGTTGCCGGAGATGGCGTAGTTATTTTCTTTTTGTAATTTCGGGTTAATATAAAAATTGAAAAATCATAAAAACTGAAAAAATTTAAAAAAAATATATAAAAATTTATCATCTTGTTAATTTTTGAAGGGTTTTCGTTTGAATTGTGTAGGATTGACGAACAGATTCAAATCTGGAAATATCCAGTGAGCAAAACAGCAAACATCAGATCTGAACAAACAGAGAAGAACCACAACAAACAACAGAAAAAGTTTGGAGGCCCGAGTCAACGAGTCAACCATGGAACCACGGTCAAAGGCAACATTTGGCGGCGGAACCGCGGCGCCTTGGTGACGTCAGCACGTGGAAATCCCTCTATAAGCTTTCTCTTCTTCTCTATAACCCCCTTATCTCCTCTGAAAAATTTCCTGCAGGGTTCTTTGCGCAAAAATTTCTCCCGCTTCCCCAATAACTTGATCTTGTACAGGATTCTTTACGCCGCAATATGAAAAAATAAATTTGGCAAGTATTTGTGTTTACTGCTTTGCATCTTTAAAATTGACTTTAAGGGGCTTTAACACCAATCCAGATTGGGTGGGGATTTCATTACCCTTCCTAGGACCCCAAAAATCACAAAAAGCATTTTGCATTGACCATCGAGTTAATTAAAAAAAAGATTAGATTTAGCCTTAAGGACTGTCGCGCTCAATAGGACAAAGGAATAGTTGTAGGCATCGATTGTTTATCTAAACCAGACTTTGTGGTGCCTAGGCTAGACAAGTGGGGAAAGGTAATTTTAAAAGGCCCGTCTCACGGTGATTCGTGAGCGGATCCTTCCTTTCTTTACTTGTGCTTACCTGGCCACAATTGGCGGTGAAGAGGCGATTTGAGGACCTCACAACTTGCCCTTTAGAACAGTTAGGAGCAGTCTAGTTGACCTAGGAGACCCTAGATCTAGGATTGATTGTGCATATTGTGATTGTGTCTAAGCTTCTTATTTAAAAATCTTTTTTTTTGCAAAAAGCTCCTTATAAAAAAACACAAAACATAATTTTTTTACAAAAACTTGCCACTTACCGCTAAGAAATCCATTGCACTCCACTTACACCCACTTCCTTCCATTGACGTTTTCTTACCCTCACCTTCTGTTTTCACCTTTTGACTACACTAAACCTCTTTAGTGTATGTCCGATTGGACTAGGGACACTAGTGCCCGTTTAGTCCGTGTCTCGTTAGTGCCGACTGACGACGCTTTCGACTCCGAAGTCGAAATTCCATCCACTTCTTTACCTTCACCTTCATATTCATCATCGTCTAAGGAGATGTCGGGATTCAATCCTAACAACCCCTTACCCGTGGGACTGATTCCACCTCCACTAGGTGCGAATAACCCACAACACCCACCTATTGAAGCGTCCCAACGAATCGCGCTCCAGGATCTTTTCTACCCTATCCGCACCGCTTTACCCACTTGTCTTTCATTTTCACCGGCTAATAGGGATAACTTTGAAATTAAACCCCACTTCATTAATATGTTGCCCAAATTTCACGGGCTGGAATCAGAAGATGCCTATATCTTCATAAACAAATTCCAGAATGTTTGTGCAATGATGAATACCACACAACTTTCGGATGATGCTATAAGGATACGTGTCATTCCATTCACTCTATGTGACCTAGCCGAAAATGGTTATATAGCACAACATCACACTCGATAAAAAACTGGGAAGAGTTTGTTAAGGCTTTTCTAAAAAAGTTTTACCCACACCACAAGACCGCGAGAATTCACAACGAAATTATCCAATTTTCCCAGCTTCCTTCCGAACCTTTTGGAAGAGTTTTGAAAGATTTAAGGACCTACTTGTTCAATGCCCTCACCACGGTATCGAGAATTGGCAACTTTGCCAAACTTTATACGAAGGATTGAACCCAGCAACTAAGCAGTTGTTGGAAACCATTTGTCAAGGTCACTTTCTTACAAAATCTAGCGAGGAAGCTTGGCAGTTTCTCGACGATCTTGTTGAACAAACACTTCAGTGGGAAAGCACTAAGACTACCTCATCTTCTTCATCAGGTCAGTCTAGGGCAGGCATACATCAACTTGATATGTCGATTGCAATGAAGGTCGAAATGGCCGCACTTACGAAAAAGTTAGAAGCAATTGAGAGCAAATTCTCATTGCCTTCTCCTGCCCCTGATTTACCCCCACGCACAGTTTGCGCTTGTTGTTCGGATCCATCCCATCTTACTGAAGAGTGTCCTTACAATCCACCTGTTCAAGGACAATATCAAATCAATGTTGCCTTTCAGTAAAGACAAAGAAATGATCCATACTCTTCGACTTATAATCCTGGTTGGAGGAGACACCCAAATTTTGCTTGGAATCAAAATCAACAATTCCAAGGCAATAACAACTTTCAAAGGCCTCCCCCTCCACAACAACAAGCATCTCAACAAACTCAATACCAGCAACCTTTCCAACCCCAACCTTACCCAAACCAAATGAACAATTTTGTACCTAACAATTATTATCCTCAAAACAATTTTGTTCAACCGAATAACGATAAGGTTTCCTCGCTAGAACGAAGTCTAAGTGTATTTTTAAACCAATCTACACAATCCGCAGCAAGGTTGGAAACTTCTATCCAGTCTTTGGTGCAAAATAGTGCTTCACATGATCAAAGCATCAAATCAATTGAGGCCCAAATTGCACAACTAAACGCTGCGTTAAGCGAGCGAGAAAAGGGAAAGCTTCCGTCTCAACCATTTCCAAATCCCGGTCACACACACAACGCACATGTTGCTTATGAACAACAAAATCATAATGTAAATGCTGTGACCACGTTGAGATCTGGAAGAGTGTTGCACAATAACGTGGGTAATAGTGATGACACTCTTGCCGGTGCTTCTTCATCATCTTCTTCTTCTTCTTCATCTTCTTCAGAGCCTATTCTTCATTCTTCACAAGGCTCTACTTCTTCAACTTCTAACGGACCCACATCTCACTTCACGAACACACCAACACTGGGATCCATTCCAACTCTGCAATCTACTCCACAGATATTGGACTCAACAAATTTTCAAAATGTTCCATTTCCAAACAGGTTGAGATCCAATAAACCAACTCCACAAATGGAGAAGATTGTGGAAGTATTCAAACAGGTTAGCATTAACATACCTCTCTTGGATGCAATCCAACAAGTCCCTTCTTACGCGAAAATCTTAAAGGACTTATGCACCAAGAAGAGGAAGTCACAAGTACCAAAGAAAGTTTTCATGGCTAGTGCTGTAAGTGATGCTCTTGTCCAACCTTTACCCCAAAAACATAAGGACCCCGGCTGTCCTACAATTTCAATAACTATTGAGGATAAGAACATAAATCGAGCACTTTTAGATCTTGGTGCTAGTGTTAATTTGCTACCCTATTCAGTATATGAACAATTAAGCGTTGGAGAGCTTAAACCCACTCATTGTACTTTCCAAATGGCCGACCGATCCATCACCCACCCTAGGGGTGAGTTAGAGGATGTGTTGATTAAAGTAGGGGATTTCATTTTCCCCGTTGATTTCATTGTTATGGACACACAGCCTGTAACTAACCCTTGGAGTCAAATTCATGTGATACTCGGTCTTGCGACTTCTAATGCGGTGATCAATTGTCCAAATGGTTCGATGAACCTATCTTTTGGAAATATGACAATTGAACTCAACATTTTTAAGTTGGGGAATCAGCCCTCCGAGCCTAATGCTAGTATACTTGATGTTTGCTCGATCCATGAGATCACGCAGGAGGACTGTGAGCTCGAAAAATTTCTGTTCGATCACAGCAGTTTTGACGCCTCTAGTGCGTTCCTCCTAGAATCTGACACAGCTTTCACACCGGATAACGATTATGAGTGTTTCACTTTTTTGGACAATTTTGAAGACTCACCACCAGAGTTTGAGTCCTTTGATTTTTTGGATGAGTTAGTTGAACCATCCGACTCGGTTGCTTACACTCGATTTGAACCATTGTTGGAATCTTTCGAGTTCGAGACAGTTTCACCAATGTTACCTTCAATTGTTTCACCTCCGAAACTCGAACTCAAGCTTTTGCCGTCTCACCTTAAATACGCTTACCTAGGTGAGAATGAGACCCTTCCCGTTATCATATCGGCATCTCTAGCTCTCGAGCAAGAGAAAGCCCTTTTAATGGTCTTACAAAATAACCGGCAAGCTTTTGGCTGGACTATGGCGGACATCAAGAGGATTAGTCCCCTCATAGTTGAACATCATATACATATGATGGATGATGCCAAGCCAGTAAGGGATCCACAAAGACGCCTCAATCCCATAATGAAGGAGGCTGTCAAAAAGGAGATTGTCAAATGTCTTGATAGTGGTATCATTTACCCTATCTCCGATAGTCAGTGGGTTAGCCCCATTCACGTTGTCCCAAAGAAATCGGGCATAACGGTCATAACCAATGAGGCGAATGAGTTAATACCTACTCGCACCCAAACTGGGTGGCGAGTTTGCATCGACTATAGAAAACTCAACGTCGCGACAAGGAAAGACCACTTTCCTTTACCTTTTATTGACCAAATGCTAGAACGATTAGCTGGACACGAATTTTACTGCTTTTTGGATGGTTACTCCGGCTATAATCAAGTTCCCATCGCCGAAAAGGATCAAGACAAGACAACATTTACTTTTCCTTTCGGTACATTCTCTTACTGTCGCATGCCCTTTGGGTTATGCAATGTACCCGCTACTTTCCAGCGGTGTATGATGGGGATCTTTTCAGACATGGTGGAGAAATTCTTAGAAATTTTTATGGATGATTTCTCCATTTTCGGCGACTCCTTCGATGAGTGTTTGCTATACTTAGACGCAGTTCTTACCCGCTGTAGGGATAAGAACCTCACTTTAAATTGAGAGAAATGCCACTTTATGGTACGAGAGGGTATTGTCTTAGGACATATCATCTCGCAAAACTGCATTGAGGTTGATAATGCCAAGATTGAAGTCATTTCCAATCTTCCTCCTCCTAAATGCGTCAAAGACATCTGAGCCTTCCTTGGCCATGCTGGTTTTTACAGACGGTTCATCAAGGATTTTAGCAAGATAGCTAGACCCTTCACTCTTTTATTGGCCGAGGACACCACTTTTGATTTTGACTCAACCTGCATGAAAGCGTTCGAGTCATTGAAACACTCACTTATTTCTGCGCCCATTCTTTCATCTCCCGACTGGACGCATCCTTTTGAAATTATGTGCGATGCATCTGATTTCTCCATTGGTGTTGTCCTTGGACAGCACATTAATAAGATGCCGCACGTAATTTATTACGCTAGCCGAATATTAAATGAGGCCCAATTGAATTGCACAACAATTGAAAAAGAATTCTTAGCCGTTGTGTTTGCACTAGAGAAGTTCAGGCCTTATTTAATCGTCTCTCCAGTGATTGTTTACACGGACCATTCAGCTCTTCGCCATCTTTTTGCGAAGAAGGATGCTAAATCTCGGTTAATACGTTGGATCATCTTTCTACAAGAGTTTGACCTTGTCATAAGAGACAAGAGAGGATGTGAAAATGTAATTGCCGACCACCTTTCACGACTTCCTTCTTCGCCCACACTTGAAATTCCTATTAAAGACGTTTTTCCCGATGAGCAACTCTTAACCGTGTCATGCGAACCATGGTTCGCTGATATAGTAAACTATTTGGCCACCGGACTGATACCTAAAGATTGGTCGAAACAGGACAAACTCCGATTCCTGTCCCAAGTAAAACATTTTTACTGGGATGAACCGTATCTCTTTAAATACTGTTCCGACCAAATCATTCGTCGGTGTGTCCCCGAAAACGAGTTTAAGAGTATGCTGTCTTTTTGCCACGATCAAGCGTGTGGCGGGCATTTTGGCCCCAAGAAGACAGTAGAAAAAATCTTGCAGTGTGGCTTCTACTGGCCACGACTTTTTAAAGATGCATACGAATACTGCAAGACATGCTCCCGGTGCCAACACTTGGGCCGGATATCACGGAGAAACGAAATGCCGCTCCAACCAATTTTGGTTGTTGATATTTTTGATGTTTGGGGAATAGACTTCATGGGACCATTTCCCAAATATTTTGGGAATATGTATATTCTATTGGTTGTTGACTATGTGTCAAAATGGGTCGAGGCTGTGCCCAGCCGAACGAATGACAACAAGGTTGTTGTTAAATTTCTTAAAGAAAACATCTTTTCTCGGTTTGGACATCTTCGAGCGATTATAAGTGATAATTGATCTCACTTCTGTAATAGGACAATTGAGTCCTTAATGCGCAAATACGCCATTACTCACAAATTGTCAACACCATATCATCCCCAAACTTGTGGGCAAGCCGAGGTTTCGAATCGGCAGATTAAACAAATTTTGGAGAAAACGGTTTCAAAAAACAGTAAAGATTGGTCAACAAAACTGATTGATGCACTATGGGCATTCCATACTGCCTACAAGACCGATCTTGGCATGTCTCCATACCGGCTTGTTTATGGGAAGGCTTGCCACCTTCCGGTTGAAATTGAGCACAAGGAATTTTGGGCCATTAAAGAGTTGAACTTATCCATGGAAGATGCGGGCAGCAATAGAAAGCTGCAATTGAATGAATTGGATGAGCTGCGGGACGAGGCCTATGAGAATGCGGTAATTGTTAAAAACTGAACGAAGGTGTTCCACGACAAACACCTTATGCACACGACTTTCGAACCTGCTCAACAGGTTTTGCTTTATGACACTCGGTTACACTTCCATCCCGGCAAGATCAAATCTAGATGGAAAGGGTCGTTTTTAGTACGCACCGTATATCCGCACGGTGCGGTTGATATAGAAAACCCAGAGGACGGTACATTATTTAAAGTAAACGGACATCGACTTAAGCCGTTCCTCACTGCGGACCCGTCGGAGGAGCTCCTGTTTTTGCAGGAGCCGATTTATACTAACTGATTTTCCTCCATCTACCCCCAAATTTTCAATCATCTAGCCAACACAATGTTTCAAACAAGTTTGGGGTATGTATCATTTGTAATTTTATAAATACAAAATAATATAAAAATAATAAAAATTTAAAAATATAAAATAACTTTTTTTGGGGTTTTTTGAAAATTTCCAGATTTAATAATAACACTAGTTTTTATTGAACTCAATTGGTGCAGGCAAAAGAGCCGCGAACTATCCTTGCCCCATGCTTGTGATACAACTGTGTCGATATTTCCTCCCCGTGGAGGAGTTCGAATCTTACATGCTTGGAGGCATACCCGTCAGGCTTCTCATTGAGGGTGTTTCTACGTCCTATACACGACTAACGGATGTGTGGTCAAGAACTGAACCGGCGGAACACGTGCCCGCCCGAACACCTAGCTCCAGCTCGACCGCGAGCGAAGGAGAACTCACCCCCTTAGACATGCAAATTTAATGAGACGAGCTGTTAGGGGCATTGACGAGTTGAGGGGGATAGCGAGGGAGCATGATCGGCGGTTGACTGAAGTAGAGCAGAGGATCCGAACCCTGCTGGGTAGGGAGGAGCGTTCCCGTTCACGCTCAAGGGCGCGACGTGGGGCCGAGCAGTGAGGGCACTGCTTTTAGATAAGTTTGGGGGAGGTGGTGGTTGCAAATAGTTATCTTTTGCATTGCATATTTTTTTAAATTTTTGTATATATTTTTCTTTTTCTTTTGCATGTTTAAATTCTGCATTGCATCTTTATAAAATAAAATAAAATCATAAAAATTGAAAAAATTGAAAAAATAAATATAGAAAAATATAAAAATAAAAAAAAACTGAAAAATTTGAAAAATTATAAAAATTGAAAAATTCAATTTTGGCCATAATTGACTTGAGTTTTACAAGACGGTTAACTAGCTAGGAAAAACTAGATCCTAGACTTAGTAAATTAAAAACCCTAAAAATAACCTTTCTAAAAATTTAACGGTAGAAAATATATGTCTTTATAGTTTACTTAGAAATAGGCAAATTTTGAGTTCACGTCTTGGGCTAAGTCAAAATAAAGGAAGAGTATTGATATTTTTATTAAAGTATAAGTCTGAAAAATAATTCCTAAGCTTAATTCTAAATTCTGAAAATATATACCCTACAAATTGCACAAACACGAACCTTGAAACTTGGAATAGTAGAGGAGACCTTGAAACGCTCTTGTCTAAAGTCCTTACTATAAAGGAAAATAAAATAAAAATACAAGTGTGAATAATGAGATAAAAAATGAACACTGGTTTTGTAATTACTTAAGGCTGCATAAATAGAAAAAATATATAGCGAGGGTGCTTTATCACCTAGTGCCTTAGACCAACTGGTTTGGGAGTCACTGTTAAAAGCCTTAGGTATTACAAGATGAGGAATTACACCTTAATGTGCAACCACATTTTGTAATCGGTCGTTGGTACCTCAAGAAGTATTAACGGCCGCATGAAGAATGTGTGAGCAATTTAATCTAAAAAATTCACCAACTAAAAGTACTTTGGACAATGGATAAGAGTATGATAGCTTGAATTGAATTTCCAAGTGTAGGGGTGATACATGCATACACGTAGGGGTATGTGATTGGGGTTTGGATGAGAGATAGGAATGAAAAATAGGACTTATATTTTTAGTAGAGATGATAAAAATTCCTAAGTTGAGATGGAACCTTAGAAGGAAAACTCAAAAGATGCAAAAAGCTAAGTGAATTTACATAACATATACAATCTTAAGTTAAATGATAAGGAAGCGTGAAAAATATGGGTGGATAATTTCTGAGTCGAAGATAATAGAATTTCTTGTTAGAAAACCGAATTGGAGAATAAAAGTCAACAGGCCGAATTGATAGGATTTTGTGGGTAGTATCCACTGAAAACCCTCAGGAGACAATACTCCTCCTACTTAACGTAGCCCTTTCGAAAAGTTTTCTTGCGTAACCCTGTCAAAATCGCTTTAAGTACCGTTTCGCTCGCGGCCCTCCACTCTCTCCACTCTGTAAAGTCTGTGTTCAACAAGGACACCTAGAGGTTTAACGGCTTGTTACACGAGCTCAGTGCAATCGCGTTTCCCTGCAAAAGTGTGGTAAGGCTTTTTCGAGAATAATACTAGTTTTTGCTCGAGGACGAGCAAAAGATAAGTTTGGGGGTATTTGTTCATATCATAATTTTGCATTATTATATTCCCCATTCTTATTCATTTTACAAATAAACAGGTCCTTTTGATCCATGTCTGTTACATAGTTGCAGGTTACAGGTTCTCGGAACAAAACAGTGAAAATGATGAAAAGACGATACAAAAGTGAGACTACGACCAACAAATAGAAGAATCTTGATCATGCCTAAAGTTTGAGGGACAAACGAAGATCAGCAAACAGTTCAATTGCACAAAGGCAGCACAAGATTCAAGACTTCAACACGAAGCAAACGGTAAAAGTCCTTAACATTATGCATTGTGGAAATCTGGAAGAAACTAGAAGACATTTTGAAGAACCAAGGGAAGAAAAATCAAGTAAAAAGCAACATGAAAATTACCAGAGAAACAGAGCCCAAGAACTCTCCATATGGCCGCGGATCCGCGGTCAAACATGGCTTCCTGCCGCGGATCCGCGGCCGTGCTGAGCACGTGTCGGTGCATTTTGACGGTGGATGGCGGTGCGTTGACTAGGCTTCTCAGGGTAGTTTTATAAATGTAGATAGGGATCAGATGTAAACCCTAGGGTTTCTATAATCTATAAATAGGAACCCTACAGCTCTTTTTGGGAGTATGCCTCTTTGTATGCCTCTTTTTAATTCTTAAATTCAGAATTTTAATTCTTGTAATGTTTGAAGAGTGCATCAAATAAAGTAAGTCTTTCTTTTCTATACCTTAGTTTAATTTTCTTTTCTGCCCTAGTATAAATTTTATTTATCTGCCCTAGTTATAACTTTTATTTATTTTCCGTAGTTTAGATAATTAGGTTATTAAAAACAAATAAAAAAATGTCTCTTGTTATCAATTCCCTAATGAGTGAGTAGTTCCTCACTTGTTAGGATTAGGAATAGGAAAGGTTTGAGAGATGAAAATCTCTCACCCCTTTCTTACCCATCATACATTTTTAATAGGACTCTATGCATACATACACACACCGCTCACTACGGCACCTTATCCCACGAGGTAGCGGTGATACCGTAAGTAAAGACCGGTTGTGTATGTTTTCCATGGAGGTTAGGATAAGAGTTAAGAAAGGACGGACAAGGACCTAGAGGAAGAAACATAGTTTGTTCCCAATCGTGCTAATCCCTTTTGTTAATTATTACCTTAACACCTAAATAGATCTTAATTAGGGCATAGAAAGCGGTGAGAAATATTGAATTTCCAAACTTAACCTAAACCTAACCCTAGCAAGGTTTTAATCCTAATCTAAATCAACCTTAGTTTTTAGTGATAATCTAATCCACCACAATTGGAATTAACTCGTTAGAACAATTAGAAAATACACTAAATCCCTGTGGACCGACCTGTACTCAACCGGCTAGCTACCAAGCGACGCCGTTCTTGATTGCGGTTAATATTCTTTGATTCATCTTTTAAAAGCGAAAGCGCACGAAATCTCTTCCAATCAACTACGCGCTTTGAATCTTCCATACTAAATTTTTTTAGTATGGTGTTGATATACCTTGACTGTGAAAGTCCCACTATCCTCTTTGATCTTTCACGATAGATCTGGATCCTCGGAATGTAGTTGGCCTCACCCAGGTCTTTGATGGAGAACCTTAGTGACAAAAATCCTTTGACCGATTGTAGTATAGGAGTGTCATTTCCTATCAAGAGAAATTCATCCACGTACTAGACGAGGGATCCCACAGTTCTCCCTACAATCTTACTATAAATTCATGGTTCATCTGGATTTTGGATAAAGTCGAATTCTTTGACCGTCTCATCAAAACAGATGTTCCAACTCCGCGATGCTTGCTTTAGTCCATAAATGGAATTAAGAAACTTGCACACTTTCCTGTTGCTCCCACTCTGATTGAAACCCTCTGGCTGATCCATATAGGCGCACTCTTCCAAATAACCATTTAGAAAAGCCGTCTCTACGTCCATCTGCCGGATCTCAAAATCTTGGAAGGCAACAATGGCAAGAAGGATCCAAATGGATTTGAGCATAGCCACTAGAGAAAAGGTTTCATCATAATCCGAACCAGGTCTTTGACGAAAACCTTTTGCAATAAATCTAGCCTTATAGGTTTCAACCTGTACATCTACACCAATCATCTTTCTAAAGATCCATTTGCAGCCTACGGGTTTTACCCCTTCTGGAGCAATGTTCAAAGTGCATACTTTGTTGTTGTATATGGACTCCATCCCGGTCCACATTGCATCCATCCATTTTACCGAGTCGCAGCTCTGAATGGCTTGCTGTAAGCTAGTTGGCTCATCATTATCAATGATGCAATCTTCTCTATCCCCATCTATGAGAAAACTTTAGTATCTCTCGTGCGGATGAGACTGCCTACTAGTCCTGCGGATTAGCGCAGGGATGTCCTGTTCTTTTGAAATTTCTGGTTCTACCATACTTTCAGTAATAGTTTGTGGTTCTGGAATTTTTTCCAGTTCTATTACGCTCCCACTAGTCCTTTTTCAAAAAAATTGATTTTCTAAAAAGTGGGAATGAGGAAGAACAAAAAACCACTTGTTCCTCTGCGTAATAGACCCCTGGAGTTCTTTGGGTATCCCACAAACCTACACAGCACTGCGCGTGCCTCGAACTTATCTGCATACTGCTTTTGATGAAAGCTGGACATCCCTATATTTTCAGATACTGAAGATAGAGTTTTTTCCCACTCCACATCTGATATGGTGTGGTAGGCACAGTCTTGGTAGGAACCTTATTTAAAAGATATGCAGCTGATTCTAGTGCATAACCTCAGAAGGATCGCGGTAACTCAGCATTACTCATAATGCAACGTATCATATCCAATAGGATTCTGTTCCACCTTTCCGATACACCGTTGTGTTGTGGTGTATATGGAGAAGTAAGCTGAGAGAGAATTCCATTCTCTTTTGAGTAATCCAGGAACTCGGCAATCAAGTATTCACCACATCGATCAGATCTCAGTGTCTTGATACTTTTGCCTGTTTGTTTTTCCACTTCATTCTTTTATTCCCGGAATTTCTCAAAAGGCCTCAGATTTATTCTTCATCAAGAAGACTTTTCCTTACCTAAAGAAATCATCCGTAAGAGTAATGAAATAAGAATAACCACTTCGTGCATCTGTAGATGTTGGACCATACACATCTCTGTGTATGAGTCCTAAGAGCTCGCTCGCTCTTACTCCATGTCCAGTGAACGGAGTTTTTGTCATCTTTCCTATGAGACAAGATTGACAAGTTGCATAAGACTAATATTAGAACGTATCCAAATATCCCTCTCTGTGTAAATTCGACAATCGTGTTTCATTGATGTGACTCAGTCTACAATGCCTTAAGAAATCCTTATTTAATTCTGGAGACTTTCCTTTTAAGTGTGTTCTGGAAGTTGAAAACCTGGGCTTAATTTAACACGCATATACTGTTCTCTAGTGTACCTGACCTAATCAAACTTTGATTTAGGTGGATGTGGACCACATCGCTTACAAACTAGACTAGGTACACACAAACAGTTACGTAGAATCAATATCTGCCCATTTGTCAATTCTAGGTGATATTACCTATGTATACAGCGTCCACGCTCATTCCGTTAGCAACCCTGAGAGTCATATCACCTGCCCTGATAACTCTACGGTTTCTCAAAGCCTGAAATAAATTACAGATATGAGATTCTAATCCGGTATCTAGTACCCAAGAAGTAGAGTTAATTGAAAGACTGTTTTCAATCACAAACACACCCGAAATTGAAGCCACAATATGCTTCGGATCCTGGATTCTGGCTTACCAAGCCCTGCTTCCCTTCTTCCAATACCTTTTCCCGTGACAATAGGAACATCCCTCGTTCCCTACTGTTGACCCCGAAACTTTTGCCCTACCCTTTCCTTCTACCTTAATGACACCGCCTATCGGCTCTGTGGAGGTCTTCTTCTTCTCACCCTTGGTTTTCTCCTTGGATTCAGAAGAAAAAGATTCCCTAATAAGAAGAGCGGGTGTCTCCCTAGTTTCCTTCAGGGTGCCCTCAACTGAAAGTATAGCTTTCTTCCCCTGGGCGTAAGTAGAAGGTAGGGACTGTAGAATTAAGTCAGTACATGACTCGTTCTCCAACGTGGTCCCCAGGTCCGTGAGCTGTTTAATGCAGCTGATCATTATAGGGACGTGGTCCTCTACAGATGACCCGACAACCAATCTCGCTTGAAGCAATTCTTTTGAGGTCTCATATCTTGTGATACGAGATTGCTCTCCATATAAATCTTTGTTATGGAGGAAGATGGAAATTAAGTCCATCTTCTCATGCTGCCTCTGGTATACACCATCAATTGAGACCAACACGGGGCACTTGGCATTTGCACTGTCCTTTTTCCCTTGTCTTACGGATATCAACATCCGTGACGGTGGAAACTGGACCTGAAAAGGTGGGGGCATGAGTAGTAATGAGGTGGTCCAGCTTTTCATAGGTAATGGACATCTGGGCAAAGCTTTGCCAGTCAATATAGTATAACTCAGTCATTTTATTATCTAACTGTAACCTAATCTGGTCATCTGGTCGCTGCAATTAGGAGAGAGAGAATAAAACACTCATCATGATGCTCTTGCAAGTTTATATTGGTTTTAAATTTATCTAAACAGGATGGCTCCCACTGTTTCCCGAATCCTTCCTCAAACCATAAAAGAAGAATTAGTCAGGATTAATATCACCGTACAATACTTGCTTAACCTTTCAGCTAGGCTAGTGTCGGTACTTCGAGGGATATTTTACGACGCTTTCACGAAGTTCCTTAATTAAATAACCTTTTTTCCCTGGAGGCGTAGCCCCGCTAACACTGTTCTAGACACCTACTTGGTTTATAGCATTGATCGTTAAATAAAAAAATCTCCCGAGGAGTAGCATATACTCACAGTAGGATCGGGATCCAAATATCATTGTGTGATAATCCTAAAGGAATCCTACCAATATTATCACACTCCAAATGGTATGCAGCACTAGCAAGTTTCAGTTTGTTTAGAAACTCCCGATGTGGATTTTTGCCCCATGCTCTTATGACCTTGACAAAGGCCAACATATCATTAGTCACATGTCAAGTTCTACTCGTCATTGTCCAGGTTAATTTTAACCCACCCGTACATACCCTTGGTGAAGGCCAAAATAGTAGTACGAATGTCCCAAACCAACGCATCTATCTACGCTACAGATGAATATCCAGCAGCTACCAATCACTATGTCTTGGCGAAGGTCAAAATAAATAGCTTGAATACTACTGAATATTCAATTGAAATGATGGAGGGCTACGAATGGTTTTTGCGAAATTGTGAACGTAGTGAACTTGATATAATCGAAGGAACCTGATAACTTTTAAAAGGAGTGGTTTAAGCTCCACATTTAAAAGTCTCCTGTTTTGAAAAAACCGAGTGGTTTAAAAATTTGTTCCAACGATTCATCTTTGGTTTGTTTGCTTTGCATTAATGTAATGCAGTCCCATCATTTACACCTATCATCACAGAAAGAAACAAAAATACCATGTCCACTTATGCCATCCGCATTCGCTATTGGGCCCCGTCTTACACCGTTAGGTTACTTAACTAACGCCAGAGCGGGGGCTGGACTAGCGCGGATGCAAAACATAAGCAACGTCTATTATATAATATATATATAATAAACATTCATCTGACGCAATAATAGGCATTCCAGATCACACATGAACATATTGGATATACTAGGAATTCCACGTTTCGTTTAAGCATGTAACGAAAGACGGATTCCACGGTCGTGGTAAATAGCTAAACCCCACCCCAGACCCCTACGGGTGCGGCAAACTACCCGCCAAATACCCAAAGCGAAGCAACCTCCCTCAGTAACATAAGTAGGACACTCAGCACTTAAAAGTACCCGGTAATTTATGCACCCCACCTTGGGTCTATCCTAGGAGCAGAAAACAGTAAAAGAAAATAATACAACGGTGGCTACAAGCTCAATCCGGATGGGCCCCGCAAAATAATATTACATTACTTTACATATTTACATCGAATAAAAGAATGAAAACCCTCATCTCACATCCCCCGACTATTCATCCACGACGATCCAACAAGTTCATATCCATAAACCAATAAAGCAAAAAAGATATGTGCAACCTTGACTAATCGATGTATAGTAATTAATCGAAGTTTCCAAACACATATCAGAACACAGATAGAACCCGATTAGCAAATAACTTAGAATTTCAACCGAAAAATATTTTCCGTGTCCACCCTAAATGCAAACCAGCACCCAGAACATCATGGGTATAAACCAAATATACCAGATAATTGTACACCTAAAATAAGAAGCACAGAGCAAAAACGAGCCAACTCGGCCACAACTCGGCCACGGAACGGCGACAAATCGACCGATTCGCCGCGGTTCCGTGGTGGTTGTGACGAGTTAGGGTCTCGTTTTTCTTATGATTTCTTATAATTCCCTGCAGAATTTTCATGCCTCTGAAATAACTTTTAGCACAGTTTTAATATTCGACAGAAAGTTAGGGATCGGGGTGTTTAGTTTTCGAGTTTTCCGACGATCGAAGTTCTAATAAGTTGCTAACAAGCTAGTAAAGGTTTAGTTAGTCTCTAATACCACTGCAAGTCGATTTCGCGCACCCCACGTGTCCGCGGGGAGGCGGAATATGCAAAAAACGAATTTTCAAAGCTCGCAACACCGACTTGAACTCCAGGATCGATACTAAACCCTAACTACCTAACTGGTAAGAGGTTAACTACTCGGTAAGAATTGTTATACCTCACGATACCAAGTCCTTCGGGTCTTCTTCATTGTCTTCCACCTCGTCGTCGGTTCCAAGGATCGAAACGGATCTGGAAATTTCGATGGCCTCCTCGAGTCAAAGACGATCCACCCGAGAGTCTATAGTCCGAGCTCCTACCTCGAATCTGAGGTAACTACGGCTTCTGGTTCGCTAAACTAGAAGTCTTATATGGTGTAGAGTGAGAAGATGAATAGATTTGTCTCTTGGAACCCTAGGTTTCTCAACTCATTAGAGGTTCAGGGTTATGAGGAAGAAGAATGTCACTTAAAGAAAATGAGAGAGGAGAACAAAGCTTGGATGAAGAACGACTTCTCATTTATGATGAATAATGAACCATGTGATAATTGATGAGATAAATAAATATCTTACAAATATCAACCATGGCTCACAAAATATCTATTTTGTCAAGTGATGAGTTATAGCCATCCAAGAAATATCTCCATCTCATTCTCTACATCTCATTATATTTAATCCATAAAAGAAAACAAACCCTAAATGAGGTGTCCCTTCTAGAGGCTTTCCCGCAAGAATTACGAGAACGCCCCTCATCCGTATATACATACCCGCATCCGCATTCCGAAGAATACGAATACAAAGAGACGAAAATAATCCATCAATATAATACCAGGATCCGGCTTAAACAAAAGCCCGCCAGTATTATCCGCCCGATCATCATACGTGCACAAGTACACGTAAGTGATCGAAGCCCTGTTGTAAAACCATACGACCTCTACACATTTTTCCCAGTGCAGGGAAACCCTCTATGTGGGACTCTAAAGATTCAATACTATGCTGGCAGTGGGTTTAACCACAAGCAGCAAGCGGTACTAGCTGCACGTAACGGCTACCCAGGTATGTGTCGATAAGAAGGCCGATGAGCTAATTCATCCGAACTCCTACTGAGCCTGTATGTGACAATCTCCGTACAGTCCAGTCTGTTCGTCTAAGAGTATCGCATATCGGGCCTAGGGGCGGTAATCGTCAGACCCCTAATCGCGCAATAAGTCGTGTCGGAGTATAGCCCAAAACACCCTGAGAAACTACTGAAGTACCTACCAGTAAATCTCGCTTGCCTTGGCCAAGGACTTTGTGTAATGGCCTTCCGAACACAGCGCGATATCAACCCCCAACACCAGAAGAGATGAATCCCATCTAATCGCTACTGCCTCCAAGTGCTTCGGGACTGCACCCAACTACTACCTGTTTGCATGACTCCTTTGAGCCGTGGTAGGGTAATAATCAAAGTACAATGGGAACACACTCGATGCGAAGTAGCAGTGTCAAGTCGACGGACTAAGCTATACTCATGTCACCTGAGAACTGCTACCCGACGATATGTATAATACCCAACAACAGTTCTCGACGAGTCATGTCCAGTGTACTCATAACCTAATGAGCACCTACATACTATCTCCAGTACGGCGTACTAATGGCTGTGGGACAGACCATCTCCCCTGATGGGATGAGAAGTGTATACATTAGTCTACTCTGGAGTATCGATGTCCCGTCTCGATAATCCTACGACTAGGGACCTGTATAGGATGTGTTTATAGACTACCCATCCCCCACTAGTGTGACTGCCATCACAACGCTGGTAATGAAGCAAAGATCCTAAAAGCTCTACCAATATGTATAAGCGATATGCTAAAAAGCACATGCACATATTGAGGTAGAAACAAACCATGTAGCATACTACCATTTCGAGCAAGACTGTTACTATATCCGTGTATATCCCAAGCTTCCATTATGTAATATACAAACCAGTATGATACAATAATGGCCTCTAGGGCATATATCACTAACACAAATATCACTTGAGATATTTTTCTTCACTCTAGTTCAAGGTTCATCTTCTTCTGCTCTTAAATTTTCTTGAAAGAAAAAGAAAAGGAGAAATAGAATTCTAAAATGAGCAAAATTCCTACTTCATCAACCTACTCTCATCTAGCCCATTAGTGTAGGTTGTTTGTTTCACTAATTCCTTAATTAGTGAAGAGGTAGCTTGAGTTAGAGATTCTTTAAGGTGGATGAACTTCGGCCTCAAAGACGACGAAGCAAGCTCGTTCCTTTCACCAAGTGGAGCCTAAAAAGAGTTCTAGGACTACTACTTGAAGCTTAGGGACTACTACTTGGAGCTACTGAAGTGAAGGACCGTTCTACAAAGGTTGTATTCTCTATTCACTTAGTGTAAAACTTATTTACATGCTAAGAAACCCCAATTCTTTAGTTCGATTCTAGGTTAGTGTAGCTTAGACCTCTAGATTTTTTAAATTGCATACTTGATGCATGTGGAAACCTAGTAGATGTGCTAAGACACACTTTCATGGTATCAGAGCTAAAGTTAGAGCATTAGACGGTGTATAGAAATTACGAAACCGAAACAACTCCGAAAACTGAAAACCCAAAACCTTTGTTTCTGTTGTTTTTTACAAAAGTCGTCTGAAAATTTTTAAACAAGTGCGGAATGTTACATGTGATGTAACTAGAACACTGAAGAAAAACGAGACCAAGACTCCACTTTCTGGCCAGCGAGAACCCCGATATGACCGGCCTGGCCGGCCCCCCTTTCTGTAATTGGTCTCATATTTTTTTGGTGTTCTGCTAGCTTGGGTTTAGGGTTTCAGGTTATGTTTGTTTTGCCCAGATTGCATGTGATGTTATCTTTTATGTTGGGGCAATTCGGAGTGTTTCGAAGTCGCAATTTAACATCATTTCAGGTTTAGGTTTGATTTTTGATACAATATTTAGAATCCACATTAAATTAGTTTTGTGAAAACTAATTTGTAATTTGTAAATCTAGCGTTTTAGTCTCTATTCATCGATTGCCACGAAGTTTCGATTCGAATCAAAACTCCGTCGCAATTGCGTATAGTACGCGAACACTCATCGGATAACACTACTAGATAGCCATGCCCCATTGCCCCGACCAAGTGACTGTAGGAGAACCCCGTTGCCAAAAGCATCCACTCGGGTGCTCGCGGCCACGGTGTTCCGCCTAAGTGCACTTCGTCGTCGGCATGGGGGGTGTAGCCATCTACTAAGGTTCCCGACGAGTATTCGATCATGTTATCAGAAATCCTGTTGAATTGCCCAACTAATTATTGAAATGTGTTTTCAATTCGAGACTAAAATGTAGGCTTTATAAGGTTAGGCATGAAATTCGGAATTTGATATATTCCGGGTTTATGACGTCTAAGTGATATGCGGATTCTAATTATTGTAGTTTTCATTTCTCTTGTGCGGCCGTAAGTGTAATATGTGGGGTATCCCAGATTTCATTGCTATACGTCAATGACATTCGGGATATGCATATTTACTTACGTGGATGATATATGATGTTATGTGTTGTTGTGATATGTTATATTGGATCGTCATGATTGAATAGCCGTTTTTTTTAATGTGAGATGAGAGTTTTTCTATTTTCATTCATGTAAAAAGTTGTATTTAATATTCTTTTATTGGGATACTTCTGGGTTGAGGATGATGTCACCATTGATGTATATTATTTACTTTTCCGCATTAGGATAGACCTAAGGCGGGAGCACAAGTGACCGGATTCTAGAGTCTAGTGGGATACTATCTCGAGAAGTTGAGACCGGATCTCCTAACTCTAGAATTGGCAGGGTGACTTGTCGCTCTCGTAGGGGTCTAGGGATGTGGTTTTGGCTATTCATCACGACTGTGGAATCCGTGTTTTTCATTACTGGCTTAATTTAAAACACAGACCTCCTAGTATATCCAATATTTCATATATTTATTTCTGCTGCCTGACTTCTGTGATGTGATCATATAACTGTGTGAGACGAATGCTATATATATATATGATATATATAATAAACGTTGCTTATGTTTTGCACCCGCGCTAGTCCAGCCCCTTCTCTACCGTTAGTTAAGTAACCTAACGGTGCATGACGGGGCCCCGTGGCGAATGCGGATGGCAGAAGCGTACGTTCTATTTTCGTTTCTTCTATAATGTTTAGGAAACATAAATGATAGAACGCCATTAATGAGATTAATGAAAAGAAAACAAACCTAAAGATGTTGTAGAATCAAATTTTTCAAAAAGGTAGCTCTAGTTATTGCTTTGCATAGTGGTATTCATTTATGAATATCCAGCACCTCATTCGATGAGGAAATAACTTAAATCCCATCACCAGGAGTGACCTCTTTAGCAAAACTAGAAAATGCTACAACCAACTCGGTTTGTTTTTGAAAACTATTCGATTTTAAAAGCGGAACTTAAACCACTCCTTTTCAAATCACTAGATTCTACAACGATATCAAGTTCATTACGCTAAAGGTTTTCTTCAAAACCAGTCATTGCCCTCCGTCATTTCAGATAAGTGTTATTTAGTATTCGTGTTGCGTTTATTGACCATAGCCAAGGCGTAGTGTATGGTAGCTGATTAGTGCTTATCTGCAGCATATGATGCGATTGGATTAGGGTAGTTGTACGACTTTATTGACCATAGCCAAAGGTCGTACGGGTAGGTTTAATTCAATCAGTAAATGATGGGTTGAACTTGGCTAGTGCTTATGATTTGTTAACCATAGCCAAGATCATAAGTTGCTAGGGGTAAAAACAGACATTGGGGATTTCAAGTGTTGAAATTTGCAATGAGATTGCATACGTTCTATGAGATAGTTGGATCCTGATACCCACTGCGAGTAAGAGTTACTCATGGAAGAGTTTTCCACTTTACAATTAGCTAATTCACTAGGTGTCTAAGAAAGGTGTTAACGGGGTTATGCCCCTGCGAAAACGAGGTTATTAAATTAGTTCCATGCGAAAGCACGGGGAGACTCCCTCGGAGTACAAATCCCTACCTGGCTGACCGATTGGCGAACTTATAGGGTGTAATTAATCCCGGCTAGTCTTACATTTTAGTGTTTGAAGGATGATTTGATAAAAACGGTGGGAGCCATCCTGATTAGATAAGATAATAACCAATCTAATATTGCAATAGCGCACGCTAAAGCGTTTTCTTCTCTCTCTCCACGTAGCGTTCATGACACGTCTTGATCAAGATAATAATATGGATGTAATGGCCGAACCCTCTTATTATAATGAGCTGGGGAACATTGGTTCCGCTTTTTCTTATGATTGTTATAAGACTAAGCAAGGAATAGGGGAATATCAGGATTCCCATGCAACCCGAATGAAGAAAAAACATGATGATGCATCTTCTTCGGGTGTGTTCGTTACCGAGAACTGTTTCTCAGTATGTTCTACGTCTTGAATATTAGATACCGGATCAGGATCCCACGTTTGTAGTATGTTACATGGGTTAAGAAGAAGTAGAGAACTGGGAAGGGGTGATAAGTCTCTCATAGTAGGGAATGGTGTAATTTTTGCAGCCAAAGCAGTTAGCGAATATCACCTTGTATTACCAAATGGTAATACATTGATTCTGAACGACAGTTATTTCGCCAAAAATGATGTGCAATATAATATCAATTTTTTTATTAGATAAAGAAGGATATAACTTTGTACCAGAGAAAAATGTTATGAACATTTTCTTAAATCAAGTGTTGATTGGGTTTGGTACGTTGTATAACGGTATATACGTTCTAAATCAAACTATTGTTCTAAACATACAGAACACACACAAGAGGAAAAGTTCAGAAATGAATGAATCCTTTTTGTGGCATTGTAGACTTGGTCATATTAATGCGACAAGACTAGCAAAATTGCACAAAGATGGATATTTGAATCCGTTCGAATTTACATCTTATGAAACTTACCGGTCATGTCTCAAAGGCAAGATGACCAAAACTCCGTTTACTGGACCCGGAGAAAGAGCTACAGAACACTTGGGACTGATACATAGTGATGTATGAGGTCCTATGTCTACACATACCAAGAATGGTTCCTCGTACTTTATTACATTCACCGATGATCTCTCAAGATTCGGACATGTGTTCTTATTGAAACACAAATCTGAAGCTTTTGATAAATTCAAGGAATATAAGTACGAAGTTGAGAACCAGACAGGTAAAAGTATTAAAGTCCTTCGATCTGATCGAAGAGGAGAATACTTGAGCACGGAATTCCAAGACTATTTAAAAGAGAATGGGATTCTCTCTCAGCTTACTCCTCCGTATACACCACAGCACAATGGAGTATCGGAGCGGAGAAATCGCACCCTATTAGATATGGTGTGCTCTATAATGAGTGTTGCTAGGTTACCTATTTTCTTTTGGGGTTATGCACTTGAGACAGCTGCATATCTATTGAATAGGGTTTCGAACAAATCCGTGCCTACCACTCCATATGAGATATAGAATGGGAAGAGACCGTCTCTTAAACGAGTTAAAATATGAGGTTGTCTGGCCTATGTTAAAAAGCAAAATTCGGACAAGCTCGAGGCCGGGACTGTTTTGTGCAAGTTTGTGTGATATCCAAAGGATTCATATGGATATATCTTCTACCATACTGAAAAACAAAAGGTGTTTGTTTCTCAACATACCACCTCTTTAGAAAAGGAATTTCTTATGAAAGAAATTAGTGGTAATGAGGTAGAACTGGAAGAAGTTCTAGCTGCACAAACTATAACTGCTGATTTGGTAGAATCGGAGAATTCAATAGTCTTCGACGAACTCGCAGATCTAGTAGGGTTCCTCATGCACCTGAGAGATACTATGGTTTTCTCATAAACGGTGGGAGCGAGGATTGCATCATGGAAGATGATAACCCAACTAGTTTCGAGCAGGCCGTCATAAGTGGAGACTCTGTGAAATGGCTGGATGCTATGCGATCTGAGATGGAATCCATGTACACCAACAAATTATGGACTTTGGATGTTGCTCATGAAGGGGTAAAACCCATCGAGAACAAGTGGATCTTGTTCCCCTCCGAAAGGCGGCGCACAAGACTGCGAGGTCCTAACGCTGGGATTCGGGGCAGATGCTATTTGGTTTTATCCGTCCACCTCTCCGAAGATGCCAAGTTGATTTATGGCACCGTGTATCGGGGGTTTAGACGGATGCGGCCGATGTAGCAGACTTCGTCAGATTCCCCCTCGCTTGAGGGGTTTTTGATTGTGGGGACGCTCTTCCCTGCAGGCGCAAGCCCCTGCAGTTAATTACGCTACCGCATCGCGGTAGCCACTTTCTCCTTCTCCAGAATTTCACTTCGTGTCGTGTGTCTTTATTTTGTTTGTGGTTGCCCGTGGATTGTATACGGAGACTGAGTAATGCCGTCATCCGTAGGACATGGATTAGTACAAATCCGTACTTACTTAGATTTGGGTTTGGTGTTTTGGTTTAAGGATACATTAGCCGTATTCAGGCTAAGATCGACTTAAACGTTAGTTAAGGATACGTTAGTCTGATTTGAGATTAAGATCAACTTAACGGGATCGTTTGGATCCGATAAAAGAGCATTTGGGGGCTCTATTGTTCCAGTTTAAGGACATAGTGGTCCATATTCCAGTTTACGGACGTGGTGGTCCATATTCCAGTTTAGGGACGTGGTGGTCCATCGCCAGTTTAGGGACGTGGTGGTCCATGTTCCAGTTTAGGGACATGGTGGTCCATCGCCAGTTTAGGGACGTAGTGGTCCATCATTAGTTTAAGGACGTTTCAGTCCAACATTAGTTTAAGGACGTTTCGGTCCAACATTAGTTTAAGGACGTTTCGGTCCAATATTAGTTTAAGGACGTTTCGGTCCAATATTAGTTTAAGGACGTTTCGGTCCACGAGTTTAAGAACCCCGCAGTCCGTATTCATGTGTGGTCGTTGGGACCCGTCACCTCTCTGACGTCGTTGAAGGATTACAACGAGAACTGTCAGAGGAGTTCGGAGATGTACCCTCGAACCGGATGTAAATTGATTTAGGGAGCAGCCGTGCTCAGTCAATTTAATTTGAGGACTTATGGCCACGACTGGGTTAAGTCCAGTTTCAATATTCTTTTGTCTTTGGCCTGTGCTAGGGTCTTGCCCCCTCACTGCATTATTTTTCTTTGTTTTTGTTGGACTCTGCCCTTTTATAAATGATGCAGAGCATCTATTTTTTTTGGGCTCTGCCTTTTTAAAAATGCATAGCATTTTTTATTAGGCCTGTTGGGCCTTTTAATTGGGCTCTGTCCCTTTTCTTAATAATGCAGAGCATTAAATACTCTGACAGTGCCCCATATGGCCTATCAGGCGCTTTGTGCAAATTAAAGATCGCAAGCGCATGTGGAAGTGACACGTGTCACGCGCTGATGAGCGCAAACGCAACAGTGCAGTGCGCTGCGCTGTTGCACTGTTGACACGTGGCGCTTCCTGGCGGCTTACGCAATGGTGCAGTTTTGGCAAGTGCTGGGCACTGTTCTTATTTTTTTGGATCAATTTTAGATCAAAGAAAACAAGTTTTTTCTTGTTTTCAAAGAACCAGTGGTTCATAAAAAGTGCAAGGCACTGTTATTGTTTATTTTTCTTTTTCCTTGAAGATCATTGATCTTGTTCTTAGATCAATGATCTGTTTTTAAGAGAATTTTCTCTTTTTCTAAAGGTTTTTTTACCTTTTTCTCTTGTTCTTGAGAAATTCTCTCTAATTCCTCAAAGTTCTCTCTGTTTGAAGTTCTTGATTTCTTCCAAAATGTTGATTCCCTTGAATTGAGGTCTGGGGTCCTTTTTATAGTGCCCATAAATTAGTTAAATTTGTTAAAGACATCTTTCTCTGAGTGATTTGGGGAATTTTCCCGACCGTTGGATCTTTGATCCAAGGGCCTCTGTTTTACAGAAGAAAATTTCCTTGCTTTAACAAGAACAGAAAGATTTCTTTAGAATCTCAATTCTGTTTTGCGCAAACGCCACAGCGTGTGACACGTGTCGCGCAGCGCAGTGCTTGCGCAGCTGTGCTTGCGCAACTGCGCAGACACGCGTCGTGCAGCACAGTGCTTGCGCGGCTGTGCTTGCGCAACTGCGCGTACACGTGTCGCGCAGCGCAGCACTTGCGCAACTGAAGCATTGCTTCCTGTTGTCTTTTAATAGAGCTTTGCTCTGATTGGTCGCGCTGTTTCGGGCTCTGCGCTGACATATCTGCACCTGACACGTGGCATCCTGCGCACAGCGCAGGGGATCTGAAGCGTTGCTTCATTTATTAAAATTTAGATTTTCAAGGTAGAGCTTTGCTCTGATTGGGGGGAAGATGAAGTGTTGCTTCATCTCTCGTCTTGGAATTTGAACAGAGCTTTGCTCTGATTGGGGTAAACAAATGCCCTCCACCGTTGCGCTTACGTGGCCCCAAACGCAAGTGCAACGGTGGCAGAATTCCAACCGTTGCAGCAGCTTTTGGAAGTTGAAAGGGCACTTGATGCCTATAAATAAGACCTTTGGTCCTCAGTAGATGATTATCATCTTTAAGATTTTTACTTTCAAAACTCCAGAGCTCTGCTCTTGCCTTTAGGAACTCTCAGAGTTAAATTTTCCTCAAAGGAAACTTTTTAGGTAAAAATTAACCTTGAATTAAATTAATTTTAATTAATAGAGTTTTGCTCTCATAGATCTTTGATCTAAATAAAATCCTTTTGGGGTTTCGCCAAATAGAGCCTTGCTCTCAGGAGTCTGTTTCAAGGTTTCTCAACCCATGAATAGAACCTTGCATCTTTGGCAAAACATAGATCTCTTTGATTTAAAAAAAAATGAACTCTTAAGAGTTCGAATATGGATAATGAGAATTAAAAATGGAGTTTTGTATTTAATGGATTATATCATCTTTTAATAGTAACAATCTTAGAGTTCTCGGGGGATTTATTTAAATTCCCCCTATTAGGATTTTGGTAGTCAGTCCTGTTTGCAGAGCACTGCTCTCGAGGAGTTTAACTCTCTGTGTATATTATTTTTCTTTTTATCACTAATCTTCCTGTGGTATTTCCTCCAGGCATAATGGCGGTGCGTCTATACAGTTTGCACGAGTTCATCACCTACGACGATATCCGCGCACAGGGCCGTCAAAACCAGGAGTTTACGGACGCCCAGTGTGCGGAGGTCATGGGTCGCCTCAACGCAAGCGGTGGTTGGTTGCTTCCTCGTCGTTCAGCTTTCTTGAAGGTCGTGCTGGGAGCAATATGGAGAGCACTTCCGGGGTTTCACGAGGCCCCACCGCTCAATGCGCTGGATGATGCCGAAGACAAGGTGCATTCAGTGTACCTGACGGGGCTGATCTCGAAGAAACGGCGGGACAGCCTCATCGACTTCCTACATCAAATTTTCCAGCAGACGACGATAGTCGCTGCTTATCGAAGGCTGGGAGGGCTTGCCGAGGATCTTGACACACAGGAGCGCGAGAGGCTGCGCACAAGAATAATCAGAAAGGCCAGAAGAACTCTGGATGGCCTTACTTTTGAATTCCTCAATCCGTGCCCTGGATCTGAGGTTATTCCATTGTAATAATATTTTTCGTTTATTTCTTTTATGATTGTAAGAACTTTTGGCAATATTAATGGAAAATTTTTATCCCAGCTTGTCTCTATTTTTCGTTCTGAATCTTTTGCTTATGCATGAATGAGTGTGTCTCGAACGCCTGATCAAATGCAAATCGGATGCTCTTTCTGTCGCTTTCTTCTTTCTCTTATTATCAGCATGTTGTCACAATTAGCAGATAATAGAGTAAGCACCTTGATTTCTTCACGAGATAGCAACGGTTTAGGCCGCAGGTTCAGATCTTCCGCCCAAGACTTTTCAACTCTATGAGCCGTGAGGGTCTCATAGAGATTTTTCTCCCTACGGATCGAGAGGATCTCGTAGGTGGGTTTTTCTCCTTAGGAGTCGTGAGGATTCCTAAGTGTGTTTTCTCTTATAGGTCGTAAGGATCCTGTAAGAGAATTTTTCCCTCTTACGAGTCGTGAGGACTCGTACGTGGTTGTTTCCCTCCTTGTTGAAACTCGACTTCGGAGAGTGAGACCCGTGGATAGTATGCAAGAGACCTTTTAGATCGACTTGCAGGGTCCCATTGTTCAGGAAGCAAGTTTTTTTTCCTTGCTGCCTGAGGCTTCATCTTGCAAGTTGAGACGAATCGGGAATTTTCCCACGGAGACACTGGTTTCTCTGCGAGCCGACGCAAATCAGGAGGCTCTCGTCAATAATTATTTGTTTCCATGAGTTGAGGTATTTGCTAAGGATTATTTGTTTCCCTAGCACCAAGGATTATTTGTTTCCCTGGTGTTGAAACGAGTCGAGAATTTCCCACGGAGGCACTGGTTGCTCTGCGAGTCGACACGGATCAGGAGGCTCTCGTCAAGGATTGTTTGTTTCCCTGAGTTGAGATATTTGCTAAGGATTATTTATTTCCCTAGCGCCAAGGATTAGTTGTTTCCCTGGTGTTGAAACGAGTCGAGAATTTCCCACGGAGGCACTGGTTGCTCTGCGAGTCGACGCGGATCAGGAGGCTCTCGTCAAGGATTGTTTGTTTCCCTGAGTTGAGGTATTTGCTAAGGATTATTTATTTCCCTAGCGCCAAGGATTATTTGTTTCCCTGGTGTTGAAACGGGTCGAGAATTTCCCACGGAGGCACTGGTTGCTCTGCGAGTCAACGCGGATCAGGAGGCTCTCGTCAAGGATTGTTTGTTTCCCTGAGTTGAGGTATTTGCTAAGGATTATTTGTTTCCCTAGCGCCAAGGATTATTTGTTTCTCTGGTGTTGAAACGGGTCGAGAATTTCCCACGGAGGCACTGGTTGCTCTGTGAGTCAACGCGGATCAGGAGGCTCTCGTCAAGGATTGTTTGTTTCCCTGAGTTGAGGTATTTGCTAAGGATTATTTGTTTCCTTAGCGCCAAGGATTATTTGTTTCCCTGGTGTTGAAACGGGTCGAGAATTTCCCACGGAGGCACTGGTTGCTCTGCGAGTCGACGCGGATCAGGAGGCTCTCGTCAAGGATTGTTTGTTTCCTTGAGTTGAGGTATTTGCTAAGGATTATTTGTTTCCCTAGCGCCAAGGATTATTTGTTTCCCTGGTGTTGAAACGGGTCGAGAATTTCCCACGGAGGCACTAGTTGCTCTGCGAGTCGACGCGGATCGGGAGGCTCTCATCAAGGATTGTTTGTTTCCCTGAGTTGAGGTATTTGCCGAAGACACTGGTTTCTTCGGAATTTGGATGAACCGTCGAGATTTGGCTTCGTTTTCTGGCGGAGCCTGTTGGGAAAGTATGGTTCCCTCTTTGTTTACGCCCTTGGATTGTATACAGGGATCGATGTGATCTCAATTGTAGGGCCAAAGTTTTATCATTTCTTTTTTTTTATTTCCGCGATGCTCTATCATTTCAGCTTTTATATCGCGAAAGTCGTGATTGCCCAATCATTTCGGCTATTTTTCGCGGTGCCCAATCATTTCGGCTGTTCATTTTATTTTTACTCGCTGCTTTTTATTGCGAGTTGCCCAATCATTTCGGCTGTTCATTTTATTTTTACTCGCTTCTTTTTATTGTGAGTTGCCCAATCATTTCGGCTATCTTGCGTGCATACGTTTTTACTCGCTGCTTCTTATTGCAAGTTGCCCTATCATTTCGGCTATTTTGTATGCATGTGCGGCCTATCGGCTTTTCACCGTAAACCTGAAATTAGACGTCGATTTCGGCATCAGCACCGCTACAACTGGGATATTGCCAGGAGCAAATCATCATTTGCCTCCGTCGGTGTCGAACAAAGGTGGCTTAGCGAACAGGGTTAAGGTCCCGCTGACTAAGGCTTTTGACTTCATGAGCCGTAAGGGTCTCACAAAGGTATTTCTCCCTACAAGTCGTGAGGATCTTGTAGTTGTATTTTTTTTCTTAGGAATCGTGAGAATTCCTAAATGTATGTTCCTCTGTAAGTCGTAAGGATCCTACAAGAGGGTTTTCTCCTTGTAAGTCGAGAGGACTTATAAGGGTTGTTCATCATGCGCACATATCCCCAATCACGGATGAAATTTGGTTAGGGAAATGTTTATTCACGCCCGTGGATTGTATACAAGGGCCAGTATTGAGCCACTTGTAGGGCAATATCGGAAGTTGTGGGGGTTGCTTAAGCACAGGTTTAGGTCTCTGTAACTTAAGACTTTCAACTCTTATGAGCCGTGAGGGTCCCATAAGAGATTTCTCCTTACGAGTCATGAGGATCTCGCAAGTGTATCTTCTCCTTAGGAATCGTGGGGATCCCTAAGTGTGTTGCTCCCTTGTGAGTCGTAAGGATCTCACGAGGGTGGTTTCTCCTTACAAGGTCGAAAGGACCCTATAAGTGTCTTTTAACGAGGTTGCGCCCTTTCGGGTTTTCACAAACACTCGCCGGTAGTCCTGCTGTTTTTACTCACGGAGCCCTTTCGGGTTTTCATCCGTGCCCATTTTGCTTATGGACATACCGTTTTTTATTCTTTTTTTTTACGAGGTCGCTCCCTTTCGGGTTTTCACAAACACTCGCTGGTAGTCCTGCTGTTTTTACTCACGGAGCCCTTTCGGGTTTTCATCCGTGCCCATTTTGCTCATGGACATACCATTTTTTATTCTTTTTATTTTCTTTTTTTTTATGAGGTCGCACCCTTTCAGGTTTTCACGAACACTCGCCGGTAGCCCTGCTGTTTTTACTCACGGAGCCCTTTCGGGTTTTCATCCATGCCCTTTTTTGCTTATGGGCATACCGTTTTTATTTATTTATATTTTTTTTATATTTTTTTTATTTTGTCAGCCTACGGATGCTGCGGTATTAGTTTTAAGGACGTTTCGGTCCGTCATTAGTTTAAGGACATTTCGGTCCGTCATGGAGAAGGCCGGCTATTGCTTATAAAACTTGAGCTTAGGAAGATAGCGAGCGGACATAGTCGTCGTCATCTACCATTGACCTAGGCTGTGGCTCATTAAGCGTAGTATCTCTTTAGGAAGCGACCATTTATTGGCCTGAAAGGCCTTTCACCGTGCATATCTATGAGTAGATAGGCCCCACCTTGGTAGACCTTATCCATGATGTACGGGCCTTCATAGTTTGGTTCGAATTTTCCCCGCTTGGCGCGATTGGGAATCATAGGCCTTTTGACCACTAGCACAAGTTCGCCTTGGCGGAATGTCCTCGGTCGGGTCAGTCTTTCATATGAGCGCGTCATCTTTGCTTTATAGGCCTCCAGATTTTGCTGCGCTATGAGCCGGGTCTCATCGAGGGCATCGAGCTCCTCAAGCCGAAGGTGAGCATTTTCTTCATCTGTTAGCTCGTAGTGGACTGCCACTCGTAGAGAGGGTAACTTTATCTCGAGGGGGAGTACTGCTTCTGTACCGAATACCAGCGCATATGGCGTTGTGTTTGTGGCTGTCTTGAACGTAGTTCGATACGCCCAAAGAGCTTCTTACAGCTTCTCGTGCCAGTCCTTCTTATTTCGGGACACCGTTTTCTTCATGATCTTTGTCAAGGTTTTGTTGAAGGCTTCAGCTAGACCATTAGCTCGTGGATTATAAACCGAGGAATATCTCCAATCTATATTGTGTTGCTGCGCGAAGCGACTGATCTTGTGGCTTCTGTAAGCTGGCCCGTTATCGGAGATGATCCGTCGTGGAGTTCCAAACCGATATATGACGTGCGTCTTGAAGAAATGGAGGATATTCTCTGTCTTCACTTCTCTTAGTGGTACTGTAAGTGCACGGCGGCGCCCCGGCCGTCGATCCGACGCCGGAATGCGGAAGCGGTGAATAACTTAAATTTTGCGGACTTAGCAAACCGGCACCACCGCGCACTAAACACCCGGATCGTAACCATTAACAAGTCTAAGCTAACTAGAAGATGGGTTAGAGATATACCGACGATCCAAGTCCTCCGGTCTTCTCGTCATGGTCCCGATCTCCTGCGGAAAAGTCCCGTCTCCTCCTCGTCGCCGGAAGTGCACCACATCGCCTACTTCTTTTACGGGCTCCCACCTCAATGCCGAGGCAACTCGGGCACGAAGCTGGCTACTCGACGTGCCCAAGATACGCTGTAGAATATGTAGTCCTCAAGTCTCACTTTGGGGTTCTTGGAGATGCCATTTTAGGTGGAGGGATGATACAAGAACAATGTGGAGGAACTTGGGGATTTTTCTAACATCAAGAGAGCAAAAATCCCCACTACAAAAATGGGCAACCCCTCCTCCAAGCTTGGCCGGCCATGAGAGGTGAATGGAGAGAATGAGAGAGAGTGAGCCAAGGAATGAGTGGTGCAACCATAACAATAATGCAAAAGGGAATCATGAAAGAACATGATAACAAAATACATCCACACTCAATCACCAACCATCATCAAACATGATGGCTTAAAAGTCATGCCATCATGAAGATACAAGTCAAGGTCAAAAGAATGGTGCACCATCATGATACAAGGAAACATGCAAAGACCCCCTTCCACAAAAGCTTATTTGCAACAATGCAAATAAGCCCTCCTCCACCAATCTTCGGCCAATGAACGGAACAATAGAAATTGGCCGAAACGGAAAGCAAACTGGCAACTCCAGAAAACTGGTCCCGTAATAAATTACAGGAAAACCCCGATACTGTGCATACACACCCGCATTTGTATTCCGACCGAAATACAAATGCAATGAGACAAAATCTACACTGTACTATACTAGGATCCGGCTTATACCAAAACCGGCTAGTAATATCTGTTCGATCCTGATCCGTGCAATACCGCACGTATCTGATCGAACCCTGCCATATAACCATACGGCCTATAGTACAGACTGTCCGATCCTGATCCGTGCAATACCGCACGTATCTGATCGGACCTTGCCATATCTCCATACGGCCTCTACAACCTTTCGCCCGAAAGCTGAGTAACTGAATGTGGGGGACTCTAAAGACTCGTCAACACCTTGGTTGTGGATTTAACCACTAGCACGTCAGAGGTATAAGCCAATACGTGACGGGCTACCAGGTACTGACCAAATGGGACGTCGATGAGGAAGCTCACCCCGACACCCAACTGAGCCTGTCAGTGACAATATCCGTGCAGTCCGGTCCGTTCGTCTATGAGTATCGCATGGCGGGCCTAGGGGGTTGGTAAAAGTCAGACCCCCAAAAGCGGTACAAGTCGTGTCGGAGTGTAGCCCAGAACACCCTGAGATACTACTGGAATACCTACCAGTAAATCTCCTTGCCTTGGCCAAGGACTTTGTGTAATGGCTCTCCTAGACACAGCACGACCTCACCCCCAATACCGGGAGAGACGAACCCCTGAAGATACGCTCACTGCCTCCATGTGGCTCGGGACTGTACCCAACTAAAACCTGTTTGCACGACTCCTTTGAGCCGTGGTAGGGTAGTAATCAAAGTACAGTGGGAACTCACACGAGACAAATGACGATCCCCAGGTCGATGAACTAACCTGCACACATGTCACCAGGGAACTGCCATCTGACGTCTGGTATATGACCAACTAGCATGTTCCCGGCGAGTCCTGTCCGGTGTACTCATAACCCAATGAGCACCTGTATACATCTTAGGTGATCCAACTGACACCAGTGGCTTGTGAGACCGGCCACCGCCCCTCGTCGGGGTCTCGACTGTATACACTAGTCTACTAATGGAGTATCGATGCCCAGTCTCGAAACTCCCACGACTAGGGACCTTTTAAGGATATGCTTGTAGACCCCCAGCTCCCACTTATATGATCGCCCTCATACTGCTGGTGGTCAAGCAAGAATCCTAGGAGCTCTATCAACGTGTAATAGCGACGTGTCAGGTCACCTAAAGCAGTACACGATGATAAAGGTAAACCAGATAGCATACTATCATCTCGAGTAAGACTGTCCTACCGGGATAGGTCATCCCTCAATCATTACAATCACGTACCTGTGACCTAATAATTGACTCTGAGGGCACTATCTCCAACAATCTCCCACTTGCACTCAAGGCTAATTATTGCGATGTCGCATACTCACAGCCCGTGTGATACCGAACACCCAACTCCTCTACTAGTCAGTCTCACAAAGCTCGTTTGCGAAACTATTGCGTTCGAGGAATAGCCTCAGTGAGTGGATCCGCTTTGATGTTTCTTTCTATGTCTCTCTATATCTCAAGTTCGCGGAGAAAACCATCTCCCGAAAAGAGCAATACCTGTCTTAGAATGTGCTTGGATGTCTGATGGGACATAGCTCATAAATGAACTCCAAATCCAAACTCCTTAGACTGTATCGTCAACTGAACTTAATCAGTATCCTGCGCCATGCCACCCTCAGTATTGCCTTGGATCACCTGTCCAAAATACTGCCCTTCGTTAGAAGGAAAACTATAACTCTGACAACCTCCTTGTCGTCCATGTCACCTTGGAAGCCTGGAATGATAACTGTCTCCTGAATGAGGCTGTCGTTATCATATCCCTAGAACATCCACTTATGTTCTAAAACTGCTTCCGACTGTTTCTCCAGGATTGGATCAATGTCAACTTATCGCATCTAGTGCAAGAACAACATCTGGTGTGGTACTTGACATCTCATGATTGACTCAATTGCCTGAGCAAGTGATCTGCCAATCATGCACGTCCCTCTCCCCTTTAGTCTGTAAGACACCTTTGGAGAGGGTGACTCCATTACCTGCAGGTACACTACCGTGCCAGGAGTCGTCCATCCTAAATACTCTTAGAACGCTGTCAAGTACCCTGATTGGGAAACCACCCAAATCTAGATCTAAGACCATAGATCTAGTAACCAGTATGTCTGATATAAAATCCATTTCCTTTGTGGAGAAACTACTGTGTGACGACCAAAGTATAACCGATCGTAGTGTAGGAGTTTCTTTTCCTACTCTGTGTATATCATCCAAATACCAGGATATCACACCCTACTACCTTCTCAACAGATCCATCCCCTATTCTGATGAAGTCAAACCCATGACTGTCACGTTAGAAATAGATGATCTATCTCCGCTACATCTGCTCTAGTCTATAAATAGACATAAGCAACCTGTCCACCAATGCTTCCGCTGCTCCCACTGACTACGACAACCCTCTGGCAGAGTCATATAGACGTACACTTCTAAAACTGGTTTAGAACGACGCTATACTCATCCTCCCGCCGGGTCTCGTAACCTGGAACAACAGCAATGGCAATTGTGGGTAAACAAGAACTTCCCTGTCACCGTCCTTGAGGCTACCGTAGTGCCTCTCGGGTGCCTGAAGTTACCCACCTTATCTGCGGAGTGGCCAATGGAATGTCAATCCAGATTGAATCTTTAGGTTCCTTATCAAATCTTCAGTAATCGTTTGTGGTTCTGGAATCACTTCCAGTTCTACCATACTCCCACTACTGTTTTCTGAAAAAATCCATTTTTATTAAAACTGTGGCGAGTCTAGAACGATATTGCTATTGTCCATCCAGATGGTAGAAAGTCAACCCGCGTCATAGCCTGGGTCAACCCACAAACAGTCATTACTGAAACGTGCCTTGAGTTGTCTAGTGTCTGGTTTTAAGCATAAGCCGGACAACTCCCCATACCTTAACATCGTTAAGATATGAACTGTTCTATATCCAATATAGAAACAGAGGCACTGATTTAATTGAACCAGATTCAAATCATGCAGCTGTCCCCAGCGCATGTCAACTAAATGGAAGGAGGCCGATCAGCGTTACTCAACTTAGGAATACTTCCAATTATGAGTAACCTGAAAGAGAAGCAAGATCTCTTTATCACTACTATCAACTGAATACCATACACAAGTATCTACATCTTCGATCACTTTGAAGAATCCCGATACTTGCTACACCTGGTTCTCTACTCTATTCAAATACCTATAACTTCTCCAAATTCGGATCCTGCGTTTCCGCGAAACACTTGTCTAAAAACTAGAGAAGTCATAAGTAAACCGAATATAGTACGAGGACCAAGCCCTCTGTCCTGATGGACCCTGGACAACATACAATCCTTTGTATAAGTCCCTTGAGTCTGATAACTCATTCACTGTGTGTCGTAGGTTGAAAACTGTACTTATGGTTAAGAAGAATTACACCGCTGTTTAATGCTCCTTCCCTAACCATCCACTGATATAGGTAAATGTCGTAGACATAATTTCAGAAAGGTATATCTCACTCTATGAAAATAGACGTACAGATATATCAATTTGAAATTGGTGCATAACAGCGGATATTCAAAACCAAATATTTGCCGACCGGCAAACAGCCCAGGTGATTTCCTCAAATATCACCGATTACAATGAATCCCGATACAATGAGGATGATCACCCAATTCCCAATAACCTACTCCCACTCATCATCTGTAAAACCATACAGATGTGAGAATCGTATCTGGTAAATACATACCCTGGAGTAAGTATCTAATCGGGAAATCAGTTTTCTATTAACAGTACACAGTGAAACTGAAACATTGAAATGTTTCGATGGGGTATCCTGGTATTCCTAGTAATGCCTCTTCCAGATTCACGATTGTAACCGTATAATTCTTTGCCACCTCTCCAAATCCCTTCATATGTCTTTAGTCTTTACCTTCTGCACACCCTTTTAGGCCAAATGGTTTTCTTCCTTCCCTACCGTTCGGCACCAGCCTATGGTTTGGAAGAAGACTATCCAATAAGCATAATGGGTGTACTGTCCCAATCCTAGGAACACTCGCAATGAGAGAGGGTGAAGATAAAAGACAACCGAATAAACCTTATTCCTATTTCTCCTGAACCAGAATCCATCCCCGAACTGGAACCAGTTCCATTCGAGTTCGTATCTAACCATACGATGGAGTATCCAAATAAACTGTGGATCTTCGTAGTGATACGGAGTGTCCTGGAGAAATGCAAAGGTGATGTGGGAGTGGTAACGAAATATTTGGTTTGGTCGTGAATATCTGTTGCAATTTACTTTGCCCTCTTACTAATCCCTTGCTTTGTCTTAACTTAATACCTTCTGCACACCATCGTTAGGCTAATTGGTTTTCTTCATTCCCTACCGGTCGGCACCAGCCTAAGGTTTGGAAGAAGACAATCCAATTTGCGTAATAGGTGTACTACCCCTAAACCAAGGAGTACTCGTAACCTGAGAGAGGGTAAAAGGAAAAGACAACTGAATAGTCCTATCCGTTTTCTCCAGAACCGGAAACCATCCTCGAATAAATTCCTTCGAGTTCGTATCTAACCATACGATGGTTTTGTCCAATGGAAGTGGACGTTCGTAGCAATACGGGGTGTCCTGGAGAAAAGGGTAAAAGTAGGAGTGGCAATGAGGTTTGCAACTCTGACAATCCAAAAGCCAGTGTTAAGAAAGTTCGGTCAACTTGGTCACTGAGTCAAAGTCTTAGGGTCGGGTCAATGGTCGCTGCCAAAGAGAGAGAGAAAAGAAACACTCAGCGTGCACTCTAACCTAGATCAGAATGGTCACCAATTTATCTAATCTGGAAAACTCCCACTGTACCTCAAATTCTCCTCCAAACCTGAAAGAAGAATTAGTCGGGGTCACCCGAGGAGTAAACTAACTCATCAGTAGGAATCGGGATCCAACTCTCATCGCATGATAACGTGACGGAATCCGCTCACGTCATCACACTCCAGAAGGTATGCGCATATCTGGCAAGTTTCAGTTCTTTTGAAACTCCCGATGTGATTTCTGCCCCATGCTCTTATGACCTTGACTTTGGCCAACATATCATAAGTCACATGTCAAGTTCTACCCGTCATTCTCCAGGTTAATTTGAATCCACCCGTACCTACCCTTGACTTTGGCCAAAATGGCAGTACGACTGTCCCAAACCAACGCATCTATCTATGCTGCATATGAATACCCAATAGCTACCAATCACTGTGCCTTGACTTTGGCCAACATACACAGCTTGAATACTATTGACCACCCATATGAAACGACGGAGGGCTACGAATGGTTTCTGGCGAAAACCTTTAACGTAATGAACTTGATATCGTTGAAGGAACGGATAGCTTTTTAGAAATATAGTGACGAAAACCTTTGCTAAAGAGGTCACTCCCGGTGAAGGGATCTCGGCTCTTTCCCCGTAGAATGGGGTGCAGGATATTCCAACTGAATACCACGGTGCAAAGCAAAAGTACTCGGCTATAGTGAAGTTAATGCCCTGACGCAAACTTTTGTCCAAGGGGTCACTCCCGGTGAAGGGATCTCGGCCCTTGCCTCGTCGACTGAGGAGCAGGATATTCTAATGAATACCACGATGCAAAACAAAAGTAAACGTCCTTGCAATAACAGCTTTTTGAAAAGTGTTCCAACAACATCAGATTAGGTTTGTTTTTAACTTGCATTGATCCGAATCAATGCAGTCCCATCAATTGATCACACCAAAAAGAACGAAAATATACTGATGTACGTATATGCCATCCGCATTCGCCACTGGGTCCCGTCATTACCCGTTAGGTTAGCTAACTAACGACAGAGCGGGGACTGGACTAGCGCGGATGCAAAACATATACAACATCTACTAATATATATACCAATATATTATATTCGCTCAAGGCGTGAATAAAATGCAACATCACAGAAATGTACAGCATCACAGAAACAATACAGATATCTGGGATCCCCGGGTTTCACAGAGCCGCTGAAACCCGACGTTCCCCTGGTCGTGTGGATAGCCTGTGCAATGAAATCCTAGACCCCTACGGGCGCGGCAAGTCACCCGCCAAAACCTGAAGCGAGGCAGCCCCCTTCAGCTCCGTGAATGGACCACCCAGCACTTCACGGAATCCGGTAACTTGGGCACCCCTCCTGGGTCAACCTGTACCCCCTACGAGTGCGGCGAATAGCCCGCCAATCCTAGAGTGAAGCCCCCTCCGTCTCAATGCCATGAGATGCGGGCTTGTTGCCCTCCAGAACCCGGCTATCCGTGCACCCCTCCGCGGGGCAATCCTAGTACAGAAAGTAAAATATACATACAACGGGTACATCGACCGCAACCAGGTCGTGCCCCAAAATAATAATACAAACAGGCAGTGACGGCAGTCCACATGTCGGACGCTCGCCCCGCAATATCAAATGTACATAATACAACAAAACTGTACTAGCATTGCATCCAGGCTATCCCCCACGACCGATCCGCAACATCACAGCAAAAACAAAACATCAACGTGAAAGTCACGTTCGCAAATCCGTCTAACCGGGCTATAGCAGTTAGACCGGATTTACCGATCAAGTGACATTCACGGTCGCAGATATAATGTAAATACTGTGAAAAATGTGTTTAAAATTTTCCGATTGACCAAAAATTAACAAGTGGGCCCCAATCAAAACTGTAGCACTCACAGAAAACTTGGGCCCAATTTTAATATTCCAAAACCCATATTTTAAGCCCAGAAGGCCTCTGTAAAAAATTGGTGAAGTGATCTCCACAGTGCGCGGCGGAAGGGCGGCGGGAAGGTGGTTTTCGCGGCGGTTCCGCGCTCCCACTGTGGAGTTACTTCGTCGAATTTTTACAGAGCTCTTAGATTTTCCAGTACATCAATATTTTACAACCTGAAAAATTTTTCGACACCAAAAATTTCCAACAGAAAACTGATGTGGGCAAATACGGGTTTTTGGACATTTCGATCGATCGGAACTGAAAAACACATTACACAAAGCTAGACTAAGTTAATGGGGAGGCTCTGATACCACTGTAAGTGCACGGCGGCGCCTCGGCCGTCGATCCGACGCCGGAATGCGGAAGCGATGAATAACTTAAATTTTGCGGACTTAGCAAACCGGCACCACCGCGCACTAAACACCCGGATCGTAACCATTAACAAGTCTAAGCTAACTAGAAGATGGGTTAGAGATATACCGACGATCCAAGTCCTCCGGTCTTCTCGTCATGGTCCCGATCTCCTGCGGAAAAGTCCCGTCTCCTCCTCGTCGCCGGAAGTGCACCACATCGCCTACTTCTTTTACGGGCTCCCACCTCAATGCCGAGGCAACTCGGGCACGAAGCCGGCTACTCGACGTGCCCAAGATACGCTGTAGAATATGTAGTCCTCAAGTCTCACTTTGGGGTTCTTGGAGATGCCATTTTAGGTGGAGGGATGATACAAGAACAATGTGGAGGAACTTGGGGATTTTTCTAACATCAAGAGAGCAAAAATCCCCACTACAAAAATGGGCAACCCCTCCTCCAAGCTTGGCCGGCCATGAGAGGTGAATGGAGAGAATGAGAGAGAGTGAGCCAAGGAATGAGTGGTGCAACCATAACAATAATGCAAAAGGGAATCATGAAAGAACATGATAACAAAATACATCCACACTCAATCACCAACCATCATCAAACATGATGGCTTAAAAGTCATGCCATCATGAAGATACAAGTCAAGGTCAAAAGAATGGTGCACCATCATGACACAAGGAAACATGCAAAGACCCCCTTCCACAAAAGCTTATTTGCAACAATGCAAATAAGCCCTCCTCCACCAATCTTCGGCCAATGAACGGAACAATAGAAATTGGCCGAAACGGAAAGCAAACTGGCAACTCTAGAAAACTGGTCCCGTAATAAATTACAGGAAAACCCCGATACTGTGCATACACACCCGCATTTGTATTTCGACCGAAATACAAATGCAATGAGACAAAATCTACACTGTACTATACTAGGATCCGGCTTATACCAAAACCGGCTAGTAATATCTGTTCGATCCTGATCCGTGCAATACCGCACGTATCTGATCGAACCCTGCCATATAACCATACGGCCTATAGTACAGACTGTCCGATCCTGATCCGTGCAATACCGCACGTATCTGATCGGACCTTGCCATATCTCCATACGGCCTCTACAACCTTTCGCCCGAAAGCTGAGTAACTGAATGTGGGGGACTCTAAAGACTCGTCAACACCTTGGTTGTGGATTTAACCACTAGCACGTCAGAGGTATAAGCCAATACGTGACGGGCTACCAGGTACTGACCAAATGGGACGTCGATGAGGAAGCTCACCCCGACACCCAACTGAGCCTGTCAGTGACAATATCCGTGCAGTCCGGTCCGTTCGTCTATGAGTATCGCATGGCGGGCCTAGGGGATTGGTAAAAGTCAGACCCCCAAAAGCGGTACAAGTCGTGTCGGAGTGTAGCCCAGAACACCCTGAGATACTACTGGAATACCTACCAGTAAATCTCCTTGCCTTGGCCAAGGACTTTGTGTAATGGCTCTCCTAGACACAGCACGACCTCACCCCCAATACCGGGAGAGACGAACCCCTGAAGATACGCTCACTGCCTCCATGTGGCTCGGGACTGTACCCATCTAAAACCTGTTTGCACGACTCCTTTGAGCCGTGGTAGGGTAGTAATCAAAGTACAGTGGGAACTCACACGAGACAAATGACGATCCCCAGGTCGATGAACTAACCTGCACACATGTCACCAGGGAACTGCCATCTGACGTCTGGTATATGACCAACTAGCATGTTCCCGGCGAGTCCTGTCCGGTGTACTCATAACCCAATGAGCACCTGTATACATCTTAGGTGATCCAACTGACACCAGTGGCTTGTGAGACCGGCCACCGCCCCTCGTCGGGGTCTCGACTGTATACACTAGTCTACTAATGGAGTATCGATGCCCAGTCTCGAAACTCCCACGACTAGGGACCTTTTAAGGATATGCTTGTAGACCCCCAGCTCCCACTTATATGATCGCCCTCATACTGCTGGTGGTCAAGCAAGAATCCTAGGGGCTCTATCAACGTGTAATAGCGACGTGTCAGGTCACCTAAAGCAGTACACGATGATAAAGGTAAACCAGATAGCATACTATCATCTCGAGTAAGACTGTCCTACCGGGATAGGTCATCCCTCAATCATTACAATCACGTACCTGTGACCTAATAATTGACTCTGAGGGCACTATCTCCAACAGGTACTGCTTCTGCCCATTTGGAGAAGTAATCAGTCGTCGCCAGGATGAAACGATGTCCCCTGGACGATGCTGGTTCGATGGGGCCGACTATGTCAGTTCCCCACATCTCGAACAGCCAGCTAGCAACCGTTGGATGTAATGGATTTGGATGCTGGTGGATGAAGTCCCCATGAATTTGGCATGAGTGGCATTGCTTCGCATATTCGAGGCAATCCTGAATCATCGTAGGCCAGTAGTAGCCCATCCGTTTAATCTTCAACTTCATCTTTGGGCCTGCTTGATGAGAACCACAGAGTCCGTCATGAACTTCTTGGATGACCCTTTTCGCTTCGTCAGGTCCTAAGCATCTCAGCCACAGAGAATCAAATGACCTCTTGTATAGAGTATCATTGACGAAGGCGAAAGACAGAGCTCGTTTCATGAGCTGATGTCTTGTGGACGCTTCTTCAGGTATTCGGTGGGACTTAAAGTAGTCTATGAAGACTTCCCTCCAATCCTCAGCCTTTTCCCGGTCTTCTATTTGCAAGGTCGTCTGTTCAGTCGCTCCCTTCTCTTCGGATGATTCCGGAGATATTTCCGCTGAGGCAAGCACCTGACGGCTTTATACCACGATTCTAACGTCATTGAGGTTCTCGTCAGCCAGTTCTTTAGCAAGTTTGGCCAACGCTTCTGCTTTGCTATTTTCCGCGCACGGTATGTTCTCCAAAGTATAGGAAGGAATTTGGGTCAACAGTTGTTGCACCTTTTCACCATACTTCACCAATTCTGGTTTGCATGTTTGGTAGTCGCCGTTTACTTGACTAACGACCAGTTGAGAATCTCCGTATATGAGGAGGTTTTCAATTCCCATGTCGATGGCGATCTCGAGACCTGCAATCAAGGCTTCATATTCGGCTTCATTATTCGTCCTCGGCTCTGTTAAGGAGAAAGCGAAGCGCATTATCCCTCCTTGTGGAGTCACGAAGATGAGGCCTACCCTTGATTTGATTATAGGGGCGTTTTGTCTGCGCTTCTTCAGGGAAGATGCCCCATTGAAATAAAGCTCCCATCGGGTATCACCGACGTTGATCGCATCAAACGCATGTTCGTTTGGAAGATCGCAATTTAAAGGAGAATCGGCGGGTATCGGATGCTCAGCGAGGAAGTCGGCGATGGCCTGGCCTTTCACTGCCTTGAGAGGTTGATACGTTATCGAGAACTCCATCAAGAGCAGGGCCCATTTAGCGAGTCGTCCCGTCAATATGGCCTTTGACATCAAATATTTAAGGGGGTCCACCTTTGAAATGAGACGGACCTCGTGCGCCAACGCATAGTGCCTGAGCTTTGTTATCGCGAAGATCAACGCCAGGCAGTGTTTTTCAATGGGGGAGTAGTTGCTTTCTGCCCCCAGCAGAACTCGACTTAAGTAGTAGAGTGCTCTTTCCTTCCCTTGATCGTTCCCTTGTGCCCATAATGCGCCTAAAGAACCTTCGAGGGCGGTTGTATAAAGAATGAGAGGCTTTCCCTTGACCGGAGCAGCCAGCACTGGCGGGTTCTGCAGGTATTGCTTGATCTCGTCTAGCGCGCTTTGGCATTTTTGGTCCCAGACGAACGGGGTTCCCTTCTTCATCAGGTGACTGTAAGGACGGCACTTGCCTGAAAGGTTGGCTATAAATCGCCGTATATACGCGAGCTTCCTTTGGAGAGACCGCAGCTGTTTGAGAGTCCTTGGCGGAGGCATTTCCATGATCGCCTTGATCTTTGACGGATCTATCTCGATACCCCGATGTCGGACAATGAATCCCAGGAATTTGCCTGAGGAAACTCCGAATGCACACTTGAGAGGGTTCATCTTCAAGTTGTATTGTTAAAGGCGTTGAAATACGGTTTTCAGATGCCCGAGATGTTCCTCGTATGATTTGCTTTTAACCACGAGATCGTCGATATAGCATTCGACGATTTCGTGTATGAGGTCATCGAAGATCTTCGTCATGGCCCTCTGGTAGGTGGCACCGGCGTTCTTTAAACCGAAGGGCATCACCTTGTAGCAGAATATACCCAAAGGAGTCCTGAAGGCGGTGTGCTTCTGGTCTTCGGGATGCATCTTTATCTAGTTATACCCCGATGAGCCGTCCATGAAGGAGAAAACCTCATGAGTGGACGTATTGTCTATCATCAGTTCGGTGACTGGCACTGGGAAATCGTCCTTCGGGCAGGCTTTATTGAGATCCCGAAAGTCTACGCATATGCGCACTGTCCCATTTTTCTTCATCACCAGGACGATGTTGGCGATCCATTCCGGATATTGAACTTCCTGGATGAAGCCAGAGTCGATCAGCTTCTTGACCTCAGCATTGATACTCATCTCAAGCTCGAGCCGCATTCTTCTTGGTGCCTGCTTGACTGGCTTGACGTCTGGGGATATCGCTAATTTGTGCACAGCAATTTCTGGATCTAATCCCGGTATTTCAGAATAGTTCCATGCGAAGCAATTTTTGTGCTGCATAAGCAGGTCTTTTAATGAAGCCACCTTCTCTTCAGACAGCAGCTCGCTAATGAATGTCGGTCGCGGATCATTCGCCGTTCCCAACTCAATTTTCTTGAGGTTATCTGCAGTGGTATGGATTCCATCTTCCAGCTCTTTCGGCGCTGGTGGAAACTCTGAGATCACCTCATCGTTGCTATTTTCGAAGCACCAGGGAAGGTCATCCATGTTCTCGGGCTCTTCTTTTAATATTGTTATCACGTGACAAGTATGAATTCGCTTCCAATCCCAATGTGGAACTGGTTCTTCTTCCGTGGCCTTGGGTTTGTGCTTTTGTGGTGGTGCTACCCTCCAGTTGTCGGACAGAGCGAACTTGCCAAGCTGATACTGATCTTCGGCCCAATTCTTGAAGGTGAAGCAGTCTTCGAGAGGATGCCCTACCACTTGGTGATAAAAGCAATAGTCTGGGTGTGAGACTTCGCCTGCTTGTTCGGGGTGTTTAGACTCCGGCAGTGTAAGCATCTGATGTTTTAGAGCGAGGTCAAGTATTTTCTTTGTCTTGTCCCGAGGAAAAGAGTATACTCAACCCATTTTTCTCATAAGGGATAGATCGGAACCGCTCGATTTTCGCTCGCGTGGCCTCTGAGCCCCGCTTTGTTGCTTTTGAGCGCCTTTTTCGCGTTTCGACTTGTTTCTGCCTCTGCGTCGGGCCTTCTTTATAACAGGTTGACAAGGAGCGGCATTTTCATTTTTCACGGCCTGTTGAAGAAGGCGTTGCGTTTTGGCTTTCTCGTAGATGACCATTTCGCGGTTATGATCGTCCCGGACTTTTTGACCAGCTTCCCTTATAAGTTTGTCCATTTGTTCTTCGAACGACTGACTGGGCTCTTTTGCATCTGAAACTTTCACTGGCTCAGGATTAGCGTCCTCCCATTGAGCATCCGCTTCTTCATCGAAGTCATACATGACATAGCAGCTGTTTAGTAGCTGTCGTTTCTTTGACCGGATGTATCCAAGTTCTTTTGTCTCCATTCTCCCATTAGGCAGTTTGCGTTGAGTCCTCGGAACGTTCCAGACTTTGTCATAGAATTTGGCTTTTCGAACGGTCTGCTTGAAGGATATCCCCTGGCGTTTCAGCAGCTTTTTCAAACCTTCCGTATAATATCTGGGAAGACGGATAGGCTGAAGCCTGTCGAGCGTAGGATCCGCGCCATGCCAGATTTCTTTCTCCACTTTGGATTCTTTAGAGCGGTAGAATAGAATTGCTTTTTCGCTTTCTCATCTGGGAGGGATATAGAACGTTTGTAGCTCTTCTACATTGTAAATATCAAGTGCATCCAATTCTTTACGGTGTTTAAGCGGTACCATGACGACTTGTAGACTTTGTTCTTCGTTAGAGAACGTTCGTATTGAAGGTTGAGCAGAGAATACAACATAGATCTCATCTTCCGAGTCGCTACCAAAGATCAACGTAGGAGCGGACGGTCCTGGCTTGTTGTGTTGGGGCGGACCCGAATACACTATCTCCTCTTCCTCCTCAGTATCACTGCCGAAGATAGGGATGGTGGCATTAGCTTTGTTCTCCGGCTTGTGACACCTTTCCGTGTCTTCGAAATCTGGTAAGAAGTACTTGGCATCCTCATATTTGCGGACTTCATTCACGGAGAATGGATTCAGTTCTCCTGCCACGGTATACTTGAGACCATCTTTAGCATACTTCATACACTGATGTTGTGTAGAAGGGATGACGTTGTACTCGTGTAACCACGGTCGGCCGAGCAGAGCATTGTAGCATGTCTTGGCATCTATGACGTGGAACTTAATGTCTGTGACGAGTAACCCAAAGCGTAGCGTCAGTACCACATACCCAAGAGTTCTTGATGACTAGGAGTCAAACCCGGAGATAGTGATCTTGTCCCGAGCAAGGTGTTGGACGCTCATGCAGATTTCTTTTAACACCCGCACATTGAGGAGGTTAACGGAGGATCCATTGTCGATCAGGATTTTGCCTATTTTTATATCATGACAGTATTCTGAGACATAAATGTAAGTGCACGGCGGCGCCTCGGCCGTCGATCCGACGGCCAAATGTGGAAGCGGTGATAAACTTTAATTTTGCGAACTTAGCAAACCGGCACCACCGCGCACTAAACCCCGGATCGGGCCATTAAACTAGTTCTAGCTAACTACAAGATGGGAAGAGATATACCGAGTGATCCGAGTCCTCCGGTCTTCATCTCCACTCCTATCTCCTCGCGGAAAATCCGGTCGTCGCCTCCTTGCCGGAAGGGCACCACATCGCCTGCATCTTTTACGGGTTCCCGCCTCTATACCGAGGCAACTCGGGCATGAAGCCGGCAAGTCAACATGCCCAAGATGAACTGTAGAATGTGTAGAGTCAATGTCTCTTTGGGGTATTGGAGTTGCCTTTGATAGAGGAATCAAGAAGAACTTTGGAGAGGTGAGGAGGTTTTGTGTACAAGGAAAAAATGAGATCATGAAATTTCCTCATCAAAATGAAACACTCTCATTTTTCCTCCCCTCTCCAAAAATAGTGGCCGGCCCATGATGATATGAGAATGGTGGAGGGATTAAACAAGCATGAAGGGAGGTGATTGTAGGAGAAAAGCAAGGGTGACCACAAACAAACATTATCATCACAAATGAACATCAAACCCATACCCTCATCTAATCACAATAAATGCATCATGGATGAAAGATATCATAATCAATACTTTTGCAATAAAAACCTCCACAAAGTGTTATTTGCAAACCTGCAAATAACCCCCTCCATCGGAAAAGTCCGGCCGGGAAAGAACAAAGGAAAACCGGCCGGAACGGAATGCAAACTGGCAACTCCAGAAAACTGGTCCCGTAATAAATTACAGGAAAACCCTGATACTGTGCATACACACCCGCATCTGTATTCCGTCCGGATACAAATGCAAAGAGACAAAACTACACTGTACTATACTAGGATCCGGCTTAAACCAAAGCCGGCTAGTAATATCCGTCCGATCCTGATCCGTGCAATACCGCACGTATCTGATCGAACCCTGCCATATATCTATACGGCCTCTAGTACAAACCGTCCGATCCTGATCCGTGCAATACCGCACGTATCTGATCGGACCCTGCCATATCTCCATACGGCCTCTACAGCGTTTCGCCCGAAAGCTGAGTAACTGAATGTGTGGTGGACTCTAAAGACTCGTCAATACTATGGCTGTGGATTTAACCACTAGCACGTCAGAGGTATAAGCCAATACGTAACGGGCCACCAGCTATTGACTAAAAGGGACGTCGATGAGCGAACTCATCCTGACACCCTGCTGAGCATGTCAGTGACAATATCCGTACAGTCCGGTCCGTTCGTCTATGAGCATCGCATGTCGGGCCTAGGGGGTGGGTAAAAGTCAGACCCCCAAAAGCGGTACAAGTCGTGTCGGAGTGTAGCCCAGAACACCCTGAGATACTACTGGAATACCTACCAGTAAATCTCCTGCCTTGGCCAAGGACTTCGTGTAATGGCTCTCCTAGACACAGCGCGACCTCACCCCCAATACCGGGAGAGACGAACCCCCGAAGATCCGCTCACTGCCTTCATGTGGCTCGAGACTGTACCCAACTAAAACCTGTTTGCACGACTCCTTTGAGCCGTGGTAGGGTAGTAATCAAAGTACAGTGGGAACTCACACGAGACAAATGACGATCCCCAGGTCGATGAACTAACCTGTACACATGTCACCAGGGAACTGCTATCTGACGTCAGGTATAAGACCAACTAGCATGTTCCCGGCGAGTCCTGTCCGGTGTACTCATAACCCAATGAGCACCTGTATACATCTTAGGTGATCCAACTGACACCAGTGGCTTGTGAGACCGGCCACCGCCCCTCGTCAGGGTCTCGACTGTATACACTAGTCTACTCTGGAGAATCGATGCCCTGTCTCGAAACTCCCACGACTAGGGACCATTTAAGGATGTGCTTATAGACTCCAGCTCTCACTTGTATGATCGCCCTCATACTGCCGGCAGTCAAGCAAGAATCCTAGGGGCTCTATCAACGTGTAAAAGCGACCTGTCAGGTCACCTAAAGCAGTAAACGATGATAAAGGTAAACCAGATAGCAAACTATCATCTTGAGTAAGACTGTCGTACTGGGATAGGTCCTCCCTCAATCATTGCAATCACGTGCCTGTGATCCAATAATTGACTCTGAGGGCACTATCTCCAACAATCTCCCACTTGCACACAAGGCTAATTATTGCGATGTCGCATACTCACAGCCCGTGTGATACCGAACACCCAACTCCTCTACTGGTCAGTCTCACAAAGCTCGTTTGCGAGACTATAGCGTTCGAGGAATAGCCTCAGCGAGTGGATCCGCTCTGATGTTTCTTTCTATGTCTCTCTATATCTCAAGTTCGCGGAGAAAACCATCTCCCGAAATGAGCAATACCTGTCTTAGAATGTCTGGATGTCTGATGGGACCTAGCTCATAAATGAACTCCAAATCCAAACTTCTTAGACTGTATCGTCAACTGAACTTAATCAGTATCCTGCGCCATGCCTCCCTCAGTATTTCCTTGGATCACCTGTCCAAAATACTGCCCCTCGTCAGAGGGAAAACTATAACTCTGACAACCTCCTTGTCGTCCATGTCACCTTGGAAGCCTGGAATGATAACTGTCTCCCTAATGAGGCTGTCGTTATCATATCCCTAGAATATTCACTTATGTTCTAAAACTGCTTCCGACTGTTTCCTCAAGATTGGATCAATATCAACTTATTGCACCTAGTGCAAGAACAACATCTGGTGTGGTACTTGACATCTGATGATTGACTCAATTGCCTAAGCAAGTGATCTGCCAATCATGCACATCCCTCTCTACTTTAGTCTATAAGACACCTTTAGAGAGGGTGACTCCATTACCTGCAGGTACACTATCGTGCCAGGAGTCGCCCATTCTAAATACTCATAGAATGGTGTCAAGGTACCCAGATTAGGAAACCACCCAAATCTAGATCTACAACCATAGATCTAGTAACCAGTATGTCTGATATAATGTCCAAGTCCCATGTGGAGAAACTACTGTGTGACGACCATAGTATAACCGATCGTAGTATAGGAATGACACTTCCTACTTTGTGTATGTCATCCAAAACCCGGATATCACACCCTACTACCTTCTCAACAGATCCATCCCTTATTCTGATAACGTCAAACCCATGACTGTCACATCAGAAATAGATGATCTATCTCCGCTATATCTGCTTTAGTCTATAAATAGACATAAGCCTGATGTCCACCAATGCTTCCGCTGCTCCCACTGACTACGACAACCCTCTGGCAGAGTCATATAGACGTGCACTTCTAAAGCTAGTTTAGAACGACGCTATATTCATCCTCCTGCCGGGTCTCGCAGCCTGGAACAACAACAATGGCAAGTGTGGGTAAACAAGAACTTCCCTGTCACCGTCCTTGAGGCTACCGGAGTACCTCTCGGGTGCCTGAAGTTACCCACCTTATCTGCGGAGTGGCCAATGGAATGTCAAATCAGATTGAATCTTTAGGTTCCTTATCAAATCATCAGTAATAGTTTGCGGTTCTGGAATCACTTCCAGTTCTACCATACTCCCACTACTGTTTTGAAGAAATCCATTTTTAATAAAACTGTGGCGAGTTTAGAACAATATTTCTATTGATCTGCCAGATGGTAGAAAGTCAACCCTCGTCATAGCCTGGGTCAACCCACAAACAGCCATTACAGAAACGTGCCTTGAGTTATCCAGAGTCTGGTTTTAATCATAAGCCGGACAACTCCCCGTACCTTAACAATGTTAAGATATGAACTGTACTATATCCAATATAGAACCAGAGGCACTGATTTAATTGAACCAGATTCAAATCATGCAGCTGTCTCCAGTGCATGTCAACTAAATGGAGAGAGGCCGATCAGCGTTACTCAACTTAGGAATGCTTCCAATTATGAGTAACCTGAAAGAGAAGCAATTTCTCTTTATCATTACTATCAACTGAATACCATACACAAGTATCTACATCTTCGATCACCTTAAAGAATCCCGATACTTGCTACACCTGGTTCTCTACTCTATTCAAATACCTATAACTCCTCAAAACTTAGACCCTGTGTTTCTACGAAACACATGTCTAAGAACTAGAGAAGTTAAAAGTAAACAGAATATAGTATGAGTACCAACCCCTCTGTCCTAATGGACACTGGACAACATACATTACTCTGTATAAGTCCGCTGAGTCTAACAACTCTTTCACTGTGCGTCGTAGGTTGAAAACTGTACTTATGGTTAAGAAGAATTACACCGCTGTTTAATGCTCCTTACCTAACCATCCACTGATATAGGTAAATGTCATCGACATAATATCAAAAGGTATATTTCACTCTATGAAAATAGACGTACAGATATATCAATTTGAAATTGGTGCACAACAGCGGATATTCAAAACCAAATATTTGCCGACCGGCAAACATCCCAGGCGATCTCCTCAAATATCACCGATTACAACGAATCCCGATATAATGAGGATGATCACCCAATTCCCAATAACTTACTCCCACTCATTATCTGTAAAGCCATACAGATGTGAGAATCAAACCTGGTAAATACATACCCTGGAGCAAGTGTCTAATCAGGAAATCAGTTTTCTTTTAACAGTACACAGTTGAACTGAAACATTGAAATGTTTCGATGGGGTATCCTGGTATTCCTAGTAATGCCTCTACCATTATCCAGATTCACAACTATAACCGTATAATTCTTTGCCACCTCTCAAATCCCTTTATATGTCTTTAGTCGTTACCTTCTGCACACCCCTTTAGGCCAATTGGTTTTCTTCCTTCCCTACCGTTCGGCACCAGCCTATGGTTTGGAAGAAGACTATCCAATAAGCATAATGGGTGTACTGTCCTAGTCCTAGGAGCACTCGTAATGCGAGAGAAGGTGAAGATAAAAGACAACTGAATAAACCTTATTCCTATTTCTCCTGGACCAGAATCCATCCCCGAACTGGAACAAGTTCCTTTCGAGTTCGTATATAACCATACGATGGAGTATCCAATAAACTGTGGATCTTCGTAGTGATACGGAGTGTCCTGGAGAAATACAAAGGTGATTTAGGATTGGCGAAGAAATACTTGGTTTGGTCGTGAATATCAGTCGCAATTTACTTTGCCCTCTTACTAATCCCTTACTTTGTCTTAACTTAATACCTTCTGCACACCATCGTTATGCTAATTGGTTTTCTTCATTCCCCACCGTTCGGCACCAGCCTAAGGTTTGGAAGAAGACTACCCAATTTGCATAATAGGTGTACTATCTCCTAAACCAAGGAGTACTCGCAACCTGAGAGAAGGTAGAGAAGGTAGAAGGAAAAGACAACTGAATAGTCCTATCCGTTTTCTCCAGAACCGGAAACCATCCTCGAATTCCTTCGAGTTCGTATCTAACCATACGATGGTTTTGTCCAATGGAAGTGGACGTTCGTAGTAATACGGGGTGTCCTGGAGAAAAGGGTAAAAGTAGGAGTGGCAATGAGGTCTGCAACTCTGACAATCCAAAAGCCAGTGTTAAGAAGGTTCGGTCAACTTGGTCACTGAGTCATATTCTTAGGGTCGGGTCAATGGTCGCTGCCAAGAGAGAGAGAAAAGAAACACTCAGCGTGCACTCTAACCAAGATCAGAATGGTTACCAATTTATCTAATCTGGAAACCTCCCACTGTACCTCAAATTCTCCTCCAAACCTGAAAGAAGAATTAGTCGGGGTCACCCGAGGAGTAAACCAACTCATCAGTGGGAATCGGGATCCAACTATCATCGCATGATAACGTGACGGAATCCGCTCACGGTATAACACTCCAGAAGGTATGCGCATATCTGGCAAGTTTCAGTTCTTTTGAAACTCCCGATGTGATTTCTACCCCATGCTCTTATGACCTTGGCGTGAGGTCAAAATATCATAAGTCACATGTCAAGTTCTACCCATCATTGTCCAGGTTAATTTGAACCCACCCGTACATACCCTTGACGTAGGCCAAAATAGTAGTACGACTGTCCCAAACCAACGCATCTATCTATGCAACAGATAAATACCCGGCAACTACCAAACACTATGCCTTGGCGTGAGGTCAAAATGCATAGCTTGAATACTGCCGAATATTTAACTGAAATGATGGAGGGCTACGAATGGTTTCTGGCGAAAACCTTTAACGTAATGAACTTGATATCGTTGAAGGAACTGATAGCTTTTTAGAAAATATAGTGACGAAAACCTTTACTAAAGAGGTCACTCCCGGTGAACGGATCTCGGCTCTTTCCCCGTAGAATGGGGTGCAGGATATTCCAAATGAATACCACGATGCAAAGCAAAAATAATCGGCATTAGTGAAGTTAATGCCCTGACACAAACTCCTGTCCAAGGGGTCACTCCCGGTGAAGGGATCTCGGCCCTTGCCTCGTCGACTGAGGAGCAGGATATTCCAAATGAATACCACGATGCAAAACAAAAGTGAACGTCCTTGCAATAACAGCTTTTTGAAAAGTGTTCCAACAACATCAGAATAGGTTTGTTTTAACTTGCATTGATCCGAATCAATGCAGTCCCATCAAATGATCACACCACCAAGAACGAAAATAATACTGACGTACGTATATGCCATCCGCATTCGCCACTGGGTCCCGTCATCACCCGTTAGGTTAGCTAACTAACGGCAGAGCGGGGACTGGACTAGCGTGGATGAAAAACATATACAACATCTACTAATATATATATCAATATATTATATTCGCTCAAGGCGTGAATAAAAAATGCAACATCATAGAAATGTACAGCATCATAGAACAATACAGATATCTAGGATCCCCGGGTTTCACAGAGCCACTACTGAAACCCGACGTTCCCCTGGTCGTGTGGATAGCCTGTGCAATGAAATCCTAGACCCCTACGGGCGCGGCAAGTTACCCGCCAAAACCTGAAGCGAGACAGCCCCCTTCAGCGCCGTGAATGGACCACCCAGCACTTCACGGAATCCGGTAACTTGGGCACCCCTCCTGGGTCAACCTGTACCCCCTACGAGTGCGGCGAATAGCCCGCCAATTCTAGAGCGAAGCCCCCTCCGTCCCAATGCCATGAGATGCGGGCTTGTTGCCCTCTTGAACCCGGCTATCCGTGCACCCCACCGCGGGGCAATCCTAGTACAGAAAGTAAAATATACATACACCGGGTACATCGACCGCAACCAGGTCGTGCCCCAAAAGAATAATACAAACAGGCAGTGACGGCAGTCCACATGTCGGACGCTCGCCCCGCAATATCAAATGTACATAATACAACAACACTGCACTAGCATTGCATCCAGGCTATCCCCACGACCGATCCGCAACATCACAGCAAATACATAGAACATCAACGTGAAAATCACGTTCGCAAATCCGTCTAACCGGGCTATAGCAGTTAGACTGGATTTACCGATCGAGTGATATTCACGGTCGCAGATATAATGTAAATACTGTGAAAAATGTGTTTAAAATATCCGATCGATCAAAAATTAACAAGTGGGCCCCCAAGCAATACTGTAGCACTCACAGAAAATCTGGGCCCAATTTTAATATTCCAAAACCCATAAAATAAGCCCAGAAGCCCACTGGAGAAATTGGACACAGTGAGGACACCAATGTGCGGCGGAACCGCGACCCAAGGGTGGGTTTGGCCGCGGTTCCGCGCTTCAGTGATCGATTCACTGCGTCGAATTTTTACAGTGTTCTTAGAACTCCCTGCACATCATTCTGAGACAACCTGAAAAATTTTTAGAGCCAGAAAAAATTCGACAGAAAACTGATGTGAGTGAAAATGTGGATTTTGGAATTTTGGTCGATCGGAAATGCAAAACACATCAAACGAAGCTAGACGAAGTTAATGGCGAGGCTCTGATACCACTGTAAGTGCACGGCGGCGCCCCGGCCGTCGATCCGACGGCCAAATGCGGAAGCGGTGATAAACTTTAATTTTGCGAACTTAGCAAACCGGCACCACCGCGCACTAAACCCCGGATCGGGCCATTAAACTAGTTCTAACTAACTACAAGATGGGAAGAGATATACCGAGTGATCCGAGTCCTCCGGTCTTCATCTCCACTCCTATCTCCTCGCGGAAAATCCGGTCGTCGCCTCCTTGCCGGAAGGGCACCACATCGCCTGCATCTTTTACGAGCTCCCGCCTCTATACCGAGGCAACTCGGGCATGAAGCCGGCAAGTCGACATGCCCAAGATGAACTGTAGAATGTGTAGAGTCAATGTCTCTTTGGGGTATTGGAGTTGCCTTTGATGGAGGAATCAAGAAGAACTTTGGAGAGGTGAGGAGGTTTTGTGTACAAGGAAAAAATGAGATCATGAAATTTCCTCATCAAAATGAAACACTCTCATTTTTCCTCCCCTCTCCAAAAATAGTGGCCGGCCCATGATGATATGAGAATGGTGGAGGGATTAAACAAGCATGAAGGGAGGTGATTGTAGGAGAAAAGCAAGGGTGACCACAAACAAACATTATCATCACAAATGAACATCAAACCCATACCCTCATCTAATCACAATAAATGCATCATGGATGAAAGATATCATAATCAATACTTTTGCAATAAAAACCTCCACAAAGTGTTATTTGCAAACTTGCAAATAACCCCCTCCATCGGAAAAGTCCGGCCGGGAAAGAACAAAGGAAAACCGGCCGGAACGGAATGCAAACTGGCAACTCCAGAAAACTGGTCCCGTAATAAATTACAGGAAAACCCCGATACTGTGCATACACACCCGCATCTGTATTCCGTCCGGATACAAATGCAAAGAGACAAAACTACACTGTACTATACTAGGATCTGGCTTAAACCAAAGCCGGCTAGTAATATCCGTCCGATCCTGATCCGTGCAATACCGCACGTATCTGATCGAACCCTGCCATATATCTATACGGCCTCTAGTACAAACCGTCCGATCCTGATCCGTGTAATACCGCACGTATCTGATCGGACCCTGCCATATCTCCATACGGCCTCTACAGCGTTTCGCCCGAAAGCTGAGTAACTGAATGTGTGGTGGACTCTAAAGACTCGTCAATACTGTGGCTGTGGATTTAACCACTAGCACGTCAGAGGTATAAGCCAATACGTAACGGGCCACCAGCTATTGACTAAAAGGGACGTCGATGAGCGAACTCATCCTGACACCCTACTGAGCCTGTTAGTGACAATATCCGTACAGTCCGGTCCGTTCGTCTATGAGCATCGCATGTCGGGCCTAGGGGGTGGGTAAAAGTCAGACCCCCAAAAGCGGTACAAGTCGTGTCGGAGTGTAGCCCAGAACACCCTGAGATACTACTGGAATACCTACCAGTAAATCTCCTGCCTTGGCCAAGGACTTCGTGTAATGGCTCTCCTAGACACAGCGCGACCTCACCCCCAATACCGGGAGAGACGAACCCCCGAAGATCCGCTCACTGCCTCCATGTGGCTCGGGACTGTACCCAACTAAAACCTGTTTGCACGACTCCTTTGAGCCGTGGTAGGGTAGTAATCAAAGTACAGTGGGAACTCACACGAGACAAATGACGATCCCCAGGTCGATGAACTAACCTGTACACATGTCACCAGGGAACTGCTATCTGACGTCAGGTATAAGACCAACTAGCATGTTCCCGGCGAGTCCTGTCCGGTGTACTCATAACCCAATGAGCACCTGTATACATCTTAGGTGATCCAACTGACACCAGTGGCTTGTGAGACCGGCCACCGCCCCTCGTCGGGGTCTCGACTGTATACACTAGTCTACTCTGGAGAATCGATGCCCTGTCTCGAAACTCCCACGACTAGGGACCATTTAAGGATGTGCTTATAGACTCCAGCTCTCACTTGTATGATCGCCCTCATACTGCCGGCAGTCAAGCAAGAATCCTAGGGGCTCTATCAACGTGTAAAAGCGACCTGTCAGGTCACCTAAAGCAGTACACGATGATAAAGGTAAACCAGATAGCAAACTATCGGCCGTGTGCACTTCTTCCAACTCATCTTTCATCTTTTCCTCGGCCAGGAAAGCTTGGAATTGCTCCGGATCCTGTAGTGCCTTGATTAACGAATCTCTCGCCTCCTTTGATAACAAAAGGGCGTCAAGAATGCTGAGCTGTGAGGGTAGCTTCCTCAGATGTGCTAAGACGTTGTAATCCACCTTATTCTTCTTTGGCGGGTCCTTGGCGCTTAGCTCCCCCAGAACTTGGTCATCTAAGACGATATCTTCAGAGACCTTTTCTTTCCCTTTATTTTTTCTGTTTGAGGGTCCGAGATTCTTTTCAGGCAGCGTCCGATTCCGCAGCCGAATATTTTCGCAAACCTTCGGCTCTTCTTCTTTTCCCGAAGTGGACTCTTTAAAGAGAGGGGCAAGTTCCAGCTCCTCATCAGAATCGCTCCCGAATGTAAGCACTTGTGACCCGCCGGTGTTAACCATGCGACAATCGCCGGTAGTTCTTTTAAGCCCTCCGGTCGTATTTTTCCGCTCCCGGCGAGCTTTACGTTTTTCCCGCTTAAAATGTTGTCGATGTGCAACGTATCCTTGCCACCATCTATCGAAAGCTTTGCACTCTTGAGTGGGGTGCGAAACCTTCTGATGATATAAGCAATAGGAGGGGTGCATTTCTATTTCACCAGTAATTTTTCCTTCGGAGGATGGTAGCTTCATGCTCATTGATATGGCCTTAGCAAACCTTTTCCTCATCTTGAATTGGCTTTTGTCGGTAGTGGATATTTTGCTCCAGCGGGATCATCTCAGCTTTTTCATCAAGTCGCTGGCGCTTGGCCCTTTCAAATATGGCCGTCTCGCGTTCTCGATCAGCTTTACTTTTCAACCGAGCTTCACTAAGGAATGCGTCAATCACTTCATCTGATGGCTCCAGAATTTTTGATTCAGGATCTGCCCCCAGCGTTTCAGTACAAGAAGTCTCCTCATCGTTCATGAATGAATGGGAAATCACATGACAGCTCGCCACGCATTCTTCAGATTCATCAGATGAACTTTCTCCCTCATCTTCCTCTTGAAAGACGTGATTGAGGAACTCTTGGAATGTAATGGGAGTCCGTGCCTTTTGTAAGTCCACGGTAGCGCCCCGGCCGTCTAACAGACGCCAAATGCGGAACAAAAACTTTTAACGAAACTGGCGTTATCGTGTATCGTAACCCGGATCTGCCATTAAAGCTAAACTAACAAATTACAAATGGGTAGAAACGTTATACCGAATGATCCGAGTCCTTCGGTCTTCAGCCATCATCCCATGCTTGTTGCGGCTGCTCCGATCTCCTCGATCTCCAATCTTGTCGTCCAGGTGGCACCACGTCGACGGATCTTTAAACGGGCTCCCGCCTCTGAACCGAGGCAACTCGATCGTCAAGTTTGCCAAAAGAGACGACCAAGATGAAGTAGAGAATGAGTAGAACACTTTGTCTCGTTACGTCCAAAGTCACGGACGAACGGTTATGGAAGTTGCCTTTTGGATCGGGTGAAATGAGAAAGAGGCTATCTATTTTTCGTGAACCCGAATCGATCATAATCTTTTTCTAGTGAACAACAACCATTTTTCAAGTGTGTGAGAGAGAGGGGAGGGGCCGGCCATTTATAGGAGAGGAGGGAGGTGAGTGTAGGAGCTAGGAGGTGACAATAAGCAAAATATCTAGTGTGAACACAAAGTGTGAACACAAAGTGTGAACACAAAGAAAGCAACCAATAATAAACAAGTGAGTCATAAGCCTTGTCACCACCTTCTAGATGCTTCTAGAACCTTCCACACTCATCCAAGAAAAGATAAATCCGTCTTTAACCGAATGTTAAAAGACGGCTGATAGAAAACTGGAAACTGGCAACTTCTAAAAGTGATCCTGAAACGAATTTCAGGATAACCCCGTATCACTATAAACATACCCGCATTTGTATTACGACCGAATACAAATGCAACCGAGACAAAGATATTATATCTACACAGTATAATACTGGGTTCCGGCTTAAACCAAAGCCTACCAGTATTATCTGCCCGAAAAACGACACGTGCGAAAACGCACGTGCTTTTTCCGAACCTTGCCATAACACCATACGGCCTCTACAACGTTTCGCCCGAACTTGGGAAAGTGTCTGTGGGGGACTCTAATGACTCATCAACACATCGGCACTGGGTATAACCCCTAGCACGTCAGAGGTACAAGCTGCACGTAACGTTTTTCCTATGTATTGATTAGAAGGGAAGCTGACGAGCGAACTCATCTATAAACCCTACTGAGCCTGACAGTGACAATATATATATATATACAGTCCGGTCCATTCGTCTAAAGAGTATCGCATATCGAGTCTAGGGGGTGGATAAAGTCAGACCCCTAATAACGCGATAAACCCTACTGAGCATGCACTTATGTTCTAAAACTGCTTTATTATGTTTCTTCAGGATTGGATTAATATAAACTTATCGCATCTAGTGCAAAAACAACATTTGGTGTGGTACTTGACATTTCATGATCGACTCAATTGCCTAAGCAAGTGATCTGCCAATCATGCACATCCCTCTCTGCTTTAGTCTATAAGACACCTTTAGAGAGGGTGACTCCATCACCTGCAGGTACACCACCATGCCGGGAGTCATCTATTCTAAAATACTATTAGAATACTGTCAAAGTACCCACATTAGGAAACTACCCAAATCTAGATCTAAAACCATAGATCTAGAAACTAGAATGTCTGATATTATATCCATTCCTTTGTGGAGAAACCACGGTGTGACGACCACCGTACAACCGATCGTAGTATAGGAATTTTACTTCCTACTGTGTGTATGTCATCCAAATACCAGGACACCACACCCTACTACCTTCTTAACAGATCCATCCCCTATTCTGATGAAGTCAAACCCATGACTGTCACATCAAAATTAGATGATCTTTTTCCGCTATATCTGCTTAAGTCTATAAATAAACATAAGCTACTTTTCCACTATACTTCCGCTTCTCCCACTGACTACGACAACCCTCTGGCAGAATAATATCTACGTACACTTCTAAAGCTAGTTTAGAACGACGTTATACTTACCCTTTTGCCGGGTCTCATAGTCTGGAACAACAGTAGTGTCAAGTTTGGGTAAACAAGAACCTCACTGTCACCGTCCTTGAGGCTACCTTAGTACCTCTGTGGTGTCTGAGGTTACCCACCATATCTGCGGAGTGGCTATTGGAATGTCAAACCTGATTGAATATATAGGTCCTATTAAATTTTTCCGTAATCGTTTGCGGTTCTGGAATCACTTCCAGTTCTACCATACTCCCACTATTTTTCTGAAAAAATCCATTTTACTAAAACTGTGGCAAGTCAAGAACAATATCACTATTGATCTTCCAGATGGTAGAAATGTCAACCCTCGTCAAAGCCAGGGTCAACCCGCAAACTGCCATTACAGAAACGTGCCTTGAGTTACCCAGTGTCTGGTTTTAAGCATAAGCTGGACAACTCCCCGTATCTTAACATCGTTAAGATATGAACCATTCTATATCTAATATAGAAACAGAGGCACTAATTTAGTTGGAACCAGATTCAAATCATGCAGCTGTCTCCAGTGCATAAAAACTTAATGGAAAAAAGGCTAATCGGCATTACTCAACTTAGGAATCCATCCAATTATGAGTAACCTGAAAGAGAAACAAGTTTCTCAAAACCATTACTATCATCTGAATACTAATCACAAGAATCTATATCTTCAATCTCTTTGAAGTATCCTGATACTTGCGACATCTGGTTCTCTACTTTATTCTTATACCAACAACTTCTCAAAACTTAGACATTGTATTTCTACAAAACACTTGTCTAAAAACTAGAGAAGTCATAAGTAAACAGAACATAGTATGAGGACCTACCCCTTTGTCCTGGTGGACACTGGACAACATACAATACTCTGTATAAGTCCGCTGAGTTGAATAACTCAAAACCTGTGCATCGTAGGTTGAAAACTGTACCCAGGCGATTTCCTCAAATATCACCAATTACAACAAATTCCGATATAATGAGGATGATCACCTGATCCCCAATAACTTACTCCCACTCATCATCTGTAAAACTATACAGATATGAGAATGAACCGGTAAATACATACCCTGAAGTAAGCATCTAATTGGGAAATCAGTTTTCCTTTAACAATGCACAGTGTAACTGAAACATGAAAATATTTCGTAGAGGTATCCTGGTATTCCTAGTAATGCCTCTTCCATAATCCAATTCATGACTTTAACCGTATATTTCTTTGCCATCTCTCCAAATTCCTTTATTTGTCTTTAGTCGTTACCTTCTGTACACCATCGTTAGGCTAAATGGTTTTCTTCCTTCCCTACCGTTCGGCATCAGCCTATGGTTTGGAAGAAGACTATTCAGTAAGCATAATAGGTGTACCCTCCTAATCCTAGAAGTACACGCAACTTGAGAGAAGGTGATGATAAAAGACTACTGAATAAAACCTTATTCTATTTCTCCCGAACTGGGGAAAAAGCAAAAAGTGAAATAGGAGTGGCGATGAAGTACGCGGTCTGGTCGTGAAAGATAACAGTCGCAATTTACTTTGCCCTCTTTCTAATCCCTTCATTTTGTCTTTACATATTACCTTCTGTACACCCTACTTAGGCTAATTAGTTTTCTTCATTCCCTACCTTTCGGCATCAGCCTATGGTTTGGAATAAGACTGCCCAATAAGCGTAATAGGTGTACTCTCCTAAGCTAAGGAGCTCTCGCAACCTGAGAGAAGGTGATAATAAAAGACAACTGAATAATCCAATTCTATTTCTCCTGAATCTGGATCCATCCTCGAAGAAGTCCCTCCGAGTTCGTATATAACCATACGATGGATCTATCCAATGGAAGTGGATGTCCGTATTAATACGGGGTGTTCTAAGAAATACAAAGGGTAAAAGAAGGAGCGGCAATGACTTATGCAACTCAGACAATCCAAAGGCCAGTATTTAAAGAAAGTTCGGTCAACTTGGTTACTGGGTCATAGTCTAGGGTCGGTCAAAGGTCGCTGCCAAAGAGAGAGAGAAAAGAAACACTCTGCGTGCACTCTAACCTAGATCAGAATGGTTATCACTTTATCTAATCAGGAAACTTCCCACTGTAATCTCAAATTCTCCTCCAAACCTGAAAGAAGAATTAGTCGGGATTACCCGAAGAGTAAACCAACTCATCAGTGAGAATCGGGATCCAACTATCATCGCATGATAACTTGATGGAAGCCACTCAAGTTATCACACTCCAGAAGGTATGCGCATGTCTGGCAAGTTTTCTTTTTGTTTGAAACTCCCGATGTGATTTTTGCCTCATGCTCTTATGACCTTGACGAAGGTCAACAAATCATAAGTCACATGTCAAGTTCTATCCGTCATTGTCCAGGTTAATTTGAACCCACCCGCACAAGCCCTTGACGAAGGTCAACAAGGCTATACGACTGTCCCAAACCAACACATCTATCTATGCAACAAATGAATACCCCGCAGCTACCGAACACTATGCCTTGACGAAGGTCAACAAACATAGCTTGAATACTACCGACCATTCATAAGAAATGTCGGAGGGCTACGACTGGTTTTTGGCGAAAAACCTTTAACGTAATGAACTTGATATCGCTGAAGGAACCTGATAGCCTTTTATAAAATATAGTGACGAAAACGTTTTGCTAAAGAGGTCACTCCCGGTGAAGGGATCTCGGCTCTTTCCTCGTGGAATGAGGTGCAGGATATTCTATCTGAATACCGCAATGCAAAGTAACTTGTAATCGACTATATTGAAGTTACTACCCTGACGTAAACTTCTGCCCAAGGGGTTTTTCTCGGTGAAGGGATATCAGCCCTTGCCTCGTCGAATGAGGTGCAGGATATTCCAACTGAATATCACTATGCATAACAAATGGAAACATCTTTGTAATAACACCTTTTTAAAATTTGTTCCAACAACATCAAATATAGGTTTGTTTTATCCTTGCATTTATAAGAATCAATGCAGTCCCATCAATCAATCACACCAGAAAAGAACGAAAATAAAATGTACGTATATGCCATCCGTATTCGCCACTGGGTCCCGTCATCACCCGTTAGGTTACTTAACTAACGACAGAGCGGGGGCTGGACTAGCGCGGGTGTAAAACATATACAACATCTAATAGTATATATATACCAATATACAATAATCGCTCCAGGCGTGATAATATGCAACATTACAGAAAAGTAATAAGCATCACAGAACAATACAAATAATCTGGGATCCCCGGGTTTCACAGAGCCGCTGCTGAAACCTGACGTTCCCCTGGTCGTGTGGATAGCCTGTGCAATGAAATCTAGACCCCTACGGGTGCGGCAAGTTACCCGCCAAAACCTGAAGCGAGGTAGTCCCCACAACATAGTGAATGGAACACCTGGCACTTCACGGAATCCGGTAAATTAAGCACCCCTCCTTGGGTCAACCAGTACCCCCTACGAGTGCGGCGAATAGTCTGCCAATTCTAGAGTGAGGTCCCTTTGCCTCTCAAAGCCATGAGATACAGACCCGTTGCCCTCCAGAACCCAGCTATCCGTGCACTCCTTCGCAGGATAAACCTAGTACAGAAATAAAAATATGTACAACGGGTACATCGACCTCGACCCGGTCGTGCCCCAAAAGAATATTATACAAACAGGCAGTGACGGCAGTCCGCATGTTGGACGCTCGCCCCGCAATATCAAATGTACAAATAAATCCAAACTGCACTATCATTGCACCCTGCTATCCACCACGACATATCCGCAACATCATAGCACAACACAGAACATCAACGCGAAAGTCACGTTCGCAAACCTGTCTAAAAGAACTATAGCAATTAGACGCGGTTTACCGATCAAATGACATTCCCGCTCGGAGATATAATGTAAATACTGCATACTAACAAATTTAAAATTTCGATCGACAAAATTTCTCGAAGTGGGCCCCACTAACAACTGCTGTACAGTAACAAAATCTGGGCCCAAAAAAATATTCCCAAAAGCCACAATTTCCTCATAGAAGCTCACTGTGAAAAATTGATGCACTGTTCCCACTAAAGCGCCGCGGTTCCGCGGTCAAACCTAGGGTTTGACCGCGGAACCGCCGCGTTCTTGTGGGATCACGTGCCCAATTTTTCTCAGTATTCTTAGAAAACCCTGCTGAATATTCTGTGATATGTAAAATAATTTTAGGACACTGTTTAAAATCGACAGAAACTCAGATGCTTGAAAAAGTAGTTTTTGCGAAATCCGTTCGATCGATGTTTTAAATGTGTTAGCGCAAATTAGTATAGCTTAATGGTTAGGCTCTGATACCACTGTAAGTCCACGGTAGCGCCCCGGCCGTCTAACAGACGCCAAATGCGGAACAAAAACTTTTAACGAAACTGGCGCTATCGTGTACCGTAACCCGGATCTGCCATTAAAGCTAAACTAACAAATTACAAATGGGTAGAAACGTTATACCGAATGATCCGAGTCCTTCGGTTTTCAACCATCATCCCATGCTTGTTGCGGCTGCTCCGATCTCCTCGATATCCAATCTTGTCGTCCAGGTGACACCACGTCGACGGATCTTTAAACGGGCTCCCGCCTCTGAACCGAGGCAACTCGATCGTCAAGTTTGCCAAAAGAGACGACCAAGATGAAGTAGAGAATGAGTAGAACACTTTGTCTCGTTACGTCCAAAGTCACGGACGAACGGTTATGGAAGTTGCCTTTTGGATCGGGTGAAATGAGAAAGAGGCTATCTATTTTTCGTGAACCCGAATCTATCATAATCTTTTTCTAGTGAACAACAACCATTTTTCAAGTGTGTGAGAGAGAGGGGAGGGGCCGGCCATTTATAGGAGAGGAGGGAGGTGAGTGTAGGAGCTAGGAGGTGACAATAAGCAAAATATCTAGTGTGAACACAAAGTGTGAACACAAAGAAAGCAACCAATAATAAACAAGTGAGTCATAAGCCTTGTCACCACCTTCTAGATGCTTCTAGAATCTTCCACACTCATCCAAGAAAAGATAAATCCGTCTTTAACCGAATGTTAAAAGACGGCTGATAGAAAACTGGAAACTGGCAACTTCCAAAAGTGATCCTGAAACGAATTTCAGGATAACCCCGTATCAGTATAAACATACCCGTATTTGTATTACGACCGAATACAAATGCAACCGAGACAAAGATATTATATCTACACAGTATAATACTGGGTTCCGGCTTAAACCAAAGCCTACCAGTATTATCTGCCCGAAAAACGACACGTGCGAAAACGCACGTGCTTTTTCCGAACCTTGCCATAACACCATACGGCCTCTACAACGTTTCGCCCGAACTTAGGAAAGTGTCTGTGGGGGACTTTAATGACTCATCAACACATCGGCACTGGGTATAACCCCTAGCACGTCAGAGGTACAAGCTGCACGTAACGTTTTTCCTATGTATTGATTAGAAGGGAAGCTGACGAGCGAACTCATCTATAAACCCTACTGAGCCTGACAGTGACAATATATATATATACAGTCCGGTCCATTCGTCTAAAGAGTATCGCATATCGAGTCTAGGGGGTGGATAAAGTCAGACCCCTAATAACGCGATAAATCGTGTCGGCATGAAGCCCATCACCACCTGAGAAACTACTGATCCAAATCAGTAATCCTCCACTACCTCGACCGAGGATTCCTAGTGATGGCCACCCGTGCACTGCACGACATCAACCCCCAATACCGGGAGAGACGAATCCCCAAGATCCGCTCACTTGCCTCCAATGTGGCTCGGGACTGTACCCAACTAAAACCTGTTTGCACAACTCCTTTGAGCGTGGTAGGGTAGTAATCTAAGCACAGTGGGAACTCACATGAGACAAACGACGATCTCAGGTCGATGAACTAACCTGTACACATGTCACCAGGGAATTGCTATCTGACGATATGTATAATACCAACTAGCAGATTCCCGGCGAGTCCTGTCCGGTGTACTCATAACTCAATGAGCACCTGTATACATCTTAGGTGATCCAACTGACACCAGTGGCTTGTGAGACCGGCCACCGCCCCTCGTCGGGGTCTCGACTGTATACACTAGTCTACTCTGGAGTATCGATGCCCTGTCTCGAAAACTCCCACGACTAGGGACACTTTAAGGATGTGCTTATAGACCCCAGCTCCCACGTATATGATCACCATCATACTGCTGGCTGTCAAGCAGAATCCTATGGGCTCTATCAATCATGCAATAGCGAACTAAGGCATGTATACTATGATAAAGACAAACCGGATAGCATACTATCATCTCGAGCAAGACTGTCATATCGGTATAGGTCCTTCCTCAATCATTGCAATCACATACCTGCGATCCAATAATTGACTTTGAGGGCACTATCTCCAACACCTTTTGGTTGTATTCCTCCAGCACGTCAATTTGTTTTTGCAAGTCCATGCGCTTGTCGCCAGGCTTCACGGGCTTCTTTGATTTCTTCTTCTTCGAAGATTTTGACGGCTGGTTGCGAGTGCTTGAGCCACCACCATCGGTCTTTGGAGTTGGACGTGGCTTCAACATCCCCTCAATGATCTGCGGTTCCAACGGGTTCTTCCACCTAATCACTGGGCATGCCTGAAGATCGTTTAGCATCCTCTTTGTCTTGGTTGATAATACAACCTCCCAAGGAGCTTCTTCAACGACGGAGCATGTTGCCCCCGGCGTATTCATCTTCTTAGATGTGTGGGGCTGCGGGGGATTCACCTTCTATTTGTCAGATAACGCGAATTTGCCATGTCGGTACTGGTTTTCAAGCTAATTTTTGAAAACGTAGCAATCTTCGATCGGATGGCCGAGTACTCGATGATAAGGAGATTAATTGGGCTCATTGACATCACTTGGTTGCAACGGACGTTTTGGATTCGGCAGATTTATAAGTCGGTTGCGCAATGCCAGCTCGAATAATCTTCTCGTTTTATCGCGGGGAAAAGAGTAAGAACGTCCTAGCCTCTCCTCAAGGGCTATGTATGGACACATATTATTTTGACGAACAACCGGCTTCGAGTCGTTCGGTTGTTGTTGAGCATTAGTGACGACGATCGCTTTTCCCTTTCGTTTGTCATTTCGGGAGTCCGGCTTTGGAAGAGGGGGTTTATGGCCCATCTGATCCATCTGCGCTAGCTTGTCAATCAAGGCCTGGAAGGTAGTCGGCTTGAAAAACATCATAAATTGTGAGATGGTTGCTTGCGGATCAAGGGTTCCCACAAACATACCCACCGCGGGAGCTTCTTCAATGCGCTGCTCGCACTTCGACCATAAGTTCCGCCACCGTATAGCGTATTGAATCCATGTCTCGCCTGGTTTTACCCTGGCGTTAATCAGTGCCGTCATCGGGGTGCGTTCACTGGCGCTTGCAAAACGCTGAGTAAACAACAGCTCCATCTCTGTGAAGGTTTTGATAGAGTCGTTCGGGAGCTCAGAGTACCACTCGAATGCCGTATCTGATAAACTTCCAACAAACTGGCGAAGCAACAGCTTGTCGTCACCGAGTGCCCTGAACTGGGCAACATGCTGGTGAGGATTGCCCGTCCCCTTGTAAACATGGAACTTGGGAATTGTGTAACCTGGCGGGTACTTGATCTGGTCGTACCAACTCGGATACGGCTGTCCTGTTTTTACGACTTGGCCGGCTGCTTCAGTCGCATGATGAACCCGTATTTGCTGGGCTATGTACTCGTCCAAATCAGCTTTGGAGATTGTATCCTCCTTAGCCGTCGACAGATTTGGCGGAGGATTTGATGTCTCTCCCCTATCGTCTCCAATGACGATCAGGGGCTCTTCGGCCGGAGGATCTTGTTGTATCATCATCCCTACCATGTCTTGGAAGAGGAGGCCCATACGTTGTATGTTGGCTGCTTGTTTAGCAGCCTCTTTGTCCTTCTTCTCCAATATTCGACGAAGGAATTCGGCGTCGGTTTCTTCCTCTTGGCGTTCATCCGAGGAAGTTTCAGGGTTTTCTTTTGGCCCAGTAAGTGCGGCCATAGCGCTCATCATCTCTTGGAGCTTCTGCAGCTGCTCCTACGCTTTGGTCACTGATCGCGTAAGCGGTCGATGACCCGTAGATATGCGACTGTCCTCTTTACCAGACGCTACGTAGACGGTATGAACTACAATGCCCCCTGTCTTAGGGCGTTTGGGTTCACCTCCTCTGATATTTGTCGCCGGCGCGGGGGTTTTCTCCGGCCTTCTTCTTTTGTGGGCCGTTGATGTTGAAGGGGCCGTTGCAATGGGAACCCTAGCGATTGTTGTCCTCTGCTGTTTAATAGAACGGTCATTTTCTTTTTGCACCTTCGTCTTCTTTCGTTGACGAGAGTGATCTGGGTCGATCACGGAGTCTTGAACCCTTCGTCAAACCTTGTATATTTTTTAGGACAGCCGTTGAGGGGGCTGTTCTTGCTTCGTTTCTGGAACTCTCTCCGGGGGCGGAGGAGATCTTTTCAATATAGCGGTTGGAGAGTTCTTACGTACCCTCCTCAGCAGTTCAAAGTTGTTCCCAGTTGGAACAGCAGCGTTGACTTCCACCACTGGAGCCGGTGGAGTTAGCCCTGAGGGGGAGTTGCCCCATGCCTTCCTCACTCGTCGCCAATGGCGACGTCGAGCATGACGAGCCGTTGGGACTGGGTCGGAGATAGAGATAGCTTCTTTTTTCCCCCTGTCTGAATGAGGCGCCGCCGGTGTTAACCTCTTAAAGACTGAGGTTGTCTTTTGAGGGGTGATATTCAACCTGTCGAAGACGGATCCTCGAGCAAGGGCAGGAGCAGGGATCGTCAGTCTTGAAAATACTGACTTTTTGACAGGGGAAGCCGTCTTGACGACTTCTGGAGCAGCGGTTATTGCCTTCCTCAGGACAGCCAATTTAGAGTTCTGATCCATCCTAGCGAAAACAGAGGCTGTTGGTTTGGTAGTTGGCGACCCGTTGACAGGGGCCGTCGTAGCAGTGAGCCGGTCGAAGACCGACTTCTTGTTCACTTCCGGTGCAGGTATTGGCATAGAGAAGCTTGTAGGCGGGATCATGGTCCCGAAAAACAGGCCGGTGGTGGCCTGGGTCACCTGGTCTACCGGCAGAGCGAGGAAGGAAGCCGCTTGGGGCCCATATGCTACACCTCCGGGGGAGGTGGAGCGTCCGTTGCAGTGGCACTTCGAGCAGTTGGTGCAGTTAGAGGCCATTGATGCTTGAGTTCTGCGCCAGGCAAAAGAACAAATCTTAGTAACTTAAAATCCAAAGGCAACCATTAACAAACCGCGATTGGTTCACGAGGACGACACACGAAGTGTGGAGTGGAAAGAGGAAAACGTCCCACCGGGCGTGCCAGAATCTGTTCCCCTCCGAAGGCGCACAAGACTGCGAGGTCCTAACGCTGGGATTCGAGGCAGATGCTATTTGGTTTTATCCGTCCACCTCTCCGAAAATGCCAAGTTGATTTATGGCACCGTGTATCGGAGGTTTAGATGGATGCGGCCGATGTAGCAGACTTCGTCAGATTCCCCCTCGCTTGAGGGGTTTTTGATTGTGGGGACGCTCTTCCCTGCAGGCGCAAGCCCTTGCAGTTAATTATGCTACCGCATCGTGGTATCCACTTTCTCCTTCTCCAGAATTTCACTTCGTGTCGTGTGTGTTTGTTTTGTTTGTGGTTGCCCGTGGATTGTATACGGAGACTGAGTAATGCCGTCGTCCGTAGGACGTGGATTAGTCCAAATCCGTACTTACTTAGATTTGGGTTTGGTGTTTTGGTTTAAGGATACATTAGCCGTATTCAGGCTAAGATCGACTTAAACGTTCGTTAAGGATACGTTAGTCTGATTTGAGACTAAGATCAACTTAATGGGATCGTTTGGATCCGACAAAAGAGCATTTGGGGGCTCTATTGTTCCAGTTTAAGGACATGGTGGTCCATATTCCAGTTTACGGACGTGGTGGTCCATATTCCAGTTTAGGGACGTAGTGGTCCATCGCCAGTTTAGGGACGTGGTGGTCCATATTCCAGTTTAGGGACGTGGTGGTCCATCGCCAGTTTAGGGACGTAGTGGTCCATCATTAGTTTAAGGACGTTTCAGTCCAACGTTAGTTTAAGGACGTTTCGGTCCAATATTAGTTTAAGGACATTTCGGTCTACGAGTTTAAGGACCCCACAGTCCGTATTCATGTGTGGTCGTTGGGACCTGTCACCTCTCTGACGTCGTTGAAAGATTACAACGAGAACTGTCAGAGGAGTTCGGAGATGTACCCTCGAACCGGATGTAAATTGATTTAGGAAGCAGCCGTGCTCAGTCAATTTAATTTGAGGACTTATGGCCACGACTGGGCTAAGTCCAGTTTCAATATTCTTTTGTCTTTGGCCTGTGCTAGGGCCTTGCCCCCTCACTGCATTATTTTTCTTTGTTTTGGTTGGACTCTGCCCTTTTATAAATGATGCAGAGCATCTATTTTGTTTGGGCTCTGCCCTTTTTAAATGCATAGCATTTTTGATTAGGCCTGTTGGGTCTTTTAATTGGGCTCTGTCCCTTTTCTTAATAATGCAGAGCATTAAATACTCTGACAGTGCCCCACATGGCCTATCAGGCGCTTTGCGCAAATTAAAGAGCACGAGCGCATGTGGAAGTGACACGTGTCACGCTCTGATGAGCGCAAACGCAACAGCGCAGTGCGCTGCGTCAGTGCGCTGCGCTATTGCACTGCTGACATGTGGCGCTTCCTGGCGGCTTGCGCAATGGTGCAGTTTTGGCAAGTGCTGGGCACTGTTCTTATTCTTTTGGATCAATTTTAGATCAAAGAAAACAAGTTTTTTCTTGTTTTCAAAGAACCAGTGGTTCATAAAAAGTGCAAGGCACTGTTATTGTTTATTTTTCTTTTTCCTTGAAGATCATTGATCTTGTTCTTAGATCAATGATCTGTTTTTAAGAGAATTTTCTCTTTTTCTAAAGGTTTTTTACCTTTTTCTCTTGTTCTTGAGAAATTCTCTCTAATTCCTCAAAGTTCTCTCTGTTTGAAGTTCTTGATTTCTCCCAAAATGTTGATTCCCTTGAATTGAGGTCTGGGGTCCTTTTTATAGTGCCCATAAATTAGTTAAATTTGTTAAAGAGATCTTTCTCTGAGTGATTTGGGGAATTTTCCCGACCGTTGGATCTTTTGATCCAAGGGCCTCTGTTTTACAGAAGAAAATTTTCTTGTTTTAACAAGAACAGAAAGATTTCTTTAGAATCTCAATTCTGTTTTGCGCAAACGCTCCAGCGCGTGACACGTGTCGCGCAGCTGTGCTTGCGCAACTGCGCAGACACGTGTCGTGCAGCGCAATGCTTGCACGGCTGTGCTTGCGCGGCTGTGCTTGCGCAGCTGCGCAGACACGCGTCGTGCAGCGCAGCGCTTGCGCAGCTGCGCAGACACGCGTCGTGCAGCGCAGCGCTTGCGCAGCTGCGCAGACACGCGTCGTGCAGCGCAGCGCTTGCGCAGCTGCGCAGACACGCGTCGTGCAGCGCAGCGCTTGCGCAGCTGCGCAGACACGCGTCGTGCAGTGCAGCTGTGCGCAATGCGCAGACACGCGTCGTGCAGTGCAGCTGTGCTTGCGCAACTATGCTTGCGCAACTACGCGGACACGTGTCGCGCAGCGCAGCACTTGCGCAACTGAAGCGTTGCTTCCTGTTGTCTTTTAATAGAGCTTTGCTCTGATTGGGCACGCTGCTTCGGGCGCTGCGCTGACATATCTGCGCTTGACACGTGGCATCCTGCGCACAGCGCAGGGGATCTGAAGTGTTGCTTCATTTATTAAAATTTAGATTTTCAATGTAGAGCTTTGCTCTGATTGGGGGGAAGATGAAGCGTTGCTTCATCTCTCACCTTGGAATTTGAACACAGCTTTGCTCTGATTGGGATAAACAGATCTTTAAGAAGAAACTTGGTGTAGATGGAAAGGTTGAGACCTTCAAAGCTAGACTTGTAGCAAAAGGTTTTCATCAACGACCAGGTATCGATTATGATGAAACCTTTTCTCCAGTGGTTATGCTTAAGTCCATTAGGATCTTACTTGTCATTGATGCATACCATGGCTAGGAAATCCGGTAGATGGACGTCAAGACCGTTTTTCTAGATGGTGATTTAAAAGAAAGCGTGTACATGACACAGCCAGAAGGCTTCGTAGATAGTGGGAGCAGCGGAAAGGTATGCAAGCTACTTAAATCAATCTACGAATTAAAGCAGACATTGCGGAGCTGGAACATCTGTTTTGATATAGCGGTCATAGAGTTTGAGTTCATCAAAAACGTAGATGAACCTTATATATACAACAAGGTAGTAGAGAGTAATATTATCTTTCTCGTATTGTACGTGGATGACATACTCTTGATAGGAATGATGTTCCTATGCTACACTCGGTCAAGCTCTTCTTATCATAAAAGTTCTCCATGAAAGATCTGGGTGATGCCTCCTACATCCTAGGGATAAAGATCTATAGAGATAGATTTAAGCGGATGTTAGGATTGTCCCAATCCAGGTACATTGACACCATACTAAAAAGGTTTAGTATAGAAGATTCTAAGCGTGGTAATTTACCCGCTTGCTCAGGAATCACTCTCTCCAAAGAGATGTCTCCCAATACTGATTTAGAGAGGGCTCGTATGCAAGGGATACCCTATGCTTCTGCGGTTGGGTCAATCATGTACGTGATATTATGCACCAGACCAGATGTAGCTTACGCACTTAGTGTGGTAAGTAGGTATCAATCAGATCCTGAGGAGAAACACTGGACAGCTGAGAAGAACATTCTTAAGTACTTGAGAAAGAATAAAGAGATGTTCTTGGTGTATGGTAAAAGAGAACTCCAGATGGAGTTCTTTACCGATTCGAGCTTCTAGAGTGATAAGGACGACAGTAAATCGGTCTCGGGTTTTTTCTTCACCCTAAATGGATGGGCGGTATGTTGGAAGAGTTCCAAGCAAGATACCGTAGCAGACTCGACGATGGAGGCTGAATACATCGCTGCCAACGATGCTGCCAAAGAGGCTGTCTGGATGAAGAAGTTCATTGTTGAACTTGGAGTGGCTCCATCCATTAAGGATCCAATACCCTTGTATTGTGATAACAATGGAGCTATGGCTTTGGCCAAGGAACCGCGGTCCCATCTGCGATCCAGACATATTCTTAGGCGGTATCACCTGATCCAGGAGATTGTTGATTGCCGGGAGATCGAGTTCAGGAAAGTTGACATGAAGGACAACATAGCGGATCCACTTACGAATGCCCTCCCCCAGACGCAATTCGAGAGACTTTTTTGGATGTTGGGTATGAGATACTACAACAACCTGCCTTAGTGCAAGTGGCAGATTGTTAGGAATATGTATGCCTTAGAGGCCATTATTGTATGATATAGTGAATGCTTGGACATATATATAGAGGACTTTCTTGCTCGACATGATAGTATGCTATCTGGTTGCTCTTTATCTTAACATGTACACTAGTATTATTATACCGTCTCTCTGATACATGTTGATAAAGACCTTAGGATGTTGACTTGACTACCAGGACTATGATGAAGATCATACTAGTGGGTCTTGTATAGTCCACAAGCACATCCTTTAACAGTTTCTAGTCGAGGGGATATCAAGACAGGGCATCGATATTCCAGACTAGACTAGTGTGTACGTTTCTTGACCCTGTATTGGGGCGATAGTTGATCCCATAACCATTGGTATTTGATATCAAAGATTGTACACAGGTGCTCATTAGAGAATGGGTACACCGAAAAAGACTCGCCGAGAACTCCTGGTTGGTACCATACCTATCGTCAGATAGAATTTCTCTGGTAACACTGATATAGGTTAGTCTGTAGACCCGAGATCGTCATAGAGTCTTGTGTGGTTCCTACTGTGCTTTGATTTCCTCCCTACCACGGCTCAAAGGAGTCGTGCAAACAGGTGGATTTTGGGTACAGTCCAGAGTCACATGGAGGCAATGAGCGATAGGAGGGGTTTCTTCTCTCCCAGTATAGGGAGTTGATGTTGCGATGTACTCGATTGGCTATAACAGCAAGTGCCTGGCCAGGGCTGATGAGATTTACTGGTAAGTGTTATCAGTAGTTTCTCGAACGGTTATAGGCCACACATCGGTATGACTTATCAAGTTACCGGGGTCTGACGATTCCACCCCTAGACTTGATATGAGACATATTAGACGAAGAGACCGGACTGTACGGTAATTGTTACTTATAGGATTCACGGGAGTTTGGACAAGCTTGCTTGTTGATCTTCTATTCGCTCAATACCTGGGTAGCCGTTACGTCCAGCTAGTACCGCCGACGGCTTGTAGATGACTGATGTGATCATTACCTACTTCTGGCGTATTGACAAGACTTTAGAGTCCCACACAGAGGTTTCCTAGCTCAACCGAAACGAAGTAGGGCACATATGGTGATATGTGAGGATGCTTGATTAAATATGAGTGTTGATTTAATGTAGTATTGAATATTTGTCGGTTATATGACCGGGTTATTGAATCAAGTGTTGGTTTGATAATTTCATATACATATTCATATGATATTAGTCGGTTGTATATGATATAACCGGATTATTGAATCAAATGTTGATTTAATAATTTGATATATATTTATATTTGATATATTAATATATATTAACTATTATTAGCTCACTAATAAATTTCTTCTCTTGTATATATATAATGATATATATATATATATATATATATATATAATTTACTATTGTATCATGTTGGATGATACATAGATCATGGGTGTATGGGAATCACACCAAGCCAAGAATAATGTTGGGTGATTTATATTTAATGTAAAAAGAAAATTAGTGGAAAATGAACATGGCTTAAGATACTTCAAGAAGCCATGACCCATCCCAGTAATTTTGTTTTACCCTAGATATTTTATAACCTAACCTTCAACCTTAGCCATGGTTAAATCTCTACAAATATCACTTGAGATATTTTTCTTCACCCTAGTTTAAGGTCCATCTTCTTCTCCTCTTAAATTTTCTTGAGAGAAAAAGAAAAAGAGAAATAGAATTCTAAAGTGAGCAAAATTCCTACTTCATCAAGCTACTTTCATCTAGTCCATTAGTGTAGGTTTTTTGCTTCACTAATTCCTTAATTAGTGAAGAGATAGCTTGAGTTAGAGATTCTTCAAGGTGGATCAACTTCGGCCTCGAAGATGACGAAGCAAGCTCGTTCTTTTCACCAAGTGGAGCCTAAAAAGAGTTCTAGGTACTATTACTTGGGGCTTAGGGACTACTACTTGGAGCTATTGAAGTGAAGGACCGGTCTACAAAGGTTGTATTCTCTATTCACTTAGTGTAAAACTTGTTTACATGCTAAGAAACCCTAATTCTCTAGTTCGATTCTAGGTTAGTGTAGCTTAGACCTCTAGATTTTTTTAAATTGCATATTTGATGCATGTGGAAACCTAGTAGAGGTTCTAACACACACTTTCAGCCGGAAAGTCCAAGACTCCGTTATTGATGAGAATCAAACTCTTCAACCAAAAAAATTGAAGGCTCGACAAGAGAAAGATCACTCCTCCACCATACAATGAGGGATTCTTTCTACACAAGTGCCTGTTACAGCGGCCTCTTCAACTTCAACCTCTCATACAAGAACGAGGCTGGAAAAAATCCCATCGCCTGCGGAAAATTCCAAAGGTGATGGACCCAAACGCCCTAAGTCTGGGGGCATAATCATATATACGGTCTATATAGCTTCAGGAAAAGAAGAAAGTCGTGCCTCCGTGAGTCACCGAATGAAAACTTGGTCGCTGACAATGGATCAGGAGCAACAACAAAAGCTCCAAGAAATGCTGACCAAAATGGCGGCACTTACCGGATAGAAAGAAATTCCGGATCCAGCAGCCGAACAACGCCAAGATCAGGAACCTATATAGAGTTTCTACGAAGGATGCTCGAGAGAAAGGATAAGTAAGCTGTTGAAAAAGCTACCAACATAAAACAGATGGCTCTCTTGTTTCAAGATATGGTTGGAATGATGATCCAGCCAGAACCCCCGGCCGAAGATCCGCCGATAATCGTCGAGGATGACAGAGGGGAAACATCAAACCCTCCTACAGCCTTATCGACAGCTAAGGAGAAAACGATCTCCAAGTCCGCCTTTGATGATTATATTGCTCAACAAATAAGAGCTCACCAAGCTAATGAGGCCGCTGGCCAAATTGTCAGAACTGGACGACCATATACAGGTTGGCATGATCAAATCAAGTACCCGCCGGGATATACGATCCCTAAATTCCATGTATACAAAGGGACAGGCAACCCTCACCAGCACATCGCACAATTCAGAGTTCTGTGCGGCAACACGGGAGGCGATGGCAAACCGTTGTTTCGCCAGTTCGTTGGTAGCCTGTCAGAAACGTCCTTCGAATGGTACTTGGAGCTCCCAAACGACTCTGTGAAAACATTCGCAGAGATGGAATTGATGTTCACACAGCGTTTCTCCAGCACGAGCGAACGTACTCCAATCACGGTATTAATCAATGACAGGGTAAAACCGGAAGAAACCTGGGTCCAATACGCGATCCGGTGGCGGAACCTGTGGTCTAAATGTGAACAACGCATTGAAGAATCCCCAGCCGTAGGCATGTTCATCGGGACCCTTGATCCTCAAACGACCGTGTCCCGATTCATAACATTCTTCAAACCAACAACATTTCAGGCTCTGATAAATAAACTGGCCTAAATAGACCAGATGGGCCACGGGCCTTCCTCCTCAAATAAGGACCCTCGAAACGCCAAGGGTAAAGGGAAAGCGGCTTTCGTTGCCAATACACAACAACATCGGGGTAGCCCAAACCTAGCTGCTCGCCAAAACGACGCGCGTCCGCTCCCATCCTTAGAGGAAAGACTAGGGCGCGCTTATTTGTTTCCCCGTGAAAAGATGAGGAGACTGTTTGAATTAGTAATGCATAATAAACTCATCACATTGCCAGACCCGCGGCATCCACCGCAATTCGGCGACGTCAATAACCCTAACTCCTGCTCCTATCACAGAATGGTGAGCCACCTAATTGAAGATTGCTACGTCATCAAGAACTGGGTCGAAGACCGGTATCAACAGGGGAAATTCGCGCTGTTTGATAACTGGAAGGTAAACCCACCTCAGAAGAACACTCCCAAAAAGGTGGATGCACAGGAGGTATCATGCTCACTCGTGGAAGAAACTCCATGAGAAGTCGTTCTTTCAGCAAAAATCAAAAGAATATTGAAGGATCTACAGGCATGTCCGGCAGTCAGGTGGAAAAGCATACTTGAACCCGAAATAATCGAAGGGGTGTAAAAATCTCGTCCCACACCAAAAATTGCTGACGAGGGGAAAAAACCCCAAGTCAAGACTTCGAAGTCTTCAAAGAAAAAGAATACGACCAAGAAGCCTGTGCAGCCTGCTGAGTATGACGACAAGCACACAGATCTGCAAAAATACATTGACGCGCTGGAGGAGTACAACAACAAGGCACGGACACCAGTCACGTTCGAAGAGTTCCTCAAGCATATTCTTGAAAATGAAGATAATGGCAACGATGAGGAAAATGACTCATCAGGAGATACTGGGGACTGTGTAGCAAGTTGCCACATGGTCTCTCATTCGTCGTTAAATGACGAAGAAACTCTCTCGGCATCAGAAAACAACACAGAGGAACTGGGAGCAGAATCGGCGCTAAAATCCCCGGAACTACCAGAAGACCCGATCGATAGGCTGTTAAACGAAGCCTTTCAAAAAAGCAAAGTTGTAACAACTCCAATTCTTGTGTACAAAAATTTGATTAAAATTTAATGTATACTTGGGGTATTTACAATTCCTGGGAGTACTATAAGTATTTGATTAAATTTAGAACAACAAGGAAGAGCTTGTAGCTCACTGGTAAAGCCTTGCACTGTTGTTACAAAGCACGAGAGTTCAAATCCTATCAGCCACCCATTCTTTTTATTTTAAATTCTTTTAATCTTTTAGAAGCCCAAGAGTTGCACCTGCACTACACATAATAAGGTAAGTTACAGAATAATCTAATAGGTGCAATAGGCTAGTTGAAGCATCGTGGATACGTGGCCCCAATCCGAGCCCTCCTTACCGGAATCCGACCGGCGAGACATGATATCGGGCCGGCGCCGCCGGTCCAACTTGGACCAAACCTTATTTTTTTCAAACCTTAGCGACTCTTGGACTCTCCCCATAACTCCAGTAATGTTTATTCTTTGCACACAGAGAATAATAAAATCGCTTTAAATCCCATTTTAATGCAAATTTAAATGCATTTTTATCACACCCCAAACCCTAATTTGTCCTATAAATACCCACTCTATTTTTACACCCCTTCACACTGAAATTTCCTACAAAAACTCTACAAAAATTTCCAAGTTATATTTGTGTGCAAGTGAAGTTAGCAAAGGGCGAAGCTCCGACGAACTTACGGTGACAACTCAAGGAGTTTCCGACGACGAAACGACGCACCGGTACCTTCCACCTCTTCCTCTCTCTGCCCTCTATTTCTAAAGCCAGTAAGTCCCTACTTCTTCTTCTTTTCTCTATTTTAAAAACATTCAAAACTAAAACCCGATGGAAGCGGAGTTAATCCGACTTCCGATTCGGTTTTTCCTTAAAAAGTTCTATTTTTCTTAAACACAATAATACCAAACTCTTATGTCATGACCATTAAATATTAAAAAAGGCAATAAAATAAGTTTGACATCAAAATAACAACCGTAGCAAGTTTTATTCCACTTTTACATTAAAATACGTTTATGTTTCATTTCGACATGCTTGAATTTTAAAACCGTATTACCTTAGAAAACTCACGAGGTAATGACCTACCTCCTCACAACACACATATATAACATAGCACGATGGAATTTGGGAACATAGATTTGGGAAAATACGACTTTACATATAACTACCTTCAACTTATAAAACCTTTTTCTATAAGAAGTGTATTTAACAAATCTTTGCAATTGCGCCTCTACAATCCATTTTGAGGAACCTGTTCATTATGGTGCGGATTATCGCACATTCTCGGGCTTAGTAGAGAACATGCAGACCTCCGCAAGGAGCATACGATCTCGAAAGATTTTTAAAACATTTTTCTTTAGAAAATGTGGTTTCAATTATAAACAAAACTTATATTTTTAATAAATATATATATATATGTAATTAATATCAAAATATCTATTTATAATATTTATATTCCACATTTCCAAAATTCAAGAAAAACATTCCATTTACAAATAAATACCATACAATTTCAATATTTCAAATAAATACCTTATACTTTAAAACTAGGTCATATTCACTAGAAATTTCACATTGAATAAAAGAAACATCTATAAAAACTCTAAATACGATAAGTAAATACTTGAGGTATATTTTGAAAGTATAACAAAACTATTTTACATAAAACACCCTCAAGTTATACTAAATTATAATAAGGACCCTAGTAAACATAGGTTTAAGCGGGACCAGTCTCTTGAGCCTCAGGAAGCCGGAGATATGGGTGCTTGCGTATTTAAGGTAGACAACTTAACAAATGGTGTTATCAACACGGTAATTATCTTTGAAAAAGACACAAATCCTGCCGTCCATGTGCAGCAGTTACCGATAGCACCAAAACATAATTCAGGACTTCAATTTCTTTTCTAATTGTCTGACTCAGACTGAGTCTCAATATAATCAATCTGACTTGAATATGATTCAAGTATCAAACTACAATACAGCATGGATCTATGAATCCGGCTATTCAATCTAATCAATCTATATTGACTGAACCGAACCATTGATATATTCCATTTACATGATCATCCATTATATCCGTTCCATTACTGATATCATGTTTTCGGTAAGTCATCCATCTATATATAATATACAATTCAAACAATACAAACAATACAATCAAGATATCACGGGGTTTATAAGGGGTAGATTGGTACAGAAGGTGTTAGAAGTGGCACGAGACTGCAACCATAAGACACCTAACCTGAATCTCCATTGCCGTTGTACCGTGGCTGAATGGGTCCTTTTACTCTGTATACCGTAGTCTCTGGTATAGTGAGACTCCTCTCCTATACACTGGTCTCTTCTGTACCAAGCTACAAACAACATCGTTAACAATATAATTCAACTTTAAAAGTTTCACTCTCTCTCTGGTTATTCTATTTCTCCCTCATCATTGGGACTTACCGAGTGATTGTTCGCTGACGACATTCATTTTCTTTCTTCTTTGGAATATTGTCAGGTGGATCGGACCTTCAGGAGATCGAGCCCACCAGCGAGGATTTGGACCAGCTAGCTTTCGACCCAGAGTTTTAGATTCCTTGTACACATCTACATTTCGGTATTTTTTTCATTTCTGTTATGCCACTGTTTAGGCATTGCTTTCATTCAGTGTATTTTCATTTCAGTTGTATTTTAAAAAGAATATTTAATAAATAAAATTGTTGTTTATTTACATCTTGTCTCTTGTGTACATTTTATTTTATATTGCTTAGATACGCTTAGCGTGTTTACTTCTGAGTAAATACGTAGCGGCCCGTCACATCCTCTGCCCGTACATTGGGAAGCGGGGCATGACAGGTTTTGTTGGTGGCCCATGCAGGTCGACACTACATGGACAACCTAAGCAATATAACATAAGAACCAGCAACTGAAAACATTCTTTATAATTCATATTCCTTGAATCTTATTATTTCATATACTTGAATCTGTCCTAACCCAAATTTGTCTTTCAAGGTTATGGATTCCCCAAATAACACCAGCACGAATTTCAAAAACACTCCCCCACCACTACCACTCACACCTGTCATCGATGCTCCAATCAACGAGCAGACAGTTCTGCTTGAGGCGATCCGTGGCCTCCTGGAGGGACAGCAGCAGCAGACTGCCATCCTGATGAACCGACCAAAGGCAGAAGCACCTGTGTCACGCCCCGCTTCCCAGAGTGCGCTCAGATAGGCACGTGACAGAGCCAACCATGCTACCTGTGGGTAGGAAAAATCCCTCCACAGTCACATTACGGCTGTAGAGATATCAAGAACAGTAATAAACTACCTAACACATGTCCATAAGCCAGAATAAGCGAGTCATGAAATAAAATAATGCGGAAGCAAAAGATCCAATACAATAATAATCTGGAATGTATGTCCCATAATGCGGGCTCACATCAGGAATGAAAATACTGAAAGGAACTGAACTAATCTAATGACAGGTCCTCACTGCTCGGCATGTTCACTGAAATACTCCTGCTCGGCCTGCAGCAAAGGTAAAGGATCTGGGCCATGCAAAACCCAGACGTCAGTGTATCATAATATCAATAATAATATAATCAAGGAGTAGCAAGACATACAGGTACGAGTATGAACGGTAAATAAAGTATAACAGTAACATAAATAAGGACAATGAAGGGTAAAGGCACAGGTGACGTGCAGTGAGTAATCTAAACTGGTCTACTAGGTTAACTACTCTCAAGTCTTTGAAATCAATTTAATGAATCGTCGATGTAACTCAATAGTATCCCGTGCGTGCCCGGGACCACAGTCAAAGACTCTCGGGCTGAATCCGAGACGTGCCGCTAGGCAGTAAAAGGTAGTATGTAAAGACGAATGATGTCAGCATCATCATCCCGGGGTGGCCTAGCCCGTAAGACTGATCAGTAAAGGCATCGAACTGTCGAGTTACAAGTCAGGTTTCATCATTGATTTCCCATACCCCCAAGTTATGTGTTCAAGTCAGGTATTGATAAGTCTGAGACTAATGCCAACACAGGAATAAAGCAGGAACAGGTTTGTCTAAAATAGACAACAGGATATGTCTATCGGGACAACATGTCGGGATTGTCGGGATTAGAAACGGGATCGGGTAACAAGTCAAGTAGTAATATATCAGGTCATGTCAAGTAGTGTACAAGTATCAAGTTAGGTCAAGTAATGGTGTATCAGATCATGGCAAGTAGTATACATGTATCAAGTGGGTACTCATGATCAAACTGTAACAAGTATGGGTGCACAAAATCAAATATAGAGTACTAATATAACAATAAAATGAAATAATGTGACATGGTATGCAAATAGATATAAAATCAATGATATGGACGCACAACTATCGATTAGGGTTACCTTTAATAGTTCTAAAACTAATTAGATTGCACTTTATTAAACATGGGGTATTAAAACAACAGTATTAGGTTATTAATGAGATCTGTAAATGCAGCTATATGTATTCTATATGATATGGATGCAAACGGACATCATATAACCGTAAAATGATAAACTAACAAGTGCGGAATATATAACTAAGTAATATGAAATGTAACTATTCAATTTGATGCAGTATATGATAGTATAGTATGTAACAAGATAAGTTTTCATGACCTAGATCTGAAATGATATGAATGGATGCAAACGAGACATTGAAAAGTTATAAAACTAAACATGGGGTGCATAATTTAAAATACAGGTATTACATTTGTTAAAATAGATGCGTCTAAAGTAATGTAGCATGTATTTAAGATTGGTTTGCATGCCCTAGATCTGAAATGCACTATACAGATGTAAACGGAACGTCGAAAAGCTGTAATATGAAACATGTGATGCTTGATTTAAATTACAGGTGTGATATTTATTTAAATAGGTATATAATGAGTTATATAGCATGTAGCAAGATTAACTTGCCTAGACGGAACAAGAACGGATGTGTACGGAACGTCCTACGTCGGCGAAATGTCGCGACGCACACACGACACACGGAACGGGTCCAAACAACGCAAGAGGGTGATCACGCAGGCAAGGCACGTTCACCGGGTCGTCTGGATCGTCGGCGTCGTAACGGCTCCGGCGAACTACGAAAAACAGAGATCAAGGATCAAGAAAGAAAAGAAAGAAAGAAAGAGGAGGAAGAAGAAGAGATAAGGATCGATGCTCACTGTGGTTGTGTTCTGTGGTTGCAGAGGGGAGGTGTGAAGGTGTCAACGGCGGTGAACGGAGCTTCGGTGAAGAGGGTTGGTTGTTAGGGTTTCGGTTAGGGGTTGGGGTTGGTTTTGTGTTTGCTGGGTGTTTGGGTGCAGGGTTAGATGTAGAAGAGAGGGAGAGGAAAGGTGGAAGAGATGGCGACGGCGAGGAGTCGTCGGCGACGAGATCCACAGCGAGGGCGGTGGGGATTCTCGGGTACAGGGATGTGCAGGGCTCGGGGATGCAAAAATGGTGGAGGAGGAGATGAGGAGGCTTTTGAGGGGGTTGAGGAGGCAATGGGGATTATTAGGGTTGGGGTTTGAGGAGGCAGAGCTCGGTGACGATGAGTTGAGGAAGAAGATGGGATCTCTGGGTTATATTGTTGGAGATAGTGCCCTCAGAGTCAATTATTGGATCACAGGCACGTGATTACAATGATTGAGGGGAGGACCTGTCCCAGTAGGACAGTCTTACTCGAGATGATAGTATGCTATCTGGTTTATCTTTATCATCGTGTACTGCTTTAGGTGACCTGACAAGTCGCTATTACACGTTGATAGAGCCCCTAGGATTCTTGCTTGACTTCCAGCAGTATGAGGGCGATCATATAAGTGGGAGCTGGGGGTCTACAAGCACATCCTTAAAAGGTCCCTAGTCGTGGGAGTTTCGAGACAGGGCATCGATTCTCCACAGTAGACTAGTGTATACAGTCGAGACCCCGACGAGGGGCGGTGGCCGGTCTCACAAGCCACTGGTGTCAGTTGGTTCACCTAAGATGTATACAGGTGCTCATTGGGTTATGAGTACACCGGACAGGACTCGCCGGGAACCTGCTAGTTGGGATATACCAGACGTCAGATAGCAGTTCCCAGGTGACATGTGTACAGGTTAGTTCATCGACCTGGGATCGTCATTTGTCTCGTGTGAGTTCCCACTGTACTTTGATTACTACCCTACCACGGCTCAAAGGAGTCGTGCAAACAGGTTTTAGTTGGGTACAGTCCCGAGCCACATGGAGGCAGTGAGCGGATCTGCAGGGGTTCGTCTCTCCCGGTATTGGGGGTGAGGTCGTGCTGTGTCTAGGAGAGCCAGAACATGAAAAGTCCTTGGCCAAGGCAGGAGATTTGCTGGTAGGTATTCCAGTAGTATCTCAGGGTGTTCTGGGCTACACTCCGACACGACTTGTACCGCTTTTGGGGGTCTGACTTTTACCAACCCCCTAGGCCCGCCATGCGATGCTCATAGACGAACGGACCGGACTGTACGGATATTGTCACTGACAGGCTCAGTAGGGTGTCAGGATGAGTTCGCTCATCGACGTCCCTTTTGGTCAATACCTGGTGGCCCGTCACGTATTGGCTTATACCTCTGACGTGCCAGTGGTTAAATCCACAGCCACCGTATTGACGAGTCTTTAGAGTCCACCACACAGACAGTTACTCAAGTTTCGGGCGAAACGCTGTAGAGCCCGTATGGAGATATGGCAGGGTTCGATCAGATACGTGCGGTATTGCACGGATCGTGATCGGACGGTTTTTACTAGCCGGCTTTGGCTTAAGCCGGATTCTAGTATTAGATAGTGTAGTTTTGTCTCTTTGCATTTGTGTTCAGCGGGAATACAAATGCGGGCATGTATTTGCACTAGCGGGGTTTTCCTGTAATTTATTACGGGATCGTTTTTCTGGGGTTGCCAGTTTGTATTCCGTTCCGGCCGGTTTTCCCTTTTTCCTTCCCGGCCGGACTTTCCGTTGGAGGGGGTTAATTGCAAGTTTGCAATTAACTTTTTTGATGAGGGCTTTATTGCATTTGTGCCTTTATCATGATGATATTCCATTTTGGTCATTCTCTTGTATTTATGAGATTTGATTAGATTAGAAATGGATTTGAAGTGGATGTGTTTTTTGATCATTATCTTTTCATTTCTTAATTAATCATATGCTTTTTTCCCACCAATTCCTTCTTGGGCCGGCCACGTTTTGGGTTTGGAGTGGGGCCGGCCACTTGAGTGAGGGAGAGAGATGATTGTGTGTGTGCTAGTGTTTTTAGTTGTGGTGAGGGATTAATTCCTTCATGGTTTTAATTTTGCATTCCATCCACTTGTTTTTCCAGTGAGCAACAATGGGAGTGCAGGGGCTAATTTATTTTGAGCAGAAGAGGTTCATTTGGGGATTAATTTATATATGGTTTTCAAGTGAGAGAGCTTGCTTGAAAAATTCTTTTTCCAGTGAGCAGAAGAGGTTCTGGCCGAGCCCATTTTCCCTCATGCATGCTCCATTTTCTTCAAACCTCCATGAATATCCTTGTGCTAAAATTCCTCCAACCATGGCAACCTCATAAACCCCAAAGAGATAACCTTCTACACTATTTCTATAGCAAGTCTTGGACGCGTCGGCTAGCCAACTTCGCGCCCGAGTTGCCTCGGTCAAGAGGCGGGAGCCCGTAAAAGATTCCGGCTACGTGGTGCCCGTTTCGACGAGGAGGTGACGGACGATATATCCGCGGGAGATCGGAGTGGAGACGAAGACCGAAGGACACGGATCGCTTGGTATACTTTTCTACTCTTTTCTATTTTGCTAGCTAGCTAGGTTAATGGCCCGATCCGGGTAAAAAGTCCGCGGTGGTGCCGTTTTGCAAAGTTCGCAAAGTTTTTGTTTTCCGCGTTTCCGGCGTCCGATCGACGGCCGGGGCGCCCCCGCGGGCTTACAATGGTATCAGAGCCAGGCCATTAACTTAGCCTAGCATGGTCTAGTGTGTTTAAAACCCGATCGAACAAAATCCCCAAAATCCGTATTTTCCATGCATATGTTTCTGTCGAAATTTTTTCAAGCTCCAAAAATTTTTCAGGTCACTGCAGAAACACAAGCATAAAATTCTAAGACATCTGGTGAAATTTGGTGCACTGATCTCTTAGTACGGCCGCGGAAGCGCGGCCAAACCCATGGTTTTGCCGCGGTTCCGCGGTGGAAAGGTTTCATCACTGCACCAAAATTTCTCAGTAGGCTTTGGACTTGGAAATAGGGCTTTTTGGATATTATTTTTGGGCCCAGATTTTCTGTAAGTGCTACAGTACTGCTTGGGGCCCACTTTGATAAATTTGTTCTATCGGAAATTTTAAACATGCTAGTTCACAGTTTTTACATTATATCTGCGACCGTGAATGTCACTTGATCGGTAAATCCCGTCTAACTGCTATAGCCCGGTTAGACGGATTTGCGAACGTGACTTTCACGTTGATGTTCTGTGATTGTACTGTGTTGTTGCGGATCGGTCGGTGGGGATAGCCTGGTTGCAGTGGTAGTACAGTTTTGTTGTATTATGTACATTTGATATTGCGGGGCGAGCGTCCGACATGTGGACTGCCGTCACTGCCCGTTTGTATTATTATTTTGGGGCACGACCTGGTTGCGGTCGATGCACCCGTTGTATGTATATTTTACTTTCTGTACTAGGATTACCCCGCGGAGGGGTGCACGGATAGCCGGGTTCTAGAGGGCAACAAGCCCGCATCTCATGGCATTGAGACGGAAGGGGCTTCACTCTAGGATTGGCGGGCTATTCGCCGCACTCGTAGGGGGTATAGGGTTGACCCAGGAGGGGTGCCCAAGTTACCGGATTCCGTGAAGTGCTGGGTGGTCCATTCACGTCGTTGAAGGGGGCTGCCTCGCTTCAGGTTTTGGCGGGTGACTTGCCGCGCCCGTAGGGGTCTAGGATTCTCATTGCACAGGCTATCCACACGACCAGGGGAACGTCGGGTTTCAGTAGCGGCTCTGTGAAACCCGGGGATCCCAGATATCTGTATTGATCTGTATTGCTATACATTTCTGTGTTGCTGCTTTTTATCGCGCCTTGAGCGAATGCTATATATTGGTATATATATTAGTAGATGTTGTATATGTTTTTCATCCGCGCTAGTCCAGTCCCCGCTCTGTCGTTAGTTAGCTAACCTAACGAGTGATGACGGGACCCAGTGGCGAATGCGGATGGCATATACGTACATCAGTATATTTTCGTTCTTTATTGGTGTGATCAATTGATGGGACTGCGTTGATTCGGATCAATGCAAGTTAAACAAACCTATCTGATGTTGTTGGAACACTTTTTCAAAAAGCTGTTATTGCAAGGGCGTTCTCTTTTGTTTTGCACAGTGGTATTCAGTTGGAATATCCTGCTCCTCAGTCGACGAGGCAAGGGCCGAGATCCCTTCACCGGGAGTGACCCCTTGGACAAAAGTTTGCGTCAGGGCATTAACTTCACTATAGCCGATTACTTTTGCTTTGCATCGTGGTATTCATTTGGAATATCCTGCACCTCATTCTACGGGGAAAAAGCCGAGATCCCTTCACCGGGAGTGACCTCTTTAGCAAAGGTTGTCGTCACTATATTTTTATAAAGCTATCAGTTCCTTCAACGATATCAAGTTCATTACGTTAAAGGTTTTCGCCAGAAACCATTCGTAGCCCTCCGTCGTTTCATATGGATGGTCAATAGTATTCAAGCTGTGTATGTTGGCCAAAGTCAAGGCACAGTGTTTGGTAGCTGTTGGGTATTCATATGCAGCATAGATAGATGCGTTGGTTTGGGACAGTCGTACTGCCATTTTGGCCAAAGTCAAGGGTAGGTACGGGTGGGTTCAAATTAACCAGGAAAATGACGGGTAGAACTTGACATGTGACTTATGATATGTTGGCCAAAGTCAAGGTCATAAGAGCATGGGGCAGAAATCTACATCGGGAGTTTCAAAAGAACTGAAACTTGCCAGATATGCGCATACCTTCTGGAGTGTGATATCGTGAGCGGATTCCGTCACGTTATCATGCGATGAGAGTTGGATCCCGATTCCCACTGATGAGTTGGTTTACTCCTCGGGTTATCCCGGCTAATTCTTCTTTCAGGTTTGGGGAAGAATTTGACGTTACAGTGGGAGGTTTCCAGATTAGATAAATTGGTAACCATTCTGATCTAGGTTAGAGTGCACGCTGAGTGTTTCTTTTCTCTCTCTCTGGCAGCGACCATTGACCCGACCCTAGACTATGACTCAGTGACCAAGTTGACCGAACCTTCTTAACACTGGCTTTTGGATTGTCAGAGTTGCAGACCTCTTTGCCACTCCTACTTTTACCCTTTTCTCCGGGACACCCCGTATTACTACGAACGTCCACTTCCATTGGACAAAACCATCGTATGGTTATATACGAACTCGAAGGAATTTATTCGAGGATGGTTTCTGGTTCTGGAGAAAACGAATAAAGTACATTCAGTTGTCTTTTCTTTTCACCTTCTCTCTGGTTGCGAGTACTCCTTGGTTTAGGAGTAGTACACCTATTACGCAAATTGGATAGTCTTCTTCCAGACCCTAGGCTGGTGCCGACCGGTAAGGAATGAAGAAAGCCAATTAGCCTAAACGATGTACAGAAGGTATTAAGTTCAGACAAAGCAATGGATTAGTAAGAGGGCAAAGTAAATTGCGACTGCCATTCACGACCAAACCATGTACTTCTTTGTCAATCCTAAATCACCTATGAATTAAGTTCATTCGGTTGTCTTTTATCCTCACCTTCTTTCGCATTGCGAGTGCTCCTAGGATTAGGACAGTACACCCATTATGCTTATTGGATAGTCTTCTTCCAAACCATAGGCTGGTGCCGAACGGTAGGGAAGGAAGAAAACCATTTGGCCTAAAGGGGTGTACAGAAGGTAATGACTAAAGACATATAAAGGGATTTGGAAAGATGGCAAAGAATTATACGGTTATAGTTGTGAATCTGGATAATGGAAGAGGCATTACTAGGAATACCAGCATACCCCATCGAAACATCTCAATGTTTCAGTTTCACTGTGTACTGTTAAAAGAAAACTGATTTCTCGATTAGATACTTACTCCAGGGTATGTATTTACCAGGTATGAGTCTCACATCTGTATGGTTTTACAGATGATGAGTGGAAGTAAGTTATTGGGAATTAGGTGACCATCCTCATTATATCGGGATTCGTTGGAATTGGTGATATTTGAGGAAGCCACCTGGATTGTTTGCCGGTCGGCAAATATTTGGTTTTGAATATCCGTTGTTGTGCACCAATTTCAAATTGATATATCTGTACGTCTATTTTTATAGAGTGAGACATATCTCTTTGAAATTATGTCTATGACATTTACCTATACCAGTGGATGGTTAGGTAAGGAGCATTGAACGGCGGTGTAATTCTTCTTAACCAAAAGTACAGTTTTCAACCTACGACACACAGTGAATGAGTCACTAGACTCAGGGGACTTATACATAGTATTGTATATTGTCCAGTGTCCATTAGGACAGAGGGGTTGGTCCTCGTACTATATTCTGTTTACTTTTAACTTCTCTAGTTCTTAGACATGTGTTTCGTAGAAACACAGAGTCTAAGTTTTGAGGAGTTATAGGTATAAGAGTAAAGTAGAGAACCAGGTGTTGCAAGTATCGGGATTCTTCAAGGTGATCGAAGATGTAGATACTTGTGAATGGTATTCAGTTGATAGTAATGATTAAGAGAACTTGCTTCCCTTTCAGGTTACTCATAATTGGAAGTACTCCTAAGTTGAGTAACGCTGATCGGCCTCTTTCCATTTAGTTGACATGCACTGGAGACAGCTGCATGATTTGAATCTGGTTCAATTAAATCAGTGCCTCTGTTTCTTGGATATAGAACAGTTCATATCTTGACTTTGTTAAGATACGGGGAGTTGTCCGGCTTATGCTTAAAACCAGACTCTGGACAACTCAAGGCACGTTTCAGTAGTGGCTGTTTGTGGGTTGACCCGGGCTATGACGAGGGTTGACTTTCTACCATCTGGAAGATCAATAGTGATATTGTTCTTGACTCGCCACAGTTTTATCAAAAATGGATTTTTTCAGAAAACAGTAGTGGGAGTATGGTAGAACTGGAAGTGATTCCAGAACCACAAACGATTACTGAAGATTTAATAAGAACCTAAAGATTCAATCTGGTTTGACATTCCATTGGCCACTCCGCAGATAAGGTGGGTAACCTCAGGCACCCGAGAGGTACTTCGGTATGCTCAAGGACGGTGGCAGGGAGGTTCTTGTTTACCCAGACTTGCCATTGCTATTGTTCCAGGCTGCGAGACCCGGCGGGAGGATGAGTATAGCGTCGTTCTAAACTTGCTTTAGAAGCGTACGTGTATATGACTCTGCCAGAGGGTTGTCGTAGTCAGTGGGAGCAGCGGAAGCATTGGTGGATATCAGGCTTATGTCTATTTATAGACTTAAGCAGATATAGCGGAGATAGATCATCTATTTCTGATGTGACAGTCAGAGGTTTGACTTCATCAGAATAAGGGATGGATCTGTTAAAAAGGTAGTAGGGTGTGATGTCCTGGTGTTTGATGACATACACAGAGTAGGAAGTGATATTTCTATACTACGATCGGTTATACCTTGGTCGTCACACAGTAGTTTCTCCACATAGGATTTGGATATTATTTCAGACATTCTGGTTACTAGATCTATAGTTTTAAATCTAGATTTGGGTGGTTTCCCAATCTGGGTACTTTGACAGCATTCTATGAGTATTTGGAATGGACGACTCCTGGCACGGTAGTGTACCTGCAGGTAATGGAGTCACCCTCTCTAAAGGTGTCTTACAGACTAAAGGGGAGAGGGACACGCATGATTGACAGATCACTTGCTTAGGCAACTGAGTCAATCATGAGATGTCAAGTACCACACCAGATGTTGTTCTTGCAGTAGGTGCAATAAGTCGATATTGATCCAATCCTGGAGAAACAGTCGGAAGCAGTTTTAGAACATAAGTGGATGCTCTAGGGATATGATAACGGCAGCCTCCTTTAGGAGACGGTTATCATTCCAGGCTTCCAAGGTGACCTGGATGGCAGAGTGGCTGTCAGAGTTATAGTTTTCCCTCTGTCGAGGGGCAGTATTTTGGACAGGAGGTCCAGGTGGATACTGAGGGAAGGCATGGCGCAGGATACTGATTAAGTTCAGTTGACGATACAGTCTAAGAAGTTTGGATTTGGAGTTCATTTATGAGCTAGGTCCCATCAGACATCCAGACATTCTAAGACAGGTATTGCTCATTTCGGGAGATGGCTTTCTCCGCGAACATGGGATATAGAGAGACATAGAAAGGAACATCAAAGCGGATCCACTCACTGAGGCTATTCCTCGAACGCAATAGTTTCGCAAACAAGCTTTGTGAGACTGACTAGTAGAGGAGTTGGGTGTTCGGTATCACACGGGCTGTGAGTATGCGACATCGCAATAATTAGCCTTGAGTGCAAGTGGGAGATTGTTGGAGATAGTGCCCTCAGAGTCAATTATTGGATCACAGGCACGTGATTACAATGATTGAGGGGAGGACCTGTCCCAGTAGGACAGTCTTACTCGAGATGATAGTATGCTATCTGGTTTATCTTTATCATCGTGTACTGCTTTAGGTGACCTGACAAGTCGCTATTACACGTTGATAGAGCCCCTAGGATTCTTGCTTGACTTCCAGCAGTATGAGGGCGATCATATAAGTGGGAGCTGGGGGTCTACAAGCACATCCTTAAAAGGTCCCTAGTCGTGGGAGTTTCGAGACAGGGCATCGATTCTCCACAGTAGACTAGTGTATACAGTCGAGACCCCGACGAGGGGCGGTGGCCGGTCTCACAAGCCACTGGTGTCAGTTGGTTCACCTAAGATGTATACAGGTGCTCATTGGGTTATGAGTACACCGGACAGGACTCGCCGGGAACCTGCTAGTTGGGATATACCAGACGTCAGATAGCAGTTCCCAGGTGACATGTGTACAGGTTAGTTCATCGACCTGGGATCGTCATTTGTCTCGTGTGAGTTCCCACTGTACTTTGATTACTACCCTACCACGGCTCAAAGGAGTCGTGCAAACAGGTTTTAGTTGGGTACAGTCCCGAGCCACATGGAGGCAGTGAGCGGATCTGCAGGGGTTCGTCTCTCCCGGTATTGGGGGTGAGGTCGTGCTGTGTCTAGGAGAGCCAGAACATGAAAAGTCCTTGGCCAAGGCAGGAGATTTGCTGGTAGGTATTCCAGTAGTATCTCAGGATGTTCTGGGCTACACTCCGACACGACTTGTACCGCTTTTGGGGGTCTGACTTTTACCAACCCCCTAGGCCCGCCATGCGATGCTCATAGACGAACGGACCGGACTGTACGGATATTGTCACTGACAGGCTCAGTAGGGTGTCAGGATGAGTTCGCTCATCGACGTCCCTTTTGGTCAATACCTGGTGGCCCGTCACGTATTGGCTTATACCTCTGACGTGCCAGTGGTTAAATCCACAGCCACCGTATTGACGAGTCTTTAGAGTCCACCACACAGACAGTTACTCAAGTTTCGGGCGAAACGCTGTAGAGCCCGTATGGAGATATGGCAGGGTTCGATCAGATACGTGCGGTATTGCACGGATCGTGATCGGACGGTTTTTACTAGCCGGCTTTGGCTTAAGCCGGATTCTAGTATTAGATAGTGTAGTTTTGTCTCTTTGCATTTGTGTTCAGCGGGAATACAAATGCGGGCATGTATTTGCACTAGCGGGGTTTTCCTGTAATTTATTACGGGATCGTTTTTCTGGGGTTGCCAGTTTGTATTCCGTTCCGGCCGGTTTTCCCTTTTTCCTTCCCGGCCGGACTTTCCGTTGGAGGGGGTTAATTGCAAGTTTGCAATTAACTTTTTTGATGAGGGCTTTATTGCATTTGTGCCTTTATCATGATGATATTCCATTTTGGTCATTCTCTTGCATTTATGAGATTTGATTAGATTAGAAATGGATTTGAAGTGGATGTGTTTTTTGATCATTATCTTTTCATTTCTTAATTAATCATATGCTTTTTTCCCACCAATTCCTTCTTGGGCCGGCCACGTTTTGGGTTTGGAGTGGGGCCGGCCACTTGAGTGAGGGAGAGAGATGATTGTGTGTGTGCTAGTGTTTTTAGTTGTGGTGAGGGATTAATTCCTTCATGGTTTTAATTTTGCATTCCATCCACTTGTTTTTCCAGTGAGCAACAATGGGAGTGCAGGGGCTAATTTATTTTGAGCAGAAGAGGTTCATTTGGGGATTAATTTATATATGGTTTTCAAGTGAGAGAGCTTGCTTGAAAAATTCTTTTTCCAGTGAGCAGAAGAGGTTCTGGCCGAGCCCATTTTCCCTCATGCATGCTCCATTTTCTTCAAACCTCCATGAATATCCTTGTGCTAAAATTCCTCCAACCATGGCAACCTCATAAACCCCAAAGAGATAACCTTCTACACTATTTCTATAGCAAGTCTTGGACGCGTCGGCTAGCCAACTTCGCGCCCGAGTTGCCTCGGTCAAGAGGCGGGAGCCCGTAAAAGATTCCGGCTACGTGGTGCCCGTTTCGACGAGGAGGTGACGGACGATATATCCGCGGGAGATCGGAGTGGAGACGAAGACCGAAGGACACGGATCGCTTGGTATACTTTTCTACTCTTTTCTATTTTGCTAGCTAGCTAGGTTAATGGCCCGATCCGGGTAAAAAGTCCGCGGTGGTGCCGTTTTGCAAAGTTCGCAAAGTTTTTGTTTTCCGCGTTTCCGGCGTCCGATCGACGGCCGGGACGCCCCCGCGGGCTTACATATATAGGAGGAGGATGTTGAGGGAAAGAAGGGAGGTGATGTTAGCATATCGGGTAGGTGATGGGATCCAAGATTGCTACAGAAATCGTGAGGGGTGAGAGAAAGAAGAGAGAGAGAGACGCGAGATGAGAGAGAGAGAGGGAGGAGAGAGAGAGGAGAAAGAAATTTGTTTTTTTAGTGGGGAGAGATAGAAAGAGAGAGACGCGCGGGTGACAGAGAGAAAGAAAGGAGAGTGGTGGGGCCAGCTGAGAAAAGAGAGGAGAGAGGGAAGAGAGAAAGAGAGTTTGTTATTCGTTTTGATTTTAATTTGGAATTATATTTTTTTAGTTAGTTTAAAATTTTGAACTGTTAATGAAATTTAAACGTTGATTTTAAAGAAAAAATAAAGATATTAAATTTAATAAAATTTGAATTTTGGCGGGATACAAAAATATTCCAAAACACGCCCGGGTCGGGTCTAAAAATTCAGATTTAAAATATGAAAAATATATGCGACGTCCAAATTTTAAAATGAAAGCTCGCGTAACGAAAATGTATACCTCCAAGAACGGCTGCACGTACGTACGCGTAGCCATCCAAACACGTCCGTTTCGCTGAACGGGATGAGAACAAGATGCGCGGATGCTACCACGGGGTTAAGGGTATCAAGCGGGCCATGCAATGTATTTCTAAAATATTTTACGTGACTTAAAATGTTATATGGTAAAAGATGCCATGCCAGATAAAATGCCAGTATGCAGTATTCATGAAAGTGCACCAGTCTATGCAACAAGTCAGGATAATTCATAAACATGAATCAAACAGGTTCCAAGCAAGCGGGTCGAATGCAATGTAAAATGTAAAATACTATTCGCACCCAAAACACGATAAATCAGGAAAAATACCACAATTAAGGAGATATGAGAACTGGAATAGGTATAAATGAACTAGGTTGTTACATTATACCCAACTACAAAAAGAATTTCGTCCTCGAAATTCCAAGAACAAGAAAGGATAAACAATCAAGAAACTACAAGAATAGGTGTGGAAACTTCTGTCGGATTTCGTCTTCTCGTTCCCAAGTTGATTCTCCATGCGAGCGATTTCCCCAAGAAACAAGTACGAGAGGGATAACCTTGTTCTTAAGAACCTTTTCTCTTTAATCAACAATCGACATCGATCGCTCCTCAAAGGTCAAATCCTCTCTTACCGTCAGTTCCGAATGATCCAGCACGTGTGTTTCATCTCGAACATACTTACAGAGTTGAGATACATGAAACACGTCATGAACATTCGCCAAAGATTGTGGTAATGCCAATCGATAAGCCACTTCTCCAACACGCTCCAAAATCTCGAAAGGCCCAACGAATCGAGGACTAAGCTTGCCTCGACTCCCAAAACGAATCACTCCTCTAGTCGGTGATATCTTCAAGAATACCAGATCACCAACAGCAAACTCGAGAGGTCTTCTCGATGTATCGGCCCAACTCTTCTGCCGATCTTGTGCTGCCTTCATATGATTCCGGATAGTATTAACTTTCTCCACTGTTTGCACGATCAAATCCTGTCCCAACAATCTTCGTTCTCCAACATCGTCCCAACAAATAGGTGAACAACACTTGCGACCATATAATGCTTCGAATGGAGCCATCTGAATAGTCTCCTGAAAACTGTTATTGTAAGAAAACTCCACCAAGTGTAGATGATCCTCCCATGAACCCTTGAAGTCTAACATGCAAGCTCTCAACATGTCTTCAAGAGTTTGGATCGTTCTTTCCGACTGGCCATCAGTCTGAGGATAATAAGCCGTGCTAAACTTCAATCGAGTCCCCAAACTTTCCTGTAAGCTCCTCCAGAAGTGTGATAAGAAATGGGTGTCATGGTCGGACACGATGCTCACCGGTACTCCATGCAATCTTACAATCTACTGCATGTACCGTTCTGCCAATGCTTCCATTGATTGACCAACTCGAAATGGTATGAAATGAGTTGCTTTGGTCAATCGATCAACAATCACCCAAACAGCATTGTTGCCCTTTGGACTCCGCGGTAAAGCCGTCACGAAATCAATGGTTATATGTTCCCACTTCCATTGAGGAATCGGAAGTGGTTGTAATAAACCAGCAACCCTTTGATGTTCAGCCTTAACTTGCTGACACACCAAGCACTTCACTACAAAGCGGGCAATCTCCCGTTTCATGCCTTCCCACCAGAAATGTTGTTGTAGATCTTGGTACATCTTCGTGCCTCCCGGATGTACGGAATATGCGGAACTGTGCGCCTCTTTCATAACTTCTTCACGAATGTCCCCTTTCGGCACACACAAACGGCTATCATATCGCAACGAACCATCTTCATGAATCAACAAGTCCGTTCGAAGTCCTGCTTCAACCTGTTCTCGAATCTTCTGCAATCTTAAGTCCTGTGACTGCGCTGCTTTAATATTATCAATCAACGACGACTGTACTTGTAGCTGCATCAACTGTCCCGAAGAATGCGGTAGTACGATCTCCAGCTCGAATCTCCGAAAGTCTTCGATAAGCTCCTTTTGTGCAGTCAATATCCGAATTGCTGGTAACCGACTAAGCGCATCCAGCACTACATTAACTTTCCCCGGATGGTACTTAAGATCAAGATCGTAGTCAGTCATCAGCTCCAACCATCTACGCTGCCTCATGTTAAGCTCTTTCTGCGTGAACACATACTTCAGGTTTTTGTGATCGGTGAATACTTCGACCATTTCGCCCAATAAGTAGTGTCTCCAAATCTTCAAAGCGAAAACCACAGCTGCTAGCTCCAAATCATGAGTTGGGTAATTCTTCTCATGGGTCTTCAACTGTCTCGATGCATAAGCTATAACCTTCCCATGCTGCATCAAAACACATCCCAATCCTTTCCCAGATGCGTCGCTGTGAATCACCAATCCTCCGGAACTGTCTGGCACGGTTAAAATTGAAAGGTTCCTAGGCACCCTATAGAGGTCTCACAAGGTATCGAACATGCCAAATTTAGAGAAACCCTAGTTAACGGATCGTTGCTAGATGTCTAGGCGAAATACAAAACTAGTTAACAAATTAACTATAGGTTTGATGCTACAACCTTTGTAGATCCGGTAATCCTCTTCCTTGGCTCCACGTAGGCATCCTCTCGCTGTCCTTTTCGAATCCTAGACTCGTTCATCGGCTTCATCGGGAAAACGAGCGAAATAGGTCGTCGGCTTCGTGTCAAAGACGATCTACGTCGAGGTTGCACAAGCTCAAGCTCCGACTTCAACAAGTGGTGAAACTTGTGAAGAAAACACCCAAACAACTTGGCAAGAGGTAGAGGGTGAAGAAATAGGAGGTGGGTTCACTTTAGAATTGGATTTCTCACTTTAAAAACCAAGTTGCCATTGATGGCATCAAGCTTTCTCTTTGAAGAAGAAGAAGATGATGAAGAAAGAATGATAAGTCTTCTATTTTAAAAATGAAACTAATATGAATACTTATCATATCTTGACCATGGTCAAGTGTAGAGATTAAACTAAGGTTAATTGGATTGGTTAGGGTTAAGGATGAGATAAGGATGGTGGACTTTGTCAAAGCTTCAAGAAGCTTCAACATAGCTCCAAAATAAGCCACCATTCTTAACTTAATCCTTTCCAAATAAATAAACAAATAAATAAATGAAAAACCAAAACCCTAATCATCACTTAACCATGGTTTAACCCTTTACACTTAACCACATAATCAAGTATCATCAAACATGATACAAAGAAGTGCACAAAAGTATATCATATATACTTCTTGCACATCGAGTGAGAAAATCCATATAAAGTGAACCAATACTAGCTAATGCAAAATAATATATCAAATATATAATTATGCATTAAATCATTAAATCAACATTTGATTCAATGATCCGGTCATGTCGCACATAACCGACTAGAATCCAATGTATCGATTTATCGAATGAATGATTCGATAACTAGGTCATATCGAATATAACCAATCGAAACATATATCGCGAGAATGAAATTCGGTATCACATACACGCATTATTCTCGGTCCTGCACATATCTCATATGCGCTCCTATTTCGTTTCGCTTGAGCCAGGAAACCTCTGTGTAGGACTCTAAAGACTCGTCAATACGCCGGTAGCAGATGATGATCATATCAAGCATCCACAAGCCGCAAGCGGTCTGCTAAACGTAACGGCCATCCGGGTATTGAGCGATCAGAAGATCGACGAGCTAGCCCGCTCATACTCCTGTGAATCCAACCAGTAACACTTACCGTACAGTCCGGTCTGTTCGTCTGATACGTCGCATATCAAGTCTAGGGGTGGTAAACGTCAGACCCCAATAACCGATAAGTCGTGCCGATGTGAGGCTCATAACGGGTCGAGAAACTACTGGTAACACTTACCAGCAAATCTCTGATCAGCCCTGGCCAGGGACTTCCCTGTTACGGCCAATCGAGCACTGCGCAACATCAACCCCCAATACCGGGAGAGACGAAACCCCTCCTATCGCTCATTGCCTCCATGTGACTCGGGACTGTACCCAAAGACCACCGTTTTGCACGCCCTTATGGACGTGGTAAGGTGGAGATCAAAGCACAGTGGGAATCACACAAGACTCTATGACGATCTCGGGTCTACAGACTAACCTGTACAAGTGTCACCTGAGAACTGCCATCTGACGTGAGGTATAATACCATCTGGGAGTTCTCGGCGAGTCCGTCCAGTGTACCCAGTCCCCACTGAGCACCGGTATACCATCTCTGATGTCAAACACCAATGGATATGGGATCATCCATCGCCCATCACATGGGTCGAGAAGCATATACGCTAGTCTACTCTGGTATGTCGATGCCCCGTCTCGATACACCCACGACTAGGGACCTTGAAGGATGTACTTATGGACTACCATGTCCCCATTAGTATGATCTGCATCATAGTCCATGTAGTCAAGTACAAATCCTAAGGGCTTTACCAACATGTAACTATAAGACAGTATAAAAAGACTAGTGTACATGTTAAGATAAAGAGCAACCGGATAGCATACTATCATGTCGAGCAAGAAAGTCATCTCTATATATGTCCAAGCATCCAATATAATATACATCATCTGTACAATACTGGCTTCTAGGGCATACATACAACTAACAATCTCCCACTTGCACTAGGGCCAGCTGCTGTAGTATCGCATACCGAGCATCCCGAAGAGTCTCTCAAACTGTATCTGGGGAATGGCCTTCGTGAGTGGATCCGCAGTGTTGTTCTTCGTGTCAACCCTCCTGACCTCGATCTCCCGGCGATCAACTATCTCCCGGATCAGGTGATACCGCCTCAGAATATGCCTGGATCGCTGATGGGACCTGGGTTCCTTGGCCAAAGCCACCGCTCCATTGTTATCGCAATACAAAGGTATTGGATGCTCAATGGATGGAACCACACCAAGTTCAGTAATGAACTTCTTGATCCAGACAGCCTCTTTGGCAGCATCGTTGGCAGCGATGTATTCAGCCTCCATCGTCGAGTCTGCCACGGTTTCCTGCTTGGAACTCTTCCAGCTAACCGCCCCTCCGTAAAGGGTAAAGACAAAGCCCGACTGCGACTTAGAGTCGTCCTTATCACTCTGAAAGCTCGAATCGGTAAAGGACTCCACTTGGAGTTCTCCGTTACCATACACCAAGAACATATCTCTAGTCCTTCGCAAGTACTTGAGAATGCTCTTCACAGCTGTCCAGTGACTCTCTCCAGGATCAACTTGATACCTGCTCACTATACTTAGTGAGTATGCAACATCGGGTCTAGTACATAGCATTGCATACATGATAGAGTCTACTACCGAAGCATAGGGTATCCCTTGCATGCTAGCTCTCTCCAAATCAGTCTTGGGAGACATCTCTTTGGAGAGAGTGACTCCAGAGATAATGGGTAAGTTCCCACGCTTGGACTCTTCCATACTAAACCTCTTTAGTATGGTGTCAATGTACCTGGATTGGGACAATCCCAAAATCCGTTTGGATCTATCTCTATAGATCCCGATTCCCAATATGCAGGAGGCATCACCAAGATCTTTCATCGAGAATCTTTGTGATAAGAAGAGCTTGACCGATTGCAGCATAGGAATATCATTTCCTATCAAGAGTATGTCGTCCACGTACAATACGAGGAAGACAACCTTACTCTCAGCCACCTTCTTGTAGATACAAGGTTCATCTGGATTTTTGACGAAATCAAACTCTTTGATAACGACATCAAAGCAGATGTTCCAACTCCGCGATGCTTGCTTTAATCCATAAATGGATTTAAGCAGCTTGCACACCTTCCCGCTGCTCCCACTATCTACGAAGCCCTCCGGCTGAGTCATGTACACGCACTCTTCTAAATCACCATTTAGAAAGGCGGTCTTAACATCCATTTGCCAGATTTCGTAGTCATGATATGCAGCGATGGCAAGCATGATCCGGATGGATTTAAGCATAGCCACTGGAGAAAAGGTCTCGTCATAGTCCACACCTGGTCTTTGACGAAAACCCTTTGCTACAAGTCTAGCTTTGAAAGTCTCCACTTTCCCATCTACACCAAGTTTCTTCTTGAAGATCCATTTGCTCCCAATGGGTTTTACCCCTTCAGGAGCAACGTCCAAAGTCCATACTTTGTTGGTGTACATGGATTCCATCTCGGACCGCATAGCATCCAGCCATTTCACTGAGTCCCCACTCGTGATGGCCTGCTCGAAGCTAGTTGGGTCATCATCCTCCATGATGCAATCCCCACTGCCACCATCAATGAGAAAACCATAGTATCTCTCAGGTTGGCGAGGAACCCTACTAGATCGGCGGAGAGGCTGGGGTTCGTCGGGTACTACTGAATCCTTCGGTTCTACCAAATCGTTAGTTGCAGTTTGTGGTGCGGGAATCTCTTCCAGCTCTACCTCTTTGCCATTAATTTCTTTTGCAAGAAATTCCCTTTCCAAAAAGGTGGCATGTTGAGCAACAAACACTCTTTGTTCCTCAGGTTGGTAGAAAAAATATCCTTGAGAATTCTTAGGATATCCCACAAACTTGCAAAGGACTGATCGTGCCTCGAGTTTGTCCGGATTTTGTTTTTTAACATAGGCCGGACAACCCCATATCTTAATTCGTTTAAAATATGGTCTCTTCCCACTCCATATCTCATATGGTGTGGTAGGTACAGATTTAGACGGAACCAGATTCAATAGGTATATGGCTGTCTCAAGCGCATACCCCCAAAAGGAAATAGGTAACTCAGCATTACTCATCATTGAACGCAGCATATCTAATAGGGTGCGATTCCTTCATTCCGATACACCGTTGTGCTGTGGTGTATAAGGAGGAGTAAGCTGAGAGAGAATCCCATTCTCTTTTAGATAATCCAGGAATTCACTGCTTAAGTATTCACCTCCTCGATCAGATCGAAGAAGCTTAATACTTTTGCCCGTTTGGTTCTCTACCTCGTGCTTATATTCTTTGAATTTCTCAAAAGCTTCAGACTTGTGTTTCAACAGGAACACATGCCCGTATCTAGAGAGATCGTCAGTGAATGTAATGAAGTAGGAAGAACCATTTCTGGCGTGTGTAGACATTGGACCGCATACATCACTATGCACCAGTCCCAAGAGTTCAGTAACTCTTTCTCCGTGTCCCGTAAACGGAGTTTTGGTCATTTTTCCTTTGAGACATGAATGGCAAGTGTCATAAGATGATAATTTGAATGAATTCAAATATCCATTCTTATGCAACTTAGCTAGTCGTGTCTCATTGATATGGCCAAGTCTACAGTGCCACAAGAAGGATTCGTTCATTTCTGAGCTTTTCCTTTTGTGTGTGTTTTGTATATTGAAGACTGTATTTTGATTGAGAATGAATATGCCATTATGTAGCGAGCCTGATGCAATCAACTTTTGATCCAGGAATATGTTCATAACATTATCCTTTAGTACAAAATTATATCCTTCTTTACTTAATAAAGAAACTGATATAATATTGCACATCATGTTCGGTATATAATAGCACTCATTCAGGACTAGTGTATCACCATTTGGTAATACCAGGTGATATATGCCAACTACTTTGGCTGCAACATTTGCCCCATTCCCTACATGAATGGAATGATCACCTTTTCTCAGTTCTCTACCTTTTCGCAGCCCATGTAACATCTTACATATGTGGGATCTTGATCCGGTATCTAATACCCAGGACGTAGGGTGAACTGAGAAACAGTTCTCAATGACAAACACACCCGAAGATGATGCATCAACATGCATGTTCTCCATTTGGGCGGTGTGAGAATCCAGATATTCTCCTGTTTCCTGTTCAGTCTTATAACATTTATAAGATAGAACGGGTCCAACGTTCCCCTGCACAGTATAACATGCGGGTTCGGTCAATACATCCATATTATTATCTTTATTAAGGCATGAAATGGTCGCTACCTGGAGAGAGAGAGAAGAAAACACTTTAGCGTAAGCTCGTACAAGATCAGATTGGTTATTATCTTATCTAATCAGGATGGCTCCCACTGCTTTTTATCAAATCTTCCTTCAAACCCTAAAAGGAAAGACTAGCCGGGATTAATTACACACTACAAGTTCGCCAATCTTTCAGCCAGGCCAGTGTCGGTACTTTGAGGGAGGTCCCCCGTGCTTTCGCACGAACCTAATTAGTGTAAACCTCGTTTTCCCAGAGGCGTAACCTCGTTAACACCTTTCTAGACACCTACTTGATCGGCTAATTGTAATGTGTAAAACTCTCCCAGGAGTAACTCTTACTCGCAGTGGGTATCGGGATCCAACTATCTCATAGAAGGTATGCAATCTCATTGCAAATTTCAACACTTGAAATTCCCGATAATGCTTTTGCCCCTAGCGATCTATGACCTTGACTAAGTCAACAAACCATAGATCGCAAGTCAAGTTCAACCCGTACATTTCCCGATTGAATTAAACCCACCCGTACGACCCTTGACTGAGTCAACAAGGCTGTGCGAATGCTCTAATCCAATCACATCTCATGTTGTTACAGATAAACATAATTTAGCTACCATACACTATGCCTTGACTAAGTCAACAAACATAGCACGAATACTAAATAATATCTATCTGAAATGACGGAGGGCTACGCGGGTTCTTTCATAAAAAACCATGAGCGTAATGAACTTGATATCGTTGTAGAATCGAATGAAGTTTTGAAATGGAGTGATTTTGAGGCTTTTCTAGTTTTGCTAAAGGGGTCACTCCCGGTGAAGGGATCGTCGGCCCTTTCCTCGTCGAATGAGGTGCGGGATATATCATATATATCGCTGTGCAAAGCAAAAACCCAAAAGCAGTCAAAAGCAAACCGAGTGTGTAGCATCTGCCAGTTATTGCTAAAGGAGTCACTCCCGGTGAAGGGATCTCGGTCCTTTCCTCATCGAATAAGGTGCGGGATATATCATATATATCACTGTGCAAAGCAAGAACTGTAGCTACCAGTTTTGTTTTAAAATTTGATTCTACAACATCTTAGGTTTCTTATCTTTCATTAATCACATTAATGAAGTCCCATCATTTAAATACCTAAACATCACAGATAGATATGACGTACACTTATGCCATCTACATTCGCCTCGATGTCCCCTCGTGCACCGTTAGGTTAGGTAACTAACGACAGAGCAGGGCAGGGCTAGCGCGGATGTAAAACATAAGTAACGTCTATATAATATATTATATATACTATATACTATATCCATCACAGAATCACATCACAGATATCGCAGCAGAATAAACATATGAAATATTGGATATACTAGGACGTCAGTGTTTTCAATACGAGCCAGTATAAAATACGGATTCCACGGTCGTGATGAATAGCCAATCCCACACCCCTAGACCCCTACGAGAGCAGCAAGCAACCCTGCCAATTCTAGGGTTAGGAGACCCGTACTCGACTCCTCGAGTTGGTCTCCCACTGAACCCCAGAACCCAGTTACTTGTGCTCCCCTCCTGGGTCTATCCTAATGCGGAAAAGTAAATAATATACAAAAGGTGACGACTTCCGCTACCTGGAAGTGCCCCAAATAAAAGAATATTACATATAAGTTTTTACATGAATGAAAATGAAAAACACTCATCTCACATAAAAACCCCCGGATATTCGAACACGACGATCCAATATAACATATCCAGCAACACATAACATCACATGTCATCAACGTAAGTAAGTATGCATACCCCAATTGTCGTTGACGTATAGCAACGAAACCGGCGATATCTGCATACTACACTTACGGTCACAGAAAAGAAAGTGTAAAACTACAACAATTGGAATCCGCAACTTCTTTAGACATCGCATGCCTAATCAAATGAAATACTTAGACATCACATGCCTAACAGATATAAATCCCGCATTTTAGTCTCATTATCGAAAACTCTTTTCAATATCATATGGGACTAAATCGCTAGATTTATAACATTCATTCAGTTATCTCATAACTACTTGTGTATTCCAATTATTGTATCACATTCCAGATAAACAGAAAATGTTAAACTTTCCGATCGAACAGTCGAATACCCAAGTTTTCCCAATACAACTCAACACATGAAATAAGTCTAACAACATTCAGTTCGTGCCTCAGTACCAACGGTCCAGCCGTAGAAGGGTCAAGCCAACGCCTCACATGTGGCACGCCGTACTGCCCCAAACCCGAAGGTTCAAAGGGCAGTTCAAGACGGTCACATAATCGAGTTAAGGTTTGTTGTCTTCTAGAGGGTCCATCGCGTTACTTGCACTACTTAGAACGTCGTTAAACTACGGAAAAATCGAACACTTGGAAATTTCCCGACAGGGGAGAAATTGGGTATTTATATCCGGTCGAACTTTTTAACATATTCTGAAAATTATCCGGAAAGCACAAAGACGAAATTTGATACCCGATCGAAACACCGAATCCCCAAAGCATTCCCAGAAAATTCAACTCTTGAATAATTATTAAAAATTCCCATAAAACTCAGCACCAGAAAAGAAGAATTACTGTGCAAACAAAATTGAGCAAAGTGAACAGTCGGCGGCGGAACCACGGCAGAAGCCATGCTTCTGCCGCGTTTCCGCGGCTGTTTGGAGGCCTCATGATCTCGTGTTTCACCAGATTTCTTAGATCTTCCTTATGAATTTTTTAGGCATTTTTAATCTGGAAAAATCCACGTTTTCATAAAAAGTCCAGAGAGCGTGTAAAAAATGCGGTTTCGGGTTCGATCGGACTTCAAATTCCGTCTAGACTTCGCCTAAGGCTCTAGCTAGGCTCTGATACCACTGAAAGGTTCCTAGGCACCCTATAGAGGTCTCACAAGGCATCGAACATGCCAAATTTAAAAAATATGGTGCCGAGAAACCCTAGTTAACGGATCGTTGCTAGATGTCTAGGCGAAATACAAAACTAGTTAACAAATTAACTATAGGTTAGATGCTACAACCTTTGTAGATCCGGTAATCCTCTTCCTTGGCTCCACGTAGGCATCCTCTCGCTGTCCTTTTCGAATCCTAGACTCGTTCATCGGCTTCATCGGGAAAACGAGCGGAATAGGTCGTCGGCTTCGTGTCAAAGACGATCTACGTCGAGGTTGCACAAGCTCAAGCTCCGACTTCAACAAGTGGTGAAACTTGTGAAAAAAACACCCAAAACAACTTGGCAAGAGGTAGAGGGTGAAGAAATAGGAGGTGGGTTCACTTTAGAATTGGATTTCTCACTTTAAAAACCAAGTTGCCATTGATGGCATCAAGCTTTCTCGAAGAAGAAGAAGAAGAAGATGAAGAAAGAATGATAAGTCTTCTATTTTAAAAATGAAACTAATATGAATACTTATCATATCTTGACCATGGTCAAGTGTAGAGATTAAACTAAGGTTAGTTGGATTGGTTAGGGTTAAGGATGAGATAAGGATGGTGGACTTTGTCAAAGCTTCAAGAAGCTTCAACATAGCTCCAAAATAAGCCACCATTCTTAACTTAATCCTTTCCAAATAAATAAACAAATAAATAAATGAAAAACCAAAACCCTAATCATCACTTAACCATGGTTTAACCCTTTACACTTAACCACATAATCAAGTATCATCAAACATGATACAAAGAAGTGCATAAAAGTATATCATATATACTTCTTGCACATCGAGTGAGAAAATCCATATAAAGTGAACCAATACTAGCTAATGCAAAACAATATATCAAATATATAATTATGCATTAAATCATTAAATCAACATTTGATTCAATGATCCGGTCATGTCGCACATAACCGACTAGAATCCAATGTATCGATTTATCGAATGAATGATTCGATAACTAGGTCATATCGAATATAACCAATCGAAACATATATCGCGAGAATGAAATGCGGTATCACATACACGCATTATTCTCGGCCCTGCACATATCTCATATGCGCTCCTATTTCGTTTCGCTTGAGCCAGGAAACCTCTGTGTAGGACTCTAAAGACTCGTCAATACGCCGGTAGCAGATGATGATCATATCAAGCATCCACAAGCCGCAAGCGGTCTGCTAAACGTAACGGCCATCCGGGTATTGAGCGATCAGAAGATCGACGAGCTAGCCCGCTCATACTCCTGTGAATCCAACCAGTAACACTTACCGTACAGTCCGGTCTGTTCGTCTGATACGTCGCATATCAAGTCTAGGGGTGGTAAACGTCAGACCCCAATAACCGATAAGTCGTGCCGATGTGAGGCTCATAACGGGTCGAGAAACTACTGGTAACACTTACCAGCAAATCTCTGATCAGCCCTGGCCAGGGACTTCCCTGTTACGGCCAATCGAGCACTGCGCAACATCAACCCCCAATACCGGGAGAGACGAAACCCCTCCTATCGCTCATTGCCTCCATGTGACTCGGGACTGTACCCAAAGACCACCGTTTTGCACGCCCTTATGGACGTGGTAAGGTGGAGATCAAAGCACAGTGGGAATCACACAAGACTCTATGACGATCTCGGGTCTACAGACTAACCTGTACAAGTGTCACCTGAGAACTGCCATCTGACGTGAGGTATAATACCATCTGGGAGTTCTCGGCGAGTCCGTCCAGTGTACCCAGTCCCCACTGAGCACCCGTATACCATCTCTGATGTCAAACACCAATGGATATGGAATCATCCATCGCCCATCACATGGGTCGAGAAGCATATACGCTAGTCTACTCTGGTATGTCGATGCCCCGTCTCGATACACCCACGACTAGGGACCTTGAAGGATGTACTTATGGACTACCATGTCCCCACTAGTATGATCTGCATCATAGTCCAGGTAGTCAAGTACAAATCCTAAGGGCTTTACCAACATGTAACTATAAGACAGTATAAAGAGACTAGTGTACATGTTAAGATAAAGAGCAACCAGATAGCATACTATCATGTCGAGCAAGAAAGTCATCTCTATATATGTCCAAGCATCCAATATAATATACATCATCTGTACAATACTGGCCTCTAGGGCATACATACAACTAACAAAAATAGGAGAGGTTATCAATCTCTGCTTCAACGCCTCAAAAGATGACGCACATTTATCCGTCCATACGAACGGTACTTCCTTCCGCGTAAGCTTGGTCAAAGACTCAGCCAAACGAGCAAAATTCTCCATGAACCTTCTGTAATACCCGGCAAGTCCAAGAAAACTTCTGATCTCTGCTACGTTCTTCGGAATCGGCCAATCTCGAACTGCTGCAATCTTATTGGGATCAACGGCGATTCCATTTCCGGACACGACATGCCCCAAAAACTTCACTTCTTTAAGCCAAAACTCGCACTTGCTCATCTTAGCATGCAAACTTTCGTGCCTCAATGTCTGCAGTGCGATCTTCAAGTGTTCTGCATGCTCTTCTATGCTCCTCGAGTAAACCAGAATACCATCAATGAACACCACTATAAACTGGTCCAAGAATGGTGAAAAGATTCGGTTCATCAAGTCCATAAATATCGCTGGTGCATTCGTGACTCCGAATGGCATCACTAAATATTCGTAATGTCCATACCGAGTTCGGAACGCAGTCTTGCAAATATCTTCTGATTTAACTCGGACCTGATGATATCCGGATTGTAAATCCAGCTTCGAGAATACCCTTGCGCCACTAAGCTGCTCGAATAATTTGCCAATGCTAGGGATCGGGTACTTGTTCTTAATAGTCACCCGGTTTAATTCTCGATAATCGATGCACATCCTCCTTGTGCCATCTTTCTTCTTGACTAGAAGAACTGGAGCTCCCCAAGGTGAATTACTGCTGCGAATCCAACCCTTCTCAAGTAATTCAGTAACCTGCTTCTTGACTTCTTCCAACTCCACTGGTGCCATTGGATAGTACGCCTTTGAGATTGGCGCAGCACCAGGAACAAAATCGATCGCGAACTCCACATCCTGTTTCGGCGGTAAACCTGAGATGTCCTCGAACACGTACATGAAATATCGAACTACAGCTAGCGCTTCTTCCTTATCAACTTCCATCGACGAAAGAACACTGTTTGTCGGCCTAGCCCTAAACTCGACTGGCCCGACAGAACTGCTACCTCCAGCAAAGAAAAACTCCGGATGTCCGGGAATCTGGAAAATCACTTTGTTTGCCCTACAATCAATGTGAGCATGGAAAGTGCCGAGAAAATCCATCCCTAAGACAACTTCATAACTGCCGGTATCAATCACCAAGAAATCTGCAAAACATGAACTGGTAAACAATGAAATGAGAGAACCAAGGAAATTTCATGACCATGAATTAAGGAAATGAATCAAGACCAGGACTCCAACTTACTTAAATAGAGTACCGCATTGTAACCATGTTGCAGTTCATAGTAACAATCACATAACTCCGTTCAAGTCGCCCAAATCCTAGTATCAGAATCAAAGGAACAGGGAGAAACAATAGGGAACCAAAGGTTCCAAGCCGAGATGCAAAGTTGTTTGCATATCGTCAAGACAAGGGTCAAGAGAAAGATATGATTCAAGAATCACGATAACAATATGACAGGACATGTTCCTAATTACGAGTTTTCCGATTCGTGTATTGGGTCCAATACCCAACTACAAAAAGAATCAAACCCGATTAACCTAAATCCCATGGCTCTGATACCAAACAAACCGTGTCACGCCCCGCTTCCCAGAGTGCGCTCAGATAGGCACATGACAGAGCCAACCATGCTACCTGTGGGTAGGAAAAATCCCTCCACAGTCACATTACGGCTGTAGAGATATCAAGAACAGTAATAAACTACCTGACACATGTCCATAAGCCAGAATAAGCGAGTCATGAAATAAAATAATGCGGAAGCAAAAGATCCAATACAATAATAATCTGGAATGTACGTCCCATAATGCGGGCTCACATCAGGAATGAAAACATTGAAAGGAACTGAACTAAACTAATGACAAGTCCTCACTGCTCGACATGTTCACTGAAATACTCCTGTTCGGCCTGCAGCAAAGGTGAAGGATCTGGGCCATGCAAAACCCAGACGTCAGTGCGTCATAATATCAATAATAATATAATCAAGGAGTAGCAAGACATACAGGTACGAGTATGAATGGTAAATAAAGTATAACAGTAACATAAATAAGGCCAGTGAAGGGTAAGGCACAGGTGACGTGCAGTGAATAATCTAAACTGGTCTACTAGGTTAACTACTCTCAAGTCTTTGAAATCAATTTAATAAATCGTCGATGTAACTCAAAAGTATCCCGTGCATGCCCGGGACCACGGTCAAAGACTCTCGGGCTAAATCCGAGACGTGCCGCTAGGCAATAAAAGATAGTATGTAAAAACGAATGATGTCAGTAGCATCATCCCGGGGTGGCCTAGCCCGTAAGACTGATCAGTAAAGGCATCGAACTGTCGAGTTACAAGTCAGGTTTCATCATTGATTTCCCATACCCCCAAGTTATGTGTTCAAGTCAGGTATTGATAAGTCTGAGACTAATGCCAACACAGGAATCAAGCAGGAACAGGTTTGTCTAAAATAGATAACAGGATATGTCCATCGGGACAACATGTCGGGATTGTCGGCATTAGAAACGGGATCAGGTAACAAGTCAAGTAGTAATATATCAGGTCATGTCAAGTAGTGTACAAGTATCAAGTAATGGTGTATCAGATCATGGCAAGTAGTATACATGTATCAAGTGGGGGCTCATGATCAAACTGTAACAAGTATGGGTGCACAAAATCAAATATAGAGTACTAATATAACAATAAAATGAAATAATGTGACATGGTATGCAAATAGATATAAAATCAATGATATGGATGCACAACTATCGATTAAGGTTACCTTTAATAGTTCTAAAACTAATTAGATTGCACTTTATTAAACATGGGGTATTAAAACAACAGTATTAGGTTATTAATGAGATCTGTAAATGCAGCTATATGTATTCTATGTGATATGGATGCAAACGGACATCATATAACCGTAAAATGATAAACTAACAAGTGCGGAATATATAACTAAGTAATATGAAATGTAACTATTCAATTTGATGCAGTATATGATAGTATAGTATGTAACAAGATAAGTTTTCATGACCTAGATCTGAAATGATATGAATGGATGCAAACGGGACATCGAAAAGTTATAGAACTAAACATGGGGTGCATGATTTAAAATACTGGTATTCCATTTGTTAAAATAGATGCGTCTAAAGTAATGTAGCATGTATTTAAGATTGGTTTGCATGCCCTAGATCTGAAATGCACTATACAGATGTAAACGGAACGTCGAAAAGCTGTAATATGAAACATGGGATACTTGATTTAAAATACAGGTGTGATATTTATTTAAATAGGTATATAATGAGTTATATAGCATGTAGCAAGATTAACTTGCCTAGACGGAACAAGAACGGATGTGTACGGAACGTCCTACGTCGGCGAAATGTCACGACGCACGCAAGACACACGGAACGAGTCCAAACAACGCAAGAGGGTGATCACGCAGGCAAGGCACGTTCGCCGGATCGTCTGGATCGTCGGTGTCGTCACAGCTCCGGCGAACTACGAAAAACAGAGATCAAGGATCAAGAAAGAAAAGAAAGAAAGAAAGAGAAAGAAGAAGAAGAGATAAGGAGTGATGCTCACCGTGGTTGTGTTCTGTGGTTGCAGAGGGGAGGTGTGAAGGTGTCAACGGCGGTGAATGGAGCTCCGGTGAAGAGGGTTGGTTGTTAGGGTTTCGGTTAGGGTTTGGGGTTGGTTTTGTGTTTGTTGGGTGTTTGGGTGCAGGGTTAGATGTAGGAGAGAGGACAGAGGAGAGGGAGAGGAAAGGTGGAAGAGATGGCGACGGCGAGAAGTCGTCGGCGACGAGATCCACAGCGAGGGCGGTGGGGATTCTCGGGTACAGGGATGTGCAGGGCTTGGGGATGCAGAAAATGGTGGAAAAGGAGATGAGGAGGCTTTTGAGGGGGTTGAGGAGGCAATGGGGATTATTAGGGTTAGGGTTTGAGGAGGCAGAGCTCGGTGAAGATGGGTTGAGGAAGAAGATGGGAGCTCGGGGTTATATAGAAGGTGGAAGTTGAGGGAAAGAAGGGAGGTGACGTTAGCGTATCGGGGAGGTGATAGGATCCAAGATTGCTACAGAAATCGCGAGGGGTGAGAGAAAGAAGAGAGAGAGAGACACGAGATGAGAGAGGGGGGAGGAGAGAGAGAGAGGAGAAAGAAATTTGTTTTTTTAGTGGGGAGAGAGAGAAAGAGAGAGACGCGCGGGTGACAGAGAGAAAGAGAGAGAAAGAAAGGAGAGTGGTGGGGCCTGCTGAGAAAAGAGAAGAGAGAGGGAAGAGAGAAAGAGAGTTTGTTATTCGTTTTGATTTTAATTTGGAATTATATTTTTTTAGTTAGTTTAAAATTTTGAACTGTTAATGAAATTTAAACGTTGATTTTAAAGAAAAAATAAAGATATTAAATTTAATAAAATTTGAATTTTGGCGGGATACAAAAATATTCCAAAACACGCCCGGGTCGGGTCTAAAAATTCAGATTTAAAATATGAAAAATATATGCGACGTCCAAATTTCAAAATGAAAGCTCGGGTAACGAAAATGCATACCCCCAAGAACGGATGCACGTACGTGCGCGTAGCCATCCAAACACGTCCGTTTCGCTAAGCGGGACGAGAACAAGATGCGCGGATGCTACCACAGGGTTAGGGGTATCAAGCGGGCCATGCAATATATTTCTAAAATATTTTACGTGACCTAAAATGTTATATGGTAAAAGATTCCATGCCAGATAAAATGTCAGTATGCAGTATTCATGAAAGTGCACCAGTCTATGCAACAAGTCAGGATAATTCATAAACATGAATCAAACAGGTTTCAAGCAAGCGGGTCGAATGCAATGTAAAATGTAAAATACTATTCGCACCCAAAACACGATAAATCAGGAAAATACCATAATTAAGGAGATACAAGAACTGGAATAGGTATAAATGAACTAGGTTGTTACAACCTGGGGTAAAACAATTCAGGGCCTTGCACCCCAAACAGTTTGCAGGAAAAGAGAGCCCGCTGGAAGCTGAGGATTGGGCTCAAAGCATTGAAGATGTCCTGGCAGTGGCATAAGTGCCAGAGATAGCTTGGGTTCGTGTTGCGAAGTTGCAGCTTACGGTAAATGCCCGAGTTTGGTGGAAGACGGAAGAAAGCCGTCTTGATCAACCCATTGAATGGAATACTTTCCGTGACATGTTCGATGCAAAGTACTTCCCTGAGACTGCTCGCTTTGATATGGAACAGCAGTTCATTCATCTGCAACAAGGTTCAATCTGGACCAAGTCAGTAGATGAATATGACGCTGAGTTCACCATGCTCAGTCGGTAAGATACGTCTCAATATTTAGATTTTGAAATATCACATACTGCACAGCTAACACAATACCTTAACAGATTTGCGGCACACTTGATACCGACGGATGAGATCAGAGCCCGTCGATTTCAACAAGGGTTAGATCCAGAGATCCAAGCTGCATTAGCCACAGGAGATTTTCCGACCCATGAATCTTCTCTGAAAGTTGCCCGCTGTTATAAGGCAGTGGTAAAGATGAGGGGTAGATCTCAATCTGCTGGTGTTAAGCGCCCTGCCATCCAGATAGCAGGAGGAGCCTCTTCAAGGCCACCATTTGAGCCCAGGATACCGGGAGTACCAATCAACCGGCCCAGCCCAGCATTTTGCACATACTGCAGGAGAGATGGGCATCTGATGAAAGAATGCTGGCGTGCGAATCGCCTTTGCTTAGTCTGAGGCTTAGCTACTCACGATATTGGGTCTTGTCCTCGTAGACAAAACCCATATGCTGCACCCAGGCCAGCAATCACATACCCACAGAGACCAACCCTTCAGGCACCTGCTCCAAGACTCGCCCTCCCTGCTCCACCACCTAGAGGAACACCGACTACACCTCCTCCCCGTCAGTTCCATCAAGCTCAAAGGAACCCACCTCAAGGACCAAGGAACGAACAGATGAATGCTCCTCCGGCCAGGAGTAATGTAACACGGTGACAAGCTTTCACGATGACCGTGGAAGAAGCTGAGGCCACTGGCCAAGTCATCACTGGTAACCCTTTCTTCTCAAGTTTTTCTTTCAGTCTTAACACCTACCTACATATTTTTCCCTATACCTAAAACGTATCCCACATACCTTAGGTACAATCTTAGTAACCTCACTCCCTGCACTCGCACTCTTTGATACTGGAGTATCTCATTGCTTTATGTCGCAACGGTTCATCCGAACTCATGCGATTCCAGTCACGCCGCTTGTATCCAGCTGGAATGTCAGTTTAGGGAACGGCGTTCTAAAGGAAACAATGGGATACAGCCTGTGTCCAGTGGTCGTCTATAGCAGAGAATTTTATGCTGACTTCAAAGTGCTGGACATACCGAACTTCGATGTAGTTCTAGGTATGGATTGGCTCGGAACATTCTATTCTACCATTGACTGTCGTCAAAGGAGGGTAGTATTCAAGATTCCAGAGCATCCGGTCTTCTATTTCAAAAGTGGAGATCATACTCTGGAGCCAAGTACTTACAAGGCGAAACCAAGGAAGTCAGTGATTGTAACAATTCAAGCGGAGGAAGGATCAAAGCCAGAAGTGGTTTGAGAATTCGACGATGTGTTTCTTGATGATATATCAGGTTTGCCTCCCAATCGAGCTCTTGAATTCAGCATTGATTTAGTACCAGGAGCACAACCGGTGATCAAAGCACCGTATAGACTAAGTCCGGAAGGTGTAAAGGAGGTCTGAACTCAGTTGGACGAATTATTGGCGAAAGGATGGATTCGTCCCAGCACTTCAAGTTGGGGATCTCCAGTTCTGCTCGTGAAGAAGAAAAAAGGTTCATACAGAATGTGCATCGATTATAGAGCTTTGAACGAAGTAACAATAAATAACAAGTATCCACTCCCGCACATTGACGATTTATTCGATCAACTAAGTGGATCTTGTGTTTTCTCAAAGTTAGATCTTCGTTCGGGTTATCATCAGGTGAAGGTCAAGGAGTCTGATATCCATAAAACAACATTCAGAACTCGCTATGGTCATTACGAATTTCTTGTGATGCCATTTGGAGTGACCAACGCACCAGCAATATTCATGAACCTAATGAATCAAGTTTTCCGGGAGTACCTAGACAGCATCTTCATCGATGACATCCTGGTGTATTCTAAGAGTCGGAAAGAGCATGCCGAGCACCTACGAATTGTCCTGGAAACTCTATGACAATATCAACTCTATGCCAAGTATAGCAAATGTGAGTTTTGTCTAGATCAAGTTGGTTTTCTCGGACATATTGTATCAGGTGAAGGAATCTCTGTGGATCCAGCGAAAGTTTCAGCAGTAAGCAAATAGCCAACACCAAAGTCAGTGAAGGACATTCGAAGTTTCTTGGGTCTAGATGGATATTACAAAAGGTTCATTGAAGGATTTTCGAAGATAGCAACACCCCTGACCAAGCTCACACGTAAAGATGAAGACTTTGTATGGTTAGAAGCATGCGAACAAGCTTTCGTAGAACTCAAGTCAAAGTTGACAACAACACCTATTCTTGTGATACCGGATCAAACTGGAGGTTTCGAAGAATACTGCGATGCATCTGGTAAGGGATTAGGATGTATTCTACATCGGCACGAAAGAGTTGTAGCTTATACTTCAAGACAGCAGAAGATTCATGAGCGCAATTATCCGACACATGATTTGGAGTTGGCGGCCGTAATCTTTGCTCTTAAGATTTGGCGTCGTTATCTACTTGGTGAGCGAGTGGACATATACACAGACCTTAAAAGTCTGAAATATGTGTTTACTCATAAGGAGCTTAATATGCGGCAGAGATGATGGTTAGAACTCATCCTGGACTTTGACATCAACCTGCAATATCACCGAGGGAAGGTGAATGTGGTACTTGATACCCTTAGTCTCCAACCATTAGCAATGATCTCACCGCTCAGTAGAAGCTTCAACAAGACTTGCATCAGATGGAGATTGAAGTGGTCATGCCAGGTAACGATTCAAGTTTGATGAACTTAAAAGTTCAATCTATCATTGTCATTCAGATCAAAGCAGCTCAAGCAAGTGATGCCAAGTTGCAAAAGATCAGGGAACAAGTAAAGAATAGACTCAGAACAGACTTCATCATCCATGAAGACGGATCTTTGAGGTACGGCAGCAGATTATGTGTACCAAAAGGTTCTGTTCGGGAAGAGTTAATGAAAGAAGCTCACAGCTCTCCCTACTCAGTACACCCTGGAGGTACAAAGATGTATAAAGATCTGCGTCAAAATTACTGGTGGCATGGAATGAAGCTTGAAATAGCCAGAAGCGTCACTAAATACTTGGTGTGTCAGCAAGTAAAGGCCAAACATCACAGGACAGCTGGTTTACTTCAACCTTTACCTATTCAAGAATGGAAGTGGCAACACATCACAATGGATTTTGTGACTGCACTCCCTCGCAGCACAAAGGGTAACGATGCGGTATGGGTTATTGTGGATCGACTCACAAAGTCGGCTCACTTCATCCTATTTCGAGTTGGCCAATCAACTGTGACATTAGCAAAGAAGTACATAGAGATAAAAATCTGAGTAAGATTTTAAACTCTTCAAATATATACTATCTCTGATATCCATGAACTCATACAGGAAATCGTGAGACTTCATAAAGTACCGGTCTGCATTGTCTTCGATCGTGACACCAGGTTCCAATCACAATTTTGGCAAAGTCTGCAAGCGAGCTTGGGAACAAGTCTGAACTTCAGCACGACTTATCATCCACAAACAGATGGTCAGTCTAAATGAACTATTCAGATTTTGGAAGATATGCTCAGAGCGTGTATGTTAGACTTCGGAGGATCGTGGGAAAATCACCTACACCTTGTGGAGTTTTCGTATAACAACAACTACCAAGCAAGCATAGGAATGGCACCTTTTGCAGCACTTTATGGAAGGAAGTGTCGATCGCCATTAAGTTGAGACGACATCGGAGATAGAGAACTATTTGGACCTGAAATGATAGTGGCAACTGTAGATGTGGTCCGCACTATCAGGGAAAGAATGCATATAGCCCAAGATCGATAGAAGCACTGGGCTGATGCGAGGCGACGTCATTTGGATTTCTAACCGGGAGAACATGTATTCTTGAAGATATCTCCCAACCGTGGAGTGATTCGATTTGGAAGACGGAGTAAGCTAAGTTTAAGGTACATTGGACCGTTCTATATACTCGAACGAGTCGGTGAAGTGGCTTATCACTTGGCACTTCCACCTTCATTAGAAGGAGTGCACAATGTATTCCACATATCCCAACTCAGAAGGTATATGAGTGACCCCAGCCATATTCTCGATCATTCCGAGCTCACTGTACTGCCCGACTTATCTTGTGAGCAGCAACCTGTTAAGATCCTGGACAGGAAAGAGAAGTCACTTCGGAACAAGGAAGTCAACTTGGTTCGAGTGATGTGGAGAAAAGACACTCCAGGAGAATCGACATGGGAAAAAGAGGACGAGATGCGTGCAAGATATCCTCACCTATTTGTAATCTAGTCCTTAAAATAAATTGTAAATTTCGAGAACGAAATTTTTGTAAGGAGGGTAGACTGTAACAACTCCAATTCTTGTGTACATAAATTTGATTAAAAGTTAATTTATACTTAGGGTATTTACAATTCCTGGGAGTACTATAAGTATTTGATTAAATTTAGAACAGCAAGAAAAGACTTGTAGCTCACTGGTAAAGCCTTGCACTGCTGTTATAAAGCACCAGAGTTCAAATCCCATCAGCCACACATTCTTTTTATTTAAAATTCTTTTAATCTTTTAGAAGCCCAAGAGTTGCACGTGCACTACACGTAATAGGGTAAGTTATAGAATAATCTAACAGGTGCAATAGGCTAGTTGAAACGTCGTGGACACGTGGCCCCAATCCGAGCCCTCCTCACCGGAATCCGACCGGCAAGACTTGATATCGGGCCGGCGCCGCCGGTCCAACTTGGACCAAACCTTATTTTTTTCAAACCCTACCGACCCTTGGACCCCTCCATAACTCCAGTATTGTTTATTCTCTGCACATTTACAGAGAATAATAAAATCCCTTTAAATCCCATTTTAATGCAAATTTAAATGCATTTTTATCACACCCCAAATCCTAATTTGTCCTATAAATACCCACTCTATTTTTACACCCCTTCACACTGAAATTTCCTACAAAAATTTCCAAGTTATATTTGTGTGCAAGTGGAGTTAGCAAAGGGCGAAGCTCCGACGAACTTCGGGCGACATCTCAAGGAGTTTCCGACGACGAAACGACGCACTGGCACCTCCCACCTCTTCCTCTCTCTCCCCTCTAGTTCTAAATCCAGTAAGTCCCTACTTCTTCTTCTTTTCTCTATTCTAAAAATATTCAAAACTAAAACCCGACGGAAGCGGAGTTAATCCGACCACCGATTCGGTTTTTCCTTAAAAAGTTCTATTTTTCTTAAACACAATAATACCAAAATCTTTTGTCATGACCATTAAATATTAACAAAGGCAATAGAAAAAGTTTTACATCAAAATAATAACCGTAACAAGTTTTATTCCACTTTTACATTAAAATACCTTCATGTTTCATTTCGACATGCTTGAACTTTTAAAACCGTATTACCTTAGAAAACTCACGAGGTAATGACTTACCTCCTCACAACACACATATCTAGCATAGCACGATAGAATTTGGGAATATAGATTTAGGAAAATACGACTTTACATATAACTACCTTCAACTTATAAAATATTTTTCTATAAGAAGTGTATTTAACAAATCTTTGCAATTGCGCCTCTACAACCCATTTTGGGGAACCCTTTCAGTATGGTGCGGATTATCGCACATCCTCGGGCCTAGTAGAATGAGATGCAGACCTCCGCAATGAGCATACGATCTCGAAAGATTATTAAAACATTTTTCTTTAGAAAATGTGATTTCTATTATAAATAAAAATTATATTTTTAATAAATATATATATATATATATGTATTAATATCAAAATATATATTTTTAATATTTATAATATTCCACATTTCCAAAATTCAAGAAAAACATTCCATTTACAAATAAATACTATACAATTCCAATATTTCAAATAAATACCTTATACTTTAAAACTATGCCATATTCACTAGAAATTTCACATTGAATAAAAGAAATATCTATGAAAAATCTAAAGACGATAATTAAATACTTGAGGTATATTTTGAAAGTATAAAAAAACTATTTTACATAAAACCCCCTCAAGCTATACTAAATTATAATAAGGACCCCAGTAAACATAGGTTTAAGCGGGACCAGTCTCTTGAGCCTCACGAAGCCGGAGATATGGGTGCTTGCCTATTTAAGGTAGACAATTTAACAAATGGTGTTATCAACAAGGTAATTATCTTTGAAAAAGACACAAATCCTGCCGTCCATGTGCAGCAGTTACCGTTTGCACCAAAATATAATTCAGGACTTCAATTTCTTTTCAATTGTCTGACTCAGACTGAGTCTCAATATAATCAATCTGACTTGAATATGATTCAAGTATCAAACTACAATACAACATGGATCTATGAATCCGGCTATTCAATCTAATCAATCTATATTGACCGAACCGAACTATGGATATATTCCATTTACATGATCATCCATTATATCCGTTCCATTACTGATATCATGGTTTCGGTAAGTCGTCTGTCTATATACAATATACAATTCAAACAATACAAACAATACAATCAAGACATCGCAGGGTTTATAAGGGGTAGATTAGTACGGAAGGTGTTAGAAGTGGCACGAGACTGGAACCATAAAACACCTAACCTGAATCTCCATTGCCGTTGTACCGTGGCTGAACGGTTTCTTGTACTCCGTATACCATAGTCTCTGGTATAGTGAGACTCCTCTCGTATATACTGGCATCTTCTGTACCAAGCTACAAATAATAGCGTTAACAATATAATTCAACTTTAAAAGTTGTACTCGCTCTCTCTCTCTGTTTATTCTATTTCTCCCTCATCTTTGGGACTTACCGAGCGATTGTTCGCTGACGACATTCATTTTCTTTCTTCTTTGGAATGTTGTAAGGTGGACAGACTTTCAGGAGATCGAGCCCACCAGCAAGGATTTTGACCAGCTAGCTTTCGACCAAGAGCTTTAGATTCCTTGTACACATTTACATTTCTATATTTTTTCATTTCTGTTATGCCACTGTTTAGGCATTGCTTTCATTCCATGTATTTTCATTTCAGTTGTATTGTAAAAAGAATGTTTAATAAATAAAGTTGTTGTTTATTTACATCATGTCTCTTGTGTACATTTTATTTCATATTGCTTAGATACGCTTAGCGTGTTTACTTCTGAGTAAATACATAGCGACCCGTCGCGTCCTCTACCCGTACATTAGGAAGCGGGACATGATAAAAGTTGACTGAGAACACGAGACAGACATATACGAAAAGGCTAAGCGTCGGCATCAGGATTAAGAAGTTGTGGTAAGGACAAGTCGTAAAGTACTCCAACCAAACCAAGGTACACCTGCTACAAACAAGAGCAGGATCAAAACAGAGAAGCGGTTCGCCAAAGCTCTGTCAATGAGGATGAAGCTGCAACCTTTCGTAAGGAATACTCCCGGGGTCATACACTTCAATGGAGAAGATGCATGCCTAAACTACTACATATATCATCGGAGGGTCACCCACCCCACCGAGAAATGCAGTGCCTAAACTACTGCATATATCAAGAGGATGAAGCACGAAGTTCATGATCGTCGACGGAAAAATAGTGCGACAAACGCGCGTGAAGAAATGACTGGCAGCTGTCATATGGTTGGTACCAGTTCGGAAGGGGGGAAACCCTAAGTTCTTACCTTCAGGAGCGATTCTGAGGACAAAATACCCCTCAGCCCTCTCTTCGAAGACTTTATCTGGGGAAAAGAAGAGGAGGAGAAGAAATGCGAAAACATTCAGCTGCGTAACCGTACGCTGCCTGAGAAGAACCTCGGACCTGCAAACAAAGGTTCGAACAAAAAAGACAAAGGGAAGAGGAAAATCCCCAAGGAAATCGTCCTTGATGGAACAGCAGTCAAAGAGCTCACTGCAAAGGACCCGCCTAAGAAAAATAAGGTGAATTACATTGTCCTAGCACATCTAAGGAAAATACCCTCACAACTGAGCATATTGGATGCTCTCCTCCTGTCCAAAGAGGCATGAGATTTTCTGATCAAGGCATTACAAGAGCCCGATCAATTCCAATCTTTCTTCGCGGAAGAGAAGATGAAAGATGAACTGGCAGAGGTCCACACGGCTGACATTACATTCATATATTAAGATCTCCTCCTCGGTATGTGCGAACATAATCGCCCATTATACGTCACTAGGTACTGCCACGACATCAAGGTAGGGAAAATCCTTGTCGACAACGGATCCTCCGTCAACTTTCTCAACGTGAGAGTGCTAAAGAAAATTTGCATGAATGTTCAACACCTTTCTCGAGATAAAATTACCATCTCTGGGTTTGACTCACAGTCATCACGGACACTTGGGTCCGTAATACTGACGCTACACTTTGGGATACTCGTCACTGGCATCAAATTTCATGTCATTGACGCCAAGACTTGCTATAACGCTCTGCTCGGCGGCATTGATTACACGAGTACAACGTCATCTCTTCTACATAATATCAGTGTATAAAGTATTTCAAGGATGGATCGGAGCACACCGTCATGGGAGAGCTAAATCCGTTCTCCGTAAATGAAGTCCGGAAATATGAAGACGCAAAGTACTTCCTACCAGACTTCAAAGATACGGAAAGGTGTCATAAGCCAGAGGATAAATAGAAGTCCGTCGCCACTATCCCGATCTTTAGGAGAGATACCGAGGAAGATGAAGAAATAGTCTACTCGGGGCAACCACATAAAAAAATAATAGGCCCGGACCATCTACTCATATTTTGGTCTTTGGCAGCGACTCAAAGGATGAGGCAAATGCAGTGTTCTCCGTCCATCCGTCAATGCAAACTTTTGCCGGAACAGATCAGAGTCTAAAAATTACAATGGCTCCGCCTCGGCAGTGCAAGGAACTTGATGCGCTCCTTACATACAGAATACAAGAACTGCAAATTTTCTACGTACCTCCCAGGCGAAGAGGTGAAAAATCGATCCTCTTCTACTAATCTATGGAAAATAAAGTAGAAAAAGAAGTTTGGCATGGTTCTGATTTTGCACTCGACAGGCTTCAACCAATCCGTCTGCCAAGATACTACGCGGAGGGATTGAAAAGGTTGTTAAAATGCCAAGGTTTACCCTTGAACAAACTGTTCGACAAGCCCAATTTTACAAAAAGATTCGGGATATTCCCGGGACTCAGCGAAAGATGCCCAATGGGAAGATGGAGATGACCGGGCTCGAATACGTTCGGTCTAAGAAACGGGAGCGGTTTCATAGTTTCCGCGTCATAAACAGCTCTAATGAAGGGGAAACGCGCTTCCAAATAGCTGTGATGTTGAAACAGAGAGAAATCACTCTTCAAGAATGTTAAGTCAGTCACTCTAAGAACAAATCGACAAGCTAATAAAATAAGCTTGTCAAAAGAGTCGAGACAACCACAGCCGTGAAATGGTTATCTACAAAAAGGCTAGGATGCAGCAACTCAGTCAGAAATCTGTGACCGAACTAGAACATAAATCTCTTCATCCCCGACCCGCTATATGTTCTCGCAAAACGGGAAAACCCCGAAATGGAGGCAAAAACAGGGCAAAGGACGTAAACGACGTTCAAAGACAATAAAGCGGATCCAAGACGCCGTACAATCGAGAAAGGGTTGATTGGAGTCCATCCTTTATAAAGAAGATGGGTAGGGAATACTCTTTCCCTCAAAACAAGACAAGGAAAATATTCAACCTCGTCATGAAGTATCAAATGATGACACTTCCGGAGTCTCAGCACCCCGAACAAATAAACGAGCTCCATCATCCGGATTATTATTCCTACCACCGAGCAATAGGTCATCCCTTTGAAGACTGTTTTATTTTCAAAGACTGGGTAGAAGACCAATATCGACAAGGCAGGTTTATGTTATCTGACAGCTAGAGGGTAACCCCGCCATAAAAGCACGAGCCAAAAAGGACCTATATCTTCAAGATAGGACCATTTCAATATAAAAAAGGGAAGCGAACTCGTACTTGCCATATGATAACACTCTCAAAATGAGGGAGTGTTGGTTATAGTGCTCTCAAGGTAATTATTGTAATCGCAGACAGGTGATTATAATGATTGAGGGAGGACCTATACGGATAGAACAGTCTTAGTCAAAATGATAGTATGCTATCTGTTTTGCCTGTATCATCATGTACATGCATTATGTGATATTACAGATCACTGTTACATGTTGATAGAGCCAATAGGATTCTTGCTTGACTACCAGCATTATGATGGCGATCATATACGTAGGAGCTGGGTGGTCTATAAGCACATCCTTAAATGTCCCTAGTCAAGGGAGTATCAAGACTGGGTATTAATACTCCAGAGTAGACTATTGTGTACTTATCGAGAACCCGACGAGGGGCGGTGGCCAGTCTTACAAGCCATTGGTGTCATTTAGTCACCAAAGATAGTATACAGGTGCTCATTGGGTTATGAGTACATTGGACGGACTCGCCGGGAACATGCTAGTTGGTATTATACCTATTGTCAGATAGCAGTTCCCAGGTAACATATATACAGGTTATTCTGTCGACCTGAGATCGTCATTTTTCTCGTGTGAGTTCGAACTGTGCTTTGATTACTACCCTACCATGGCTCAAAAGAGTCATGCAAACAGGTTTTAGTTGGGTACAGTCCCGAGCCACATGAAAGCAGTGAGTGGATCGTCGAGGATTCGTCTCTCCCGGTATTAGGGGTTGATGTCACAAGGTGCATTGGTGGCCATCACCAAAAATTATTAGTCAAGATAGACGAGAATTACTGATTTGGATCAGTAGTTTCTCAGTTGGTGATGGGCTTCATACCGACCCGAAATATCGCGTTATTAGGGGTCTGACTTTATCCACCCCCCAGACTCGATATGCGATACTCTTAAACGAACAGACCGGACGGTACGAAGATTGTCACGGACAGGCTCAGTAGGGATTCGGATGAGTTTGCTCGTCGGCCTCCCTTTTGTTCAATACCTGGGTAGCCATTACGAACAGCTAATGCCGCTGATGTGCTTGTGGTTAAACCTACTGCCAGCGTATTGAAGAGTCTTTAGAGTCCAACACAGAGGGTTTTCCTACTTCGGGCGAAACGATGTAGAGGCCGTATGGTATTACGGCGGGGTTCGATCATATACGTGCACTTATGCACGTATCATGATTCGGACGGATAATACTGGTGGGCTTTGGTTTATGCCGGATCCTAGTATTATATTATTGGATTATTTTCGTCTCTTTGTATTCGTATTTTTCAGAATACGGATACTGGTATGTATATACGGTGAAGGTTATTCTTGTAATTTATTACAAGGTGCTTCTAGAAGAAGACACCTCATTTAGTTTTTAACCATTTAGGATAAATGGTTAATGAGGTGGAGAATGAGGTGTTGATTGGCATTTATTGAGGCATGGCTCACTTGGTGACTCATGCTTTGGTGAACTATTGAAGCATGCTTGATTTATTTTGGTTTGCTTCAATAATTCATAAGACTTGGAGATTTTTCCATTGTTACTTCATGCTCAACACTCTCATCTCCTCCAAGCTTTTCTTCTTCTACCTCCACCATAAAAGTCTCATGTGTTGAGAAACCTAGGGTGTTTGGAGACAAATTAATCCATCATTAGATTCTACATCCTCTAGGCTATCTAGTTTAGCGAACTAGGTACCCTAGTTATCTCGACTATGAGGTTGGAGCTCAAACTACAAATCCTCAGGTGGATCATCTTCGATGGAGGGAGACCGGTGATCAAGCTTGATCATGGTGGCCTTTAGGAGTTTAGGAAGATGGTAGAAGATAGACGAGAATTACTGATTTGGATCATTAGTTTCTCAGTTGGTGATGAGCTTCATACCGACCCGAAATATCGCGTTATTAGGGGTCTGACTTTATCCATCCCCCAGACTCGATATGCGATACTCTTAGACGAACAGACCGGACTGTACAAAGATTGTCACAGACAGGCTCAGTAGGGATTCGGATGAGTTTGCTCGTCGGCCTCCCTTTTGTTCAATACCTGGGTAGCCATTACGAACAGCTAATGCCGCTGATGTGCTTGTGGTTAAACCTACTGCCAGCGTATTGAAGACTCGGATCATTTGGTATAACCATTCTAAACGCCTCTTTAGTTTGCTAGCTTTAGGTTTATGGTAGATCCGGGTTATAGGGTTGTTCTAGCGCCAGTTTGGAAAATTTTTGTTCCGCAAACGGTTACGGTAGATGCCCAGGGCGCTGGCATAACCCAACATGGTATCAGAGCCAACCCATAAACCCTAAACTAGCATTTTAAACGATATTTAATGTAACAAAACCAAAACGACTCCGAAACAATACGAACGATATTCAAGTTTCTGTCAACTTTTATTTGTCTACTAAATTTTTTTTAAACAATTGCAGAAGACTACTTGTATGACAACTAGAACACGGTTTAAAAATGAGACACAAATTCCAAGTGATGGCCGGCGAGAACGGCAATATTCCCGGCGTCACTGGTTTTTGTTGGGAGTTGGGTCTTGAATTTTTTTGGGTGTTCTAGAATCTTGAATATTGGGTTTTTGGTATTGTTTGTTTTTGCCCAGATTACATATTATGTTATGTTTGGTTTGGGGGCAATACGGAGTATTTCGAAGTCGCTATTTATAACACCGTTTATAAGTTTTCAGTACATACATTACTAACTGCCACCGTGAATGTCATTAGAGCGGTATAACTCGTCTAACTGCTATATATCCTTTTAGACGGGTTTGCGAACATGACATTCACGTTGATGTTCTGTGTTGTGCTGAGGTCGTGGTTGGATTGTCGTGGTGGATAGCCAGCGGTGCAATGTTAGTAGTACGGTTGAGATTCATTTGCACATTTGATATTGCGGGGCGAGCGTCCGATATATGGACTGCCGTCTCTGCCAATTTGTATATTATTTGTTTGGGGCACGGCCGGGTTGAGGTCGATGTCACCCTTGTACATGTTTTTTCATTTTCTGTACTAGGATTACCCCGCGGAGGAGTGTTCGAATAGCCGGGTTCAAGAGGGCAACGGGCCCGCATCTCATGGCGTTGAGACAGAGGGGGCTTTACTCTAGAATTGGTGGGCTATTCTCCGCACTCATAGGGGGTATAGAATGACCCACGGAGGGGTGCACAAGTTACCGGATTCCGTAAAGTGTTGTGTGGCCCATTCACTTTGTTGATTGGGATTGCCCCACTTCTAGGATTGGCGGGTAACTTGTCGCGCTCGCAGGGATCCAGGTTTCCATTGCACAGGCTATCCACACGACAGGGAACGTTGAGTCTCATTTGTGGCTCAAATGAAACCTGAGGCTCCAAGATTATCCACCATTCTATGTTGCTTGCTGAGATTCTTTGATGTTTCTTATATCATGCCTGGGACTAATATTATATATATATATATATACTAGTAGATGTTGTATATGTTTTACATCTGCGCTAGTCCAGCCCCCGCTCTGCCGTTAGTTAAGTAACCTAACGGTGCATGACGAGACCCCGTGGCGAATGCGGATGGCATATACATACATTGTATTTTTGTTCTTTTCTGGTGTGATATGGATTAATTGATGGGACTGCACTAATTCTGATTAATGCAAGGAAAACAAACCTATATGATGTTGTTGGAACCAAGTTTTTGAAAATTGACATTACAGACGTTTTCTTTTGCTTTGCACAGCGGTATTCGGTTATGAGTATCCAGCACCTCATTCGACGAGGAAAGAGCCGAGATCCCTTTATAGGGAGTGACCTCTTGGGAAAAGTTTACGTCGGTGTAATAACTTCACTATAGTCGATTCTTTTGCTTTGTATCGTGGTATTCAGTTTGGAATATCCTACACCTTATTCGACAAGGAAAGAGCCGAGATCCCTTCAAAATTTTACGCCACTATATATTTGTAAAACCACTCGGTTCCTTCAACGATATCAAGTTCATTACCTTAAAGGTTTTTCACCAAAAACCAACCGTAGCCCTCCGTCATTTCAGATGGGTACCACCAATATTCGTGCTATGTTTGTTTGCAAGCGTCAAGACATAGTGAACGGTAGCTGAGTGATATTTATCTGTTGCATGGATATTCGATTGATCGAAACAGTTGTACAGCTTTGTTGGCAAGCGTCAAGAGTTTGTGCGGGTAGGTTCAAGTTAATCCAGGACAATGACGGGTTGAACTTGACTTGTGGCCTATAACTTGTTGGCAAGCGTCAAGGTTATAGGTCGTTAGGGGTAAAAACCACATCGGGAGATTCAAACATACAAGAAACTTACCAGGCATGTGCATACCTTCTAGAGTGTAGTGACTTGAGTGTCTTCCATCAAGTTATCATGCGGTGATAGTTGGATCCCGATTCCCACTGATGAGTAGGTTTTACTCCTCGGGTAATTTTAGATGATCCTAACTAATTCTCCTTTTAGGGTTTGAGGGAGAATACGAGAAAATGGTGGGAGACATCCTGATTAGATAAAGTGATTAACCAATCTATTTTAGGTTAGAGTGCACGCTGAGTGTTTCTTTTCTCTCTCTTTGGCAGTGACCATGGCCTGGCCTTAAAAACTCATGAACCAAGTTAACCGAACCTTCTTTAAAACACTTTGGCTTTTGGATTGTCATTTAGTCGTATATATCATTGCCGCTCCGACATCCCCTTTGCATTTCTCCAGAACACTCTGTATTACTACGAAGATCCACATTTCTTGGATATTCCATCGTATGGTTACATACGAACTCGAAGGAACTTGTTCTAGTTCGAGGATGGATTATGGTTCTGGAGAAATTGAATAGGATTATTCGGTTGTCTTTTATCTTTACCTTCTCTCAGGTTGTGAGGGCTCCTGGTATTAGGAGAGTACACCTATTACGCTTATTGGGTAGTCTTCTTCCAAACCATAGGCAGGTGCCGAAAGGTAGGGAAGGAAGAAAATCAATTAGCCTAAGTGTGATGTACAGAAGGTAATAAGTAAAGACATATAAAGGGATTAGATAAAGGGCAAAGGAAATTGCGATTGCTATCATTCAAGACGAAACAGCGTATACCCCTGCCACTCCTATATCACCTTTGCATTTCTCTAGAACACTCCGTATCACTAAAAAGATCCACATTTCTTGGATATTCCATCGTATAGTTACATACGAACTCGAAGGAACTTGTTCCAGTTCGAGGATGGTTTCTGATTCTGGAGAAACAGAATAAGGATTATTCAGTTGTCTTTTCCCTTTACCTTCTCTCAGGTTGTGAGAGCTCCTGGTATTAGGAGAGTACACCTATTGCGCTTATTGGATAGTCTTCTTCCAAATCTTAGGCTGGTGCCGAAGGGTAGGGAAGGAAGAAAATCAATTAGCCTAAGTGTGGTGTACAGAAGGTAATACGTAAAGACATATAAAGGGATTGGAGTGAGGGCAAGGAAATATACGGTTAAAGTCATGAATCTAGATAGTGGAAGATGCATTACTAGGAATACCCGCTTACTCCTTCGAAACATTTCATGTTTCAATTTTACTGTGCGGTGTTAAGTGAAAACCGTTTTCCCAGTTAGATTCTAACTCCAGGGTATGTATTTAACAGATTTGATTCTCATATCTGTATGGCATTACAGATGATGAGTAGGAGTAAGATATTGGGAATTGGGTGATTAGATTCTCTATATATCGGAATTCTTTGTAATTGGTGATATTTGAGGAATCATCTGGGTTTTGCCTAACGGCAAATTTTTGGTTTTGAATATCCGTCGGTATGCACCAGTTTCAAACTGATATATCTGTACGTTTATTTTATAAAGTGAGATATAACTTTTTGAAATTATGTCTATGATATTTACCTATACTAGTTGATAGTTAAGTAAGGTGCATTCAACGACGATGTAATTCTTCTTAACCATAGCACGGTTTTTCAACCTTCGACGCACAGGGTTTGAGTTGTTAAACTCGGTGGACTTATACAAAGTATTGTATATTGTTTGATGTCCGTCGGGACAAAGGGGTTGATACTCGTACTATATTCTGTTTACTCATGACTTCTTTAGTTTTAGACAAGTATTTCGTTGAAATACAAGGTCCAAATTTTGAGAAATTATAGGTATAAGAATAAGGTAGAGAACCATATGTTGCGAGTATCAGGATTCTTCAAGGTGATCGAAGATGTAGATACTTGTGTTAGGCATTCCATTGTAAGTAATGGTTTTGAAAACTTGCTTCTCATTCAGGTTACTCATATGTGGATGCATTCCTTGATGAGTAATGATGCTTGGCCTCCTTCCATTTAGTTGATATGTACTGGAAACGGCTGCATGATTTTTGAATCTGGTTCCAATTAAATTAGTGCTTTTGTTTCTATATTGGATATATAGAATGAATTCATATCTTAACGATATTAAGGTATATGGAGTTTTCTGGGTTGTGCTTAAAACCAGAATCTGGATAAACTCAAGGCACGTTTCAGTAATGGCAGTTTATGGGTTTTCCCGGGTTTTGACGAAGGTTAACTTTCTACCATTTGGAAGATCAATAGTTATATTTGTTCTTGACTCGCCACAAGTTTTAGTAAAATTGATTCTTTTCAGAAAACATTAGTGGGAGTATGGTAGAACTGAAAGTGATTCCAGAACCACAAATGATTACTGAAAATTTAGTAGAACCTAAAGATTCAATTGGATTCGACAATCCATTAGCCACTCCATAGATTTGGTAGGTAACCCCAGACACCCGAGAGGTACTTCGATCTCCTCAAAGACGATGACATGGAGGTTTTTGATTACCCAAACTGGCCACTACTGCTATTCTAGACTATGAGATCTGGCAGGAGGATGAATATAACGTCGTTCTAAATTAGCTTTAGAAGTGCACGTATATATGACTCTGCCAGAGGATTGTTATAGTCAGTGGGAGCAGCGGAAGTATAGTGGGCGAGTAGCTTATGTCTATTTATAGACTAAAGCAGGTATAGCGGAGATAGATCATCTATTTTTAATGTGACAGTCATAGAGTTTGACTTCATCAGAATAAGAGATGGGTATGGTAAGAAGGTAGTAGGAAGTGATGTCCTGGTATTTGGATGACATGCACTTAATAGGAAGAGATCTTCCTTCTCCACGATCGGTTATACTGTGGTTGTCATAAGGTGGTTTCTCCACAGAGGATATGGATAAAATATCAGGGATTCTGATGACTAGTTCTATGGTTTTAGATCTAGATTTGGGAAGTGTCTCATTCAGGTACTTGACACTATTCTAAAGTGTTTTAGAATGGACGGCTCCTGGCGTGGAGGTATACCCGCAGGTGATGGAGTCACCCTCTCTAAAGAGATATCTTCTAGATTAATGAGGAGAGGGATTTGCATGATTGGCATATCTCTTGCTTAGGCAATTGAGTCAATCATGAGATATCAAGTACAACACCAGATATTGATTTTGTACAGGCTGTGATAAGTACATATTTAATCCAAACATGGAGAAACGTTGGGAAGCATTTATGAACATAAGTGAATATTCATGGTATATGGTAACGGCAGCCTCCTTCGGGAGGCGGTTATCATTTTAGGCTTCCAAGATGACCTGGATGACATAGTGGCTGTCAGAGTTATAGTTTTCCCTCTTTTGAAGGGCAGTATGTTGGACAGGTAGTCCAAGCGGATACTGTGGAAGGTATGGCATAGGATACTAATTAAATTCAGTGGATGATACAGTCTAAGAAGTTTGTTGGATTTGGAGTTCATTTGTGAACTGGGTCCCATCAGATATCCAGACAAATTCTAAGATAGGTATTGCTTATTTCGGGAGATAGTTTTTCTCCGCGAAGTTGAGATATAGAGAGAGATAAAGATAGAAATATTGGAGCAGATCCACTCACTGAGGCTATTTCTCGAACACAATAGTTTCACAAACGTGCTTTGCGAGACTGATTAGTAGAGAAGTTGGGTGTTCGGTATCACACGGGCTGTGAGTATGCAACACCGCAATAATTAGCTTTAAGTGCAAGTGGGAGATTGTTGGCTATGGTGCCCTCAAGGCAATTATTGTAATCGCAGGCAGGTGATTATAATGATTGAGGGAGGACCTATACGGATAGAACAGTCTTACTCAAAATGATAGTATACTATCTGGTTTGCCTTTATCATCATGTACATGCATTATGTAGTATTACAGATCACTATTACATGTTGATAGAGCCCATAGGATTCTTGCTTGACTACCAGCATTATGATGGCGATCATATACATGGGAGCTGGATGGTCTATAAGCATATCCTTAAATGTCCATAGTCGAAGGAGTTTCAAGATTGGGCATTGATACTCCAGAGTAGAATAGTGTGTACTTATCGAGACCCCGACAAGGGGTGATGGCCGGTCTCACAAGCCATTGGTGTCAGTTAGTCATCGAAGATAATATACAGGTGCTCATTGGGTTATGAGTATACTGGACGAACTCGCCGGGAACATACTAGTTGGTATTATACTCATTGTCAGATAGCAGTTCCCAGGTGATATGTGTACAGGTTATTCTATCGACCTGAGATCGTCACTTGTCTTGTGTGAGTTCCTACTGTGCTTTGATTACTACCCTACCACGGCTCAAAGGAGTCATGCAAACAGGTTTTAGTTGGGTACAGTCCCGAGCCACATGGAGACAGTGAGCGGATCGTCGGGGATTCGTCTCTCCTGATATTGGGGGTTGATGTCGCGAGGTGCACGGGTGGCTATCACCAGAAATCCTTGGCCAAGGTAGACGAGAATTACTGATTTGGATCAGTAGTTTCTCAGTTGGTGATGGGCTTCATACCGACACGAAATATCGCGTTATTAGGGGTCTGACTTTATCCACCCCCCTAAACTCAATATGCGATAATCTTATACGAACAGACCAGACTGTACGGAGATTGTCACGGAAAGGCTCAATAGGGGTTCGGATGAGTTTCCTCGTCGGCCTCCCTTTCGCTCAATACCTGGGTAGCCGTTACGTACAGCTTGTACCGCTGACGTGCTTGTAGTTAAACCCACTGCCAACGTATTGAAAAGTCTTTAGAGTCCCACACAGAGGGTTTCCTTACTTTGGGCGAAACGATGTAGAGGTCGTATGGTATTATAGCGGGGTTCAATCATATACGTGCATTTATGCACGTATAATGATTTGGACGGATAATACTAGTGGGCTTTGGTTTAAGCCGGATCCTAATATTATATTATTGGATTGTTTTCATCTCTTTGTATTCATATTTTTCGGAATACGGATACGGGTATGTATATACGGTGAGGGGTATTCTTTTAATTTATTAAAATGTGCTTCTAGAAGAAGACACCTCATTTAGTTTTTAACCATTTAGGATAAATGGTTAATGATGTGGAGGATGAGGTGTTGATTGGAATTTATTGAGGCATGGCTCACTTGGTGACTCATGCTTTGGTGAACTATTGAAGCATGCTTGATATATTTTGGTTTGCTTCAATAATTCATAAGACTTGGAGATTTTTCCATGGTTGCTTCATGCTCAACACTCTGATCTGCTCAAAGTTTCTTTTCTTCTACCTCCATCCTAAAAGTCTCATGTATTCAGAAACCTAGGGTGTTTAGAGACAAATTAATCCATCATTAGACTCTACATCCTCTAGGCTATCTAGTTTAGCGAACTAGGTACCCTAGTTACCTCGGCTATAAGGTTGGAGCTCGAACTATAAATCCTTTGGTGGATCATCTTCGATGGAGGGAGACCGGCAATCAAACTTGATCATGGTGGTCTCCAGGACCTTAGAAAGATGGTAGAAGACCGAACGACTCGGATCATTCGGTATAACCATTCTAAACTCCTCTTTAGTTTGCTAGCTTTAGGTTTATGGTAGATCTGGGTTATAGGGTTGTTCTAACACCAGTTTTGATAATTTTTATTCCGCAAACGGTCACGGTAGATGGCCAGGGCGCTGGCATAACCCAACAGGGAGGGCACGAGATTATGGATGACCTCTACTGGTGCTTCGTAAATAAATATGAGGATGAGGTGATCTTAGAGTTTCCACCAGTACCAAAAGAGGTGGAAGATGGGATACACGCCACGGCAGTCAACCAAAGAAAAATTGACTTAGGGACGGAAAATGATCTGAGGCCAACGTTCGTCAGTGAAATGCTATCTGAAAAGTAGATAGCCTTGTTAAAAGACGTACTCATGTAATATAAATACTATTTCGCATGGAACTATTCCGAAATGCCGGGTCTAGATCCAAAAGTGGCAGTACATAAACTGGTTATATCATCGGGAATAAAGCCAATCAAACAAGCACCAAGAAGGATGCGACTCGAAGTTGAGATGAGCATCAACTATGAAGTCAGGAAACTAATCGACTCTGGCTTCATCCAAGAAGTTCAATATCCCGACTGGATCGCTAACATTGTTCCAGTGATGAAGAAAAATGGGACGGTGCGCATCTGCGTAGATTTTCGGGACCTCAACAAAGCTTGCCCGAAGGATGACTTCTCAGTACCTGTTACCAAGCTGATGATCCATAACACGTCTACCCATGAGGTCTTCTCCTTCATAGATGGATCTTCAGGATATAACTAAATAAAAATACATCCAAAAGAACAAAATCATACTGCCTTCCAGACCCCATTGGGCATATTCTTCTATAAAGTGATGCCCTTCGGTTTGAAGAATGCTGGCGCTGCCTACCAGAGGGCCATGATAAAGATCCTCGATAACCTCATACACGAGATCGTCGAATGCTATATCGACGACCTTGTAGTGAAGAGCAAATCTCACGATGAACATTGGGAGCATCTAAACACAGTGTTCCAACGTCTTCGGAAGTATAATCTGAAGATGAATTCTCTAAAATGCGCGTTTGGAGTCTCCTCAGGAAAATTCCTAGGATTCATCATACGTCACCGGGGTATCGAAATCGGTCCCTCAAAGATCAAGGTAATTATGGAAATGCACATGCCAAGGACCCTTAAACAACTGCGGTCTCTCTAAGGAAAGCTCATGTATATCCGGCGATTCATAGCCAACCTTTCCGGAAAATGTCTTCCCTACAGTCATTTGATGAAGAAGGGGACCCCGTTCGTCATGGATCAAAAGTTCCAAAATGCACTGAATGAAATCAAGCAATACCTGCAAAATCCGCCGATATTGACCGCTCCGGTTAAGGGAAAACCCCTTATCCTATATACAACAGCCCTTAAGGTTCTCTAGACGCACTGTGGGCATAAGAGAATGATCAGGGAAAGGAGAGAGCTCTATACTATTTAAGTCGGGTTCTCCTGGGAGCAGAAAACAACTATTCCCCCATCGAAAAGCATTGCCTAGCACTGATCTTCTCAATAACGAAGCTCAGACATTACGTCTTGGCACATGAGGTCCATCTCATATCGAAGGTGGATCCTCTCAAATATCTAATGTCAAGGGCCATACTAACAGGAAGGCTTGCCAAATGGGCCCTCCTCCTGATGGAATTCTCGATAACGTATCGTCCCTTCAAAGCAGTGAAAGGGCAGGCCATTGTTGACTTTCTAGCAGAGCATCCGATACCAGCCGACTCCCCCTTAAATTGCGAGTTGCCAGACGAACATGCATTCGATGCAATTGAAGAAGAAAATAATTTCCAATGGGAACTCTACTTCGATGGATCATCTTCCATGCAGCGGGGAAAGCAAAACATCCCCATAATTAAAGTCGGGGTGGGCCTTATCTTCGTGACTCCGCAAGGAGGGATATTGCGTTATGCCTTCTCCTTAACAGAGCCGACAATAACGAGGCTGAATACGAAGCTTTGATAGCAGGTTTAGAGATCGCTATCGATATGGGAATCAAATACCTCCTCATATATGGAGACTCCCAGCTGATCGTTAGCCGAGTAAATGGAGACTATCAGACATGCAAGCCAGAGCTGATAAAGTATGGCGAAAAAGTGCAGCAACTGCTGACACAAATCCCTTCCTACATCTTGGAGAGTATACCGCGTGCAGAAAACAGCAAGGCGGACGCGTTGGCCAAATTGGCTAAGGAACTTGCCGATGAAGACCTCGATGACGTAAGGATCATTATGCAAAGCCACAGGGTTCTCGCACCAATATATATATCTTCTGAAGTCCTAATAGAGCCATCCGAAAGAAAAGAGATGGCCGAACAAGTAGCCCTTCAAATAGAAGATGAAGAAAAGGCTATCGATTGGAGGGAAGTCTTCATAGACTACTTCAAATCCCGACGAATGCCCAAAAATACGTCGTCCAGACATCGGCTCTTGAAACGAGCTTTGTCTTTCGCCTTCGTCAATGATACTCTGTATAAGAGATCATTCGACTGTCTATGGCTAAGATGCTTGGGGCCGGAGGAAGCGAAGAAAGTCGTCCAAGAAATACACGACGGACTCTGTGGTTCTCATCAAGCTGGACAAAAAATGAAGCTGAAAATAAAAAGAATAGGTTGCTATTGGCCCACAATGATTCAGGACCGTCTCGAATATGCGAAGCAGAGTCACTCATGCCAAATTTATGAGGACTTTATCCATCAACATCCAAATCCTCTAAACCCAACAGTGGCCAACTAGCCGTTCGAGATGTGGGGAACAGATATAATTGGCCCTGTTGAACCAGCGTCCTCTAAAGGACATCGGTTCATACTGGCAACGACCGACTACTTCTCTAAGTGGGCAGAAGCAGTACCACTAAGAGAGGTGAAGACGGAGAATATCCTCCATTTCTTCAGAACCCATGCCATCTATCGGTTCGCCACTCCGCGACGAATTATCTCGGATAATGGGCCAGCTTATAGAAGTCATAAAATCAGCCGCTTCACACAACAATATAAAATAGATTGGAGATACTCTTCAGTCTATAATCCTTGAGCCAACGGTCTAGCCGAAGCTTTCAACAAGACCTCGATAAAGATTCTAAAGAAAATGGTGTCCAGAAACAAAAAAGACTGGCACGAAAGGCTGCACGAAGCTCTCTGAGCGTACAAAACAACATTCAAAATGGCCACGAATACAACACCATACGCATTGGTGTTCAGCACAGAAGCAGTGCTCCCGTTGGAGATAGAACTCCCTTCTCTACGAGTAGCATTTCGATACGAGCTGACAGATGAAGAAAACGCTCATCTTCGGCTTGAAGAACTTAATGCCCTCGACGAAACTCGTCTTATAGCACATCAAAATCTGGAGGCTTATAAGGCAAGGATGACACGGTCATGCAGAAAACTGACCAGGCCGAGAACATTCCGCCAAGGCGAACTTGTGCTAGTCGTCAAAAGACCAATTATCCCCAATCGTGCAAAACAGAGGAAGTTCGAGCCAAACTATGAAGGCCCGTACATCATAGACAAAGTCTACCAAGGTGGAGCCTACCTGATCATGGATATGTATGGCGAAAGACCCTTCCGGCCAATAAACGGTCGATTTCTCAAAAAATACTACGCTTGACGAGTCACGACTTAGGTCAAAAATAGATGACGACGCTCGTGTCCGTTCTCTATCTTCCTGAATCAGAACTCTTAGAGTGGCATCCAAAAGCTCTGTCGTCTCAAACATGGTGACAATGGACCGAAACGTCCCTAAAATAATATTGGACCGAAACGTCTATAAACAAATGATGGACCGAAACATCCCTAAACTAATGTCGGACCGAGATGTCCCTAAACTAATGATGGACCGAAACGTCCCTCAACTAATAATGGACCGAGATGTCTCTAAACAAATGATGGACCGAAACGTCCCCAAACTAATATCGGACCGAGATGTCCCTAAACTAACAATGGACCGAGATGTCCCTAAACTAATAACGGACCGAGATGTCCCTAAACTAACAATAGACCGGAAATTCCTTAAACTAAAAATTCGCCTCAAATATGGCAATAATGGACCGGAAAGTCCTTAAACTAAAAATTTTCCTCAAACATGGCAATAATGAACCGGAACGTCCCTAAACTAGCGCATCGCCCCAAATACGGCGATACACTCCCTTGAGATATATATTGCAATCGAAGTCCCAGCGGCAAAGGTTGCAACTTAAGTCCCACTGGCTGCACAAATAATCCAGCAATAAAGCCACTCCCAAGTCCCACTGGCAAACAGATGGGTCACCTGTGACGAAATCACTTTCAAAAGTTTCACCGCGTTAAAAGAAAAAAGAAAAAAAGGGTATGTCCACAAGCGAAGTGGGCATGGACAAAAACCCGAAAGGGCGCCGTGAGTAAAAACAGCAGGACTGCCGGCGAGTTTGTAAAAACCCGCAAGGGCGCAATCTCATTAAAAAAACGGAATGACCACAAGCAAAATGAGCACGAATGAAAACCCGAAAGGACGCCGTAAGTAAAAACAGCAGGACTGCCGACAAGATTGTGAAAACCCGAAAGGGCACAAACTCGTAAAATAAAAAAATTCGTGTGCCCATGTAAGGTCCTCTCGACCTTGTGAGGAGAAAATACCTGCGTGAGACCCTTACGACTCAAAGGGACAACACACTTAGGAATCCTCATGATTCCTAAGGAGAAATTACACTTACGAGATCCTCACGACTCGTAAGGAGAATTCCCCCTATGAGACCCTCACGGCTCGTAGGATTCAAAAGTCTTAAGCTACAGAGATCTGTTCTTAAGCCGTCATATTCCCCTAATGTTTCCCCACAAGTGGTCCCATATTGACCCTTGTATACAATCCATGGGCATAAATATATATATTCCCCACCGAGTACCACCTATGGTGAGAAATATCCTCATATGGTAAACAACACTTGTGAGTCCGCTTGACTTACAAGGAGAAAATACTCTTGTAAAATCTTTACGAATTATGAGAGAAAATACATTTAGGAATCCTCACAATTCCGAAGGAGAAGATACACCTACGAGATCCTTACGACACATAGGGAGAAAAACCTTTATGAGACCCTTATGGCTCATAAAGTCAAAAGCCTTAGTCAACAGGATCTTAACCATGTTTACTAAGCCACCTTGGTTCAAATCAACAAGGGAAAATGATGATTCGCTCCTGGAAATATCTCAGTTGTAGCGATGCTGATACCTAAAGAGGCGTCAAACTTTAAGCCCTCTCACGGCGGATGACGATTCGCTCCTGGCAACATCCCAGTGACAGCGATGCTGATACCAAGATTAGTATCATATTTCAAATCCCTTTTAAAAAAAACCGAAATGATAGGGCAAATCGCAAAAAAAGCAGCGAGTAAAAACAAAAACGGCCGAAATGATTGGGCACCGCGATAAATAGCAAAAATAATTGTCCAATCGCGACTTTCGCGACATAAAAGCTGAAAAGATAAAGCATCACAGAAAGAAATAAAAAATGAAAATGAAACTTTTCTTCCCTACGGGTAGATCCACACCGACCCCTGTATATAATCCATAGGCACAAATGAAAGAAAGGGAACCATATTTCCCACCAGGCTCCATCAAAGGGAGAGCCAGATCTCGATGGCAACATCTACAACCTAGAATTAGCTCGACATTCTTGTCATGCCGGCAGGATGCAAACGCAACGTCGACAAAACCACAAGGCTCAAAGCAAAAATGGAGTAATGGCAAAATCCTAGCTTCAAGTCTTGACGATTCATATACAACCTACAGACTATTCCGGCATTCGTTCTCATTCCGGCAGGATGCAGACGCAACGTCGATAAAAACCCAAGGATCAAAGCAAAAATGGAGTGATGGCAAAATCCTAGCTCCAAGTCTTGACGGTTCATATACAACCTAGAGACTATTCCAGCGTTCATTCTCATTCCGGCAGGATGCAGACGGAATGTCGACAAAAACCCAAGGGTCAAAGAAAAAATGGAGTGATGGAAAAATCCTAGCTCCAAGTCTTAACGGTTCATAAACAACCTAGAGACTATTCCGACGTTCCTTCTCATTCCAGCAAGATGCAGACGTAATGTCAACAAAAGACCCAAGGGTCAAAGCAAAAATAGAGACATGGCAAAATTCTAGCTCCAAGTCTTGATGGTACATATACAACCTAGAGACTATCCCGGCGTTCCCCCTCATTTCAGTGGGATACGGACGCAGCTATTAAATGAAATTCGAGCAATAGAATATTCCTAGCTCCGGACTTCAATTGCAATACATATAGCATAGAGGTCCTACAAATGTCTACCCTATTTCAGCAAAGAATCGGCGCAACATCATCAAAACAAAAATGAAGTGACGGCATATTCCCAGCTTCGGATCTTGACGGCAACTCATATAAAGCCTAAAAGACCATTAGAGATCATCCCACCCCAGAAGGGTGCGGTTATGGCTTATTGAGGCTCCAAATTGAGCCTAACCTCAGGTAAAAAGCGTCGTGGCAAATTCCTAGTGCTTGCTCTTCCGACGGTAAAATGACCTAAGGAGATTACTTGAATATGTCTTGTCCAGCCTCCGAAAAGATCAGAGACACGACAGACGCGGGGCTACTCGAACAGCGGCTTAAAGACAGCATATCGAGGAATACATCAGCCAACGCGACGGTACCACGGACTAAAACCCTAGTACCACAAACCTAACAGACCTCTGTCGTAAAAATAATGGGGGATATCTACATACAAAGTTAGGACAAGTTTGCCTGTAAACCCAAGAGAGGTAAACTAAAAACACTCTGAAATGAGTACATAAACTAGAGACTTCGAAATGAGTACATAAATTAGAAATTCTGAAACGAGAGAATAAACTACAAACTCCGAAATGAGTACATAAACTGGAGACTCCGAAATGAGTGAAAAAACTACAAACTCTGAAATAAGTATATAAACTACTCCGCGCCAGATCAAGACGTCAAGAAACAGAAAGGCGCAACTCATAGGCCTCGGGGCTCAGAACTACATTTCTTAAGGATCGAGATCTGAGTAACGATATATGATGACGCTTGTGTCCGCTCGCTATCTTCTCAGATCAAAATTCTAAAAAAATGTGTATGGCATGCCAGCCCGAAACCAGCCATATGCTATGCATTACTTCACTCACAGGTATACCACCATGAGCAAGGTGGTAGGGGGAACCATTTGTTCACATTAGTCCAATGTTCACCTATGTCTAGATACATGCATCAGAAACTTCTAAGGTTAAAATGCAAAGTATATGTGCAGAGGCAAGATGCCCACATGGATATGTGCTGGGGGCGAAACGTTCAGCGGTCAACAAAAAAAATTGTTTATTCCACAGAAAAAAAAGATCACCAAATATGGGATCAGAGATACAGGGATCAACAAAACAATAAAAAAAATTCTCTAACTCCCTCTCTGCCTTCTCCACCATGTCGAAGCGGCGATCTTCGCGAGGAGTCGCTCCCCATCGTTCAGCGTTGTGCCCATCAGTGAAGGCAGACATGACGGCCCGACGAGCCCGCGTCTGACTTAGCAACTGAACAGAATGGTCCTTCAGAAGTTGGGTAATTAAATATGCCACATAAAAGCACTAGATCTTATCCCCCGCTGTGTCAAGCATCGCTAAAGTCGTTTTCGCTGGATGAGAGAGGATGTCAGCAAGCACAGACAGGAAGATCATCTGGAGCCAAATGGAGTCGATAGGAAGAGGAGAGCCCCTACGAGCTAGAAGCCCGTACATCACCGTGTCACATTGGTCATCTGTGAGAACGGGATCCAGTAATCGCGCAGCAAAACGAGGAACAATTCCCTCGATAGGTACCTCCCATGGTTGCCAATGAGCATGCGGACGATTGCAAGCCATAACTCTTGGTCTGTTAAAAATGGTTCTCTCCTTGTGAAGAAGGAAGAAAACATTGCTTCAGATTATAAAGAGAAGCATTCAAGTCTAAGCACAGAAAATTTTGTGCATGGTGGAAGTATTTCCAAGTCCTGACAAAAAGGGCATGGGAAAAGAAAAAGTTGACTCATTGAAATCAGAGAAAGAAGGTGAAATGATTCCCTCAGCAACACCTCACGTGCATGACACATGAGCGTCGACGCCGATTCTTTGCAGGATTAGAACCTGTAGCAGCGCCTCACGTGCATAACATGTGAGCGACGACGCTAGTTCTTTTCAGGATTAAATCCTGTAGCAGCGCATCACGCGCATGACATGTGAGCGCCGTCGTTAGTTTATATATATATATATATATATATATATATATATATATGTATGTATAACAACACCTCACGTGAGGCACATACGAGCATTGGCGTAAAGACAAGGGGGCTTTGTCATTCATACTTCGAAAAAATTTATACATTGGTGATAAGGATGATAAAAAAAGAAAGAAACATCATCAAAATGTTTACAATGGCAGAACGCTAAACTCTGGACATGGATTCTCAAACTCAAAAGCAAGTTTGAGCAATGCACGTTCAGCCTCATCAACCATCTTCTTGTGCATCTTCTCTCGGATGCAAGCGTCAGGGTCACCACTGATGTCCTCCACCCTCTGATATGCCGATATTATCGCTTTCTGTTGAAAGACGCAGTGCAAGATGGCAAAGGGATTATCTCTCCGTTTTTTTGAGATCAACCCCATCAAGTACAATGAATGTACATTATCCTCAGCATCATCGAGCGCTTGGAGTGGCATAACTTCAAGACGCCCGGGTATAACTTCCCAGATCGACCCAACGACAATCATTAAAAGAGCAGAACGGCGGGGGTGCAATCGACCGTTGTAATCGTCGAAGCGATACATCACCTCAGCACATTAGGCGTTTGTCACGCCCCTCTTCCCAGTGTACGGGCAGAGGGCGCGACGAGGCCGCTACGTATTTACTCAGAAGTAAACACGCTAAGCGTATCTAAGCAATATAAAATAAAATGTACACAAGAGACAAGATGTAAAAGAACATCAACTTTATTTATTAACATTCTTTTTACAATACAACTGAAATGAAAATACATGTACTGAAAGCAATGCCTAAACAATGGCATAACAGAAATGAAATGAAATGTTCAAGTAAACTAGAGCTCCGGTTTAAAGGCTAGCTGATCCAAATCCTTGCTGGTGGGCTCTGTCTCCAGAAGGTCCGATCCACCTGACAACATTCCAAAGAAAGAAGAAAAGGAATGTCGTCAGCGAACAATCGCTCGGTAAGTCCCAAAAGTAAGAAGAGACAGAATAGACAGAAGGAGAAAGTAACTTTTAAAGTTGTATTATATTGTTGACGCTGTTGTTTGTAACTTCGGTACAGAAAATGCCAGTGTATACGAGAGGAGTCTCGCTATCCCGGAGACTAAGGTATACGGAGTACAAGGATCCGTTCAGCCATGGTACAACAGCAATGGAGATTCAGGTTAGGTGTCTTATGGTTGCAGTCTTGTGCCACTTCTAACACCTTCCGCACCAATCTACCCCTTATAAACCCCACGATGTCTTGATTGTATTGTTTGTATTGTTTTGTATTGTAAATTGTATAGATGGATGACTTGCCGAAACCATGATATCAGTAATGGAACGGATATAATGGATGAACATGTAAATGGAGTATATCCATGGTTCGGTTCGATCAAGTTGTATAGATTGAATAAATAGATTCATATTGAATTGTGGTTTTATACTTGAATCACATTCAAGTCAGATTATTTATATTGAGACTCGGTCTGAGTCAGACAATTAAAAAAGAAATTGAAGTCCTGAATTAGGTTTTGATGTTATCAGTAACTACTGCACATGGACGGCAGGATTTATGTCTTTTTCCAAAATAATTACCATATTGATAACACCGTTTGTTAGGTTGTCTACCTTAAATAGGCAAGCACTCATACCTCCAGCTCCCTGAGGCTCAAGAGACTGGTCCCGCTTAAACCTATGTATACTAGGGTCCTTATTGTATTTAATATAACTTGAGGGGTTTTATGTAAAAATAGTTTTGGAATAATTTCAAAATACACCTCAACTATTTAATTATCGTATTTAGAGTTTTCATAAATGTGTATTTTACATTTGTGCAATTTCTAGTAAATAGAACCTAGTTTCCATAGTATATGGTATTTTCTTGAAATGTTGTACTTGTGTTGTATTTGGATGGTATTTTCATGTGATAGTGATTCCTTTGATTTTGAAAATTTAGAATATTTATATAATTAAAATAGATATTTTGATAATAAATTTATAAATATTTAATTAAAATAATTTATTTTTTTCTTATAGAAATCTCATTTTTCTAAAAAAAATGCATAAAAAATCCATCGAGATCGAATGCTCCTTGCGGAGGTGTGCATCTCGCTCTACTAAGCCCGGGGATGCACGATAATCCGCACCATCCTGAACGAGGTCCCCAAAATGGGTTGTGAGGCGCAATTCCATGGAAATCGTTAATACATCTTTTTATAGAAAACGGTTTTATAAGTTTAGGGTATTTATTTGTAAGGTCATATTTCCCGTATTCTATTTTCCCAAAATCAATCATGCTATGATAGAGATGTGTGTTGTGATGAGGTAGGTCATTACCTCGTGAACTATCTATAGGTATCGCAAGGAATAAAGGTTATAATGTCGAAATGAATAGTTTGTGGTATTTTTATGTAAAATGCGATAAATGTTACAAAAATGATTATTTTGATGTGAAACTTGTTTTATTAGGTTTTTTAATGTTTATTAATCAACATATGAGAATATGGTCTTATCTTGTTAAAGAAAAGTATAGTTTTTAAAGAAAACCGAATCGGAAGTCGGACTAACTCCGCTTCCGTCGAGTTTTAGAAATGGAACTTTTTAAAGTTAAAGATGAGAGAGGGAATTAGGACATACTGGCTTTGATGGGAGGGGGGAGGTAGAAGAAGGTCTAGGATTTTTCGGTGCTTCGTTTCGTTGCCGGAAACTCCTCGTATCATCGCTGGAACTTCGTCGGAGCTTCGCTCTTTGCTAACTCCACTTGCACAATATAAAGACTTGGGAATTCTTGAGAGTTTTGGCAGGGATTTGTGAGTGAGGAGGGGTGTGAAATGGAGTGGTATTTATAGGAAACATTAGGGTTTAGAGGTGATGAAAGGGTGAATTAAAATATGTATTAAAAATGAAGTAAATGGGTGATTTATTGCCTCTGGAAAATGTGCAGAGAATAAACAATACTGGAGTTATGGGGGTAGTCCAAGGGACTAGGGTTTAAAAAAAATTTGGGTTTGGGCTTGGAAAATCCGGCGGCGGTGCCCCCGGATCAATTCTTGCCAGTCCGATCATGGAGGTGGGGGCTTGGATTGGGGCCACGTGTCCCTGACGGTCTGAATACTAATTTGTATCTGTTTGTTTTGAGTGTAACTCTTGGTTTTACGTGTTGTGCACGTGAAGACTCTTGGAATTCTAAAAGATTAAAAGAAAATAAAACAAAAAGATAATATGGCTGATGGGATTCGAACTCAGGTACTATGTCTCAGTAGTGCAAGGTCTTACCGATGTGCTACAAGTACTTTCTCGTTGTTCTAAATCAAAATAATTACTTATGGCATTCACAGGAATTGTAAATACCCCAATTGTACATTAACTTTAAATGAATTTTATGTACACAGAATTTAGAGTTGTTACAGCGTTAGTAAACTCCTGGCCTTGACAGCGACCTTGGATACGAATCTCCTCATAAGAGATAATCTTTTCAAGATCATACAAATTAGAAGTCATAGTACCTGAAAAGAAAAACCAGTGGAGGGTTAGCAATCAAAATACTAAAATCATTACAGTCAGAAGGAAAATCAATAGCCCCTCCAAAATCAAGAGTTTAGCACTAACCAGAGGAGGTTCCGTGGGCAGAGATCTAAGCTCTGAGATGAGAATTGAATTCTCAAGGAAGAAAAAAATTCAAGAAGATGATGAAACGGTGGTCATCTTAAAGGCCAAAGGCCCTATTTATAGAATGTGAAGGGATGATTCAACTCCCTAGAAGATCAAACGATGGAAAAAGTGACACTTTTGCACTTACGTGTGGGCCACGTGAGAACAACGGTAAGGGGGCATTTGTTCCCCCAATATTTAAACATAATAAAAAGAGCTAAGCTCTGTTAAATTTTAATAAGGCAGCGCCTCACGTACTCTCCACGAGGGCGCCATCGCCAATCTTGTAGGATTAAATCCTATGGTGGCGCCGCTTGTGCTCCTCACGTGGGCGTCAATGTGCAAAGCACAGAAGCGCCTATCATAAATAAGAATTTAATTCTTAAGTGGCACCCACGTGCACAACACGTGAGCGCCGGCGTCCAAGTTTATACCAGTAGAATTAAATTCTACATTTCCTTAACAAAAAGTTGGGATATTCTCTGTTAAACAGAGTTGTTGGATCAAAGATCCAATGGTGATGATAAATCATCAAACAATAGAAATAAATTCTATTCTGAGGAATATTTGTCCTCAATCTTTACAAAAAAAAAGATTGCTCTCTATAAAACAAAGAACCCTTGGATTAAAAATCCAATGGTGATTAAAAATCACCGCTTGGCAGAATAAAATTCTGTATATGGGAAAATATTTTCCCAATCTTGTTAAAAAACAAGAGAACGTATTCTGTAAAACAGAAACACTTAGATCAAAAATCCAACGGTGGGTAAAATTCCCCAAACCAATTTTGAGACCAATTAAATCAATTGGAATCTCTCAATAAGGGATTTTCTCAAAACTAATTAACAATTTGCCTCTACTATATAAAGGACCCGAGACTTCAAGTCTCATATAGAGGGAACCCCCATTAGCTTCTGAAAAAATACAGAAAGCTTTCAAAACAACAGAGAATTCAATTCACAATAAAAGAAGAAAACTTTCCTCCTTAAAACCCTAGATAAAGGAAATACAGAGATCAATTTTTTTTTATACGTATATAAGGTTTAACCCTTCTCAAAGAACTTAGTTCTTTTTCTGGATCAGAGATCCACAAGACAAGTCTCTCACAAGTTGAGAATTTAATTCTCATCGGGAAGATCTTGTTCTTAAGAATCAAAGATTCAGAAAAGAACTAGATTATAAAGAAAGGAAAAAAGAAAAAGAACATGTGTTCTGGGAATTTAATTCCTCCGAAACTAAGGTTTAACCCTACATAAAGAACTTAGTTCTTATAAAAAAAATATAAAAAAAGAACTCGGTTCTCCAATGAAGAAAAAACGATCCAAGGTCTCGATGATCATTAGTGGCCAAAATGGCAGTAACAGAGATTTAATCTCTAAAAAAGAAAAAAGACTAACACTTCATATGTTTCCCATGTGGGTGCCCTCAATAGCGCCTAGTGCCTCACGTGAAAAACACGCGGGCGCCCAAAGCAGAAGGCAAGCGCCTCACGTGAAATACACGAGGGCGCTGAACAAATGTGCTTAGCACTTCATATACAGCCAAAACGGCTAAGTGCTCAGCGCCCAGCACCTCACGTGCTCCTCATGTGAGCGCCACACAAAAAGTGCTTAGCACTTCATAAATAGCCAAAACGGCTGAGTGCTTAGCACTAATTGGGCAGCGCTCAGCGCCGCACGTGCTCTTCACGTGGATGCCAAAAAAAGTGCTTAGCACTATATATATAATTGAGTGCTTAGCACTGATTGGGAAGCGCCTATAACTGAAGGCTTCACATGATATCCATGTGAGTGTCAGAGCGTCAAATAAGTGCCTAGCACTTTTTCATAAAAAGGGGGCTGAACAAACAGATCCCAAATAAGTACTTAACACTTTTGAACAAGGACTGAGTAGACTAAGCTTAAATTGGTTAAGTCTCTTGCAACCGAGCTTAAATACTCTGGATCTTAATAAATTTAATGATTCTTAAAATATTGCTATATTGATCTTAGTCTCAAATATGGCCAATGTATTCTTAGTTAAAAATAAATTGGGCTCAAATGCTCATATGTTTAAGTTGATCTTAATCTCAAATCAGATTAACGATCCTTAAACCAAAAAAAATATTTTTGAACTAAAGAAAAAAATATGACTTAAGTTCAAAATCCCAATTCTAAAATATACGGATTTGGACTGATCCACGCCCTACGGGCGACGACATAAACTAGTCTATGTATACAATCTACGGTCAACCTTAAAATACGAAATAACACACAATACGAAGTGAACTGCCGGCGCAAGAGAAAATGGTTATCGCAATGCGATAACGTAATTAACTGCAGGGGCTTGTGCCGGCAAGAAAGAGCGTCCCCATAATCAAAAAACCCCTTACAAACGAGGGAGGATCTGATAAAGTCTGCTATAACGGTCACATCTATCCAAACCTCCGATATATGATGCTATAAATCAACTTGGTATTTTCGGAGAGGTGGATGGAGAAGTCCAAATAGTATCTGCCCCCAAATTCAGGTCAGATGTCCCAACGTCTCGGTCCGACCTTTCAGCGGTGAACAATATACTATAGAAAGCAAAATACTGTAAAATTGAAAACAACACAAAAATTTAAGATTTTTGAAAATTTCATGATTTTCATGCGTTATACTATGCATAAGATTGAGAGAGAGAAAAAGAAAACTGAAAATTTTAAGATTTTTTGAAAATTTTATGATTTTCTTGTATGCAAATTATTGGAAAACGGAAATTTTTAAATTTATAAAATTTGTAATATTCGTGTGTTATAGCATGCAAGATATTGAAAATTTGAAGAAATAAATAATTTTGGGATTTTTGTAAATTTCTTGATTCTTGTAAAGTAGAACAAGCAAAATATTAAAAAAACCGAAGAAAAAAGAACATTTTGAGATTTTAAAATTTTCATGTGTGTTATGGAAAATATGTTAGTTATATGTATGCCCTAGAGGCCATTACTGTACATGCATTGTATATTGTAGTGGATGCTGGGACATATATAGGGAGGACTTTCTTGCTCAACATGATAGTATGCTATCTGGTTACTTTTTATCTTAACATGTACTCTGATTGTCTCTATGTAACATGTTGATAAAGCCCTTAGGATGAGTACTTGACTATCAGGACTATGATACGGATCGTACTAGTGGGAACAGTGCAGTCGCCAAGTACATCCTTAAAATGTTCCTAGTCAAAGGTGTATCGAGACAAGGCATCGATATACCAGAGTAGACTAGCGTATGCGCTTCTTGACCCATATGATGGGCGATGGATGATCCCATATCCATTGGTGTTTGACATCAGAGAAGGTATACGGGTGCTCAGTGGAGACTGGGTACACTGGACAGACTCGCCGAGAACTCCCAGATGGTGTTATACCTCATGTCAGATGGCAGTTCTCTGGTGACACTGGTACAGGTTAGTCTGTAGACCCGAGATCGTCATAGAGTCTTGTGTGATTCCCACTGTGCTTTGATTTCCATCATACCACGTCCAAGAGGGCGTGCAAAAAGGTGGCTTTTGGGTACAGTCCCGAATCACATGGAGGCAATGAGCGATATGAGGGGTTTCGTCTCTCCCGGTATAGGGAGTTGATGTTGCGCTGTGTTCGATTGGCTATAACTGGAAATCCCTGGCCAGAGTTGCTGAGATTTACTGGTAAGTGTTATCAGTAGTTTCTCGAACTGTTATGGACCTCATATCGACACGACTTATCAAGCTACTGGGGTCTGACGTTTACCACCCCTAGACGAGATATGCGACATATCGGACGAAGAGACCGGACTGTACGGGAGTGTTACTGGTTGGATTCACGGGAGAATGTACAGGATTGCTTGTTGATCTTCTGATTGCTCAATACCTGGGTGGTTGTTACGTTTAGCTGACCGCTTGCAGCTTGTGGGTGTTTGATATGATCATCACCCACTGCCGGCGTATTGACGATTCTTTAGAGTCCTACACAGAGGTTTCCTGGCTCAGACAAACGGAGTAGGAGCACATATGTGATATGTGCGGGACCGAGAACAATGCGTGTATGTGATACCGTACTAGATTCTCGTGATATGTGATATCGGCCGGGCATATGTGATATAACCAGGTCATCAGATCAAGTGTTGATTCGATGAACTGATACAGATTATATTAGTCGGTTATTTATGAAATAGCCAGATTATTGGATCAAGTGTTGATTCGATAATTTAATGTATAATTATATATTTGATATATTAAATTACATTAACTAATATAAGCTCACTTAAAGATTCTTTTCTCACTCGGATAATACATTGATATATATGTGATATATGTTAAATTTATTATTTTATTTTGTTACAAGAAATATTGTATATGTGATATATAATATTGTAACATATTATGGTTATAAATGCAACATGTTTTGTGGAGTTTAAATGTGGTTAAGGTTTGGATTAGGGTTAAGCTTGCATGAAGCTTTCAAGAAGCTTTGACTTTGACTTTGGATATTTTGTGTAGATATTTGCTTAACCCAACCCAACCCTTCACCATAGTTAACTCTCTATATGGGTTAAGTCTTCATACTTAACCCATGGTTGCATTTCTAACCATAGACTTGATTCATTATTCATCACAAAGTAATTTTCTTCTTCTTCTTCCTTTAGAAAAGCTTCACTAGCTTTTTCATATGTGATGATTTTGAGTGAGATAAAGAAACCAAATGAGAGCTAAATGTAAGTCCACGCTACCTCTCCCGGTACTTACGGGCTTGCGGAAATGATGAAAAACGATTTTTCAAGAGGTGGTAACATTGACTCAAAGTACGGATCTTTGTTAAACAACTACCTAACAACCTAACTAGAGTTTTACCTATTCGGTTAGGGGGCTATACATTTCTTGAACTCCTTCGTCTTCAACTCTTTCCGGTGTACGGATCGGCCTCACCTCGTCGTCTCCTTGCGCCGAAGATGGATCCACCTAAAAGCTTCTACCTTCGGCTTTTTCTTCGAACTTGAAGAAACTAGAACACTTGGTTTGCTAAACCTTGTGAACTAGGATGAGTAGAGAACTGATATGGGTTTTCTTTTATCTCTAAGGCAATGTTTCTCAACTCATGAGAGGGTGTTGCCTTGAGCTAGAGAGAGACCAAAAGGAAGAGCAAGAGGGAGAGCTCAAGCAAGAGAGAGAAAGCAAATGAGAGAATGAGTAAGTCTTTTGCCATCCAAGCTCTCATAATCCAAAACCATGATTACTCATAATAGTAATTGAGTATTATGTGGTGGTTCAAGTCAAAATGGCCATAACATTTCATGCACTCATTTTGCAAAAACAAACAAGCAATCAAAAGTCTTTGCCATGAAATGATAGCCATTGTAATGATGATGGTCAACTAGTCCAACCTAGTCAACCGGTCAACAAAGTCAACAAGTCAACAAAGTCAACCCCGCATCTCAACCATGACACAATAATACTTAATTAATATTATCGTTAATCATATTTCTTATTCTCATTAGGGTTTAGCAAAAGTCAATGGTCAACAGTGAACAGTCAACAACCCCAATGAGAATCCTCTGCCTCTGTCTCTCTGTCAACTGTGCATACACACCCGCATCGGCGTTCCGAGGAACACGAATACAAATGAGATAAAACTAATCCCAAAATATACACTAGGATCTGGCTTAAACCAAAGCCCGCTAGTGTTAACTGTCCGGACTGTTGCGCCACGGCAGCGCCCCGGCCTTCTATCCGAGGCCAAAATGCGGAATCAAAAATTTTCCTTACTTGGAAACTGGCGCTACCGCGGACAATGAAAAACCCGGATCGTTAACCATTAACCTATACTAGCAAATAAGAGATGGGAAGAGAAGTATACCGAATGATCCGAGTCCTCCGGTCTTCTCGTCATCGTCCCGATCTCCCGCGGAAACTCCGGTCGTCGCATCCTTGCCAGAAGGGCACCACATCGTCTGTATCTTTTACGGGCTCCCACCTCAATACCGAGGCAACTCGGGCACGAAGCTGGCAAGTCGACGTGCCCAAGACTTGCTGTAGGTTGTAGTGTAGAATCACTTTGTCTCTTTGGGGTTATGTTGCCTTGATAGAGGAATCAACAAGATATGAACTTGGGGATTTTTGTGGCAATGGAAAAATTATATGAATGATAATTTTCCCACACCCTCACAAAATGAAAACTCTCTCTACTCCCCTCAATCATGTGGCCGGCCTTCTCAAATGAGGAATGGTGGAAGGATATGAAACAAAATCAAGAGGAAGGTGAGTGTAGGAGAAAGAGAAGGTGACCATATCCAAAGACAAGAAAACATCAACCATGCTTACACCTTAATCACATCAAATCTCATAAATGCACCATCATGGAAGAATAAGATGCATATCCTATCATAATGAATACATATGCAAGAAACCCCCTCTACAAATGTTATTTGCACAATTGCAAATAACCTCCTCCATCAGAAAAGTCCGGCCGGAAAGAACAAAGGAAAACCGGCCGGAACGGAATGCAAACTGGCAACTCCAGAAAACTGGTCCCGTAATAAATTACAGGAAAACCCCGATACTGTGCATACACACCCGCATCTGTATTCCGTCCGGATACAAATGCAATGAGACAAAATCTACACTGTACTATACTAGGATCCGGCTTAAAACAAAGCCGGCTAGTAAAATCCGTCCGATCCTGATCCGTACAATACCGCACGTATCTGATCGAACCCTGCCATATAAATATACGGCCTCTAGTACAAACCGTCCGATCCTGATCCGTGCAATACCGCACGTATCTGATCGGACCCTGCCATATCTCCATACGGCCTCTACAGCGTTTCGCCCGAAAGCTTGAGTAACTGAAAGTGTGGTGGACTCTAAAGACTCGTCAATACTATGGCTGTGGATTTAAGCACTAGCACGTCAGAGGTATAAGCCAATACGTAACGGGCCACCAGCTATTGACCAAAAGGGACGTCGATGAGCGAGCTCATCCTGACACCCTACTGAGCCTGTCAGTGACAATATCCGTACAGTCCGGTCCGTTCGTCTATGAGCATCGCATGGCGGGCCTAGGGGGTTGGTAAAAGTCAGACCCCCAAAGGCGGTACAAGTCGTGTCGGAGTGTAGCCCAGAACGCCCTGAGATACTACTGGAATACCTACCAGTAAATCTCCTGCCTCGGCCGAGGGCTTTGCGTAATGGCTCTCCTAGACACAGCGCGACCTCACCCCCAATACCGGGAGAGACGAACCCCTGCAGATCCGCTCACTGCCTCCATGTGGCTCGGGGCTGTACCCAACTAAAACCTGTTTGCACGACTCTTTTGAGCCGTGGTAGGGTAGTAATCAAAGCACAGTGGGAACTCACACGAGACAAATGACGATCTCAGGTCGATGAACTAACCTGTACACATGTCACCTGGGAACTGCTATCTGACGTCTGGTATAATCCCAACTAGCAGGTTCCCGGCGAGTCCTGTCCGGTGTACTCATAACCTAATGAGCACCTGTATACATCTTAGGTGAACCAACTGACACCAGTGGCTTGTGAGACCGGCCACCGCCCCTCGTCGGGGTCTCGACTGTATACACTAGTCTACTAATGGAGTATCGATGCCCAGTCTCGAAACTCCCACGACTAGGGACCTTTTAAGGATGTGCTTATAGACCCCAGCTCCCACGTATATGATCGCCATCATACTGCTGGTCGTCAAGCAAGAATCCTAGGGGCTCTATCAACGTGTAATAGCGACCTGTCAGGTCACCTAAAGCAGTACACGATGATAAAGATAAACCAGATAGCATACTATCATCTCGAGTAAGACTGTTGTCCCGGGATAGGTCCTCCCTCAATCATTGCAATCACGTGCCTGTGATCCAATAATTGACTCTGAGGGCACTATCTCCAACAATCTCCCACTTGCACTCAAGGCTTATTATTGCGATGTCGCATACTCACAGCCCGTGTGATACCGAACACCCAACTCCTCTACTAGTCAGTCGCACAAAGCCTGTTTGCGAAACTATTGCGTTCGAGGAAAAGCCTCAGTGAGTGGATCCGCCTAGAAGTTTCTTTCTATGTCTCTCTATATCTCAAGTTCGCGGAGAAAACCATCTCCCGAAATGAGCAATACCTGTCTTGGAATGTCTGGATGTCTGATGGGACCTAGTTCATAAATGAACTCCAAATCCAAACTTCTTAGACTGTATCGTCAACTGAACTTAATCAGTATCCTGCGCCATGCCTCCCTCAGTATTGCCTTGGATCACCTGTCCAAAATACTGCCCCTCGTCAGAGGGAAAACTATAACTCTGAAAACCTCCTTGTCGTCCAGGTCACCTTGGAAGCCTGGAATGATAACCGTCTCATAAAGGAGGCTGCCGTTACCATATCCCTAGAACATTCACTTATGTTCTAAAACTGCTTCCGACTGTTCCTCCAGGATTGGATCAATATCAACTTATTGCATCTAGTGCAAGAACAACATCTGGTGTGGTACTTGACATTTCATGATTGACTCAATTGCCTAAGCAAGTGATCTGCCAATCATGCACATCCCTCTCTACTTTAGTCTATAAGACACCTTTAGAGAGGGTGACTCCATTACCTGCAGGTACACTACCATGCCAGGAGTCGTCCATTCTAAATACTCTTAGAATGTGTCAAAGTACCCTGATTGGGAAACCACCCAAATCTGGATCTAAAACCATAGATCTAGTAACCAGAATGTCTGATATAATATCCAAGTCCTGTGTGGAGAAAACACTGTGTGACAACCAAAGTATAACCGATCGTAGTATAGGAATATCACTTCCTACTCTGTGTATGTCATCCAAAACCAGGACATCACACCCTACTACCTTCTTAACAGATCCATCCCCTATTCTGATGACGTCAAACCTATGACAGTCACATCAGAAATAGATGATCTATCTCCGCTATATCTGCTTTAGTCTATAGACATAAGCCTGATGTCCACCAATGCTTCCGCTATTCCCACTGACTACGACAACCCTCTGGCAGAGTCATATAGACGTGCACTTCTAAAGCTAGTTTAAAACGACGCTATACTCATCCTCCTGCCGGGTCTCGCAGCCTGGAACAATAACAATTGCAAGTGTGGGTAAACAAGAACTTCCCTGTCACCGTCCTTGAGGCTACCGGAGTACCTCTCGGGTGCCTGAAGTTACCCACCTTATCTGCGGAGTGGCCAATGGAATGTCAAATTAGATTGAATCTTTAGGTTCCTTATCAAATCTTCAGTAATCGTTTGCGGTTCTGGAATCGCTTCCAGTTCTACCATACTCCCACTACTGTTTTCTGAAAAATAACCATTTCTTTTTTAAAATGTGGCGAGTTAAGAACAATATCACTATTGATCTTCCAGATGGTAGAAAGTCAACCCTCGTCAAAGCCTGGGTCAACCCACAAACAACCATTACAGAAATGTGCCTTGAGTCGTCCAGTGTCTGGTTTTAATCATAAGCCGGACAACTCCCCGTACCTTAACAATGTTAAGATATGAACTGTACTATATCCAATATAGAACCAGAGGCACTGATTTAATTGAACCAGATTTAAATCATGCAGCTATCTCCAGTGCATGTCAACTAAATGGAAGGAGGCCGATCAGCGCTACTCAACTTAGGAATGCTTCCAATTATGAGTAACCTGAAAGAGAAGCAATTTCTCTTTATCATTACTATCAACTGAATACCATACACAAGTATCTATATCTTCGATCACATTGAAGAATCCCGATACTTGCTATACCTAGTTCTCTACTCTATTCAAATACCTATAACTCCTCAAAACTTAGACCCTGTGTTTCTACGAAACACATGTCTAAGAACTAGAGAAGTTAAAAGTAAACAGAATATAGTATGAGGACCAACCCCTCTGTCCTAATGGACACTGGACAACATACAATACTCTGTATAAGTCCGCTGAGTCTAACAATTCTTTCACTGTGCGTCGTAGGTTGAAAACTGTACTTATGGTTAAGAAGAATTACACCGCTGTTCAATGCTCCTTACCTAACCATCCACTGATATAGGTAAATGTCATAGACATAATTTCAAAAGGTATATCTCACTCTATAAAAATAGACGTACAGATATATCAATTTGAAATTGGTGCATAACAACGGATATTCAAAACCAAATATTTGCCGACCGGCAAACAACCCAGGTGGCTTCCTCAAATATCACCAATTACAACGAATCCCGATATAATGAGGATGGTCACCTAATTCCTAATAACTTACTCCCACTCATCATCTGTAAAACTATACAGATGTGAGAATCAAACCTGGTAAATACATACCCTGGAGCAAGTGTCTAATCGGGAAATCAGTTTTCTTTTAACATTACACAGTTGAACTGAAACATTGAAAGTTTTCGATGGGGTATCCTGGTATTCCTAGTAATGCCTCTACCATTATCTAGATTCACAACTGTAACCGTATAATTCTTTGCCACTTCTCCAAATCCCTTTATATGTCTTTAGTCATTACCTTCTGCACACCCCTTACGCCAAATGGTTTTCTTCCTTCCCTACCGTTCAGCACCAGCCTATGGATTGGAAGAAGACTATCCAATAAGCATAATGGGTGTACTGTCCTAGTCCTAGGAGCACTCGCAATGCGAGAGAAGGTAAAGATAAAAGACAACCGAATAAGCCTTATTCCTATTTCTCCTGAACCAGAATCCATCCCCAAACTGGAACAAGTTCCTTTCGAGTTCGTATATAACCATACGATGGAGTATCCAATAAACTGTGGATCTTCGTAGTGATACGGAGTGTCCTGGAGAAATACAAAGGTGATTTAGGTTTGGCGAAGATATACTCGGTTTGGTCGTGAATAGCAGTCGCAATTTACTTTGCCCTCTTACTAATCCCTTGCTTTGTCTTAACTTAATACCTTCTGTACACCATCGTTATGCTAATTGGTTTTCTTCATTCCCCGCCGTTCGGCACCAGCCTAAGGTTTGGAAGAAGACTATCCAATTTGCATAATAGGTGTACTATCTCCTAAACCAAGGAGTACTCGCAACCTGAGAGAAGGTAAAAGGAAAAGACAACTGAATAGTCCTATTCGTTTTCTCCAGAACCAGAAACCATCCTCGAAGTCCTTCGAGTTCGTATATAACCATACGATGGTTTTGTCCAATGGAAGTGGACGTTCGTAGTAATACGGGGTGTCCTGAAGAAAAGGGTAAAAGTAGGAGTGGCAATGAGGTCTGCAACTCTGACAATCCAAAAGCCAGTGTTAAGAAGGTTCGGTCAACTTGGTCACTGAGTCATAGTCCAGGGTTGGGTCAATGGTCGCTGCCAAAGAGAGAGAGAAAAGAAACACTCAGCGTGCACTCTAACCTAGATCAGAATGGTTATCAATTTATCTAATCTGGAAACCTCTCACTGTACCGTCAAATTCTCCTCCAAACCTGAAAGAAGAATTAGTCGGGATCACCCGAGGAGTAAACCAACTCATCAGTGGGAATCGGGATCCAACTATCATCGCATGATAACTTGACGGAATCCACTCAAGTCACCACACTCCAGAAGGTATGCGCATATCTGGCAAGTTTCAGTTCTTTTGAAACTCCCGATGTAGGTTTTTACCCCTAGGACCCAAGTGACCTTGACGAATAATCAACAAATCAAAAGGTCCTAGTCAAGTTCAGCCCGTCATTATCTTGATTGCGTTAAACCCACCCGCACGACCCTTGACGAATAATCAACAAAGTCGTACGACTGTCCTAACTAATCCACATATCCATGCGACAGAATAGCACAACAAAGCTACCGCACACTACGCCTCGGCGAATAGCAACGACAAACGCAGCGCGAATACTAAGCAATACTGATCTGAAATGACGGAGGGCTACGACTGGTTTTTGGCGAAAAAGCTTTAACGTAATGAACTTGATATCGTTGAAGGAACTGGATAGCTTTTTATAAAAATATAGTGACGAAAACCTTTACTAAAGAGGTCACTCCCGGTGAAGGGATCTCGGCTCTTTCCCCGTAGAATGAGGTGCAGGATATTCCAACTGAATACCACGATGCAAAGCAAAAGTAATCGGCTATAGTGAAGTTAATGCCCTGACGCAAACTTCTGTCCAAGGGGTCACTCCCGGTGAAGGGATCTCGGCCCTTGCCTCGTCGACTGAGGAGCAGGATATTCCAAATGAATATCACGATGCAAAACAAAAGTGAACGTCCTTGCAATAACAGCTTTTTGAAAAATGTTCCAACAACATCAGAATAGGTTTGTTTAGCTTGCATTGATCCAAATCAACGCAGTCCCATCAATTGATCACACCACAAAGAACGAAAATATACTGACGTACGTATATACCATCCGCATTCGCCACTGGGTCCCGTCATCACCCGTTAGGTTAGCTAACTAACGGCAGAGCGGGGACTGGACTAGCGCGGATGTAAAACATATACAACATCTACTAATATATATACCAATATATAGTATTTCGCTCAAGGCGTGAATAAAATACAACATCACAGAAATGTATAGCATCACAGAACAATACAGATATCTGGGATCCTCGGGTTTCACAGAGCCGCTGCTGAAACCCGACGTTCCCCTGGTCGTGTGGATAGCCTGTGCAATGAAAACCTAGACCCCTACGGGCGCGGCAAGTCACCCGCCAAAACCTGAAGCGAGGCAGCCCCCTTCAGCAACGTGAATGGACCACCCAGCACTTCACGGAATCCGGTAACTCGGGCACCCCTCCTGGGTCAACCTGCACCCCCTACGAGTGCGGCGAATAGCCCGCCAATTCCAGACTGAAGCCCCCTCCGTCTCAATGCCCTGAGATGCGGGCCCGTTGCCCTCTAGAACCTGGCTATCCGTGCACCCCCCGCGGGGTAACCCTAGTACAGAAAGTAAAATATACATACACCGGGTACATCGACCGCAGCCAGGTCGTGCCCCAAAAGAATAATACAATCAGGCAGTGATGGCAGTCCACATGTCGGACGCTCGCCCCGCAATATCAAATGTATATAATACAACAGAAACTGTACTAGCATTGCATCCAGGCTATCCCCCACGACCGATCCGCAACAACACAGCATAAACACAGAACATCAACGTGAAAATCACGTTCGCAAATCCGTCTAACCGGGCTATAGCAGTTAGACCGGATTTACCGATCGAGTGACATTCACGGTCGCAGATATAATGTAAATACTGTGAAATAATGTGTTTAAAATATATCCGATCGATCAAAAAATAACAAGTGGGCCCCCAAGCAATACTGTAGCACTCACAGAAATTCTGGGCCCAATTTTAATATTCCAAAACCCTTATTTTTAGCCCACAAGCCCACTGCAGAAAAACGACGACATGATCCTTCATTACTGCGGAGGATCCGCGGCCTGATAAAGGTTAATGGCCGCGGACCGCGCTCTTACTGAGGGATCATGTTGTCAAATTTTTCCAGTGTTCTTATAACTCCCTGCACATCATTCTGAGACAACCTGAAAAAATTTTGGAGACCAAAAAATTTCAACAGAAACTGATGCTAACAAAAATGTAGATTTTGGAATTTTGGTCGATCGGAAATGCAAAACACATTAGAACAAACTAGACAAGGTTAATGGCGTGGCTCTGATACAATGTTGCGCCACGGCAGCGCCCCGGCCTTCTATCCGAGGCCAAAATGCGGAATCAAAAATTTTCCTTACTTGGAAACTGGCGCTACCACGGACAATGAAAAACCCGGATCGTTAACCATTAACCTATACTAGCAAATAAGAGATGGGAAGAGAAGTATACCGAATGATCCGAGTCCTCCGGTCTTCTCGTCATCGTCCCGATCTCCCGCGGAAACTCCGGTCGTCGCATCCTTGCCAGAAGGGCACCACATCGTCTGTATCTTTTACGGGCTCCCACCTCAATACCGAGGAAACTCGGGCACGAAGCTGGCAAGTCGACGTGCCCAAGACTTGCTGTAGGTTGTAGTGTAGAATCACTTTGTCTCTTTGGGGTTATGTTGCCTTGATGGAGGAATCAACAAGATATGAACTTGGGGATTTTTGTGGCAATGGAAAAATTATATGAATGATAATTTTCCCACACCCTCACAAAATGAAAACTCTCTCTACTCCCCTCAATCATGTGGCCGGCCTTCTCAAATGAGGAATGGTGGAGGGATATGAAACAAAATCAAGAGGGAGGTGAGTATAGGAGAAAGAGAAGGTGACCATATCCAAAGACAAGAAAACATCAACCATGCTTACACCTTAATCACATCAAATCTCATAAATGCACCATCATGGAAGAATAAGATGCATATCCTATCATAATGAATACATATGCAAGAAACCCCCTCCACAAATGTTATTTGCACAATTGCAAATAACCTCCTCCATCAGAAAAGTCCGGCCGAGAAAGAACAAAGGAAAACCGGCCGGAACGGAATGCAAACTGGCAACTCCAGAAAACTGGTCCCGTAATAAATTACAGGAAAACCCTGATACTGTGCATACACACCCGCATCTGTATTCCGTCCGGATACAAATGCAATGAGACAAAATCTACACTGTACTATACTAGGATCCGGCTTAAAACAAAGCCGGCTAGTAAAATCCGTCCGATCCTGATCCGTACAATACCGCACGTATCTGATCGAACCCTGCCATATAACTATACGGCCACTAGTACAAACCGTCCGATCCTGATCCGTGCAATACCACACGTATCTGATCGGACCCTGCCATATCTCCATATGGCCTCTACAGCGTTTCGCCCGAAAGCTTGAGTAACTGAAAGTGTGGTGGACTCTAAAGACTCGTCAATACTATGGCTGTGGATTTAACCACTAGCACGTCAGAGGTATAAGCCAATACGTAACAGGCCACCAGCTATTGACCAAAAGGGACGTCGATGAGCGAGCTCATCCTGACACCCTACTGAGCCTGTCAGTGACAATATCCGTACAGTCCGGTCCGTTCGTCTATGAGCATCGCATGGCGGGCCTAGGGGGTTGGTAAAAGTCAGACCCCCAAAGGCGGTACAAGTCGTGTCGGAGTGTAGCCCAGAACGCCCTGAGATACTACTGGAATACCTACCAGTAAATCTCCTGCCTCGGCCGAGGGCTTTGCGTAATGGCTCTCCTAGACACAGCGCGACCTCACCCCCAATACCGGGAGAGAAGAACCCCTGCAGATCCGCTCACTACCTCCATGTGGCTCGGGACTGTACCCAACTAAAACCTGTTTGCACGACTCCTTTGTGCCGTGGTAGGGTAGTAATCAAAGCACAGTGGGAACTCACACGAGACAAATGACGATCTCAGGTTGATGAACTAACCTGTACACATATCACCTGGGAACTGCTATCTGACGTCTGGTATAATCCCAACTAGCAGGTTCCCGGCGAGTCCTGTCCGGTGTACTCATAACCTAATGAGCACCTATATACATCTTAGGTGAACCAACTGACACCAGTGGCTTGTGAGACCGGCCACCGCCCCTCGTCGGGGTCTCGACTGTATACACTAGTCTACTAATGGAGTATCGATGCCCAGTCTCGAAACTCCCACGACTAGGGACCTTTTAAGGATGTGCTTATAGACCCCAGCTCCCACGTATATGATCGCCATCATACTGCTGGTCGTCAAGCAAGAATCCTAGGGGCTCTATCAACGTGTAATAGCGACCTGTCAGGTCACCTAAAGCAGTACACGATGATAAAGATAAACCAGATAGCATACTATCATCTCGAGTAAGACTGTCATCCCGGGATAGGTCCTCCCTCAATCATTGCAATCACGTGCCTGTGATCCAATAATTGACTCTGAGGGCACTATCTCCAACACGGACACCAAACGTGCACAAGTGCACGGATGTGACCGAACCCTGACGCAAAACCATGTGACTTGTCGCAAAACCATGCGACCTCTACTCTTTTGCCTAAAGGCGAATAGCTTTCTGTGTGGGACTCTAAAGACTCGATACTACGCTGGCAGTGGGTTTAACCACAGACCGCAAGCGGCACTTGCTGTGCGTAACAGTCCCTAGGTAGATGCCGACAAGAAGACGGACGAGGTGAAACCCATCTGAACTCCTACTGAGCCTGAATGTGACAATCTCTGTACAGTCCGGTCTGTTCGTCTGATACATCGCATGGCGGGCCCAGGGGCGGTAAACGTCAGTCCCCTACTAGCGGTACAAGTCGTGTCAGAGTGTATCCCAGAACACCCTGAGATAACACTGGAAACCTACCAGTATATCTCGCTTGCCCTGGCCACGGACTACTCGTGTAATGGCTCTCCTAGATACAGCGCGATGTCAACCCCCAATACCGGGAGAGACGAATCCTGTCTAACCATCACTGCCTCCAAGTGCTTCGGGACTGCACCCAACTACTACCTGTTTGCACGACTCCTTTGAGCCGTGGTAGGGTAGTAATCAAAGTACAGTGGGAACACACTCGAGGCGAAGTGACAGTGTCAAGTCAGCGGACTAAGCTGTACTCATGTCACCTGGGAACTGATAACTGACGATAGGTATAATACCAACCAACAGTTCCCGACGAGTCCTGTCCAGTGTACTCGTAACCCAACGAGCACCCGCATACTATCTCCAGTACGACGTACTGATGGCTGTGGGACAGACCATCTCCCCTGCTGGGATGAGAAGCGCATACGCTAGTCTACTCCGGAGTATCGATGCCCTGTCTTGATAGTCCTACGACTAGGGACCTATATAAGGATGTGCTTATAGATTACCCAGCCTCCACGAGTGTGACTGCCATCACAACGCTGGTAATCAAGCAAAGATCCTAAGGGCTCTACTAATATGTATAAGTGATATGCTAAAAGAAACACATGCACATATTGAAGTAGAAACAAACCAAGTAGCATACTACCATTTTGAGCAAGATTGTCTATACAACTGTGAATATCCCAAGCTTCCATTAAGTAATATACAAGCTAGTATGATACAGTAATGGCCTCTAGGGCATATACACTAACAATCTCCCACTTGCACTAAGGCCATGAACTGGCATATCGAAGACCTATCATCTCGATCAGCCGCTCGAACTGAGTCTGGGGTAAGGCCTTCGTGAGTGGATCAGCAGTGTTATCTTTTGTATTTACTCTCTTCACCTCGATCTCCCGGCGATCTACGATCTCCCTGATCAGGTGGTACCGCCTCAAAATGTGCCTGGACTTCTGATGGGACCTGGGTTCCTTCGCTAAAGCTATAGCGCCGTTGTTGTCACAATACAGCGGTATTGGATCAACACTGGTAGGAACCACCTGAAGCTCCGTGAGGAACTTCTTCATCCAGACAGCTTCCTTTGCGGCATCGCAAGCAGCTATGTACTCCGCTTCCATAGTTGAGTTAGCAACGGTTTCCTGCTTGGAGCTCTTCCAGCAAACCGCCCTTCCATTGAGGGTAAAGACATAACCCGACATGGACTTGGAGTCATCCTTGTCACTCTGGAAGCTGGAGTCAGCAAAGGCCTCGATCTGGAGGTCTTTTCCGCCATACACCAAGAACATCTCCTTAGTCCTTCACAGGTACTTGAGAATGTTCTTTACCGCTATCCAGTGTTTCTCCCCTGGGTTCGACTGATACCGTCTTACAACGCTCAATGCGTATGCTACATCTGGTCTGGTGCACAACATCGCATACATAATAGAGCCTACCGCAGATGCGTAGGGTATTGATGACATGCGAGCCCTTTCCAAATCAGTCTTGGGAGACATCTCTTTGGAGAGGGTGATTCCGTGACAAGCCGGTAGATTACCGCTCTTGGAATCTTCCATACTGAATCGTTTCAGTATGGTGTTGATGTACCTGGACTGTGAAAGTCCCAATATCATTTTAGATCTATCACGATAGATCTGGATCCCCAGAATGTAGTTGGCATCGCCCAGGTCCTTCATGGAGAACCTCTGTGACAAGAATCCTTTGACTGACTGTAACATAGGAATATCATTTCCTATTAGGAGAATGTCATCGACGTACAAGACGAGGAATACCACATTTCTCCCTAAATCTTACTGTAAATGCATGGTTCATCTGGGTTTTTGATAAAGTCGAATTCTTTGACAGTATCATCAAAGCAGATGTTCCAACTCCGCGATGCCTGCTTCAGTCCATAGATGGACTTGAGCAACTTGCACACTTTACCGCTGCTCCCACTCTGAATGAATCCCTCTGGCTGATCCATATAGACGCACTCTTCCAAATATCCATTTAGGAAAGCCGTCTTTACGTCCATCTGCCAGATTTCATAATCGTGGAAGGCAGCAATGGCAAGAAGGATCCGAATGGATTTCAGCATAGCCACTGGAGAAAAGGTTTCGTCATAGTCCAAACCAGGTCTTTGACGAAAACCCTTTGCAACAAGTCTAGCCTTATAGGTCTCAACCTGTCCATCTACACCAATCTTCCTTTTGAAGATCCACTTGCATCCTACGGGTTTTACCCCATCTGGAGCAACATCCAACGTCCATACTTTGTTGGTGTACATGGACTCCATTTCGGTCCGCATTGCATCCAGCCATTTTACCGAGTCACTGCTCTGAATGGCTTGCTGGAAGCTAATAGGCTCATCATAATCAATAGTGCAATCCTCTCTATCCCCGTCTATGAGAAAACCGTAGTATCTCTCGGGCGGATGAGACTGCCTACTACTCCTGCGGAGCGGCGCAGGAATGTCCGGTTCTCCTGAAACTTCTGGTTCTTCCAAGCTTTCAGTAATAGCTTGTGGTTTTGGAATTTCTTCCAGTTCTATTGCGCTCCCACTTATCCGATTTTCCAAAAATTCAGTTTCCAAGAAGTGGGCATGCGGAGAAACAAAAACTTTTTGTTCTTCTACGGAATAGAAAAGATACCCCCTGGAGTTCTTTGGGTATCCCACAAACTTACACAGTACTGAGCGTGCCTCGAGCTTGTCCGCATGCTGCTTTTTTACAAAAGCTGGACATCCCCATGTCTTAAGATACTTAAGACAGGGTTTCTTCCCACTCCATATCTGATATGGGGTGGTAGGCACAGTCTTGGTTGGAGCCTTGTTCAAGAGATATGCAGCTGTTTCTAGTGCATAACCCCAGAAAGATTGCGGTAACTCAGCCTTACTCATCATGGAACGAACCATATCCAATAGGGTTCGATTCCGCCTTTCAGATACACCGTTGTGTTGTGGTGTGTATGGAGGAGTACGCTGAGAGAGAATTCCATTCTCTTTTAAGTAGTCCAGAAACTCGGCACTCAAGTATTCACCACCTCGATCAGATCTCAGTGTCTTTATACTTTTGCCTGTTTGTTTTTCAACTTCATTCTTGTATTCCCGAAACTTCCCAAAGGCCTCGAATTTGTGCTTCATTAAGAAGACATGTCCATACCTAGAGAAATCATCTGTGAAAGTAATGAAGTATGAATAACCACTTCGCGCATGTGTAGACATTGGACCACACACATCACCGTGTATGAGTCCCAAGAGCTCGCTCGCTCTTACTCCGTGTCCAGTGAACGGAGTCTTTGTCATCTTTCCCATGAGACAAGACTCACAAGTGGCATAAGACTGATACTCGAACGGATTCAAGTGTCCCTCTTTATGTAACTTAGTTAATCGTGTCTCATTAATGTGACCCAGTCTACAATGCCATAAGAAAGCCTGATTTGTTTCCGGAGACTTTCTTTTAAGTGTGTTCTGGACACTGAAAATCTGAGCTTGATTCAATACGTATATTCCGTTATTTAATGTACCTGACCCAATCAGAACTTGATTTAGGTGGATGTGTACTACATCGCTTACAAAAGTAAATTCATATCCTTCCTTAGAAAGTAAGGATACAGATATGATATTACAAGTCGCACCTGGTACATACAAACAGTTACGCAAAATCAATATCTGCCCAGTTGTCAGTCCAAGATGATATTCCCCTACGGATTCAGCATCCATGCTCATTCCGTTAGCAACCCTGAGAGTCATATCACCTTTCCTGATAACTCTACGGTTTCTCAAAGCCTGTAATGAATTACAGATGTGAGATCCTGATCCGGTATCCAATACCCAGGAAGTAGGGTTAACTGACATACAGTTCTCTATTACAAACACACCCGAAGCCGAAGCCACAACATGCTTCGAATTCTGGCTACTGGCTTTGCTAGCCCTGCAATCCTTCTGCCAATGTTCATTCCCGTTACAATAGGAATGTCCCTCTTTTACTACATCCAGTCCCGAAACTTTTGCCCTTGCTTTTCCTTCTTCTTCCCTGGTTTCCATCAGGGTATAAGCAGAGGGCAGGGACTGTAGAATCAAGTCAGTATTTGACCCATTCTCCAACGTGGTCTTTAGGTCTGTGAGCTCAAAATAGCTGGTCTCTGTAAGGACGTTGCCCCCTACAGATGACCCGACAGCCAACCTCGCTTGAAGCAATTCATTCGAGGTTTCATATCTTGCGATACGAGATTGCTCTCCATATAAATCTTTTTTATGGAGGAAGATAGAAACTGAGTCCATCTTCTCGTGCTGCCTCTGGTTCGCACCATCAACTGAGGCTAACACGAGGCACTTGGCTTTCGCACAGTCTTTTTCCGATGTCATACGGATGTTAATGTCCATGACAGGGGAAACTGGTCCTGAGACGGCAGGGGTTTGATTAGTTAAGAGGTGTCCCAGCTTGTCATGGGTAATGGACATCTGGACAGACCTTTGCCAATCATAACAGTCAGGTTCAGTCATTTTATTATCTAGATGTAACCTATGTGCGGTCACTGGGTCACTGCAATTAAGAGAGAGAGAAGAAAACACTCAGCATGATGCTCTTGCAAGTTTAGATTGGTTTTTAATTTATCTAAACAGGATGGCTCCCACTGTCTCTCGAATCCCTTCTCAAACCATAAAGGAAGAATTAGTCGGGATCAATCTCACCGTACAATACTTGCTTAACCGTTCAGCCAGGCCAGTGTTGGTATTTCGAGGGAGGTTTTCCAACGCTTTCGCGAAGTTCCTTAATTAAATAACCTCTTTTCCCTGTGGGCGTAGCCCGCTAACACCTTTCTAGGCACCTACTTGGTTTATAGCATTGATCGTTAAGTGAGAAAGTTCCGGAGGAGTAGCATATACTCACAGTAGGATCGGGATCCAAATATCATCGTGTGATAAACTGAAGGAATCCTACCAGAATCATCATACTCCAAATGGTATGCAGCGCTAGCAAGTTTCGGTTCTTTTGAAACCCCCGATGTGGATTTTTGCCCCATGCTCTTATGACCTTGACGAAGGTCAACAAATCATAAGTCACATGTCAAGTTCTACCCGTCATTGTCTAGATTAATTTGAACCCACCCGTATATACCCTTGACGAAGGTCAACAAGGTAATACGACTGTCCCAAACCAACGCATCTATCTATGCCACATATAAACACCCAACAACTACTAATCACTGTGCCTTGACGAAGGTCAACAAACATAGCTTGAATACTATTGAATATTCATATGAAATAACGGAGGGCTACGAATGGTTTTGGCGAAACCTTGAACGTAGTGAACTTGATATAATCGATGGAACGAGATAGCTTTCAAAAAGAAGTGGTTCATGCTCCGCATTTAAAAGTTCGGTTTTGAAAAGAAACCGAGTGGTTTTGAAAGTGTTCCAAGGACTTTTACTTGGTTTATTTTTCTTGCATTAATTTTAATGCGTCCCATCAATTAATCCTATCATTGCAGAAAACAACCAAAATATGACGTACGCTTATGCCATCCGCATTCGCCATGGGGCCCCGTCATTACCCGTTAGGTTACTTAACTAACGACAGAGCGGGGGCTAGACTAGCGCGGATGCAAAACATAAGCAATGCCTAAATAATATCATATATAGATATACTACAATGATAGCCATTTCAGATCACAGATGAACACATTGGATATACTAGGAATCCGCAATTCGTACGAGCCTGTAATGAAAAGCGGATTACACGGTCATGGTGAATAGCCAATACCCCACCCAAGACCCCTACGGGTGCGGCAAACTACCCGCCAAGTACCCGAAGCGAAGCAACCTCCCTCAACACCGTGAGTAGGCCACTAGGCACTTCGAGATACCCGGTAGTTTGTGCACCCCACCTAGGGTCTATCCTAGGAGCAAAAACAGTAAAAAGAAATTATACAATGACGGCTACAACCCGGACCCGGTTGTGCGGCCATACAAATAATATTACATCAATTTACAAATTTACATGAATTGAAAGATAAAAGAAAAAAGTCTCATTTCGCAACCCCCCGGCTATTCACTCGCGACAATCCAATGAATTCATATACACATACCATCAACATTACAGATCACAGATATGTATAACCCCCACTAATCGATGTATAGCGATTAGCGGACGTTCAATACATATAACACATCATAGATATATACCCGTCAGCTTAAGTCTTTAGAAGTTCGATCAAAATACGGATTTTCAAGCCCCAAAAACTAATTTTGCTTTCTGGAAAATCTGGGCAGAAAAAACATATTGCAAAAATCCTAAAACAACCCCAGAAACACTCTGCAAGAAAACAGTGCCACGACCAAGTCAACTCGGCCGCGGTTCCGCGGCGGGAGAAAGCTCTTGCCGCGGTTCCGCGGCGCTTTGACCGAGTCAGTGGAACTGTTTTCTTGGGTGTCTTAACAAAAGCCTGAGCCGATTTTTCATGTATGATTTATTATTTTTTGAACAGAGGAAAAATCGGCAGAAACTATGCTATTCGGGTTTGTTTCGTGATATTTTCTCCGATCGAACTTCTACTTACTTTGCTAACATGTTAGATAGTGTTTAACTAGGCTCTGATACCACTGTAAGTCCACGCTACCTTTCCCGGTAGTTACGGGCTTGCGGAAATGATGAAAAACGATTTTTCAAGAGGTGATAACATGGACTCAAAATACGGATCTTTGTTAAACAACTACCTAACTAGAGTTTTACCTACTCGGTTAGGGGGCTATACCTTTCTTGAACTCCTTCGTCTTCAACTCTTTCCGGTGTACGGATCGGCCTCACCTCGTCGTCTCCTTGCGCCGAAGATGGATCCACCTGAAAGCTTCTACCTTCGGCTTCTTCTTCGATCTTGAAGAAACTAGAACACTTGGTTTGCTAAACCTTGTGAACTAGGATGAGTAGAGAAGTGATATGGGTTTTCTTTTATCTCTAAGGCAATGTTTCTCAACTCATGAGAGGGTGTTGCCTTGAGCTAGAGAGAGAGCAAGAGGAAAAGCAAGAGGGAGAGCTCAAGCAAGAGAGAGAAAGCAAATGAGAGAATGAGTAAGTCTTTTGCCATCCAAGCTCTCATAATCCAAAACCATGATTACTCATAATAGTAATTGAGTATTATGTGATGGTTCAAGTCAAAATGGCCATATCATTTCATGCACTCATTTTGCAAAAACAAAAAAGCAAGCAAAAGTCTTTGCCATGAAATGATATCCATTGTAATGATGATGGTCAACTAGTCCAACCTAGTCAACCGGTCAACAAAGTCAACAAAGTCAACCCCTCATCTCAACCATGACACAATAATACTTAATTAATATTATCATTAATCATATTTCTTATTCTCATTAGGGTTTAGCAAAAGTCAATGGTCAACAGTGAACAGTCAACAACCCCAATGAGAATCCTCTGCCTCTGTCTCTCTGTCAACTGTGTATACAAACCCGCATCCGCGTTCCGAGGAACACGAATACAAACAAGATAAAACTAATCCCAAAATGTACACTAGGATCTGGCTTACACCAAAGCCCGCTAGTGTTAACTGTCCGGACACCAAACGTGCACAAGTGCACGGATGTGACCAAACCCTGTCGCAAAACCATGCGACCTGTCGCAAAACCATGCGACCTCTACTCTTTTGCCTAAAGGCGAATAGCTTTCTGTGTGGGACTCTAAAGACTCGACACTACGCTGGCAGTGGGTTTAACCACAGACCGCAAGCAGCACTAGCTGTGCGTAACGGTCCCCAGGTAGATGCCGACAAGAAGACGGACGAGGTGAAACCCATCTGAACTCCTACTGAGCCTGAATGTGACAATCTCCGTACAGTCCGGTCTGTTCATCTGATACATCGCATGGCGGGCCTAGGGGGCGGTAAACGTCAGTCCCCTACTAGCAGTACAAGTCGTGTCGGAGTGTAGCCCAGAACACCCTGAGATAACACTGGAAACCTACCAGTATATCTCGCTTGCCCTGGCCACGGACTACTCGTGTAATGGCTTTCCTAGACACAGCGCGATGTCAACCCCCAATACCGGGAGAGACGAATCCTGTCTAACTGTCACTGCCTCCAAGTGCTTCGGGACTGCACCCAACTACTACCTGTTTGCACGACTCCTTTGAGCCGTGGTAGGGCGGTAATCAAAGTACAGTGGGAACACACTTGAGGCGAAGTGACAGTGTCAAGTCAGCGGACTAAGCTGTACTCATGTCACCTGGGAACTGATAACTGACGATAGGTATAATACCAACCAACAGTTCCCGACGAGTCCTGTCCAGTGTACTCGTAACCCAACAAGCACCCGCATACTATCTCCAGTACGACGTACTGATAGCTGTGGGACAGACCACTCCCCTGCTGGGATGAGAAGCGCATACGCTAGTCTACTACGGAGTATCGATGCCCTGTCTCGATAGTCCTACGACTAGGGACCTATATAAGGATGTGCTTAGATTACCCAGCCCCCACGAGTGTGACTGCCATCACAACGCTGGTAATCATGCAAAGATCCTAAGGGCTCTACTAATATGTATAAGCGATATGCTAAAAGAAACACATGCACATATTGAAGTAGAAACAAACCAAGTAGCATACTACCATTTTGAGCAAGATTGTCTATATAACTGTGAATATCCCAAGCTTCCATTAAGTAATATACAAGCTAGTATGATACAGTAATGGCCTTTAGGGCATATACATTAACACTAAATTCCTACTTCATCATCCTAATCTATTCTAGCCACTTAGATTAGGGTGTTTGCTTTGCTAATACTTGATTAGTGAAGCAAAAGCTTGGGTTTGAGTTTCTTCAAGGTAGATCATCTTTGTTATCGAAGATCGGAAGCAAGCTTGCATCTTTCTCTTCATGGAGCCTCTCTAGAGTCCGTGTACTCGATGATCGCAGCGAAAGGACCTCAACACGGAGCTTTAGAAGTGAAAGAACGGACTACAAAGGTTGTAATCCCTAACTCTTAGAAGTAAAGTTGTTTACTTGCTTTGTTTTCGCCTAATCTCTAGTCTATGATCTTGGTTAGGGTTTTTCGGTACGTCTAAAATTTAAATCGGGCATGGTTGATACCTTGTAGAACCTTATAACAGTGCCTAGTAACCCTATTGTGGTATCAGAGCCAAGCTAGAGATTTAGGCGAAGTCTAGACGAAGTTTAAAGTTTGATCGAACCCCGAAACGTCGCACAATACCCCCTTTCTAAAAATTTTTTAAAATGTTGATTTTTTCTGTATTAAAAATACTCAGAAAATTGAGCATGGAATTCTAAGGATTACTGTTAAAAACGACATGCTAATTCCTTTAAAGCGCCGCGGAACCGCGGCAATACCCTGCCCTGCGCGGCGGTTCCGCGGCCGTATACGCGGCAATACCCTGCCTTCCGCGGCGGTTCCGCGGCCGTATAAGGACATTAGGGTTAGTTCTTTGCACAGTAATACCCTAGGTATTTCCTAATGCGTCTGGGAATTTTTGATATTACTCAAGTGTTGAGTTTTCTGGAGATCTTTTGTATTCGTTGATTCGATCGAAAAGTTTAACTTCGTTTAAGTTTTTTCCGGATAATTTAGAACGTGTTAAAAAGTTTGAACGGATATCAATAACTCACTTTTTCCCCTGTCGGAAAATTTTCAAGTGTTGGATTTTTTCTCGAGTTTGAAACTTCCGGAAAATAATGCAAGTAACGCGGTGGACCCTCTAGAAGAACACAAACCTTAACTCGATTATGTGACCGTCTGAACCGCTTCTAAACCTTAGGGTTTGGGGCAATACGGCGTTGCCACATGTGAGGCGTTGGTTTGACCCTTCTACGGCTGGACCATTGGTACTGTGGCATGTGATGGATGCTTTTAAACTACGGTCAAGTGTTGAGAACTATTTGGGAAATCTTGGGTGTTTGTTTATTCGATCGGAAAGTTTAACATTGTCTATTAATCTGGAATGTGATACAATATTTGGAATCCACAAGTAGTTATGAGATAACTAATTTGAATGTTATAAATCTAGCAATTTGAATGTTATAATACTTGATCGGTTGCCACGGGATTTTGATGTGATCAAAAGTCCGTCGTAATCACGTAGCGTACGCGGATACTCGCCGGGTAAACTTAATAGATAGCCACGCCCCATATCCCCGACCAAGTGACTGTAGGAGAACCCCGTTGCCAAAGGCATCCGTTCGGGTGCTCGCGGCAGCGGGGTTCCGCCTTAGTGCACTTCGTCGACGGCATCCGGGGGTGCGGCCGTCTACTAAAATTTGCGACGAGCATTCAATCAGGATGTCGGGAATCTTGTTGAATTGCCCGACTAGATATTGAAAAGTGTTTTCGATAATGAGACTAAAATGCGGGGTTTATAATTGTCAGGCATGCGATGTCTAAGGAATTCATTTGGTTGGGCATGAGATATCTAAGGAGGTTGCGGATTCCAACTGTTGTAGTTTTATACTTTCTTTTCTGCGACCGTAAGTGTAATATGTGGTGTATCGCCGGTTTCGTTGCTATACATCAACGACAATTGGAATACGCATATTTACTTACGTTGATGATATGAGATATTATGTGTTGCTGTGATATGTTATATTGGATCGTCGTGTTTTGAATAGCCGGGGGTTTTATGTGAGACGAGAGTTTTTGTTTTTCATTTATGTAAAATTCATTGTATGTAATATTCTTTTATTGGGGCACTTCCGGGCTGACGATGATGTCACCTTTGTATATTATTTACTTTTCCGCATTAGGTAGACCCAAGGCGGGGAGCACAAGTAACCGGGTTCTAGGGTCCAGTGGGAGACCATCTCGAGGAGTCGAGACCGGGTCTCCTAACCCCAGAATTGGCAGTGTTGCTTGCCGCTCTCGTAGGGATCTAGGGATGTGGGTTTGGCTATTCATTACGACCGTGGAATCCGTATTTTATACCGGCTAGTATTAAAACACGGACGTCCTAGTATATCCAATATTTCATATGTTATCTTTTGCTGCAATGTTCTGTGATGAGATCATATTACTGTCCGAGACGAATGTTTATATTATATATATGAGATATATGTTATATTGCAGATTTCGTTTCAAATGTGATGCTTGTGAAGCATAATAAAATGGGACTTCATTAATGAGATTAATGAAATAAAAGACCTAAAGATGTTGTAGAAACTTGTTTAAAAACTGGTAGCTCTAGTTCTTGCTTTGCATAGCGGTGTTCCTTGTAGAACATCCAGCACCTTATTCGATAAGGAAAGAGCCGAGATCCCTTCACCGGGAGTGACCTCTTTAGCAATAACTGGCAGATGCTACAAACTCGGTTTGTCTTTTGATTGTTTTTATAGTTTTTGCTTTGCATAGTGATATTTGTGAAATATCCTGCACCTTATTCGATGAGGAAAGAGCCGAGCCCCCTTCACCGGGAGTGACCTCTTTAGCGAAACTAGAAAAGCCTTAAAAACACTCTTTTTAAAATCACTCGATTCTACAACGATATCAAGTTCATTACGCAAAAGGTTTTCTTAAAAACCTGTCGTAGCCCTCCGTCATTTCAGATAAGTAATAGTTAGTATTCGTACTATGTTTGTTTACCTCTGTCAAAGCGTAGTGTGTGGTAGCTCATTAGTGCTTATCTGTATAAGCATATGATGTGATTGATTTAAGGTAGTCGTGCGACCTTATTGACCCCTGTCAAGGGTCGTACGGGTGGGTTTACTTCAATCAGGAAATGATGGGTTGAACTTGACTAGCAGCCTATGGTTTGTTGACCTCTGTCAAGGTCATAGGACGCTTGGGGCAAAATATTATTGGGAATTTCAAGTGTTGAAATTTGCAATGAGATTGCATACCTTCTATGAGATAGTTGGATCCCGATACCCGCTGCGAGTAAGAGTTACTCCTGGGAGAGTTTCACACAATACAATTAGCCGATCAAGTAGGTGTCTAGAAAGGTGTTAACGGTGTTACGCCCCTGGGAAAATGAGGTTTACTTTAATTATGTCCGTACGAAAGCACGGGGAACCTCCCTTAAAGTACCGGTACTGGCCTGTCTGAAAGATTGGCGAACTTGTAGAGTGTAATTAATCTCGGCTAGTCTTTCCTTTTAGGGTTTGAAGGAAGATTTGACTAAAATAGTGGGAGCCATCCTGATTAGATAAATTGATAACCAATCTAATCTTGTAAAAGCGCACGCTGAGTGTTTCTTCTCTCTCTCTCTCTAGGTAGCGACCATGTCACGCCTTAATCAAGATAATGATACGGATGTATTGACTGAACCCACTTGTTATACTGCGCTAGGGAACGTTGGTCCCGCTCCAACTTATAATTGTTATAAGACAGACCAGGAAATAGGGGATTACCAGAATTCCCGTGCCACCCAAACGAAGAAAGTGCATGCTGATGCATCTTCTTCGGGTGTGTTCATTATCGAGAACTGTTTCTCAGTATCCTTTACGTCCTGGGTATGAGATACCGGATCAGGATCCCAGATATGTAATCTATTACATGGGCTACAGATAGGTAGAGAACTGAGAACGGGTGATAAGTTTCAAGAGTTGGAAACAGTGCAAGTGTTGCAGCCAAGTCTGTTGGCAGTTATCATCCTGTATTACCAGAATACATTGATTCTGAACGAATGTTATTAGATACCGAACCTGATATACAACATCATATCAGTCTCTTTATTAGTAAAGAAGGATATAATTTTGTATTGTTGGATAATGTTTTGAACATTTCCTATATCAAGAATTGATCGGTTCAGGCACGTTATCTAAAAGCATAGACGTTCTAAATCAAACTACAGTTCTTAACGTACAGAACACACACAAGAGGAAGAGTTCAGAAATGAACAAATCCTTCTTGAGGCATTGTAGACTAGGTCATATCAATGCGACCCGACTAGCTGAAGTTACATAAAGATGCATATTTAAATTAGTTTGGATTTACATCTTGTAAAACTTGCCAGTCATGTTACAAAAATAAGATGACCACAGCTCCGTTTATTGGAAACAGAGAAAGAGTTAGTGAACTCTTAGGATTGATACATGCTGATGTATGAAAGTCCCCTGTCTACAAAATGCCAAGACCGGTTCTTTGTACTTCATTACATTCACTGATGATCTTTCAAGATTCAGACATATGTTCCTGTTGAAACACAAGTCTGAAACTTTTGAGATAATCACAGAATATAAGTTAGAAGTAGATAACCAAAAATGGGTAAAAGTATTATGTCCTTAGATGAGATCAAGGAGAAGAATACTTAAGCACAGAATTCCTGTACTATTCTAAAGGAGAATGAGATTCTCTCTCAGCATTACTCCTCTGTATACACCACAGCACGTCGGTGTATCGGGACGGAGCAATCGCACCCTATGTGATATGGTGTGCTCTATGATGAGTACTGCTGAGTTGCCTATTTCCATTTGGGAGTTATGCACTTGAGAAGTTGCATACCTATTGAATAGGGTTCCAACCAAATCAGATGCCTACCACTCCATATGTGATATGGTATGGGAAGAGCCCATCTCTTGAGGAAGGTAAGATTTGGGGTTGTCCAGCCTATGTCAAAAGCAAAATCCGGACAAGCTCGAGGCAAGGTCAGTTCTGTGGAAGTTTGTTGGATATCTCAAGCATTCGCAAGGGAATATCTTCTACCACACCGAGGAATAAAAGATGTTTTATTTCTCGGCATACCACTTTTTGAGAAAAAAAGGGAATTTCTTGTGAAGAAATTAGTGGTCATGAGGTAGAACTGGAAGGAGTTCCAGCTATACAAACTGCAGCTGATGATTTGGTAGAACCGGAGGATTCAATAGTTTCCAATGAACCTCAGCATCTCCGCCGATCAGGTAGGGTACCTCATCCACCTAAGAGATTCTTCGGTTTCTCTATGACGGTGGGAGCGAGGATTGCATCATGAGATGATGACCCAACTTGTTTCGAGCTGGCCATCAGGAGTGGGAACTCTGTGAGAATGGCTGGATGCTTAGTGATCTGAGATGGAATCCTTATACACCAGCAAAGTATAGACTTTGGTTGCTTTATCTGAAGGGTTATATCCCCATCAGGAGCAAGTATATCTTGAGAAGATTACTTGGTGTACATCGAAAAGTTGAGACTATCAAAGCTATGCTTAAGTCCATCCAGATCCTACTTGCCACGGCTACATACCATGACTACGATATCTGACGGTTGGGTGTCATGACTGCTTTTCTAAATGATGATTTGGAAGAGAGCGTCTATAAGTACACAGCCAGAGGACTTCGTAGACAGTGGGAGCAGCGGAAACGTGAGCATGATGTTTTATATGATAAATCAGGCTTCGCGGAGTTGGAACGTCTGTTTTGATGGTAGTCAAAGAATTTAACTTCATCAAAATGGTAGATGAACCTTGTATATACAAAAAGGTAGTAGGAAGTATGGTGGTGATCCTCGTATAGTACGTGGATGACATACTCTTGATAGGGAAGGAGTTTCCTATGCTACGCTCGGTCAATCTCCTCTTATCACAAAGATTCTCTATAGGATCAAGGTGATACCTCCTAAATCCTGGGTTATGGATCTATGAGATAGATCTAATTGGATATTAGGATTCTCACTAGTTGTAGTGAGATGGTATCAATGGATCCTGAAGAGAATCACTGGAAAAGTTCCAGGATGATAAGGACGACTGAATGTCAGTCGCAGGCATTGTCTTTACCCTCAGTGGAGGGACGGTATGTTGGAAGAGTTCCAAGATAGATACCGTGACATACTAGACGATTAAAGGCAAGATACATCGTTACCAAGGATGCTACCAAAGAGAAAGTCTGGATATATTTTAGTTCATGAGATGAACTTCGTTCCTGCCAATGTATGACAATGGATTTGTGGCTTATGCCAAGGAACCACCGTCCCATCAGAGATCCAGACATATTCTTAGGCAGTATCGCCTGATCATGGAGATGGTTGATCTCCAGGTAAATCGAGGTTAGGAGAGTAGACTCAGAGGACAACAGTGCGGATCCACTCACAAAGGCCTATTTCCCAGTAGAGACTTTTATAGGATGGTTGAGTATGAGATACTTCAACCACAGCTGATTGTTGGGTATGCGATACCACAACAGATGGCCCTAGTGCAAGTGGGAGATTGTTAGTTATATGTATGCCCTGGAGGCCATTACTATACATGCGTTGTATATTGTAGTGGATGCTGGGACATATATAGGGAGGACTTTCTTGCTCAACATGATAGTATGCTATCTGGTTACTCTTTATCTTAACATGTACTCTGATTGTCTCTATATAACATGTTGATAAAGCCCTTAGGATGAGTACTTGACTACCACGACTATGATGCGGATCATACTAATGGGGACAGTGTAGTCGTCAAGTACATCCTTCAAATGTTCCTAGTCGTAGGTGTATCGAGATAGGGCATCGATATACCAGAGTAGACTAGCGTATGCGCTTCTTGACCCATATGATGGGCGATAGATGATCCCATATCCATTGGTGTTTGACATCAGAGAAGGTATACGGGTGCTCAGTGGAGACTGGGTACACTGGACGGACTCGCCGAGAACTCCCAGATGGTATTATACCTCACGTCAGAGGGCAGTTCTCTGGTGACACTGGTACAGGTTAGTCTGTAGACCCGAGATCGTCATAGAGTCTTGTGTGATTCCCACTGTGCTTTGATTTCCATCATACCACGTCCAAGAGGGCGTGCAAAAAGGTGGCTTTTGGGTACAGTCCCGAATCACATGGAGGCAATGAGCGATAAGAGGGGTTTCGTCTCTTCCGGTATAGGAAGTTGATGTTGCACTGTGTTCGATTGGCTATAACTGGAAATCCCTGGCCAGGGTTGCTGAGATTTACTAGTAAGTGTTATCAGTAGTTTCTCGAACTGTTATGGACCTCATATCGACATGACTTATCAAGCTACTGTGGTCTGACGTTTACCACCCCTAGGCGAGATATGCGACATATCAGACGAAGAGACCGGACTGTACGGGAGTGTTACTGGTTGGATTCACGGGAGAAGGTACAGGCTTGCTTGTTGATCTTCTGATTGCTCAATACCTGGGTGGCTGTTACGTTTAGCTGACCGCTTGCAGTTGGTGGGTGTTTGATATGATCATCACCTACTGCCGGCGTATTGACGATTCTTTAGAGTCCTACACAGAAGTTTCCTGGCTCAGGCAAACGGAGTAGGAGCACATATGTGATATGTGCGGGACCGAGAACAATACGTGTATGTGATACCGTACTAGATTCTCGCGATATGTGATATCGGCCGGGTATATGTGATATAGTCAGGTCATCGGATCAAGTGTTGATTCGATGAACTGATACAGATTATATTAGTCGGTTATTTGTGAAATAGCCGGATTATCGGATTAAGTGTTGATTCGATAATTTAATGTATAATTATATATTTGATATATTAAATTACATTAACTAATATAAGCTCACTTAAAGATTCTTTTTCTCACTCGGGTAATACATTGATATATATGTGATATATGTTAAATGTATTATTTTATTTTGTTACAAGAAATATTGTATATGTGATATATAATATTGTAACATATTATGGTTATAAATGCAACATGTTTTGTGGAGTTTAAATGTGGTTAAGGTTTGGATTAGGGCTAAGCTTGCATGAAGCTTTCAAGAAGCATTGACTTTGACTTTGGATATTTTGTATAGATATTTGCTTAACCCAACCCAACCCTTCACCATAGTTAACTCTCTACATGGGTTAAGTCTTTATACTTCATCCATGGTTGCATTTCTAACCATAGACTTGATTCATTATTCATCACAAAGTAATTTTCTTCTTCTTCTTCCTTTGGAAAAGCTTCACTAGCTTTTTCATGTGTGATGATTTTGAGTGAGATAAAGAAAACAAATGAGAGCTAAATTCCTACTTCATCATCCTAATCTATTCTAACCACTTAGATTAGGGTGTTTGCTTTGCTAATACTTGATTAGTGAAGCAAAAGTTTGGGTTTGAGTTTCTTCAAGGTAGATCATCTTTGTTATCAAAGATCGGAAGCAAGCCTGCATCTTTCTCTTCATGGAGCCTCTCTAGAGTCCGGGTACTCGATGATCGTAGCGAAGGGGCCTCAACACGGAGCTTTAGAAGTGAAGGAACGGACTACAAAGATTGTAATCCCTAACTCTTAGAAGTAAAGTTGTTTACTTGCTTTGTTTTCGCCTAATCTCTAGTCTAAGATCTTGGTTAGGGTTGTTCGGCACGTCTAAAATTTAAATCGGGAATGGTTGATACCTTGTAGAACCTTGTGACAGTGCCTGGTAACCCTACAAAACAAAATTTAATGGAAAACCCTAAAAAACAAAAAACCCTGAGATTTTTGAAGATTTTGCAATTTTCATATGTTATAATAAGAAAATATTGAAATACCAAAGAAAACAGAAAATTTTGAAAATTGTTGATTTTCATGTGCTACTCTCTCGCTAAACAAGTTAAGAAAAATAGTTTGTAAACTTGGTCGCTAAACGAGTTAAGAAAAATAGATAACGGCTCTTAAAGATACAAAACTCATATTGTGAACACGACCTGGAGACTTCTTCCCAATGGCTATGACTTGACTTAATGACTTCATATAGAAGAGAGGAGGGTAATTAATTGTCTTGCCTCCTTCTCTTTTCCCGTACAGGAGTGTAATTGCGTGCAAAATATTTGAAATTTGAAGAAAACGAAATTTTTTGGGATTTTAAATATTTCATGATTTTAGTGTATTGTTAGGTTCCTAGTCACTTGGAGTCTCGTTGTCACGCCCAGCTTCCCAAACTACGGGAGCGGAGACGCAACTTGGTCTGCGATGAATCTATCTAAGAAGCACACATCTCCAATATAGACATGTTAAGCGTCTGGCAAACAAATAATAACACAAGAAATCATAATAAATAACTTTCAAAGGAAAATTCAACAATCACTTATTACATCCAGGAGTTTAACAAATCAAAAGTTACATCAAAGAATGGCCTTGAACAATAATTTTACAAAGAAAAGAAACAAAATGCAACTGGAAACGGAACGAACATTTAGAATTCAGCCTAGCTAGCGAAAAGTTCAAAGTCTCCCTGAGTAGGATCCTACTCTGCCTGCACCTGGTATGTCTCTAAGCCTGACAAACATTTCAAACATGAAACACATGTCAGTGAGCTGAAGGGGGAATTTATAGTACGCCTGACAAAGATTCGTGGAGTGTGTGTGTATCTATATAAATATACATATATAGATATATACATATATATAAAAAGGGAAAAAGTGTCCAAAGGACGCATGGGGGGTCAGCGCCTTACGTGCGTGGCACGCAAGCGCTGGGTGCTGGCGCCTCACGTGCTTGGCATGTGGGCGCTAGCGCGCCGGCGCCCGGCTCCCGCGTGCCAAGCACGTAGGGACACGCCCGCGAGCATGGCCCGAGGTGCGATCCCAACTGAGGTTCTTGATCCTTTCTTGTAGGTTCTGGGGCACGTCATCTGCAACGTGTCAGTATCTGGAGAGCCACTGATATCGAGCCTCCTCAAGGCGTTCTTTTCCTCCCTCTATACAATTTGCTGACGAAACTTTGACTATTTGTGAGGGTGATGAGCATGAGTTCTTGAATCTTAAAGTGATTCTTTTCTTGTTTGAAGGACTTTCGGGTCTTCAAATTAACTTCTCTAAATCTTCCCTTGTTTATTTTGGACGCTCAGTCTATAATGGGTAAGGCATTGGCTTCTATTTTGAATTGTGCTCTTACTTCATTACCCCTCATCAATCTTGGACTTCCTCTGTGTGGGGAAATCGCCGAAACAAGAGTGGGTTGATCTCATAGATAAATCAGTTGTACTCATACAAATATTTTCTTCTGTTATTAATTGGATTGCGGTCGCCACTGATTCGAAGAAGAAGATGCTGATTTGGATGCAGAGAAGAATCGGTTTCCCAACCATTTCTTTTGAAGCTGATGCAGAGAAACTTGATTTGTAACAACAACCTCAATTTACAGGAGAAGCCTTTGCCTGTAACCTTAGCTCAAAGTTTTTTTGTGCAACATATTTATACATCTCTCCTTGCTTGTGTCATCAAATTATGCCACCACATGTTCTGGTATGGAGAGTTCTCATGTGCGGGGACATCTTGGGCTATGCTTCTCTGTTGCTACCATCCATTATTTTAACTTGTGTTGTTTCTATTCTTACGTTGTAATAATGTTAATGTAATCTTGTCTGTTCATTGTTAGATCATGATCCCTTGTATGCTTCTTATCAAATTATTGTTGATGGTGTTGGATATAGTGCCCTCAAGGCAATTATTATGATTGCAAGTAAGCAATTATGATAATTAAGGGGAGACCTATACATGTATAACAGTCTTACTCGAGATGATGGTATGTTATCTGATTTGTCTTCATCATTAATGAAGCTCGTAGGATTATTGCTTGACAATCAGCATTATGATGGCGATCATATATGTAGGAGCTGGATTGTCCATAAACACATCATTAAATGTCCCTAATCATGGGATTATCGAGATTGGGTAACGATATTCCGGATTAGACTAGTGTATACGATTCTAGACCCCGATGAGGGGCGGAAGCCGGTCTCACAAGCCATTAGTGTTGTGTCATCTATGATAGTATACAGATACTCACTGGAGGTGAGTAGACCGGACAGACTCGTCGAGAACTTCTAGATGGTATTATATATATCGTTAGATGAAAGTTCTCAGGTGGCATGAGTACAGATTAGTTCTTTGACCTGAGATCGTCATTTGTCTCGTGTGAGTTCCCACTATAATTTGATTACTACCCTACCACGACTCAAAAGAGTCGTGCAAACAGCTTTTAGTTGGGTACAGTCCCGAGCCACATAAAGGCATTGGTCGATTGTCAGGTATTCGTCTCTCCTGGTATTAAGAGTCAATATCGCGTTGTGTTCCATTGGCTATCACCAGAAAATCGTAACCACGGTGGATGGGATTTACTGATAGTTGACCAGTAGTATCTCTGTTGGTGATGAGCTTGATTCAGACATGACTTATCAGGTTAGTAAGGGTCTGACCTTATCTACCCCTAGACCCGATATGCGACTCTTTAACGAAGAGACCGGACTGTACGGAGATTGTTACATTCAGGCTCAGTAGGGTAAGAACATACTTAATTGTCGACCCCCATTTCGGCAACTTGTAACAACCCTAAACATTCTGTACAGAAAAATTTCAAAATACAGAAAGGAGCACCTAAGCCTGAGCACAAGTTATAAATTTAATTTGCTTTTGAAAAACAAGAAAGTACTTGTAGCTCATTGGTAAAGTCTTGCACTGCTGTGACGTAGCCCCTGTGTTCGAATCCCTTCAGCCATATAAATTCTTTATTGACTTTTCTTTTAAATTTTTAGAAGCTCAAAAGTTTACACGTGCAAAACACATAAAATGAAAAGTCGCAATAAAAACAAACATGTGAGAAATGATATACCAACAGACTTAGACCTCCCCATGCCTAATGCCCCATTTTTTCTTTGTCCTAGTCTCTTGGCCTTCCCCCTTAACTCCCATTATGTTTGTTTACTCTGCAATTATCCAAAGAATTAAAAATCACCATTAAACCAAATTTTAATGCATTTTTAATTCTCAATTTTTTACCTTAAACATTAATTTTCCCTATAAATACCACCCTACATTTTGGCCCACCTCATTCAGAAATTCCATGCCAAAAATCTCTTTAAAAAATCCTAAATGAAAAGTTGTACAAGTGGAGTTAGCAAAGGTCAAAGTTCCAGCGACGTTTCGGGAAGAATCCGAGTACGAAATGACTCCCCGATGATCCCAAAATCTTTCTCTACCTCTTCTCTCTAATTCCAACCTGTAAGTCCCCTCTCCCCTTCTCAATCTCTAGTCTAAAACTTCCACTTTTCAAAACTCGTCAGAAGCGGAGTTATTCCGACTTCCGATTCTCTTTTCTTTAAAAACTCAATTTTTCTTAAACAACAAATTAGCATCTCTTCTTATATTGTTTAACAAATATAAAGCAACATTCACAACAAGTTTCAATTCAAAATAATATGTATTGCAACTTTTATTTCAATTTTACGATAAAATACCATCATGTTTATATACGACATTGCTTATTCATTTGGATCATATTACCTTTAGAAAACTCACGAGGTAATGACATATCTCATCACAACACACATTTTTGACATAACACGATGACTTTTGGAGCATTAAATTGTAAGAATTTACAAGGTTACAATAAAATACCATAAACATTCAAAAACCGTTTTCTTTAAAAGTGTATTATTTAATTCCTTGCAAATGCGCCTCTACAACCCATTTTGAGGAACCCCGATCGGGATGGTGCGGATTATCGCACATCCTCGAGCCAAATAGTGCGAGATGCAGACCTCCTCACGGAGCATCCGATCTCGATGGAATTTTTAATGCAATTTTTAAGAAAAATGAGATTTCTACTTAATAAATAAAAATTTATTTTTATTAAATATATATATATATATATATGAATATTATCAAAATACCTACTTTAAATATTATATATATATATATTCCATGTTTTTCTAAATCAAAGGAATCACAAATTTCATGAAACTACCATTACAAATCAATACAATTCCAATATTACACTAAAATACCATATACAATGAAATCTAGATTCTATTCACTAGAAAACTTCATTTTATAAAAAAATTATAACTATGAGAACCCTAAAGACAATAATTAAATACTTGGTGTGTATTTTGAAATTATATGAAAACTATTTTTCATAAAACCCCCTCAAGTTATATTAATTTACAATAAGGATCCTAGTAAACATAGGTTAAAGCGGGACCAGTTCTCTTGAGCCTCAGGGAGCCGGAGAATATGGGTGCTTACCTATCTAAGGTATACAACCTAAAAATGGTGTTATCAATACGGTAATTATCTTGGAAAAAGACACAAATCCTGCCGTCCATGTGCAGCAGTTACCGATAACACTAAAACTAATTCAGGACTTCAAATCTGTATAAAAGTTCTGACTCAGTCTGAGCCTCGGTCTAATATGAAACCAATGGTATGAACTGAAAATATAAATACAGAAATGGAAATATAAATACAGAAATGGAAAGCGGGGTGTGACAGGTTTTATTGGAGGCACATGCAGGTCAGTGCTGCATGAAACCCTACCATGTAGGTCGGTTCTGCATGGACATGTAGGTCAATTCTATATAAAGTCCTAAGCAATATAACACAAGAATCAGCAACTAAAAACATTATTTACATTTCATATTCCTTAAATCTTACAATTTCATATTCTTTGAATCTATCCTAACCCTATTTTTTCTTTCAAGGTTATGAATTCTCCAAACAATACCAGCAAAAACTTCAACAACACACCACCATCTCTACCGCTTACACTTACCGTTGCTGCTTCGATCAATGAGCAGATGGTACTGCTTGAGGAAATCCGAAGCCTCCTGGAAGGTCAGCAGCAGCAGACTGCTATATTACTGAACCGTCCAGAAGCGGAAGCGCCTGGAGTAAAGCAATTCCGGGTATTGCACCCAAACCAATTTTCAGGAAAAAAGAGCGCTCTGGAAGCTGAAGAATGGGCTCAGAGCATTGAAGATGATCTGGCAGCAACACAAGTGCCAGACATCGCTTGGGTACGGGTTGCAAAGCTGCAACTCACCGACAACGCCCGAATTTGGTGGAAGGCAGAAGAAAGCCGTCTTGACCAGCCGATCGAATGGAGGACTTTTCGCAAGATGTTCGACGCGAAATATTTCCCCAAGACTGCCCGATTTGATATGGAACAGCAATTCATCCACCTACAACAGGCTTCGATGTGGACCAAATCTATGGATGAGTATGATGCTGAGTTAACCATGCTCAGTAGGTAATATATGTCTCAAATATTCGATTTTCTTATATCACATACTACACAGCTAACACAAGACCGTAACAGGTTTGCGGCACACCTTTCCGACTGATGAGATCAGGTCCAGACGATTTCAGTAAGGGTTAGATCCGGAGATCCAAGCTTCCTTAGCTACAGGGGATTTCCCAACCCATGACCTAGCTCTGAAAGATGCCCGTCGATATGAGGCAGTAGTGAAGAAAAAGGGCAAATCTCAATCTGCCGGTGTGAAGCGCTCTGCCACCCAGATGGCAGGAGGAGCCTCTTCAATATAAACTTCTGAACCCAGGAGACTAGAAGAAATATTTAACCGGCCAAGTCTAGATTTTTGCTTCTACTGCAAGAATGATGGACACCTGTGGAAGGACTGTAGGCGCGCAAAAAGCTTGTGCTTAGTTTGTGGCGCATCCACTCATAGAATTGGAACATGTTTTTATAGATGCAACCCAGTTCCAACTCACAACACTTATCCGTAGCGGTCATCTATCCAGGCTCATGCACCTCGTCTTGCTCTTCCGGCTCTACCTCCACGTGGACCTCCTGCACAAGCTAATCGCCAATTCCATCAGGCACTAAGGAACATGCCCCGAGGGCAGAGAAACATGCCCCCAATGATAGAGGAATGTGCCTCCCGCTAGGAGGAATATACCCCGACGTCAGGCTTTCAATTAGCGACCATAAAAGCCGAGACTGTAGACTAAGATAACCCTGGTAATTTCCTTACATCTTTTTCAATCTTTCCAAAACTTTTGCATTCTTTCGTTCTTCCAAATTATTTTCATGCATTATCAATAGTTCTATCACCAAACTTTTCTTGAATCTGTTACACTTTCCTTCTATAAATTTCGAGTACGAAATTTTTATAAGGAGGGTAGAATGTAACAACCCTAAACTTTATATACATAATTTTTTTCAAAATACAGAAAAGAGCACCTAAGCCTGAGCACAAGTTATAAATTTAATTTGCTTTTCAACAGCAAGAAAGCACTTGTAGCTCATTGGTAAAGCCTTGCACTGCTGTGACGTAGCCCCTGTGTTCGAATCTTCTCAGCCATATATATTTTTTATTGACTTTTCTTTAAACTTTTAGAAGCTCAAAGTTTACACATGCAAAACACGTAAAATGAAAAGTCGCAATAAAAACAAACATGTGAGAAATGATATACCAACAGACTTGGACACGTGGCAGAGATCCACATCCCAACCCACCGGATTGGACCAGCGAGATCATCCCAGGGGCCGGCGCCGCCGGGCCCCCCGTGCCTAATGCCCCATTTTTTCTTTGCACTAGTCTATTGGCCTTCCCCCTTAACTCTCATTATGTTTGTTTACTCTGCAATTATCCAGAGAATTAAAAATCACCATTAAACCAAATTTTAATGCATTTTTAATTCTCAATTCATCACCCTAAACCCTAATTTTCCCTATAGATACAACCCTACATTTTGGCCCTCCTCATTCAGAAATTCCATGCCAAAAATCTCTGAAAAAAATTCTAAGTTCAAAAGTTGTACAAGTGGAGTTAGCAAAGGTCAAAGTTTCGGCGACGTTTCGGGAAGAATCCGGCAACGAAACGACTCCCCGACGATCAAAAAATCTCCCCCTACCTCTTCTCTCTAATTCCAACCTGTAAGTCCCCTCTCCCCTTCTCAATCTCTACTCTAAAACTTCCACTTTTCAAAACTCGTCGGAAGCGGAGTTATTCCGACTTCCGATTCTCTTTTCTTTAAAAACTCAATTTTTCTTAAACAACAAATTACCATCTCTTCTTATATTGTTTAACAAATATAAAACAACATTCACAATAAGTTTCAATTCAAAATAATATGTATTGCAACTTCTATTTCAATTTTACGGTAAAATACCATCATATTTACATACGACGTTGCTTATTCATTTTGATCATATTACCTTTAGAAAAATCATGAGGTAATGACCTACCTCATCACAACACACATTTTTGACATAGCACGATGAATTTTGGAACATTAAATTGTGGGAATTTACAAGGTTACAATAAAATACCATAAACATTCAAAAACCGTTTTTTTTAAAAGTATATTATTTAATTTCTTGCAAATGCGCCTCTACAACCCATTTTGGGGAACCCCGATCGGGATGGTGTGGATTATCGCACATCCTTGGACCTAGTGGAGCGAGATGCAGATCTCCTCACGGAGCATCCGATCTTGATGGAATTTTTAATGCAATTTTTAAGAAAAATGATATTTCTACTTAATAAATAAAAATTTATTTTTATTAAATATATATATATATATGAATATTATCGAAATACCTACTTTAAATATATTATATATATATTCCATGTTTTTCTAAATCAAAAGAATCACAAATTTCATGAAACTACAGTTACAAATCAATACAATTCCAATATTACACTAAAATACCATATACAATGAAATCTAGGTTCTATTCACTAGAAAACTTCATTTTATAAAAAATTACAACTATGAAAACCCTAAAGACGATAATTAAATACTTCGGGTGTATTTTGAAATTATAACAAAAATATTTTTCATAAAACCCCCTCAAGTTATATTAATTTACAATAAGAACCCTAGTAAACATAGGTTAAAGTGGGACGAGTTCTCTTGAGCCTCAGGGAGCCGAAGAATATAGGTGCTTGCCTATTTAAGGTAGACAACCTAAAAACGGTGTTATCAATACGGTAATTGTCTTGGAAAAAGATACAAATCTTGCCGTCCATGTGCAGCAGTTACCGATAACACTAAAACTAATTCAGGACTTCAACTCTGTCTAAAAGGTCTGACTCAGTCTGAGTTTCAGTCTAATATAAAACCAATCTATTCTTGAATATGATTCAAGTATAACTCCATTTCAACATGAATCCATTTATACCAGAATTCAATCTATATCAACAGGACTCGACCGAACCGAACTATGGATATACTCTGATTACATGACTATTCATTTATATTGATTTCGTTTACATGATATCATGGTTTCAGCAAGTCTTCCATTTATAAAACAAATAATACGATCAATACAAAATATATTACGGGGTTTTAAAGGGGTAGACTGGCACGGAATGTGTTAAAAGTGGCATGAGATGGTCATTAAAAGACGTAACTATACATCCATTGCCGTTGTTCCGTGGTTTTATCAACGGAGCCTTGTACTACGGGTTACCAAAGTCCACGGTGTAAGTTGGACTCCTCTCGTATACACTGGCATATTCTGTACCAAGCTACAAATAACTGCGTTAACAGAACAAAAGATTACAATATACCAATTATATTCTCATCTGTCTATTCTTACTTATCTTTGGGATTTACCGAGCGATTGTTCGCTGACGATATTTTTTCTCTTCTTTCTTTGAAATGTTGTCACGTGGATTGGACTCTCAGGAGGTCGGGCCCAGTACCGAAGGCTTGGAGCAGTTCGCCATTAGAGCTCTAGATACTTGTATATATTTTCTTTTCAGCTCATGCCATTGTTTAGGCATTGCTTTCCATTTCTGTATTTAAATTTTCAGTTGTACTTATAAAGAAATTTTTAATAAATAAAAGTTGATGTTCATTTACACTTCATGTCTTCTTGTGTATATTTACATTATATTGCTTAGTTACGCTTAGCGTGTTTACTTCTAAGTAAATACGCAGCGGGCCTCGTCGCGTCTTCTTACCCCTACACTGGGAAGCGGGGTGTGACACAACTATCTGGGTAGCCGCTACGTACATCTAGTGCCGCTGACGTGCATGTGGTTAAACCCACTGCCAGCATATTGTCGAGTCTTTAGAGTCCCACACAGAGGGTTTCCCCGGTTCAAGCCACTCTATAAACCTTAACTAGTTAGTTTGCACTTATTTAGAGTTTCGATCGACGGATTTTTCCGAATCAGATTTCCAAATACATGCCCACTATTCGAATTTTAAAATTGTTCAAAAAATTGTTCATTTTGCCTTAAAATTATGTGCAAGTAAATCTAGAGACCAGAAATAAATTTGGGCACATGAGCCCAAAATTCGATCGCGGAACCGCCGCCTAACCTGCCATTTGGCCGTGGTTCCGCAATCAAGTTTTGGTCGTTGTGCCCCAAAATTTTTCTGGTGCTCTAGATTATAGAAATGTGATTTTTGGAATATTTTGTTTTGGCCCAGATTTGTTTGAGTACTGGTTTGTACCTGGGGCGGAAAGTTTTTAATCGATTGAAATTTTGAATTCATGGTTTTCAGTGCATTTGTTAGTTTCTGGGACCGTGAATATCATAGCGTGGTATAATCCGACCGATTGCTATATGTACAATCAGACAGTTTTACGAACATGATATTCGCGTTGATATTTTGTGTTGCACTGATGTTATGGATGGATTGTTGTGATGGATAGCCTTGTATGCAATGTTATATGTACAGTTCATTTGTATATTCATTATTGTGGGATGAGCGTCCAACATGTGGGTTGCCGTTTCTGCCAGTTTTTATATTCTTTTATTGGGGCACAACTTGGTTGAGGTCGATATCGCCGTTGTATATATATATTTTCTTTTATGTACTAGAATTACCCGGCGGAGGAGTGCTCGAAAGCTGGGTTCTAGAGGGCAACGGACCCGCATCTCATGGCGTTGAGGCCGGAGGGCCTTACTCTAGAATTGTCGGGCTATTCATCGCACTCGTAGGGGTATAGGTTAACCCACGGAGGGGTGCTCAAGTTACCGGATTCCGTATAGTGCTGGGTGGCCCATTCACTTTGTTGATTGGGGTTGCCTCGCTTCGGGGATTGGCGGGTAACTTTCCACACTCGTAGGGGTCTAGGTTCTTCATTGCACTAGCTATCCATACGACCGGGGAACGTCGCATCTCATTTATGGCTCAAATGAAACACGGGGCTCCTAGATTATCCGCTATTCCATATTGTTATACGCATGCTTATGATGATTTTTATCTAACTGTGATGACTATTATCTGCCTGCGATGTTGATATATATATTATATATATTTAGTAGATGCTTCTATATGTTTTGCATCCGTGCTAGTCCTGTCCTCGCTCTGCCGTTAGTTATGTAACCTAATGATGCATGACGGAACCTTGTGGCGAATGTGAATGGCATATAAATAGCATGTTATTTTGGTCGTTTCTTTTGTGGCTTGAAAACTTAAAATGATGGGAACACATTATCTGAATAATGCAAGGATAAATAAACCTAAATGATGTTGTCGGAACCAATTTTAAAACTACTAGGTTTTCTTCAAAACTCACAGTCATACTCTTTTGTTTTGCATAGAAGTATTCGGTTAGGAATATCCCGCAACTCATTCTATAAGGGAAGAGCCTTGATCTCTTCACTGAGAGTTCGCTCTTAAGCAAGGGTTTATGTCACTTGTTTTAAAAAGCGGAGCTTAAACCACTCTATTTCAAAGCCACTCAAGTTCCTTTAACGATATCAAGTTCATTACGTTAAAGGTTTTTCGCCAAAAACCAGCCGTAGCCCTCCATCATTTCAGATTAGTATTGCTTAGTATTCGTGCTACGTTTGCCGTTGCTATTTGCCGAGGCGTAGTGTGCGGTAGCTCTAATACTTTTCTATCGCAAGGATATGTGGATTGGTTAGGACAGTCGTTCGACCTTGTTGACCTTATCAAGGGTCGGTACGGGTGTGTCTAATGCAATCAGGATAATGACGGGTTGAACTTGACTAGGACCCTTTGACTTGTTGACCTTGTCAAGATCACTTGGATCCTAGAGGCAAAAACCATATCGAGAGTTTCAAATATACGGGAAACTTGCCAGGTATGCGCATACATTTTGGAGTGTGGTAACTTAAGTGGATTCCGTCAGGTTATCACATGATGATAGTTGGGTCCCGATTCCCACTGATGAGTATGTATTACTCCTCAGAAGATTTTTCACTTCACAATTAGCCAACATATTAGGTGTCTAGAAAGTGTTAACGAGGTTACACCTCTGCAGTAACTGGGTTATTAATTGGGTTCGTGCGAAAGCACGGGGGACTTCCCTCGGAGTACCAACACTGGCCTGGTTGAACGGTTGGCGAACTTGTAAAGTGTAAATGATCTCGAATAGTTCTCCTTTTAGGGTTTGAAGGAGAATTCGAGGAAACAGTGGGAGCCTATCCGATTAGATAAAGTGAAAACCAATCTAATTTTGATAGAGTGCACATTGAGTGTTTCTTTTCTCTCTCTTTCTGCTACAGCGACCCATGACTTACTTTAAAAACTCATGAACCAAGTTAACCGAACCTTCTTACACCCTTGGGCTTCGGATTGTCGTGATTCACGACGAAGTCGCACATATCCCTTCCACTCCTTCTTTATCCTTTTCACTTCTTCAAAACATTTCGTATCACTACGATAATCCATATTGCTTGGAAAGGCCATCGTATAGTTACATACGAACTTGAAGAACTTACTTCAGTCGAGAATGGCCACAGGTTCTAGAGAAATTGAATAGGATTATTCGGTTCTCTTCCCTTTACCTTTTCTCAGGTATCGAGAGTTCCTTGTATTAGGAGAGTACACCTATTATGCTTATTGGATAGTCTTCTTCCAAATCTCAGGCTGGTGCCGAAAGGTAGGGAAGGAAGAAAATCAATTAGCCTAAGTGCGGTGTACAGAAGGTAAGATGTAGAGACATATAAAGAGATTGAAGTGAGGGCAAAAGAAATTGCGACTACTGTCATGAATCTGGATAATGAAAAAGGCATTACTAGGAATACCTGGCCACCCTCTATGAAATATTTTCATGTTTCAGATTTTCTGTGTATTTGTAAAAAAGTATTGTTTTCCCAATTAATTCTGACTCCAGTGCATGTATTTACCGGACTTGGATCTCACATCTGTACGGTGTTACAGATGATGAGTAGGAGTAGAATATTGGGAAATGTGCGATTTGATCCTCAATATCGGAATTCGTTGCAATTGGTGATATTAGATTAAATCGCCTGTCTTTTGCCTGACGGCAAATATTTGGTTTCGAATAACCGTTGTTATGCACCAAATTTTAAAATGAAATATCTATACCTTTATTTTATAAAGTGAGATATACATTTTGAAAATTGTGTTATAAACATTTATCTTTATCAGTTAAGGATAAGGTAAGGTGCATTGAATAACAATGTAAGACATTCTTAACCAAGATACAGTTTTCAATTTATAAAACACAGAATTTGAGTCGGTATACTCTTGGGACTTATACATGAAAATGTATACTGTCCAGTGTCCTTCGGGATAAGGGATTGGTACTCTTACTTTATTCAGATTTACCTATGATTTCTTTGGTTTTAGACACGCATTCGTTATAATGTAAGGTCCAAAGATTTTGAGAAGTTTGTAGGTATAAGAATAAAGTAGAAAACCATACGTTGGAAGTATCAGGATTCTTCGAGGTGATCAAAGATATAGATACTTATACTAAGTGTTCCATCATAGTATTGAGAACTTGATTCTCTCATAGGTTACTCATCCGTGGATATGCTCCTTAATGAATGATATTATATTGTCTTTTTTCCATTAGGTGATATGCATTGGAAATAGCTGCATGACTTTTGAATCTGGTTCCATCTAAATTAGGGCATTGATTCTATATGGACATAGAATGGTTACATATCTTGAGATTGTTAAAATATGGAGTTATCTGGTTTCTGTTTGAAAGCAGAATCCGGACAAACTCAAGGCGCGCTTCGGTAATGGCTGTTTGTGGATTATCCGAAGTATTTGCTAGGATTTTGTTTTCTACCATTTTCAAGATCAATAGTTACATTGTTATTGACTCACCACCATTTTATAAAAGGAATCTTTTTGCAAAAGAAACTAGTGGGAGTATGGTAAAATTGGAAGTGATTCCAGAACCACAAACAGTTACCGAAAATTTAGTAGAACCTAAAAATTCAATTGGATTTGACAAACCATTAGCCACTCTGCAGATCAAGTAGGTGACCTCAGCCACCCGAGAGATACTTCAGTTTTCTCATAAACGGTGGCAGGAAGGTCAGCATCATGGTGATGATGGTCCTACTAGTTGTCAGTAGGTCATAAGAAGTGGTGACTTCCAGGTGACCAGATACTTTATATCCAAGATGGAATCCACGCACTTCGGCAAATTATGGATTTTGGATTTTGTTAAGTACTCCTGAAGGGGTAAACCCCATTAGGAGTAAATAGATCTTTCGAGATCTGTGCAGGTGGAAAGGTGCTAATTTAATAAGGTTAGATTTGTTGTAAATAGTTTTCATCAAATACCCATTGTGGATTGTGATGAGACTTTTACTTCAGTATCTATGCTGAAGTCCATACGGATATGACTTGGCACTGCTGTGCCCCTACTTATTATCAACAGGTCATAGGAAGTGGTAACTTCTAGGTGACCGGATACTTCATATCCAAGATGGATTCCACGCACTTCAGCAAATTATGGATTTTAGAATTTGTTGGGTGCTCTTGAAGGGGTAAAGCCCATTAGGAGCAAGTAGATCTTTCGGGATCTGTGCAGGTGGAAAGGTACTAACCTAATAAGGCTAGACTTATTGTAAAGAGTTTTCACCAAATACCCGTTATGGATTATGATGTGACTTTTACTTCAGTATCTATGCTGAAGTTCATATGGATATGATTTGGCGTTGATGCAGTTCATGGATATGATATCTGGCAGGTAGATGACTATAACGTCTTTCCAAAAAGCAATTTGGAAGTGCACGTGAATATGACTCTGCCAAAGGGTTATCGTAGTCAGTGGGAGTAGCGGAAGGTGTGCAAGTTGCTTATGTCTATTCGTAGACTGAAGTATGGATAGCGGAGATGGATCATCTGTTTTTATATGACAGTCAAGGTAATTAACTTCATCAAAATAATAGATGAACCTAATAAGAAGGATGTAGGGAGTACTGTCTGGGATTTGGATGACATACTCCAGATAGGAAGTGATGTTCCTATTCTACAATCGGTCAAACTTTGGTTGTCACATAGTCTTTTATCCACATTGGATGTGGATAATATATCAGGAATTCTGGTGACTAGATCTAGATTTGGGAAGTTCCCCAACCAGGTATTTAGACAGCATTCTAAAGATATTTTAGAATGGACGACTGCTGGTGTAGTGGAGTACCCACAGGTGATGGAGTCACCCTCTCTAAAAAGGATGTCTTCTAGACTGATGAGGAGAGGGACTGGCATGAATGACATATTATTTATTTAGGCAGTTGAGTCATTCATGCAATGTATTGTACAAAATCAGATAGATAATGTATCAGGGATTTTGGTTTTAGATCTAGATTTGGAAAGTTTCCCAATCGGGTACTTAGACAGCATTCTAAAAGTATTTTAGAATGGATGACTTCTGGCATGGTGGTGTACCCACAGGTGATGGAGTCACCTTCTCTAAAAAGGATGTCTTCTAGGGGGAGAGACTCGCATGAATGACATATCGTATGCTTAAGTAATTGAGTCAATCATGCAATGTCTTGTACAACACCAGATATTGCTTATTCACTTGCTATAGCAAGCAGATATTAATCTAATTATAGAGAAACTTTGGGAAGCAGTAAAGAACATAAGTGGATGTTCTTGGTATAAGGTAATGGCGCCCTCCTCTGGAAGGCGGTTATCGGTTCAGACTTCCAAGATGACCTACTTGACAGAGATGCTGTAAGAGTTTTAAGTTTATCCACTTCTGAGGATCAGTGTATTGGATAATGTTCCAATAAGGATACTGAGGTAATCATGGTGCAGGATGTTGGTTATGACTCAACAGAGGATACAGCCTAAGAAGTTTGTTGGATGGAGTTGTTCATTGACGAACTTGGTCCCATCAAGTATCCAGACAAATTCTTGAGGCGGGGTATCGCTCAGTTTGGGAGATTGTTGATCTCCGCAAAGTTAAGATATAGAGAGATGAAGTTGGAACATTGTAGCAGATCCACTCACTGAGGCTATTTCTCGAACAAATTAAGTTTCACAAACATAATTTGCGAAACAGATTAGTAAAGAAGTTAGGTAGTCGGTAGCACACGAGCTGTGGGTACGCGATACCGAAATAATTGGCCTTAAGTGCAAGTGGATGATTGTTGGATATAGTGCCATCAAGGCAATTATTATGATTACAAGTAGGCAATTATGATAATTGAGGGAGGACCTATACAGGTATAACAGTCTTACTCGAGATAATAATATGCTATCTTGTTTGTCTTCATCATTGATAAAGCTCGTAGGATTATCGCTTGACAACCAACATTATGATGGCGATCATATATGTGGGAGCTGGGTTGTCCATAAGCACATCCTTAAATGTCCCTAGTCGTGGAAGTATCGAGACTGGGCATCTATATTCTGGAATATACTAGTATATACGCTTCTAGACCCCAACGAGGAGTGGTGGCCGGTCTTACAAGCTATTGGTGTTGTGTCACCTATGATAGTATACAGGTGCTTACCGGAGGTGAGTACACCGGACAGACTCGCCGAGATCTTCTAGATGATATTATATCTATCGTCAGATGGAAGTTCTCAGGTGGCATGAGTACAGGTTAGTCCTTTGACCTAAGATCGTCATTTGTCTCGTGTGAGTTCCCACTGTACTTTGATTACTATCCTACCACGGCTCAAAGAAGTCGTGCAAACAGGTTTTAGTTGGGTACAGTCCCGAGCCACATAGAGGCAGTAGTCGATTGTCAGGAATTCGTCTCTCCTGGTATTAGGAGTCGATGTCGCGCTATGTTCAGTTGGCTATCATCAAAAATCCGTGTCCATGGTGGATGAGATTTACTGATAGTTGAATAGTAGTATCTTTGTTGGTAATGAGCTTGACTCAGACACAACTTATCAGGTTAGTAGGGGTCTGACGTTATCTACCCCCTAGACCCGATATGCGATACTCTTTGACGAAGAGGCCGGGATGTATGGAGATTGTCACATTCAGGCTCAGTAGGGTAAGGACATACTTGATTGTCGACCCCCCTTTCGGCAAGTACCTGGATAGTCGTTACGTATAGCTAGTGCCGCTAACGTGCTTGTGGTTAAACCCACTGCCAGCGTATTTGTTCCCCTCCGAAAGACGCGGCGGAGACGCGATAAACGTCTAGCCTGAATTTTGGGGCAGATGCTAATTGGTGCTATCCGTCCACCTCTCCGAAGATGCCAAGTTGATTTATGGCATCATATATCGAAGGTTTACACGGATGCGGCCGATGTAGCAGACTTCGTCAGATTCCCCCTCGCTTGAGGGGTTTTTGATTGTGGGGACGCTCTTCCCTGCAGGCGCAAGCCCCTGCAGTTAATTACGTTACTGCATCGCGGTAACAACTTTCTCCTTTTCTGGATGGTCACTTCGTGTCGTGGGTGTTTGTTTTGTGTTTGGTTGCCCGTGGATTGTATACGGAGACTAAGTTATGTTGTCGCCCGTAGGGCGTGGGCTAGTCCAAATCCGTATCTTTCTTAGATTTGGGTTTGGGAGGGTTGCATTTAAGGATATGTTAGCCTCATTTAAGACTAAGATCAACTTAAACGTTAGTTAAAAATACTCTAGTCTAATTTTAAACTAAGATCAACTTAACGGGACTGTTTAGATCCGACAAGAGAGAAATTAGGCTCTATCGTTTAGTTTAATGACATTGCGGTCGATTACCAGTTTAAGGACCTGGTGGTCCAATGTTAGTTTTAAGACATCGCAGTCGAGGTTAAGGACATCATAGTCCATGAGTTTAAGGACCCCACAGTCCGTCGTTAGTTTTAATACATCACGGTCGAGGTTAAGGACATCATAGTCCGTGGATTTAAGGACTCCACAGTCCGACGTTAGTTTTAAAACATCACGGTCGAGGTTAAGAACATCATAGTCCGTGGATTTAAGGACTCCACAGTCCGACGTTAGTTTTAAGACATCACGGTCGAGGTTAAGGACATCATAGTCCGTGGATTTAAGGACTCCACAGTCCGATGTTAGTTTTAAGACATCACGGTCAAGGTTAAGGACATCATAGTCCGTGAATTTAAGGACTCCACAGTCCGATGTTAGTTTTAAGACATCACGGTCAAGGTTAAGGACATCATAGTCCGTGGATTTAAGGACTCCACAGTCCGACGTTAGTTTTAAGACATCACGGTCGAGGTTAAGGACATCATAGTCCATGAGTTTAAGGACCCCACAGTCCGTGAAATGTAAGGTTGTTGGGACCCGTCATCTCTTTGAAGACGTTGAGGAATTACAACGACAAATATCAAAGGGATGAAGAGATGTACCCTTAAACCAAGGTGGGTTAAATGATCTGTAGCCCAGTTTGGAACCGAGACCAATTAATTATATTATGAGCATATTGGCTCAGTTAAGTCTGGATTAAGGACTTATGGCCAATTTTGGCTAAGTCCAATTAAGTTTGACATATTGGCCCTATGTTGGACCATTAGTCTATTTGTCTGGTTTCAGGCCCACATTATTTAGCAATGCTAGACAAAAGCTTGAGGGCTTTGATAACATTTTTATCTGAGATTGAGCAGTAGATATTAGAGTTCTAATTTTTACTCAATTTTGAGTGGGAGGCTTTGCCTCTGAAAGATTAACCAATTTGGTTTAAAATAGTGTTAAACACTAGAGAAAACAGTGTTAAACACTGGAAATATATCCCCCAAATTAGTATTAAACACTAAAAGATAATCAGTGTTAAACACTGGAAATATAACTCTCAATTTAGTATAAAATATTAAAAGGCAATCAGTGTTAAACACTGGGAATATAGAATCCCAAATTAGTGTTAAACACTAGAAAGTAACAGTGTTGAACACTGGAAATAAGGTTCTGGAATTAGTGTTAAACACTAAAAGATAATCAGTGTTAAACACTAGGAATAAAGCTCCCGAACTAGTGTTTAAACACTAAATAGGAATGGGTCACGTGGGGCCACGTGAGGGCGTCCAGAGGTGGGACCAGATCCTTTTACTTTGTTATGCAAACGAGTGTTAAACACTTTTTTTTATATTTTATTTTGGAGCATCACGTACTGGCACGTAAGGAGGATTCATGCACTGATCGTTAAAGCGTCTGCCAACAGGTCACGTGGGAACACATGAGAGCGCCCAAGGCCTCTATTCCTTTTGCTTTTGCTTTCTATGTTTCGGGGGTCACGTGGAGCACGTGAGGCGTTGCCTCTGAGCTCTTTCCTTCTCATTTCTGGGGATTTTTCCGGGGGTCACGTGGGGACATGTGACCCTAATTCTTTTTTAAGTCTCCTTATTTTATTTTGAGAATTAAATTCTCTGTAGGGTTAAACCCTGATCATGATTTTGGAGGAATTAAATTCCTATTATGAAAGAATTAAATTCTTATGTAGGGTTGAACCCTAATTAAATTCTCATTAATCTGAGAGAATTAAATTCTCAATTAGGATTAAACCCTAGTTTTCTTTTAGAAGGATTAAATTCTCATATATGTACAAGAATTAAATTCTTGTATAGGGTGAAACCCTAATTTCATTTCAAGAGGAATTAAATTCCTGTAAATTTGAGAGAATTAAACTCTCAATTAGGGTTAAACCCTAGTTCTGTCCATCTTGAAGGAATTAAATTCCTATAATTTTAGGAGAATTGAATTCTCATATAGGGTTAAACCCTAATTTTGTTTTGGGAGAATTAAATTCTCTAAACTAAATTTCCCCTCTAAGTTTTGGATCTGCATGGCAGGATCTCAACCCGATGAGAATTAAATTCTCAACTTTTGTGGAGATGTGCTCTTTGCAGATCTTCAACCAGAGGAAGAACTAAGTTCTTTGCAAAAGAGTTAAACTCTTAGATTTTTTAGAATTAAATTCTCTTTTTCTGAAGTTTTGATCCCCTTTCTTTTTCACACCTAGGGTTTTCTTTCTGAATTTTCAAGATGCCAAAATTCTCTTCAAAGTTTTCTCCCCAAAATTCTATCTCCAAAATTCTCCCCTTGACTCCTATTTATAGGAGAAGGAAAAGAATCAATTTGTTTAGTAAACCTCTCATTGAAAGATTTGATTTGCTTTTGAAATTAATATGATTCTTTAGATCATTTAGTGAATTTTATTCACTGTTGGATTTTTAATCCAAAGATATTCCGTTTGTTATTTCGGTGAGATTTGGGGAGATTTTTCCTTGTTTAAGATTTTTCCATAAACTGGTGATTTTTAATCACCCTTGGATTTTTAATCCAACTGTTCTCTATAACCCTTTTCCATTTTGGAAAGATTTAGAGAAACCTCTAGAATTTAATTATATTAAACTGTGAGGCTTTTAAAGCCAGTCACGTGCTGGCACGTGACCCTTGGTCACGTGTGAGCACATGACCCTCGTTAAGGTATTTCCTAATTTTTAGAATTAAATTCTTTTTAGCTGTAAGGCTTTCAAAGCCTGTCGCGTGCTGGCACGTGACCCTTGGTCACGTGTGAGCACGTGACCCCAATTGAGCCCTTTAACAACCGCTTGTTTATGTTGCCGTTTTAACCATCACGTGTCAACATGTGACCATTGGTCATATGTGAGCACGTGATACCTCGTTGAGGTATTTTCTGATTTTTAGAATTAAATTCTATTAAACTATGAGGCTTTCAAAGCCTGTCACGTGCTGGCACGTGACCATTGGTCACGTGTGAGCATGTGACCACGAATTGGGTCATCTTTCAGCCTCTGTTTTCCGTTTCTGTTTATTGAGATTTTAACCATCACGTGTCATCACGTGACCATTGGTCACATGTGAACACGTGATACCTCATTGAGGTAATTCCTGATTTTCTAATCAGGAAACAAATGCCCCCACAGCGTTGCTCTCGCGTGTCTGCACGTGAGTGCAACGCTGTCACTTTTGTGACCGTTGGATCCATCTAGGGAATCGGGAAGATGAAGCATTTCCATCACATCCTATAAATGCAGGGGTCTCTTCAGAAGCGCCTCCACTCTTTCATCTTCCTCCTTTGGCTATCTTTTCTTTTGAGAATTTAATTCTCGTTTCCAGAGCTTAGTTCTCTGTGTTGGAGATAGTGCCCTCAGAGTCAATTATTAGATCACAGGCACGTGATTGCAATGATTGAGGGAGGACCTATCCCGGTAGGACAGTCTTACTCGAGATGATAGTATGCTATCTGGTTTACCTTTATCATCGTGTACTGCTTCAGGTGACCTTACAGGTCGCTATTACACGCTGATAGAGCCCCTAGGATTCTTGCTTGACTGCCGGCAGTATGATGGCGATCATATACGTGGGAGCTGGGGTCTATAAGCACATCCTTAAAAGGTCCCTAGTCGTAGGAGTTTCGAGACAGGGCATCGATACTCCATTAGTAGACTAGTGTATACAGTCGAGACCCCGACGAGGGGCGGTGGCCGGTCTCACAAGCCACTGGTGTCTGTTGGTTCACCTAAGATGTATACAGGTGCTCATTGGGTTATGAGTACACCGGACAGGACTCGCCGGGAACCTGCTAGTTGGTCTTATACCAGACGTCAGATAGCAGTTCCCAGGTGACATGTGTACAGGTTAGTTCATCGACCTGAGATCGTCATTTATCTCGTGTGAGTTCCCACTGTGCTTTGATTACTACCCTACCACGGCTCAAAGGAGTCGTGCAAACAGGTTTTAGTTGGGTACAGTCCCGAGCCACATGGAGGCAGTGAGCGGATCTGCAGGGGTTCGTCTCTCCCGGTATTGGGGGTGAGGTCGCGCTGTGTCTAGGAGAGCCATTACGCAAAGCCCTCGGCCGAGGCAGGAGATTTACTGGTAGGTATTCCAGTAGTATCTCAGGGCGTTCTGGGCTACACTCTGACACGACTTGTACCGCTTTTGGGGGTCTGACTTTTACCAACCCCCTAGGCCCGACATGCGATCCTCGTAGACGAACGGACCGGACTGTACGGATATTGTCACTGACAGGCTCAGTAGGGTGTCAGGATGAGTTCGCTCATCGACGTCCCTTTTGGTCAATAGCTGGTGGCCCGTCACGTATTGGCTAATACCTCTGACGTGCTAGTGGTTAAATCCACAGCCATAGTATTGACGAGTCTTTAGAGTCCACCACACTTTCAGTTACTCAGCTTTCGGGCGAAACGCTGTAGAGGCCGTATGGAGATATGGCAGGGTCCGATTAGATACGTGCGGTATTGCACGGATCAGGATCGGACAGTTTTGTACTAGTGGCCGTATAGTTATATGGCAGGGTTCGATCTGATACGTGCGGTATTGCACGGATCAGAATCGAACGGATATTACTTGCCGGCTTTGGCTTAAGCCGGTCCTAGTTTAGTACAGTGTAGATTTTGTCTCATTGCATTTGTATCCGGTCGGAATACAGATGCGGGTGTGTATGCACAGTATCGGGGTTTTCCTGTAATTTATTACGGGACCAGTTTTCTGGAGTTGCCAGTTTGCATTCCGTTCCGGCCGGTTTTCCTTTGTTCTTTCCCGGCCGGACTTTTCCGATGGAGGGGGTAATTTGTAGTTTTGCAAATTACATTTGTGGAGGGGGTTTCTTTGCATTTTGTTTGATTATGATAGCATCTTTATCTTTTGCACCATAACTTGCTTTAATGGTGATTTGAGAGGGTATGGTTTGGATATAGGTTTGTGATGATTATGTTTGCTTGTGGTCACCCTCCACCTTTATCCTACACTCACCTTCCTTCTTGTCTTTGGTTTTTCTCCACCATTTGTAGATGAAGGGGCCGGCCACTTCTTGTGAGGAGAGAATGGTTCATTTTTCATTTTGTGAGGGTGTGGGAAAATTAATCATTCTTATCATTTTCCATTGCCACAAAAATCCCCAAGTTCATATCATCTTGATTCCTCCATCAAGGCAACATAACCCCAAAGAGACTTAGCACTACATTCTACAGCAAAGCTTGGGCACGTCGACTAGCCAGCTTCGTGCCCGAGTTGCCTCGGTATTGAGGTGGGAGCCCGTAAAAGATACAGACGATGTGGTGCCCTTCCGGCAAGGAGGCGACGACCGGAGTTTCCGCGGGAGATCGGGACGATGACGAGAAGACCGGAGGACTCGGATCACTCGGTATATCTCAAACCCCATCTCTAGTTAGCTAGTATAGGTTAATGGTTTCGATCCGGGTATATTGTCCGCGGTAGCGCCAGTTTAAAAGATAAGAAAATTTTGATTCCGCATTTTGGCCTCGGATAGACGGCCGGGGCGCTGCCGTGGCGCAACATGGTATCAGAGCCACGCCATTAACCTTACCTAGCTTGTTCTAGTGTGTTTTACATTTCCGATCGAACAAAATCCCAAAAACCACATTTTGTGTACATCAGTTTTCTGTCGATTTTTCCCGAGCTCGAAAATTTTTTCAGGTGGTTGCAGAATGATGTGCAGGGAAATATAAGAGATCTGGTAAAAATTGGTAGCCTGAATCCTTCATAGCACCGCGGAAACGCGGCCAAAGTAATGCTTTGGCCGCGGTTCCGCCGCCAGTTAAATTTTTCACTGTACCAAATTTTTTCCAGATTGTCTTGCACTTGAAAATGGGGTTTTTGGAATATTATTTTTGGGCCCAGATTTTCTGTAAGTGCTACAGTATTACTTGTGGGGCCCACTTGGTAAGTTTGATCGATCGGATATTTTTAAACACATTATTTCACAGTATTTACATTATATCTGCGACCGTGAATGTCACTTGATCGGTAAATCCCGTCTAACTGCTATAGCTCGGTTAGACGGATTTGCGAACGTGATTTTCACGTTGATGTTCTATGTTTATGCTGTGTTGTTGCGGATCGGTCGTGGGGATAGCCTGGATGCAATGCTAGTACAGTTTTGTTGTATTATGTACATTTGATATTGCGGGGAGAGCGTCCGACATGTGGACTGCCGTCACTGCCTGTTTGTATTATTCTTTTGGGGCACGACCTGGTTGCGGTCGATGTACCCGGTGTATGTATATTTTACTTTCTGTACTAGGATTGCCCCGCGGTGGGGTGCACGGATAGCCGGGTTCTGGAGGGCAACAAGCCCGCATCTCATGGCATTGGGATGGAGGGGGCTTCAGTCTGGAATTGGCGGGCTGTTCGACGCACTCGTAGGGGGTACAGGTTGACCCAGGAGGGGTGCCCAAGTTACCGGATTCCGTGAAGTGCTGGGTGGTCCATTCACGGTGCTGAAGGGGGCTGCCTCGCTTCAGGTTTTGGCGGGTGACTTGCCGCACCCGTAGGGGTCTAGGATTTCATTGCACAGGCTATCCACACGACCAGGGGAACGTCGGGTTTCAGCAGCGGCTCTGTGAAACCCGGGGCTTCCAGATATCTGTATTGTTCTGTGATGCTATACATTTCTGTGATGTTGCATTTTATCACGCCTTGAGCGGAATACTATATATTGGTATATATATTAGTAGATGTTGTATATGTTTTTCATCCGCGCTAGTCCAGTCCCCGCTCTGCCGTTAGTTAGCTAACCTAACGGGTGATGACGGGACCCAGTGGCGAATGCGGATGGCATATACGTACGTCAGTATATTTTCGTTCTTTGTGGTGTGATCATTTGATGGGACTGCGTTGATTCGGATCAATGCAAGCTAAACAAACCTAATCCGATGTTGTTGGAACAATTTTTCAAAAAGCTGTTATTGCAAGGACGCTCACTTTTGTTTTGCATCGTGGTATTCATTTGGAATATCCTGCTCCTCAGTCGATGAGGCAAGGGCCGAGATCCCTTCACCGGGAGTGACCCCTTGGACAGAAGTTTGCGTCAGGGCATTAACTTCACTATAGCCGATTACTTTTGCTTTGCATCGTGGTATTCAGTTGGAATATCCTGCACCTCATTCTACGGGGAAAGAGCCGAGATCCCTTCACCGGGAGTGACCTCTTTAGCAAAGGTTTTCGTCACTATATTTTTATAAAAGGCTATGCAGTTCCTTCGACGATATCAAGTTCATTACGTTAAAGGTTTTTCGCCAAAAACCAGCCGTAGCCCTCCGTCATTTCCTACAGGTATTATTTGGTATTCGTGCTGCGTTTGTTGACCTAGTCAAGACGTAGTGTTCGGTAGCTAAGTGGTACTTGTTTGTTGCATAAGTGGGATTGGTTAAGACAGTCGTGCGGCCTTGTTGACCTAGTCAAGGGCACGTACGGGTGGGTTTAATGCAATCCAGAATAATGACGGGTTGAACTTGACTGGCGGTTTATGGTTTGTTGACCTAGTCAAGGTCATAAACCGCTTGGGGTAAAAATCACATCGGGAGTTTCAAAAGAACTGAAACTTGCCAGGCATGCGCATACCTTCTGGAGTGTGGTGACTTGAGTGGATTCCGTCAAGTTATCATGCGATGATAGTTGGATCCCGATTCCAACTGATGAGTTAGTTTACTCCTCGGGTGACCCCGACTAGTTCTTCTTTCAGATTTGGAGGAGAATTTGAGGTACAATGGGAGGTTTCCAGATTAGACAAAGTGATAACCTTTCTGATCTAGGTTAGAGTGCACGCTGAGTGTTTCTTTTCTCTCTCTCTTTGGCAGCGACCATTGACCCGACCTTGGACTATGACTCAGTGACCAAGTTGACCGAACCTTCTTAACACAGGCTTTTGGATTGTCAGAGTTGCAGACCTCATTGCCACTCCTACTTTTACCCTTTTCTCCAGGACACCCCGTATTACTACGAACGTCCACTTCCATTGGACAAAACCATCGTATGGTTAGATACGAACTCGAAGGAATTCGAGGATGGTTTCCGGTTCTGGAGAAAACGGATAGGATTATTCAGTTGTCTTTTCCCTTTTACCTTCTCTCAAGTTGTGAGTACTCCTTGGTTTAGGAGATAGTACACCTATTATGCAAATTGGATAGTCTTCTTCCAAACCTTAGGCTGGTGCCGACCGGTAGGGAATGAAGAAAACCAATTAGCTTAAACGGTGTGCAGAAGGTATTAAGGTTAAGACAAAGCAAGGGATTAGTAAGAGGGCAAAGTAAATTGCGACTGCTATTCACGACCAAACCGAGTATTTCTTCGCCAATCCTAAATCACCTTTGCATTTCTCCAGGACACTCCGTATCACTACGAAGATCCCAAGTTTTTGGATACTCCATCGTATGGTTATATACGAACTCGAAAGGAACTTGTTCCAGTTCGGGGATGGATTCTGGTCCGGGAGAAATAGGAATAAGGTTTATTCGGTTGTCTTTTATCTTCACCTTCTCTCGCTTTGCGAGTGCTCCTAGGATTAGGACAGTACACCCTTTATGCTTATTGGATAGTCTTCTTCCAAACCATAGGCTGGTGCCGAATGGTAGGGAAGGAAGAAAACCATTTGGCCTAAGGGGTGTGCAGAAGGTAATGACTAAAGACATATAAAGGGATTTGGAGAGGTGGCAAAGAATTATACGGTTATAGTTGTGAATCTGGATAATGGTAGAGGCATTACTAGGAATACCAGGATTCCCCACAGAAACATTTCAATGTTTCAGTTTCACTGTGTAATGTTAAAAGAAAACTGATTTCCCGATTAGATACTTACTCCAGGGTATGTATTTACCAGGTATGATTCTCACATCTGTATAGTTTTACAGATGATGAGTGGGAGTAAGTTATTGGAAATTAGGTGACCATCCTCATTATATCGGGATTCGTAGTAATTGGTGATATTTGAGGAAGCCACCTGGGTTGTTTGCCGGTCGGCAAATATTTGGTTTTGAATATCCGCTGTTGTGCACCAATTTCAAATTGATATATCCGTACGTCTATTTTTCATAGAGTGAGATATACCTTTTGATATTATGTCGATGACATTTACCTATATCAGTGGATGGTTAGGTAAGGAGCATTGAACAGCGGTGTAATTCTTCTTAACCATAAGTACAGTTTTCAACCTACGACGCACAGTGAAAGAGTTGTTAGACTCAGCGGACTTATACAGAGTATTGTATGTTGTCCAGTGTCCATTAGGACAGAGGGGTTGGTCCTCGTACTATATTCTGCTTACTTTTAACTTCTCTAGTTCTTAGACATGTGTTTCGTAAGAACACAGGGTCTAAGTTTTGAGGAGTTATAGGTATTTGAATAGAGTAGAGAACCAGGTATAGCAAGTATCGGGATTCTTCAAAGTGATCGAAGATGTAGATACTTGTGTATGGTATTCAGTTGATAGTAATGAGAACTTGCTTCTCTTTCAGGTTACTCATAATTGGAAGCATTCCTAAGTTGGGTAACGCTGATCGGCCTCCTTCCATTTAGTTGACATGCACTGGAGATAGCTGCATGATTTGAATCTGGTTCATTTAAATCAGTGCCTCTGGTTCTATATTGGATATAGAACAGTTCATATCTTAACGATGTTAAGGTACGGGGAGTTGTCCGGCTTATGATTAAAACCAGACACTGGACAACTCAAGGCACGTTTCTGTAATGGCTGTTTGTGGGTTGACCCAGGCTATGACGAGGGTTGATTTTCTACCATCTGGAAGATCAATAGTGATATTGTTCTTAACTCGCCACTGTTTTATTAAAAATGGATTTTTTTTTTCAAAAAAAAAAGGTAGTGGGAGTATGGTAGAACTGGAAGTGATTCCAGAACCGCAAACGATTACTGAAGATTTGATAAGGAACCTAAAGATTCAATCTGTTTTGACATTTCATTGGCCACTCCGCAGATAAGGTGGGTAACTTCAGGCACCCGAGAGGTACTCCGGTAGCCTCAAGGACGGTGACAGGGAAGTTCTTGTTTACCCACACTTGCCATTGTTGTTGTTCCAGGCTGCGAGACCCGGCAGGAGGATGAGTATAGCGTCGTTCTAAACTAGCTTTAGAAGTGCACGTCTATATGACTCTGGCAGAGGGTTGTCGTAGTCAGTGGGAGCAGCGGAAGCATTGGTGGACTTCAGGCTTATGTCTATTTATAGACTAAAGCAGATATAGCGGAGTTAGATCATCTGTTTCTGATGTGACAGTCATGGGTTTGACGTCATCAGAATAGGGGATGGATCTGTTGAGAAGGTAGTAGGAAGTGATATTCCTATACTACGATCGGTTATACTTTGGTCGTCACACAGTGGTTTCTCCACAAAGGACTTGGATATTATATCAGACATACTGGTTACTAGATGTATGGTTTTAGATCTAGATTTGCGTGGTTTCCCAATCTGGGTACCTTGACAGCATTCTATGAGTATTTAGAATGGACGACTCCTGACACGGTAGTGTACCTGCAGTTGATGGAGTCACCCTCTCTAAAGGTGTCTTATAGACTAAAGGGGAGAGGGATACTCATGATTGGCAGATCACTTGCTTAGGCAATTGAGTCAATCATGAGATGTCAAGTACCACACCAGATGTCGTTCTTGCACTAGATACAATAAGTTGATATTGATCCAATCCTGGAGAAAAAGTCGGAAGCAGTCTTAGAACATAAGTGGATGTTCTAGGGATATGATAACGACAGCCTCATTTGGGAGACAGTTATCATTCCAGGCTTCCAAGGTGACATGGACGACAAGGAGGTTGTCAGAGTTATATTTTTCCTTCTGACGAGGGGCAGTATTTTGGACAGGTGAGCCAAGGCAATACTGAGGGAGGCATGGCGCAGGATACTGATTAAGTTCAGTTGATGATACAGTCTTAGAAGTCTGTATTTGGAGTTCTTTTATGAACTAGGTCCCATCAGACATCCAGACGTTCCAAGACAGGTATTGCTCATTTCGGGAGATGGCTTTCTCCGCGAACTTGAGATATAGAGAGACATAGAAAGAAACATCCTGCGGATCCACTCACTGAGGCTATTCCTCGAACGCAATAGTTTCGCAAACAGGCTTTGTGCGACTGACTAGTAGAGGAGTTGGGTGTTCGGTACCACACGGGCTGTGAGTATGCGACATCGCAATAATTAGCCTTGAGTGCAAGTGGGAGATTGTTGGAGATAGTGCCCTCAGAGTCAATTATTGGATCACAGGCACGTGATTGCAATGATTGAGGGAGGACCTATCCCGGTAGGACAGTCTTACTCGAGATGATAGTATGCTATCTGGTTTACCTTTATCATCGTGTACTGCTTCAGGTGACCTTACAGGTCGCTATTACACGCTGATAGAGCCCCTAGGATTCTTGCTTGACTGCCGGCAGTATGATGGCGATCATATACGTGGGAGCTGGGGTCTATAAGCACATCCTTAAAAGGTCCCTAGTCGTAGGAGTTTCGAGACAGGGCATCGATACTCCATTAGTAGACTAGTGTATACAGTCGAGACCCCGACGAGGGGCGGTGGCCGGTCTCACAAGCCACTGGTGTCTGTTGGTTCACCTAAGATGTATACAGGTGCTCATTGGGTTATGAGTACACCGGACAGGACTCGCCGGGAACCTGCTAGTTGGTCTTATACCAGACGTCAGATAGCAGTTCCCAGGTGACATGTGTACAGGTTAGTTCATCGACCTGAGATCGTCATTTGTCTCGTGTGAGTTCCCACTGTGCTTTGATTACTACCCTACCACGGCTCAAAGGAGTCGTGCAAACAGGTTTTAGTTGGGTACAGTCCCGAGCCACATGGAGGCAGTGAGCGGATCTGCAGGGGTTCGTCTCTCCCGGTATTGAGGGTGAGGTCGCGCTGTGTCTAGGAGAGCCATTACGCAAAGCCCTCGGCCGAGGCAGGAGATTTACTGGTAGGTTTCCAGTAGTATCTCAGGGCGTTCTGGACTACACTCCGACACGACTTGTACCGCTTTTGGGGGTCTGACTTTTACCAACCCCCTAGGCCCGACATGCGATCCTCGTAGACGAACGGACCGGACTGTACGGATATTGTCACTGACAGGCTCAGTAGGGTGTCAGGATGAGTTCGCTCATCGACGTCCCTTTTGGTCAATAGCTGGTGGCCCGTCACGTATTGGCTAATACCTCTGACGTGCTAGTGGTTAAATCCACAGCCATAGTATTGACGAGTCTTTAGAGTCCACCACACTTTCAGTTACTCAGCTTTCGGGCGAAACGCTGTAGAGGCCGTATGGAGATATGGCAGGGTCCGATCAGATACGTGCGGTATTGCACGGATCAGGATCGGACAGTTTTGTACTAGTGGCCGTATAGTTATATGGCAGGGTTCGATCTGATACGTGCGGTATTGCACGGATCAGAATCGAACGGATATTACTTGCCAGCTTTGGCTTAAGCCGGTCCTAGTTTAGTACAGTGTAGATTTTGTCTCATTGCATTTGTATCCGGTCGGAATACAGATGCGGGTGTGTATGCACAGTATCGGGGTTTTCCTGTAATTTATTACGGGACCAGTTTTCTGGAGTTGCCAGTTTGCATTCCGTTCCGGCCGGTTTTCCTTTGTTCTTTCCCGGCCGGACTTTTCCGATGAAGGGGGTAATTTGTAGTTTTGCAAATTACATTTGTGGAGGGGGTTTCTTTGCATTTTGTTTGATTATGATAGCATCTTTATCTTTTGCACCATAACTTGCTTTAATGGTGATTTGAGAGGGTATGGTTTGGATATAGGTTTGTGATGATTATGTTTGCTTGTGGTCACCCTCCACCTTTATCCTACACTCACCTTCCTTCTTGTCTTTGGTTTTTCTCCACCATTTGTAGATGAAGGGGCCGGCCACTTCTTGTGAGGAGAGAATGGTTCATTTTTCATTTTGTGAGGGTGTGGGAAAATTAATCATTCTTATCATTTTCCATTGCCACAAAAATCCCCAAGTTCATATCATCTTGATTCCTCCATCAAGGCAACATAACCCCAAAGAGACTTAGCACTACATTCTACAGCAAAGCTTGGGCACGTCGACTAGCCAGCTTCGTGCCCGAGTTGCCTCGGTATTGAGGTGGGAGCCCGTAAAAGATACAGACGATGTGGTGCCCTTCCGGCAAGGAGGCGACGACCGGAGTTTCCGCGGGAGATCGGGACGATGACGAGAAGACCGGAGGACTCGGATCACTCGGTATATCTCAAACCCCATCTCTAGTTAGCTAGTATAGGTTAATGGTTTCGATCCGGGTATATTGTCCGCGGTAGCGCCAGTTTAAAAGATAAGAAAATTTTGATTCCGCATTTTGGCCTCGGATAGACGGCCGGGGCGCTGCCGTGGCGCAACACTCTGCCTTGAAAATTTTCCAGAGTTTAACTCTGTTCAAGAAAGACCCTTTCTTCAGGTAATGATCTTTGAACGATCGACGAACTTTCGCAGAAATCTTCACTGGATTTCAAATCTACACCAAGGGTTTTCCCTTTTAATAAGAACCCATTTTTCTTTAAGTTCTTTAACAAGAACAGAAAACCATTTAACCTTCAAATAGTAAATCTCTTAGGGTTCCTTTAATTTTTAAGGATCGGTGGCGGTATTTGTCTTTTCCATGGAATTTAATTCCATCTTCAAAGAGCTTTGGCTCTGAAAAAAATCTCTGGGAATTTAATTCCCCTTTTTCAAAAAAGGAATTTAATTCCTATGAGGAACTGAATTCTTCCTATGGGGACTTCTTGGGGTTTTCTTGCTCTGAGTTCTCTTTTTCACAACCGAGAAGAAGAAGTTTGCACTGTTGCTTTCTAGGAATTTAATTCCCTTGATTCTGTTTGATGTGTCACAGAGTCCAAGATGGATTTCTTCTAGGAGAATGTGTAGGTCATTTGAAATCCACTGTTTATTTAATGAGAATCTTCCCTTTGTCTCATTATAATTGCTTTGCCCCATCATTAGCCAGCCGCCATCTTGATCTTGTGGGACCCATGTGTTTTGTAACCAATGATCCCATAAAATGAGTCCGCTGTCGTTTTCTTCCATGGTCTCTTTATATATATATATATATATATATATATATATATAATCATATATATATACACTGTTAGCTTTGCTTTTAACAGTTTCCCCTTATTTTATTTCAGGTACAATGACTTCCGTTCCGTACTTTCCTTTCACTCGCTCGGAGGCCACTTTTCCCCAGTCGCCATCTGATGAGGAAGCGATGGCGATGATCAGGGCTCATGACCTGAACTGCACCAACTTACTTTTGTGGGGGACCTGGTACAGCCATATCATCCGGGGGCGCCGGAGTTTCCTTTGGGAAGTACCGACAGAGCCCACCTTTCCGTTTCTGCCAATAGATCCTCCAAGGACAGTCTTTGCCGTGGAGATGCCGAATTGGACTCCGATGGGGCAGCTCGAGCCTTCGACAACTGGTATCCTGAACCATCCGATCCCAGCTATAGATATTCTGGGATGACTTATTTGCCAAGGTGAGGCCCAACCATGGGGACAAATCTACAAGATAGGGCTCACCCCTCGACACCCTATGGGCTACCTCCTCTGGGCTTGCTACATCCTTTCTGCCCATCGCGCGCGGCTGCAGAAGGTTGGGCTTTACTAGGCGATGTATGCATCGCTCTTCCACTACCAATCCTCGCATGTCTGGTGGGTTAAGGCGTTCTTGAACCAGTGGAATCTCCCTACTAACACTTTTCTTCTAGGGGACCGTGAGGTTTTGATCTCTTTGGAAGAATTTTATGAAATCTTGGGGCTGCCGATCAGGGGGACACTTTATGAGGAGTTGCTGCCTCCCGATGAGTACGTCTTTGAGACTGAGCCCGCAATCCTCGACGGCTTGTCCAGCCAGAACGCCGTCCGCCACAAGCGTCCAAGTTTGATCAAGGCGTTGGGTATCTTTGACCGGCTGTTCACAGAATCTGAGGAGCAAGGCGTTACTTTTAAGAGCTTCATTTCTTGCTTCCTTCGTGAGGATGTCCTGTCGAAGACGGCTCCGAAGTTCGCAAATATCAACGACCCCTTTGGGTTTGGTCCGAAGAAGCTGCCGACCAAGGAATCGGATTTACCGCAGTACTACATTCCTATTATGTCGCCGGTATCTTTCGAATCTATCGCAGCTCCCGGCATGGATGAGGAGACATTCTTCGTGGGCTTTGTCAGTGTCTGGCTCAGCTGGTTCGTCATCCCCACGCATCGCCGCTTCATGAGAGTCTCGGTTATCTATCCGGCTCATCGTATTGCTGAGGGGACACGGCTGGCCGTTGGCATCCCGGCATTGGCGCATCTCTATCACGGGTTAGGCGCTGCGGCTAATACCTCTACTCCTGGCGTGAATGTAGTAAACTTTTCTCTCCATTATTTCACGTCTTGGATCGAAATGCACGTGTTGGGTGCTTTTGCTATGCATCAGAGACCCGCATTTTATGACGCCTACACCTTCCCGCGACTTATGCGATTGGTGGATGCTTCTGCCCCTGACCCAACTCAATTTGGGGTTATTCGGGCGTTGATTGCTCCTTACGCTACTGCTGGCGGATTGGTATTTACCGACCGGGTTTTATCTTCTCCTTCGGGTCCAGCTCAGCAATTCTGGGACCGGTCAAAAGACAATGTGCCTTCTTTGAGACCCCGGGAGGCCACGCACTTGTATACAATCAGACCAGGCTATCTGGTATTTCGTCAGGATAGTGCGGCCCTTTTCATGCGGTACAACCTGCATCGCTTCTCCCGGCAGCTTGGATACGACCAGGGCATCCCTTTCGAGGCTTTCATAGTCGCGCCGGTCCCTTCACTCGAAGCTGTTCGCGATACCGCTCATCATTTCGTGAGGCTGAACACCGGTTCCCACTTCATGATCCCCGAAGCTGACTATATTCCCCGATGTGTGGGGTCGTTTACAGGCTGGTACCTTCATCGGGTCAACCCGATTATCGTTGAGGAGAGAAGGGCACTCCTTGGATATGGCGCTCCTGCTCAGGTTCCGGCCACGAGAGTTACGCTGCGACCGCGCGCACCGGTACGCTTTCCCTTGAGGGATACCGGTGTTGCGCTTATTTCGGGAGAGTCGGGGGTGGACCTCACCCCCACAGTTGGTATGCCATTGGGTACCCGGTTGCGGGCTAATCGAGCTCCGGTAGCAGCACCACCACCCGTGGCGTCGACAATGGCAGTGTCATCCTCAGTTATGGCGCCAAGCGAGGGTGGTAGGGACGAGGGTGTTAAAGGTGAGGTGGGTCAGCGTCGTGCCAAGGCTCCACGGGGGAGGAAGCGGTCGTCCTTGGCGTCCGGTTCTGGGTCCAAACGGTGGAGGAAAGTGGCTACTAACTTGCTCGACTCTTTAGTAGAGTCTGAGCCCATTCTTCAGGATGAATCGTTAGCCCTGCAAGAGTCGGATGCTGGCTCACTTTTTCCGGGTTCAGCTGCCGAGGAAGCCGCACAATTGGCTGAGGCTATGAGACGTTCTAAAGATGAGTCTCAGAACATAAGGCTTCCGAAGAAACCTTATCCTGCCGTAATCTTTTATGAAGACCCTTCATGGATCCGGCAGCGGTTCATCGGCCCTTTGGAGGAATAGGGCGAAAGGGCCCTTAAGCAGGCTGCTTCGGAGGATGCTGCGGACGTGCTTTCATTGTGGACTGACGGCCATGAGTCCACCCTTGAACCTCGGCGGGCACACCTCCTTGAGAAGGAGCATCGGCTTGAAGAAGCCATATTGAAAGCTTCCTTACGCATTGGTATGTTCCTGTATTTCTTTGTAATACTTCATATTGCCTGCGCTTGTATATATGTATTCTTATTCTCGTGTGAATTGTGCAGAGACCTCGGTGATGGGGGAGGTTCCTACGGGCTTACTGACGGTAGAGCCTGTTGACACCCCCAATGAAACATTGCTCAATATGGAGGGGGTTGACGATGATGTCCCTCTCGCGATAAAGCCTCCTGTGGCGGTTCTTGATCCCGGAGCACTCGCTGAGAGGCACCCTTGGTGGTCGCCGTCCCAACGGATCTTCCTGAGAGCGGCCCAGAGGCTGGGATGGAGGTAGTCGGGACCACCCTCCCTTTGTTAGAGCCCGAGGTCACGACGGAGGCCGTCGAAGCTGCTATCCCTCCTATTCAGAATGGGAGAGGCATGGAAGGTAACCTTCTACATTTTGAATTAGTATTCTTTCCATTATCTGAACTTTTCTGTCTTTTCAGAGTTGCGCGGTTTGGCGGCTTCGATTGCCGACTTGTCTCCCAGGCAGTCTTTTCAGCGCCTGTTGGAGATGGTTGCTCCACAAGCGATATCCCCTCAACGCATCATCCTCTCGTCTGGGCAAGGTTAGTGTCATTCACCGTTTCATAGCATTGTTGTTATTTCGCAAAATGATATTGATGTCCTTTACAGTTCTGGAGGCCGATAACGAGGTTGAGGTCCTCGAAGGGCCAGGGGAACCTTCAGCTCCCTCTTGCATGACTGTGGGTAAGTGAAGTCTTAATATGGTCCCACTTATTCCTTTGCTTAAAAGTTTCATTGACTGTTTACACATCTGAACAGCCCTTCCAGTTCTTACCGCACTGGAATCGCGCATCAATATGCCACCTGGCCCCTATGCTTTGCGAGCCTCAGAACGTTTGGCCAAGCTAAGCCTTGTCTCCATGTCATCTTTGATCGAGGAGCTTCGCGCTGGCAGCGCAATCACAGCTGAAGCATTTGCTGCCGAAGCTAATGGTTCTCTTCCTTTTCTTTCCACCTACCATAGCGAAGAGGTGGTGCGAGTCTGGGTTGAGTTCTGTCGGCAGGTGGAGGCTTGCTTGCACGTACTTGAGTATTCCCGCCTTTCTTCGGAGGTTGTGGCTGTAAAGGCGGGCTTGCGGGGTCTGATAGAGCGGTGCGTGGCGAACATGGTGTCGTGCGAGAAGAGGCTCAGCCACAAATTCTCGGAGAGGGATCTGGCCTCTAAGGCGCTGAACGAGCTCCAAGCCAACCTTACAGCCAAAGCCAACAAAACGTATGAACTCTGGCGAGTACTTCAAGAGTCTATCAAAGAGGTGGTGGCCCTCGATAAAGCTACCGTGTTCACTCGCGAAAGGGTTGAGGCTCACAAGGCTACCGAGAAAGAGCTTGAAGGCCGGCTTGCCTCATATCAGGCCCAGCAGGCTCAGGCGGAAGCCCGTCTTGAGGCGATATTGAACCATGAAGGCGAGGCCCAGCGGAAGAGGGATGAGCTGACCACTCTGCTAAATCTCCCGCCGTCCTAAAGACTTGTATATCTTTTTTTCTTTTTTTTTGTACATACTCCTTAATAAGAGTATATTTTTGTTCTTTCACAAATTGTACTTTGTATCCATTTTGGTTCATGAATAAAAGACATATTTTTCTTCTCAATGATGTGTCCCTTTTTATTGAATGTATTCTGCGGATAGTCTATCTTGATCTCTTTGCAGGACAACGATGGCTTAGGATTCAGGGTTAAGATCTGCCTCCTAAGACTTTTCAACTTTATGAGCCGTGAGGGTCTCATAAAGAGTTTTTCTCCCTACAGGTCGAGGGGATCCTATAGGTGTAATTTCTCCTTAAGAATCGTAAGGATTCCTAAGCGTATTATCCCTTGAAAGTCGTAAGGATCTCACAAGAGAATTTGCTTCCTTACGGATCGTGAGGACTCGCAAATGCTGGGTGAAGTTGCCCTTATCCGTATTTCACGGGGTCAAGGGTTGCGCTGGATGCTTCCCACGGGTTCACTGCCATGTTTGGCGAGGACCAAGCTCCGCTCTGGATGTTTTCCGGGGTACCGTAGTTTAAATACATCACGGTCAAGGTTAAGTACATCATAGTCCGTGAGTTTAAGGACCTCACAGTCCAATATTAGTTTTAAGACATCACGGTCGAGGTTAAGGACATCATAGTCCATGAGTTTAAGGACCTCACAGTCCAATGTTAGTTTTAAAACATCACGGTCGAGGTTAAGGACATCATAGTCCGTGGATTTAAGGACCCCACAGTCCGATGTTAGTTTTAAGACATCACGGTCAAGGTTAAGGACATCATAGTCCGTGGATTTAAGGACTCCACAGTCCAATGTTAGTTTTAAGACATCACGGTCGAGGTTAAGGACATCATAGTCCGTGGATTTAAGGACTCTACAGTCCAATGTTATGCGTGGTTACCGGGACCCGTCGCCTCTTTGAAGACGTTGAGGAATTACAATGACAAATATCAAAGGAGTGACGAGATGTACCCTTGAACCAAAGTAAAATTAGTTTGAAATCATTATGGTTGATTGTTAGTTTTAAGACATCACGGTCGAGGTTAAGGACATCATAGTCCATGAGTTTAAGGACCTCACAGTCCGATGTTTGCTCTGGATGCTTCCCACGGGTTCACTGCCGTGTTTGGCGAGGACCAGGCTCCGCTCTGGATGCTTCACACGGGTTTACTGCTGTGCTCTGCGAGGACCAGGATCCGCTCTGGACGTTTTCCACGGGGTCAGAAGTGACATTATCCGCGTTCCACGTAGCCAGGAATTTTGCTCTAGATGCTTCCCACGGGTTCACTGCCGTGTTCGGCGAGGACTAGGCTCCACTCTGGATGCTTCACACGAGTTCACTGCCGTGCTCTGCGAAGACCACGATCCGCTCTGGAAGTTTTCCATGGGGTCAGAAGTGACGTTATCCGTGTTCCACGTAGCCAGGAATTTTGCTCTAGATGCTTCCCACGGGTTCACTGCCATGTTCGGCGAGGACTAGGCTCCGCTCTGGATGCTTCACACGGGTTTACTGCCGTGCTCTGCGAGGACCAGGATCCGCTCTGGACGTTTTCCACGGGGTCAGAAGTGACGTTATCCGCGTTCCACGTAGCCAGGAATTTTTCTCTAGATGCTTCCCACAGGTTCACTGCCGTGTTCGGCGAGGACTAGGCTCCGCTCTGGATGCTTCACACGGGTTCACTGCCGTACTCTGTGAGGACCAGGATCCGCTCTGGACATTTTCCACGGGGTCAGAAGTGACGCTGTCCGCGTTCCACATAGCCAGGAATTTTGCTCTAGATGCTTCCTATGGGTTCAATGCCGTGTTCGGCGAAGACTAGGCTCCGCTCTGGATGCTTCACACGGGTTCACTGCCGTGCTCTGCAAGGACCAGGATCCGCTCTGGACGTTTTCCACGGGGTCAGAAGTGACGTTATCCGTGTTCCACGTGACCAGGAATTTTGCTCTGGATGCTTCCCAAGGGTTCACTGCCGTGTTCGGCGAGGACCAGGCTCCGCTCTGGATGCTTCACACGGGTTCACTGCCGTACTCTGCGAGGACCAGGATCCACTCTGGACATTTTCCACGGGGTCAGAAGTGACGTTATCCGCGTTCCACGTAGCCAGGAATTTTGCTCTAGATGCTTCCCATGGGTTCACTGCCTTATTCGGCGAGGACTAGGCTCCGCTCTGGATGCTTCACACGGGTTCACTGCCGTGCTCTGCGAGGACCAGGATCCGCTCTGGACGTTTTCCACGGGGTCAGAAGTGACGTTATCCGCGTTCCACGTAGCCAGGAATTTTGCTCTAGATGCTTCCCACGGGTTCACTGCCGTGTTCGGCGAGGACTAGGCTCCGCTCTGGATGCTTCACACGGGTTCACTGTCGTGCTCTGCGAGGACCAGGATCCGCTCTGGACGTTTTCAACGGGGTCAGAAGTAACGTTATCCGCGTTCCACGTGACCAGGAATTTTTGACTTTATCCGCATTTCACGGAGTCAGAATTTGACTCTCGGTCGTCTGTACACCGCCGAGTCATAGAACTGGGAGTTGCCGCAGTTCCTCTTTGCTTGATGTTGTAATGAGCCGAATGTTGAGATGATCTCCAGGCTATCTGTGAGCCGTCGAGATTTGGCTTCTTCTTCTGAGGAAACATGGGGAGGAGGAGTATAATTCCTTCTTTGTTTGCGTCCTTGGATTGTATACAGGGATTGACATGATATCACCTGTAGGGCATAAATTTCATTTGTATTTTTATTTTATTTCTTTCCGCGATGCTCTATCATTTCAGCTTTTATATCGCGAAGGTCGCGATTGCCCCATCATTTCGGCTATTTTTCTCGGTGCCCAATCATTTCGGCTGTTTATTTTATTTTTACTTGCTGCTTTTTATTGTGAGTTGCCCAATCATTTCGGCTATTTTGCATGCATACATTTTTACTTGCTGGTTTTGTTTGCAAGTTGCCCCATCATTTCGGCTATTTCGTATGCATGTGTGGCTTCCTAGCTTTTCGCTGGAAGCTTGGGATTAGACACCGATTTCGGCATCAGCACCTCTACAACTGGGATATTGCCATAAGCGAATCATCATTTGCCTCTGTCGATATCGAACAAAGGTGGCTTAGTAAACAGGGTTAGGATCCTGTCGACTAAGGCTTTTGACTTCATGAGCCATAAGGGTCTCACAAAGGTATTTCTCCCTGCGAGTCGTGAGGATCTCGTAGGTGTGTTTTCTCCTTAGGAATCGTGAGGACTCCTAAGTGTATGTTCTCTTATAGGTCGTAAGGATCTTACAAGAGAGTTTTCTCCTTATAAGTCGAGAGGACTTACAAGGGTTGTTCACCGTGTAGACATATCCCTAGTCACGGATGGGACTTTATTAAGGAAATGTTTATTCGCGCCCGTGGATTGTATACAAGGGTCGGGGTTGCACCGCTTGTAGGGCAGTATCGGAGGTTGTGGGAGTTTCTTAAGAACAGGTTCAGGTCTCTGTAGCTTAAGACTTTCAAATCTTATGAGCCGTGAGGGTCTCATAAGAGGATTCTCCTTACGAGTCGTGAGGATCTCGCAAGTGTAATTTCTCCTTAGGAATCGTGGGGATCCCTAAGTGTGTTGCTCCCTTGTGAGTCGTAAGGATCTCACGCGGGTGATTTCTCCTCACAAGGTCGAGAGGACCTTGCAAGTGTGTTTTAACGAGGTTGCGTCCTTTCAGGTTTTCACAAACACTCGCCGGTAGCCCTGCTGTTTTTACTCACGGAGCCCTTTTGGGTTTTCATCCGTGCCCACCTTGCTTATGGACATACCGTTTTTTTTGTTTTTTTTCTTATTCTTTTTCTCTCCTTTTTTTTTGAACGAGGTTGCACCCTTTCGGGTTTTGACAAGACTCGCCGGTAGCCCTGCTGTTTTTACTCACGGAGCCCTTTCGGGTTTTCATCAGTGCCCATTTTGCTTATGGACATACAGTTTTCTCCTCTTTTTTTATTCTTTTTTTATCAACTTTGGGATGCTGCAATCCGTCGTAGTTTTTCGACATCTCGGTCAACAGCTATTTTTAGGCCATAGTGGTCCGTTATTAGTTTAAGGACGTTTCGGTCTGCTGTTAGTTTAAGGACGTTTCGGTCCGTCATTAGTTTAAGGACGTTTTGGTCCGTTGTAAAGTAAGCCGATTACTACTTGTAGAGTTTGGGCTTAGGAAGACAGCGAGCGGACATAGTCGTCGTCATCTATCATTAACCCAGGCCGTGACTCGTCAAGCGTAGTACTTCTTCAGGAAGCGATCGTTTATTGGCCTGAAAGGTCTTTCACCATGCATGTCCATGAGTAGATAGGCTCCATCTTGGTAGACTTTGTCTATGATGTACGGGCCTTCATAGTTCGGCTCGAATTTTCCCCGCTTGGCGCGATTGGGGATCATAGGTCTTTTGACCACTAGCACGAGTTCGCCTTGGCGGAATGTCCTCGGCCTGGTCAATCTTTCATATGAGCGCGTCATCTTTGCTTTATAAGCCTCTAAATTTTGTTGCGCTATGAGCCGGGTTTTATCAAGGGCATCGAGCTCCTCGAGGCGAAGGTGAGCGTTCTCTTTGTCCGTTAGCTCATAATGGACTGCCACTCGTAGAGAGGGTAGCTCTATCTCGACGGGGAGTACCGCTTCTGTACCGAATACCAATGCGTACGGCGTTGTGTTCGTGGCCGTCTTAAACATAGTTCGGTATGCCCAGAGAGCTTCTTGCAGTCTCTTGTGCCAGTCTTTTTTATTTCGGGACACCGTCTTCTTTACGATCTTTGTCAAGGTCTTGTTAAAAGCTTCAGCTAGACCGTTGGCTCGGGGATTATAAACTGAGGAGTATCTCCAGTCTATGTTGTGTTATTGTGCGAAGCGGCTAATCTTGTGGCTTCTATAGGCTGGCCCGTTATCGGAGATGATCCACCGCGAAGTTCCAAACTGATAAATAACGTGCGTCTTGAAGAAGTGGAGGATATTCTCCGTCTTCACTTCCCTCAGCGGTACTGCTTCTGCCCATTTGGAGAAGTAATCAGTCGTCGCCAAAATGAACCGATGTCCCCTGGACGATGCTGGTTCTATGGGGCCGATTATGTCAGTTCCCCACATTTCAAATGGCCAGCTAGCCACCGTTGGATGTAGTGGATTTAGATGTTGATGGATAAAGCCCCCATGAATCTGGCACGAGTGGCATTGCTTCCCATACTCGAGACAGTCCTGGATCATCGTAGGCCAATAATAACCCATCCGTTTAATCTTCAACTTCATCTTCGGGCCTGCTTGGTGAGAACCGCAGAGTCCGTCGTGAACTTCTTAGACGACTCTTTTTGCCTCTTCAGGTCCCAGGCATCTCAGCCATAAAGAATCAAGCGACCTCTTATACAGAGTATCATTGACGAAGGCGAAAGATAGGGCTCGCTTCATAAGCTGATGTTTTGAGGACGCATCTTCAGGCGTTCGACCAGATTTGAAGTAGTCTATAAAGACTTCTCTCCAATCCTCAACCACTTCTTGGTCTTTTATTTGCAGGGCCGTCTGCTCAATCGCTTCCTTTTTCTTGGATGATTCCGGAGATATTTCTGCCGGTGCAAGGACCCGACGGCTTTGCACAACGATCCTCACGTCATCGAGGTTCTCGTCGGCTAGTTCTTTAGCGAGCTTGGCTAATGCATCCGCTTTGCTATTTTCCGCATGCGGTATGCTTTCGAGGGTGTAGGAAGGAATTTGGATCAGCAGCTGCTGTACTTTCTCGCCGTACTTCACCAGCTCTGGTTTGCACGTTTGGTAGTCGCCATTTACTTGACTGAAGACCAGTTGGGAGTCTCCGTATATAAGGAGGTTATCAATTCCCATGTCGATGGCGATCTCGAGACCTGCTATCAAAGCTTCGTATTCGGCTTCATTGTTCGTCCTCGGCTCTGTTAAGGAGCGCATTATCCCTCCTTGCGGGGTCACGAAGATAAGGCCCACTCCTGATTTGATTATGGGCGTGTTTTGTTTGTGCTTCTTCATCGAAGATGCTCCATCAAAGTAAAGTTCCCATCGGGTATCACTACCGTCGATCGCATCAAACGCATGTTCATCTGGCAGCTCGCAATTCAAGGGAGAATCGGCCGGTATCGGATGTTCTGCGAGGAAATTGGCGATGGCCTGACCTTTCACTGCCTTAAGAGGCTGATAAGTTATTGCGAACTCCATTAAGAGCAAGGCCCATTTAGCGAGCCGACCTGTCAATATGGCCTTCGACATCAAATATTTGAGGGGATCCACCTTCGATATGAGACGGACTTCATGCGCTAACGCATAGTGCCTGAGCTTCGTTATCGCGAAGATCAATGCCAGGCAGTGTTTTTCGATGGGGGAATAATTTCTTTCTGCCCCCAGGAGAACTCGACTCAAGTAATAGAAAGCTCTTTCTTTCCCTTGGTCGTTCTCTTGTGCCCATAATGCGTCTAAGGAACCTTCGAGGGCTGTTGTATAAAGAATAAGGGGCTTTCCCTTGACCGGAGCAGCCAGCACTGGCGGGTTCTGCAGATACTACTTGATTTCGTCCAGTGCGCCTTGGCATTTGTGATCCCAGACGAACGGGGTCCCTTTCTTCATCAAGTGACTGTACGGACGGCACTTGCCAAAGAGATTGGCTATAAATCGCCGGATATACGCGAGCTTCCCTTGGAGAGACCACAATTGCTTAAGAGTTCTTGGCGGAGGCATTTCCATAATCGCCTTGATCTTTGACGGATCTATCTCAATACCTCGGTGTCGGACGATGAATCCTAGGAATTTACCTGAGGACACCCCGAACGCGCATTTGAGAGGGTTCATCTTCAAGTTGTATTACCGAAGGCGTTGAAATACGATCTTTAGATGCTCGAGATGTTCATCGTATGATTTGCTTTTAACCAAGAGGTCGTCGATATAGCATTCGACGATTTCATGTATGAGGCCATCGAAGATCCTCGTCATGGCCCTCTGGTAGGTGGCACCGGCGTTCTTTAGACCGAAAGGCATCACCTTGTAGCAGAATATACCCAAAGGGGTCCGAAAAGCAGTATGCTTTTGGTCTTCGGGATGCATCTTTATCTGATTATATCCTGACGATCCGTCCATGAAGGAGAAAACTTCGTGAGTGGACGTGTTATCTATCATCAGCTCAGTGACCGGTACTGGGAAGTCGTCCTTCGGGCAGGCTTTATTGAGATCCCGGAAGTCCACACATATGCGTACCGTCCCATTTTTCTTCATCACTGGTACGATGTTGGCGATCCAATCAGGATACTGAACCTCTTGGATGAAGCCAGAGTCGATTAGCTTCTTGACCTCAGTGTTGATACTCATCTCAAGCTCGAGCCGCATTCTTCTTGGTGCTTGTTTGATTGGCTTGACGTCCGGGGATATTGCCAATTTGTGGACAGCAATCTCTGGATCTAGTCCTGGCATCTCGGAATAGTTCCATGCGAAGCAATCTTTATGCTGCATGAGCACGTCCTTCAGTGTAGCCACCCTCTCTTCAGACAATAGCTCACTGACGAATGTCGGCCTCGGGTCACTCGCCGTCCCCAAATCAATTTTCTTGAGGTTATCTGCAGTAGTATGTATTCCGTCCTCCAGCTCTTTCGGTGCCGGTGGAAACTCTGAGATTACCTCGTCATCATTGTTTTCGAAGCACCAGGGGAGTTCATCCATATTCTCGGGTTCTTCTTCCGACAGCATTATCATGTGACAGGTACGAGCTCGCTTCCAAGACCGATGTGGATCTGGTTCTACCCTCGTGGATTTGGGTTCATGCTTCTGCGGCGGAGTTACCCTCCAACTGCTAGATAGAGCAAACCTGCCGAGCTGATATTGGTCTTCAACCCAGTTCTCGAAGGTGAAGCAGTCTTCGAGAGGATGTCCTATTGCCCTATGGTAGGAGCAATAGTCCGGGTGAGAGACTTCGCCCGCTTGCTCGGGGTGTTTGGACTCCGGAAGTGTAATCATCTGATGTTTTACGGCGAGCTCAAGTATCTTCCTTGTTTTATTCTGAGGAAAAGAGTATGCCCGACTCATCTTCTTCGTAAGGGACGAATCCGGATTGCTCGATTCCTGATCGCGTGGCTTCTTGGTCCTGCTTTGTTGCTGTCGAACGCCTTTTCCGCTCTTTGACTTGTTTCTGCCTCTGCGTCGGGCCTTTTGTACAACAGGTTGACAGGGAATGGCGTTTTCATCTTTCGCAGCCTGTTGAAGAAGGCGTTGCGTCCTGGCTTTCTCATAGATGGCCATTTCGCGATTATGGTCGTCTCGAACCTTTTGACCCGCTTCCCTGATAAGCTTGTCCATTCGTTCTTCAAATGACGGACTCGGCATTTTGATTGCAGGATCTCGTTTTGGTTCGGGGTCAGCGTTTTCTGACAGGGCGTCCTCTTCTTCGTCGAAGTTATATATGACGTAGCTACCATAGACTCGTTCCCGTTTCCCAGATTGCACATATCCAAGCCCAAGCGTTTCCATTCTCCCGTTGGGCAGCTTGCGTTGAGTTCCAGGGACATCCCAAATCCTGTTGTAGAACCGAGCTTGTCGAATGGTCTGTTTGAAAGGTACCCCTTGGCGCTTCAAGAGCCTTTTTAGTCCGTTCGTGTAATATCTGGGCAAGCGGATGGGCTGGAGCCTGTCGAGTGTAGAATTCGTGACGTGCCAGATTTCTTTCTCCACTTTAGTTTCCTCAGATCGGTAAAATAGGATCGCCTTTTCTCCTTTTCGCCTGAGAGGGACATAGAACGTCTGCAGCTCTTCCACGCTGTAGGTATCAAGGACGTCTATTTCTTTATGATGTTTGGGCGGAACCATGGCAATTTGCAAACTTTGCTTTTCATCAGCGAATGTTTGTACCGAAGGCCGAGCGGAGAATATAGCATGGACCTCATCTTCCGAGTCAGTGCTAAAGATCAACGTGGGAGCGGACGGTCCCGGCTTGTTGTACTGGGGTGGACCTGAATAAACTATCTCTTCCTCTTCCTCGGTATCACTCCCGAAGACAGGAATGGTGGTGATAGCTTTGTTCTCCGGTTTGTGACATCTTTCTGTGTCCTCAAAGTCTGGTAAGAAGTATTTTGCGTCTTCGTACTTGCAGACTTCGTTTACGGAGAATGGGTTTAGCTCTCCTGTCACAGTATACTCAAGACCATCCTTAAAGTATTTCATACACTGATGTTGTGTAGACGGGATGATATTGTACACGTGTAACCAAGGCCGGCCGAGTAAAGCGTTATAGCATGTCTTGGCGTCAATGACATGGAATTTAATATCCGTGACAAGTAGCCCGAATCGTAATGTCAATATCACAGACCCGAGAGTCCGCGATGACTGGGAGTCAAAACCAGAGATGGTGATTTTATCACGAGCGAGATACTGGACGCTCATGCAGATTTCCTTCAACACTCGCACGTTGAGGAGATTGACGGAAGACCCATTGTCGACCAGGATTTTGCCTATCTTTATATCGTGGCAGTATCCTGAAACATAGAGGGGACGGTTGTGCTCGCACGTCCTAAGGAGGAGGTCTTCGTCGCCGAAGGTGATATCGGCTGTGTGCACTTCCTCCAGCTCGTCCTTCATCTTTTCTTCGGCGAGAAAAGCTTGGAATTGCTCTGGCTCTTGTAGCGCCTCGATCAATTAATCTCTCGCTTCTTTGGATAGTAAAAGGGCATCGAGAATGCTGAGCTACGAAGGTAACTTCCTCAAGTGTGTCAGAACATTGTAGTCCACCTTGTTCTTCTTTGGCGGGTCCTTGGCAATCAGCTCTTTCATGACTTGGTCATCCAGGGCGATATCCTCAGAGACCTTTTCTTTTCCCTTGTCTTTTCTATTCGTGGGTCCGAGATTCTTTTCTGGAAGCATGCGATTGCGCAGCTGAATGTTTTCGCAGGCCTTCGGTTCTTCCTCCTTCCCCAAGGTGGATTCTTTAAAGAGAGGGGCAAGAGCCATCTCTTCGTCAGAGTCACTTCCGAAAGTGAGAACCTGCGATCCCCCGGTGTTGATCATGCGACAGTTACCGGTGGTTCTTTCATGCTCCTCGGTCGTACTTCTCTGCTCCCGACGAGTTTTGCATTTCATCCGCTTAAAATGTTGCCGGTGAGCAACATATCCCTGCCACCATCTTTTAAAAGCGTCGCATTCTTCGATAGGGTGCGAAATCTTTCGATGATATAAGCAGTAGCTAGGATGTGTTTATGCTTCACCGGGAGTGTTTCCTTCGGAGGGTGGTAGCTTCATTCCCATTGATATGGCTTTAGCAAACATTTTCCTCGTCTTGAACTTGTTTTTATCTGCGACGGATGTTCCTTGATTCGGCGGGAGTGTCTCGACTCTTTCGTCTAGTCGTCGGCGTTTGGCTCTTTCAAATATGGCCATCTCATGCTCCCGATCGGCTTTACTTTTCAGATGAATTTCATTCAGGAAGGCGTTGATAATTTCGTCTAACGGCCATAGAAGTTCCGGCTCGGGACCTGCCCCCAGTCTCTTTGTGCAAGGAGCTTCTTCATTGTCTAGCGATGAATGAGAGATCACATGGCAACTTACTACGTAATCCTCAGATCCTTCCGACGAGTCTTCTCCATCATCTTCGTCCTCAAGGACGTGGCTGAGGAACTCTTAGAGTGTGATTGGAGTCCGCGCCTTCTGGTTATACTCTTCCAGCGCGTCAATCTGCTTCTGTAGGTCTGTGCGCTTGTCACCAGGCTTCACGGGCTTTTTGGATTTCTTCTTCTTCTTCTTTGAAGATTTTGACGGCTGGGTGTGAGTGCTTTGGCTATCACCACCAATCATTGGCGTTGGGCGCGGCTTCAGCATCCCTTCGATGATCTAGGGTTCTAGCGGGTTCTTCCACCTGATCGCCGGGCATGTTTGAAGATCATTCAGCATCCTTTTGGTTTTGGCTGAAAGCACGACCTCCCACGGAACTTCTTCAATAAAAGAGCACGTTGCCCCCGGTGTGTCTATCTTCTTAGGAGTGTGCGGTTGTGGTGGGTTTACTTTCCACTTCTCAGACAACGCAAACTTGCCTTGTAGGTACTGATCCTCGATCCATCCCTTAAAGAAGAAGCAATCCTCGATCGGATGGCTTACCGTTTGATGGTAAGGGCAATAATTGGGATTATTCACTTCGCTGGGTTGTGGTGGTCGCCTTAGATTTGGCAAGTTGATAAGCCTGTTGCGCACCGCCAGCACGAAAAGCCTCTTCGTTTTGTCCCGTGGGAATGAGTAAGGACGCTTCATTTTCTCATTGTAATAGCGTCGTCTCTCCTCCAGTTGATCCTCTACCTTTGGGGCACTGGGCTGCTGTTGGGTGTGTAGGGTGTTTTTCGTCACCCCATTGAGATAGGAATACGCGCGCGCTTGTCAGGCGTACTACAGATTCCCCCTGCCTAGGGTAGGCCGGGGTTTATTGATTGTGGGGATCCGAATCTCCGGCAGCCGCGGACTAAGCTGCCGTTAATTACCCCTCGCCTTTGGGGCGAGAGAACCTCCGATTAACGGGTTAAACTGGTCATGCGAACTCAATGTGTAGTGTACGTGTGTTTTGTTTTGGAGGGGAGGGGGCTTAGATATATCGGGTGCCCCGCAGAGTTTTTACGGGGGTCCCGCTACCCGGATAGCGGGTTGGGGGTCAAGGGGGCTAGCAGCCCCCTTGCGGGGTGCGGGACAGCGCCCCGTTAGAATTTTTTTCTAACAGGGACAATGTCGTGGTGTATGTGTGTGTGCACATATGTATGAATATGTGTGTGTGTGTATATATATATATATGTATATATGTATATATATAAGAAAGAGGGGGAAAAGGAATCCAAAAGATGCGTAGGGCCAGCGCCTTAGGCACTGTGCGCCCAGGTGCTGTGCGCTTAGGCGCTAGCATGCCACGTGTCGGTACGTGGGCGCTCTACGCTTGAGCGCAGGGCGCTGTAGCGCAAGCACGCCACGTGTCGGCACGTGGGCGCTTTGCGCTTCAGCGCCTGACGCTCGAGCGCAAGTGCGCCACGTGTCGGCACGGGGGCGACTTGCGCTTGAGCGCTGGGCGCTTGAGCGCAAGCGCGCCACGTGTCGGCACGGGGGCGACTTGAGCCAGAGCGCTGTGCGCTTGAGCGCAAGCGCGCCACGTGTCGGCACTGGGGCGACTTGCGCTCGAGCGCTTGCGCTTGAGCGCTTGCGCTTGAGCGTAAGCGCGCCACGTGTCGGCACGTGGGCGCTTTGCGCTCGAGCGCAGGGCGCTATTGTGCAAGCGCGCCACGTGTCGGCACGTGGGCACTCTGCGCTTGAGTGCAAGCGCGCCACGTGTCGGCACGTGGGCGCTCTGCGCTTGAGCGCCGGCGAGGAAAAGAGGCTTTTAGCCTAAAAAGATTCTCGGAAGAGAAATCAGAGTGGAGTTGAACTCCTAAGTGTGTTTTTGGGGTTAATGGAAGGGGTTCTTCTTCCTCCTCTGTTAGCTGGATCTTGAAGATCAAGAAATGTGAGATCTCAAAATCTCTCCTTTTGGGGATCTAAAGACAGATCAAAGTTCCCCATTGTGGGTTTGGTGGTGAAAAACTATCTTGTTTTTGAAAAGGAAGAGTAAAACTCTTGATTTAATTCAAAAGAACGAAGAAGGTTTGAGACCTTCAGAAAAGGGAAAGAAATATAAACCCTATGTTTTTTTTTTGAGAGAATGAAAGTATCTTCTTTTTTTATTCATCATGTTGTCTTTTATAGGCTTACATATTTACATATAGCCCCTTGGGCTTTGCAAAAATGGCATTTTGCCCATCTCATGGCTCATATGCCATTTCATTTTTGCACATAAGCCATGGGCTTACAAAATATTGGCTTTGTGCCCATTTTGCATACATTCATGTATAAAAAATTACATAAAAATTATTTATTACATGATTTTGTTGTTGGCATGGGGAGGCTGGCCGCGGGCTCGACTTGGGCATGGGCCCGCTTGACCTAGGCTTCGGCCCACCTAGCTTGGGGGTTGACCTTGACTTTGACTCGGTCAACCGGGGTGTAAATTTTTACCCCAACAAAGTGCCCCCCATCAATAAATGCACACCGCACATTTGAGTTGTGTGCATGAAATTGATGGATCTTGAAGTTGGACTTCGAGGTTGAGCATCATCCCGGGGAGCATGATTCCCGGGATTCGGAGCATCATTCTGATTCGCGGAGCATAATTCCAGAGATCAGAGCATCGTTCCGAAGGGGGAGCATAATTCCAGGGTTCGGAGCATCGTTCCGAAGGGCGGAGCATAATTCCAGAGATCGGAGCATCGTTCCGAAGGGCGGAGCATGATTCCAGAGTTCGGAGCATCTTTCCGAAGAGCGGAGCATGATTCCAGAGTTCGGAGCATCTTTCCGAAGAGCGGAGCATAATTCCAAGGATCGGAGCATCATTCCGATGAGCGGAGCATCATTCCAATTTGCGGAGCATAATTCTAAGGATCGGAGCATCATTCCGATGAGCGGAGCATGATTCCAGGGGATCGGAGCATCATTCCGAAGGACGGAGCATGATTCCAGGGATCGGAGCATCATTCCGATGAGCGGAGCATAATTCCAGATATTGGAGCATCGTTCCGAAGGGGGGAGCATAATTCCAGGGTTCGGAGCATCGTTCCGAAGGGCGGAGCATAATTCCAGAGATCGGAGCATGATTCCAGAGTTCGGAGCATCTTTCCGAAGAGCGGAGCATAATTCCAGAGATCGGAGCATCATTCCGATGGGCGGAGCATAATTCCAGAGATCGGAGCATCATTCCGATGATCGGAGCATGATTCCAGGATTCGGAGCATCATTCTGAAGGGCAGAGCATAATTCCAGAGATCGGAGCATCGTGCGGAGCATAATTCCAGAGATCGGAGCATCATTCCGATGATCGGAGCATGATTCCAGGATTCAGAGCATCATTCCGAAGGGCGGAGCATAATTCCAGAGATCGGAGCATCGTTCCAAAGGGCGGAGCATAATTCCAGAGATTGGAGCATCGTTCCGAAGAGCGGAGCATAATTTCAGGGTTCGGAGCATCATTCCGATGGGCGGAGCATAATTCCAGGATTCGGAGCATCATTCCGAAGCGCGGCAGATATTCTGACCGAAGCATAATTTCGATGCAGAGGTTGATTCCCAGGCGAAGCATAATTCCGATGGGGAAGGCATATACTCCGAGGTGAAGCATGATTTCGATATGGGGTACATTCTGAGACGGAGCATGATTCCGGCGCAGAGCTTGTTGGTTGACTTGATCCCGAGGCGAAACATAATTTCGACAGGGAAGGCAGGTACACCGAGGCGAAGCATCATTTCGACACGGGGTGCATTCTGAGACGAAGCATAATTCCGACGCAGAGCTTGCTGGTTAACTTGATTCCGAGGCGGAGCATGAATCCGACGAGGAGGTCGTTGGTTGATTCCGAGACGAGGCATAATTCCGACAGGGAAGGCAGGTACCCCGAGGCGAAGCATCATTTCGACACGGGGTGCATTCTGAGACGAAGCATAATTCCGACACAGAGCTTGTTGGTTGATTTAATTCCGAGGCAGAGCATAATTCCGGCAGGGAAGGTAGATATCCCGAGGCGAAGCATGATTTCGACACGGGGTAAATTCTGGGACGGAGCATGATTCCGCCGTAGAGGTTGTTGGTTTGATTTGATTTGGGTTGACATCAGCATCGCTACACTGGAATATGGTACCAGGAGCGAATCATCATTTGTCATGAGAGGATTTGGGAATTGTTTTTTTTTTGTTTGGCATCAGCATCGCTACACTGGAATATGGTGCCAGGAGAGAATCATCATTTGCGTTTGCTTATTAGGAAACGATGGCTCGGGAGATAGGTTTTAGGTCCCTATTGCCTAAGACTTTTCAACTTTGTGAGCCGTAAGGGTCTCACAAAGCATTTTCTCCCTACAGGTCGTAAGGATCCCGTAAGTGTATTTTCTCCTTGGGAGTCGTGGGGACTCCCAAGTGTGTCGCTCCTTTGTGAGTCGTAAGGATCTCACACGGGAATTTTCTCCTCACAAAGTCGAGAGGACCTTGTGAGTGCATTTCATCTCTTTCTCACGAGTTTGCGCCATTTCGGGTTTTCACAAACTCGCCAGCAGTCCTGCTGTTTTTACTCACGGAGCCCTTTCGGGTTTTCATCCGTGCCTATTTTGCTTGTGTACATACCTTTTTTTATTTTTATTTTATTATTTTTGGAGAGATTGGGATTGTTTTACGCCCGTGGATTGTATACGGTTTTGCAGGATGTATGATCCAGACCGTAGGGCCGTAAAAATTTCGGGACTTTGTTGGCGTCTTCACCGCTGCACTGGAATATGGTACCAGGAGCGACTCGTCATTCGCCACTTGGGGTATGGGATTTGGAATTTGGTTGGCGTCTGCATCGCTACACTGGAATATGGTACCAGAAGCGACTCATCATTCGCCGTTGGGGCATGGGATTTAGAATTTGGTTGGCGTCTGCATCGCTGCACTGGAATATGGTACCGGGAGAGACTCATCATTCGCCGCTTGGGATTTAAGTTTGGAATTTGGTTGGCGTCTGCATCGCTGCACTGGAATATGGTACCAGGAGCGACTCATCATTCGCCACTTGGGGATTGGGGAGCGATGGCTTAGGAGACTAGTTTAGGTCCCTGTCACCTAAGGCTTTTCAATTTTATGGGCCGTGAGGATCCCATAAAAGCATTTTCTCCCTACGGGTCGTAAGGATCCCGTAGGTGTATTTTCTCCTTAGGATTCGTGAGGACTCCTAAGTGTGTTTTTCCTTCGTGAGTCGTAAGGATCCCACAAAGTTTTGTTCTCCTCATGTATCGTGAGGACACATGAGTGGGTCTTCTCAATGGAGCATAATTCCACAGGCGGAGACCAGCCGCGTAACTGGTAATTGCGGTGGGGCATGGGTATGTTAAGAATTATTTGAGCCCGTGGATTGTATACGGCAGTCAATTTGGGGACTAGCCGTAGGGCCGGAAGAATTTTGAGAAATTGGATTTTGGTTGGCGTCTGCATCGCTGCACTGGAATATGGTACCAGGAGCGACTCATCATTCGCCGTTTTTTTTTCTTTTCTCTTTTTTTGTTGTTTTTTTTACCGCGATTGCTCTATCATTTCAGCTTTTCTTATCGCGAAGATCACGATTGCCCCATCATTTCGGCTATTTATTCGCGGTTGCCCTATCATTTCGGCTTTATTTTTATCTTTATTTTACTCGCTGATTTTTATTGCGAGTTGCCCCATCATTTCGGCTTTTCTTTTTTTTCTTTTTATTTACACATTTTTTTTATTTACAAATTTTTTTTTACATTCCCAGTTTAACGACTTAGAGTTCTACTGTTCCCAGTTTAATGACGTGGTGGTCGACTGTTTTCAGAGAAAGGTAGATGTCTGAGAGAATCAGTTTCACGAAGAACTTCGGTCTCCGTTTGTATGAAATTGGCGGTCGCATCTTGACTGTTTACTAACACGCCTTTGGACAGTTCTATCTCTCCTGCCTTGTATTGCTTTTCGACCCAATCTTTGAAGACGAAGCAGTCCTCAACGGCATGACCTATCACTCTGTGATAGGGGCAGTATTTGGGGTCGTCGGTCCTATTCGCTTCCTGCGGTCTTTTTGACTCTGGCAGTTGTAGACCGTTCTTCAGGGCGTCTTTGAATATTTTACGGATCTTGTCCTTTCTGAAGGAATAGACCTTATCCAGCTTCTTTTTCAATGGAGATTCTCCTCCCTCTCCGAACACTGGCTTCCGAGGCTGGTTGGCGCTAGGCCCGCTCATCCCTTACTTATTTCGGTTAGCCGAAATGTTGAAAGATCCAGAATCATCGGAGTTTCCGCCTTTGCGATTATCGTCCTTTCGGTTTCTCCAGGACCTATTGTTATTTTAGGAATCCGAGGAGGACTCCTGCTTTGAGCGCTCCAGCATCTGGACTTTCCTGGTCAGCTCTTAGAATGTTTTGAGATCCGTGGTGCATAGAAATGGGGCCATCCAATTGTTGAGATTTCCGACGAGAAGACTGACAGATTGGTCCTGCTCTATCGGTGGTTCACATTTGACGGAGAGATTGCGCCATCGGGTTATAAAATCCGTGCTGCTTTCGTTGTTCTTGGGCTTGGTCCTTACGAGCTCGGCAATGGTGATCTTATCGCTGACGCTCATGAACCTTTGTCGAAACAAAGATTCCATTTGGACGAAAGTAGTAACAGAGCCATCCGGTATGCTCGCGTACCAGTCGAAAGCAACATCGATCAAGCTATTAATGAACTGGCGGAGGAGAAGCACATCGTTGCTCCCAGTATTCCTGCATGAGGCTTTGAAGTGGGCGATGTGCTGATTTGCATTTCCTGTCCCATCGAATCTTCAGAATTTGGGGATGACATAGCCGCTAGGAAATTCTACCAGATCATACTGAGCAGGATATGGTCTCCCACTACTGCTGATATCTTTTTGCGCTTCGGCTTCGGCCACCAATGTTTTGACTTTGCTGGCAACCAAATCCATGATTTGATCCTGAGTTAGCGGGCTACTGTCATCGGTAGCCAAGACATTTCCCGAGATAGGATGCGACTGATTTTCATGCGGTTCGCCCACTTTTGGATTTGAGGGAATAGGCATCGGCTGCGTTGGGACACCGTTTCCCGGTTCACGAGCAGAGCCCTGCGCTTGATTGGGCGGCTGAGAGGAAAGTCGGGCCGTGAGCAACAAGACGACGTTCGTCAAGTCGTCAATTTTGGAGTAAAGTTTGGCCATCTCCTTGTCTTTGCTTCTGAGCTGTTTTCGGAGCTCTTGGAGAAGTTGCTGCTCTGCATTCTTGGGACAGAAGATTGGCTCCTCTTCACTTTCCGAACCCGACTCCTCATGGACCGAAGGGTCTTTCTGCTTATCAGCCTCACTGGGAAGGTCTTCATTACCTTCCAGAGGAGGCTGGCCTTGGGATGTAGCAGCCATATTCACGCCGGATTGGATTTGGGATATGGTGGCCCCGTCCTTGCTCTTGCTCTTGCTGCACGTACCCACTGTTAGTTATATGTATGCCCTAGAGGCCATTACTGTACATAGGATGTATATTGTAGTGGATACTGGGACATATATAGGGAGGACTTTCTTGCTCGACATGATAGTATGCTATCTGGTTGCTCTTTACCTTAACGTGTATACTGATTGTCTCTGTGTTACATGTTAGTAAAGCCCTTAGGATGTGTACTTGACTACCTGGACTATGATGCAGGTCATACTAGTGGGGACATGGAAGTCTATAAGTACATCCTTCAAGGTCCCTAGTCGTGGGTGTATCGAGACGGGGCATCGATATACCAGAGTAGACTAGCGTATACCTTCTCGACCCATACAGATGGGCGATGGATGATCCCATATCCATTGGTGTTTGACATCAGAGATGATATACGGGTGCTCAGTGGAGACTGGGTACACTGGACGGACTCGCCGAGAACTCCCAGATGGTATTATACCTTACGTCAGATGGCAGTTCTCTGGTGACACTGGTACAGGTTAGTCTGTAGACCCGAGATCGTCATAGAGTCTTGTGTGATTCCCACTGTGCTTTGATTTCCACCTTACCACGTCCAAGGGGGCGTGACAAAACGGTGGTTTTTGGGTACAGTCCCGAATCACATGGAGGCAATGAGCGATAGGAGGGGATTCGTCTCTCCCGGTATAGAGAGTTGATGTTGCGCTGTGTTCGATTGGCTATAACCGGAAATCCCTGGCCAGGGTTACTGAGATTTACTGGTAAGTGTTACCAGTGGTTTCTCGAACTGTTATAGACCTCATATCGACACGACTTATCGAGCTACTGGGGTCTGACGTTTACCACCCCTAGGCGAGATATACGACATATCAGACGATCAGACCGGACTGTACGGTCAGTGTTACTGGTTGGATTCACAGGAGTGTGAGCGGGCTTGCTCGTCGATCTTCTGATCGCTCAATACCCGGGTGGCCGTTACGTTTAGCAGATCGCTTGCGGCTTGTGGGTGTTTGATATGATCATCACCTGCTGCCGGCGTATTGACGAGTCTTTAGAGTCCTACACAGAGGTTTCCTGGCTCAAGCGAAACGAAATAGGAGCGCATATGAGATATGTGCAGGACCGAGAATAATGCGTGTATGTGATACCGTATTCTATTCTCGCGATTTGTATCATCGGCAGGTTATATGTGATATAGCCGGGTTACCGAATCAAGTGTTGATTCGATACATTGATACACTTGATACTAGTCGGTTATATGCGATATGACCGGATCATTAAATCAAGTGTTGATTTAATGATTTAATGTATAATTATATATTTGATATATTACTTAGCATTAACTAGTATTGGTTCACATTAAATGGATTTTCTCACTTGAAGTGCACATTGTATATGTGACATATTTTTGTACACTTGTTTGTATCATGTTTGATGATACATGCAACCTTGGGTGTGTGTATGCTATACACTATGTTTAGTGAATGGTTAGAGTTTCATTTCTTTTATTTATCTATTCATTTTTGGTTAAAAGAAAAGGAAAACAAAATGGTTGCTTTTAGAACTTTCTTGATGCTTCATGCATCTTTGACTAAAAATGACCATTTTGTCTTCATCTCCTAAACCTAACCATTCAACTAACCTTAGTTCATTCTCTACACTTAACTAAGGTTGCAATATGATAAGAATGAAGGGGTTTTTCTTTTTAACTTAATCTTTTTATTCTTATCATATTCTTTTCTTCTTCTTCTTCTTCTTGAACAAAGAAAAAAAGCTTGCTACCATTAATGGCAACTGGAGAAAAAGAGTGAGAAATCCAATTCTAAAGTGAACCCACTTCCTTTTTCTTCATTCTCTACCACTTGCCAAGTAGTATAGGGTGTTTTCTTCACAAGTTTCATGACTTGGTGAAGTTGGAGCTTGATCTTGTGTTGCCTCGACGTAGATCATCTCCGGCATCGAAGTCGACGACCTAGCCCGACCATTTCTCCGATGAAGCCGACGCTAGAGCCCGGGATCCGATGATCGCAGCGAGGGGACTTCATCACGGAGCTATGGAGGTGGAGGACCGGATCTACAAAGGTTGTATTTCCGTTCACTTTTCGAGTAAAGTCGTTTGCTCGCATTTGTTTTCGCCTAAACTCTAGTTAACGATCTAGTTAGGGTTTCTCGGCACCGGAAATTTTTGAAATTGGCATGGTTGATGCCTTGTGAGATCTCCTTAGTGTGCCTAGGAACCCTACAGTGGTATCAGAGCTACTAGGTATTGGATGTCGACCTATGGGGGGTTCTCACTGTGTGACAGTGTGGCGAAGCATAGGCTCTTACCCCCAGGGTGTCCCGAGACCGAAAGGTGTTCCGGCGGGTTGTAGTCCTCGCGAGGGGGCATGCGTAAAAAGTAGCGGCTGAGGGACCCGTTGGTGCCACGGCGACCCCATTGGATGGGGTGGCTGCCTGACCTACAGTGGTATCAGAGCCTAGCTAGAGCCTTAGGCGAAGTGTAGACGAAGCTAGAAGTCCGTTCGAACTCAAAACCCTAACCGAATACCCCTCTCTGTACATTTTTTCAAAACTGGGTTTTTTCCAGATTAAAAATGCTTAAAAAATTCAGCAGGAAGTTCTAAGAATTACAGTGCAAAACGACAAAGTGATACGCCTAAAGAGCGGCGGAACCGCGGCAGAAGCTTGGCTTCTGGGGCGGTTCCGCGGCCATATGATTAGATCAGCCTTCAATTTTTGCACAATAATTTATTTCTTTTGGTGCTGAGTTTTCTGGGAATTTTTAATTTGCACTCAAGAGTTGAGTTTTCTGGGGTGTTTTGGGGCTTCGATGATTCGATCGGAAATTTTGACTTTGTCTATATGTTTTTCCGGGTATCTTTAGAACATGTTAAAAAGTTCGACCGGATATAAATACCCACTTTTTCCCCTGCCGGGAAATTTCCAATTGTTGGATATTTCCGTAGTTTAATCACGTTCTAAGTAGTGCAAGTAACGCGATGGTCTCTCTAGAAGACAACAAACCTTAACTCGATTATGTGACCGTCTTGAACTGCCATTTGAACCTTAGGGTTTGGGGCAGTACGGCGTGCCACATGTGAGGCGTTGGCTTGACCCTTCTACTGCTGGACCGTTGGTACTGAGGCATGAAGTGGATGTTTTTAAACTTATTTCATGTGTTGATCTGTTTCGGGAAAACTTGGGTGTTTGCTTGTTCGATCGGAAAGTTTAACATTTTCTATTTATCTGGAATGTGATACAATATTTGGAATTCACAAGTAGTTATGAGATAACTGAATGAATGTTATAAATCTAGCGGTTTAGTCTCACTTGATCGGTTGCCACGGAATTTTGATGTGATCAAAAGTCCGTCGCAATCACGTAGCGTACGCGGATACTCGCCGGGTAAACTTAATAGACAGCCTCACTCCATAGCCCCGACCAAGTGACTATAGGAGAACCCCGTCACCAAAAGCATCCGTTCGGGTGCTCACGGCAGCGGTGTTCCGCCTTGGTGCACTTCGTCGACGGTATCGGGGGTGCGGCCGTCTACTGAAGTTTGCGACGAGCATTCGATCAGGATGTCGGGAATCTTGTTGAATTGCCCGACTTAATATTGAAAAGAGTTTTCGATAATGAGACTAAAATGCGGGGTTTATAATTGTTAGGAATGCGATGTCTAAGGAATTCATTTGGTTAGGCATGCGATGTCTAAAGAGTTTGCGGATTCCAACTGTTGTAGTTTTACACTTTCTTTTCTGCGACCGTAAGTGTAATATTTGATATCGCCGGTTTCGTTGCTATATGTCAACGACAATTGGGATACGCATGTTTACTTACGTTGATGACATGTGATGTTATGTGTTGCTGGATATGTTGTATTGAATCGTCGTGTTTGAATAGCCGGGGGGTTTTTATGTGAGATGAGTGTTTTTCATTTTCATTCATGTAAAAACTTGTATGTAATATTCTTTTATTGGGGCACTTCCAGGTTGCGGATGTTGTCACCGTTGTTGTATATTATTTACTTTTCCGCACTAGGATAGACCCAAGGAGGAGAGCACAAGTAACCGGGTTCTGGAGTCCAGTGGGAGACCAACTCGAGGAGTCGAGTCCGGGTATCCTAACTCTAGAATTGGTAGGGTTGCTTGCCGCTCTCGTAGGGGTCTAGGGGTGTGGGTTTGGCTATTCATCGCGACCGTGGAATCCGTGTTTTATACTGGCTCGTATTGAAAACACGGACGTCCTAGTATATCCAATATTTCATATGATTCTTCTGCTGCGATATCTGTGATGTGATCATTTGATGTTCTGTGATAAATACTGTATATAATATATATGATATATTATATAGACATTACTTATGTTTTACACCCGCGCTAGCCCTGCCCCGCTCTACCGTTAGTTACCTAACCTAACGGTGCACGAGGGGACATCGAGGCGTATGCGGATGGCATAAGTGTACGTCGTATTTATCTGTGATGTTTAGGTACTTAAATGATGGGACTTCATTAATATGGTTAATGAAAGAAAAAGAAACCTAAGATGTTGTGGAATCGAATTTCTAAATAAAACAGGTAGCTACAGTTCTTGTTTTGCATCGCGGTGTTCCTTGTAGAACATCTTGCACCTTATTCGATAAGGAAAGGACCGAGATACCTTCACCGGGAGTGACTCCTTTAGCAATAACTGGCAGATGGTACAACTCTCGGTTTGTCTTTTGATTGCTTCTATAGTTTCTGCTTTGCACAGTGATATATATGATATATCCCGCACCTCATTCGACGAGGAAATGGCCGACGATCCCTTCACCGGGAGTGACCCCTTTAGCAAAACTAGAAAAGCCTCAAAAACACTCCATTTTAAAATCATTTGATTCTACAACGATATCAAGTTCATTACGCAATAGGTTTTCAGAAAAACCTGTCGTAGCCCTCCGTCATTTCAGATAAGTCCTGCTTAGTATTCGTGCTGCGTTTGTTGACCTTGTCAAGGCGCAGTGTGCGGTAGCTAACCAGTATTTATCTGCTTATGCATATGATGCAGATTGGGTTAGGGTAGTCGTGCGGCCTTGTTGACCTTGTCAAGGGTCGTGCGGGTGGGTTTGATTCAATCAAGAAATGACGGGTTGAACTTGACTTGCGGTCTATGGTTTGTTGACCTTGTCAAGGTCATAGATCGTTCGGGGCAAAATATTATCGGGAATTTCAAGTGTTGAAATTTTCAATGAGATTGCATACCTTCTATGTGATAGTTGGATCCCGATACCCGCTGCGAGTAATTGTTACTCCTGGGAGAGTTTTACACATTACAATTAGCCGATCAAGTAGGTGTCTAGAAAGGTGTCAACGGGGTTACGCCTCTAGGAAAACGAGGTTTACCGTAATTAGGTCCGTGCGAAAGCACGGGGGACCTCCCTCAAAGTACCGACACTGGCCTGGCTGAAAGATTGGCGAACTTGTAGCGTGTAATTAATCCCGGCTAGTCTTTCCTTTTAGGGTTTGAAGGAAGATTTGATAAAAACAGTGGGAGCCATCATGATTAGATAAAATAATAACCAATCTGATCTTGCAAGAGCATACGCTAAGTGTTTTCTTCTCTCTCTCTCCAGGTAGCGACCATATCACGCCTTAATCAAGATAATAATACGGATTATTGACCGAACCCGCTTGTTATACTGAGCTGGGGAACGTTGGTCCCGCTCCAACTTATAATTGTTATAAGACAGAACAGAAAATAGGGGATTACCAGAATTCCCGTGCCGCCCAAACGAAGAAAGTGCATATGATGCATCTCCTTCGGGTGTGTTCATTACAAAGAACTGTTTCTCTGTATCCTCTACGTCCTGGGTATTAGATACCGGATCAGGATCCCAGATATGTAATTTGTTACATGGGCTACAGAAAAGTAGAGAACTGAGAACGGGTGATAAGTTTCATGAGGCAGAAAACGGTGCAAGTGTTGCAGCCAGGTCTGTTGGTCACTGTCACCCTGTATTACCTGAATACATTGATTCTGAACAAATGTTATTAGATACCGAACCTGATATACAAAATCATATCAGTCTCTTTATTAGTAAAGAAATGATAAAATTTGTATTGATGGATAATGTTTTGAACATTTCCTATATCAAAAGTTGATCGGTTCAGGCACGTTATCTAAAAGCATTAATGTTCTAAATCAAACTACAGTTCTTAGTATACAGAACACACACAAGAGAAATAGTTCAGAAATGAACGATTCCTTCTTGAGGTACTGTAGACTAGGTCATATCAATGTGACCCGACTAGCTTAAGTTACATTGTAGATGCATATTTAATCAGTTTGAATTTACATCTTGTGAAACTTGCCAGTCATGTCACAAAGATTAAATGACCATAGCTCTGGAAACAGAGAAAGAGTTAGTTGAACTCTTGGGATGATACATGTTGATGTATGAAGGTCCCCTGTCTACACATACCAAGACCGGTCCTTTGTACTTCATTACATTCTCTGATAATCTCTCAACATTCAGACACATGTTCCTGTTGAAACACAAGTCCGAACCTTTTGAGATATTCACAGAATATAAGTTAGAAGTAGAGAACCAAATTGCAGGTATAAGTATTATGTCCTATGATAAGATCAGGCAGGAGAATACTTGTGCACGGAAATCCTGGACTGTTCTAAAGGAGAATGAGATTCTCTCTCAGCATTACTCCTCCGTATACACCATAGCACGATGGTATATCGGGGCGGAGCAATCACACCCTATATGATAAGGTGTGCTCTATGATGAGTACTACTGAGTTGCCTATTTCCTTTAGGGAGTTATGCACTTATGAAGTTGCATATCTATTGAATAGGGTTCCGATCAAATCAGTTGCCTACCACTTCATATGTGATATGGAAAGGGAAGAGCCCATATCTTAAGTTAGTTAAGATTTGGGGTTGTCCGGACTATGTCTAAAAGCAAAATCCGGACAAGCTCGAGGCAAGGTCTGTTATGTAGAACTGGAAAGGTTCCAGCTATACAAACTACAGCAGATGATTTGGTAGAACCGAAGTATTCAATTGCAACCAACGAACCTCAGCCTCTCCGCCGATCTAGCAGGATTCCTCACCCACCTGAGAGATACTTCGGTTTCTCGATGACAGTGGGAGCGAAGATTGCATCATGAGATCATGACCCAACTAGTTTCGAGCAGGCCATCGAGAGTGGGGACTCTGTAAGAATGGCTGGATGCTTAGCGATCTGAGATGGAATCCTTATACATCAACAAAGTATGGACTTTGGTTGCTTTAGCTGAAGGGTTAAATCCCCATCAGGAGCAAGTATATCTTGAGAAGATTACTTAGTATACATGGAAAAGTTGAGACTTTCAAAGCTAGACTTGTTAAAGGTTTTTTGTCATCGACCAGGCGTGGATAATGATGAAACCTTTTCTAAGGAGCTATGCTTAAGTCCATCCAGATCCTACTTGCCACGGCTACATACCATGACTACGATATCTGGCGGTTGGGTGCCATGACCGCTTTTCTAGATGGTGTTTTAGAAGAGTGCGTCTATAAGTACACAGCCAGAGGGCTTCGTAGATAGTGGGAGCAGCGGAAACGTGCACAAGTTGCTTTATAGGATAAAGCAGGCATCGCGGAGTTGGAACGTCTGTTTTGATGTGGTAGTCAAAGAGTTTGACTTCATCAAAATGGTAGATGAACCTTGTATATACAAAAAGGTAGTAGGGAGTATGGTGGTGATCCTCGTAGAGTACGTGGATGACATACTCTTGATAAGAAAGGAGCTTCCTATGCTACGCTCTGTCAATCTGCGCTTATCACAATGATTCTCCATATAGGATCAAAGTGATACCTCCTAAATCCTGGGTTTTGGATCTATGAGATAGATCTAATTGGAAATTAGGATACTCACTAGTTGTAGTGAGATGGTATCAATTGATCCTGGGGAGAATCACTGGAAAGGTTCCAGGGTGATAAAGACGACTGAATGTCAGTCGCAGGCAGTGTCTTTACCCTCAGCGCAGGGACGGTATGTTGGAAGAGTTCCAAGCTAGATACCGTGACATACTAGACGATAAAGGCTAGATACATCGCTAGTTAAGATACTACCAAAGAGGCGGTTTGGGTGTATATTGGTTCATGAGATGAACTAGGTTCCTACCATTGTGTGACAATGGAAGTGTGGCTTTGGCCCAGAAACCCCGGTCCCATCAGTGACCCAGACGTATTCTAAGGCAGTGTCACCTGATCATGGAGTTGGTTGATCTCCAGGGTGATCGAGGTTAGGAGAGTAGACTCAGAGGACGACACGGCGGATCCACTCACGAAGGCCTATTCCCAGAGAGAGACTTTTATAGGATGGTTGAGTATGAGATACTACAACAACTGCTACAGATGGCCCTAGTGCAAGTGGGAGATTGTTAGTTATATGTATGCCTTAGAGGCCATTACTGTACATAGGATGTATATTGTAGTGGATACTGGGACATATATAGGGAGGACTTTCTTGCTCGACATGATAGTATGCTATCTGGTTGCTCTTTACCTTAATGTGTATACTGATTGTCTCTCTGTTACATGTTGGTAAAGCCCTTAGGATGTGTACTTGACTACCTGTACTATGATGCAGATCATACTAGTGGGGATATGGAAGTCTATAAGTACATCCTTCAAGGTCCCTAGTCGTGGGTGTATCGAGACGGGGCATCGATATACCAGAGTAGACTAGCGTATACCTTCTCGACCCATACAGATGGGCGATGGATGATCCTATATCCATTGGTGTTTGACATCAGAGATGATATACGGTGCTCAGTGGAGACTGGGTATACTGGACGGACTCGCCGAGAACTCCCAGATAGTATTATACCTTACGTCAGATGGCAGTTCTCTGGTGACACTGGTACAGGTTAGTCTGTAGACCCGAGATCGTCATAGATTCTTGTGTGATTCCCACTGTGCTTTGATTTCAACCTTACCACGTCCAAGAGGGCGTGCAAAACGGTGGTTTTGGATACAGTCCCGAATCACATAGAGGAAATGAGCGATAGGAGGGGATTCGTCTCTCCCGGTATAGGGAGTTGATGTTGCGCTGTGTTCGATTGGCTATAACCGGAAATCCCTGGCCAGGGTTGCTGAGATTTACTGGTAAGTGTTACCAGTAGTTTCTCGAACTGTTATAGACCTCATATCGACACGACTTATCGAGCTGCTGGGGTCTGACGTTTACCACCCCTAGGCGAGATATGCAACATATCAGACGATCAGACCGGACTGTACGGTAAGTGTTACTGGTTGGATTCACGGGAGTGTGAGCGGGCTTGCTCGTCGATCTTCTGATCGCTCAATACCCGGGTGGCCGTTACGTTTAGCAGACCGCTTGCGGCTTGTGGGTGTTTGATATGATCATCACCTGCTGCCGGCGTATTGACGAGTCTTTAGAGTCCTACACAGAGGTTTCCTGGCTCAAACGAAACGAAATAGGAGCGCATATAAGATATGTGCGGGACCGAGAATAATGCGTGTATGTGATACCGTATTCTATTCTCGCGATTTGTATCATCGGCAGGTTATATGTGATATAGCCGGGTTACCGAATCAAGTGTTGATTCGATACATTGATACACTTGATACTAGTCGGCTATATGCGATATGACCGGATCATTAAATCAAGTGTTGATTTAATGATTTAATGTATAATTATATATTTGATATATTACTTAGCATTAACTAGTATTGGTTCACATTAAATGGATTTTCTCACTTGAAGTGCACATTGTATATGTGACATATTTTTGTACACTTGTTTGTATCATGTTTGATGATACATGCAACCTTGGGTGTGTGTATGCTATACACTATGTTTAGTGAATGGTTAGGGTTTCATTTCTTTTATTTATCTATTCATTTTTGGTTAAAAGAAAAGGAAAACAAAATGGTTACTTTTAGAACTTTCTTGATGCTTCATGCATCTTTGACTAAAAATGACCATTTTGTCTTCATCTCCTAAACCTAACCATTCAACTAACCTTAGTTCATTCTCTACACTTAACTAAGGTTGCAATATGATAAGAATGAAGGGGGTTTTCTTTTTAACTTAATCTTTTTATTCTTATCATATTCTTTTCTTCTTCTTCTTCTTCTTCTTGAACAAAGAAAAAAAGCTTGCTACCATTAATGGCAACTTGAGAAAAAGAGTGAGAAATCCAATTCTTAAGTGAACCCACTTCCTATTTCTTCATCCTCTACCACTTGCCAAGTAGTATAGGGTGTTTTCTTCATAAGTTTCATGACTTGGTGAAGTTGGAGCATGATCTTGTGTTGCCTCGACGTAGATCATCTTCGGCATCGAAGTCGACGACCTAGCCCGACCATTTCTCTGATGAAGCCGACGCTAGAGCCCGGGATCCGATGATCGCAGCGAAGGGACTTCATCACGGAGCTATGGAGGTGGAGGACCGGATCTACAAAGGTTGTATTTCCGTTCACTTTTTGAGTAAAGTCGTTTGCTCGCATTTGTTTTCGCCTAAACTCTAGTTAACGATCTAGTTAGGGCTCGGCACCGGAAATTTTTGAAATTGGAATGGTTGATGCCTTGTGAGACCTCCTTAGTGTGCCTAGGAACCCTACACCCACCATGTAGACGGTGTGGACCTCATATCCAGTCGTCTCTTTCTTATTGGCGGGGAGCTTAAAGAAGACACCCGACCGAGCAGTGGTCAAGAGCACCGCTGGAGCTTGCTCGGGACGCGTTGTAGCTTTGTTGGTGTTGATGGCCTTACCCCCAGCTGGGCCAAGGAAAGTCGTTCAGACACCGACTTGCGTTTGGGTTGGGGCGCCCTTGAGATCACCACATTTGGTCTCCTGCCATTCGAGACCGATTTGTCTGCCACCGGGGCTTGAGGAGCTGGGATGGCGCCAATTGGCATGAACATAATAGAGCCGAATGGTAGCAGCGGCTCCTCCCATTGTCGCCCGAGACTGGCCGGAAGGACCGTCCTAGAGTCTATCCTCATCGTGTAGGAGACGGGAGCTGAGTTCATCATCGAAGACATCGTCGGAAGGTGATTGCTTGAAAATCTGCATGAAAAAGCATTATTTTTAGTATAAATACAGGTATGTATAATGATTGAGTTCGCATGAACGCTTAACCCGAAATATAGGAGGAGAGATTGGTCACACCGGGCGTGCCAGAATCTGTAGGGTGTTTTTCGTCATCCCATTGAGATGGGAATACGCGCGCGCTTGTCAGGCGTACTACAGATTTCCCCTGCATAGGGTAGGCCGGGGTTTATTGATTGTGGGGATCCGAATCTCCGGCAGCCGCGGACTAAGCTGCCGTTAATTACCCCTCGCCTTTGGGGTGAGGGAACCTCCGATTAACGGGTTAAAATGGTCATGCGAACTCAATGTGCAGTGTACGTGTGTTTTGTTTTGGAGGGGAAGGGGATTGGATATATCGGGTGCCCCGCAGAGTTTTTACGGGGGTCCCGCTACCCGGATAGCGGGCTGGGGGTCAAGAGGGCTAGCAGCCCCCTTGCGGGGTGCGGGACAGCGCCCCGTTAGAATTCTTTTCTAACAGGGACAGTGTCGTGGTGTATGTGTGTGCGCACATATGTATGCATATGTGTGTATATATATATATGTATATATGTATATATATATAAAAGAAAGAGGGGGAAAAGGCATCCAAAGGATGCGTGGGGCCAGTGCCTTGGGCGCTGTGCGCCCAGGTGCTGTGCGCTCAGGCGCTAGCGTGCCACGTGTCGGCACATGGGCGCTCTGCGCTTGAGCGCAGGGTGCTGTAGCGCAAGCGCGCCACGTGTCGGCACGTAGGCGCTTTGCGCTTCAGCGCCTGACGCTCGAGCGCAAGCGCGCCACGTGTCGGCACGGGGGCGACTTGCGCTTGAGCGCTGGGCGCTTGAGCGCACGCGCGCCACGTGTCGGCACGGGGGCGACTTGCGCCAGAGCGCTGTGCACTTGAGCGCAAGCGCGCCACGTGTCGGCACTGGGGCGACTTGCACTCAAGCGCTTGCGCTTGAGCGCAAGCGCGCCATATGTCGGCACGTGGGCGCTTTGCGCTCGAGCGCGGGGCGCTGTTGTGCAAGCGCGCCACGTGTCGGCACATGGGCGCTCTGTGCTTGAGCGCTGAGCGCTTGAGCGCAAGCACGCCACGTGTCGGCACGTGGGCGCTTTGCGCTTGAGCGCCGGTGAGGAAAAGAGACTTTTAGCCTAAAAAGATTCTCGGAAGAGAAATCAGAGTGGAGTTGGACTCCTAAGTGTGTTTTTGGGGTTAATGGAAGGGGTTCTTCTTCTTCCTCCTCTGTTAGCTGGATCTTGAAGATCAAGAAATGTGAGATCTTAAAATCTCTCCTTTTTGGAATCTAAAGACAGATCTAAGTTCCCCTTTGTGGGTTTGGTGGTGAAAAACTATCTTGTTTTTGAAAAGGAAGAGTAAAACTCTTGATTTAATTCAAAAGAAAGAAGAAGGTTTAAGACCTTCAGAAAAGAGAAAGAAATACAATCCCTATGTTTTTTTTGAGAGAGAATGAAAGTATCTTCTTTTTTTATTCATCATGTTGCCTTTTATAGGCTTACATATTTACATATAGCCCCATGGGCTTTGCAAAAATGGCATTTTGCCCATCCCATGGCTCATGTGCCATTTCATTTTTGCACATAAGCCATGGGCTTACAAAATATTGGCTTTGTGCCCATTTTGCATACATTCATGTATAAAAAATTACATAAAAATTATTTATTACATGATTTTGTTGTTGGCATGGGGAGGCTGGCCGCGGGCTCGACTTGGGCATGGGCCCGCTTGACCTGGGCTTCGGCCCACCTAGCTTGGGGGTTGACCTTGACTTTGACTCGGTCAACCGGGGTGTAAATTTTTACCCCAACAGGGTGTTCACAACGAAGGTCGCCTTCCCTTTACCCTTGTCGTTCCGTGGTTCCGGCTTCGGGGGAGACGGTCTGTGACCCATTTGATCCATCTGGGCTAGCTTGTCAATTAAAGCCTGGAACGTAGTCGGTTTGAAGAACATCATGAACTGTGAAATAGTTACATGAGGGTCTAGGGTGCCCACGAACATGCCCACCGCTGGTGCTTCTTCGATGCGCTGTTCGCACTTTGACCACAGATTTCGCCATCGGATTGCATATTGAACCCAAGTTTCGCCCGGCTTCACCTTTCCATTGATCAACACCGTTATTAGGGTGCGTTCACTTGTGCTCGCGAATCGCTGGGTGAACAGTAACTCCATTTCTGCGAAAGTTTTGACGGAGTCGTTTGGAAGCTCAGAGTACCACTCAAACGCCGTTTCCAACAAGCTGCCGACGAATTGACGGAGCAAAAGATTGTCATCACCACCGATGTTGCCACAAAGAGCCCTGAACTGGGCGACATGTTGATGGGGATTGTCTGTCCCCTTGTAGACATGAAATTTCGGGATTGTGTAGCCCGGCGGGTACTTTATCTGATCATACCAGCCTGGATATGGTCGCCCAGTTTTCACGACTTGACAAGCCGCCTCATTTGCCTGGTGAACTCGTATTTGTTGAGCAATATAGTCATCCAGGGCAGCTTTGGAGATAGTTTCCTCTTTGGCTGTTGAAAGAGCTGGAGGTGGATTTGATGTTTCTCCTCTATCGTCTTCGAGGATAATCGGAGGATCTTCAGCTGGAGGGTCCTGCTGGATCATCATACCCACCATGTCGTGGAACAAAAGAGCCATTTGCTTTATATTGGCCGCTTGTTCTGCAGCCTCCTTGTCCTTCTTTTCGAGCATTCTCCGAAGAAATTCAGCATCAGTCTCGTGCTCGCGACGTTGTTCCGATGGGGCCTCAGGGCTTTCTTTTGGCCCGGTGAGTGCGGCCATGGCAGTCAGCATCTCCTGAAGCTTCTGCTGTTGCTGTTGCTGTTCCTGAGCTCTTGTGATGGATCTGGTGAGTGGTCAGTGGCCCGTAGAAGCACGGCTATCTTCCTTTCCGGATGCCATGTAAATAGTATGGACCACTATGTCCCCAAACTTAGGGCGTTTGGGCTCAGTGCCTTTGACTTTTGTCGCAGGCACGGGGATCTTCTCCGGCCTTCTCTTCTTATGAGCGGTCAAAGTTGAGGGGGTCGTCGCAGTGGGCACCCAGATATCTTCCCGTGGCTTGGCAGGATGGCTTTCTTCTTGTTGAACCTTCGCCCTTTTCTGTCGGCGAGGGTAATCTCGATCAACCATTGAGTTTCGGACCTTCCGCCAGACTTTGTAGATCTTGGAGGACAGCCGCTGAGGGGACTGTTCTGGCTTTGCTTCCATAACATTCTCCACTGGAGGAGGAGATCTTTTCAGTATGGTGGTAGGAGAATTCCTACGCACCTTATTCAGCAGCTCGATGCTGTTCCCGGTTGGAACAGCAGCATTGATTTCCGCCGTCGGAGCTGGTGGAGTTAGCCCAGAAGGGGAGTTGCCTCCGGCCTTCCTCACTCGGCGCCAGTGGAGACGTCGAGCGTGTCGAGCTGATGGAGTTGGCCCGGTGATGGGGATGGCCTTGTCTTGCCCCCTGTTCACGTGAGGGGCCACTACTGGTGTCAGCCTGTTAAAGACTAATGTCCTTTGAGTAGCAGGAGCGGGAGTGGGAGTTGGGACAGTCAGTCTTGTAAAGACCGACCCCTTGGCAGGAGAAGCCGCCTTAACGACTTCAGGAGCAGGGTTGGTTACTCTCTTCGGGACAACCTTCTCTGGGATTGCAGGCTTCATTGTGGGCCCACAGGAATTTTGGCCCAGTCTGGAGAAGACCGAGGTGCCGGTGCTGGACGACCCGTTGAGGGGGGCCGCAGTAGCTATAAGTCGATCGAAGACCGACTTCTTGGGAGCTTCCGGTGTCAACACAGGAGCGGTGAAGCTCGTTGGCGGGAGCATGGTCCCGAAAAACAACCCTGTAGTGGCTTGAATAACCTGTTCCACGGGCATCGTGAACAGGGAAGCCGCTTGGGGCCCGTAGGTTATGCCCTCAGTTGAGGCAGGACGTGGGTTGCAGCTGCATGTGGAACACTTTGAGCAGGTGAACGCCATTGATCCTTTTCTTTCTGCATCAAGCAAAATGCCAAATCTTAGTACCTCGAAACCCAAGGGCAACCATTAACAAACCGTGATTCGTTCGCGAACACGACACACGAAGTGTGGAGTGGAAAGAGGAAAAGGTCCCACCGGGCGTGCCAGAATCTGTTCCCCTCCGAAAGACACGGCGGAGACGCGATAAACGTCTAGCCTGAATTTCGGGGCAGATGCTAATTTGTGTTATCCGTCCACCTCTCCGAAGATGCCAAGTTGATTTATGGCATCATATATCGAAGATTTACACGGATGCGGCCGATGTAGCAAACTTCGTCAGATTCCCCCTCGCTTGAAGGGTTTTTTATTGTGGGGACGCTCTTCCCTGCAGGCGCAAGCCCCTGCAGTTAATTATGCTACCGCATCGCGGTAACAACTTTCTGCTTCTCCAGATGGTCACTTCGTGTCGTGGGTGTTTGTTTTGTGTTTGGTTGCCCGTGGATTGTATACGGAGACTAAGTTATGTTGTCGCCCGTAGGGCGTGGGCTAGTCCAAATCCGTATCTTTCTTAGATTTGGGTTTGGGGGGTTGCATTTAAGGATACGTTAGCCTCATTTGAGACTAAGATCAACTTAAACGTTAGTTAAGGATACGCTAGTCTAATTTTAGACTAAGATCAACTTAACGGGACCGTTTAGATCCGACAAGAGAGCAATTAGGCTCTATCGTTTAGTTTAATGACATTGCGGTCGATTACCAGTTTAAGGACCTGGTGGTCCAATGTTAGTTTTAAGATATCGCGGTCGAGATTAAGGACATCATAGTCCATGAGTTTAAGGACCCCACAGTCCGTCGTTAGTTTTAAGACATCACGGTCGAGGTTAAGGACATCATAGTCCGTGGATTTAAGGACTCCACAGTCCGACGTTAGTTTTAAGACATCACGGTCGAGGTTAAGGACATCATAGTCCGTGGATTTAAGGACTCCACAATCCGACGTTAGTTTTAAGACATCACAGTCGAGGTTAAGGACATCATAGTCCGTGGATTTAAGGACTCCACAGTCCGATGTTAGTTTTAAGACATCACGGTCAAGGTTAAGGACATCATAGTCCGTGGATTTAAGGACTCCACAGTCCGACGTTAGTTTTAAGACATCACGGTCGAGGTTAAGGACATCATAGTCCATGAGTTTAAGAACCCCACAGTCCGTGAAATGTATGGTTGTTGGGACCCGTCACCTCTTTAAGACGTTGAGGAATTCCAACGACAAATATCAAAGGGATGAAGAGATGTACCCTTGAACCAAGATGGATTAAATGATCTGTAGCCCAGTTTGGAACCGAGACCAATTAATTATATTATGAGCACATTAGCTTAGTTAAGTCTGGATTGAGGACTTATGGCCAATTTGGGCTAAGTCTAATTAATTTTGACATATTGGCCCTTTGTTGGACCATTAGTCTATTTATCTGGTTTCAGGCCCACATTATTTAGCAATGCTAGACAAAAGCTTGAGGGCTTTGATAATATTTTTATCTGAGATTGAGCAGTAGATATTAGAGTTCTAATTTTTACTCAATTTTGAGTGGGAGGCTTTGCCTCTGAAAGATTAACCAATTTGGTTAAAAAAAAGTGTTAAACACTAGAGAAAACAGTGTTAAACACTGGAAATATATCCCCCAAATTAGTGTTAAACACTAAAAGATAATCAGTATTAAACACTGGAAATATAACTCTCAATTTAGTATAAAATACTAAAAGGCAATCAGTGTTAAACACTGGGAATATAGAATCCCAAATTAGTGTTAAACACTAGAAAGTAACAGTGTTGAACACTGGAAATAAGGTTCTAGAATTAGTGTTAAACACTAAAAGATAATCGGTGTTAAACACTAGGAATAAAGCTCTCGAACTAGTGTTTAAACACTAAATAGGAATGGGTCACGTGGGGTCACGTGAGGGCGCCCAGAGGTAGGACCAGATCCTTTTACTTTGTTATGCAAACGAGTGTTAAACACTTTTTTTATATTTTATTTTGGAGCATCACGTGCTGGCACGTGAGGAGGATTCATGCACTGATCGTTAAAGCGTCTACCAACAGGTCACGTGGGAACACGTAAGAGCACCCAAGGCCTCTATTCCTTTTGCTTTTTCTTTCTGTGTTTCGGGGGTCACGTGGAGCACGTGAGGCGTTGCCTCTGAGCTCTTTCCTTCTCATTTCTGGGGATTTTTCCAGGGGTCACGTGGGGACATGTGACCCTAATTCTTTTTTAAGTCTCCTTATTTTATTTTGAGAATTAAATTCTCTGTAGGGTTAAACCCTGATCATGATTTTGGAGGAATTAAATTCCCATTATGAAAGAATTAAATTCTTATGTAGGGTTGAACCCTAATTAAATTCCCATTAATCTGAGAGAATTAAATTCTCAATTAGGGTTAAACCCTAGTTTTCTTTTAGAGGGATTAAATTCTCATATATGTAAAAGAATTAAATTCTTGTATAGGGTGAAACCCTAATTTCATTTCAAGAGGAATTAAATTCCTGTAAATTTGAGAGAATTAAATTCTCAATTAGGATTAAACCCTAGTTCTGTTCATCTTGAAGGAATTAAATTCCTGTAATTTTAGGAGAATTGAATTCTCATATAGGGTTAAACCCTAATTTTGTTTTGGGAGAATTAAATTCTCTAAACTCAATTTCCCCTCTAAGTTTTGGATCTGCATGGCAGGATCTCAACCCGATGAGAATTAAATTCTCAACTTTTGGGGAGATGTACTCTTTGCAGATCTTCAACCAGAGGAAGAACTAAGTTCTTTGCAAAAGAGTTAAACTCTTAGATTTTTGAGAATTAAATTCTCTTTTTCTGAAGTTTTGATCCCCTTTCTTTTTCTCACCTAGGGTTTTCTTTCTGAATTTTCAAGATACCAAAATTCTCTCCAAAGTTTTCTCTCCAAAATTCTCCCCTTGACTCCTATTTATAGGAGAAGGAAAAGAATCAATTTGTTTAGTAATTCTCTCATTGAAAGATTTGATTTGCTTTTGAAATTAATATGATCCTTTAGATCATTTAGTGAATTTTATTCGCCGTTGGATTTTTAATCCAAAGATATTCCGTTTGTTATTTCGGTGAGATTTGGGGAGATCTTTCCTTATTTAAGATTTTTCCATAAACTGGTGATTTTTAATCACCCTTGGATTTTTAATCCAACGGTTCTCTATAACCCTTTTCCATTTTGGAAAAATTTAGAGAAACCTCTAGAATTTAATTATATTAAACTGTGAGGCTTTTAAAGCCAGTCACGTGCTGGCACGTGACCCTTGGTCACGTGTGAGCACGTGACCCTCGTTAAGGTATTTCCTAATTTTTAGAATTAAATTCGTTTAAGCTGTAAGGCTTTCAAAGCCTGGCACGTGCTGGCACATGACCCTTGGTCACGTGTGAGCACATGACCCCCAATTGAGCCCTTTAACTGCCGCTTGTTTATGTTGTCGTTTTAACCTTCACGTGATTGGTCACGTGTGAGCACGTGATACCTCGTTGAGGTATTTTCTGATTTTTAGAATTAAATTCTATTAAACTGTGAGGCTTTCAAAGCCTGTCACGTGACCATTGGTCATGTGTGAGCACATGACCATGAATTGGGTCATCTTTCAGCCTTTGTTTTCCGTTTCTGTTTATTGAGATTTTAACCATCACGTGTCATCACGTGATCATTGGTCACGTGTGAACACGTGATACCTTATTGAGATAATTCCTGATTTTCTAATCAGGAAATAGTATTGTCGAGTCTTTAGAGCCCCACACATAGGGTTTTTCCGATTCAGGCGATAGATGTAGGAGTCATACATTGGTACGTGCAGGGGTCTGATTAAATACGTGTATGGGATACACGGATTTTAATCGGACGGTTGATAATACTAGCCGACTTAGGATTAAGCCGAATTATTAAATCAGGTTTTGATTTAATAATTATGTATGTATTTTGATACATATATTTTAGTATTATTGTTCACTATTTATTTTCTCTCTTTGGTGCTATCCGTATTTTTATACAAATACGCGTATATGTAGCGATACATATACCAGGTGAAGTATTCCATATTTATACGGAAATACTTCTAGAAGAAGGACACCTCATATTTGTTTTTCTTTTAGAAAAACAAATGGAAAATGAGGTGGAAATGAGGTGGCATAGAGAGGTATGGCTTGGATTGTGTGCATTTATTGGTTCACTATTAAACCATGATTGATTTTATTTGTAGCCATTCTTTTCTACATGGGTGTGGATTTTCATTACACACTTTGTGAGCTTCATGATTCATGGTTGCAAGTATTAGCAACCATCATCTTCACCTCCTTCTCCTTCTTCTTCCTCTTACTCACTTGAGCATGAGAGAAAGAGAGAAAAAGTTTAGTGAAAAATTCCTACATCACCGAGCATTCACACCTACCAAGTTTGGATCATCGGTTAGAGCTTTTTCCGGTTTCTCTATAGTGTATCTTCTTCGGCGAGAGTGGTTGACTTTCAAGTGCGATCCTGGCGGCAACGAGCTTGGAAGGGTCTTCCACAATTCGGTGGACACACGTCGAAGGCTGTATTTTCTGCACCCTTGCATTTCTAGTTACCTAGTTTAGGTTTTTAGATCGTATTCTGGGTTTTACGGGTGTTTGGTGCTCATATAAATTTTTGTTTTTGTTCCTCCTCGGCCGCGGCCTCCGCGGCGTAGGCACCGAACCCCAACAGATAGCAATGGATGATGACCTATGGTCTGCTCCCCATTCCATCGTCTTATTTTTGATAATTTGCATATATTCGTTCTGTTTCAAATCTAACGTTTTGTTGTAAATTCTTTTGTGTACACTTTATTTATTTCTAATGCATTTTGAGTAGGGCTTCTCGCCCTGCTTTTCTATCCAAAAAATATTGAAAAAGAAATAAAACTGAAAATTTTGAGATTTTTGAAAATTTTATAATCTTCTTGTATGCAAACTATTGGAAAGTCGAAGAAAACAAAATATTCTATTTATAAAATTTTGTAATATTCATGTGCTATAGCATGCAAACTGTTGAGAATTTTAAGAAATAAATAATTTTAGGATTTATGCATTTCTTCATTCTCATGTAGTATAACAAGCAAAATATTTAAAAACTGAAGAAAAAAGGAAATTTGGAGATTTTAAAAATTTCACGTTGTTAGATATGCCTCATATTTAGATCCCTAAAGATTTCCTATTTTGAAGATCCGGCATTATCACGAAGAACTAGAAGATTTGGTGTTATCAGCAAGGCAGGCGTTTGAAGCTCATCTCGACAGACGTCTGCCTCTGCCTCGTGTGTGTGATTTTTCCTTATGCAGACGTTTGCCCCGTTAAGATTCAGACGTCTGCTAAGCGCTCTGTTATTTCGATGAGAATACCTGACATCTGACCTATCCTTATTCAGACATTTGGATAGTATTCTGGAGTTTCGTGACTATAAATATAGACGTCTATCAATCTCTTATGCAGACGTCTGTCGTATGTCTGGGCTGGATATTTCCTTTGTTTGGAAATTAGTTATTTGTGGAAATCTTTTGTATTCTATATATATGATAGGTTATTTTAGACCTAGATCTGATACCCTTTTGTTAATTTGAGAGAACACATTGATAATTGAGAAAGCTAGAATTTGAAAGGGATTTGTATTCTCTATCGATTTGTACTCCGATATTTGATTATTAATAAAACTTCACCTTCGTCTATTTGTTTTATGGTTAGTATTCATATTTCTATCTTGCCTATGGTTTAATTTTCTTCTCGTTATCGATTGTGTATTTGCTCTGTGGTCGTTTCGTATACACAACAAACTGGCATCAGAACTATTATTGCATTGTTGTGAGATTTTTGGTTCAACCATTAGGTCTTTGATTTTGCGATCTAGGTCAATGGTAGGTAACGATAACTACGTCATCTTCCCACTTTCTTAAATCGTGATTTGAAGTTTAGGGTTCGTTAGTACTCAAGGTATTTTGATCTCACATCATGTCTCTGACAATCATGAAGTTCAATATCGAGAAGTTCAATGGAAATATGAGTTTTTGTTTGTGGCAAGTCCATATGGTTTCCGTTTTGACTCAAAATAATTTGAAGATGGCGATTTATGGGAAGGAGAAAAGGTATTCCACTATGACGGAGGAAGCTTAGGAGGAGATGGATGAAAAGGCCCTCACGGTTATCCACTTGTGTCTGAAAAACGAAGTTCTATAAAAGGTTTTGATGGAGAAGACGGCGGCTGATTTGTGGAATAAATTGGAGGTGTTATATTTAAGGAAATCCCTTACGAATAGACTCCTGTTGAAGCAGCTTCCCTACATACTTCATATGTAAGAAGACTCTCCAATAAAATCTCACGTTGATGAGTTTAATGCGATCATTACGGATCTAGGTAAGATCGACATTATGATTGATGATGAAGATCAAGCTCTTCTCTTGTTATGTCCGTTACCACCCACTTATTAGCACTTCCGTGACACCATTGTTTATGGACGAGACACGATCTCAATCAAGGATGTCAAGTAGAATTTGATGAACAAATAGAAGATTGACAATAAGTTGACTTTCACTGAAGCAGATGGTTTATCGTCTGGCTTATTTGTTCGAGGATGAGCGGAGAAGTGAGATCCGGAAGCAAATAGGAAAAAGTCATGGTCAAAATCCAAGGCTAAAAACGTTACTTGCAATTATTGTAAGAAGAAGGGGAACTTCAAGGTCGATTGCTTTAAATTGCAGAACAAACTAAAACAGGAAGACAAATAAAAAAAGGAGTTTTCGGCTGAAGCGAGTATAGCGGAAGAAGAAGGAGATCATCTTGTAATCCTTGACAATACACGGTGATCCAAGGATGAGTGGATCATGGATTCGGGTTGTTCCTACCATATATGTCCCAATAGCGATTTGTTCACTACGTACGAGTCCGTTGATGGTGGAGTGGTTTTGATGGGGCAACAATAGCTCGTGCCGAGCTATTGATAAAGAGACGATCCAAGTCAAGATATTTGACCGTGTTGTGAGAATATTGGTGGAAGTCAGGCACGTACCTGATTTGAAGAAAAATCTCATATCTTTAGGTGTACTCGATGACAAAGGTTACAAGTTTTCCACTGAAGATGGAGTTTTGAAAGTAACCAAAGATACTCTCATTGTGATGAAAAGCTTGAAGAAAGGGTCCTTGTATTCATTGCAGGGTTTGTCGACTTCCGGATTGGAAGCTATTTCATCATCCAAATCTATAACTTATTCGGAAACTACCAGATTGTGACATATGAGGCTCAGGCATATGAGTGAGATAAGTATGGCCGAGTTGTCGAAGCAGGGTCTATTAGGTGAGAAAAGTACGACAAAGCTGGAGTTTTGTGAACATTGCGTCTTTGGAAAGCAAAAGCATGTTAGGTTCAGTTCGACAGTGCACAACATAAAAGATATTTTAGATTATATCCATTCGGATTTTTGGGGACCCTCTCTGGTTGCTTCTAAAGGAAATGGTGCTAAGCATCTGCTTACCTTCATTGATAATTTTTCGAGGAAAGTTTGGGTCTACTTCTTGAAGCACAAAAGTGATGTGTTTACTATATTCAAGTAATGGAAGGCATTGCTTGAGAAACAGACAGGAAAGCAGATCAAGAGACTGAGGATGGACAATGGATTAGAGTTTTGCGGTGGAGATTTCAACAATTTCTGCAAAAACAAAGGAAAAGTTTGGTATCATATCGTTGTTTATACACCATAGAAGAATGGAGTTGCGGGGCGAATGAACCGGACTCTTTTGGAGAAAGCGTGGTACATGTTTTCCAATGCAGGGCTCGGAAAAGAGTTTTGGGCAAAAGCGGTAAATACATCATGTTATATTATGAATCGGTCACCTCATACATCGTTAGGTTGTCGGGAAAACACGTTGATTATTCAATACTTAAGGTGTTTGGTTACCCCGCTTATGCACTTTGCCGTGAAGGCAAATTAGATCCTCGAGCGAAGAAATGTATATTTCTCGGTTGTGCTACCTGCATTAAGAGTCATAGGTTGTGGTGTTCGGATCCAAAGTCGCCTAAATTTATGATTAGCTGAGATGTGACATTTGATGAATCTGGTATGTTGAAGCCGAACAATAAGAAATCTCCAGTTGAAGACGATTCGAAAAAGGATGGGCCAAGAGTTGATATTGAAGTCAGTGATAGCTCGGGTTCGCAGGAGATCTCTCCTTCACCATCGTCTGAAAAAGCTCAAGATAAGCAGTCCCATGATGAGGAGTATTTGCTCGCACGTGACCAACAGAGAAGGGAAATTAGACCGCCACAAAAGTATGGCTACGCTGAGCTAGTGGTGTATGTGTTGTTTGTTGCAGAGACAGTTGATAGTAGCGAGCCGACAAGCTATAAAGAAACCATCTCATCCGATGAAGCAGCTCGTTGGCTAGTCGTTATGAATGAAGAGATTGAGTCTCTTCACAAGAACCAAACTTGGAAGCTCGTGAAGCCCGAAGGAGGAAAGAAGATAGTCGGTTGCAAGTGGATTTTTAAGAAGAAAGAAGGTGAATAAGGAGCGGTTGATACGAGATATAAGGCGCGGTTGGTAGCTAAAGGCTATTCGCAGGTGCGGGAAGTTGACTTCACTGAGGTATTTTCTCCATTTGTTAAACACGGCTCTATGCGTCTCTTGCTCGGTTTGGTAGCTATACAAGATTTGGAGGTTGAGCAGCTCGAGTGAAGACCGCATTCTTGCACGGTGATTTGGTAAAGAAGATCTACATGCAACAGCCCAAGGGTTTTGAAGTTGTAGGCAAAGAAGACCACGTTTGTTTGCTAGAGAAGACTCTTTACGGTTTGAAGCAGATACCTAGACATTGATATAAGAAGTTTGACTCCTTCATGATAGATATAGGGTTTACTAGAAATAAGGACGACAGTTGTGTTTATTGTAAGAAGCTCGTCGATAGTTCTTTTATATATCTGCTACTCTATGTTGATGATATGTTTATAGCAGTAAGATATATTATTGATATTATGAATTTGAAGGAACAATTGAAAGGTAAGCTTGAGACAAAGGATTTGGGAGCGACTAAGAAAATACTTGGAATGGAGATTAAGCATGATCGCATAGGAAGAAAGCTATACTTGTCTCAAAAGCGATATGTTGAGAAAGTTTTGGAGCGTTTCGGCATTGCAGATGCTAAATCTGTGAGTACTCCGTTGGTAGCTCATTTTAAAATTTCAGCTCGTTCATCATCACATGCAGAGGATAAGATTAGATATATGTCGAATGTTCCATATGCGAGTGCGGTAAGTAGCGTTATGTATACCATAGTTTGTACATGACCTGAAATTTCACACATCGTTAGTGTTGTTAGCCGCTATATGGCATCTCCTGGCAAAAGCCATTGGCACAAGGTGAAATGGATATTATGATACCTTTGAGGTACGTCTAATGTGGGGTTGATGTTTGGATAGAACGACGATGATTTAGTTGTATTCAACAACTCCAATTAGATAGATGATCTTGACAGACGTGGATCGATCATCGGTTATATATTCTCTTTGGGAGGATGTGCCATTAGTCGGCGTGCTTCTTTGCAGCCTACTGTAGTGTTGTTTACGATGGAGGTGGAGTATATAGTCGTTGTTGCGGCCGTTAAGGAGGCAATTTGATTGAAGGGGCTATTTTTAGAACTTGGTATTCTAAAGAATACCATAATAGTCTACTGTGATAACCAAAGCGCGATTCACTTGACAAAATATCAGATGCATTATGATAAGACGAAGCACATTGACGTGGGGTATTGGTTCGTGCAAAAAGTCGTTGAGAAAGGAGAGATTATTGTGAAGAAGATTGGCACAGCGGATAATCCAGCTGACATGTTGACGAAGTCTCTTTCAGTTGTTAAGTTTGAGCACTGTTTAAACTTATTTAGAGTGCGTCGCACTTATTTGAGCCCTTGAGGGATTTTGTGGTGAAGGTGGAGCTGTTATTGTTTTGATGGAGGAGTTTGTGGTATGCGAGGTAAAGTGGAGATTTATTAGATATGCCTCATATTTAGACCCTGAAGATTTCCTATTTTGAAGATCCAGCATTATCGCGAAGAGCTCAAACATTTGGTGTTATCAGCAAGACGGACGTCTGAATCTCATCTCGACAGACGTCTGCCTTCATCTTGTGCGCGTGATCTTCCCTTATGCAGACGTCTTTCCTATTAAAGTTCAGACATCTGTCAAGCGCTCTGTTATTTCGATGAGAATACCATACGTCTGACCTATTGTTATTCAGACATCTGGATAGCGCTCTGGAGTTTTGTGATTACAAAGACAGACGTCTGCCAATCTCTTATGCAGACATTTACCGTATGTCTGGACCGGATATTTCCTTTGTTTAGAAATTAGTTATTTATGAAAATCTTTTGTATGTTATATATATGATTGCTTATTTTAAATCTAGATCTGATAAGCTTTTGTTAATTTGAGATAACCTTTTGATAATTGAGAGAGTTAGGGTTTGAGAGAGATTTGTATTCCCCATCGATTTGTACTTCTCCGAAATTTGATTATTAATAAAGTTTCACCTTCGCCTATTTGTTTTGTGGTTAGTATTTATATTTCTATCTTGTCTGTGATTTGATTTTCTTCTCGTTATTGATTGTGTGTTTGTTTTGTGATCGTCTCGTATACGCAACACACATGTGTTATAGCAAACAAAAATTAATGGAAAACTAAAAAAACAAAAATTCTTGAGATTTTTGAAGATTTTGTGATTTTCGTATGTTATATAAGAAAATTATTAAAATACCAAAGAAAACAAAAAATTTTGAACATTGGTGATTCTCATGTGCTGCTGCATGCAAAATATTCGAAATTTGAAGAAAACGAAAAATATTAGGATTTTAAACATTTCTTCTTGAATTTTGTGTATTGGCGGGTTTCCCAGACACCCGGAGTCTCGTTCAAACAAACCAAATTTCATTGTTCTATCAGATTCTTGGTAGCAATTAGCGACCTTTTCTTCTCTTACTTCACATAGTTTTTTGTATTCTTGATTCCTTGATGTTCTTCAAAAGTATGAACAACCAAAATATTTGAAAATAAAAAAAAACTTTTAAGATTATTTAAAATTTCATAATTTTATGTGCTATACATACAAAAAATTAGAACACAAAGAAAACAAAAAAAAATCAGATCTTTTAAAATTTAGCTATATTCGTGTTTTATTAAAAAAAACAAAGTATTGAAAAACGGAAGAAAACATAAAATTTTAATATTTTTGAAAAGTTTGTGCCCTTTGCTATAGCAGGCACAATATTGAAAAATCGAGTAAAACAGAAAATATTGATATCTTTGAATATTTCATGATTTTCGTGTGTGAGCTATATAGCATGCAAAATTATTAAAAATTTGAATAAAACAAAAAAGTAGAATTTAAAAAAAAAATCTTGATATTCATGTGTTATAGCGTGCAAAATATTAAAATTTTGGAAAGAACGGAAAATTGAGGGTTTTTTAAGATTTGGTGATTTTCGTGTGCTATATAATAGCAAGGAAAATGTTGAAAAATCGAAGAGTACAAAACTTTTTGTGATTTTTAAAATGTATACGCTTTTCATGTGTTATATCATGCAAAATATTGAAGATTAAAGAAAACTGAAATTTTTGAACATTTCATTATTTTCCTGTTCTATAGCAAATAAAATAATGAACATCCGAAGAAAGCATAAATTTTTGAAATTTTTTAAAATTACGTAATTTTTGTATGATAATGTGGAAAATATTATATTTGAGGAAATTAATAATCTTAGGAATTTTGTAAATCTGCGATTGTCATATGCTATAGAATTTGAAAAATATTGATAAATTTGAAGAAACAAAAAAAAAATCGTATTTTTGAAGTTATTGCGATTTTCATATCTATATATAGAAAGAAAAAATTGAAGAACAGAAGTGCACAAATATATTTTGTGATTTTTAAAAATTTTGCAGTTTCGAGTGCTATAGAATTCAAAATATCCAAAATTGAAGAAGACTGAATATTTTTTAGATTTTTGAGACTTTTATAAATTTCGCCACTGTTATAAGCTATACAATGCAAAATATAGGAAATTCGAAAACAGCTGAAAATTTTGAAATTTTAAAATTTAATGATTTTCGTGTGAATGCATAATATTGAAAAAAGGAAAAAAAACATTAAATTTTCAGATTTTTAAAAATTTCATGATTCACTGTGCTATAATAAGCAAAATATTGGAAAACCGAAGAAAACAGAAATTTTGAGATTTTTTTAAAAATTTCGTCATATCCGTATGCTAAATGTTAACAGTTTAAAGAAAATAAAAAAATTGCATTTTTGTACATTTTGTGATTCTCGTGTGCTATTATAACAAGCAAAATATTAAAAAACCGAACAAAACGGAAAAAATTTAGATTTTTTAAAATTTTGCAACCTTCTTGTGCTACAGAGTGCGAAATATTGAAAATCTAAAGAAAACAAAATATTTTGGCTTTTTAAAATCTCATGATTTTTATATTTACACATAAAAATCATGATATTTTCTTAGTTTTATTAAGTTCTTACCAAGCAGCTAGGGTTTCTAGTCATCCAGATTGGCCACTCAAACTAGATTTTCTTAGTTTTATTAGGTTCTTACAAACAAACGGTTTCCTTTTCTTATTTTACTTCATATAGATTTTTTATTTTCTTGATACGCGATAATTCTGGACCATTAAGAGCAAATAAGATATTGGAGAATCGGAAAAGCAAAAAATTTAAGATTTTTGAAATTTCATGATTTTTGTGTGATATATAAGCATACAAAATTTTGAAAACGGATTTATTTTGAAATTTTTGAGATTTTCATATGCCAAATGATTAAAAATATTGAAGAAATGGAGAAAAAAGAATTCTTTTGCTATTTCTAAAAATTTTATGATTTTCGCTTGTTATAGCAAAATAGAATATTTAAATACCGAAGAAAATTTTTTTAAATGGGGATTTTATAAAATATTACAATTTTTTGTTCTGTACAGCTAGCAAAATAATAAAATCTCGAAGAGAACAGAAAATTTTGAAGTTTTTAAAAATTTAACAATTTTCATATGTTATATCTAGCATCCAAAAATTGTAAAAACAAAAAAATAGATTTTTTAAAATAAAATTTAGCGATTTTCGTATGTTATAAGAAGCAAACTATTGAAAAAAAATGAAAGAAAACATAAAAAATTAATATTTTTGAAAAGCTCACGATATTTATGTGCTACAATAAGCAAAATATTAAAATAATTGAAGAAACGGAAATTATTTAGATCTTTGACTATTTCACGATTTTCGTATTCTACATGCAAAATTATTAAAATTTGAAGAAACAGAAATTTTGTTGAATTTTTTAAAAATCGTGATTTTCGTGTGTTTACACACAATTTTGAAAACATGAAGAAAACATAAAATTTTAGGGTATTTGAAGATATGGTGATTTTCATGTGTTATCGCAAGCACAATGTTGAAAAATGGAATATACAAAAAAAATTAAGATTTTTGAAAATTTTGTGGTTTTCGTGTGCCATGCAAACTATTGAAAATCGAGAAAAAACTGAATTTATTATAAATTTCTCTATTTCAGTATGCTATATAGCAAGCAGAATATTAAAAAACTGAAGAAAACAGAAAGTTTTGACATTTTTCAAAATTACGTAATTTTCATATGGTAACGTCCAAAATATTGTAAATTTGAAGAAACGCTAATTTTGGGATTTCATGATTATCATGTGCTATAAAATTCAAAATACTGAGAAAACAAAAACAACAGAAAAATTTGAGATTTTTGAAAATTTTATGATTTTATTGTGCAAACAAATTACTGGAAAGCCAAAAAACAGAAATTTTGAGATTTTTAAAATTTTGTAATATTTGTGTGTTATAGCGTGTAAAATATTAAAAATTTAAAGATCCAAATAATTTTGCAATTTTTGTATATTTCTTGATTATCATGTGCTATAACAAACAAAATAATAAAAACGTGGAGAAAAAGAAAATTTTTGTGTGTTATAATAAGAAAAATATTGAAAAACAAAATAAAACAAAAAATTTTGAAAATTGCTTTATTTTCATGTGATATATCGTGCAAAATATTCGAAATTTAAAGAAAACAAAAGGTTTTGGGATGTTAGAAATATTCATGATTTTCGTGTATCGTCAGGGACAGTCACCCGGAGTCTCGTTTACTCAAATCGGATTTCTTTGTTCTATTAGGTTATTAGTAACAATCGGTGATCTTTTCTTTGTTTACTTCATATGTTTTTTTGTATTCTTGATACCTGGATATTCTCCAAAAGTATATGCAACTAAAATATTTGAAAAATGAAAAAACAAAATTGAAACTTTTGAAATTTCATGATTTCTTTATACTATATATAACAAGCAAAATAATGAAAAGGAGATAAAAAAAAGGATTTTTTTTGGTTGAAAATTTTGCTATTTTTATGTGCTATATCATGCAAAATATTTTTAAAAAATCATTTGTTATGCCAAAGAAAATATTGGAAAACAGAAGAAAAAAATTGGGATTTTTGAGAATATTGCAATTTTCATGATCTATCTATGTAGTATCAAAATAATAAAAAACCGTAGAAAACAGAAAAATTTGAAGTTTTTGAAAATTTCACGACTTTGTGTGCTTATATAGCATACAAAAAATTGTACCACCAAAGAAAACAAATAAAATTCAGAGTTTTTTGATTTAGTGATTTTTTGTGTTATAAGAAATAAGTTATTGAAAAACGAAAGAAAATATAAAATTTTAATATTTTTGATCAGTCCGTGGTCTTTATATTCTATAGCAAGCGAAATATTGAAAATTGAATAAAACAGAAAATTTTGATATTTTTGAATATTTCATGACTTTCATGTGCACGCATGCAAAATTATTGAAAATTTTAAAGAATCGGGATTTTCGTGTGTTATAGCATGCAAGGTTATAGCATACAAAATAAAATTTTAGGATTTTTGAAAATATGACGGTTTTTGTGTGCTGTATTATATAGCAAGTCAAATATTGAAAAATCGAAGAGCACAATTTTTTTTTATTTTTAAAAATTACGCGGTTTTCGTGTGCTAATATGCAAAATATTGAAAATTGAAGAAAAATAAAACTTTTGAACATTTCGTTGTTTTCGTGTTCGAGCAAAATATTAAAAATCCGAAGAAAACAGAAAATTTTGAAATTTGAAAATTACATAATTTTTGTATTGCGGCATGCAAAATATTGTAAATTCAAGGAAAATGATAATTGTAAATTTTGCAATTGTCATATGCTATAGAGTGTAAAATATTGAAAAGCTGAAAACAACAGAAAAAATTGAGATTTTTAAAATTTCATGATTTTCGTGTGCAATATATTGAAAACAAAAGAAAACAAAAAAAACTTCGGATTTTTGAAAATTCCATGGTTTTCTTTTGCTTATAGCAAGCAGTATATTGGAAATTCGAAAAAACAGAAATTTTGAGATTTTAAAATTTTCGCCATATTTGTATGCTATAAATATAATGTACAAAATGTTGAAATTTGAAGAAAACAAAAAAAATTGGATTTTTGTACATTTGGTGATTCTTAAAAACCGAAGAAAAAAGAAAATTTTGAGATTTTTAAAAATTATACGGGTCGTGTGCTATATACTCTATAGATTAATTAATCTGTGTTATTGTTGGATATGTATGCCCTAGAGGCCTTCATTGTATAGGATGCTGGAGATATATATGTACAGGATAATCTTTCTCGATATGATAATATGCTATTTGGTTTATCTTTATCTTAACATGTGATGTGTTTTACTTAGTATTTCATATTTTGTATACATGTTGATAAAGCCCGTAGGATTCATACTTGACTACCAGCGTTGTGATGGCAATCATACTTATGGGAGCTGGGTAGTCGATAAGCACATCCTTAAAATGTCCCTAGTCGTGGGAGTAACGGGACTGGGTATCGATACTCCAGAGTAGACTAGTGTATACATATCTAGATCTTGACGAGAGGCGATGGATTGGTCCCGCAGCCATTGGTATAATGCACTTAAGATTGTATACAGGTGCTCACTAGGGCTGAGTACACTGGACGGACTCGCCGAGAACTGGTTAGATGGTAATATACCTAACGTCAGATAGCAGTTCTCTGGTGACATGAGTGCAGGCAGTCTGTCGACCTGAGATCGTCATTTATCTCGTATGAGTTCCCACTGTACTTTGATTACTACCCTACCCCTGCTCTACTGAGTCGTGCAAACAGATTTTAGTTGGGTACAGTCCCGAGCCACATGGAGGCAGTGAGCAACTTTTGGGGATTCGTCTCTCCAGGTATAGAGAGTCGATGTCGCGCTGTGATAGATTGGCCAACACCATAAGTCCCTGACCAAGGCGGATTGAGAATTACTGGTAGTTGGACCAGTAGCTCGGATGGTCTTGAACCACACCGGCATAACTTATCAGGTTATTAGGGGTCTGACGTTTTCCACCCCCTAGACCCGGCATGCGATACTCTCAGACGAACAGACCGGACCGCACGGAGATTGTCACGGACAGGCTCGGTAGGGGTTCGAATGAGTTCGCTCGCCGGCCTTCTTTTCGACGGTACCTGGGTAGCCGTTACGTACAACTAGTACCACTGACGGACTTATGGTTAAACCCACCGCCAGCGTACTGTCGAGTCTTTAAAGTCCCACACAGAAGGTTTTCCTGGTTCAGGCGAAACGATATAGAGGCCGTATAGTTTTACGTGCAGGGTTCCGATCATATACGTGTACTAGCTGCACGGATGTTGTTCGGACGGATAATACTGGTAGGCTTAGGATTAAGCCGCATTCTAGTATTATATTACTGGATTATTTTTATCTCTTTGTATTCGTATTTTTTGCAGTACGAATACAGGTATGTATATACGGTGAGGGTATTCTTATAATTTTACAAGAGATGCTTCTAGAAGAGGACACCTTATTATTGGTTTTAATTTGGAAAATAGATTAATGAGGTGGAAATGGAGATATTTGTGGCATGGTAGAAAGACGGCCAAGTCTCATTGTTTATTCATTTGACTTTACTATTCAAGCATGGTTGTATTTTTTTATGGAGAAATATTGTATGCTTGATTATTGAGAAAGACTTGGCCATTCTTCACTTGCTCCTACACTTGCTCATTTGTGATTTCTTCTCTCTCCATTTTGCTCTCCTCCTTCTTCCTCAAATCCTAATCCTTACATGTGTTGTGAATCCTAGGGTTTTTTGAGATAAAATAGTCCAATTAATACTCTACATCTCCTAAGCTATCTAGATTACCAAACTAGGTACTTTACTTACCTCATTCTAGAGGTTGAAGCTTGAACCATAAACTCTCGGGTGGATCGTCTTCGACACGAGAAGGCCGACGACAGAGCTTGATCCAGACCTTATAGGAGCTCAAGAGGAGAAGAAGACCCGAAGGACTTGTATCTTAGAGGTATAAAACTCTTTCACAAGTAGTTTAGAACCTCTTTGTAGTTTAGCTAATTAGGGTTTCTGAACGATCTTGGATGTTTGGTCGATGTTGCTACTATAAAAATCGTTTTTTGTGAATTCCGCCTCCCCACAAACGATGTGGGGTGCGCAACATCGACTTACAGTTATAAATATTTTTGGATGTTATCACTAACAACTTGTATGCATCCAAAAGAGGAATAAAAAATCCAACTATGAAAAATATGAGAGGAAAAGATTCTCTCTCCTCTTAATTGGAGGATAGTCCAACTCATATTAGATATTACAAGTTACAAATCATGTAACAATAAACTTTTAAATTAATATGATTTTTCTTAATTATGGACTTCATTTCCGCACATTGCGTGGGGACCCTTGCTTTTTAGTCATGTAATATGTTTCCATCATCATCAGCCAAGCTTTTTCGTATTCAAATGGAGGTGGTTATGGAGCAAACTTCAGTAAATATCTAACAAAGTTGTGCGATTGACTGTCGACCGAACGTCAATCCTTATTAAATAAGTGTTAAATTCTTGGTTTAGAGATATAAGTCTATAACAAATACAAGACTCATGAAAATCAAGATGATCAGTTAATATCTTCCAAATATCTTCCAAATTCTCATAACCTAGAAAATAAGAGGGAAAATGACATTTGTTTTATAGAATTATCTTCGGCTCTAAGACACATATATAAGCAACAGTGAAATGAAACGCAGAAAATAATTCTCATGAGATATGCATTATATATATATATATATGTGAGATTAACGGAGAAAAGAGGCCATAGGAGGAAATCGGAAAAAATACAACCTCCACCATTTTTTCCGACGATCGGCACCCATCATCGTCATCGTCATCTTCTAAGATGTGTGTACACCAAATTTCATGTGATTCCACAACCTTTTCACCATTGATTTAGTGGGTTCAAAATTAACGGTTTACCGACAATAGAACTTTTTACATTGCTAAATCAACGGTGAAAAAGTTGTAGAATCACATGAAATTTGATGTACCCACATCTTAGATGATAACGATGAAGATGATGGGAGCCGATCATCGAAAAAATTGGTGGATGTATTTTTTCCACGCCATAGGAGGAAATTTCCTCCTATGGCCTCTTTTCTCCATTATTCTCTCTCTCTCTCTCTCTCTCTCTCTCTATATATATATATATATATAAAAGAATCTAATCAATCCAACTGCTTTTTATATCTGTTAGTTGCCATCTCGGAAATTTTCACTTTGCATGTACTTTCCAATTTGAGCATTTATCCGTTTTGTAATTGTCCAACAAAGCATTACTGAAAGCATTACTGCAACAAACTAGGTTTCCCTCGGTTGGTATAAGTTTTCTCTCCAATAAAAAGGTTGGCATAAATTTCCTCTCCAAAATAAAAAACCGGAAATTCGATTCTTTCCAGGAGAGATCGCATCCCAAGAAGGGGGGAAAAACATTACTGCATCTGCTTTTACATGATAATTCTGTATCACATGCTTGAAATCAAACGCTAAAAATTTCTATTCAAAGGCACAATACTGGCATTTATAACAATTCATCACCACCCAGCTTCAATACTCTCAGACAGTCTCATCTAACGAAATATCGCGGTCACGATAATGATGTGATTGCATGTACATTATTAACATAAATTACCAGCTGATATGTAATACTGTTTCAAATTTTCTTGATATTATTAAAAGGGAGAGAATAATACCACCAACTAAAATTAAGGGAGAACTTTCACATCATCTAGATCACTACAATCAAACCCTAGCTCCAAATATATCTTATGAAATGCGTCTAACGATAGCATTCTCCTATGACATGAAACTCCGAAAGCCCACCACCACATCATTTACTAACCCTGCAAAGGAGAATAAGAAAAGAGGCCATTATTAACGATATAACTCGCTCTGATTATAGGAATGAAAATATACCGAACAATACCTTGCTAGCAATGTTGTTTGAAAGCCAGTCGAGTCCCTCATAAAGCCCTTCTCCAGATGTGGCACATGTGCTCTGAATGTACCTGAAAATAACCCAATAATAATTTTAACACATAAATTCACAAATCATCCCGTTCGGTCCTTGTTGGGGAAAAAAGTAATGGAACAAGAAAAAAAACTCACCAATGGCGTTGGCGAAGAGAATGCAGCCCTAGCTTATCAGTAATTTCCGCAGCATTCATTGCATTTGGAAGGTCTTGTTTGTTTGCAAAGACGAGCAACACTGCATCTCTCAGCTCATCCTACACAAGGAAAGCAACCCATGCAAGTATCATCTCAGTTGCATATAAATAGAAGTTCCAGTGACCATTGATCATTGATCATATATAATAACAAGTTCTCATTTCCACAGATATGTTATTCTTCATAAAATTGAATCAGTAGTTAGGGTTCTACCTCATTCAACATCCTGTGAAGTTCATCTCTAGCCTCAACAACACGGTCTCGATCGTTGCTGTCCACGACGAAAATGAGACCTTGGGTGTTCTGGAAGTAATGTCTCCACAAAGGACGGATCTGATATGGCAATAGCAAAATTATGATTCGTATAATGCATGAGAATATTCTTGCTGATTATCAAGGCACAGAAGATGAGAAAGTGCTAGAACCAAGACAATATGAAAGGTTAATTAGACAATTTTGAAGCACTTAATTCCCCTTTTTAACATGTGCAACATTGGATTATTGACATGTCAGTTTCTTGTCTTTTTGAAGATTTCAAAAAATGAAAATGTCATCCATTGGGGAAGTTCGTGAGCACAAATTTTTTACCTTTTGTACCCGCACATCACTTGGATGGATCATAGAAAAGTTAGGGGAATAGAAAGATAATATATGTGAAAGAAACTCAGTGACAGTGAATACATTTTACATGACTCTATAAGCTCTCCTGCACGGATACATTGTGCATTTTTTAATTTTTCTAAATTTAAATGCAATTGAGAAAATATTAATTGCAACATTTTGATTATAAAACTGATGCGCTGAGATGAGTAGCATGGAAATTTATAAGCATGGAAATTTATTTGTAGATATAAATACCTTGTCTTGACCACCAACATCCCAGACAGTGAAGCTGATGTTCTTGTATTCCACAGTCTCCACATTAAATCCTGACAAAATTGTGAAATGATTTTCAATGAAAACAGAAATGACAGTGTTCACAAACCTATGGGAGGTAAACTAGCATCCTGCATAAATAGGTACCCATGCACTTCTATCATGCACATTGAGGGGGCTCCTTGAAAGATCATGTCCATGCAATTTTTTGAGCAAGGGAACTACTTAAACATTCAAGAATGGCTCGCTCGTCAACACAAAAATTCAGTAACACGCTTTAAGAGCAGTTGAAACTAGAGCATATATAAATATCTTATTTAAGATATGTGTTCCTTTTAAACAATTAAAATGAAAGATGCATCATGCATGTACCCATATATTTATGCCATAATTAGTCACAAAAGAATATGTATTTGAGAAGCCACTGAAGTCGCAAAACTGCCAAGGAATTAAATTCTAATTAAGAAGACTGACTACCGTTCAATACTTTCAAAAGAACACCAAAAACTAACACACTCGAAGGGGGGGGGGGCGCAATGCATGGCAATACTAAACTAAAATAATGTTAATGTTATGAAAGGCTTATCTGAGTAGCCATACGCCAAGCGTTAATTACTGCACATGTTAAGTTAGATATTCTTTGTTCCCATTAATCTTAAAATTTTCCCTTTTTTCAAAAATTTTAGTAAAATGTACATTTCTTTGTTATTTTATATTGATTGTTATGCTTTACACATGGGTGACTACATAGTGCCACTTAGTCATGTGAAAGCGAGAATAATCGAAGGAGTGCCACGAATGGTTGATTTATTTTGAATCAAGTTGAAAAGAGGCAAAACAAAATAAAGAATAACATAGGAGTTCATGTGTGTGGTTTGAGCTTGAAGGCATTGTAAGTTGTAACACCTAAGAGAGTGAGAAGAGTTTAATTGTTGTAACAATTAAATAAACGTGTTGTTTAAATTTGAGTTATTAATCTTTCTCCAAAGTGGAAATATCTCTTATATTTCATTCTCTACCACTTTTAGTCTATCAAAGTGGTATCATAAAGGAGATCGATCTAGGCGGACCAATAAAAAGTGAGCATCTTTTGAAATAGCTATTATGATTCAACCACAAATTCGACGATTGATGAAGAACTATGACAACTTGAGCATCCAAATGGCTCATAAGATTAGTGAAAGCTTTTCGACAGCCTATGAAGCACGGATACTTGTATATACCTACATATCGTCCCCGGTCGTGTATCGAAGTCCAAAACTTTTGGATTCGCTCGGACTTTTAAATGTCTCACCAGCCTCCCTCAAATCGACGCCTCCTCTTTCTCTCGAAAATTAAGGTTCTCGAAATTTAAAAGTGTATTGAATGTCTAAATAATGCCATTATTTATATATATTATTATATATTTATATATACATCTTAATATATATTCATATTTATCTAATTAAAAAATCGATATAAAACATATCACGTGTCCTGGGTTTTTGGAAAATTGCGAATCCGTATCGTATCCATATCTGAACCCGTACTACATAGTCGGCCACAGTAAACCAACACCGAGACACCTCATGTCGTAGTATCCTTCCCCACCATTCAAAATAATGAGTTAAAGAATCAAGAAAGATCGAAAAGACAATGGTGTTCAAGATCTATCAAGCCATGGAGAGGCCGGCATAAGAGAAAATTTCAAATGTAAAATCCTCAAAACAAGTTTTGAAGGTTCTGCAAAAATCTTGTTCAGGGGAAAAAGGTACATCCTCAAGCTTTATAGCCTTCTCCTATCTAGCCTTCTATTGCCTCCACTTTCTATGTAGCCTCCTTGTACTCCTTGTGTGCCTTCCATAACTGTTAGCTTGTTTAGTTTTAAAGAGATGGTTTTAGATTACTGTGCTTCTAATTATTGTTCATTCTCTACTCATATGCTTGAAAAGACCATGACGTTTATCAATAAAATTTTGGGAGAGATCTTTGGATTCTTTTATTGCTGAGACCATATAGTTGAATCAGGAAAATCTTATTCATTATTCTTGCATCATCAAGCTCCTCTTCATTTCTTTTCATTTGAAATAGTTTAAACTCTATTAAAATAGTCTTAAAAAGTTTAGAAGTCGTAGTACAAGAGAGTGAAAACGAAATACAAGAGATTATTTCCAATCTTCAAGAAATAATATATCTCGGAACTCTTATCACAATTTGTTAGAACTATACGAACTTTCTTTGGCATTAAAACATCCACGCATATAATCTCCGTAACTTCTCCAATTCTTTCACTTATTTGCTTTGCTTGATAATACCAAAAAGATCCATAGTTCCATATCATTATAGATGCTTCATGTTAAGAGGTGGGTGGAATATGTTTACATACGAGGTGGATGGTGTGAGGAGGGTGTGATGGATGAAAGAAGGTGGATAGGAAGAATGTGAAACAATTTGCTTTCCGCAAGGGCTCAAACTATTTCGAATCAAATGAAAACAAATGGAGTGGAGCTCGATGACGTTAGAATAATAAAAAAAATTCTAAAATCAATCACTCCCGTCAACCGTATAGTCCCTACGATAGAAAAAATCCAAACATCTCAAATTTCTATTGATGAACTTGAGGGCCCCTCGCAAGCATGTGATTAAAGAATAAACAAGAATCTAAATCAAAGAGAAAATCCAGACAAGCTCTTCAAAGCAAGCTCACGATTGGAGAGCACACACAAAGAGGACAATGAGGCTACATAGGAAGAAGGAATGTCAGTGTCCCAACCATCTGAAGAATATGTTGTAGACAATCATACCAAAAGAGCCACAATAATAAAGTTTGTGAATGTGATCGTGAAGGACTAAACAACAATAGAGTAGGTCGTGACTCATGAGGCCAAGGATGACAATGGTCTTATCAAAGAGATGAATTGTTTACAATGCTTCGGCTGCAAGAAAGAAGAACAAATTCAATACCATTTTTCCCAAACCTTTGAAGGTAAACGTTCATAAAAGGTTCAAAAAAGAGCCAGATATAGAGAAACAAGTTATAGGGGGTGGTAAAAGCCAAACTTGAAACATGGGTGGCTGCCACCTAGCCATGTGAAAGTAAGAATTGTCAAAGGAGCAACATCGAGAAATTTACCAAATGTGCCATCTGCCATTGTTCTAGCATGAAGCGTCTATATATAGGATTGGATCATTTGGTTTTAAACCAAGTTGGAGTGGAACAAAAACAAAACAAACAAGAAAAGAGGTGGAGAGAGAGAGAGTGTGTGTGTGTGTGTGTGTTTTGCGAGTGAAGGTGTTGTAACACCAAAGGTCGAGTGAGAGAGTTTAATCGTTGTAAGTTGTAACATTTAAACAAGGGTCTTGGTTAAATTTAAGTTATAAGCTTTTGTAAAACCACAAAAACCTTCTTATATTTCCTTTTCTATTTTTCTACTCCATCATTCATATTACAAAAGATAAAAAAGAGTTCATATGCAGATAATTTCTTTTGACAATTTCAATCATGCTAAGCAAACTGAATTCCTGAAAACAAGCCTTAAAAAAAGTTTTCGCTGATAGTAAACTCAATTCTTAAAATTACACATTTAAATCCACCTAAACTTTCTTCAATATTCTTTTGTCCAGATAGTTTTGTCTTCCCTAAGAAACTTAAAAATTTTCCAATTCACATCACCAACAACGAGCAACATTGATATCATGAGAATAAACTGTGGCTCACAAAGCACAAATATCTTTGTAGAATATGGGCGTAACGAATTCAAATTTAATAGGTGTGCAGCTGAAACCAGTCTTGGTTTAGTAATCAAGATCCAAACAAATTAGAATATTTCCACACAAAGAAAATCTAGAAAGCGTATAATATAAGAATTCCGTCCCCTATTAGCATGGAGCACATACCAATGGTCGGGATGGTGGTGACGATTTCTCCCAGCTTCAGCTTGTACAAAATAGTGGTCTTACCAGCGGCGTCAAGACCCACCATCAGAATCCGCATCTCTCTCTTGGCGAAGAGCCGGCTGAAGAGCTTGGTAAAAGACAACCCCATCTCCACTCCTATCAAACACAAACAAAAAGAAACAATTTTTAGGGGGAAAAACAGCAAATTTGAACGGTCTTTTAGAAAAATCGATCAAACAATAGAAATAAAACAAAACAAAGCTCATGTCCAAAACCCTAGCCCTCGAAACTATACAAAATTATACGATTTGTAATTCGATTCAATCGAGAAACCCTAATTACGCCGATCGCGAACTCGAATCGGCGAATTCAGAAAGATTTCAACGCACAATTACAAGATCTGATAAAGAAACTAAGATCTAAAGATAGAGAGAGGAGATCGCTTACGATTTTTGGGGGCAAACGAGAGAGAGAAAGATCGAAGAGGCGATGGAATCGAGCTTGGCGATTGATTTCAAAGGGGAGGTCGAGATTCGAGGGTAAAATGGGAAAGAGAAAGGGACTCACGATGACAGACGTTAAAAACACAGCGCTTCATAACGCGGATCTGTTGACGGCAGGATTTGCTATACCCCCTCCAATCTTTTATATTTACATATACCCCCTACAAACTTTTATATTATGTATATAGCCCTTAATGCTTACTTCTTGTTTCAATATGGATGATAAAAAAGGTATATTTGTACACACTAAGACCATTAAATGAAGCTAGCTAAAAACTGGAAAATTATTATTATTTTCCATATTCATACTGAATAAACTAATCTAATTTTACCATTGCTGCTCGAAAGGATAAAATTTTTGGCAAATATCGATAAAAATGCGGTTTTTCTAACAACTGTATTTCAGGATGGTATATACAAATACAAAGATCAGAAAGGGTGTATATAAATACAAAAGATTGCAAGGGGGTATATACAAAAATCCTTTTGATAGAGGCCTGGATCTCCTTCAGATGTTATCTTCCGTTGATCTTTTCGCGTAATGGCGGACGGCTGAGAATTGATCTGGGGTTGATTCCTTTTATCATGTGGATCTAAATGGGCTTGGATTTGAGGTTGAACCGAGCTACCTGCAAGGAAGTCCCGGAATGGTTATACCACCGAGGACCTTCCGACGATCAAGTTAGTGGTGCAAATCGGGCAGAGTATGGGCTTAGTGGAAAGAATTGCGTACATCGATCGTCTAAGGGAGGGGTTTATATAGCGGCAGCAATGAGCAGGCAGACGCGAGAATCACGCCTGCCGTTACGCCCCTGGTGTCACGCCTGCGTGATAGACGGGATTCCGCATTAATGACGAGACAGGCTCGTTAATGGGGGATCGTGGTGGCGTGGAACGCGGGGTCATGGGCGGCGGATATCTCACGAATGGCGAGATTCGCGGTGCCATGGTGGAGGCGCCAGTTATCAGTGCCGCGGGTCGGTCTGGTTGAGACCGAGGAATATGAACTCGGTGGGAGGCTCGGGCACGGGTGGGAGGCCGAGGTTTCTTGGTTCTGTGATAGCTCGAAGGCGAGCCGAAGGGTGGTCTGGGAGGCCACCGGAGGTCGGAAGAATGCTCAGGCCGGAGGCCCGGGGTGCGATCCCAACCGTGGTTATTGGTCCTCTCTCGTTGGTTCTGGGACACATCATTTACAACGTGTCAGCATCTGGAGAGTCACCGATATCGAGCCTCATCATTAGCCCCTCACTCTCGTCTCGACCCGCTCCTGGGTCGGGTCGAGAGTGGTCTGACCGATCATTCGATGTGAGCTCTCGTTCGAGATATCGTCGCGCGCATTCCTGGGCAGAGAGCAGTATTTTTTTATGGCGTCAGCGGATCAAGGGAGAGATCTCACATCAAAGGGAAGCGCCGGATCGTGTGTACGTTCGTCGAAGTGACAGCCCACGTGTCTGGCGTTGGTTGGCTGGAGAGACGCGCCGCAGGAGTTCCCGTGCCCAATGGGACGTGCCCAACGCGAGTGCGACGGGTGGAACGCCGTCGGCCGTTGGTTGCGAAACGTTGTTTTAGCGGGAGGCGATCGGAGCCGTAGAATGCGTACGCCGGCAGCTATAAATAGAAGTGGGATCCCCATCAGGGCCCATACCTCCTCATAATTTCCTCATCCCTAGTCATGTTAGCTCGGCTCTCTTCTCTACAGGTCGGATTCCTTGCGTTTGATTTCCCGAAGACACCCCCTTTGATCAGGTTAGATGTCTTCTTCTGAGGAGCCTGTAGATGTAGTCCGGGTAGAGTCTAGGGAGTCTTCTGGAGCTTCCTCTTCTACTTCTTCCGCTTCTTCCTCCGAGTCAGAGTCCCCCCGGGAAGTTAGGGTTAGTAATGCTTCCCGGGGTCGTACGACGGGGAGTGTCCCCAAAGCACAGGTTATAGGTGTTCTTGGCATGCGGTCCTCGTTGAGGCGTGCAGAGGAGCTCGCCAACATCAAGACTCGTTTCCTCATCCCTCCCGGCTATTCGCTTCGTCTGGCCGAGGAGGGGGAGAAGGCAGACCAGGTATGGGGCAATGAGATTGCCTTGTACCTGGAAACCTTTTGGGCCGGGATGCGTCTGCCCTTCTCCCCGAGGTGAGTGCGGCATTGAATTGTTTCGGGTTAGCCCCAAGCCAGATAGTGCCGAACCCTTGGAGGATCCTCCTCGGGTTCCTGGTCCGGTTGAAACTGATCTGATCCCCTTCAGCCTGAGCCTTCTCATTTCTTCTCTTTGCTACAAAAACCATCCCGGCGCTCGTAGGGGCGAGCCGAGCTGGGTGTACATCTCCTTTAGGAAGCACAGAGGGAGTGCTGCTGGGGCGGGGGTTGTCGTGGTACTTTCTTCCATTCATGACTGGAAGAAAAAGTTTTTGTTTGTTGAGCCCCCCGAGGGTGAGAATTGGTCGGTGCCCATCCAGTGGCAAGGGGCCAGCTGCCCGCGGGTGAGTTGGTCGATGGATCCTGAAGCGTTGGCGGTGTTGGAGTGGGAGCCCCTCCCCCGGGACGATGTGTTGATGTCTGAGCGGGCCCTCAGTTAGGCCGGGCTCAGCCCCGCCCAGTTCGCGGGTAAGTTAGGAATTTTCGGTCGGCTTTGTTTTAGACTTGAGCACTCTTTTACTTTTCTGACGTTGCTGACTCTTCTGTATTTTGTCTTTTGCAGAACCCATGGATCTAAACAAGTTCCGGGCGGTAATGGTTGATGTGAAGAAGGGGAAGAAGGCCGGAGGCGCCGGTCCTTCTCGCCCGACGCCAGTTTCATCCCCGGCCCCGCCGGTTTCGTCCCCGCTGCCGGTTTCGGGCCCCTGGGTCCAGCCGCGCGCCGGTCCGTAAGTGTGCTCGGGAGCAGGAGCCTCGGGTCCCCGAGGTAGGAGCCGAGACCGGTTCCCCTGCGTCGCTTCTCAAGAGGTTCCACAGGACGGAGCCCCGCTCCCCGGCTTCCCCCATCCTCATGGATGATGGGGAGCTCCTCTTCGAGGTGCCCTCGGGGCTTTCCGTCGCTGACAGCTTGCTCTCTGAGATGGAGAGATCGGCCGGGGCAGAATCCCTCAAGGGACTCTCCGGGCCTAAATGGCGGCCATAGCTCAAGGGGCCGTGCAGGTTAGTGTTTGTACTCCACCTGGTTCTTTATTCAGCATTTCCGTTCGCGTGATCGGGTGCCTCCCTTTCCTTTTTAACCCTCTTCCTGTTCTTCAGGTCTTTCAACACGTCGCCCTCGTCGTCAACATGGAGGATGAGGAGATAGCCCCGGCGATGCAGGCCGTGAGGAGAGCTCGAGGCAGGAGCTAGAGGAGGCGATGGAGAGGATCGGTGCCCTTGAAGACCGGGTGGCGGCCGAGAGTCGTGAGGTCGCCCGGTGCCGAGAGGCCGCCCGAGCCGCCGAGGCCAAATGGGAAGACTCCCAGGTGCTCGTCGCCACCTTGAAGAAGACGACGAACTCCCTCCGTGGGGAGAATGAGGCGGCGAAGGACAGGACGAGGCGTGCCGAGCTTCGGGCGTCGGAGGCTGAGCTTCGGGCGTCGAAAACGGTGGAGAGCTATAAGAAGTCGGACCAGTTTTATACCGACCTTGCTGAAGCTGCCGGCGTTATTTGGCACAACGCCCTCGACACTGTGAAGGCCCAGATGCCAGATTTTCCTGATGGCGAGCTCCGGGCTGTGTACCCCCATGGGGAAGAGGTGCGGGGGGACGATCCCGGCGGTGCTGCAAGGGAAGAGGCCCTGGTGGGCCCGCTGAGGATCAGTCGGTCGACCCGGCGGCACCAGGGTTCCCTCCGTGGGCGTCGACCCCGAAGATGCCGCCTCGGTGGTCGTAGTGGACGCACGGCTCATCGAGGTTCGTCCCGGCCCTGAGGCCTGAACTTCCTCGCCTCCTTATTTTGCGCCAAAATTTTATAAGCCTCCGGGCATTTTTGTAAGGCTGGGGAACCCATAATACCTTCGTAAATACTTCTGATTTTTGTGAATAGAGAATCCATTTTGCAGTTTCTTTGCGTGCGCATTTTACTTTTTCTTGTGATAAACATTTGAACTTGCACAGTATTGCTTTCATCTTTAGGTTGGTATTTCGTCTAGCGATTGCACGTCGAGTTGAATTCAATCACTTGTCAAGTGTGCCAAGACCGGTGAAAGGACGGTATCTCCATGGCCCCGAAGTGGAGGTGGAGATCGTATAGACGCGGACGGACTGAGCAGGGTCGCTGCCCCGATGCCTCTTGGCGAGGGCTTTGATCCCTAGCATCGTGGGGTAGGGAACTACCAGCCAGGGATGACCGAGCAGGGTAGTTGCTCGGTCACCTTTTTGGGAGGGCTTTGATCCTTAGCGTGGGAGGGGCCGTAAGAGGCCTGCTAAGGATGGACCGAGCAGTGAAGCTGCTCAGTTGCCTCTTGGCGAGGGCTTAGATCCTTAGCGCGGGAGGGGCCGTAAAAGGCCTGCTAAAAATGGACCGAGCAGTGAAGCTGCTCAGTTGCCTCTTGGCGAGGGCTTAGATCCTTGGCGTCGTGGGGGTAAGGAACTACCAGCCAGGGATAACCGAGCAGGGGTGGACCCGGTTTCCTTTTGGCGAGGGCTTAGATCCTTAAAGACGGGCCGAGCAGGGTTGCTGCCCGGTGCCTCTTGGCGAGGGTTTTAATCTTTAGTGCGGGAGGGGCCATAAGAGGCCTTCTAAGGACGGTCCGAGCAGGGTTGTTGCCCAGTGCCTCTTAGCGAGGGCTTGGATCCTTAAGGACGGGCCGAGCAGGGTTGCTGCCCGGTGCCTTTTAGCGAGGGCTTAAATCCCTGGCGTCATGGAGGTAGGGGACTACCAGTCAGGGATAGCCGAGCAGGGTAGCTGCCCGGTTGCCTCTTGGCGAGGGCTTCGATCCTTAGAGCGGGAGGGGCCATAAGTGGCCTGCTAAGGATGGGCCGAGCAGGGGTGCTGCCCGGTGCCTCTTAGCGAGGGCTTATATCCCTAGCATCGTGGAGGTAGGGGACTACCTGTTAGTTATATGTATACCCTAGAGGCCATTACTATACATAGGATGTATATTGTAGTGGATGCTTGGACATATATAGGGAGGACTTTCTTGCTCGACATGATATTATGCTATCTGGTTACTCTTTACCTTAACGTGTACACTGATTGTCTCTCTGTTACATGTTGGTAAAGCCCGTAGGATGTGTACTTGACTACCTGGACTATGATACGGATCATGCTAGTGGGGACATGCTAGTCCATAAGTACATCCTTCAAGGTCTCTAGTCGTGGGTGTATCGAGACGGGGCATCGATATACCATAGTAGACTAGCGTATACCTTCTCGACCCATACAGATGGGTGATGGATGATCCCATATCCATTGGTGTTTGACATCAGAGATGATATACGGGTGCTCATTGGAGACTGGGTACACTGGACGGACTCGCCGAGAACTCCCAGATGGTATTATACCTTACGTCAGACGGCAGTTCTCTGGTGACACTGGTACAGAGTAGTCTGTTGACCCAAGATCGTCATAGAGTCTTGTGTGGTTCCCACTGTGCTTTGATTTCAACCTTACCACGTCCAAGAGGGCGTGCAAAATGGTGGTTTTTGGGTACAGTCCCGAATCACATGGAGGCAATGAGCGATAGGAGGGGATTCGTCTCTCCCGGTATAGGGAGTTGATGTTGCGCTGTGTTCGATTGGCTATAACCGGAAATCTCTGGCCAGGGTTGCTGAGATTTACTGGTAAGTGTTATCAGTAGTTTCTCGAACTGTTATAGACCTCATATCGACACGACTTATCGAGCTATTGGGGTCTGACGTTTACCACCCCTAGGCGAGATATGCGACATATCAGACGACGAGACCGGACTGTACGGTAAGTGTTACTGGTTGGATTCACAGGAGTGTGAGCGGGCTTGCTCGTCGATCTTCTGATCGCTCATTACCCAGGTGGCCGCTACGTTTAGCAGACCGCTTGCGGCTTGTGGGTGATTGATATGATCATCACCTGCTGCCGGCGTATTGACGAGTGTTTAGAGTCCTACACAGAGATTTCCTGGCTCAAGCGAAACGAAATAGGAGCGCATATGAGATATGTGCGGGACCGAGAATAATGCGTGTATGTGATACCGTATTCTATTCTCGCGATAAAAGTATCGATTGGTTGTATGCGATATAACCTAGTTATCGAATCGAGGATTGATTCGATAAGCCGATACATTGGATATTAGTCGGTCGTATGTGATATGACCGGATCGTTAAATCAAGTGTTGATTTAATGATTTAATGTATAATTATATATTTGATATATTACTTTACATTAACTAGTATTTGTTCACTTTAAATGGTTTTTCTCACTTGTTGTGCACATTGTATATGTGATATATTTTTTGTGCACTTGATTGTATCATGTTTGATGATACATGTTAGTTTGGGTGTATGTTTGGTTTAAACCATGGTTGGTCAATGGTTAGGGTTTCACTTGATTTATTTGCTTATTTATTTATTCATTCATTTTGGCAAAGGGAAAAATGGTGGCTTTCTTTGTTTGCTTGTTGAAGCTTCTTGAAGCTTTGAACAAGTCCACCATCTTTGTCTCATGCTTAACCCTAACCATTCAACCTAACCATGATTTATTCTCTACACCTAACTATGGTTGCCATATGATAAGTATTGATATTATTTTCTATTTTGAAAAAACTTATCATATATTATCTTCTTCTTCTTCTCCTTCTTCAACATGAAGAAAGCTTGCCTCCATCAATGGCAACTTGAGAAAAAGAGTGAGAAATCCAATTCTAAAGTGAACCCACTTCCTATTTCTTCATCCTCTACCACTTGCCAAGTAGTATAGGGTGTTTTCTTCATAAGTTTCATGGCTTGGTGAAGTTGGAGCTTGATCTAGTGTTGCCTCGACGTAGATCATCTTCGGCATCGAAGCCAACGACCAAGCCCGCCCATTTCTCCGATGAAGCCGACGCTAGAGCCCGGGATTCGATTTGGACAGCAAGAAGACTTCATCATGGAGCTATGGAAGTGGAGAACCGGATCTACAAAGGTTGTATTTCCGTTCACTTAGTTAAGTTGTTAACTAGTTGCATGTTTCGCCTAAAATTCTAGTTAACGATCCGTATTAGGGTTTCTCGGCACATGAAAAATTTGAAATTGGCATGGTTGATGCCTTGTGAGACCTCATTAGCATGCCTAGAAACCCTACAGTGGTATCAGAGCCTAGCTAGAGCCTTAGGCGATGCGTAGACGGAGTTTGAAGTCCGATCGAACCGAAACCCCAATTCCAAATTGCTTTCTGGAAATTTTCTGAAAATTTGGATTTTTGTGAATTAAAAATTGCCAAAAAATTCAGCAGGAAATTCTATGAGTTATGTGAAGCACGTGATGCTAACTCAACCAAAGAGCCGCAGAACCGCGGCCCCACCCTGGGTTTCGCGGCGGTTCCGCGGCCATTTTGGTGAGTTAGACTACGTGGCTTGCACAGTAATTCTTGTCTTGAAGTGCTGAGTCTTCTGGAAATTTTTATATTTTACTCAACAGTTGAGTTTTTCTGGGGTTGTTTTGGGGATTCGATTATTCGATCGGATTATCAAACTTTGTCTAGGTGTTTTCCGGATAATTTTTGAATATGTTAAAAAGTTCGACCGGATATAAATACCCAATTTTTCCCCTGTCGGGAAATTTCCAAGTGTTGGATTTTTCCGTGGTTTAAAGACGTTTTAAGTAGTGCAAGTAACGCGATGGACCCTCTAGAAGACAACAAACCTTAACTCGATTATGTGACCGTCTTGAACTGCCCTTTGAACCTTAGGGTTTGGGGCAGTACGGCGTGCCACATGTGAGGCGTTGGCTTGACCCTTCTACGGCTGGACCGTTGGTACTGAGGCACGAAGTGAATGTTTTTGAACTTATTTCATGTGATGAGCTGTTTCGGGAAAACTTGGGTGTTCGATTGTTCGATCGGAAAGTTTAACATTTTCTATTTATCCGGAATGTGATACAACAATTGGAATTCACAAGAAGTTATGAAATAACTGAATGAATGTTATAAACATAGCAGTTTAGTCTCACTTGATCGGTTGCCACGGAATTTTGATGTGATCAAAAGTCCGTCGCAATCACGTAGCGTACGCGGATACTCGCCGGGTAAACTTAATAGACAGCCTCACCCCATAGCCCCGACCAAGTGACTGTAGGAGAACCCCGTCGCCGAAAGCATCCGTTCGGGTGCTCACGGCAGCGGTGTTCCGCCTTGGTGCACTTCGTCGACGGCATCGGGGGTGCGGCCGTTTACTAAAGTTTGCGACGAGCATTCGATCAGGATGTCGGTAATCTTGTTGAATTGCCCGACTTGATATTGAAAAGAGTTTTCGATAATGAGACTAAAATGCGGGGTTTATAATTGTTAGGCATGCGATGTCTAAGTATTTCATTTGATTAGGCATGCGATGTCTAAAGAGATTGCGGATTCCAACTGTTGTAGTTTTACACTTTCTTTTCTGTGACCGTAAGTGTAATATGTGATATCGCCGGTTTCGTTGCTATATGTCAACGACAATTGGGATACACATGTTTACTTACGTTGATGACATGTGATGTTATGTGTTGCTGGATATGTTATATTGGATCGTCGTGTTTGAATAGCCGAGGGTTTTTATGTGAGATGAGTGTTTTTCATTTTCATTCATGTAAAAACTTGTATGTAATATTCTTTTATTTGGGGCACTTCCAAGTTGCGGAAGTTGTCACCTTTTGTATATTATTTACTTTTCCGCATTAGGATAGACCCAAGGAGGGGAGCACAAGTAACCGGGTTCTAGGGTCCAGTGGGAGACCATCTCGAGGAGTCGAGTCCGGGTCTCCTAACCCTAGAATTGGTAGGGTTGCTTGCCGCTCTCGTAGGGGTCTAGGGGTGTGGGATTGGCTATTCATCACGACCGTGGAATCCGTGTTTTATACTGGCTCGTATTGAAAACACGGACGTCCTAGTATATCCAATGTTTCATATGTTTCTTCTGCTGCGATATCTGTGATGTGATCATGTGATGTTCTGTGATAGATACAGTATATAGTATATATGATATATTATATAGACGTTACTTATGTTTTACACCCGCGCTAGCCTTGCCCCACTCTGCCGTTAGTTACCTAACCTAACGGTGCATGAGGGGACATCGAGGCGAATGCGGATGGCATAAGTGTACGTCGTATTTATCTGTGATGTTTAGGTATATAATTGATGGGACTTCATTAATGTGATTAATGAATGAAAAGAAACCTAAGATGTTGTAGAATCAAATTTTAAACAAAAAGGGTAGCTACAGTTTTGCTTTGCATAGCGGTATATATGATATACCCTGCACCTTATTCGATGAGGAAAGGACCGAGATCCCTTCACCGGGAGTGACTCCTTTAGCAATAACTGACAGATGCTACACACTCGATTTGCTTTTGATTGCTTTTGGAGTTTTACTTTGCACAGCGATATATATGATATATCCCGCACCTCATTCGACGAGGAAAGGGCCGACGATCCCTTCACCGGGAGTGACCCCTTTAGCAAAACTAGAAAAGCCTAAAAAACACTCCATTTCAAAATCATTTGATTCTACAACGATATCAAGTTCATTACGCAATAGGTTTTCAGAAAAACCCGTCGTAGCCCTCCGTCATTTCAGATAAGTTGTATATAGTATTCGTGCTGCATTTGTTAGCTTTCGTCAAGGTGCAGTGTGCGGTAGCTATATGCTACTTATCTGCTGCATACGATGCGATTGGATTAGGGTAGTCGTGCGGCTTTGTTGGCTTTCGTCAAGGGTCGTGCGGGTGGGTTTAATTCAATCAAGAAATGTACGGGTTGAACTTGACTAGCGGGCTATGGTTTGTTGGCTTTCGTCAAGGTCATAGCACGTTAGGGGCAAAATTTTATCGGGAATTTCAAGTGTTGAAATTTGCAATGAGATTGCATACCTTCTATGAGATAGTTGGATCCCGATACCCACTGCGAGTAATTGTTACTCCTGGGAGAGTTTTACATATTATAATTAGCCGATCAAGTAGGTGTTTAGAAAGGTGTTAATGAGATTACGCCTCTGGGAAAACGAGGTTTACATTAATTAGGTTCGTGCGAAAGCACGGGGGACCTCCCTCAAAGTACCGACACTGGCCTGGCTGAAAGATTGGCGAACTTGTAGTGTGTAATTAATCCCGGCTAGTCTTTCCTTTTAGGGTTTGAAGGAAGATTTGATAAAAACAGTGGGAGCCATCCTGATTAGATAAAAATAATAACCAATCTATTCTTGCAAGAGCGCACGCTGAGTGTTTTCTTCTCTCTCTCTCCAGGTAGCGACCATATCACGCCTTAATCAAGATAATAATACGGAAGTATTGACCGAACCCCCTTGTTATACTGAGCTGGGGAACGTTGGTCCCGCTCCAACTTATAATTGTTATAAGACAGAGCAGGAAATTGGGGAATACCAGAATTCCTATGCCGCCCAAACGAAAAAAGTGCATATGATGCATCTCCTTCGGGTGTGTTCATTACAAAGAACTGTTTCTCTGTATCCTCTACATCCTGGGTATTTGATACCAGATCAGGATCCCAGATATGTAATATGTTACATAGGGCTACAGAAAGGTAGAGAACTGAGAACGGGTGATAAGTTTCATGAGGCAGAAAACGGGGCAAGTGTTGCAGCCAAGTCTGTTGGTCGCTGTCACCCTGTATTACCAATACATTGATTCTGAACGAATGTTATTAGATACCGAACCTGATATACAAAATCATATCAATCTCTTTTAGTAAAGAAATGATAAAATTTTGTATAGTTGGATAATGTTTTGAACATTTCCTATATCAAAAGTTGATCGGTTCAGGCACGTTATCTAAAAGCATTGATGTTCTAAATCAAACTACAGTTCTTTAGTATACTGAACACACAAAAGAGGAAGAGTTCAGAAATGAACGAATCCTTCTTGAGGCATTGTAGACTAGGTCATATCAATGTGACCCGACTAGCTGAAGTTACATATAGATGCATATTTAAATCAGTTTGAATCTACATCTTGTGAAATTTGCCAGTCATGTCACAAAGATATAATGACACCAGCTCTGTTTATTGGAAACAGAGAAAGAGTTAGTGAACTCTTGGGATGATACATGTTGATGTATGTAAGGTCCCCTGTCTACACATGCCAAGACCGGTTCTTTGTACTTCATCACATTCTCTGATAATCTCTTTAGATTCAGACATATGTTCTTGTTGAAACACAAGTCCGAACCTTTTGAGATATTCACAGAATATAAGTTAGAAGTAGAGAACCAAAACGGGTATAAGTATTATGTCCTTTGATGTGATCAAGGAGGAGAATACTTAAGCACGGAATTCTTAGACTTTTCTAAAGAAGAATGAGATTCTCTCTCAGCATTACTCCTCCGTATACACCATAGCACGATGGTATATCGGGGCGGAGCAATAACACCCTATGTGATAAGGTGTGCTCTATGATGAGTACTACTGAGTTACCTATTTCCTTTTGGGAGTTATGCACTTGAGAAGCTGCATACTTATTGAATAGGGTTCAAATCAAATCAGTTGCCTACCACTTCATATGTGATATGGAAAGGGAAGAGCCCATATCTTAAGATGGTTAAGATTTGGGGTTGTCCAGCCTATGTCTAAAAGCAAAATTCGGACAAGCTCGAGGGCAGGTCTGTAATGTAGAACTGGAAAGGTTCCAGCTATACAAACTGCAGCTGATGATTTGAAAGAACCAAACGATTCAATAGTTACCAACGAACCTCAGCCTCTCCGCCGATCTAGTAGGGTTCCTCACCTACCTGAGAGATACTACTGTTTCTCTATGATAGTGGGAGCGAGGATTGCATCATGAGATGATGACCCAACTTGTTTCGAGCTGGCCATCAGGAGTGGGACTCTGTAAGAATGGCTGGATGCTTAGCGATCTGAGATGGAATCCATGTACACCAACAAAGTATGGACTTTGGTTGCTATATCTGAAGGGTTAAATCCCTATCAGGAGCAAGTATATCTTGAGAAGATTACTTGGTGTAGATGGAAAAGTTGAGACTCTCAAAGCTAGACTTATTAAAGGTTTTCGTCATTGACCAGGCGTGGATAATAGAAACCTTTTTCCAGTGGCTATGCTTAAGTCCATCCAGATCCTACTTGCCACGGCTACATACCATGACTACGATATCTCGTGGTTGGGTGTCATGACAGCTTTTCTAAATGATGTTTTAGAATAGAGCGTCTATAAGTACACAGCCAGAGTGCCTCGTAGACAGTGGGAGCAGCGGAAACGTGTGCAAGATGTTTTATGTGATAAAGCAGGCATCGCGGAGTTGGAACATCTGTTTTGATGGATGAGTCAAAGAGTTTGATATCATCAAAATGGTAGATGAACCTTGTATAAACAAAAAGGTAGTAGGGAGTATTGTGACGATCCTTGTAGAGTACGTGGATAAACATACTCTTGATAGAGAAGGAGTTTCCTATGCTACGCTCGATCAATCTCCGCTTATCACAATGATTCTCCACATAGGATCAAAGTGATACCTACTAAATCCTGGGTTTTGGATCTATGAGATAGATCTAAATGGATGTTAGGATACTCACTAGTTGTAGTGAGATGGTATCAATCGATCCTGGGGAGAATCACTGGAAGTGTTCCAGGATGATAAGGACGACTGAATGTCAGTCACAGGCATTGTCTTTACCCTTGGTAAAGGGACGGTATGTTGGAAGAGTTCCAAGCTAGATACCGTGGCATACTAGACGATAAAGGCTGGATACATCGCTACTTAAGATGCTAACAAAGAGGAAGTCTGGGTGTATATTAGTTCATGAGATGAATTTAGTTCCTCCCATTGTGTGACAATGGAGTTGTGGCTTATGCCAAGGAACGTCCATCCCATCAGTGATCCAGACATATTCTAAGGCAGTATCACCTGATCATGGAGATGGTTGATCTCCAGGATGATCGAGGTTAGGAGAGTAGACTCAGAGGACAACACGGCGGATCCACTCACAAAGGCCTTTTCCCAGAGAGAGACTTTTATGGGATAGTTGAGTATGAGATACTACAACCACTGCTATCAGATGGCCCTAGTGCAAGTGGAAGATTGTTAGTTATATGTATGCCCTAGAGGCCATTACTATACATAGGATGTATATTGTAGTGGATACTTGGACATATATAGGGAGGACTTTCTTGCTCGACATGATAGTATGCTATCTGGTTACTCTTTACCGTAACGTGTACACTGATTGTCTCTCTGTTACATGTTGGTAAAGCCCTTAGGATGTGTACTTGACTACCTGGACTACGATGCGGATCATACTAGTGGGGACATGGTAGTCCATAAGTACATCCTTCAAGGTCCCTAGTCATGGGTGTATCGAGACGGGGCATCGATATACCAGAGTAGACTAGCGTATACCTTCTCGACCCATACAGATAGGCGATGGATGATCCCATATCCATTGGTGTTTGACATCAGAGATGATATACGGGTGCTCAGTGGAGACTGGGTACACTGGACGGACTCGCCGAGAACTCCCAGATGGTATTATACCTTACGTCAGATGGCAGTTCTCTGGTGACACTGGTACAGAGTAGTCTGTTGACCCAAGATCGTCATAGAGTCTTGTGTGGTTCCCACTGTGCTTTGATTTCCACCTTACCACGTCCAAGAGGGCGTGCAAAACGGTGATTTTTGGGTACAGTCCCGAATCACATGGAGGCAATGAGCGATAGGAGGGGATTCGTCTCTCCCGGTATAGGGAGTTGATGTTGCGCTGTGTTCGATTAGCTATAACCGGAAATCCCTGGCAAGGGTTGCTGAGATTTACTGGTAAGTGTTATCAGTAGTTTCTCGAACTGTTATAGACCTCATATCGACATGACTTATCGAGCTATTGGGGTCTGACGTTTACCACCCCTAGGCGAGATATGCGACATATCAGACGACGAGACCGGACTGTACGGTAAGTGTTACTGGTTAGATTCACAGGAGTGTGAGCGGGCTTGCTCGTCGATCTTCTGATCGCTCAATACCCGGGTGGCCGTTACGTTTAGCAGACCGCTTGCGGCTTGTGGGTGATTGATATGATCATCACCTGCTGCCGGCGTATTGACGAGTTTTTAGAGTCCTACACAGAGGTTTCCTGGCTCAAGCGAAACGAAATAGGAGCGCATATGAGATATGTGCGGGACCGAGAATAATGCGTGTATGTGATACCGTATTCTATTCTCGCGATAAAAGTATCGATTGGTTGTATGCGATATAACCTAGTTATCGAATCGAGGATTGATTCGATAAGCCGATACATTGGATATTAGTCGGTCGTATGTGATATGACCGGATCGTTAAATCAAGTGTTGATTTAATGATTTAATGTATAATTATATATTTGATATATTACTTTACATTAACTAGTATTTGTTCACTTTAAATGGTTTTTCTCACTTGTTGTGCACATTGTATATGTGATATATTTTTTGTGCACTTGATTGTATCATGTTTGATGATACATGTTAGTTTGGGTGTATATTTGGTTTAAACCATGGTTGGTGAATGGTTAGGATTTCACTTGATTTATTTGCTTATTTATTTATTCATTCATTTTGGAAAAGGGAAAAATGGTGGCTTTCTTTGTTTGCTTGTTGAAGCTTCTTGAAGCTTTGAACAAGTCCACCATCTTTGTCTCATGCTTAACCCTAACCATTCAACCTAACCATGATTTATTCTCTACACCTAACTATGGTTGCCATATGATAAGTATTGATATTATTTTCTATTTTGAAACAACTTATCATATATTATCTTCTTCTTCTTCTCCTTCTTCAACATGAAGAAAGCTTGCCTCCATCAATGGCAACTTGAGAAAAAGAGTGAGAAATCCAATTCTAAAGTGAACCCACTTCCTATTTCTTCATCCTCTACCACTTGCCAAGTAGTATAGGGTGTTTTCTTTACAAGTTTCATGGCTTGGTGAAGTTGGAGCTTGATCTAGTGTTGCCTCGACGTAGATCATCTTCGGCATCGAAGCCGACGACCAAGCCCGTCCATTTCTCCGATGAAGCCGACGCTAGAGCCCGGGATTCGATTTGGACAGCAAGGAGACTTCATCATGGAGCTATGGAGGTGGAGAACCGGATCTACAAAGGTTGTATTTCCGTTCACTTAGTTAAGTTGTTAACTAGTTGCATGTTTCGCCTAAAATTCTAGTTAACGATCCGTATTAGGGTTTCTCGGTACATGAAAAATTTGAAATTGGCATGGTTGATGCCTTGTGAGACCTCATTAGCGTGCCTAGGAACCCTACAATACCAACCAGGGATAACTGCACAGGGTAGCTGCCCGGTTGCCTCTTGGCGAGGGCTTCGATCTTTAGCGCGGGAGGGGCCGGAAGTGGCCTGCTAAGGATGGGCCGAGCAGGGTTGCTACCCGGTGCCTCTTAGTGAGGACTTAGATCCCTGGCGTCATGGAGGTAGGGGACTACCATCCAAGGATAACCGAGCAGGGTAGCTGCCCGGTTGCCTCTTGGCGAGGGCTTTGATCCTTAGCGCGGGAAAGGCCGGAAGTGGCCTGCTAAGGATGGGCCGAGCAGGGGTGCTGCCCGGTGCCTCTTGGCGAGGGCTTAGATCCCTAGCGTCATGGAGGTAGGGGACTACCATCCAGGGATAACTGAGCAGGGTAGCTGCCCGGTTGCCCCTTGGTGAGGACTTCGATCCTTAACGCGGGAGGGGCTGGAAGTGGCCTGCTAAGGATGGGCCGAGCAGGGTTGCTGCCCGGTGCCTCTTGGCGAAGGCTTAGATCCCTAGCGTCGTGGAGGTAGGGGACTACCAGCCAGGGATAACCGAGCAGGGTAGCTGCCCGGTTGCCTTTTGGCGAGGGCTTCGATCCTTAGCGCGGGAAGGGCCGGAAGTGGCCTGCTAAGGATGGACCGAGTAGTGAAGCTGCTCTGTTGAGTCATGAGGTTCTATCCGATCTTCCACGGCGTTCGAACATCGGGAAGAGTGAACGTCATGGTCGACACGTATCATTAACACGTGGGGGGAGGCAGAGCGTAAGAGCCGCGTCGTTTTGATTTCGCCGAGAAAGGCGGTACAGTTGTAGAAAGCACGAGCGACTGTTGGAGTCTTGAGGGCGCAGTGGGGCTATAAAGCGGAGGGCTTGTTGAGCACTCCCTTCTCCGTCTCCAAAACGTAAGGATGGACACTTTCCCTTTCACCATCCCCAATATCATAACTTTCCTGGACGTGTACTTGTACGACCAGAACTGCACCGAGGATACGGTACAGCTAGTTTTAGGCCGTATCGAGGATCACTCTGGCCGACTGCTTCCTCGGCACTCACCCCTCCTCCAGTTGTTGATGTACTCAATCTGGAGGGCGTCGCCATGGCTGCACAACCCCCTATCCGATCAGCTGAAGGACGAGGCGGTCGATATGCTGAGGTCTTTGTGCCGCTTCGGCCTAATCTCGGCGGGTCGGCGGGATCGCTCGGTGGCACCCGTCCTCGAATGCTGCCAACTGAGGCACCACGTAGACGTTCGCAGGCAGCATCAGAGGCAAAGGTCCAAGGCGGCGAGAGCTCGGCTGGCGAAAATATGCTCGGAGTACCACGAGCAATGTTTCCTGCACCCCCTTCCCCCGCTATTGTAATTTTCTTTTATTTCAATGTACGGCTGAGGAGCCCATAGTACCCTTTGGAATAAATAGAACTCTTATTTTCTGCAATGTCTTATTGTTCCCTTCTTATTATATGAACAGAAAGAACTTGAGAAAAGTTTACATTGCTTTAGTAAAAGAAGTGTACGCTAGTAGATGCTCTTTTTATTGGTATAGCTTGAGTTTCTCGGCGTTGTAGGGCCGTGGAAACTTGCGTCATTCCGCGTATTGTAAACGGTAGGCTCCGCCGGGCAATATCTCAGAGACGAGAAAAGGACCGTCCCATTTTGGGAATAACTTATGCAGCCTGCCTTGGTCGGCGAACTTGTTCCGCCTTAGGACTAAATCTCCGGCCTTGAAGAGGCGACGATTGACTCGCGCATTGTAGTAACGGACGGTCTGTTATTGATAGGCGGCAGCTCTGATCTGAGCTCGGTCACGTTTCTCTAACAAGATGTCCAAGTTGGTTTGTAGTGCCGAGGTGTTTTCTTCATTATCGAAGTGTTCAACCCAGTGACTGGGTAGCCCGATCTCCGCTGGGACCATTGCCTCGGTCCCGTAGCAGAAACTGAAAGGGGTTTCCCCGATGGGGGTCTTCTTTGACGTGCGCAGGGCCCATAGGACCTGGGGTAATTCCTCGACCCAACTGCCTTGGCGTCCTTCTAGGCGTGTCCGAAGACCTCGGAGGACGTCCTGATTAGCGACTTCGGTTTGCCCGTTGCATTGGGGATGCGCGACAGCGGCAAACTTCATGAGGATACGATATTCATTGCAGAATTCCTTCACTTTTTCGTTTTCGAAGTTCGTCCCGTGGTCGGTGATGATACACCTCGGGATGCCGAACCGGAGTATCACGTTGTTCTGCAGAAACTTGATTGTTGTGGTGGCATCCGGTTTCCTGATGGGGATGGCCTCGACCGACTTCGTGAAGTAATCCACTGCGACGAGGACGTACCTGTGCCCGCCCATGCCGGTAGGGAACTGGCCTATCATGTTCATTCCCCACTGGGCGAACGGCCATGGTGAGGTTAGGGCGGTCAGCTCGGTAGCCGGAAGGCGAGGTACACTTCCGTGGAGTTGGCAACTTTTACATATCCTGACGAGCTTCTGGGCGTCTTGGTGAATAGTTGGCCAGTAGTACCCCTGGAGCAATGCCTTCTGGATTAAGGTGCGGGCCCCTTGGTGTGTGCCGCCGACCCCTTCGTGGATCTCATGAAGGACGTAGTCGACTTCGTGGGGGTCGACATATCGGAGAAAGGGCTGAGTGAAGGACTTCTTGTAGAGGTTCTATTGCTCCAGACGAAGTGACGGGCTTTGGCTCGGAGACAGCGGGCTTCTCCCCTATCTTCTGGGAGCGTACCCTCCTTTAGGAATTCAACGAAGGCCTTCCTCCAGTCCTGGTCTTCTTCTTGGGCTGTGTATACATGGAGTGTTGTTGCCCCGTCTTCTACGCTAAGCCGTGGCAAAATCTCAAAGAGGATGGACCGCTTGTTGTTGGCTGAGTAGGATGAAGCCAGCTTACTCAGGGAGTCGGCTTAGACGTTGAGCTGTCTGGGGATCTGCTCTACCTAGACTTCGTCGAAGTTCTTTCGAAGTCTTCTTATCTCGGCCAGATACTTCACCATCAGAGGTTCCCGAGCCTCGAAATGACCGGTCACTTGGCCAACGACTAGGGATGAGTTGCTGCAGATCCGAATTGTTTTCAGCCCCAGCCCGGAGGATATGCGCAGTCCGGCCAGCAGGGCATCGTATTCCGCCGCGTTATTTGAGGCCTTGAACCCGAGCTTCAAAGAATACTCCATTTCTGCCTCGTTTGGGCCCCGAATGATGAGGCCGGCACCACAACCTTCCTCGGTCGAGGACCCGTCGACATAAAGGATCCAATCAGGGACTGAGTGAGGCTTCCCGTCGACAGAGGGCTGAGCTGCCGGGCCGGCGTTGCCTCCGGCTCCTTGCTGGGGATAGTGCAATCGACGGCAAAATCGATCAGGACTTGTGCTTTGATGGCCTGCCTCGGGCGGTATTTTATGTCGAACTGGGACAACTCCCACCTCCACTTCTCCAAGCGGCCAGAAGACTCGGGTGAGGCAAGGATAGCCCGCAAGGGGCGCTCGATAAGAACAAGGATGGTGTGCGCCTGGAAATAGTGCCGCAGTTTCCTTGAGACCATGATGAGTGCCAAGACGATTCTCTCTATTGCTGGGTACCTCGTTTCTGCGTCTTTGAAGACGTGGCTCACATAGTATACCGGCCTCTGGACTCCGTCGACCTCACGGACAAGCACTGCGCCCGCTGCTTGGTCAGATACTGCCAGATACAGCGATAGCTCTCCCATTCTAGTGGTCGGGTAAGCAGGGGTGGAGTTACGAGGTGCCTCTTCAATTGGTCAAAGGCGTTCTGGCACTCCACCGACCACTCGAACCTCAGAATTTTCCTTAGAGCTTTGAAGAACGGGAGGCACTTCTCGCCAGATCTCGACATGAAACATGATGGAGTGGCTACTCGTCCTGTCAGCCGCATGATCTCGACGTTAGTATTGGGCACAGCCATGTTGAGGATGGCTTTGATTTTCTCCGGGTTAGCTTCGATCCCGTGGTGAGTGACCATGAAACCGAGGAACACCCCGAATGCGCACTTGGCAGGGTTCAGTTTCATCTTGAACTTGCGGAGTCCTTCGAAGGCCTCGCCCAGGTCCTTGGTGTGGTCGGCCGACGAGACCGATTGACGAGCATATCGTCGACGTAAACTTCTATGTTCCTGCTGATCTGCGGCTTGAACATGCGATTGACCAAGCGTTGGTACGTAGCTCCGGCGTTTTTGAGACTGAAAGGCATTATCTTGTAGCAGTATACCCCCCGGTCCGTTGTGAATGCGGTGAGATCTTCGTTCGCCGGATTCATACGGATCTGATTATAGCCGGAGAAGGCGTCCATGAAGCTAAGTAGCTCGTGGCCTTCCGAGCTGTCGACGAGCTGATCTATCTGAAGGAGGGGATAGTTGTCTTTCGGACAGGCCTTATTGAGGTCGGTGAAGTCGATGCACATGCGCCACTTCCAGCTTGACTTTTTCACCATGACCACGTTTGCCAAACATTCGGAGTAAGGCACATTCCGAATGAAGTTGGCGGCGAGGAGCCTGTCTACCTCGTCCTCGATTGCCTTCTGCTTGACCGGGGCGAAGCTTCGCTTCTTCTGCCTGACGGGTCGGGCCGTAGGATCTACCCCGAGCTTATGAGATATGATTTTGGGGTCGATCCCAGGCATGTCAGTAAGAGCCGAGGCGAAGACGTCGGCGTTGTTTCTGAGGAAGCCAACTAGGTCGTCTCGCTGAGTCCCTGTCAGAAGTGACCCGATCTGGACGGTACGTTCGACGTCCCCTTCTACGAGGGGGGACCTCGGTCAATGGCTCCACTGGGGTCCCTCGGACCTCCTTTTGCTCGCTCTGAGTGTCCAGAGAACCCCTGATTTCACTCTCGGCCTCAACATCATTGTTCGCCCATTCAGAAGAAGATGCTGCGGTAAAGAAAACCTTCGCAATCTGCGGGTCTCCGTAGGCCTGACCTATCCCGCCTTGGTCGAGCGGGAATTTCATAGACAAGTGGAAGGTCGATATCTGGGCCCTGAGGGAGTTCAGCGTTGGGCGGCTGAGGAGAATGTTGTAGGCCGATGGGATTCTCGCTACGATGAATTCCACAGGCACTGTTCGTGTACGGCCAACCTCCCCGACGTTAAACTGCAGAGTGATTACCCCTTCTGCCGGGATGGAGTGGTTGGTGAATCCTGACAGGACATGGGAGGTCAGCCTTAGGTCTACCGGGTGAGCCCCATGCGCATAAAGTAGTAGTAAAAGAGTATATCCGCTGAGCTTCCCGAGTCAACCAGTATCCTCTGCACTTCGTATTGGTGGACACGAGCCGTAATCACCAGAGGGTCATGTGGGGCAGGGATATACCGTGGAGGTCCTCGTCGTTGAAAATGATCGGCTCGGACTCTCTGGCCTTCTCCCTCAGACGGTCGTTAGCCTCCACGGCCGGCGTGGGGTGCTGAGCCTCGTAGGTACCCGACGTACTCCCCGCTGAAATGACCATGATTTGGCTGATTGTCAACTCACCGGGAGGGGGACGTTGCTCTCGCTCACGGTCCATCTGCTGCTTGTCTCGCAAGTATGTCGCTAGGTGCCCTGAACGGATGATCTCCTCGATGTAATCTCGGAGCTGCTTATAGTTCTCCGTGGAGTGGCCTTGCGACCTGTGGAAGCCGCGGTAGGGTCCCCGAGTGCGCTTCACCGCCATGCGCGAGACAGGGGGAAGTTTGAAGAACCTCTCGCCCTTAGCCTTTTCTAGCAGCATCGTCTAGGAGACGTTGAGCAAGGTGTACTCCTGAAACTTCGGGGAGTAGGGCTTTGACTGCTCAAGCCTCTTTTTCTCTTCCCTCGCCCTTTTCCTCTGGTCAGTTTGCTCTGTCCGGGGAAGATTTACGTTTACCTCGGACTCGAGCTGGATCTCTCGCTCGGTCCAGGCCTTTACCTCAGCCATGGTCTTAGGTTGCGCTAATGCAAAGGAGCATAACCACTCTTTGTGCCTAAGACCTGACCTGAGGGCCGCAATGATCGTCTCGTCCCGGTGTTCTAGGATCTCGAGGAGGGTGCTGTAGAAGCGAGTTACGTACCATTTGAAGGTTTCCTTGTCCCCACTTTTTATCGTGAAGAGGTGCTCAACGGTCCGCTTCTGCCGTCTGTTTCCGACAAAGTTGCAGAGGAATTGGGTGGCCAGCTCATCGAAGGTTGAGATCGAGCGTGGCGTGAGTCCTCGGAACCAGTCTCGCCTGGAGCGGATGAGAGTGGCCGGGAAAGCGTGTCATTGGGCGGCATCAAAACAGTCTTGGAAACTCATCCCGGCCGTGAATGCGTCCAAATGGTCCTTTGGGTCAGACTTACCGTCGAAGAGAGAGACCTTCGGGGTTTGTTTCGGGAAGAGACGTGAACGGCGAGAAGCTCCTCGGTGAAGGGCTTCATGAGCGAGTCGGCGGTGTATTTAGCCCCGTCGCTCGAATGACGACCTTCCCGATCCATGCTCTCGATTTTCTTTTCGAGGGCGTCGAGTCCGCCGTGGTATCCCGATGACTCGGCACATTCTGATCTTTGGCCTTTGCTGTCGCAGACCTGTGTCAGGTCGCGGCCCCGGTTCCTTTCGATGAGGTTCCTTAGGTCCCCCGGCGAGGTAGTCTTTGAGCTGCCGTGACGAGTCCCGTCCACGTGACCCCGTCGAGGGAGGGGGTGTCGGCCATGCCTGGGCACAGGCGAGCTGACCGACACCTCCTCGGGAGGGACAGGGGCACGATGGGGCTCGGGGCGAGGCGCTCTGGCGACGGACCTGGTATTGAACTTTGGGGCGCCCAGCGGGTCATAAAATATGTTAGGCCGTGGGATCTGCGGCCGCTGAAGGTAGCGAGACGGTGGTCGGTAGTGCCGACACGAGCAGAGTCTTCTCTCCTTCTGTAGGGGTCCCGGTCCCGAGGTGGGGGAGCGGCGACCTGGGGAGCGTGCCCTGCCGTTTGGACACGGACGAGCGCATCCACGACGGATGCGAGTCGATCTATCCAACAAGCTAGGGCGTTAATGGCATTTGGGGGAGGAGAGCCGCCCGCACCTCCGTTGTGGGGGAAGCGGCGGCTAGCGCTTGGATTATCACGGTGATCGCTCGCTATGGAGTTAGGATCGGAAGATGAACTTTCGTTGAGTGGAACAAGAATGTTTCCCACAGACGGCGCCAACTGATGGAGGCCTGGATCTCCTTCAGATGTTATCTTTCGTTGATCTCTTCGCGTAATGGCGGACGACTGCGAATTGATCTGGGGGTTGATTCCTTTATCGTGTGGATCTCGATGGGCTTGGATTTGAGGTTGAGCCGAGCTACCTGCAAGGAAGTCCCGGGGTGGTTGTACCACCGAGGATCCTCCGACGATCAAGTTAGTGGTGCAAATCGGGCAGAGTAGCGGCTTAGTGGAAAGAATTGCGTACCTCGATCATCTAAGGGAGGGGTTTATATAGCGGCAGCAATGGGCAGGCAGGCGCGAGAATCACGCCGGCCGTTACGCCCTTGGCGTCACGCCCGCGTGATAGGCGAGATCCCGTATTAATGACGAGACAGGCTTGTTAATAGAGGATCATGGTGGCGTGGAACGCGAGGTCGTAGGCGGCGGATATCTCGCGCATAGCGAGATTCGCGGTGCTGTGGCGGAGGCCCCAGTTATCAGTGTCGTGGGTCGGTCTGGTTGAGACCGAGGAAGATGAGCTTGGCGGGAGGCTCGGGCATGAGTGGGAGGCCGAGGTTTCTTGGTTCTTGATAGTTCGAAGGCGAGCCGAAGGGTGGTCTGGGAAGCCACTGGAGGTCGGGAGAATCCTCAGGCCGGAGGCCCGGGGTGCGATCCCAACCGTGGTTACTGGTCCTCTCTCGTTGGTTCTAGGACACGTCATCTGCAACGTGTCAGCATCTGGAGAGTCACCGATATCGAGCCTCATCACCTTTCTTGGGTAATTTTTTAAAATTAGATTGGGAATTGTAGGATTACGAGGATTCCACATGTTGTGGTATAATTCGATCATTTTAGATAATATATAAGCTTATTTCACCAAAACATTTGTGGTTTGTGGTAATATCCCAAAAAAAATTCCTGAACTTTCGTCGTTACTCAGAAACCCCCGTGAACTTTACTTTCATTACCCAGAAACCCTATGCCGTTAAATCTCACATCAAATGACCAAATTACCCCCCATCTTCTTAAAACCCAACTCCATCACCTCTAGTTTCATCTCTATAGCGACTTCGACATCGCCTCCTCCATTCTCTCCCACCACATCTACGTCCTTCACTCCGTCCTCCTCCTCCCCTATAATGTTGTCGCCATCACCCGCTTCTCCGTCTCCATCGGCCTCCCCCTCTCTTCCCGCTCCGACATCTCCTCCGGCAACTCCTTCCACGCCTCCCACCTCCTCTCCAACAACGATTCCCTCTCCTTCCCCTTACACCTCTATCATCACATCCCTAATTTCGATCTCAAGTCTTCTACGTTCCCTTCGTTTGATAAGGATCCCGCATATGCCTTCGCGGCCAAGCACAGCCTCGCCGTGCGCGCGATCGACATTGTAAATCCTCAATTCCATGTATATATATTTTCTGTATTTTTCCAGAATTTTCCTATTAATTTTTGCACATTTTTATATTTTTATATTATTTCATTTATTAATTTTTCTAAAACCCACACCCTAAACTACCTTACCCGACCCGACGCGACCCTATCCGACCTGACCCAAACCCCTCATTCTTCTTCTTCTCCTTCTTCTTTTCTTTTCTTTTCCCGCCCTTTTTCCCAACGAATCCTTTTCTCGCGCTCAACCCTGACCGGCCCTCGTTGACGCCGCACCTACCATGCAGACGACCTCCCCGAGATCACCTCCTCCGAATCCCCACTCCCTCTCCTCTTGTCTCCGCAAGACTCGTTCCCCAACGTACCTCTCCTCCTTCCTCGCGACTGCCGCCTTGTGACCCGCGCCCACCTCCGCAACGCCCTCGCCAACGATCTCCCCGAGATCCCCTCCCCTAAATCCTCACTTGCTCCCCTCTCGCGCCCCTCACCGACGTCTCCGCGAGACCCGCTACCCCACGACCTCATCCTCACCCACGTCTCAACCGCCTCCGAGATTTTGCGGCCCCTCCCCTGCGATCTCCTCCTACCTCTCCCTCACACTCAATAACTCCCCCTCTCTCTAACTCCCTCAATCTCTCTCTCAAAAAAAAAAACTCACCGGCCCTCCACTATCACTACACCACCGCCAACCAATTCCTCCGGCAATCACCACAACCGTCACCACCGTCCTCTTGTCCTCCACCACTGCTCCCTACTATCCCTTCACGATTCCAAACACCCACACCGACACTCGAGCTCTACCCAACCCTCTCCACAGTCGTGCCCACCTCATCCTCCTTCCAACGCCGGCGACATCAACCCACCCCATTTTCGGCTCACCTCCCGACTGCTACTGCTGCAACTGCGGCCCCAAGCCGACTCGTCGCTGCCCCATGCCCACTCCCAGAACCACCATGCTGACGTCGAACCCGCCTCCGCACCACCACTGTGCCACGGCTGCACCACTGCATGCCCAGACGTGTCGCACCTCATACCCACTCCCCGTGCCACACCGTACCCCACGTCATGCCAGCCTCCGTGCCACACCATACCCCGTCCAGTGCACGCACCGTGTCCACTCCCACACCAGCATCGCGTCCAGTACCGTGTCGCGCCATGCCACTCCCGCACCATGCACCGAGCCAAGACCATGCCTGCTACCGTGTCACGCCCGCGTTGTCATCATGCCTAGTATCGGATCTCCACGCATCATGCACACACCACGCACCATGTCCAGTATTGCATCATCTAGTGTGTCAAGACAAAGTCCGTAAGTGATGTCACTTCTATATCAGCGACCGAAGGCAAGTGAAATCCTTATTCGCTTTTAACATGCTATATGATTTCGTGTTAAAATTATATTAGATAGATTATTACGAACGTGTGTTTAGTAGTATATTGACACGTATATATTGTAAGTCGTCATCGTATCTTCATGGAAAACCATAGTAATTCTAAGATGGTAGTTTTGAGCATAATCGGATCTAAAACATCATATTAGTATTGTGTGGAATTGTAAGTATTATATACTGTTTTCATGAGCTGAACAAAACCGGCATTAATTCGATAATTCAAGATATTGTACACTAAGAGTTCGATGTGATGAACTGATCCAAAACCCTGTCGAAAATGCTCTAATAATTTCTTTTGCTGCTTATGAATATTATGTAGGAAACTGAACTCAAATAACAAAGCATTGCGCAAGGAAACAACGTCAAATCTGATTTTACTGTACATGTAGTAGTGTTAAATTGGTATTAAATTAGTTACATGTAGGAATGTAATGTTCTATGGCTCATATCAAAGCCGACTCAGTAAGCTAGAACTCTCTATAGTTTATCCTTCAATGCTAATAGACCACCGTAACGAGAATTGACTGGGAATGCGGCTCTGGACTGCAGTCCGGGGCAGCATTCCACGAGGATACCTGAACTTAAGCGTCTGCACGTCTATACATAAAACTGAAAATGCATGAAGTTCTATATATTCACATAGATAATTTAGTTAGCTAACATATGGATCTAGTCTCATTCAGTTTCATAGTCGTTTGGTATTTTGTTTGTATTTTAGACTGTCGACGTATTCTGCAGTTTCTGCAGTGACATCTCTTTCACCTTCACACTAAACAGGACATATCTCCTAGTACAGAAAGACTATCATGGATCCGCTTGATGCGTCGGAAACCTAACAGATAGAACTTGTTTTTATTCAACTGGGGAAATACCTAAGTCTAAACAAAATCCCTAATAAACTGCTCACGAAGTTGGACTTCCAGTTCTGAAACTGGAATTCCAGCAATTGATCGCTAATTTGAAATGATGATAAGTCCCTAACCAGAATTCCTATTGACATGAAACCAATTTTACCTCTTAGATAATCAAGTACATTTCATATGCCTTTTGTATTGTTTTGGTCTATTCTATACGTGTGATTTATGGTAAATTTTGCAAGTCATATGGCATTGGCTGTCATAATTTAGTGAATATCTGCTCAGTGCATTTCTACCTATTTTTGTGTTTGCTTTATACCTTATGCATAGTGATCGTTTACATTGGTACCTAGCGACTGTTTTCATTGTCGATATATAAGTGTTAGTGATTGGGTTGTGGCAAGTGTGATAGTAAACCAATGATTGACAGTAATATTGATAAGTGGTAGCGTGATTGAAAGTGAAAGCGATACATATTTGTTTACAACCTATCTAATACCTGAATACATACTGTAACCTGGGGAATGGGGGAAATCAAGGTGGAATTGAACTCGTATTTAGCGAGGTACAGTGACTTAGAGAATGATCATTCGATATTAGTGATATATATATATATATATATATATATATATATATATATATATATATAGAGAGAGAGAGAGAGAGAGAGAGAGAATAATGGAGGAAAGAGGCCATAGGAGGGGATTTCCTCCTATGGGGTCAAAAAAACACACCTTCCATCGTGTTTTCCAACGATCGAAATGCATTATCTTCATCGTTATCATCTAAGATATGGGTACACCAAATTTCATGTGATTCTATAACTTTTTGACCGTTGATTTAGCAATGTAAAAAGTTCTATTGTCGGTAAACCGTTAATTTTGAACCCACTAATTCAATGGTGAAAAAGTTGTAGAATTACATGAAATTTGGTGTACCCATATCTTAGATGATAACGATGAAGATGATGCATTCCGATCGTCGGAAAACACGATGGAGGGTGTATTTTTTTGACGCCATAGGAGGAAATTCCCTCATATGGCATCTTTCCTCCATTATTCTCATATATATATATATAAATACATTAGGTCGTGGGCCTAACGACATGGCTGTAGGTTTATGTCCCGGACAACAGTGGACCGTAGTCTCGGGTATGCACGAGACCCTTGTTAAACATGAACATACTTTCCACCAATTGATTTCATTGACTTAGTGACTGATAAATAGTGACATACACATTGCCTGGTTTACTGACATGATACATATTTCGCGCTGTGCATATTCAAATGATATTCATGATTCTCAGATTTCTGTATTCTATCACATCTTTCATATTTGATAACATTGTACGCACATTATATATTTATTGCTATATGTGTCGCCCTGACGACCTGAGTGTGTATGCTCAGAGGACGAAATAGACCCAGCCAGGGAGCAGGGCCTGCCTTTCGAGATCACGGAGGTCTAGACCGCAAAATCAGCACTGCCCTTTTTGCTATATAAGCACCGTTATCCGTCGAAAACAGAGACGAGACCGTGTAGGTTCGTCTTGCCTGAATTTCGAGGGCAGATGCTATTTGGTGCTATCCATCCATCTCTCTGAAAATGCCAAGTTGATCTATGGCACCGTATATCGAAGGTTTAGATGAATGCGGTCGATGTAGCAGACTTCGTCAGATTCTCCCTCGTTGAGGGGTTTTTGATTGTGGGGACGCTCTTCCCTGCAGGCGCAAGCCTCTGCAGTTAATTACGCTACCGCATCGCAGTAACCACTTTCTCCTTCTCCAGATGGCCACTTCGTGTCGTGGGTGTTTGTTTGTTTTTGGTTGCCCGTGGATTGTATACGGAGACTAATTTATGTTGCCGCCCGTAGGGCGTAGATTAGTCCAAATCCGTATCTTCTTAGATTTGGGTTTGGAGTTGGGTTTAAGGATGCGTTATGTTCCCCTTCGAATGGCGCGGCGGAGAAGCGATAAACGCCTTGCCTGAGATTCGGGGCAGATGCTATTTGGTTTTATCCGTCCACCTCTCCGAAGATGCCAAGTTGATTTATGGCACCGTGTATCGGAGGTTTAGATGGATGCGGCCGATGTAGCAGACTTCGTCAGATTCCCTCTCGCTTGAGGGGTTTTTGATTGTGGGGACGCTCTTCCCTGCAGGCGCAAGCCCCTGCAGTTAATTACGCTACCGCATCGCGGTAACAACTTTCTCCTTCTCCAGAAATTTCACTTCGTGTCGTGTGTGTTTGTTTGTTTGTGGATGCCCGTGGATTGTATACGGAGACTAAGTTATGCCGTCGCCCGTAGGACGTGGATTAGTCCAAATCCGTATTTACTTAGATTTGGGTTTGGTGTTTTAGTTTAAGGATACGTTAGTCATATTGAGGCTAAGATCAATTTAAACGTTCTTTAAGGATACATTAGTCGAATTTGAGACTAAGATCAACTTAACAGGATCGTTTAGATCCAACAAAAGAGCATTTGGGGGCTCTATTGTTCCAGTTTATGGACATAGTGGTCCATTGCCAGTTTTGGGACATGGTGGTCCAACATTCCCATTTGGGGACGAGCATTAGTTTAAGGACATTTCGGTCCAACATTCCCATTTTGGGACGAATATTAGTTTAAGGACGTTTCAGTCCACGAGTTTAAGGACCCCGCAGTCCGTATCGATGTGTGGCTATCGGGACCCATCACCTCTCTGACGTCGTTGAAGGATTACAGCGATAGGTGTCAGAGGAGTTCAGAGATATACCCTTGAACCAGGTGTAAATTGATTTAAGAGAGCAGTCTTGCTCAGTCAATTTAATTTGAGGACTTACGGCCATGATTGGGCTAAGTCCAATTGAAGATGTTCAATGTTTTTATCTTTGGCCTGTTAGGCCTGTGCTAGGGCTTTACCCCTTTTTAACAATGCACTGTATTTTATTCTGGCCTGCTAGGCCTTTGGGCTCTGTCCCTTTGTAAATGATGCAGAGCATCTGTTTTGGTTTGGGCTCTGCCCTTTTTAAAATAATGCATTGCATTTTATCAGGCCTGTTAGGCCTTTTTTAATTGGGCTTGGCCCTTCTGTAAATAATGCACTGCATTAATTACTTGACAGTGGCTTGTCGGGCGCTTTGCGCCAATTACTGAGCGCAAGCGCTTGTCGTGGTGACACGTGTCACACTCTGGTGAGCGTAAGCGCAACAGCGCAGTGCGCTGCGCCAGTGCGCTGCGCTGTTGCGCTACTGACACGTGGCGAGCTCTGGTGAGTTGCGCCAACTTTAAAGAGCAATGCTCTATTTTAAAAGCGCACAGCGCAAGTGGTCTTGGAGCTGACACGTGGCGCTCTCTGGTGGCTTGCGCCAACCCAAGAGCGCAACAGTGCAGATTTGCAAGTGCAAGGCACTGTTTTAATAATTTAATCCAATTTTGGATTTAAGAGAGGAATCTTTAAGATTCCAGAACCAATGGTTCATAAAAAAGTGTAAGGCACTTTTATTATTTATTTTTATTGAAGATCATTGATCTTGTTCTTAGATCAATGATCTATTCAGAAGAAATTCTTCTTTTATAAAGGTTTTTACCTTCTTTTTCTTCTTCTTCTTGAGTTTCTTCTCAAAATTCTTCAGAGTTCCCTCTGTTTTGTTGTTTTTGAAGTTCTTGATGTTCTCGATGTTGATGTCCTTTGAATTGGGGTCTAGGGGCCTTTATATAGTGCCCATTAGTTTGTTAAATTTGTTAAAGAGATCATTCTCTGAGTGATTTGGGGGATTTTCCCCACCGTTGGATCTTTGATCCAAGGGTTTCTGTTTTATAGAAGACAATCTTCTTGTTTTAACAAGAACAGAAGGATCTTACTAGAATTTTAATTCTGTTTGGCGCAAACGCTCCAGCGCTTGACACGTGTCACGCAGCGCACAGCGCAGCGCAACTGCGCTGACACGTGTCGCGCAACGCACAGCGTAGCGCGACTGCGCTTGCGCAACTGCGCTGACACGTGTCGCGCGGCGCAGCGCTTGCGCAACTGCGCTGCGCTTGCGCAACTGAAGCGTCGCTTCCTTTAATTTTTGTTTTAAATAGAGCCTTGCTCTGATTGGGCGCGTTGCCTTGGGCGCTGCGCTCCCTGCGCTGGTGTGTCTGATTTTGACACGTGGCGTCCTGCGCGCAGCGCAAGGCGCTTGAAGCGTTGCTTCAATTTTTGAATTTTTTAAATTCAAACAGAGCTTTGCTCTGATTGGGGGAAACAAATGACCCCCACCGTTGCGCTCACGTGGCGCGCACGTGAGTGCAGCGGTGGTAAGATCCTGGCCGTTGGATCAACGGGTGAGTTGAAGGGCGCAGGCGCCTATAAATAGGACCCTTGGTCCTTAGTAAATGTTTTACCATTTTCAAGAATTGTCACACCCCGCTTCCCAGAGTACGCTAGATTGGGCACGTGACATAGCCAACCAAGCTACCTGTGGGTAGGAAGTATCCATCCACAGTCACATTACGGCTGTAGAGATATCAAGAACAAGATAAAACTATCTAAAACATGTCCATAATCCAGAATAACAGGAGAGAATAATAAATAAATGCGGAAGCAAATGATCCAATACAAATAACTGAAAAGTGTGTCCCATAATGCGGGCTCACATCAGGAAATAAATGCAGGAAATAAAAATAACTACTACTGAACTCACAGCTCAGCCTGCTGGCTGAAGTACTCCTGCTCGGACTGCAACAGCGGTACGGAATCTGGGCCATGCAAAATCCAGACGTGAGCGCGTCATGTCATCAAGTAATATAATATGAACAGTGTAGCAGGCAATGTAATATAAACATGAATACAGCAAGAATAACAATAATATGAATCATACCAGTACAGGGTAGCGTGCAGTGGGTAAACTAAACTGTTCTATCAGGTTTTCTATTCTAAAGTCTTTGAAATCAATTGATGAATCATCGTTGTAACTCAATAGTATCCCGTACATACCCGGGACCACGGCCACAATATTCTCGGCTGCAGCCGAGACATGCCGCTAGGCACAAAACAGGAATGTGTACACTCGATAGTATCCCATACATACCCGGGACCACGGCCACAATATTCTCGGCCGAAACCGAGACATGCCGCTAGGCACAAAACAGGAATGTGTACACTCGATAGTATCCCGTACATACCCGGGACCACGGCCACAATATTCTCGGCCGAAACAGAGACATGCCGCTAGGCACAAAACAAGAATGTGTATACCCAGAACAGGTAGTGAACTGTCGAGTTACAAGTCAGGTTTCACCTTTGATTTCCCCATACCCCCAAGTTATATATGTCAAGTCAGGTATTCAGTAGTCAAGAACTAATGCCAACACAGGATCAGGTAAAAGCAGGTTTATCTGGATAGACAACAGGAACGGTCCATGAGGACTACATGTTATGTTTGTTGGCATTAGACACAAGATCAGGTAACAGGTAAAGCCATGGTACATCAGGTCCAGCCAGGTAATGTATAAAGGTGTCATGTCATGTCAAGAGTGTACGGTACCATGTCATGTCAAGTAGGAAGTGTAACAGGTCATGTCAGGAAGCACAAGATGTCATGTGGGTGCTCATAATCAAACTAACATAAGCATGTGTATAAATAAACAAGCATGGGTACTATCAGAACAATAAACTGGAACATGTAATATGATATGCAAATAGATATAATTTCAAGGATATAGATGCACAGTTATCGATTAGGGTTACATTTATAGTTCCAATATTAATTAGGATGCAATTTATTAAACATGGAGTGTTAATATCACATTATTATGTAGTAATGTGATCTATGGATGCAATTATATGTATCTTAAATGCGATGGATGCAAACGGGTATCCGAAAAGTTATAAAACTATAAAAATGGTAATGTGGGATGTACAACTAAGCAATATGTAATATAAATATTGATATAATAATATTAATATGGATAGCATATTCAAAGCGATTAATAACTATAAAAGTGGTATTGATTAACCATGCACAAGAAGGTTTCGTTCAGAAATTCAGCGTCACCCTAATTTGTAAAATAGCTTAAAAATAACAAACGTTCTCCAAAAGGGACGTGTCTTATACCAAAACAAAGATAATTCAATAAGGTTTTCAGTTTTATAAGTATAAGCATCTCAGGTTGTCCCTACAAAAAGTTATGAATATTCGAAGTTGAAACTTTGCAGCTGGAATTTTCCTGAAAAGCAGCTTGGAGAAATTTTCATTTGCATTTTACGTTATTTAAACAATTTATTTTGCCAGTAAATATTTCATAGAGTTATAGTATTTTGAGTTAGCTTCGTAACGAACTAAAGAACGTATACTAATGATTTTTCTATGATTTATAATGAATTTTATAAGATAAGGTGTACAGTAAATTTCAGATTTGTCATATCCGATTTTTCAACGACGTTTCATGTGTAAACTATAAGATTTTCAACTGTATAACATTATAAAATAAAGATTATAAACTAATTAAAAATAATAATAATAAATATTACGACGATATATATTTTAAATGATATGGTTGCAGTATAATGTAATCTAGTATGTCACAAGATAAGTTTTCATGATCTAGATTTAATATGATATAAACGGATGCAAACGGAACATCGAAACGTTATAAAATTAAACATGGGGCACTAGATTTAAACTATAGGTAAGGTATTTATTTAAATAGGTATAAAATGAATTATATAACATGTAGCAAGATTAACTTGCCTCGATAGGTCGCGAATCGGGAAAACGGAACGTTAACCGTCGGTGGGGAAAACTCGCGACGGGCGCACGGTTCACGGAATGAACCCAAACGATGAACAAAGGAACCACACGGGTCGGGGTACCTCGCTGGAACGTCGAGAAGCGTCACCGGCACGACGGAATTCCGGCAACAAAAGAACAGTTAAAAAAATGAGAAACGAGACATGAAGCAAGAAGAAAAAGAATGATAAAGAGAAGTACGAGAGAATATATGAGAGAGAGAGAAAGTGGAGAGAGAGAGAGAGCTGCAGGTGGGGGCCCACGGAAATAAAAGGAACGCGATTGGCTAAAGGGGAATCGTTAGTTAGGGATAAATATTAATTAAAGATTCAAAACATTTTAAGGAACAGTAGAATATATATATAGGTTAATTTAAAGATTTAAAAGATAGGTAATGAACAGTAAGATATCGGGTTAGTTAGAAAAATATATGCGATGGTTTTAATAATATTAAAATTTGGGATTTTGGCGCCAAATAAAACATTTCCAAATCGCGCCCGGGTCGAGTCCAAAAATTTGAAATTGAAATAATAGGATTTTAAGCGGGATCCAAATTTTAAAATTAAGTTTTTTATGATTAAAAAGCATACCCCCAAAACGGACACATGTACGCGCGCGTAGCCGTCCAAACTCGCCCGTTTCACTGAACGGGACGAGAACACAATGCACGGACGCTACCACGAGGCTAGGGGTGTCAAGTAGGCCAAGATGAATATTTTCAATTTTATTTTAGATGCCAAAATTTTTTATATGTAGAAATGACTTTGCCGGGTAAATTTTACAGTAAGCAACAAACAAGCAAGTTAAATGAAATGAGTACCACATTATGCTCAAACAGTAACTGAAAATAGTAGCATTGGGCTCGGGTGTTACATTATACCCAACTACAAAAGAATTTCGTCCTCGAAATTCCAAGAATACAAAGATAGAAAACTACAGGAAAAGGTGAGGAAACTTCTGTCGGATTTCATCTTCTCGTTCCCAAGTGGACTCTCCATGCGATCGATTTCCCCAAGAAACAAGCACAAGGGGAATAACCTTGTTCTTGAGAACCTTTTCCTTTCGATCCACGATTTCAATCGGTCGCTCCTCAAAAGTCAAGTCTTCTCGTACTGTTAGCTCCGAATGATCCAAAACGTGTGTTTCATCTCGAACATAACTTTGTAGTTGAGATACGTGAAACACATCGTGCACACTTGCCAAGGTCTGCGGTAACGCCAAACGGTATGCTACCTCTCCAACACGCTCCAAGATCTCAAAGGGTCCAACGACTCGAGGACTAAGCTTTCCTCGACTCCCAAACGAATCACCCCTCTAGTCGGTGATATCTTCAAGAACACCAAATCACCTATGGCGAACTCTAGAGGTCTTCTTGACGTGTCAGCCCAACTCTTTTGTCTGTCTTGTGCTGCCTTCATATGATTCTGATAGTGTTAACCTTTTCAACTGTCTGCACAACCAAATCTGGTCCCAACAATCTTCGTTCACCGACATCATCCCAACAAACAGGTGAACGGCATTTACGACCATACAAAGCTTCAAACGGAGCCATCTGGATAGTTGCTTGAAAACTGTTGTTATACGAAAACTCCACCAAGTGTAGATGATCCTCCCAAGAACCCTTGAAGTCCAACATGCATGCTCTCAACATATCTTCAAGATTTTGGATCGTTATTTCCGACTGACCATCAGTTTGAGGATGATAAGCTGTGCTAAACTTCAATCGAGTCCCCAAACTTTCCTGTAAACTCCTCCAGAAGTGTGATAAGAACCGAGTGTCCCGATCGGACACGATGCTCACCGGTACTCCATGCAACCTTACAATCTCCTGCATGTACCGCTCTGCCAAAGTCTCTGTTGATTGACCAACCCGGAAAGGAATAAAGTGAGCTGCCTTGGTCAATCGATCAACAATCACCCATACAGCATTGTTGCCTTTTGGACTCCGCGGTAAAGCCGTCACGAAATCCATGGTTATATGTTCCCACTTCCACTGAGGAATCGGAAGTGGTTGCAATAAACCAGCAACCCTTTGATGTTCAGCCTTAACTTGCTGACACACCAAGCACTTTGCCACAAAGCGAGCAATCTCCCGTTTCATGCCTTCCCACCAGAAATGCTGTCGAATATCTCGGTACATCTTTGTGCCTCCTGAATGTACAGAATAAGCTGAACTGTGTGCCTCCTTCATAAACTCTTCGCGAACATCTCCCTTTGGCACACACAAACGGCTACCATATCTCAACGAACCATCTTCGTGGATTAGTAAATCTGTTCGTAGCCCGGCTTCAACTTGCTCTCGAAACTTTTGCAGTCTAGGATCCTGCGATTGTGCTGCTTTAATATTCTCGATCAAAGACGAATGTACTTGCAGCTGCAACAACTGTCCCATAGAACACGGTAGCACAACCTCCAAGTCAAATCTTCGAAAATCTGCGACGATCTCCTTCTGCGTAGTTAACACCTGAATTACTGGTAACCGACTAAGCACATCCGACACAACATTAACCTTCCCCGGATGGTACTTAAGATCAAGAACGTAGTCAGCCATCAGCTCCAACCATCTATGCTGCCTCATGTTAAGCTCCTTCTGTATGAACACATACTTCAAGCTCTTATGATCTGTAAAAACTTTGACTCTTTCGCCCAAAAGGTAGTGTCTCCAAATCTTCAAGCGAAAATCACAGCCGCAAGCTCCAAGTCATGAGTTGAATAATTCTTCTCATGGGTCTTCAACCGTCTCGATGCGTATGCTACAACCTTCCCCTGCTGCATCAAAACACATCCCAATCCTTTTCCAGATGCGTCGCTGTGAATCACCAATCCTCCGGAATTGTCTGGCACGGTCAGAATAGGGGCGGTTATCAACTTCTGCTTCAACGTCTCGAAAGCTAACGCACACTTATCCGCCCATACAAAAGGTACCTCCTTGCGCGTAAGCTTGGTCAACGGCTCTGCCAGACGAGCAAAGTTCTCCATAAATCTCCTGTAGTATCTGGCTAATCCAAGGAAACTTCTTATCTCAGCAACATTCTTTGGAATAGGCCAATCTCGAACTGCTGCAATCTTTTCTGGATCGACGGCATTGCCATCTCCAGACACAACATGCCCCAGAAACTTCACTTCCTCCAGCCAAAACTCGCACTTACTCATCTTCGCATACAATTTCTCCTGTCTCAACGTCTGCAGTGCGATCTTTAAATGCTCAGCATGCTCCTCAAAACTCTTCGAGTAAACCAGAATATCGTCAATGAAGACCATGATAAACTGGTCCAAGAACGGTGAAAAGATTCGGTTCATCAAGTCCATGAATACTGCCGGTGCATTCGTTACTCCGAAGGGCATCACTAAGTATTCGTAATGTCCGTACCGAGTTCGAAATGCCGTCTTGCAAATATCTTCTGCTTTTACTTTAACCTGATGATATCCGGATCGCAAATCCAGCTTCGAGAATACCCTCGCGCCACTAAGCTGCTCAAAAAGTTCTCCAATGCGAGGGATCGGGTACTTGTTCTTAATAGTCACCCGGTTTAATTCTCGATAATCGATGCACATCCTTCTGGTGCCATCCTTCTTCTTTACTAGAAGAACTGGAGCTTTCCAAGGCGAGTTGCTGCTTCGAATCCAACCCTTCTCAAGCAATTCAGTAACTTGTTTCTTAATTTCTTCCAATTCTACTGGTGCCATTGGATAATACGCTTTAGATACTGGCGCTGCACCAAGGATAAGGTTAATCGCGAACTCCACGTCTCGCTTCGGCGGTAAGCCCGATATACCTTCAAATACGTCCATAAAATCGCGAACAATCGCCGGCCCTTCACTACCATCAACTTCCATAGTTGCAAGAACATCGTTTGTCGGCCTAGCCCTAAGCTCGACTGGCCCGACAGAACTGCTTCCTTACCGCAACTGCTGTCTGCATCGTTGGCAGCTAAAGGTCCAGCGAATCTACCGAGCCTCGTCCATTCTGCTGCATGCACATCTTCGGGTGCTCCCTTCTGCCTTATCCCAATAAACTTCTCTTCCACTTCCTCCCGTGCAGTCCGCGGGAAGAACTTCTCCAGGAAACTCTTAGAACAATCCGCCCACTTGATCGGCTTGGGCAAGCGGGTCTCTTCCACAAGCCACCACTCTCGGGCGTAATCCACTAGCTGAATGCGCACCACATCAACTCTTTTGTCCTCTGGAATCTGTGCCGCAATCAGCAAATTCTCCGTGTTGACCAGCTACTGCTCGGCTGGCAACGGCTCCTCCAAACCAGTGAATGTAGTCGGACCCTAAACGTCTGAAATCTGCCACGGTCCCTACTCGGTCAACTGGTTTAGCTCCAACGTTGTTTACAGACTGCTGAACGATCTGCAAACCTTCCTGGAACGAGTCTGGTTGCTGCTGGATCAGCTCGGTCTGTCTCTTTGATTCTCCAGCATTCCTCTTATCACTCCAAGCATGGCGGTTTCTTCCACACGCCTCTGGTACGTCTTGAAATTCTTATCTACCATAATCCTGAACTCAAAACACCCAACATTAGCATGATGATAGATTCGATATATGGATCAAGGCTAGAACTCCAAGATACTTAAATAGAGTACCGCATTGTAACTATGCCGCGGTATCATAGCCACAATTACTTAACTCCACCCAAGTCGCTTAAGTCCTAGAGATAACAAGAAATCAGGTTTTCGAGTCGACATGCAAAGTAAGTTTACACGTCGTAAAAGATATAATCAGGAAGAATGCGATTCAAGAATGGTAAACGGCAAGTGGCAGGACATGTTTCCTAACACGGGTATTCTGATTCGTGTATTGGGTACAATACCCAACTACAAAAGAAACAACCCAACCAACCTATTTCTCTGATACCAAAAGAACCATGTCACGCCCGCTTCCCAGAGTACGCTAGATTGGGCACGTGACATAGCCAACCATGCTACTTGTGGGTAGGAAGTATCCATCCACAGTCACATAACGGCTGTAGAGATATCAAGAACAAGATAAAACTATCTAAAACATGTCCATAATCCAGAATAACATGAGTGAATAATAAATAAATGCGGAAGCAAATGATCCAATACAAATAACTGAAAAGTGTGTCCCATAATGCGGGCTCACATCAGGAAATAAATGCAGGAAATAAAACTAACTACTACTGAACTCACAGCTCAGCCTGCTGGCTGAAGTACTCCTGCTCGGACTGCAACAGCGGTACGGAATCTGGGCCATGCAAAACCCAGACGTCAGCGCGTCATGTCATCAAGTAATATAATATGAACAGTGTAGCAGGCAATGTAATATAAACATGAATACAGCAAGAATAACAATAATATGAATCATACCAGTACAGGGTAGCGTGCAGTGGGTAAACTAAACTGTTCTATCAGGTTTTCTATTCTAAAGTCTTTGAAATCAATTGATGAATTATCGATGTAACTCAATAGTATCCCGTACATACCCGGGACCACGGCCACAATATTCTCGGCAGCAGCCGAGACATGCCGCTAGGCACAAAACAGGAATGTGTACACTCGATAGTATCCCGTACATACCCGGGACCACGGCCACAATATTCTCGGCCGAAACCGAGACATGCTGCTAGGCACAAAACAGGAATGTGTACACTAGATAGTATCCCGTACATACCCGGGACCACGGCCACAATATTCTCGGCCGAAACCGAGACATGCCGCTAGGCACAAAACAAGAATGTGTACACCCAGAACAGGTAGTGAACTATCGAGTTACAAGTCAGGTTTCACCTTTGATTTCCCCATACCCCCAAGTTATATATGTCAAGTCAGGTATTCAGTAGTCAAGAACTAATGCCAACACAGGATCAGGTAAAAGCAGGTTTATCTGGATAGACAATAGGAACAGTCCATGAGGACTACATGTTATGTTTGTTGGCATTAGACACAAGATCAGGTAACAGGTAAAGCCATGGTACATCAGGTCCAGCCAGGTAATGTATAAAGGTGTCATGTCATGTCAAGAGTGTACGGTACCATGTCATGTCAAGTAGGAAGTGTAACAGGTCATGTCAGGAAGCACAAGATGTCATGTGGGTGCTCATAATCAAACTAACATAAGCATGTGTATAAATAAACAAGCATGAGTACTATCAGAATAATAAACTGGAACATGTAATATGATATGCAAATAGATATAATTTCAAGGATATGGATGCACAGTTATCGATTAGGGTTACATTTATAGTTCCAATATTAATTAGGATGCAATTTATTAAATATGGAGTGTTAATATCACATTATTATGTAGTAATGTGATCTATGGATGCAATTATATGTATCTTAAATGCGATGGATGCAAACGGGTATCCGAAAAGTTATAAAACTATAAAAATGGTAATGTGGGATGTACAACTAAGCAATATGTGATATAAATATTGATATAATAATATTAATATGGATAGCATATTCAAAGCGATTAATAACTATAAAAGTGGTATTGATTAACCATGCACAAGAAGGTTCCGTTCAGAAATTCAGCGTCACCCTAATTTATAAAATAGCTTAAAAATAACAAACGTTCTCCAAAAGAGACGTGTCTTATACCAAAACAAAGATAATTCAATAAGGTTTTCAGTATTATAAGTATAAGCATCTCAGGTTGTCCCTACAAAAAGTTATGAATATTCGAAGTTGAAAGTTTGCTGCTGGAATTTCCCTGGAAAGCAGCTTGGAGACATTTTCATTTGCATTTTACGTTATTTAAACAATTTATTTTGCCAGTAAATATTTCATAGATTTATAGTATTATGAGTTAGCTTCGTAACGAACTAAAGAACGTATACTAATAATTTTTCTATGATTTATAATGAATTTTATAAGATAAGGTGTACAGTAAATTTCAAATTTGTCATATCCGATTTTTGAACGACGTTTCATGTGTAAATTATAAGATTTTCAAATGTATAACATTATAAAATGAAGGTTATAAACTAATTAAAAATAATAATAATAAATATTACGACGATATATATTTTAAATGATATGGTTGCAGTATAATGTAATCTAGTATGTCACACGATAAGTTTTCATGATCTAGATTTAATATGATATAAACGGAATCAAACGGAACATCGAAACGTTATAAAATTAAACATGGGGCACTAGATTTAAACTATAGGTAAGGTATTTATTTAAATAGGTATAAAATGAATTATATAGCATGTAGCAAGATTAACTTGCCTCGATAGGTCACGAATCGGGAAAACGGAACGTTAACCGTCGGCGGGGAAAACTCGCGACGGGCGCACGGTTCACGGAATGAACCCAAACGATGAACAAAGGAACCACACGGGTCGGGGTACCTCGCTGGAACGTCGAGAAGCGTCACCGGCACGACGGAATTCCAGTAACAAAAGAACAGTTAAAAAATGAGAAACGAGACATGAAGCAAGAAGAGAAAGAATGATAAAGAGAAGTACGAGAGAATATATGAGAGAGAGAGAGAGAGAAAGTGGAGAGAGAGAGAGAGAGCTGCAGGTGGGGGCCCACGGAAATAAAAGGAACGCGATTGGCTAAAGGGGAATCGTTAGTTAGGGATAAATATTAATTAAAGATTCAAAACATTTTAAGGAACAGTAGGATATATATATAGGTTAATTTAAAGATTTAAAAGATAGGTAATGAACAGTAAGATATCAGGTTAGTTAGAAAAATATATGCGATGGTTTTAATAATATTAAAATTTGGGATTTTGGCGCCAAATAAAACATTTCCAAATCGTGCCCGGGTCGAGTCCAAAAATTTGAAATTGAAATAATAGGATTTTAAGCGGGATCCAAATTTTAAAATTAAGTTTTTTATGATTAAAAAGCATACCCCCAAAACGGACACATGTACGCGCGCGTAGCCGTCCAAACTCACCCGTTTCACTGAACGGGACGAGAACACAATGCACGGACGCTACCACGAGACTAGGGGTGTCAAGTAGGCCAAGATGAATATTTTCAATTTTATTTTAGATGCCAAAATTTGTTATATGTAGAAATGACTTTGCCGGGTAAATTTTACTGTAAGCAACAAATAAGCAAGTTAAATGAAATGAGTACCACATTATGCTCAAACAGTAACTGAAAATAGTAGCATTGGGCTCGGGTGTTACAAGAATCTTGAGTTTTCAGAGCCTTGCTCTTGCTTGAGAATTTTAGAGCCTTGCTCTCATTTCTTCCCAAGAACTTCAGAGTTCAAAACCTAGAATCATCTTAGGTAAAATTTAAATTAAATTAAATTTAATTTAATTAACAGAGCCTTGCTCTTATAGATCTTTGATCTAAAGAAAACCCCTTTGGGGTTTCATTAACAGAGCCTTGCTCTCAAAAGTCCATAGATCTATAGAGATCTTGTTCATGGGTTTTAACCCATGAATAGAGCTTTGCTCATGGATCAAATGTAGAAATTTTTATAAGTTTTCATGGATTTTTTTAGACCCCAAATTTCTTAATCTTTAGGAGTTAAAATTTTCTTTTGATGGATCTTTCCATCATTATTACAGAGCCAGGCTCTTTTTAGGAAATTTTATTCCCTTGAGACCAGAGTTTGACAAATGTCACTCTGTGACAGAGCTTTGCTCGGAAAGAGGAGATTTTCTCCTTGTCTCTAGGGATTTCCTATTAATGAGAATATTCTCTTGGGGATCTCTTCATTAATTGACAGTCCCATCCAATGATGGGGCTGTCTTATTAAATGATGCACTGTCATCCAAATTTTGTCGGTCTCCATTTGGTCCCTTACCTACTGCATTGCAATGTAGTATAAATTTTAAAATGCCAAGCGTTGGAATTACAATACTGACGGCTACTTTTTGTCCCTCCACAGGAAACATGCCTGCTGATCTATCATTCCCGTTCGTTCGCTCGGAGGGAGGTTTTCCCCAGGCACAAGTGGACCGAGAGGTGCTCACCCTCATCAAGGATCATGACCCCAAGCATGAGAACCTTCACTTGTGGGGTAGGTGGTGTAACGATATCATCCAGGGTCGCCGAAGCTTCGGTTTTGCTACGCCGTCCGAGCCAATATTTTCGATCCCCTATGCGGATGAACCCCCGGTGAAGTATGCCGTGGAGGTTAAAAATTGAAATTCAGATGACTTCCTCCAGCCTGCAATTGGGGCTATTCCCGTGCGGCCGCCGCCGACAATAGATATTTTGGGGAGGCGAATCTTTCACGGTGAAGCACGCCCTTGGGGACAGGCCTATAATATTGGATTGATCCCGCGACCGCCCGCCGGATATTTGCAGTGGGCCCGGTACATCTTATCAGCGAAGAGGACTCATCTGATGAAGATTGGTTTGTATTCGGCCATCTACGTCTCGCTCTTTGAGTATCCCTCTCCTCCAACGTGGTGGGTTAAGGCTTTTATCGAACAATGGAATATCCCCACCCACACCTTCCTGATGACGGACAGGGAAGTCTCTATCTCCTTGGAGGAGTTTGCTGAAATCTTGGGTTTGCCGATGAGGGGGGAGCATTACGAGGAGCTGCTTCCTCCTGACGAATACGTATTTGCTACCAAACCGCTGGTGTTTGATCTGACGCCGGAGAACGCTATTCAGCACCAGTTTCCGGGCTTGGTGAAGGTGCTGGAGATCTATGAAGGGCTCTATCTAGAATCGGGCGTCCGGGGAGTCAGTTTCGCAGATTTTATCGCCCGCTTCATTCGACCAGAGTTCCTATCGGAGCGGAGTGAGAAGTTCGCCCAGCTTGATGAGCCTTTTAGCTTCGGCTTGGACCGCTGACCCACATCGGAGGATGATCACAAGGACTTTTATCTCCCTGGCGCCGCCGTTATGCCCTTGTCAGAAATCGCCGTCCCGGGCATGGATGGGGAGACCTTTTTTGTAGGGTTCCTGGGGTTGTGGCTGTGCAGCTTTGCGCTCCCCATGCACCCACGCCACATGCGGCCATCTGTTTTCTACCCAGCGCATTGGATGGTGGCTGGTCTGCAGTTAACAGTAGAAATCGCCGGGCTGGCTCACCTTTATAATGGACTCAGCATAGCGGCAGACGCTAATGAGCCTGGGGTGCAGCCTGCTAACTTCCCGATGTACTACTTCACCTCTTGGATGGAAATGCATGTGCACGGGGTGTTCGGCGCCCATAAGATCCCTCCGTTTTTTGAGAAGTGCAGACTCCCAAGAGTCATGTGGTTGATCGGAGCTTCGATCGTGGTTGCACCTCCGCAGGAGGCTAGGGGGCTACTCCTTCTTCCACACCTGGTCGGAGCGAAGGTTTCTTTTTTGGATAAAGTCATAACCATAGGCTCAAAGACCACAAAGTCGGTAGTGCCGCTGCGCGATGATTTTAAGGACGGGGCCTCCATATTGAAAGCTTGGGAGATCCTCCACCTCTACTCTAATCGGCCGGGCTACCTGGTGTTTAGACAGAATGAGACGGCATTCTTCATGAGGTATAACCCTTACCGGTTCGCTCAGCAATCGAGCTATCACCAGGGGATCCCGATGGAAACTTTCTTGGAAAATCCCGTGGCTAGTCGAGAGGGGATAAGGAATGCAATACACCATTTCATGCGGCTTAACACGGATTCCTATTTCTTCATCAGTGAGCCGAGCTACGTCCCCAAGGTGCTCAACGCGTACGTGGCTTGGTACGCGCATGCAATGGATCCAGTTATCCTTATGGAGAAGCGCATGCTGGTTGACCGTAAGGGTGCGCCTCCCGGCGGCGATCGCAAGGCTCCCTTAAAGCTGAGGACCCCGGTCATTCCTCCGCTGAAAGATGCCGGAACCGTGCCACCGCGCGTGTTGAGCCCTCCGCGCGGACTACCGCTCCGTGGTACTGCGGATGCACCACCAGCGCCCCGTGCTCCAATGGAGACGGTAGATGTGGTTTCGCCGGAGTCCGGCATAGGCGCGGATATCGGGACCCACCGCCCTAAGGCGCCTGCAAAGCGCAAGTCGATCTTGGATGCACCCAGGGCTGGTGGGCAGAAGAGGAAGAAGAAGTCGCTCCTCTCTCTCGACGCAATCCTCGGTTTAGAGCCTCAGGCCCCTCTTACCGAAGGTATAAGCGAGTATGGCAGCAATAACGGCTTCTCGGTAGACCCCGCAGACACTGACCTGGCGGCTGCCATTGCGGCTTCTGCGCGATCAGCGAGGCTCGAAGCGTGGTTGGATAAACTCGCTCAAGCAGGTAATCATTAGCTGTACTCTTCTTCATTTTATAGCATTTTTATTATTATCTTCGACTAATGCCTTCCCCTTTTTTTAACAGGTGTCACTACCGAAGAAGCCGTCGCTACCTCTTTAAAAACATTCCAGGAGGAGGAAGAGAAGCGTGCTTTAATGGGCATCGGTACGTCTCGCCTTATTATGTTTTCATCCTCTTTTCTGATGGTCAACCTAACCTTCTTCCTTTGCTTCTTTGCAGGGGCTGCGCCAGCTGATGCGGGGACTCTTCCCGGGCCCGCTACTGAAGTCCCAGTCTCCTTGGGGCTGCTGCGAGAGCCTCAACTCGACAAGTCGACGAGGGATGCCTTGAAGGATTTGGAGGCGTCCCTATTCACAGACGAGGATGTCTCAATGAAGGAGGCTTTGAAGAGGTCTGTCTCAAAGGCTCAGGAGGAGAGAAAGCGGAAGGCGCGAGGCGAAGGCACGCTGGGCTGCTTTGGCCGTGGGAGCTGGCCCAAGCACCGTCCCTCATGCTAATACCCCCTCAGAAGAGCCCCCGGTCGCCTTGTCCACAGCTCGCAGACAGGTGGCACGTGCAGCTCGCGGGGCAAATGATAAGTCTATCTCAGGTAATGTATCTTTCAAGATTTGTTTGTAAGAATTATAAACTTGTCGGTTCTTATATATCTTGTCCTGCAAGGCCAAGTCCAACCGAAGGGGAGGCGGAGACCGTCGAACCTAAGGGGACAGAGGAAGAGGCACCGGCCGAACCTGAGCCGATGGTGAGAAACATCGCCGGGGTTGCTGAGCCTGAGCTGGGGGCTGAAGGAGCTGCATCAGAGAAGGTTGTTGATGCCGAGCCTGAGGTGGCGGTAAATGAGATGACCACTATAACTGAGCCTGGGGCAGCGGCGGACGAGGCGCCTGAGACCGACGACCCCATGGTGACGGAGGATGAGACAATGGCGACCGCCGAGCCCGAAGAAGTAGCGGGTGAGAAGGGCACGACTCTTGGGGACAAACCAGCCGCTCTTTCTCAAGAGTCTGGCAATACTCCAATTATTGCTCTCCCCGTCTACGGTCCCCCGCCGTCTCCTGGTCGGGCGAGTACTACGACAGCCCCTGTCGAGTCCGGTGATGAGGCCACGGGAGGTGGACTCGTATCAATGGAGGAGGGAGACGCCTCCGTTTCGGCTGGCGGCTCATCAGGTAAATTTCGAGTTATTGTCCCTTTTTTATATCTTGCGATCCTTTCTGACAAGTTTATCTTTGTTTTTTAACGCAGGTGCGGCCCGTGCCGATGCTCCATTGCTCGAGGGAGCGCCGTCAACTACTGCCTTGACTGTGGTCACCTCTCAGCCTTCCCTTGTACCATCAAAGATGTTGGAAGGTATGGATTTGCAACCTATTAGTTTTATCTTTTAGCCGCATAATTTACGTACTAAAGTCATACTATTGTGTCTTTTCAGGAGTTCTTTTTGATCATCTCTATCAGGTGTTGCTCCCACACTTCTCCTTCCCATCTGAACTCGCTTCTTCCTCCAGTGGCACTAGTGAGTATAGTTTCCAACTGATGTCTTTCCTTTTTTAGTGATGGAATTATTCCTAACTTTCCCTTGTCCTGATTGCAGTGCTACAAATCGAAGGAGGGGATGAGAGATCGGTCACGCCACCGGCCCTTCCGGCCTTGCCGCCCGCTGCAGCTGGTTTAGTAAACTATCTCATCAATGACTTTTTTGTATTTCTTGAACTGTCATCTAATCGTATTTTGTTTTTTCAGCTGTCGTTCCGATCCTGGCGCCTTTTGAGTCTCGAGTCACAATGCCGGCAGGCCCCTTCCTTAGACGTCCGTCTTCAAAGGGTGCCGTAATGAGCTTAGGTATGCTGAGCGGATACGTCGAGGAGCTTGACGCAGACGCTCTCCCATCTGCTGCGGATTTCGCTGCGGAGGTTAACCCGATGTTGGCGTCGCTTGTGACTTTTCATGATGGAGGCGTCGTCGAGCTTTGGGTCAACCACTGCAGGGAAATCGAGGTCCGCCTGCATCAGTCGGAGTTTATGCGCCCTGCTCCTGAGACCTTAGCCGTAAGCAATCAAAGAGCAGCATGGATCGAGCAAAGCGCTTCTTACTTTCGTCACCTGGAACAAGAAGCGGCTTTACGGCTGAGGGAATGCCAAAAGACCTCGAGCGAGACGGCTCGTCTGCGTGCTGAGGTTGAGGCTAACGCTGCCCAAGTGAAGGCTATCTTCGAGGGCCTCCTGGAACGCATCTCAAATGGGCTGAGCCTGAAGCAGAAACTCGACACTGCTGAGCGTAATGCCCAAGGCCGCGAAGCAGCTCAGCAGGCCGTTGGGGAGCAGCTTGCATCCTTCTTGCAGCAACGGGCTCAAGTGGAGGCGGAACTGGCGGTGGTGGCCAATCAGGAAAAGGCATGGAAGGAAGTGCGCGAACAACTAATAGGGCTATTTAAGACGCTTCCTTCCCAGTAGCTGCCTTTGTATCAATATACTTGTAAATTTTTTTTTCGAATAAGATGTATCCATTCTTTATTCTTTTGTACGATTCACCTTGTACTTGATTGAATTAATAAATAAAGATATACATTTTTTCTTTGCAATGTCTTGTATGCTCTTTTGCTTTCTTATTATCAGCATGCTGTCTTAATAAACATGGTTGACAGATAATAGAGTAAGCATCTTAGTTTCTTCAAGAGATAGCGATGGCTTAGGCTGCAGGTTCAGATCTGCCGCCTAAGACTTTTCAACTCTATGAGCCGTGAGGGTCTCATAGAGACTTTTCTCCCTACGGATCGAGAGGATCTCGTAGGTGGATTTTCTCCTTAGGAATCGTGAGGATTCCTAAGTGCGTTTTCTCTTATAATTCATAAGGATCTTACAAGAGAATTTTCCCTCTTACGAGTCGAGAGGACTTGTAAGTGGTTGTTTCCCTCCTTGTCGAGATTCGACTTTGGAGAGTGAGACCCGTGGATAGTATGCAAGAAACTGTTTTAGACCGACTTGCATGATCCCAGTGCTTAGGAAACAAGTTTTTTAATCCCTGCTGCCTAAGGCTTCATCTTGTAAGTCGAGACGAATTGAGAAGTCCTCGCGAAGACACTAATTTCCTCACAAGTCGAGACGAATAGAGCAGCTCCTTTCAAGGACACTGATTTCCCTGAGTTGAAGTATTTTGCCGAGGACGCTGGTTTCCTTGAGGTTGAAACGAATCGGAGCATTCCTGCGGAGACACTGGTTTCTCTGAGGGCCGACGCGAATCAGGAGTCTCTCATTAAGGACGCTCGTTTCCCTGAATTGAGGTATTTGCCAGGGACACTGGTTTCCCTGGGGTTGAAACGAATCGATGTATTCATGCAAAGACGCTAGTTTCTCTGCGGGTCGATGCGAATCAGGATGTTCTCGTCAAGGACACTGGTTTCCCCGAGTCGAAGAATTTTGCCGAAGACACTGGTTTCTTTGGGGTTGAAACGAATCGGAGTATTCCTGCGGAGACACTGGTTTCTCTTAGGGCCGACGCGAATCAGGAGGCTCTCATCAAGGACGCTAGTTTCCTTGAATTGAGGTATTTACCAGGGACACTGATTTCCCTGGGATTGAAACGAATCGATGTATTCCTGCAAAGACGCTAGTTTCTCTGCGGGTCGACGCGAATCAGGATGTTCTTGTCAAGGACACTGGTTTTCCTGAGTCAAAGGATTTTGCCGAAGACACTGGTTTCTTCGGGGTTGAAACGAATCGGAGTATTCCTGCAAAGACGCTGGTTTCTCTGAGGGCCGACGCGAATCAGGAGGCTCTCATCAAGGACGCTAGTTTCCCTGAATTGAGGTATTTGCCAGGGACACTGGTTTCCCTGGGGTTGAAACGAATCGATGTATTCCTGCAAAGACGCTAGTTTCTCTGCGGGTCGACGCGAATCAGGATGTTCTCGTCAAGGACACTGGTTTCCCTGAGTCGAAGGATTTTACCGAAGACACTGGTTTCTTCGGGGTTGAAACGAATCGGAGTATTCCTGTAAAGACGCTGGTTTCTCTGAGGGCCGACGCGAATCAGGAGGCTCTCATCAAGGATGCTAGTTTCCCTGAATTGAGGTATTTGCCAGGGACACTGGTTTCCCTGGGGTTGAAACGAATCGATGTATTCCTGCAAAGACGCTAGTTTCTCTGCGGGTCGACGCGAATCAGGATGTTCTCGTCAAGGATACTGGTTTCACTGAGTCGAAGGATTTTGCCGAAGACACTGGTTTCTTCGGGGTTGAAACGAATCGGAGTATTCCTGCGGAGACACTGGTTTCTCTGAGGGCCGACGCGAATCAGGAGGCTCTCATCAAGGACGCTAGTTTCCCTGAATTGAGGTATTTGCCAGGGACACTGGTTTCCCTGGGGTTGAAACGAATCGATGTATTCCTGCAAAGACGCTAGTTTCTCTGCGGGTCGACACGAATCAGGATGTTCTCGTCAAGGACACTGGTTTCCCTGAGTCGAAGGATTTTGCCGAAGACACTGGTTTCTTCGGGGTTGAAACGAATCGGAGTATTCCTGCAAAGACGCTGGTTTCTCTGAGGGCCGACGCGAATTAGGAGGCTCTCATCAAGGACGCTAGTTTCCCTGAATTGAGGTATTTGCCAGGGACACTGGTTTCCCTGGGGTTGAACGAATCAATATATTCCTGCAAAGACGCTAGTTTCTCTGCGGGTTGACGCGAATCAGGATGTTCTCGTCAAGGACACTGGTTTCCCTGAGTCGAAGGATTTTACCGAAGACACTGGTTTCTTCAGGGTTGAAACGAATCGGAGTATTCCTGCGGAGACACTGGTTTCTCTGAGGGCCGACACGAATCAGGAGGCTCTCATCAAGGACACTGGTTTCCCTGAATTGAGGTATTTGCCAGGGACACTGGTTTCCCTGGGGTTGAAACGAATCGATGTATTCCTGCAAAAACGCTAGTTTCTCTGCGGGTCGACGCGAATCAGGATGCTCTCATCAAGGACGCTAGTTTCCCTGAATTGAGGTATTTGCCAAGGACACTGATTTCCCTGGAGTCAAAACTGATTTGTGGTGGTCTTTCAGGTTTTATATAAGTTACCGTCAAAACCGTGAAGCTAGGAATTTGATCTTCACTTCGTTTGCTGGCACTGCGTCTGCTATATCGAGACGAATGTCACGGTTGTCTCTAGGCTGTTGGTGAACCGTCGAGATTTGGCTTTGCTTTCTGGCGGAGCCTGTTAGGAAGGTATGGTTCCCTCTTTGTTTGCACCCTTGGATTGTATACAGGGATCGACGTGATCTCAATTGTAGGGCAAAAGTTTCATTCATTTTTTGTTTATTGTTTTATTTCCGCGATGCTCTATCATTTCAGCTTTTATATCGCGAAGGTCGCGATTGCCCAACATTTCGGTTGTTTATTTTATTGTTACTCGCTACTTTTTATTGCGAGTTGCCCAATCCTTTCGGCTATTTTGTGTGCATACGTTTTTACTTGCTGCTTTTTATTGCAAGTTTCCCCATCATTTCGGCTATTTTGTATGCATGTGCGGCTTGCTGGCTTTTTGCCGTAAGCCTGGAATTAGACACCGGTTTCGGCATCAGCACTGCTATAATTGGGATGTTGCCAGGAGCGAATCATCATTTGCCTCTGTCGATGTCGAACAAAGGTGGCTTAGCGAACATGGTTAAGGTCCTGTCGACTAAGGCTTTTGACTTCATGAGCCGTAAGGGTCTCACAAAGGTATTTCTCCCTACAAGTCGTGAGGATCTCGTAGGTGCATTTTCTCCTTAGGAGTCGTGAGGATTCCTAAGTGTGTGTTCTCTTATAAGTCGTAAGGATCTTACAAGAATATTTTCTCCTTCTAAGTCGAGAGGACTTATAAGGGTTGTTCACCGTGTGAACATATCCCCAGTCGAGGATTGGACTTGGTTAGGGAAATGTTTATTCGCGCCCGTGGATTGTATACAAGGGTCAGTATTGAGCCGCTTATAGGGCAATATCGAAAGTTGTGGGGGTTGCTTAAGCACAGGTTTAGGTCTCTGTAACTTAAGACTTTCAAATCTTATGAGCCGTGAGGGTCCTATAAGAGAGTTCTCCTTACGAATCATGAGGATCTCATAAGTGTATTTTCTCCTTAGGAATCGTGGGGATTCCTAAGTGTGTTGCTCCCTTGTGAGTCGTAAGGATCCCACGCGGGTGGTTTCTCCTTACAAGATCGAGAGGACCCTGTAAGTGTCTTTTAACGATGTTGTGCCCTTTCGGGTTTTCACAAACACTCGCCGGTAGTCCTGCTGTTTTTACTTACGGAGCCCTTTCGGGTTTTCATCCGTGCCCTTTTTGCTTATGAACATACCGTTTTTTTATTCTTTTTTTTCTAGCGAGGTTGCGCCCTTTCAGGTTTTCACAAGACTCGTCGGTAGCCCTGCTGTTTTTACTCACGGAGCCCTTTCGGGTTTTCATCCGTGCCCATTTTGCTTATGGACATACCGTTTATTATATTTTTTATATATATATATATTTTTTTATTTTTTTTATTCATCTCGTCAGCCTAAGGATGCTGCGGTAGTAGTTTAAGGACGTTTCGGTCCTTCGTTAGTTTAAGGACGTTTTGGTCAGTCATTAGTTTAAGGACGTTTCGGTCCGCCATTAGTTTAAGGACGTTTCGGTCCGTCCAGGAGAAGGCTGGCTACTGCTTATAAAGTTTGAGCTTAGGAAGATAGCGAGCGGACATAGTCATCGTCGTCTATCATTGACCTAGGCGGTAACTCGCTAAGCGTAGTATTTCTTTAGGGAGCGACCATTTATTGGCCTGAAAGGCTTTTCACCGTGCATATCCATGAGTAGATAGGCTCCACCCTGATAGACCTTGTCTATTATATACGGGCCTTCATAGTTCGGCTCGAATTTTCCCCGCTTAACGCGATTGGGGATCATAGGTCTTTTGACCACTAGCACGAGTTCGCCTTGGCGGAATGTCCTCGGCCCAGTCAATCTTTCATATGAGCACGTCATCTTTGCTTTATAGGCCTCCAGATTTTGTTGCACTATGAGCCGGGTTTCATCAAGGGCATCAAGCTCCTCAAGCCGAAGGTGAGCATTTTCTTCGTCCGTCAGCTCGTAGTGGACTGCTACTCGTAGAGAGGGTAACTCTATCTCGAGGGGGAGTACTGCTTCTGTACCGAATACCAACGTGTACGGCGTTGTGTTCGTGGCTGTCTTGAACGTAGTTCGATACGCCCAGAGAGCTTCTTGCAGTCTCTCATGTCAGTCCTTCTTATTTCGGGACACCGTCTTCTTCATGATCTTTGTCAAGGTCTTGTTGAAGGCCTCGGCTAAACCATTATCTCGCGGATTATAAACTGAGGAATATCTCCAGTCTATATTATGCTGCTGCGCGAAGCGACTGATCTTGTGGCTTCTGTAAGCTGGCCCGTTATCGGAGATGATCCGTCGCGGAGTTCCAAACTGATATATGATGTGCGTCTTGAAGAAATGGAGGATATTCTCCGTCTTCACATCTCTTAACGGTACTGCTTCTGCCCATTTGGAGAAATAGTCAGTCGTCGCCAGGATGAAACGATGTCCCCTGGACGATGCTGGTTCGATGGGGCCGACTATGTCAGTTCCCCACATTTTGAATGGCCAGCTAGCCACCGTTGGATGGAGTGGATTTGGATGCTGGTGGATGAAGTCCCCATGGATTTGGCATGTGTGGCATTGCTTCGCATATTCGAGGCAGTCCTGAATCATCATGGGCCAGTAGTAGCCCATCCGTTTGATCTTCAACTTCATCTTTGGGCCTGCTTGGTGAGAACCGCAGAGTCCGTCGTGAACTTCTTGAACGACTCTTTTTGCCTCTTCAGGTCCCAGACATCTCAACCACAGAGAATCAAACGACCTCTTATACAGAGTATCATTGAAGAAGGCAAAAGACAGAGCTCGTTTCATGAGCTAATGTCTTGAGGACGCATCTTCAGGCGTCCGATGGGATTTGAAGTAGTCTATAAATACTTCTTTCTAATCCTCAGCCTTTTCCCGGTCTTTTATTTGCAGGGTCGTCTGCTCAGTCGCTCCCTTTTCTTCGGATGATTCCGGAGATATTTCTGCTGGGGCAAGCACCCGACGGCTTTGTACCACGATTATGACGTCATCGAGGTTCTCGTCAGCCAGTTCTTTAGTGAGCTTGGCCAACGCATCCGCTTTGCTGTTTTCCGCACGCGGTATGTTTTCCAAAGTGTAGGAAGGAATTTGGGTCAACAGTTGTTGCACCTTTTCGCCGTACTTCACCAACTCTGGCTTGCACGTCTGGTAGTCGCCGTTTACTTGACTGACGACCAGTTGGGAGTCTCCATATATGAGGAGGTCTTCAATTCCTATGTCGATGGCGATCTCGAGGCCCACTATCAAAGCTTCGTATTCGGCTTCATTATTCGTCCTCGGCTCTGTTAAGGAGAAAGCGAAGCGGATTATCCCTCCTTGTGGAGTCACGAAGATGAGGCCTACCCCCGATTTGATTATAGGCATACTTTGTTTGCGCTTCTTCATGGAAGATGCTCCATCGAAATAAAGCTCCCATCGGGTATCACCACCATCGATCGCATCAAACGCATGTTCGTCTGGAAGATCGCAATTCAGAGGAGAATCGGCGGGTATCGGATGCTCAGCGAGGAAGTCGGCGATGGCCTGGCCTTTCATTGCCTTGAGAGGTTGATACGTTATCGAGAACTCCATCAAAAGCAGGGCCCATTTAGCGAGTCGTCCCGTCAATATGGCCTTCGACATTAAATATTTAAGGGGGTCCACCTTCGAAATGAGACGGACTTCATGTGCCAACGCATAGTGTCTGAGCTTTGTTATCGCAAAGATCAACGCCAGGCAGTGTTTTTCAATAGGGGAATAGTTGCTTTCTGCCCCCAGTAGAACTCGACTCAAATAATAGAGTGCTCTTTCTTTCCCTTGATCGTTCTCTTGCGCCCATAATGTGCCTAAGGAACCTTCGAGGGCGGTTGTATAAAGAATGAGGGGCTTTCCCTTGATCGGAGCAGCCAATACTGGCGGGTTCTGCAGGTACTGCTTGATCTCGTCCAGTGCGCCTTGGCATTTGCAATCCCAGACGAACGGGGTTCCCTTCTTCATCAGGTGGCTGTAAGAACGGCACTTGCCTGAAAGGTTGGCTATAAATCGTCGTATGTACGCGAGCTTCCCTTTGAGAGTCTGCAGCTGTTTGAGAGTCCTTGGCAGGGGCATTTCCATGATCGCCTTAATCTTTGACGGATCTATCTTAATATCTCGGTGTCAGACGATGAATCCCAGGAATTTGCCGGAGGAAACTCCGAATGCACACTTGAGAAGGTTTATCTTCAAGTTGTATTGTCGAAGGCGTTGAAATACGGTCTTCAGATGCTCGAGATGTTCCTCGTATGATTTTATTTTAACCACGAGGTCGTCGATATAGCACTCTACGATTTCATGTATGAGGTCATCGAAGATCTTCGTCATGGCCTTCTGATAGGTGGCACCGACATTCTTTAAACCGAAGGGCATCACCTTGTAGCAGAATATACCCAAAGGGGTCCTGAAGGCGGTGTGCTTCTGGTCTTCGGGATGCATCTTTATCTGATTATACCCTGATGAGCCGTCTATGAAGGAGAAGACTTCGTGAGTGGACGTGTTATCTATCATCAGCTCGGTGACTGGCACTGGGAAATCATCCTTCGGGCATGCTTTATTGAGATCCCGGAAGTCCACGTATATGCATACTAGCCCATTTTTCTTCATCACCGGGACGATGTTGGCGATCCAGTCGGGATATTGAAATTCTTGGATGAAGCCAGAGTCGATTAACTTCTTGACCTCGGCGTTGATGCTCATCTCAAGCTCGAGCCGCATTCTTCTCGGTGCTTGTTTGATTGGTTTAACGTCCAGGGATATCGCCAATTTATGCACAGCAATTTCTGGATCTAGTCCCGGCATTTCGGAATAGTTCCATGCGAAGCAATCTCTATACCGTACAAGCACATCTTTTAACACAGCCCCCTTTCTTCAGATAGTAGCTCGCTGACAAATGTCGGTCGTGGGTCGTTCGCCGTCCCCAACTCAATTTTCTTGAGGTTATCCGCAGTGGTATGTATTCCATCTTCCAGCTCTTTCGGTGCCAGTGGAAATTCTGAGATCACCTCGTCGTTGCTGTTTCCGAAGCACCAGGGAAGGTCATCCATGTTCTCGGGATCTTCTTTTGATATGGTTATCATGTGACAAGTACGAGCTCGCTTCAACGACCGATATGAATCTGGTTCTACTTTCGTGGCTTTGGGTTCGTGCTTCTGTGGCGGCGTTACCCTCCAACTGTCAGATAGAGCGAACTTGCCGAGCTGATACTGATCTTCCACCCAGTTCTTGAAGGTGAAGCAGTCTTCGAGAGGATGCCCTATCACTCGGTGATAAGAGCAATAGTTTGGGTGTGAGACTTCGCCTGCTTGTTCGGGGTGTTTACACTCCAGCAGCGTAAGCATCTGGTATTTTATAGCTCGGTCAAGTATCTTCTTCGTCTTGTCCCGAGGAAAAGAGTACGCTCGACCCATTTTCCTCATGAGGGATAGATCGGAACTGCTCGATTCCCGCTTGCGTGGCTTCTTAGTCCCGCTTTGTTGCCGTTGAGCGTCTTTTTCGCCTTTCGACTTATTTCTGCCTCTGTGTCGAGCCCTTTTTATAACAGATTGACAGGGAGTGGCATTTTCATCTTTGACAGCCTGTTGGAGGAGGCGTTGCGTTTTGGCTTTCTCGTAGATGGCCATTTTGCGGTTATGGTCGTCTCGGACTTTTTGACCAGCTTCCCTTATGAGCCTGTTCATTTGTTCTTCGAACGATGGACTGGGCACTTTTGCATCAGGAACTTTTACCGGTTCGGGATTAGCGTCTTCCCATTGAGCATCCGCTTCTTCATTAAAGTCATGTACGACGTAACAGTCACAGAGTAGCACTTGTTTCTTGGGTCGAATGTATCCAAGCCCGATTATTTCCATCCTCCCACTAGGCAACTTGTGTTGAGTTCCGGGGACGTTCCAGACCCTGTCATAGAATTTGGCTTTTCGAGCGGTCTGTTTAAAGGATATCCCTTTGCGCTTTAGCAACCTCTTCAAGCCTTCTGTATAATATCTGGGGAGACGGATGGGCTGAAGCCTGTCAAGCGTAGGATCCATACCGTGCCAGATTTCTTTTTCCACCTTGGTTTCCCCGGAACAGTAGAATAGAATCGCCTTTTCGCCTTCTCGCCTAGGAGGGACATAGAACGTCCACAGCTCCTCTACGCTGTAGATATCGAGTACATCCAGTTCTTTATAATGTTTAAGCGGCACCATGGCGACTTGCAGACTTTGCTCCTTGTCAGCGGACGTTTGTATTGAAGGCCAAGCAGAAAACACAGCATGGACCTCATCTTCCGAGTCACTACCAAAGATCAACGTAGGAGCGGATGGTCTTGGTTTGTTATATTGGGGCGGACCCGAATAAACTATCTCCTCTTCCTCCTCGGTATCACTCCCGAAGACAAGGATGGTGGCATTAGCCTTGTTCTCCGGCTTGTGACATCTTTCCGTGTCTTCAAAGTCCGGCAAGAAGTATTTGGCATCTTCATATTTGCGGACTTCGTTCACGGAAAACGGGTTCAGTTCTCCCGTCACGGTATACTCGAGACCATCCCTAAAATATTTCATGCACTGATGCTGTGTAGAAGGGATGATATTGTACTCGTGTAACCATGGTCGGCCAAGTAGAGCATTGTAGCATGTCTTGGCGTCTATGACGTGGAATTTAATATCTGTGATGAGCAGCCCAAAGCGTAGCGTCAGTATCACGGACCCAAGAGTTCTCGATGATTGGGAGTCAAACCCGGAGATGGTGATCTTGTCCCGAGCAAGGTGCTGGACGCTCATGCAGATTTCCTTTAACACCCGCACATTGAGGAGATTAATGGAAGACCCATTGTCAACCAAGATTTTGCCTATCTTTATATCATGGCAGTATCCTGAGACATAGAGGGGGCGGTTGTGTTCTCACGTCCCAAGGAGGAGGTCTTCATCACCGAAAGTGACATCAGCTGTGTGCACTTCTTCCAGCTCGTTCTTCATCTTTTCTTCGGTGAGAAAAGCTTGGAATTGCTCTGGGTCCTGTAGCGCTTTGATCAGTGAATCCCTTGCCTCTTTTGATAGTAAAAGGGCGTTAAGAATGCTGATCTGTGAGGGTAGCTTCCTGAGATGCGCTAGAACGCTGTAATCCACCTTATTTTTCTCCGGCGGGTCCTTGGCGGCTAGCTCTTCCATGACTTGGTCATCTAGGGCAATATCCTCAGAGACCTTTTCTTTCCCTTTATCTTTTTTATTTGAGGGTTCGAGATTCTTTTCAGGTAGCATACGATTACGTAGCCAGATATTTTCGTAGGCCTTTGGCTCTTCCTCTTTTCCCGAGGTGGACTCTTTAAAGAGAGGGCTAAGAGCCATTTCTTCATCAGAGTCGCTCTCGAATGTGGGAACTTGCGCTTTCCCGGCGTTAACCATGTGACAATTGCCGGTAGTTGTGTTAAGCCCCTCGGTCGTACTTTTCTGCTCCCGACGAGTTTTGCGCTTTTCCCGCTTAAAATGTTGTCGGTGAGCAACATATCCCTGCCACCATTTATTGAAAACTTTGCACTCTTCGGTAGGGTGCGAAATCTTCCGATGATACAAGCAGTAAGAAGGGTGCATTTCTGCTTCCCCAGCACTATTTCCTTCAGAGGGTGGTAGCTTCATACCCATTGATATAGCCTTAGCAAATCTTTTCCTCGTCTTGAATTTGCTTTTATCTGCGATGGATGTATTTTGCTCCAGCGGGAGTGTTTCAACTCTTTCGTCAGGTCACTGGCGCTTGGCCCTTTCAAATATGACCGCCTCGCGTTCCCGATCAGCTTTACTTTTCAACAGAGCTTCATTGAGGAATGCGTCAATTGTTTCATCCGATGGCCCCAGAATTTCCGGCTTAGGATCTTCCCCCAGCTTTTCAGTGCAAGGAGTTTCCTCATCGTCTGTAAACGAATGGGAAATCATATGACAGCTCGCCACGTATTCCTCGGATTCATCCGAAGAACTCTCCCCCTCATCTTCCTCTTGAAAGACGTGGTTGAGGAACTCTAGGAGTGTGATGGGAGTCCGTGCTTTCTGGTTATATTCCTCCAGCGCATCAATCTGTCTTTGTAAGTCCGTGCGCTTGTCGCCAGGCTTCACAGGCTTCTTGGATTTCTTCTTCTTCTTCTTCGAAGATTTTGACGGCTGGTTGTGAGGGCTTAGGCCACCACCATCGGTCTTTGGAGTTGGACGCGGCTTCAACATCCCTTCAATGATCTGAGGTTCCAATGGGTTTTTCCACCTGATCGCTGGGCATGTTTGAAGATCGTTCAGCATCCTCTTTATTTTGGCTGATAGCACAACCTCCCATGGAGCTTCTTCAACGAGGGAGCACGTTGCCCCCGGCGTATTCACCCTTTTAGGGGTGTGAGGCTGCGGCGGATTCACCTTCCATCTGTCGGACAACGCGAACTTGCCCTGTTGGTACTAGTCCTCAATCCAATTTTTGAAGACGTAACAATCCTCGATCGGATGACCCAATACTCGGTGATAAGGACAGTAATTGGGATCATTGACGTCGTTTGGCTGCGACGGACGTCTTGGAGCCGGCAGATTTATGAGTCGGTTGCGCAAGGCCAGCTCGAACAATCTTCTCGTTTTATCTCGGGGAAACGAGTAAGGACGTCCCAGCCTCTCCTCGAGGGACAGGTGTGGACGCATATTATTTTGACGGACAGCCGGTTTCAAGTTGCTCGGCTGTTGTTGAGCATTAGCGACAACAATTGCTTTTCCCTTCCCCTTCTCATTTCGAGAGTTCGGCTTTGGAGGGGGAGGTCTATGGCCCATCTGATCCATCTGAGCTAGCTTGTCGATCAGGGCCTGGAAGGTAGTCGGCTTGAAGAACATCATGAACTGGGATATGGTCGCCTGCGGATCAAGAGTTCCCACAAACATTCCTACTGCCGGAGCCTCTTCAATGCGTTGCTCGCATTTTGACAACAAGTTCCGCCACCGTATAGTATATTAGACCCATGTCTCGCCCGGCTTCACCCTGGCATTAATCAATGCCGTTATCGGGGTGCGTTCGCTGGCGCTTGCGAAACGCTGGGTAAACAGCAGCTCCATCTCTACGAAGGTCTTGATAGAGTCGTTTAGGAGCTCGGAGTACCACTCGAATGCCGTATCCGATAAGCTACCAACGAACTGGCGAAGTAACAATTTATCATCACCGCCAGTGTTGCCGCAAAGCGTCCTGAACTAGGCAACATGCTGGTGCGGATTTCCCGTCCCCTTATACACATGAAATTTCGGTATTGTATAGCCCGGTGGGTACTTAATCTGATCGTACCAGCTTAGATACGGTCGCCCCGTCTTAACAACTTGGCCGGCTGCCTCGGTCGCCTGATGAACCCGGATCTGCTGAGCTATATATTCGTCCAAGTCAGCTTTGGAGATTGTCTCCTCCTTGGCTGTTGACAGAGCCGGTGGAGGATTTGACGTTTCTCCCGTATCGTCTTCAAAGACGATCGAGGGATCTTCAGCAGGAAGATCTTGTTGGATCATCATTCCCACCATGTCCTGGAACAGGAGGGCCATTCGCTTTATTTGGCTGCTTGTTCAGCAGCCTCTTTATCCTTCTTCTCCAATATTCGACGAAGGAATTCAGCGTCAGTTTCTTGCTCCTGGCGTTGATCAAATGACGCTTCGGGGCTTTCTTTTGGCCCAGTGAGTGCAGCCATCGTGTTCATCATTTCCTGGAGCTTTTGCTATTGCTCCTGAGCTTTGGTCACTGACCGTGTAAGCGGTCTATGACCTGTAGATGCACGGCTATCCTCCTTCCCCGATGCCATGTATACAGTATGGACCACGATGCCCTCGGACTTAGGGCGTTTAGGCTCACCGCCTTTGACATTTGCTGCAGGCGTGGGAATTTTCTCCGGCCTCCTTCTCTTGTGGGCCGTTGAAGTTGAAGGGGCCGTTACAGCGGACACCCTGGCGGTTGTCGTCCTTTGCTGTTTGACAGGACGGTTCTTTTCTTCCTGCACTTTCGCCCTTTTCTGCCGGCGAGAGTGACCTTGGTCAATTATGGAGTCTTGAACCCTTCGCCAAACTTTATAAATTTTGGAGGATCGCCGCTGAGGGGGCTGCTCCAGCTTCATTTCCGGAACCCTCTCCGCAGGTGGAGAAGATCTTTTTAGCGTAGCAGTTGGAGAGTTCTTACATACCCTCCTAAGTGGTTCAAAACCGTTCCCAGTTGGAACAGCAGCATTGACTTCCACAACTGGAGCAGGTGGAGTTAGCCCTGAGGGGGAGTTGCCCCCAGCCTTCCTTACTCGGCGCCAGTGGCGACGTCGAGCATGACAAGCCGTTGGGACTGGCTCGGCGATAGGGACAGCTTCATCTTGTCCCCTGTCCGAATGAGTTGCTGCTGGTGTCAGCCTCTTAAAGACTGATGTTGTCCTTTGAGTGGCGATGTTCAATCTGTCAAAGACAGATCCTCGAGTAAGAGCAGGAGCCGGAATAGTCAGCCTTGAAAAGACTGACTCTTTAACAGGAGAAGCCGCCTTGACGACTTCAGGAGTAGGGGTGGCTCTCTTCCTCGGGACGGCCATTTCAGGGTTCATGGGCTTCTTGGCGGGCCCATCAGGGTTCTGGCTCAGCCTGGCAAAGACAGAGGCTGCCGGTTTGATATTGGACAACCCGTTGAAAGGGGCCGTTGTAGCAGTAAGCCGATCGAAAACCGACTTCTTGTTCGCTTCTGATGCGGGCACTGGAATGGTGAAGCTTGCAGGCAGGAGCATGGTCCCGAAAAATAGACCGGTGGTGGCCTGGGTCACCTGGCCCACTGGCATGGCAAGGATGGAGGTCGCTTGAGGCCCATAGGATATACCTCCAGGTGAGGCGGAGCGTTGGTTGCACTGGCACTTTGAGCAGTTCGAGCAGTTGGAGGCCATTGATGCTTGATTTCTGCGCCAAGCAAAAGACCAAATCTTAGTAATTTGAAATCCGAAGGAAACCATTAACAAACTGCGATTCGTTCGCGAAGACGACACACGAAGTGTGGAGTAGAAAGAGGAAAAGGTCCCACCGGGCGTGCCAGAATCCGTTCCCCTCCGAATGGCGCGGCGGAGACGCGATAAACGTCTTGCCTAAGATTCAGGGTAGATGCTATTTGGTTTTATCCGTCCACATCTCCGAAGATGCCAAGTTGATTTATGGCACCATGTAGCGGAGGTTTAGACGGATGCGGCCAATGTAGCAGACTTCGTCAGATTCCCCCTCGCTTGAGGGGTTTTTGATTGTGGGGACGCTCTTCCCTGCAGGCACAAGCCCTTGCAGTTAATTATGCTACCGCATCGCGGTAACAACTTTCTCCTTCTCCAGAAATTTCACTTCGTGTCGTGTGTGTTTGTTTGTTTGTGGATGCCCGTAGATTGTATACGGAGACTAAGTTATGCCGTCTCCCGTAGGACGTGGATTAGTCCAAATCCGTATTTACTTAGATTTGGATTTAGTGTTTTAGTTTAAGGATACGTTAGTCATATTGAGCCTAAGATCAACTTAAACGTTCGTTAAGGATACGTTAGTCCAATTTGAGACTAAGATCAACTTAACAGGATCGTTTAGATCCAACAAAAGAGCATTTGGGGGCTCTATTGTTCCAGTTTATGGACATAGTGGTCCATTGCCAGTTTAGAAACATGGTGGTCCATCATTCCCAATAGGGGACGAGCATTAGTTTAAGGACATTTCGGTCCAACATTCCCATTTTGGGACGAATATTAGTTTAAGAACGTTTCGGTCCACGAGTTTAAGGACCCCGCATTCCGTATCGATGTGTGGTTGTTGGGACCCGTAACCTCTCTGACGTCGTTGAAGGATTACAACGATAGGTGTCAGAGGAGTTCAGAGATGTACCCTTGAACCGGGTGTAAATTGATTTAAGAGAGCAGACTTGCTTAGTCAATTTAATTTGAGGACTTACGGCCATGATTGAGCTAAGTCCAATTGAAGATGTTCAATGTTTTTACCTTTGGCCTGTTAGGCCTGTGCTAGGGCTTTGCCCCTTTTTAATAATGCACTGCATTTTATTCTGGCCTGCTAGGCCTTTGGGCTCTGTCCCTTTGTAAATGATGCAGAGCATCTGTTTTGGTTTGGGCTCTGCCCTTTTTAAAATAATGCATTGCATTTTATTAGGCCTGTTAGGCCTTTTTTAATTGGGCTTGGCCCTTCTGTAAATAATGCAGTGCATTAATTACTTGACAGTGGCTTGTCAGGCGCTTTGCGCCAATAACTGAGCGCAAGCGCTTGTCGTGGTGACATGTGTCACACTCTGGTGAGCGCAAGCGCAACAGCGCAGTGCGCTGCGCTGTTGCGCTACTGACACGTGGCGCGTTCTGGTGAGTTGCGCCAACTTTAAAGAGCAATACTCTATTTTAAAAGCGCACAGCACAAGTGGTCTTGGAGCTGACACGTGGTGCTCTCTGGTGGCTTGCGCTAACCCAAGAGCGCAACAGTGCAGATTTGCAAGTGCAAGGCACTGTTTTAATAACTAAATCCAATTTTGGATTTAAGAGAGGAATCTTTAAGATTCCAGAACCAATGGTTCATAAAAAAGTGCAAGGCACTGTTATTATTTATTTTTATTGAAGATCATTGATCTTGTTCTTAGATCAATGATCTATTCAGAAGAAGTTCTTCTTTTATAAAGGTTTTTACCTTCTTTTTTTTTCTTCTTCTTGAGTTTCTTCTCAAAATTCTTCAGAGTTCCCTCTGTTTTGTTGTTTTAGAAGTTCTTGATGTTCTCGATGTTGATGTCCTTTGAATTGGGGTCTAAGGGCCTTTATATAGTGCCCATTGGTTTGTTAAATTTTTTAAAGAGATCCTTCTCTGAGTGATTTGGGGAATTTTCCCCATCATTGGATCTTTGATCCAAGTGCTTCTGTTTTACAGAAGACAATCTTCTTGTTTTAACAAGAACAGAAGGATCTTACTAGAATTTTAATTCTGTTTAGCGCAAATGCCCCAGCGCTTGACACGTGTCACGCAGCGCACAGCGCAGCGCAACTGCGCTGACACGTGTCGCGCAGCGCACAGCGCAGCGCAACTGCGCTGACACGTGTCGCGCAGCGCAGCGCTTGCGCAACTGCGCTGACACGTGTCGCGCAGCGCAGCGCTTGCGCAACTGAAGCGTTGCTTCCTTTAATTTTTGTTTTAAATAGAGGCTTGCTCTGATTGGGTGCGCTGCCTTGGGCGCTGCGCTCCCTGTGCTAGCGTGTCTGATTTTGATACGTGGCGCCCTGCGCGCAGCGCAAGGGATTTGAAGCGTTGCTTCAATTTTTGAATTTTTGAAATTCAAACAGAGCTTTGCTCTGATTGGGGGAAACACGTTAGTCTCATTTCAGAATGAGATCAACTTAAACGTTTGTTAAGGATACGTTAGTCTAATTTTAGACTAAGATCAACTTAACGGGATCGTTTAGATCCAACAAAAGATACTTTGGACTCTATTGTTTTAGTTTAGGGACTTTGCAGTCCATTGTTAGTTTAAGGACATTATGTTCCAATGTTAAGGACATCATAGTCCATGGGTTTAAGGACCCCACAGTCCGAGGTTAAGGACATCATAGTCCATGGGCTTAAAGACCCCACAGTCCGAGATTAAGGGCATCATAGTCCATGGGTTTAAGGACCCCACAGTCCAGTTTAAAGACGTCATAGTCTATGGAATGTATGATTGTTGGGACCCGTCGCCTCTCTGAAGACGTTGAAGGATTACAACGACAAATATCAGAGGAGTAAAGAGATGTACCCTTGAACCAATTTTGGTAGGGAGATCTGTAGTCCAATTGGGACTAAGATCTGAGATTTATGAGCATATGGGCTCGGTTAATCTGAATGAGGGTTCTGTGGCCACTTTAGGCTCGGACAATGCTGAGCATTGATTTGAGCTTCTGACAATTTTTGTCTTTTATGGAATGATGAGCATTCATCATAGCTCTAAGGCTTTATTAAAGAACAATTTATATTTTATAAGCGCACACATGAGGTGCACGTAGTGCGCTTGGCGCTTTGCGCCAGTCAAAGAGCGCAGTGCGCTTCTGCCAAGTAGCGCACACATGAGGGACACGTGGTGCACTTGGCGCTAAGCTCCAGTCTATGAGCGCATTGCGCTAACTTATGAGCGTAAAGAGCTATTTATTCAGTGACGCACATGTGAGGAGCACGTGGTGCGCTTGGCGCTGAGCGCCAGTCCAAGAGCGCAAAGCGCTAGTTTATGAGCGCAAAACGCTATTTGATCAGTTTTATAATATGAGAAAAAAATTCTCGTTTATAAGAGACTTTGTCTTAAGATTCTAAGAACAAAAGTTTTTATTTTATAGGAGATATTTCAATATCTTATTTTGATGAAAGGCTTTAAATTTATGGATCTGTGATCCTAAGAGAATTGAATTATTCTCTCCCTCCCTTTTTTATAATGAGATGTTCATGATCTCTTTTTGTAAAAGACCTTAGTCTTATAGATCTATGATCTGTGAGAAGAATTATGTTTTTCTTTTTATTTTTTTATGATGAGATCCTTTGATCTCTTTGTGAAAGACCTTGGTCTTATAGATCTATGATCTTAAAGAAAGAAGTGAGTTCTTCTTTTTATATGAGACGATTTCGTCTTTCTGTTCTTTTTACCTTGAAGAGAATTTTCTTCTTCTACCGAAAGCTTGCTCTTTGTCTTTGAGTTCTTTTCAAAGCTTATAGGGGGTTCCTCTATCTGAGACTTGAAGTCTTAGGGCTTTTATATAGGGCAAGGCCGATTTGTTCAATCAGTTGAAGAGATCTTTTCTCTAATTGATTTGGGGATGTCTCCCCCATTGGATCTTTGATCCAAGGGCTTCTGATTTACAGAAGGCAATCTTCTTGTTTTTAACAAGATTGGGAAATCTTTCCCCACACAGAATTTATTCTGTATTTTAGTGATTTTTAATCACCATTGGATCATTGATCCAACGGTGCTCTGATTTACAGAGCACAATCTTTTTGTTTAGAAAGATTTTGAGGAATCCCTCCTTAACAGAATTTTATTCTGGTTAATTAATGATTTATCATGTTTATTGGATTTTTGATCTGACGGTGGGGAGCTTTTAGTTCCAGCACTAGCGCTCCCGTGCTTTGCACGTAGTACGCTGGTTAGAGTGCAGCGCACTTTGCGCTAGCGCTTACGTGCTTTGCACGTGGTGCGCTGCTTAGGGTGCAGCGCACTTGGCGCCGCGATGAAGCGTTGCTTCATTTCAAAATTTGAAATTTGAACAGAGTTTTGCTCTGATTGGGGGAAACAAATGCCCTCCTCCCACCGTTGCGCTCACGTGACCTACATGTGAGTGCAGCGGTGGCAGCATCTGCGCCCTTAGATCAACTCAGAAGTTGAAACGGTATCTCAGTGCCTATAAATAGAACCCTTGACCTGTCACGCCCCGCTTCCCGGTGTACGGCGAAGTGGACGTGACGAGGTCCGCTACGTATTTACTGTGAAGTAAATACGCTAAGCGTATCTAAGCAATATAAAAGTAAATCACAAGAGACAAGAGATATAGAAATAACAGCAACTTTATTAATAACATTCTTTTGTACAATGCATGAAAAGTAAATACAACTGAAATGAAAAGCAATGCCTAAACAGTGGCATAACAGGAAATGAAAATACTGAAAAGAACAAGGTACAATATCTAAAACTCGGGATCTTCGTGAAACTACTCCAAGTCTTCACTGGTGGGCTCGATCTCTGCTGGGTCCAAAGCACCTGACGACATTCAAAGAAGAAAGAAATAGAATGTCGTCAGCTGCTTTAGACCCAGCAGAGATCGAGCCCACCGGTGAAGACTTGGAGTAGTCACGAAGATCCCGAGCTTTAGATATTGTACCTTATTCTTTTCAGTATTTTTATTTCCTGTTATGCCATTGTTTAGGCATTGCTTTTCATTTCGGTTGTATTTACTTTTCATGCATTGTACAAAAGAATGTTATTAATAAAGTTGCTGTTATTTCTATATCTCTTGTCTCTTGTGATTTACTTTTATATTGCTTAGATACGCTTAGCATATTTACTTCACAGTAAATACGTAGCGGACCTCGTCGCGTCCACTTCGACGTACACCGAGAAGCGGGGCGTGACAAGTTTTGTTGGTGGCTCATGCAGGTCAGAGCTGTATGAATCTCTATCATGCAGTTCTGGTCTGTGTGAACAACCTAAGCAATATAACACAAGAACCAACAACTAAAACATTCTTTACAATTCATGTTCCTTGAATCTTGCGAATTTCTATTCCTTGAATCTTATCATTTCATGTATTTGAATCTGTCCTAACCCAAATTTTTCTTCAAGGTTATGGATTCCCTGAACAACACCAGCACCAACGTCAACAACACCCCTCCAGCACTACCTCTCACACCAGCTGTTCCTGCACCACCCACTGAGCAAACAATGCTATTTGAGGCGATCCGCAGCCTTCTCGAGGGACAGCAACAACTTCTGAATCGTCCCGAAACTGACGCACCGGGAGTAAAGCAATTCAGGGCTTTACATCCCAAGCAGTTCTCTGGTAAAGGAAGCCCTCTTGAAGCGGAAGAATGGGCACAAAGCATCGAAGACGATCTGGCAGCAGCTCAAGTGCCAGACAACGCTTGGGTCTGTGTAGCAAAACTACAGCTCACGGATAATGCTCGCAACTGGTAGAAGGCGGAAGAAAGCCGCCTGGTACAGCCGATTGAATGGAAGACCTTTCGCGAGAAGTTCGACGCGAAATACTTCCCTGTGACTGCCAGGTTTGCAATGGAGCAACAGTTTATTCATCTACAACAGGGTTCAATGTGGGACAAATCAGTAGATGAATACGATGCTGAATTCACCATGTTAAGCCGGTAAGATATGTCATAATATTTCAATTTTTAAATATCACATACTACACAGCTAACACAATCTTTAAACAGATTCGCGGCACACTTGATACCGACGGACGATATCAGAGCCCGTTGCTTTCAACAAGGACTGGACACGGAGATTCAGGCTGCTCTAGCCACAGGAAAGTTTTTGACTCATGAGGATGCTCTAGAAGCTGCCCACAGCTATGAGGCAGTAATAAAAGCAAGGGGCAGACCTCAGTCTACAGGAGTCAAACGCCCTGCCAACCAGATGGCAAGTGGAGCCTCGTCTAGGCCACCTTTTATGCCAAGGCGACCCGGAGTACCGACCCATCGTCCCAGCCCAGCCTTTTGCACCTACTGCAAGAGAACTGGACATATGATGAAGGACTGTCGTCGAGCCAACCGCCTTTGCTTAGTCTGCGGCTCAGCTACTCACGATATTGGGTCTTGTCCCTAAAGACAGAACCCAGTTACTGCACCCAGGCCAGCAATTACTTATCCGCAGCGACCAGCTCTTCAGGCACCTACTCCCAGACCTGCACTCCCTGCACCACCCAGAGGACCACAAGCTGCACCACCTCCTCGTCAGTTCCATCAAGCTCAAAGGAATGTTCCGAGGAATGCTCCTCAGGCCAGGAGGAATGTACCTAGGCGCCAGGCTTTCACGATGTCCGTGGAAGAAGCTGAGGCCACTGGCCAAGTCATCACTGGTAAACTTTTCTTTTCAAACTTTGCTTTTCTATCCTGCTACTTAGTTACATATACCTAAAACAAATCCCACATACCTTAGGTACAATCTTAGTATCCTCAATCCCTGCACTTGCACTGTTTGATACTGGAGCATCACATTGCTTTATGTCGCAACGGTTTGTCCGAACCCATGCGATTCCAGTTTCACCACTTGTATCCAGCTGGAATGTCAGTTTCGGAAATGGCGTTCTAAAGGCAACTATAGGATAAAGCTTGTGTCCAGTCATCGTCTGCAGTCGAGAGTTTTATGCTGACTTCAAAGTACTGGACATACCAAACTCCGATGTGGTTCTAGGAATGGATTGGCTTAGAACGTTTTATGCTACCATCGACTGTCGAAAAAAGAGGGTAGTATTCGAGATCCCAGATCATCTGGTCTTCTATTTTAAAAGCGGAGACCGTACACTGGAGCCAAGTACCTACAAAGCGAAGCCAAGAGAAGCAGTAGTTGCAGTAGCTCAAGCAGAGGAAGAATCAAGACCAGATGTGGTTTGAGAATTCGACAATGTATTTCCTGACGATATATCAAGTTTGCCTCCCGATCGAGCTCTTGAATTCAGTATTGATTCAGTACCAGGAGCACAACCGGTGATCAAAGCACCATATCGTTTAAGTCCGGAAGGTTTGAAGGAAGTCCGAACACAGTTGGACGAATTACTGGCGAAAGGATGGATTCGTCCCAGCACTTCAAGTTGGGGATCACCTGTACTACTTATGAAGAAGAAGGAAGGTTCATACAGAATGTGCATCGATTACAGAGCCTTGAACGAAGTCACTATAAAAAACAAGTATCCACTCCCGCGCATCGACGATTTATTCGATCAGCTAAGTGGATCTTGTGTTTTCTCTAAACTAGATCTTCGTTCAGGTTATTATCAAGTGAAGGTCAAGGAAGCTGATATTCACAAAACAGCTTTCAGAACTCGCTATGGACATTACGAATTTCTAGTGATGCCATTTGGAGTGACCAACGCACCTGCAATATTCATGAACCTTATGAATCAAGTTTTCCGGGAGTACTTAGACAGGTTTGTTGTCATCTTCATCGACGACATCCTGGTGTATTCTAAGAGTCGGAAAGAGCATGCATAACATCTACGAATTGTCCTGAAAACTCTTTGACAACATCAGCTTTATGCCAAGTATAGCAAGTGCGAGTTTTGGCTAAATCAAGTTGGTTTTCTTGGACATATCGTATTAGGAGAAGGAATCTCTGTGGATCCAGCGAAAGTTTCGGCAGTTAGCGAATGGCCTACACCAAAGTCAGTGAAGGATATTCGAAGTTTATTGGGTTTAGCTGGATATTACAGAAGGTTTATTGAAGGCTTTTCAAAGATAGCAACGCCCCTGACCAAGCTCACACGTAAAGATGAAGAATTTGTATGGTCAGAAGCATGCGAACAAGCTTTCGTAGAACTCAAGTCAAGGTTGACATCAGCACCTATTCTCGTCATACCGGATCAATCTGGAGGATTCGAGGTGCATTGCGATGCATCTGGAAAGGGATTAGGATATGTTCTACACCAACACGGTAAGGTTGTGGTTTATGCTTCAAGACAACTGAAGATCCATGAGCGCAATTATCCGACGCATGATTTGGAATTGGCAGCAGTCATCTTTGCTCTCAAAATTTGGCGTCATTATCTTCTTGGTGAACGAGTGAACATCTACACGGATCATAAGAGCTTAAAGTATGTGTTTACTCAGAAGGAGTTGAATATGCGGCAGAGAAGATGGTTAGAACTCATGGCGGACTTTGACATCAACTTGCAATATCACCCAGGGAAGGTGAGTGTAGTACCTAATGCTCTTAGTCGCCAACCATTAGTAATGAATCTCAACGCTCAGTGGAAGCTTCAACAAGACTTGCATCAGATGGAGATTGAAGTAGTCATGCCAGGTAATGCTTCAAGTTTGATGAACTTACAAGTTCAATCAACCATTGTCAATCAGGTCAAAGCAGCTCAAGCCAGCGATGCTAAGTTGCAAAAGATCAAAGAACAAGTGGAGAATGGACTCAGAACAGATTTCATCATCCATGAAGACGGATCTTTGAGATACGGCAGCAGATTGTGTGTACCAAAAGGTCCTGTTCGGGAAGAGTTAATGAAAGAAGCCCACAACTCTCCCTACTCAGTACATCCTGGAGGTACCAAAATGTACAAAGATCTACGTCAGAATTATTGGTGGCATGGAATGAAGCGTGAAGTAGCCAGAAGCGTTGCAAAATGCTTGGTGTGTCAGCAAGTAAAGGCTGAACATCACAGAACTGCTGGATTTCTTCAACCGTTACCAATCCCAGAATAGAAGTGGCAACACATCACGATGGATTTTGTGACTGCTCTTCCTCGTAGCACAAAGGGTAAATATGCCGTATGGGTCATTGTGGATCGACTCACAAAGTCGGCTCACTTCATCCCATTTCGAGTTGGACAATCAACTGAGACACTAGCAAAGAAGTACATGGAGGTAATAATCTAATTTAGAATTAAAACTCTTCATAATGTACTATCTCTGATACCCATGAACTCATACAGGAAATTGTGAGACTCCATGGAGTACCGGTCTGCATTGTCTCCGATCGTGACACCAGGTTCCGATCGCAATTTTGGCAGAGTCTGCAAGCAAGCTTGGGAACAAGTCTGAACTTCAGCACGGCTTATCATCCACAAACAGATGGTCAGTCGGAACGAACTATTCAGATCTTGGAGGATATGCTCAGAGCATGTATGCTAGACTTCAAAGGATCGTGGGAAGATCACCTACATCTTGTGGAGTTTTCGTACAACAACAGCTACCAAGCAAGCATAGGAATAGCACCTTTTGCAGCACTGTATGGAAGGAAGTGTCGATCGCAATTAAGTTGGGACGGCATCGGAGATAGGGAACTTCTTGGACCAGAGATGATAGTAGCGACTGTTGATGTGGATTGTACTATCAGGGAAAGGATGTGTATAGCCCAAGATCGACAGAAGCACTGGGCTGATGCAAAGAGACGACACTTGGAGTTCCAGCCAGGAGATCACGTATTCCTGAAGATATCTCTGAACCGCGGAGTGATCCGATTTGGAATACGGGGTAAGTTGAGTCCGAGATATATTGGACCGTTCGACATACTCGAATGAGTCGGCGAAGTGGCATACCGCTTAGCACTTCCACCTTCATTGGAAGGAGTGCATAATGTGTTCCATATATCCCAACTCAGAAAGTATGTGAGTGACCCCATCCATGTTCTCGATCATTCCGAGCTCACTATACAGCCCGATTTATCTTGTGAGCAACAGCCCGTGGAGATCCTGGACAGGAAAGTGAAGACACTTCGGAACAACGAAGTTAACTTGGTTCGAGTGATGTGGAGAAAAGACACTCTAGGAGAGTCCACTTGGGAAAGAGAGGATGAAATGCGTAGTAGATATCCACACCTCTTTGTAAACTAGTCCTCAAGTAAAACTTGTAAATTTCGAGGACGAAATTTTTGTGAGGAGGGTAGACTGTAACAACTCCATTTTTAATGTACAAAGAATTGATTTAAATTCAATGTATACTTGGAGTATTTATTACAGCTGATATCTCTTTAAGTATTTATTTCACTCCATAATTACAAGCAAGAGCTTGTAGCTCATTGGTAACACCTTGCACTGCTGAACCAAGCCACCAGAGTTCGAATCCCATGCCCCATATTATTTTTATATTGTTTTGTTTTAAATTTTTTTGGAAAGTCAACAGTCAAACCGTCATAACTCTCAAAATTTATACTGAACCCAAAAAGTTAGATACACCAAAATTTCCCCTAGGAGAAACCCCACCCGACGCCACTTCGACTCGGCCCGACTCGGCCGAGAAGGCCGGCGGACCGGCCGAATTGGCCGGCGCCGCCGGCCGGACTCGGCCGGACGGCCGAGTCGTCAACACGGAATTTCTCCGTGTTAACCTGGTCTTACCCCCTATATACACTAAATTCTCTGATCGGTTATCAACGGCTCATTAAACCCCTTTTGCTCCCAATTTTAATGATTTTTAATGAATTTTTATATATTTTTATATTTTTTTTAATTAAAACCCTAACCCTAACCTAGCCCTATATAAACACCCCTACCCTCTACCCTTTCACCCTACATTCCTAAGTCCACTCTCTAAAAATCTCAAGAGAACTCGGTACATTAGAAAACAAGCGAAAGGCGAAGCGCTGCCGAAATCGACGACGAATTCCGGCGATCGTACTAGGACCCTTCACGACGTTTCGACGCACCGACAACCCACTACCTTCCTAGCACTCTCTAGCTTGTCCAAACCCGTAAGTCCCCCTCTTTCTATCTTCCTTTTCTTTTAAGAAAAATATGACTTTTTAAAACCCGACGGAAATCGGAACAAACCGATTTCCGATTCGGTTTTCTATCAAAACTCACTTGTCACAAATTACATAATACTTAAACATATTCATATTAACTATTAATCACTTAAAAATCAATTTTGATAAAGTTTTTCACATGAAATGATAACGTTTCCATATATCGTATTTTCTTTCACTTAAATACCACAATATTTAGTTATCACATTTAACCCTGAACAATTGCTATACCTTAACGTAGATCACGAGGTAATGACCTACCTCCACACACACGCAAATACAACCCTAATTGATATCATCAAAATTTAGAATACGAAAATACAAGACTTTACATTAAAATACCCTTTTTTTATAAACCTTTTCTGAAAATTCTAAGTTGTATACAATTTTAAAACAAAACCTATTAATAGAAAAATACGATATGTCATGGACATCGATCGTTTATCTAAACTGACTTTGTGGTGTCTAGGCTAGGCAAGTGAGCTTGGCTAACTTTAAAAGCCCCGCCTCACGATTCGTGAGCGGATCCCTCCTTCCTCACTTGTACTTACCTGGCCACAATTGGCGGTGAAGAGGCGATTTGAGGCTTCTAATGACTTTTCGTTTAGACCATTTAGAAATAGGCTAGTTGGCTTAGGAAACCCTAGAATCTAAAATACGGAAATTTACACCCTATTACAAACAAATACCTTATTTTTATAAAACCGTTTTCTAAATGATTAGTATTTATTAAATCTTTGCAAAGCGATACTACAACCCACCTTTGAGGAACTCATTAGGGATAGTACAGTTTATCGTGCACTCTCGAACTTAGTAGTGCGAGATTCAGACCTCCACAAGGAGCATTCGGTCTCGAAAGGTTTAAAATACGATATTTAAGAAAAATGAGATTTTGGAGAATAAAATATTTAGTTAAAATTATTTTTGTATTAACATATATATATTTATTATTTGAACACCTATTTTATTATAAGATAAAGTTTTCACATTTTCCTAAAAATTACAAGATTAAAAGTTACATTAAAATACCATGAATTTCAAATAAATCAATATTACAAATTAATACCTTTATTTATGTAATTAGGATATTATCACTAGAAATAACACAAATAAAATCACACTCGTTATAACAATAAAGACGAATAATAAACACTTGAGGTGTATCTTGAAAACTACACAAAAGTATTTTTACATAAAACCCCCTCAAGTTTTATAATTTACAATAAAGACCCTAATAATTATAGAACTTCAAATTACTTTTCTTTTAGTCTGACTCGGGTTTGAGTCTGACTATTTCTGACTTGAATATGATTCAAGTCAATCTATATTCTTTAATATTCCAACTCAATATGAATACATGAATCCTAGTATCCAGTTAATAATCTATACAAATTGACTGAATCAAAGCATGGATATACATCCATTATTCCATCATTCCATTTACCTGATTATTCAGTTACAATCTGTTTACTGATATCATGGTTTTGGTCAGTCATCCAACTTACACAATACAATACAACAATACTGTCAAAACACTACGGGGTTTAAGGGGCAGATTGGTACGGAAGGTGTTAAAGGTGGCACAAGGTGGTCAGATTAAGACACCTAACCTATATTCCGTTGCTGTTGTACCGTGGCTTAACGGTTCCTTGTACTTTCCGTTTACCCCGGTCTCTAGCATATAGAGACCCCTCTCGTATACACTGGCATCCTTCTGTACCAAGCTACAAACAACAACGTTAACACATTATTCCATAATATTCTGCAACATAATACTTTAGAAAATACTTTTATTCTGTCTTTCTAATTCTTCCTTATCCTTGGGACTTACCGAGTGACCCGTTCGTTGACGACATTCTATTTCTTTCTTCTTTGAATGTCGTCAGGTGCTTTGGACCCAGCAGAGATCGAGCCCACCGGTGAAGACTTGGAGTAGTTTCACGAAGATCCCGAGCTTTAGATATTGTACCTTGTTCTTTTCAGTATTTTCATTTCCTGTTATGCCACTGTTTAGGCATTGCTTTTCATTTCAGTTGTATTTACTTTTCATGCATTGTACAAAAGAATGTTATTAATAAAGTTGCTGTTATTTCTATATCTCTTGTTTCTTGTGATTTACTTTTATATTGCTTATATATGCTTAGCGTATTTACTTCACAGTAAATACGTAGCGGACCTCGTCGCGTCCACTTTGCCGTACACCGGGAAGTGGGGCGTGACATTGACCCTTGAGATGATTTCTGTTCATCTTCTTCCTTGTTTTTTCCTGAGAATTAATTCTCTTTTAGAACATAGCTCTTTGTTTTTAAGAACTTTCTTAAGGACAGAACTCTGTCAAAATTTAGGTAAAGATTAAATCTTTTAAAAGATTATTTAATAATCTAGGGTTTCACCTATTAACAGAGTTTTGCTCTTCATAGATTTTTTATCTAAAGAAAACCTTTTTTAGTGTTTTATTAACAGAGCTTTGCTCTCTTGAAATCATAGATCTAAAGAGATCTTTCTTAGGGTTTCCTAACCCATCAACAGAGCTTTGCTCTTTTCAAATCATATAGATTTTTAGGGTTTCTTGATGGGTTGTTTCATCTTCTTTACAGAGCATTTCTCTTTAGAAATTTGGGGTGGGGGAATTTTATTCCCCTCATAATTAATTTTGACAAGTGTCGCTCTTGTCTGCAGAGCGTTGCTCTCGAGGAGTCTAATTCCTTTTCTCAAGGAGTCTCTTATTAAATAAGATTCCTTTTTAGGATCCCCCCTTAATTGCACAAATTTGAATCTGTTAGGTGTTTTAATCAGCACTTGTTTTCTTCATACGGATATCAAGAGTTGTCTGAATCCCCATGTTTTGATCAGTCTGTCCGCTAAACTCTCACTAATTTTCACTTTCAGGTGCTATGGCCGTTCATTTGTATGACCTTGACGAAATTATTTCTTATGGAGACATTCGCGCATTAGGCCGCTGCCAAAATCAGGAGTTCACCAATGCTCAGTGCGCCGAAATCATGCGTCGCTTTGGTGAATACAATGATTGACTGCTTCCTCGTCGTTTCACTCTTTTGAAATCCATTGTGAGAGCGATCTGGGAAGCACTTCCTTTGTTCTATGCAGGCATGCCGCTTAAGGCATTGGATGATGCCGAAGATAAGGTACACTCAGTGTATCGATGGGTCTAATCTCAAAGAAAAGGCGAGACAATCTTGTTGATATTTTGCATCAAACTTTCCAATAGGCTATGATAATCGCTGCCTATCGAAGGACGGAGGACATCAGTGAAGATCCTGACGCTTGCGAGCATGAGAGGAAGCATACGAGAATGGTCAGAGAGGCCAGAAACATTTTAGATGGCCTTACTTTTGAATTTCTTAATGCATGTCCTGGATCTGATGTCTTGCCATTGTAAACATTTTAATGATGCTTTTGTTTACTGTTTTCATTAATGTAAGAATTTCCTGGAGTATGAATGGCAAATTTTTGCGTTTCCGTTCTTTTATTTTCTGCGTTAAACCTTCTCATATATACATGAATAGGCGCGCTCTGAATGCTTAACTGAATGCGAATCGAATGTTCTCTTTATTGTCTTGCATGGTATGTGGTTAATGCCTGTAGGTTATGCCTTTTGTTTTGACTTGGCGCGAAGTAGTTTACGCGTTCTTGAGTAGCACCTCCATTTTTCTAGTATGTAATTTCGACCAAGGTGGTTTGTAGATAGTGTGTAGCTGTCCATCTTGGACTCTTTGCAGGGTGGTGATGGCTTAGGAAACAGGGTTAGGATCTGCCGCCTAAGACTTTTCAATTTTATGAGCCATGAGGGTCTCATAAAGGTTTTTCTCCCTACGAGTCATGAGGATCTCGTAGGTGTATTTTCTCCTTAGAAATCATGAGGATTCCTAAGTGCGTTCTCTCTTGAGAGTCGTAAGGATCTCACAAGAGAATTTTCTCCTTACAAGTCGAGAAGACTTGTAAGTGATTAATGAGTTGACCTGCTCCCGAGTCAAAGCATTGCTTTGATGGGGAGTTTGAGGGTTTACTCTGGCTGTTTCCTACGGAGTCAGGATTGACTTTAGCCGTGTTCTACGGGGCTAGGAGGGGTTGACTTTATCCGCATTTCACGGAGTCAGGAGGTGCTCTTGGCGTTTCCCACGGGGTCAGGATTGACATTAGCCGTGTTCCATGGGCCCAGGATTTGCTCCGGACGTTTCCCACGGGGTCAGGATTGACATTAGCCGTGTTCCACGGGACCAGGAGGTGCTCTGGGCGTTTCCCACGGGTCAGGATTGATATTAGCCATGATCCACGGGACCAGGAAGTGCTCTGGGCGTTTCCCACGGGGTCAGGATTGACATTAGCCGTGTTCCACAGGACCAAGATTTGCTCTGGGCATTTCCCACGCGGTCAGGATTGACATTAGCCGTGTTCCACGGGACCTGGAGGTGCTCTGGGTGTTTCCCACAGGTCCAGGATTGATATTAGCCGTGTTCCACGGGACCAGGAGGTGCTCTGGGCGTTTCCCACGGGGTCAGGATTGACATTAGCCGTGTTCCCCGGGACCAGGATTTGCTCTGGGCATTTCCCATGGGGTCAGGATTGACATTAGCCGTGTTCCACGGGACCAGGATTTGCTCTGGGCATTTCCCATGGGGTCAGGATTGACATTAGCCGTATTCCACGGGACCAGGATTTGCTCTGGGCGTTTCCCACAGGGTCAGGATTGACATTAGTCGTGTTCTACGGGACCAGGATTTGCTCTGGGCATTTCCCACGGGGTCAGGATTGACATTAGCCATGTTCCACGGGACTAGGATTTGCTCTCTCGGTTGTCTGTGAACCATCGAGGTTTGGAACAGGGACTTTGCCATGGCTCCAAGGTTGATTGTCGCGTCTGAATCTTGCTGAAATGAGGAGGAACGTTGTTGGTAATCTCTAGGCTGTCTGTGAACCGTCAAGATTTGACTTCTTTTTCTGATGGAGCCTGGTGGGAAGGTATAGTTCCCTCTCTGTTTGTGCCCCTGGATTGTATATAGGGATCGATGTGATCTCATCTGTAGGGCAAAAAGTTTCATTTCATTTCATTTTTTATTTCTTTCCGCGATATTCTATCATTTCAGCTTTTATATCGCAAAAGTCGCTGTTCCCCTCCGAATAGGCGGCGCGACGGACGTCTTGCCTGATATTCGGGGCAGATGGTAATTGGTGCTATCCGTCCACCTCTTCGAAGATGCCAAGTTGATTTATGGCACCGCATATCGAAGGTTTAAACGGATGCATCTGATGTAGCAGACTTCGTCAGATCCCCCCTCGCTTGAGGGGTTTTTGATTGTGGGGACGCTCTTCCCTGCAGGCGCAAGCCCCTGCAGTTAATTACGCTACCGCATTGCGATAACAACTTTCTCCTTCTCCAGATGATCACTTCGTGTCGTGTGTGTTTGTTTTGTGTTTGGTTGCCCGTGGATTGTATACGGAGACTGAGTTATGTCGTCGCCCGTAGGGCGTGGACTAGTCCAAATCCGTATTATCTTAGATTTGGGTTTGGGGGTTTGGGTTTAAGGATACGTTAGCCTCATTCGAGACTAAGATCGACTTAAACATTTGTTAAGGATACGTTAGTCTAGTTTTCAGACTAAGATAGACTTAACGGGATCGTTTAGATCCAACAAGAGAGTAATTAAGGGGGCCATGTTGCTTAGTTTAGTGACATTGCGATCAATAGGTAGTTTAAGGACATTGCGGTTCAATGTTAGTTTTAAGACGTTGCGGTCAAGGTTAAGGACATCATAGTCCGTGGATTTAAGGACTCCAAAGTCCGATATTAGTTTTAAGACATCCCGGTCAAGGTTAAGGACGTCGTAGTCCGTGGATTTAAGGACTCCACAGTCCGATGTTAGTTTTAAGACATCCCGGTCAAGGTTAAGGACGTCGTAGTCCGTGGATTTAAGGACTCCACAGTCCGATATTAGTTTTAAGACATCACGGTCAAGGTTAAGGACGTCGTAGTCCGTGGATTTAAGGACTCCACAGTCCGATGTTAGTTTTAAGACATCAGGGTCAAGGTTAAGGATCTCATAGTCCATGAGTTTAAGGACCCCACAGTCCGTATCAATGTGTGGTCATCGGGACCCGTCACCTCTTTGAAGACGTTGAGGAATTACAACGCCAAGTATCAAAGGAGTGAAGAGATGTACCCTTGAACCAAGGTAGATTAAATAGTCTTTGGCCCAATTTGGAACCAAGACCAATTAATAATATTATGAGCCCATTAGCCCAATTAAGTTTGAATTGAGGACTTATGGCCAACTTGGGCTAAGTCCAATCATGTTTGGAGTATTGGCCTTCTGTTGGTTCATTGAAGGAGAGGCTTTGCCTCTAGAAACTTAGCCAATTGGGCTAAAACTAGTGTTAAACACTAAAGACCAACAATGTTGAACACTGAGATCATGATTAGCACGTTAGTGTTTAACACTAAAAGATAGTCAGTGTTAAACACTAGCAACAAGGCTTTCAAATTAGTGTTAAATACTAAAGCAAATCAGTGTTAAACACTGGCAATAGAGATTTCAAATTAGTGTTTAACACGAAGGCAAATCAGTATTAATCACTGGGAACAGAGATTTTAAATTAGTGTTAAACACTAAATAAAATTCAGTGTTAAACACTGCAAATAAAGTTTTTTTTTAAATTAATGTTTGAACACTAGAGCAAATCAGTGTTAACACTGGATACAGAGATTTTAATTTAGTGTTAAACACTAAGGCAAGAGGGGTCATGTGGTAGCACGTGAGAGCGCCCTGCTTCCCTTTATTTTGTTCTGTCAAAATTATTGAATACTTTGAAGTATCACATGCTGTCACGTGATGGGAATTTGGGTGTTTGTCTGTTAGAGCTTCAGCTAAGGGGTCACGTGGTAGCACATGAGAGCGCCCTAGAGCTCTTTTCTGTTTCTTTTGCCTTTTTTTCTGTGTGCTCCAGGGGTCACGTGGGGCACATGAGGCGTTGCCTCAAAGCTCTTTTCTGTGGATCTTTACAGGGGTCATGTGGTAGCACGTGACTCTGGTTCTTTGCATGTTTGAAGATCTTTTTATCTTTTTAAGAATTAAATTCTTCATAGGGTTAAACCCTAACAATAACTTTAAAGGCATTAAATTCCTACTTTCTTTTGAAGAATTATATTCTTAGATAGGGTTAAACCCTAATTTCTTTTCTGTAGGAATTAAATTCCCCATATATGTAAAGAGTTAAATTCTGGCATAGGGTGAAACCCTAGTTTCTTTTTAAGGGAATTAAATTCCTGTAAATTTGAGAGAATTAAGTTCTTAATTAGGGTTAAACCCTAGTTCTGTCCATTCTGAAGGAATTAAATTCCTAGGGTTAAACCCTAATTTTATCTTAAAGGAATTAAATTCCTATCATTCTGTGAGAATTAAATTCTTAAAGCTCAATTCCTCCTCTATGTTTTAGATCTGCATGGCAGGATCTCAACCCAATGAGAATTAAATTCTCAATTTATGGGGAGATGTGCACTTTGCAGATCCTCCACCAGAGAAAGAACTAAGTTCTTTTCTTTATATAAGAGTTAAACTCTTTTGAGAATTAAATTCTCTTTTGAAGCCTCTCTTTTCTTTTCTTACCTAGGGTTTTTTTTGCAGAGAATCAAATTCTTCCTTCTGAATTTTCAAGATTCCAAGGCTCTATATCTCCCTCTCTCTCCTTTGGCTCCTATTTTTAAGAGCAGGAAAAGAATCAATCCGTTTTAGTGAATCTTTCATTGAAAGATTTTATTTGTTTATTGAGATATTTGATTTATCTTCATCATTAATATGAGCCTTCAGATTATTAGGTGAATTTTATTCACCATTGGATTTTAAATCCAAAGATATCTCTTTGTTATTTCGGTTAGATTTATAGGGAAATCTTTCCAAGTCTAAGATTTTTCCATAAATTGGTGATATTTAATCACCTTTAGATTTTTAATCCAACGGTTTCAGATAATCCTTTTTCATTTTGGAAAGATTTGAAAGATCTTTCCTCAGAATTAATTCTGTCAAAGAATAAGGCTTTTGAAGCCGGTCACGTGTGGCCACATGACCGTTGGTCACGTGTGCGCACGTGACCCCTGGTCACGTGTAAGCACGTGATCCCTGGAATGGGCTTCTCTTCTTCTGCACTCTGTTTTCTGGCCGCTGCTTAACCATCACGTGCCGTCACGTGACCACTGGTCACGTGTGAGCACGTGATGCCTCTTCTGAAGCTTTTTCCTGATTCTTAATCAGGGAATGAATATGCTCTGTGCCGCTGCTTTAAATGTCACGTGCCAACACGTGACCGCTTGTCACGTGCTAGCACGTGATGCTTCCTCTGAAGCTTTTAGTTTATGAATAAAAAACATATTTTTCTTCTCAATGGCGTGTCTCTTTTTATTGAATATGTTCTGTGGACAATTTATCTTGGTCTCCTTTCAGGGCAGCGATGGCTTAGGATTCAGGGTTAAGATCTGCCTCCTAAGACTTTTGAGCTTTACGAGCCGTGAGGGTCTCATAAAGAGTTTTTCTCCCTACAGGTCGAGAGGATCCCGTAGGTGTAAGTTCCTCTTAAGAATCGTGAGAATTCTTAAGCGGGTTTTCCCTTGAGAGTCGTAAGGATCTCACAAGAGAGTTTTCTTCCTTACAAGTCGTGAGGACCCGCAAGTGCTGGGTGCGGTCGCCCTTATCCGTATTTCACAGGGTCAGGGGTTGGTTTGGGATGGTTTCCAGGGTATCGTAGTTTAAAGAGATTGCGGTCAAGGTTAAGGACCTCATAGTCCGTGGGTTTAAGGACTCCACAGTCCAATATTAGTTTTAATACATCACGGTCAAGGTTAAGAACATCATAGTCCGTGGATTTAAGGACTCCACAGTCCGATATTAGTTGTAAGACATCACGGTCAAGGTTAAGGACCTCATAGTCCGTGGATTTAAGGACTCCACAGTCCGATGTTAATTTTAAGACATCACGGTCAAGGTTAAGGACGTCATAGTCCGTGGATTTAAGGACTCCACAGTCCGATGTTAGTTTTAAGACATCACGGTCAAGGTTAAGGACGTCATAGTCCGTGGATTTAAGGACTCCACAATCCACGAAACGTGTGGTTACCGGGACCCGTCACCTCTTTGAAGACGTTGAGGAATTACAACGCCCAATATCAAAAGAGTGAAGAGATGTACCCTTTAACCAAGGTAAAATCAGTCTAGGAGCATCATGGTTGATCGTTAGTTTTAAGACATTACGGTCGAGATTAAGGACATCATAGTCCGTGGATTTAAGGACTCCACAGTCCGATGTTTGCTCTGGATGCTTCACACGGGTTCACTGCCGTGTTCGGCGAGGACCAGGCTCCGCTCTGGGCGTTTTCCGCGGGGTCAATGAGTGACGTTATCCGCGTTCCACGTGACCAGGAATTTTGCACTAGATGCTTCACACGGGTTCACTGCCGCGTTTGGTGAGGATAGGCTCCGCTCTGAATGCTTCACACGGGTTCACTGCCGTACTCTGTGAGGACCAGGATCCACTCTGGACGTTTTCCACGGGGTCAAAGAGTGACGTTATCCACGTTCCACGTGACCAGGAATTTTGCTCTGGATGCTTCCCACGGGTTCACTGCCGTGTTCTGCGAGGACCAGGTTCCGCTCTGGACATTTTCCACAGGGTCAAAGAGTGACGTTATCTGCATTCCACGTGACCAGGAATTTTGCTCTGGATGCTTCCCACGGGTTCACTGCCGTGTTCGGCGAGGACCAGGCTCCACTCTGGATGTTTTCCACGGGGTCAAAGAGTGACGTTATCCGCGTTCCACGTGACCAGGAATTTTGCGCTAGATGCTTCACACGGGTTCACTGCCGTGTTCGGCGAGGACTAGGCTCCACTCTGGACGTTTTCCACGGGATCAAAGAGTGACGTTATCCGCGTTCCACGTGACCAGGAATTTTGCGCTAGATGCTTCACATGGGTTCACTGCCGTATTCGGCAAGGACTAAGCTCCGCTCTGGATGCTTCACACGGGTTCACTGCCATGCTCTGCGAGGACCAGGATCCGCTCTGAATGTTTTCCATGGGGTCAAAGAGTGACGTTATCCGCGTTCCACATGACCAGGAATTTTGCGCTAGATGCTTCACACGGGTTCACTGCCGTGTTCGGCGAGGACTAGGCTCCGTTCTGGATGTTTTCCACGGGGTCAAAGAGTGACGTTATCCGCGTTCCACGTAACTAGGAATTTTGACTTTGTCTGTATTTCACGAAGTCGGAATTTGACTCTCGGTCAGCTGTACACCGCCGAGTCATGGAACTGGGAGTTGCCGCTGTTCCTCTTTGCTTGATGTTGTGTCTGCTGTAATGAGACGGGTGTTGAGAGGATCTCTAGGCTGTTTGTGAACCATCGAGATTTGGCTTCTTCTTCTGATGAAACCTGGGGAGGAGGAGTGTGATTCCTTCTTTGTTTGCGCCCCTGGATTGTATACAGGGATTGATGTAGCATCACCTGTAGGGCATAAATTTAATTTTTATTTTATTTCTTTTTCCGCGATGCTCTATCATTTCAGCTTTTATATAGCGAAAGTCGCGATTGCCCCATCATTTCGGCTATTTTTCGAGATGCCCAATCATTTCGGCTATTTATTTTATTTTTCACTACTTCTTTTTATTGCGAGTTGCCCAATCATTTCGGCTATTTATTTTATTTTTCGCTCGCTACTTTTTATTGCGAGTTACCCAATCATTTCGGCTATATTTTTTTATGCATACATTTTTACTTGCTGATTTTGTCGCAAGTTGCCCCATCATTTCGGCTATTTCGTATGCATGTGTGGCTTATTGGCTTTTCGCTGCAAGCTTGGATTTATACACCGATTTTGGCATCAACACCGCTACAACTGGGATATTGCCAGGAGCGAATCATCATTTGCCTTTGTCGGTGTTGAACAAAGGTGGCTTAGTAAACAAGGTTAGGGGTTCTTTCAACTAAGGCTTTTGACTTCATGAACCGTAAGGGTCTCACAAAGGTATTTATCCCTACAAGTCATGAGGATCTTGTAGGTGTGTTTTCTCCTTGGGAATCGTGAGGATTCCTAAGTGCATGTTCTCTTGTAAGTCGTAAGGATCTTACAAAATAGTTTTCTCCTTATAAGTCGAGAGGACTTACAAGGGTTGTTCACCGTGTGGACATATCCCTAGTCACGGATGGGACTTGGTTAGGGAAATGTTTATTCGCGCCCGTGGATTGTATACAAGGGTCAATATTGAGCCGCTTGTAGGGCGACATCGAAGGTTGTGGGGGGGGTTGCTTAAGAATAGGTTCAGGTCTCTGTAACTTAAGACTTTCAAATCTTATGAGCCGTGAGGGTCCCATAAGAGAGTTCTCCTTACGAATCGTGAGGATCTCGCAAGTGTAATTTCTCCTTAGGAATCGTGAGGATTCCTAAGTGTGTTGCTCCCTTGTGTGTCGTAAGGATCTCACGCGGGTGGTTTCTCCTTACAAGGTCGTGAGGACCCTGCAAGTGTCCTTTAACGAGGTTGCGCCCTTTCGGGTTTTCACAAACACTCACCGGTAGCCCTGCTGTTTTTACTCACGGAGCCCTTTCGGGTTTTCATCCATGCCCATTTCACTTATGGGCATACCGTTTTTATTTTTATTATATCTTTTTTATATTTTTTTTATCGGCTTTGAGATGTTGCAATCCACCGTAGTTTATCGACATCTCGGTCAACAGCTAGTTTTAGGACATAGTGGTCCATTGTTAGTTTAAGGACGTTTCGGTCCGTCATTAGTTTAAGGACATTTCGGTCCGTTATTAGTTTAAGGATGTTTCGGTCCGTTGTTAGTTTAAGGACGTTTCGGTCCGTTGTTGAAGAAGGCTGGTTACTACTTATAGAGTTCGGGCTTAGGAAGATAGCGAGCGGACATAGTCGTCGTTATCTATCATTGACCTAGGCCTTAACCCGTCAAGCGTAGTATTTCTTCAGGAAGCGACCGTTTATTGGTCTAAAAGGTCTCTCACCGTGCATATCCATGAGCAGATACGCTCCACCTTGGTAGACCTTGTCTATGATATATGGGCCTTCATAGTTCGGCTCGAATTTTCCCCGCTTGGCGTGATTGGGGATCATAGGTCTTTTGACCACTAGCATGAGTTCGCCTTGGTGGAATGTTCTCGGCCTGGTCAATCTTTCATATGAGCGCGTCATCTTTGCTTTATAAGCCTCCAGATTTTGTTGCGCTATGAGCCGGGTTTCATCAAGGGCATCAAGCTCCTCAAGCCGAAGGTGAGCATTTTCTTCGTCCGTCAGCTGGTAGTGGACTTCCACTCGTAGAGAGGGTAACTCTATCTCGAGGGGGAGTACTGCTTCTGTACCGAATACCAATGCGTATGGCGTCGTGTTTGTGGCCGTTTTGAACGTAATTCGATACGCCCAAAGAGCTTCTTGCAGTCTCTCGTGCCAGTCTTTCTTGTTTCGGGACACCGTCTTCTTTACGATCTTCGTCAAGGTCTTGTTGAAAGCCTCAGCTAGACCGTTAGTTCAGGGATTATAGACTGAGGAATATCTCCAGTCTATGTTGTGTTGTTGCGCGAAGCGGCTGATCTTGTGGCTTCTGTAGGCTGTCCCGTTATCGGAGATGATCCATCTCGGAGTTCCAAACCGATAGATGATGTGTGTCTTGAAGAAGTGGAGGATATTCTCCGTCCTCACTTCCCTCAGTGGTACTACTTCTGCCTATTTGGAGAAGTAGTCAGTCGTCGCCAAAATGAATCGATGTCCCCTGGACGATGCTGGTTCGATGGGGCCGATTACGTCGGTTCCCCACATTTCAAACGGCCAGCTAGCCACCGTTGGATGTAGAGGATTTGGGTGCTGATGGATAAAGTCCCCATGAATCTGGCATGAGTGGCATTGCTTCGCATATTCGAGGCGGTCCTAAATCATCGTGGGCCAATAGTAGCACATCCGTTTAATTTTCAACTTCATCTTCGGGCCTGCTTGGTGAGAACCGTAGAGTCCGTCGTGAACTTCCTGAATGACTCTCTTCGCCTCTTCAGGTCCCAGGCATCTCAGCCACAGGGAATCAAATGACCTATTGTACAGAGTATTATTGACGAAGGCGAAGGACAGAGCTCGTTTCACAAGCTGATGTCTTGAGGACGCATCTTCAGGCATTCGACGGGATTTGAAGTAGTCTATGAAGACTTCTCTCCAATCTTCAGCCTTCTCTTGGTCCTTTATTTGCATAGCCTTTTGCTAGGTCACTCCCTTTTCATCGGATGATTCCGAAGACATTTCTGCTGGGGTGAGGACCCGACGGCTTTGTACCACGATTCTGACGTCATCGAGGTTCTCATCAGCCAGTTCTTTAGCGAGCTTAGCTAACGAGTCTGCCTTGCTATTTTCTGCACGCGGTATGCTTTCCAGCATGTAGGTGGGAATTTGAGTCAGCAATCGCTGTACTCTCTCGCTATACTTCACCAGCTCTGGCTTGCATGTCTGGTAGTCGTCGTTTACTTGACTAACGACCAGCTGGGAGTCTCCGTATATGAGGAGGTTCTCAATCCCCATGTCGATGGCGATCTCAAGGCCTGCTATTAAAGCTTCGTATTCGGCTTCATTGTTCGTCCTCGGCTCTGTCAAAGAGAAAGCGAAGCGCATTATCCCTCCTTGTGGGGTTACGAAGATGAGGCCTACCCCTATTTGATTATAGGCGTGTTTTGTTTGCGCTTCTTCATGGAAGATGCTCCATCGAAATAAAGTTCCCACCGGGTACTACTTCCGTCGATCGTGTCAAATGCATGTTCATCCGGGAGTTCGCAATTCAAGGGAGAATCGGCCGGTATTGGATGCTCAGCAAGGAAGTCGGCGATGGCCTGTCCTTTCTCCGCCTTAAGAGGCTGATAGGTTATCGAAAACTCCATTAAAAGCAAGGCCCATTTAGCGAGTCGTCCCGTCAATATGGCTTTTGACATCAAATATTTGAGAGGGTCCACCTTCGAAATGAGACGGACTTCGTGCGCCAACGCATAGTGCCTAAGCTTTGTTATTGCGAAGATCAACGCTAAGCGGTGTTTTTCGATGGGAGAATAATTGCTTTCTGCCCCCAGAAGAACTCGACTCAAATAGTAGAGAGCTCTCCTCTTCCCTTGATCGTTCTCTTGTGCCCATAATGCGCCTAAGGAACCTTCGAGGGCTGTTGTATAAAGAATAAGAGGCTTTCTCTTGACCGGAGCAGCTAACACTGGTGGGTTCTGCAGGTATTGCTTGATCTCATCCAGTGCGCCTTGGCATTTGTGATCCCAGACGAATGGGGTTCCCTTCTTCATCAGGTGACTGTAACGGCGGCACTTGCCGGAGAGATTGGCTATAAATCGCCGGATGTACGCGAGCTTTCCCTGGAGAGACCGCAATTGTTTGAGAGTCCTTGGCGGTGGCATTTCCATGATCGCCTTGATCTTCGACGGATCTATCTCGATACCCCGGTGCCGGACAATGAACCCTAGGAATTTACCTGAGGACACCCCGAACACACATTTAAGTGGGTTCATTTTCAAGTTATATTGTCGAAGGCGTTGAAATACGATCTTCAGATGCTCAAGATGTTCCTCGTATGATTTGCTTTTCACTATGAAGTCGTCAATATAGCATTCGACGATTTCATGTATGAGGTCATCGAAGATCTTCGTCATGGCCCTCTGATAGGTGGCACCGGCGTTCTTTAAACCGAAGGGCATAACTTTGTAGCAGAATATACCCAGAGGAGTCCGGAAAGCGGTGTGCTTCTGGTCTTCGGGATGCATCTTTATCTGATTGTATCCTGATGAGCCGTCCATGAAGGAGAAAACTTCGTAAGTGGACGTATTATCTATCATCAGCTCGGTGACCGGCACTGGGAAATCGTCCTTCGGGCAAGCTTTATTGAGATCCCGGAAGTCCACGCATATGTGCGCTGTCCCATTTTTCTTCATTACCGGGACGATGTTGGCGATCCAGTCAGGATATTGAACTTCTTGGATGAAGCCAGAGTCGATTAGCTTCTTCACCTCGGCGTTGATACTCATCTCGAGCTCAAGCCGCATTCTTCTTGGCGCCTGTTTGACTGGCTTGATGTCCGGGGATATCGCCAAATTATGTACAACAATTTCTGGATCTAGTCCTGGCATTTCAGAATAGTTCCATGCGAAGCAATCTCTATGCTGCATAAGCACGTCTTTTAACGCAGCCACCCTTTCTTCAGATAGCAGCTCGCTGACGAATGTCGGTCGCGGGTCGTTCGCCGTTCCCAACTCAATTTTCTTGAGGTTATCTGCAGTAGTATGTATGCCATCTTCCAGCTCTTTCGGCGCTGGTGGAAATTCTGAGATTACCTCGTCGTCATTGTTTTCGAAACACCAAGGAAGGTCATCCAAATTCTCGGGCTCTCCTTTTGATATTGTTATCATATGACAAGTACGAACTCGCTTCCAAGACCGACGTGGATCTGGTTCTGCTCTTGTAGCTTTGGGTTCGTGCTTTTGTGGCGGCGTTATCCTCCAACTGTCAGATAGAGCGAACTTGCCAAGCCGATACTGATCTTCGACCCAGTTCTTGAAGGTGAAGCAGTCTTCGAGAAGGTGTCATATAGCTTGGTGATAAGAGCAATAACCCAAATGAGAGACCTTGTTAGCTTGCTCAGGGTGCTTAGACTCCGGAAGTGTAATCATTCGATGTTTTAAAGCGAGGTCAAGTATCTTCTTCGTCTTGTCTTGAGGGAAAGAATACGCTCAACTCATCTTCTTCATGAGGGACAAGCCCGGACCGCGCAATTCCCGATCACATGACTCTTTGATCCCGCGTTGTCGTTGTCGAATCCCTTTTCTGCTTTTTGACTTATTTCTGCCTCTGCGTCGAGCCTTTTGCGCAGCAGGTTGACAGGGAGGAGTATTTTTGTCTTTTGCAGCCTGTTGAAAAAGACGTTGCTTCCTGGCTTTCTTGTAGATGGCCGTTTCGCGATTATGGTCGTCCCGAGCTTTTTGACCCGCTTTCCTGATAAGCTTGTCCATTCGTTCTTCAAATGACGGACTCGGCACCTTGATTGCGGGATCTAGTTTTGATACAAGGTCAGCGTTTTCTGACAGGGCATCCTCTTCTTCATCGAAGTTATATATGGCGTAGCTACCGTGGACTCGTTCCCGTTTCCCAGATCTCACATATCTAAGCCCAAGCGTCTCCATTCTCCCATTGGGCAACTTGCGTTGAGTCCCAGGGACATCCCAATTCCTGTTGTAGAACCGAGTTTGTCGAATAGTCTGTTTTAAGGGTACCCCTTGGCGCTTCAATAGCCTTTTTAGTCCGTTCGTATAATATCTGGGCAAACGGATGGGTTGGAGCCTGTCGAGTGTAAAATCCGCGCCATACCAGGTTTCTTTCTCCACTCTTGTTTCTGTGGATCGGTAAAATAGGATCGCCTTTTCACCTTTTCGCCTGGGAGGGACGTAAAACGTCTGCAGGTCTTTCACATTGTAAGCTTCAAGTGCGTCAAGGTCTTTGCAGTGCTCCCGCGGAATCATGGGAATTTGCAAACTCTGATCATCACCAGGGAATGCTTGTATTGACGGCCGACTGGAGAACACAACATTAACCTCATCTTCTGAGTCGCTTCGGAACATCAATATGGGGGCGGACGGCCCCAGGTTGTTGCGTCGAGACGGCCCGGCATAAACTATCTCTTCTTCTTCTTCGGTATCACTCCCGAAAACAGGAATGGTGGCGGCGGCTTTGTTCTCCGGTTTGCGACACCTCTCTATGTCCTCGAAATCTGGCAAAAAGTATTTTGCATCTTCGTACTTGCGGACTTCGTTCACGGAGAACGGGTTCAGCTCTCCTGTTACGGTATACTCGAGACCATCCTTGAAATACTTCATACACTGATGTTGCGTAGAAGGGATGATGTTGTACTCGTGTAACCAGGGACGACCGAGTAGAGCATTGTAGCAGGTCTTGGCATCAATGACGTGAAACTTAATATCCGTGATGAGTAGTCCGAAGCGTAATGTTAATATCACAGATCCGAGAGTTTGTGACGACTGGGAGTCGAAGCCGGAGATGGTAATTTTATCACGAGCGAGGTGCTGAACGCTCATGCAGCTTTCCTTCAACACCCGAACATTAAGGAGATTGACAGAGGATCCATTATCAACCAGAATTTTGCCTATCTTGATATCATGGCAGTATCCAGAGACGTACAGGGGACGGTTGTAGTCGCACGTACCAAGGAGAAGGTCTTCATCACCAAACGTGATATCGGCTGTGTGCACTTCTTCCAGTTCATCCTTCATCCTTTCTTCGGCGAGGAAGGCTTGGAATTGCTCGGGCTCTTATAGCGCCTTGATTAATGAATCTCTGGCTTCTTTTGATAATAAGAGCGTGTCAAGAATGCTGAGCTGCGAGGGTAGCTTCCTCAGGTGCGCTAGGATGTTATAGTCCACCTTACTCCTCTTGGGCGGGTCCTTAGCAGTTAGCTCTTTCATGACTTGGTCATCTAAGGCGATATCCTCAGCGACCTTTTCCTTTCCCTTATCTTTTCTAGTTGCGGGTCCGAGATTCTTTTCCGGGAGCGTGCAATTGTGCAGCTGAATGTTTTCGCAGGTCTCTGGTTCTTCCTCTTTCCCTAAGATGGATTCTTTAAAGAGAGGGCCCAGAGCCATTTCCTCGTCAGGATCGCTCCCAAATGTGAGCACTTGCGATCCCCCGGCGTTGACCGTGTAACAGTTATCGGTAGTTCTTTTGTGTCCTTCGGTCGTACTTTTCTGCTCCCGACGAGTTCTGCGTTTCATTCGCTTAAAATATTGCCGATGAGCAACATATCCCTGCCACCATGTCTTAAAAGTGTCGCACTCCTCAGTGGGGTGTGAAATCTTCCGATTATATGAGCAGTAATTAGGGTGCCTCTCCGCCCCATTGAGCGTGTTTTCTTCCGAGGGTGGTAGTTTCATTCCCATTGACATGGCTTTGGCAAACCTTTTCCTCGTCTTGAATATGTTTTTATCCACGTCGGGTGTCTTTCGATCTGGCGGGAGTGCTTCGACTGTTTCATTTAGTCGCCTGCGTTTGGCTCCTTCTGATGCGGCCATCTCACGCTCCCGATCGGCTTTACTTTTCAAACGAATCTCGTCTAGAAAGGCGTCGATCATTTCGTCTGTCGGCCACACAAGCTCCGGTTCAGGCTCTGCCCTCAGTTTCTTAGTGCCAGGAGTTTTTTCACCGTCCATAAACGAGTGGGAGATCACATTACAACTCGCCACGTATCCCTCGGATTCATCCGACGAGCTCTCCTCGTTATCTTCCTCCTGAAAGAAGTGGTTGAGGAACTCTTGGAGTGTGATGGGAGTTCGCGCCTTTTGATTGTACTCCTCCAGCGTGTCAATCTGTTTCTGCAAGTCCGTACACTTGTTGCCAGGCTTCACGGGCCTCTTAGATTTCTTCTTCTTTTTCTTTGAAGATTTCGACGGCTAGTTGTGAGTGCTCGGGCCATCACCACTGATCTTCGGAGTTGGGTGCGGCTTCAGCATCCCTTCAATGATCTGGGGTTCCAGCGGGTTCTTCCACCTGACTGCCGGGCATGTCTGGAGCTCATTCGGCATTCTTTTGGTTTTTGCTGAAAGCACAATTTCCCATGGAGCTTCTTCAATGAAAGAACAAGTTGCCTCCGGTGTGTCCGTCTTCTTAGGAGTGTGAGGTTGTGGCGGGTTCACCTTCCACTTCTCGGACAGCACAAACTTGCCCTGTAGGTATTGATCTTCAATCCATCCTTTGAAGACGAAGCAATCCTCAATCGGATGGCTTACCGTTTGATGGTAAGGGCAGTAGTTCAGGTTATTCACCTCATTAGGTTGCGGCGTCGCCTTGGATTTGGAAAGTTGATAAGCCTGTTGCGTACCGCCAGCTCGAATAGCCTCTTCGTCTTATCCCGCGGGAATGAGTAGGGGCGCTTCATTTTCTCATTGTAATAGCGTCGTCTCTCCTCCAGTTGATCCGCTAGCTTTATGGCACTGGGTTGCTGCTGAGCGTTCGCAACGAAGGTTGCCTTCCCTTTACCCTTGTCATTCCGAGTTTCCGGCTTCGGGGGAGGCGGTCTGTGACCTATCTGGTCCATCTGGGCCAACTTGTCGATCAAAGCCTGGAACGTGATTGGCTTAAAGAACATCATGAACTGTGAGATAGTTGCATGAGGATCTAGGGTACCCATAAACATGCCCACCGTGGGCGCTTCCTCGATGCGTTGTTCGCATTTTGACCACAAGTTTCGCCAGCGTATTGCGTACTGGACCCACGTCTCACCTGGTTTCACCCTGGCATTAATCGATGCCGTTATCGGAGTGCATTCGCTGGCACTCGTGAATCGCTGCGTAAATAGCAGCTCCATCTCCGCAAATGTTTTGACGGAGTCGTTCGGGAGCTCAAAGTACCATTCGAACGCCGTTTCTGACAAGCTACCGACGAACTGGCGAAGCAACAATTTATCATCACCGCCGGTGTTGCCGCAAAGTGCCCTGACTTGGGCAACATGCTGGTGGGGATTGCCCGTCCCCTTATAGACATGAAATTTCGGTATTGTATAGCCCGGCGGGTACTTGATCTGATCATACCTGCTCGGATATGGTCGCCCGTTTTTACGACCTGACCGGCTGCCTCAATCGCCTGATAAACCCGTATCTGCTGAGCTATATATTTGTCTAGGTCAGCTTCGGAGATTGTCACCTCCTTGGCTGTTGACAGAGCCGGTGGAGGATTTGACGTTTCTCCCCTGTCATCTTCAAGGACGATTGGAGGATCTTCAGCAGGAGAATCTTGTTGGATCATCATTCCCACCATGTCCTGGAACAAGAGGGCCATTCTCTTTATATTGGCTGCTTGTTCGGCAGCCTCTTTATCCTTCTTCTCCAATGTCCTACGAAGGAATTCAGCGTCAGTTTCTTGCTCCTGGCGTTGATCAGATGACGCTTCGGGGCTTTCTTTCGGCCCAGTGAGTGCGGCCATCGCGTTCATCATTTCTTGGAGCTTCTGCTGTTGCACCTGAGCTTTGGTCACAAACCGTGTAAGCGGTCTATGACCCGTAGATGCATGGCTGTCCTCCTTTCCCGACGCCATGTATACAGTATGGACCATGATGCCATCGGACTTAGGGCGTTTAGTCTCACCGCCTTTGGCATTTGCCGCAAGCGCGGGAATTTTCTCCTGCCTTCTTCTCTTGTGGGCCGTTGAAGTTGAGGGGGCCATTGCTGGGCACCCTGGCGGTTGTCGTCTTTTGTTGTTTGACAGGACGTTTCTTTTCTTCCTGCACTTTCGCCCTTTTCTGTTGGCGAGAGCGATTTTGGTCAATTACCGAGTCTTGAACCTTCTGCCAGACTTTATAAATTTTGGAGGACAGCCGTTGAGGGGGCTGCTCCAGCTTCGTTCCTGTAACCTTCTCCGCAGGTGGAGGAGATCTTTTTAGCGTAGCAGTCGGAGAGTTCTTACGTACCCTCCTTAGCGGTTCAAAGTTGTTCCCAGTTGGAACAGCAGCCTTAACTTCCACCACTGGAGCAGATGGAGTTAGCCCTGAGGAGGAGTTTCCCCCGGCCTTCCTTACTCGGCGCCAGTGGCGACGTCGAGCATGTCGAGCCGTGGGGACTGGCTCGGCGATAGGGATAATTTATTTTTGCCCCTTGTCCGGATGAGGCATCGCTGGTGCCAATCTCTTAAAGACTGACACTGTCCTTTGAGTGGTGATGTCCAATCTGTCAAAGACAGACCATCGAGTAGGAGCAGGAGCCGGAATAGCCAGCCTTGAAAAGACTGACTCCTTAACAGGAGAAGTCGCCTTGACGACTTCAGGAGCAGAAGTAGCTGTCTTCCTCGGGACGGCCATTTCAAGGTTCATGGGCTTCTTGGCGGGCCCATCAGAGTTCTGGTTCAGCCTGGTAAAGACAGATATTGCCGGCTTGACATTGGACGACCCGTTGAGAGAGGCCGTTGTAGCAGTGAGCCGATCGAAGACCGACTTCTTTTGCGCTTCCGGTGTGGGCACTGGAATGGTGAAGCTTGCAGGCGGGAACATGGTCCCGAAGAACAGACCGGTGGTGGCCCGGGTCACCTGTTCCACCGGCATGGCAAGGATGGAAGCCGCTTGAGGCCTATAGGCTACACCTCCAGGTGAAGCGGAGCGTCTGTTGCACTTACATTTCGAACAACTCGAGCAGTTGGATGCCATTGATGCTTGATTTCTAGGTCAGGCAAAAGACCAAATCTTAGTAACTTGAAACCCGAGGGCAACCATTAGCGAACCGCGAATGGTTCGTGGATCACGACACACGAAGTGTGGAGTGGAAAGAGGAAAAGGTCCCACCGGGCGTGCCAGAATCTGTTCCCCTCCAAATAGGCGGCGCGACGGACGTCTTGCCTGAGATTCGAGGCAGATGCTAATTGGTGCTATCCGTCCACCTCTCCGAAGATGCCAAGGTTATTTATGGCACCGCATATCGAAGGTTTAAACGGATGCGTCCGATGTAGCAGACTTCGTCAGATTCCCCCTCGCTTGAGGGGTTTTTGATTGTGGGGACGCTCTTCCCTGCAGGCGCAAGCCCCTGCATTAAATTACGCTACCGCATTGCGATAACAACTTTCTCCTTCTCCAGATGATCACTTCATGTCGTGTGTGTTTGTTTTTTGTTTAGTTGCCCGTGGATTGTATACGGAGACTGAGTTATGTCGTCGCCCGTAGGGCGTGGACTAGTCCAAATCCGTATTATCTTAGATTTGGGTTTGGGTTTAAGGATACGTTAGCCTCATTCGAGACTAAGATCGACTTAAACATTTGTTAAGGATACGTTAGTCTAGTTTTCAGACTAAGATCAACTTAACGGGATCGTTTAGATCCAACAAGAGAGCAATTAAGAGGGCCATGTTGCTTACTTTAGTGACATTGCGGTCAATAGGTAGTTTAAAGACATTGCGGTCCAATGTTAGTTTTAAGACGTTGCGGTCAAGGTTAAGGACATCATAGTCCGTTGATTTAAGGACTCCACAGTCCGATGTTAGTTTTAAGACATCCCAGTCAAGGTTAAGGACGTCGTAGTCCATGGATTGAACGACTCCACAGTCCGATGTTAGTTTTAAGACATCACGGTCAAGGTTAAGGACGTCGTAGTCCGTGGATTTAAGGACTCCACAGTCCGATGTTAGTTTTAAGACATCACGGTCAAGGTTAAGGACCTCATAGTCCATGAGTTTAACAACCCCATAGTCCATGAATTTAAGGACCCCACAGTCCGTATCAATGTGTGGTCATCGGAACCCGTCACTTCTTTGAAGACGTTGAGGAATTACAACGCCAAGTATCAAAGGAGTGAAGAGATGTACCCTTGAACCAAGGTAGATTAAATAGTCTTTGGGCCAATTTGGAACCAAGACCAATTAATAATATTATGAGCCCATTAGCCCAGTTAAGTTTGAATTGAGGACTTATAGCCAGCTTGGGCTAAGTCCAATCATGTTTGGAGTATTGGCCTTCTGTTGGTTCATTGAAGGAGAGGTTTTGCCTCTAGAAACTGAGCCAATTGGGCTAAAACTAGTGTTAAACACTAAAGACCAACAATGTTGAACACTGAGATCAAGATTAACAAGTTAGTGTTTAACACTAAAAGATAGTCAGTGTTAAACACTAGCAACAAGGCTTTCAAATTAATGTTAAACACTAAAGCAAATCAGTGTTAAACACTGGCAATAGAGATTTCAAATTAGTATTTAACACGAAGGCAAATCAGTATTAATCACTGGGAACAGAGATTTTAAATTAGTGTTAAACACTAAATAAAATTCAGTGTTAAACACTGCAAATAAAGTTTTTTTTAAAATTAGTGTTTGAACACTAGAGCAAATCAGTGTTAACACTGGATACAAAGATTTTAATTTAGTATTAAACACTAAGGTAAGAGGGGTCACGTGGTAGCACGTGAGAGCGCCCTGCTTCCCTTTATTTTGTTCTGTCAAAAGTATTGAATACTTTGAAGTATCACGTGCTGTCACGTGATGGGAATTTGGGTGTTTGTCTGTTAGAGCTTCAGCCAAGGGGTCACGTGGTAGCACGTGAGAGCGCCCTAGAGCTTTTTTCTGTTTCTTTTGCCTTTTTCTCTGTGTGCTCTAGGGGTCACGTGAGGCACGTGAGGCGTTGCCTCAAAGCTCTTTTCTGTGGATCTTTACAGGGGTCACGTGGTAGCACGTGACTCTGGTTCTTTGCATGTTTGAAGATCTCTTTATCTTTTTAAGAATTAAATTCTTCATAGGGTTAAACCCTAACAATAACTTTAAAGGCATTAAATTCCTACTTTCTTTTGAAGAATTATATTCTTAGATAGGGTTAAACCCTAATTTATTTTCTGTAGGAATTAAATTCCCCATATATGTAAAAAATTAAATTCTGGCATAGGGTGAAACCCTAGTTTCTTTTTAAGGGAATTAAATTCCTGTAAATTTGAGAGAATTAAGTTCTCAATTAGGGTTAAACCCTAGTTCTGTCCATTCTGAAGGAATTAAATTCTTAGGGTTAAACCCTAATTTTATCTTAAAGGAATTAAATTCCTATCATTCTGTGAGAATTAAATTCTCAAAGCTCAATTCCTCCTCTATGTTTTAGATCTGCATGGCAGGATCTCAACCCAATAAGAATTAAATTCTCAATTCATGGGGAGATGTGCACTTTGCAGATCCTCCACCAGAGAAAAAACTAAGTTCTTTTCTTTAGATAAGAGTTAAACTCTTTTGAGAATTAAATTCTCTTTTGAAGCCTCTCTTTTCTTTTCTTACCTAGGGTTTTTCTTTTGCAGAGAATCAAATTCTTCCTTCTGAATTTTCAAGATTCCAAGGCTCTATATCTTCCTCTCTCTCCTTTGGCTCCTATTTATAGGAGCAGGAAAAGAATCAATCCGTTTTAGTGAATCTTTCATTGAAAGATTTCATTTGTTTATTGAGAGATTTGATTTATCTTCATCATTAATATGGGCCTTCAGATTATTAGGTGAATTTTATTTACCATTGGATTTTAAATCCAAATATATCTCTTTGTTATTTCGGTTAGATTTAGGAGGAAATCTTTCCAAGTCCAAGATTTTTCCATAAATTGGTGATATTTAATCACCTTTAGATTTTTAATCCAACGGTTTCAGATAATCCTTTTTTTCATTTTGGAAAGATTTGAAAGATCTTTCCTCAGAATTTAATTCTGTCAAAGAACAAGGCTTTTGAAGCCGGTCACGTGTAAGCACATGATCCCTGGAATGGGCTTCTCTTCTTCTGCACTCTGTTTTCTGGCCGCTGCTTAACCATCACGTGTCGTCACGTGACCACTGGTCACGTGTGAGCATGTGATGCCTCTTCTGAAGCTTTTTCCTGATTCTTAATCAGGGAATGAATGTGCTCTGTGCCGCTGCTTTAAATGTCACGTGCCAACACGTGACCGCTTGTCACGTGACCGCTTGTCACGTGCTAGCACGTGATGCTTCCTCTGAAGCTTTTTCCTGATTTTAAATCAGGGAACAGTCGCAATTGCTCAATCATTTCGGCTATTTTTCACGGTGCCCAATCATTTCGGCTATTTGTTTTATTTACTCGCTGCTTTTTATTGCGAGTTGCCCAACCATTTCGGCTATTTTGTATGCATACATTTTTACTTGCTGATTTTGTTGCAAGTTGCCCCATCATTTCGGCCATTTCATATGCATTCGTGGCTCGCTGGCTTTTCGCTGCGAGTTTGGAATTTGATACCGATTTAGGCATCAGCATTGCTATAACTGGGATATTGCTAGGAGCGAATCATCATTTTCCTCTGTCGATGTCATTCAAAGGTGGCTTAGCGAACAGGATTAGGATCCTGTCGACCAAGGCTTTTAACTTCATGAGCCGTAAGGGTCTTATGAAGGTATTTCCCCCTACGAGTCATGAGGATTTCGTAAGTGCGTTTTCTCCTTAGGAAACGTGAGTATTCCTAAGTGTGTGTTCTCTTATAAGTCGTAAGGATCTTATAAGAGTGTTTTCTCCTTATAAATCGAGAGGACTTACAGGGGATGTCCACTGTGTGAACATATCCCTAGTCGCGGATGGGACTTTGTTAGGGAAATGTTTATTCGCGCCCGTGGATTGTATACAAGGGTCAGCATTGAACCGCTTGTAGGGAAGCATTAGAGATTGTAATGGCTTAAGAACAGGTTCAGATCCCTTTAGCTTAAGGCTTTTGAACCCTATGAGCCGTGAGGGTCTCAAAGAGGAATTCTCCTTACGAGTCGTGAAGATCCCGTAAGTGTAATTTCTCCTTAGAAATCGTGGGGATCCATAAGTGTGTTGCTCCTTTGTGAGTCACAAGGATCTCACGCAGGTGCTTTCTCCTTACAGGGTCGAAAGGACCTTGCAAGTGTCTTTTAACGAGATTGCGCCCTTTCAGGTTTTCACAAAACTCGCCGGTAGTCCTGCTGTTTTTACTCACGGAGCCCTTTTGGATTTTCATCCGTGCCCATTTTGCTTATGGACGTACCATTTTTTTTTGTCGGCCTTGGGATGTTGCGGTCCGTAATAGTTTATAGATGTCTCGATCAACAGCCAGTTTTAGGCCATAGTGGTCCATTGTTAGTTTAAGAACATTTCTGTCCGTCGTTAGTTTGGGGACATTTCGGTCCGTTTGCCGGCTACTACTTATAGAGTTTGGGCTTAGGAAGATAGCGAGCGGACATAAGCGTCGTCATCTATCGTTGACCTAGGCCGCGACTCGTCAGGCATAGTATTTTTTTAGGAAGCGACCGTTTAAAGCCTAAAAGGTCTTTCACCATGCATGTCCATGAGTAGATAAGCTCCACCCTGGTAAACTTTGTCTATGATGTACGGGCCTTCATAGTTCGGCTCGAATTTCCCCCGTTTGGCACGATTGGGGATCATAAGTCTTTTGACCACTAGCACGAGTTCGCCTTGGCGGAATGTTCTCGGCCTAGTCAATCTTTCGTATGAGCGCATCATCTTTGCTTTATAAACCTCCAGGTTTTGTTGCGCCATGAGCCGGGTTTCATCAAGGGCGTCGAGCTCCTCGAGCCGAAGGTGAGCATTTTCTTCGTCTGTTAGTTTGTAGTGAACCGCCACTCGTAGAGAGGGTAACTCTATCTCCAAAGGGAGTACTGCTTCAGTGCCGAATACCAATGCATACAGCGTTGTGTTTGTGGCCGTTTTGAACATAGTTCGATACGCCCAGAGAGCTTCTTGCAGTCTCTCGTGCCAGTCCTTCCTATTTTTGGACACCGTCTTCTTCACGATCTTCGTCAAGGTCTTGTTGAAAGCCTCAGCTAGACCGTTAGCTCGGGGATTATAGACCGAAGAATATCTCCAGTCTATATTATGCTGTTGTGCGAAGCGGCTGATTTTGTGGCTTCTGTAGGCTGGCCCGTTATCGGAGATAATCTGTCACGGAGTGCCAAACCGGTAAATGACGTGTGTCTTGAAGAAATGGAGGCTATTCTCCGTCTTCACTTCTCTTAGCGGTATGGCTTCTGCCCATTTGGAGAAGTAGTCAGTTGTCGCCAAAATGAATCGATGTCCTCTGGATGATGCCGGTTCAATGGGCCCGATTATGTCGGTTCCCTCACATTTCGAATGGCTAGCTAGCCACCATCGGGTGTAGCAGATTTGGATGCTGATGGATAAAGTCTCCGTGAATCTGGCACGAGTGGCACTGCTTCGCGTATTCAAGGCAGTCCTAGATCATCGAGGGCCAATAATAGGCCATCCTTTTGATCTTCAGCTTCATCTTCGGCCCGGCTTGGTAAGAACCGCAGAGTTCATTGTGAGTTTCTTGGATGACTCTTTTTGTCTCTTCAGGTCCCAGGCATCTTAGCCACAGGGAGTCAAACGATCTCTTATACAGAGTATCATTGACAAAGGCGAAGGATAGAGCTCGTTTCATGAGCTGATGTCTTGAAGATGCGTCTTCAGGCGTTCGACGAGATTTGAAGTAGTCTATAAAGACTTCTTTCCAATCCTTAGCCTTTTCCTGGTCTTTTATTTGTAAGGCTGTTTGCTTGGTCGCTTCCTTTTCTTCAGACAATTCCGGAGATATTTCTGCCGGTGCAAGAACCCGACGGCTTTCTACCATGATCCTTACATCATCGAGGTTCTCGTCGGCTAGTTCCTTAGCGAGTTTGGCCAATGCATCCGCTTTTCTATTTTCCGCGCGCGGTATGCTTTCCAGGGTGTAGGAAGGAATTTGAGTCAGCAGTCGCTGCACTCTCTCGCCGTACTTCACCAACTCAGGCTTGCGCGTTTGATAATCGTTGTTTACTTGACTAACGACCAGTTGGGAGTCTCCATATATGAGGAGGCTTTCGACTCCCATGTAAACAACGATCTTAAGACCTACTATTAAAGCTTCATATTCGGCTTCATTGTTTGTCCTCGGCTCTGTTAGGGAAAAGGCACAGTGCATTATCCCTCCTTGTGGAGTCACGAAGATGAGGCCCACCCCAGATTTGATTATGGGGGAGCTGTATTTGCGCTTCTTCATGGAAGATGCTCCATCGAAGTAGAGTTCCCACCGGGTATCATTCTCTCTTCTCTCCACGTTGATCGTGTCAAACGCGTGCTCGTTGGGCAATTCTCTGTTCAAAGGAGAATCGGCAGGTATAGGATGCTCGGTGAGGAAGTCGGCGATGGCCTGGCCTTTCACTGCCTTGAGAGGTCGATAAGTTATCGAGAATTCCATTAAGAGTAGGGCCCATTTAGCGAGCCGTCCCGTTAATAGGGCTCTTGACATCAAATATTTGAGAGGATCCACTTTCGATACGAGATGGACCTCATGCGCCAATGCATAGTGCCTCAGCTTCGTTATCGCAAAGATTAACGCCAGGCAATGTTTTTCAATAGGGGAGTAATTGTTTTTTGCCCCCAGAAGAACTCGACTTAAATAGTAGAGGGCTCTCTCCTTCCCTTGGTCATTTTCTTATGCCCATAGCGTGCCTAAGGAACCTTCGAGGGTTATTGTGTACAGGACGAGAGGTTTTCCTTTAACGAGAGCGGCCAATACTTGTGGATTCTGCAGGTATTGCTTGATTTCGTCCAGCGCGCCTTGGCATTTGTGATCCCAGATGAACGGGGTTCCCTTCTGTTAGTGATATGTATGCCCTAGAGGCCATTACTGTACATACGATGTATATTGTAGTGGATGCTTCGACAGATATAGGGAGGACTTTCTTGCTCGACATGATAGTATGCTATCTGGTTGCTCTTTATCTTAACATGTACTCTGATTATCTCTATGTTATATGTTGATAAAGCCCTTAGGATGAGTACTTGACTACCAAGACTATGATGCAGATCATACTAGTGGGGACAGTGTAGTCACTAAGTACATCCTTCAAATGGTCCTAGCGCAGGTGTATCGAGACAGGGCATCGATATACCAGAGTAGACTAGCGTATGCTTCTTGACCCATGTAGATGGGCGATGCATGAACCCATATCCATTGGTGTTCGACATCAAAGAAAGTATACGGGTGCTCAGTAGAGACTGGGTACACTGGACGGACTCGCCGAGAACTCCCAGATGATATTATACCTCACGTCAGATGGCAGTTCTCTGGTGACACTGGTACAGGTTAGTCTGTAGACCCGAGATCGTCATAGAGTCTTGTGTGATTCCCACTGTACTTTGATTTCCACCTAACCACGTCCAAGAGGGCATGCAAAACGGCGGCTTTTGGGTACAGTCCCGAATCACATGGAGACAATGAGCGATAAGAGGGGTTTCGTCTCTCCCGGTATAGGGAGTTGATGTTGCGCTGTGTTCGATTGGCTATAACTGGAAATCCCTGGCCAAGGTTGCTGAGATTTACTGGTAAGTGTTATCAGTAGTTTCTCAAACTATTATGGACCTCATATCGACATGACTTATCGGTTACTGGGGTCTGACGTTTACCACCCCTAGACTGGATATGCGACACATCAGATGAAGAGACCGGACTGTACGGAAGTGTTACTGGTTGGATTCACAGGAGAATGTACAGGCTTGCTTGTTGATCTTCTGATTGCTTAATACCTGGGTGGCTGTTATGTTTAGCTGACTGCTTGCAGCTTGTAGGTGTTTGATATGATCATCACCTACTGCCGGTGTATTGACGATTCTTTAGAGTCCTACACAGAGGTTTCCTGGCTCAGGCAAAACGGAGTAGGAGCACATATGTGATATGTACGGGACCGAGAATAATACGTGTATGCGATACCGTATTAGATTCTCGCGATATGTGATATCGGCCGGGTATATGTGATATAGCCGAGTCATCGGATCAAGTATTGATTCGATGAACTGATACAGATTATATTAGTCGGTTATTTATGAAATAGTCGGATTATCGGATCAAGTGTTGATTTGATAATTTAATGTACAATTATATATTTGATATATTATATTGCATTAACTAATATATGCTCACTTAAAGATTCTTTTTCTCACTTGGATAATACATTAATATATGTGTGATATATGTTAAATGTATTATTTTATTTTGTTACAATAAATATTGTATGTGTGATATATAATATTGTGACATGTTAGGGTTATAAATGCAACATGTTTTGTGCAGTTTAAACATGGTTAGGGTTTGGATTAGGGTTAAGCTTGGATGAAGCTTTCAAGAAGCTTTGACTTTGACCTTTGATATTTTGTGTTGATATTTATTAACGCAACCCAAACCTTAGCCTCTAGTTGATTCTCTACAAGGGTTAACTCTATCATTCTCAACCCATGGTTGATTTGTAACCACAACAATGATTTTTTGATTATTTCATCACAAAAGGATTTGCTTGATCTTCTTCTTCCTTCTTCTTTGATGAAAACCTTCACTAGGTTTTTGATAAGTGGTGATAATGAGTGAGAAATTGAAAAAAAAGGAGCTAAATTCCTACTTCATCATCCTCATCTATTCTAACCACTTAGATTAAGGTGTTTACTTTACTAATACTTGATTAGTGAAGGAAGAGCTTGGGTTTGAGATTCCTCGAGGTAGATCATCTTAGTAGTTGAATATTGGAAGTAAGCTTGCATCTTTCTCTTCATAGAGCCTCTCTAAAGTCCGGGTACTTGATGATCGCAGCGAAGGGACCTCAACACGGAGCTTTTTGAAGTGAAGGACCGGTCTACAAAGGTTGTATTTCTTGTTCACTTAGATGTAAAGAGTTTACATATCATGTTTAACCCTAAGTCTCTAGTTAAGATCTTGGCGGGTTTGTTTAGCACCCCAAAAATTTTAAAGTAGCATGATTGATGCTTGCCAAAACCTTGCTAAGCTGCTAAACTAACCCTACAGTGGTATTAGAGCCAAGCTAGAGCATTAGGCGTCGTGTAGGCGAAGTTTAAAGTCCGATCGAACTCCGAAACCCCGAAAAATCCCACTTTCTAGAAATTTTTTTAAAAGTTGAAATTTTTCATATTAAAAATACTCAGAAAATCATGCAGAGAATTCTAAGGATTACTGTGAAGTACGAATACATAACTCACTCAAGTGACCGCGGAACCGCGGCCAAACCATGCGTTTGGCGGCGGTTCCGCGGCCAACTTTTGGAGTTAGGGGCTAATATTTCAGGGGTTTATTATCGGGTACTTTTTCATGCTTCTGGGAATTTTTAATTCTACTCAAGTGTTGAGCTTTCTGGAAAATATTGGGAACTCGTTGATTCTATCGGAAAGTTTAATTTCGTTTAAGTTTTTCCGGGTAATTTAGAACGTGTTGAAAGGTTCGAACGGATATCAATAACTCACTTTTTCCCCTGTCGGAAAACTTTCAAGTGTTGGATTTTTCCTGAGTTTAAAACTTTCAGAAAAATCATGCAAGCGCATCTGTAGACCTTCTAGAAGAATGTAATCTTAACTCGATTATGTGACCGTCAAAACCGCCACTGAACCATATGGTTTGTGGTAGTTTAGCGTTGCCACATGTGAGGCGTTTGTTTGACCCTTCTACGGCTGGTTCATAGCGACTGTGACATGTTCTGGGATTTTTTGAACTCCGCTCAAGTGTGGAGCTATTTGGGAAATTTTGGGTGTTTCTTTATTCTATCGGAATGTTTAACATTGTCTATTTATCTGGAATGTGATATAAAATGTGGAATTCATATAGTTAGGCATGAAATGCGAAGTATGTGATATTTTAGATTTAAGATGTCTAAAGTGATTGTGGATTCCAACTGTTGTAGTTTTACGCTTTCTTTTCTGCGACCGTAAGTGTAATATGTGGTGTATCGCCGATTTCGTTGCTATACATTAACGACAATTGGGATACGCATATTTACTTACGTTGATGACAGGTGATGTTATGTGTTGCTGTGATATATTATATTGGATCGTCATGTTTTGAATAGCCGGGGGTTTTATATGAGATGAGAGTTTTTATTTTCATTCATGTAAAGTTCATTGTATGTAATATTCTTTTATTGGGGTACTTCCGGGTTGAGGATGATGTCACCATTGTATATTATTTACTTTTCCGCATTAGGATAGACCCAAGGCGGGGAGCACAAGTAACCGGGTTCTAGGGTCCAGTGGGAGACCAACTCGAGGAGTCGAGACCGCGTCTCCTAACTCTAGAACTGGTAGGGTTGCTTACCGCTCTCGTAGGGGTCTAGGGTTGTGGGATTGGCTATTCATCGCGACCGTGGAATCCGTGTTTTATACAGGCTCGCATTAAAACACGGACCTCCTAGTATATCCAATATTTCATATATGTTCTTCTGCTGCAATGTTTTGTGATGAGATCATATTACTGCCTGAGACGAATGTTTATATTATATATATGAGATATATATTGTATATTGTTGATTTCGTTTCAAAAGTGATGCTTTTGAAGCATAATAAAATGGGACTTCATTAATGAGATTAATGAAATAAAAGAAATCTAAAGATGTTGTAGAAACTTGTTTCGAAAACTGGTGGCTCTAGTTCTTGCTTTGCATAGTGGTATTCCTTGTAGAATATCCAGCACCTTATTCGATGAGGAAAGAGCCGAGATCCCTTCACCGGGAGTGACCTCTTTAGCAAAACTAGCAGATGCTACAAATTCGGTTTGTCTTTCGATTGCTTTTTATAGTTCTTGCTTTGCACAGCGGTAATCCTTGTAGAATATCCAGCACCTTATTCGATAAGGAAATAGCCGAGATCCCTTCACCGGGAGTGACCTCTTTAGCAAAACTAATAAAAGCCTCAAAAACACTCCTTTTCAAAAATCACTCGATTCTACAACGATATCAAGTTCATTACGCAAAAGGTTTTCTTAAAAACATGTAGTAGCCCTCCGTCATTTTAGGAAGTAGAGTACTTAGTATTCGTGCTTGTATGTCGACTATAGTTGAGGCGTAGTGTACGGTAGCTAAGTGATGTCTTCCTACACTGCATATAATGCGATTAATTAAGACAGTCATGTGATTATGTCGACCATAGTTGAGGGTCATGTGGGTGGGTCTAATTAATCATGAAATGACGGGAAGAACTTGACTAGTGCTTATGATATGTTGACCATAGTTAAGGTCATAAGTACTAGGGGCAAAATATTATCGGAAATTTCAAGTGTTGAAATTTGCAATGAGATTGCATACCTTCTATGAGATAGTTGGATCCCGATACCCACTGCGAGTAAGAGTTACTCCTGGGAGAGTTTTACACATTACAATTAGCCGATCGAATAGGTATCTAGAAAGGTGTTAACGGGGTTACGCCCCTGGGAAAACGAGATTTATTTTAATTAAGTCCGTGCGAAAGCATGGGGAACCTCCCTCAAAGTACCGACACTGGCCTGGCTGAAAGATTGGCGAACTTGTAGAGTGTAATTAATCCCGGCTAGTCTTACCTTTTAGGGTTTGAAGGAAGATTTGACTAAAACAGTGGGAGACATCCTGATTAGATATATTAATAATCAATTTAATTTTGCAAGAGCATACGCTGAGTATTTTCTTCTCTCTCTCTCTAGGTAGCGATCATGTCACGCCTTAATCAAGATAATAATATGGATGTATTGACCGAACCCGCTTGTTATACTGCGCTAGGGAACGTTGGTCCCTTTTCAACTTATAATTGTTATAAGACCAAGCAGGAAATAGAGGATTACCAGAATTCCCGTGCCGTCCAAACGAAAAAAGTGCATGCTGATGCATCTTCTTCGGGTATCTTCATTACCGAGAACTGTTTCTCGGTATCCTTTACGTCCTGGGAATGAGATACTGGATCAGGATCCCGCAAATATAATTTGTTACATGGGCTACAGATAGGTAGAGAACTGAGAACGGGTGATAACTTTCAAGAGTTGGAAACGGTGCAATTGTTGCAAGCCAAGCAGTTGGCAGTTATCACCCTGTATTACCAAATACAGTGATTCTAAACGAATGTTATTAGATACCGAACCTGATATACAACATCATATCAGTCTCTTTCTTTAGTAAAGAAGGATATAATTTTGTATTGATGGATAATGTTTTGAACATTTCCTATATCAAAAGTTGATCGGTTCAGGCACGTTATCTAAAAGCGTATACGTTCTAAATCAAACCACAGTTCTTAACGTACGGAACACACACAAGGGGAAGAGTTCAGAAATGAACGAATCCTTCTTGAGGTATTGTAGACTAGGTCATATCGATGCGACACGACTAGCTAAGTTACATAAAGATGCATATTTAAATCAGTTTGAATTTACAACTTGTGAAACTTGCCAGTCATGTCACAAAGATAAGATGACCATAGTTCCGTTTATTGGAAGCAGAGAAAGAGTTACTAAACTCTTGGGATTGATACATGATGATGTATGTAAGGTCCCCTGTCTACACATGCCAGGACCGGTTCTTTATACTTCATTACATTCACTGATTATCTCTCAAGATTCAGACATATGTTCCTATTGAAACACAAGTCTGAAGCTTTTGAGAAATTCAATGGATATAAGTTAGAAGAAAAGAACTAAAAAGGGTATAAGTATTATGTCATTTGATGTGATCAGGGAGGAGAATACTTGAGCACGGAATTTCTGGACTATTCTAAAGGAGAATGAGATTCTCTCTCAGCATTACTCCTCCATATACACCACAGCACGTAGGTATATCAGGGCGGAGCAATCACACCCTATGTGATATGGTGTGCTCTATGATGAGTACTACTGAGTTGCCTATTTCCTTTTGGGTGTTATGCACTTGTGAAGTTGCATACCTATTGAATAAGGTTCCAATCAAATCAGGTGCCTGCCACTCCATATGTGATATGGTATGGGAAGAGCCCATCGCTTAAAGATGTTAAGATTTGGGGTTGTCCGGCCTATGTCAAAAGCAAAATCCGGACAAGCTCGAGACAAGATCAGTTCTGTGGAAGTTTGTTGGATATCCCAAGCATTCGCAAGGGAATATCTTCTACCACACCGAGGAACAAAAGGTGTTTTATTTCTCGGCATGCCATGTTTTTAGAAAAGGATTTTCTTATGAAGAAATTAGTGGTCATGAGGTAGATCTGGAAGGACTTCCAGCTATACAAACTACAGCTGATGATTTGGTAGGATCGGAGGATTCAATAGTTCCCGACGAACCTCAGCCTCTCCGCCGATCTGGTAGGGTTCCTCACCCACCTGAGAGATACTTCGGTTTTCTTTATGACAGTGGCAGCGATGAATGCATCATGAGATGATGACCCAACTAGTTTCGAGCAGGCCATCAGGAGTGGGGACTCTATAAGAATGGCTGGATGCTAAGCGATCTGAGATGGAATCCATATACACTAACAAAGTATGGACTTTGGTTGCTTTATCTGAAGGGTTAAATCCCCATCAGGAGCAAGTATATCTTGAGAAGATTAATTGGTGTACATGGAAAAGTTGAGACTTTCAAAGCTATGCTTAAGTCCATCCAGATCCTACTTGCCATTGCTACATACCATGACTACGATTTCTGGCGGTTGGGTGTCATGACAGCTTTTCTGAATAGTGATTTAGAAGAGAGTGTCTATAAGTACACAGCCAGAGGGCCTCGTAGACAGCGGGAGCAGCGAAAACGTATGCAAGTTGCTTTATGAGTTAAATCAGGCATCGCGGAGTTGGAACGTCTGTTTTGATATGGTAGTCAAAGAGTTTGACTTCATCAAAATAGTAGATGAACCTAGTATATACAAAAAGGTAGTAGGGAGTATGGTAGTGATCCTCATATTGTACGTGGATGACATACTCTTTATAGGAAAGGAGTTTCCTATGCTATGCTCGGTCAATCTCCTCTTATCACAAGATTCTCCATAAAGGATCAAGTTGATACCTGCTAAATCCTAAGTTTTGGATATATGAGATAGATCTAATTGGATGTTAGGATTCTCACTAGTTGTAGTGAGATGGTATCAATCAATCCTGGGGAGAATCACTGGAAAGGTTCCAGGGTGATAAGGAAGACTGAATGTCAGTCAAGGGCATTGTTTTTACCCTCAGTGGAGGGACGGTATGTTGGAAGAGTTCCAAGCTAGATACCGTGACTTACTAGATGATTAAAGGCAAGATACATCGTTACCAAGGATGCTACCAAAGAGAAAGTCTGGACATATAAGTTCATGAGATGAACTTCGTTCCTACCATTGTGTGACAATGGAGTTGTGGCTTAGGCCTAGGAACCCCCGTCCCATCTATGATCCAGACATATTCTAAGGCAGTATCACCTGATCATGGAGATGGTTGACCTCCAGGGAGATCGAGATTAGGAGAGTAGACAAAGAGGACAACAGCACGGATCCACTCACAAAAGCCTATTTCCCAGTAGAGACTTTTATTGGATGGTTGAGTATAAGATACTTCAACCACAGCTGATTGTTGGGTATGCGATACCACAACAGATGGCACTAATGCAAGTGGGAGATTGTTAGTGATATATATGCCCTAGAGGCCATTACTGTACATACAATGTATATTGTAGTGGATGCTTCGACATATATAGGGAGGACTTTCTTGCTCGACATGATAGTTTGCTATCTGGTTGCTCTTTATCTTAACATGTACTCTGATTGTCTCTATGTTACATGTTGATAAAGCCCTTAGGATGAGTACTTGACTACCAGGACTATGATGCAGATCATACTAGTGGGGATAGTGTAGTCACTAAGTACATCCTTCAAATATTCCTAGTCGCAGGTGTATCGAGACAAGGCGTCGATATACCAGAGTAGACTAGCGTATGCTTCTTGACCCATGTAGATAGGCGATGCATGAACCCATATCCATTGGTGTTTGACATCAGAGAAAGTATACGGGTGCTCAGTAGAGACTGGGTACACTGGACGGACTCGCCGAGAACTCCCAGATGGTATTATACCTCACGTCAGATGGCAGTTCTCTGGTGATACTGGTACAGGTTAGTCTGTAGACCCGAGATTGTCATAGAGTCTTGTATGATTCCCACTGTACTTTGATTTCCACCTAACCACGTCCAAGAGGGCATGCAAAACGGTGGCTTTTGGGTATAGTCCTGAATCACATGGAGGCAATGAGCGATAGGAGGGGTTTCGTCTCTCCCGGTATAGGGAGTTGATGTTGCGCTGTGTTCGATTGGCTATAACTGGAAATCCCTGGACAGGGTTATTGAGATTTACTGGAAAGTGTTATCAGTAGTTTCTTGAACTGTTATGGACCTCATATCGACACGACTTATCGGTTACTGGGGTCTGACGTTTACTACCCCTAGACTGGATATGCGACATATCAGACGAAGAGACCGGACTATATGGGAGTGTTACTGGTTGGATTCACAGGAGAATGTACAGGCTTGCTTGTTGATGTTCTAATTGCTCAATACCTGAGTGGCTGTTACGTTTAGCTGACCGCTTGCAGCTTGTGGGTGTTTGATATGATCATCACCTACTGCCGGTGTATTGACGATTCCTTAGAGTCCTACACAGAGGTTTCCTGGCTCAGGCAAAACGGAGTAGGAGCACATATGTGATATGTGCGGGGCCGAGAATAATACGTGTATGCGATACTGTATTAGATTCTCGCGATATGTGATATCGGCCGGGTATATGTGATATAGCCTGGTCATCGGATCAAGTGTTGATTCGATGAGCTGATACAGATTATATTAGTCGGTTATTTGTGAAATAACCGGATTATCGGATCAAGTGTTGATTCGATAATTTAATATATAATTATATATTTGCTATATTATATTGTATTAACTAATATAAGCTCACTTAAAAATTCTTTTTCTCACTTGGATAATACATTGATATATGTGTGGTATATGTTAAATGTATTATTTTATTTTGTTACAATAAATATTGTATGTGCGATATATAATATTGTAACATGCTAGGGTTACAAATGCAACATGTTTTGTGGAGTTTAAACATGGTTGGGGTTTGTATTCGGGTTAAGCTTGGATGAAGCTTTCAAGAAGCTTCATGAAGTTTTGACTTTGACCTTTGATATTTTTTGTTGATATTTATTAACCCAACCCAAACCTTAGCCTCTAGTTGATTCTCTACATGAGTTAACTCTATCATTCTTAACCCATGGTTGATTTGTAACCACAACAATGATTTTTTAATTATTTCATCACAAAAGGATTTGCTTGATCTTCTTCTTCCTTCTTCTTTGATGAAAACCTTCACTAGGTTTTTGATAAGTGATGATAATGAGGGAGAAATTGAAAACAAAAGAGAGCTAAATTCCTACTTCATCATCCTTATCTATTCTAGCCACTTAGATTAGGGTGTTTGCTTTACTAATACTTGATTAGTGAAGCAAGAGCTTGGGTTTGAGATTTCTCAAGGTAGATCATCTTAGTAGTTGAAGATTGGAAGTAAGCTTGCATCTTTCTCTTCATGGAGCCTGTCTAGAGTCCGGGTACTTGATGATCGCAGCGAAGGGACCTCAACACGGAGCTATTAGAAGTGAATGACCGGTCTACAAAGGTTGTATTCCTTGTTCACTTAGATGTAAAGAGTTTACATATCATGTTTAACCTTAAGTCTCTAGTTAAGATCTTGGTGGGTTTGTTTAGCACCCCAAAAATTTTAAAGTAGCATGATTGATACTTGCTAAAACCTTACTAAGGTGCTAGGCTAACCCTACACCTTCTTCATTAGATGACTGTTAGGACGGCACTTGCCGGAGAGATTGGCTATAAATCGCCGGATATACGTGAGCTTTCCCTGGAGAGACCACAGTTGTTTGAGAGTCCTTGGCAGGGGCATTTCCATAATCGCCTTGATCTTTGACGGGTCTATCTCGATGCCTCGGTGTCAGACGACGAATCCTAGAAACTTGCCTGAGAAAACTCCGAACGCGCATTTGAGAGGGTTCATCTTCATGTTGTATTTCCGAAGGCGCTGAAACACGATCTTCAGATATTCTAAATGTTCCTCGTATGATTTACTTTTCACTACAAGGTCGTCAATATAGCATTCGGCGATTTCATGTATGAGGTCGTCGAAAATCTTCGTCATGGCCCTTTGATAGGTGGCGCCGGCGTTCTTTAGACCGAAAGGCATCACCTTATAGTAGAATATGCCCAAAGGGGTCCAGAAAGCGGTATGCTTTTGATCCTCAGGATGCATCTTTATCTGATTGTATCCCGATAAGCCGTCCATGAAGGAGAATACTTCATGAATGGACGTGTTATCTATCATCAGCTCGGTAACCGGTACAGGAAAATCGTCCTTCGGGTAAGCTTTATTGAGGTCCCGAAAGTCCACGCAGATGCGCACCGTCCCATTTTTCTTCATCACTAGGATGATGTTGGCGATCCAGTCAGGATACTGAATCTTTTGGATGAAGCCGAAGTTGATTAGCTTCTTGATCTCGGCATTGATGCTCATTTCAAGTTCGAGCCGCATCCTTCTCAGTGCTTGTTTGAGCGGCTTGACGTCTAGAGAAATCGCCAATTTGTGGACAGCAATCTCTGGATCGAATCCGGGCATCTCGGAATAGTTCTACACGAAACAGTCTTTATACTGCATGAGCACATCTTTTAGCATAGCCACCCTTTCTTCAGACAAAAGCTCACTGACGAATGTCGGCCGCGGGTCACTTGCCATCCCCAAGTCAATTTTCTTGAGGTTATCTACTGTAGTATGTATCCCATCTTCCAGCTCTTTTGGCACCGGTGGAAACTCTTAAATCACTTCATCATCATCATTTTCGAAGCATCAGGGGAAGTCATCCATATTCTTGGGTTCTTCTTCTGACAGCGTTATCACGTGATAGATACGAAATCGCTTCCACCGATGTTGGTCTGGTTCTACTCCCGCCGCATACGTGGCTTTCGGTTCATGCTTCTGTGGTGGGGTTACCTTCCAACTGCTGGATAGAGAAAACCTGCCATGCTGATACTGTTCTTCGACCCAGTCTTTGAATGTAAAGCAGTCTTCGAGAGGATGCCCTATCGCTTGTGATAGGAGTAATAGTCCGGATGATGAACCTCACCTGCTTGCTCAGGGTGCTTGGACTCTGGGAGCGTCATTATCTGATGTTTTATGACAAGATCGAATATCTTCTTTGTCTTGTCTTAAGGAAAAGAATATGCTCAACCCATCTTCTTTATAAGAGACGGATCCCGGCTGCTCGATTCTCGATCACGTGGCTTCTTAGATCTACTACGTTGCTGTCGAACGTTTTTTCCGTTCTTTGGTTTATTTTTGCGTCTGCACCGGGTCTTTTGTATGACGGGCTGGCGACGAAGGGCGTCGTTATTTTCCGTAGCCTGCTGAAGGAGGCACTGCGTTCTGGCTTTCTCGTAGATGGCCATTTCGCGATTATGGTCATCATGGACCTTTTGACCCGCTTCCCTTATTAGCTTGTCCATCTGTTCTTCAAACGACGGACTTGGCATTTTCATGGCGGGACCTCGTTTTAGTTCAAGGTTAGCGTCTTTTAACAGAACATCTCCTTCTTCATCGAAGTCATGTATAACGTAACTGCCATGGACTCGTTCTCGGCTTTTGGATCGAATATATCCAAGCCCGATCGTTTCCATTCTCCCATTGGACAATTTTCGCTGAGTTCCCGGGACACTCCAGATCCTGTTGTAGAACTGGGCTTGTCGAGCAGTCTGTTTAAAGGATACGCTTTGATGCCTCAACAGCCTTTTTAATCCTTCTATGTAGTATCTGGGCAGACAGATGGGCTGAAGCCTGTCAAGTGTAGAATCGGCACCGTGCCAAATTTCTTTCTCCACTTTGGTTTCCGTTGATCGATAAAAGAGGATCGCCTTTTCATCTCTTCACCTGGGAGAGACATAGAATGTTTGCAGTTCTTGCACACTATAGGTACCAAGCGCGTCGAGCTCTTTGTAATGTTCTCGTGGAACCATGGCAATTTGCAAACTCCGATCATCGCCAGCAAAGGCTTGTATCGATAGTCATACAGAAAATATGGCATTGACCTCATCTTCTGAGTCACTGCCAAAGACCAGAATAGGGGTGGACGGTCCCGGCTTGTTGCATTGGGGCGGCCCTGAATAAACTATTTCTTCTTCTTCCTCCTCAGTGTCACTCCCAAAGACTGGAATAGTGGTGATAGCTTTGTTCTTCGGTTTATGGCATCTTTCCGTGTCTTCGAAATCTGGTAAGAAGTATTTTGCATTTTCATACTTTCGGACTTCATTCACGGAGAATGGGTTTAGTTCCCCTGTCACAGTATACTCGAGACCGTCCTTGAAATACTTCATATACTGATGTTGAGTAGAAGGGATGATGTTGTACTCGTGTAACCAAGGCCTGCTGAGCAAAGCATCGTAACATGTCTTAGCGTTGATGACATGAAATTTGATGTCCGTGACGAGCAGCCCAAAGCGTAATTTCAGTATCACAGACCTGAGCGTCCGTGATGACTGGGAGTCAAACCCGGAGATGGTGATTTTATCACGAGCGAGGTGCTGAATACTCATGCAGATTTCCTTCAACACTCTTACATTGAGGAGATTGACGGAGGACCTATTGTCAACTAGGATCTTTCCTATCTTAATATCATGATAGTATCCAGATACATAAAGGAGATGGTTATGCTCGCACGTCCCGAGGAGGAGATCTTCATCGCCGAAGGTGATATCGGCTGTGTGCACTTCTTCCAGCTCGTCCTTCATCTTTTCTTCGACGAGGAAAGCTTGGAACTGCTCGGGCTCTTGTAGTGCCTTGATCAAAGAATCTCTCGCCTCTTTGGATAGCAGAAGGGCGTCGAGAATGCTTAGCTGTGAGGGTATCTTTCTCAGGTGTGCTAGAACGTTGTAATCCACCTTGTTTTTCTTAGGCGGATCCTTGGCTGTCAGCTCTTCGACGACGGCTTGGTCATCGAGGGTGATATCCTCAGGGACCTTTTCTTTTCCCTTATCCTTTTTGTTCGACCCCTTGTTTACGGGTCTGAGATTCTTTTCAGGTAATGTGCGATTGCGCAGCTGAATGTTCTCGCAGCTTTTCGGTTCTTCCTCTTTTTCTGAAGTGGATTCTTTGAAGAGAGGGCCAAGGGCCATTTCTTCTCCAGAATCACTCCCGAAGGTGAGAACTTGCGATCCCCTGCTATCAACCATGTGACAATTGCTGGCAGCTCTTCCACGTTCGTCTATCGCATTTTTCCGCTATCGACGAGCTTCATGCTTCATCCTCTTGAAGTGTTGCCTGTGAGCGACATACCCTTGCCACAAATTTTTAAAGGCGTTGCATTCTTCAGTAGGGTGCGCAATCTTTCGATGATATAAACAGTAATTAGCATGCACATCCTCTTCATTAAGGTGTATTTCATCAGAAGTGTCTCCTTCGGAGGGTGGCGGCTTCATTCCCTATCAAGATGGCTTTGGCGAACCTTTTCTTTGTTTTAAGCCTACTATTGTTTATCGTGGGCATGCCTCGATCTGGTTGGGGCGCTTCAACCCTTTCATCTAGTCGCCGACGTTTGGCTTTTCCAAATATGGCCATTTCACGCTCTCGATCAGCCTTGCTTTTCAGAAGAGCTTCGTTCAGGAATGCATCAATCATCTCGTCTGACGGTCCTAGGAGCTCTGATTCGGGATCTGCCCCCAGTTTCTCTGCGTCAGGAGCTTCTTCACCGTCTATTGACGAGTGAGAGATCACATGGCAGCTTGCCACATAATTCTCAAGTTCATCTGACGAGTTTTCTCCATTATCATCATCTCCGTCCTCAAGGACGTGGCTAAGAAACTCTTGAAGTGTGACTGGGGTTCGTGCCTTCTTGTTATATTCCTCCAGCGCATCAATATGTTTTTGCAAGTCCGTGCGCTTGTCACCAGGATTCACGGGCTTTTTGGTCTTTTTCTTTTTCTTCGAAGACTTTGACGGCTGGGCCTGAGCGTTTTGACTATCACCACCAATTTTTGGAGTTGGGCACGGCTTCAGCATTCCCGCGATGATCTCGGGTTCTATCTGATTTTTCCATCTGATCGCCGGGCATGTTTGGAGATCCTTCAGCATCCTTTTCGTCTTGGTTGAAAGAATGACCTCCCATGGAGCTTCTTCTACAAAAGAGCATGATGCCCCCGGTGTGTCCCCCTTTTTAAGAGCGTGTGGTTGAGGCGGGCTTACTTTCCAATTCTCGGACAGTGCGAATTTGCCCTGTTGGTATTGGTCATCAATCCAGCCTTTAAAGACGAAGCAATCTTCAATTGGATGGCCAATCGCTTGGTGATAGGGACAATAATTGGGATTATTAGTCTCACCAGGTTGCATTGGGCGTTTTAGATCCGGCAAGTTGATGAGCCTGTTGCGCACCGCCAGCTCGAACAATCTCCTTATTTTGTCCCGGGGAAACGAATAAGGGCGCTTCATTTTCTCATTAAAGAATCGCCGTCTCTCATCTGGACGATCAGTTAGTTTTGGGCCACTGGGCTGCTGTAGAGCATTGGCGACAAAGGTCGCTTTCCCTTTCCCTTTTTCATTTCAAGATTCCATCTTCGAAGGAGATGGTCTACGACCCATTTGATCCATTTGGACCAGCTTGTCAATCAAGGCCTGGAAAATAGTTGGCTTGAAGAACATCATAAATTGGGAAATGGTCGCCTGCGGATCAAGAGTACCCACGAACATGCCTACCGCAGGCGCTTCTTCAATGCGCTGCTCGCACTTCGATCATAGATTCCGCCACCGCATTCCATACTGCACCCATGTTTCACCTGGCTTTACTCTAGCGTTAATTAATGCAATGATCGGGGTGCGCTCGCTAGCGCTTGCGAACCTCTGTGTAAAGAGTAACTCCATTTCTGCCAACGTCTTAACGGAGTCATTCGGGAGCTCGGAATACCACTCAAATGCTGTCTCTGACAAACTGCCAACGAATTGGTGAAGCGGTAGTTTATCGTCACCTCCAGTGTTGCCGCATAGAGCCCTAAATTGAGCAACGTGCTGGTGTGGATTTCTCGTCCCCTTATATACGTGGAATTTGGGGATCGTGTATCCTGGTGGGTACTTTATCTGGTCGTACCAACCCGGATAGGGTCGTTCAGTCTTAACAATTTGCCCGGCCGCTTCATCCGCCCGATGAACTCGTATCTGCTGAGCGATGTAATCATCCAGGGCAGCTTTTGAGATGGTCTCTTCTTTGGCTGCTGACAGAGCCGGTAGAGAATTTGATATCTATCCTCTATCATCTTCAATTATTACTGGAGGATCTTCGGCTGGAGGGTCCGGCTGGATCATCAGACCCGCCATATCTTAGAATAAAAGGGTCATTTGTTTTATGTTGGTCGCTTGTTTCGCAGCCTCTTTGTCCTTCTTCTCGAGCATCCTCCGAAGGAATTCAGCATCTGTTTCCTGCTCACTGCGCTGCTCCGATGATATCTCCGGGCTTGCTTTTGGTCCCGTAAGTGCAGCCATGGCTGTCAGCATTTCTTGGAGCTTTTGTTGTTGTTGCTCCTGAGCCTTAGTCACTGATCGCGTAAGCGGTCGATGACCTGTAGAGATACGGCTATCCTCTTTTCTGGATGCCATATAGACGGTATGCATCACCATGCCCCAGACTTAGGGCGTTTAGGCTCAATGCCCTTGACATTTGTCGCAGACACGAGAATTTTCTCCGGTCTTCCCTTTTTGTGGGCCGTCAAAGTTGAGGGGGCCGTTGCAGCGGGCACCCAAACAGATGACACCTTCTATGACTTGACAGGGTGATCCCCTTCTCGCTGAACTTTCATCTTTTTCTGTCGGTGGGGGTAGTCTTGATCAATCACCGAGTCTTGTACTTGACGCCAGACTTCGTAAATTTTAGAGGATAACCGCTGAGGGGGCTGTTCAAGCTTCGCCTTTATGGCATTCTCCACAGGTGGAGGAGATCTTTTCGGCACAGCAGTCGGAGAGTTCTTGCGGACCCTCCTGAGTGATTCAAAGCTGTTCCCAGTTGGAACAGCAGCATTAACTTCCACCGTTGGAACTGACGGAGTCAGTCCAGAGGGTGACCTGCCCCTAGCTTTCCTCACTCGGCGCCAGTGGCGACGTCGAGCATATCGTGCGGCCGAAATCGCCTCCGCTGTTGGATGAGCTTCTTCATGCCTCCTGCTTTGAGGAGAGGCTGTTATTGGTGCTAGCCTATCGAAGACTGATGTCCGTTGAGAGGGGATAGCCATTCTTGCGAAGGCCGACTTTCAAACATGGGAAGCAGCCTTCATGACTTCGCATGGAGTAGGAGCTGAAACGGCCAGTCTTGTGAAGACCGACCTTTTAGCAGGAGAAGTCGCCTTGACGATTTCAGGAGCAGGAATGTCTATCTGCTTCGGGATGGCCGCTTCAGGTATCGCGGGCTTCTTCATGGGCCTGCATGAGCTTTGGCCCAATCTGTCAAAGACTGAGGCGCTGGACTTGGGCGACCCGTTGAGAGGGGCCGCGGTAGTAGTAAGTCGATCAAAGACCGACTTCTTTGGAGCTTCTTGGGACGGCAGCAAGGCATTGGAGCTCATTGGTGGGAGTATGGTCCCAAAGAACAGCCCAGTGGAGGCCTGAGTTACCTGCTCAACTGGCATTGTGAAAACGGAGGGCGCTTGAGGCCCGTAGGTCACTCCTCCAGCGAGGATGGAGTGGGAGTTGTTGCAATTAGTGCAGTTTGAAGCCATTGATCTTCTGTTTTTCTACACGGAGCAAGATACCAAATCTTAGTATCTCGAATCCAGGGGCAACCATATCAAACCGCGATTCGTTCGCGAACATGACACACGAAGTGTGGAGTGGAAAGAGAAAAAGGTCCCACCGGGCGTGCCAGAATCTGTTCTCCGCCGAAAACAGAGACGAGACCGCGTAGGTTCGTCTTGCCTGAATTTAGAGGACAGATGCTATTTGGTGCTATCCGTCCACCTCTCCGAAAATGCCAAGTTGATTTATGGCACCGTATATCGAAGGTTTAGACGGATGCGGCCGATGTAGCAGACTTCATCAAATTCCCCCTCGTTGAGGGGTTTTTGATTGTGGGGACGCTCTTCCCTGCAGGTGCAAGCCCCTGCAGTTAATTATGCTACCGCATCGCGGTAGCCACTTTCTCCTTCTCCAGATAGTTACTTCGTGTCGTGTGTGTTTATTTTATTTTTGGTTGCCCGTGGATTGTATACGGAGACTAATTTATGTTGTCGCCCGTAGGGCGTGGATTGGTCCAAATCCGTATCTTCTTAGATTTGGGTTGGGTTTAAGGATGCGTTAATCTCATTTGAGACTAATATCAAGTTAAACATTTGTTAAGGATACGTTAGTCTATTTTTAGACTAAGAACAACTTAACAGGATCATTTAGATCCAACAAAAGAGCATTTGGGCTCTATTGTTTTAGTTTAGGGATTTTGCGGTCCATTATTAGTGTAAGAATATTACGGTCCAATGTTAAGGACATCATGGTCCATGGGTTTAAGGACCCCACAGTCCGAGGTTAAGGACATCATAGTCCATAGGCTTAAGGACCCCACAGTCCAAGGTTAAGGACATCATAGTCCATGGGTTTAAGGACCCCACAGCCCAGTTTAAAGACGTCATAGTTTATGGAATGTATGGTTGTTGGGACCCGTCACCTCTCTGAAGACGTTGAAGGATTACAATGACAAATATCAGAGGAGTAAATAGATGTACCCTTGAACCAATTTTGGTTGGGAGATCTGTAGTCCAATTGGGACTAAGATCTGAGATTTATGAGCATATGGGCTCAGTTAATCTGAATGAGGGTTCTTGGCCACTTTGGGCTCGGACAATGCTGAGCATTGATTTGAGCTTCTGACAGTTTTTGTCTTTTATGGAATGCTGAGCATTCATCATAGCTGTAAGGCTTTATTAAAGAACAATTTATGTTCTATCAGCGCACACGTGAGGAGCACGTGGTGCGCTTGGCGCTTTGCGCCAGTCAAAGATCGCAATGCGCTTCTGCCGAGTAGCGCACACATGAGGGACACGTGGTGCGCTTGGCGTTGAGCGCCAGTCTATGAGCGCATTGCGCTAACTTAGAGCGCAAAGCGCTATTTGTTCAGTGGCGCACATGTGAGGAGCACGTGGTACGCTTGGCGCTGAGCGCCAGTCCAAGAGTGCAAAGCGCTAGTTTATGAGCGCAAAGCGCTATTTGATCAGTTTTATAATCTGAGAAATAAATTCTCGTTTATAAGAGACTTTGTTTCAAGATTCTAAGAACAAAAGTTCTTATTTTATAGGAAATGTTTCAATCTCTTATTTTGATGAAAGGTTTTGCCTTTATGGATCTGTGATCCTAAGAGAATTGAATTATTCCCCCCCCTTTTTTATAATAAGATGTTCATGATCTCTTTTTGTAAAAGACTTTAGTCTTATAGATCTATGATCTGTGAGAAGAATTATGTTTTTCTTCTTATTTTTTTATGATGAGATCCTTTGATCTCTTTGTGAAAGACCTTGGTCTTATAGATCTACGATCTTAAAGAAAGAAGTGAGTTCTTCTTTTTATATGAAACGATTTCGTCTTTTTGTTCTTTTTACCTTGAAGAGAATTTTCTTCTTCTACCGAGAACTTGCTTTTTGTCTTTGAATTCTTTTCAAAGTTTATAGGGGGTTCCTCTATCTGATACTTGAAGTCTTGGGGCTTTTATATAGGGCAAGGCCGATTTGTTCAATCAGTTGAAGCGATCTTTTCTCTAATTGATTTGGGGATGTCTCCCCCGTTGGATCTTTGATCCAAGGGTTTCTGATTTACAGAAGGCAATCTTCTTGTTTTTAACAAAATTGGGAAATTTTTCCCCACACAGAATTTATTTTGTATTTTAGTGATTTTTAATCACCATTGGATCATTGATCCAACGGTGCTCTGATTTACAGAGCACAATCTTTTTGTTTGGAAAGATTTTGAGGAATCTCTCCTTAACAGAATTTTATTCTGGTTAATTAATAATTTATCATCTTTATTGGATCTTTGATCTGACGGTTGTGAGCTTTTAGTTCCAGCGCTAGCGCTCCCGTGCTTTGCACGTGGTGCGCTGGTTAGAGTGCAGCGCACTTAGCGCTAGCGCTTACGTGCTTTGCACATGGTGCGCTGCTATGAAGCGTTGCTTCATTTCAAAATTTGAAATTTGAACAGAGCTTTGCTCTGATTGGGGGAAACAAGCACATTGTTAATTCGTTGGTCCGTTATTTCTTTATGCAAAATAAATGTATGTTGAAATCTTTTATTTGGATGTAATAAAGTTGTTAACTGTTATTTCCTTTACTTTAGTATTGTTTACTAACTACCATATAATGCTAGAAACCGAAGTGTGACTACGGTGGGATTATTCCCTGACCGTAGGAGCATGGCTAGCCTAATCACCCCTTGCATTCCGTATTTTGGGAAGCAGGGCGTGACATGGTTTTGTTGGTATTAGAGCCAGGTCTGGATGAAATTACAGTTCCGTCGAGGGATCCATAGATTGAGTTACACCCTTGATATGTGTTTTATTACATTTCCTTTTCACTTTCTAATCCTCGTTGAATCATCGTGTAATCCTTGTTTGAATCTTATTTCCTTCTTGATCATCTTTAAAAAATATAGACTCCTCGGGCAACTCCTCAGGTGCCGGTTCCCACGATCGTACCGAGAAGATCCTCAGCACACTGACGACCCTGGCCCAAGTTCAAGAGAGGAAGACCGATCTCCTGGCCGAGTGATTGAAGGCGGTACAAGAGACCGCAATTATCGCTGTGGAGAGATCTACAGCTGTCCCCACCGCCCTAAGGGCACCCTTATACCGACTATACAGGCTAGGGTTGGTACTGTTTCGGACTTTATGAGGCTTCATCCAGCGATTTTCAAGAGATCAGCAAATCCACTTTAGGCCGAGCAATGGCTCATTAACATGGAGAACCTTCTAACAGCCGCTCGGGTTCCTGACGATGACAGAGTGAACATGGTGAAGATTCAGCTGGAGGACGAGACACGCATGCGGTGGTCCGTAGAGGAAAGCCGGCTAGAGAAACCGATTGGATGGGATACGTTCTCTACGTGCTTTCTAGATCACTATTTTTCGGCCACTGCCAAGGCCGAGATGGAGGAGAAATTCGTCATGTTGAAGAAAAATAGACGCTCAGTGGATGTCTACGCCGTACAGTTTAACCGGCTGAGTCGCTTCGTACCGTACATGGTAGCCACCGAAGCCGCCAGGGCCAGACGGTTTCCGCAGGGGCTCGATATTGAACTGAAGCAACTTATCGCGTCTCTCGACCTACAAACCTTTGCTTAGGTGTTGAACGCTGCCTGAGTACAGGAAAGATTGGCGGAGAAAGCCAAGGTCCAACGATCGGTGGACAGGAGACCCTACGTAGTTCCAGCACAGGCTACCATTTCCCCCGTGGAACGATCCCAATTCACAGGCCGAGTGTTACGCAGATGAAGCGTACTTTCTCACCTCAGCAGCCGCAACGGAGGGCACTAATTTGCGACTATTGCCAGAGGCCATGGCACATGCAGAGAGATTGTTACAGAGCCAAGGGGCAGTGTCTGATTTATGGATCCAGCGAGCACAGGGTCAGCGGGTGCCCTTAGAGATCTGAGTTACAAGGAGGGTTTGAGCAACAACAACCGTTGTATGGCACTTCAGCTCAGAGGGGTCCACCTCTGGTATCCCAGCAGCGGTTATTCGATTAAAGGCAAACTGGTACGGGTCAGAATCAGGGGCGGGCTTTCACCCTGTCCGCCGAGCAGGCAGAGGCTTCTGGAGAAATGGTTGCGGGTACTCTCCTTGTTTATTCTGTACCAGCTAGAGTTCTTTTTGATTCGGGTGCTTCACATTGCTTTATTTCTACACGGTTTGTTGACACACACTCTATACCTCACGAGCCGCTGATCAAGAGTTAGGAGATACATACGGGTAACGGAATTATTGTGTCCAGCCAAGAGTGTAGGTTATGTCCTGTGGTGGTTTATAGCAGGGAATTTTATGCAAACTTTCTTTTGATTGGGACTGGTAGCTACGACGTCATTCTGGGGATGGATTGGTTGAGCACGTTTCATAATATTATCAACTGCCGGGCTAGGAGTGTCACGCCCCACTTCCTGGTGTACGGGAAGAGGACGCGGCAAGGCCCGCTACGTATTTACTCAGAAGTAACACTCTAAGCGTATCTAAGCAGTATAAAGTAAATGTACACAAGAAAAATGACAATAGATGTAATTGAACAGCAAATTTTATTTATTAACAATTCTTTACAAGTACAACTGGAAATATAAATACATGAATGGAATGCCTAAACAATAGCATAACTGAAATGAAAAGTATGCGCAAGTATCTAAAGCTCTGGGTCAAAGGTTAACCGCTCCAAATCTTCAGTGCTGGGCTCGATCTCCAATGAGTCCAAAACACCTGACAACATTCCAAAAGAAGAAGAAAAGGAATGTCGTCAGCGAACAATCGCTCGATAAATCCCAAAGATGGATAAAGATAGAATAGACATAAAGAGAGTATAACTTGTAATGTTTGATTATAATATTAACGCGGTTGTTTGTAGCTTGGTACACAATATGCCAGTGTATACGAGAGGATTCCAACTATTCCGGAAACTAAGGTATACGGAGCACAAGGAACCGTTCAGCCATGATACAACGGCAATGTATATTCAGATTAGGTGTATTATGGTTACAGTCTCGTGCAACTTCTAACACATTTCGTACCAATCTACCCCTTAAAAATCCCGCAATGTTTTTTGTATTGTTTGTATTGTTTTGTTATATAGATGGATGACTTGCCGAAACCATGATATCGGTAAATGGAATGGATATAAATGGATAGTCATATAAATAGAGTATATCCATGGTTCGGTTCGGTCAATATAGATTGATATAGATTGAATAGACATATTCATGTTGAATTGTAGTTTATACTTGAATCATATTCAAGTCAGATTGATCAGATTGAGACTCAGTCTGAGTTAGACACTTAAAAAGAAATTGAAGTCCTGAATTAGTTTTGATATTATCGGTAACTGTTGCACATGGACGGCAAATTTTGTGTTTTTTCCAAGACAATTACCGTGTTGATAACACCGTTTGTTAGATTGTCTACCTTAGATAGGCAAGCACCCACATTCTCCAGCTCCCCAAGGCTCAAAAGAATTGGTCCCGCTTAAACCTATGTTTACTAGGGTTCTTATTGTAAATTAGTATAATTTAAGGGGGATTTATGTAAAAATAGTTTGATATATTTTCAAAATACACCTTAAGTATTTAATTATCGTCTTTATGGTTTTTCATAGATGTATATTTTATAAAGGTAAAATTTCTAGTGAGTAAAACCTAGTTTTCAATGTATATGGTATTTTAATGAAAAATTGGAATTGTATTGTATTGAAATGGTACTTTCATGTAATTGTAATTCCTTTGATTTATAAAACATGGAATATTTGCATAATATATTTAAAATAGATCTTTTGATAATACTCATATATATATTTATATATTTAATAAAAATAAACTTTATTTATTTTGTAGAAATCTCATTTTCTTAAAAATAGTATTAAAAATTCCATCAAGATCGAATGCTCCTTGCGGAGGTCTGCATCTCGCTTTACTAAGCCCGAGAACGTGTGATAATCCACACCATCCCGATCGGGGTTCCCCAAAATGGGTTGTAGAGGCGTAATTACAAGGAATTAGATAACACTCTTTTCAAAGCAAACAGTTTTGTAAGTTTAGGGTATTTATTCGTAAAAATGTATTTCCCATAATCTAGAATTTCAAAGTTCATCATGATATGTCCAATATGTGTGTTGTGATGAGGTAGGTCCTTATCTCGTGAGTTTTCTAAAGTAATACAAGTAAAAATTGGATAACAATATTATTTGTAAACATGATTGTATTTTACTGTAAAAATGAAATAAAGATTGCAACATGATTTATTTTGAGATGCAATTTGTTCTAATGTGTTTATTTATGTTTGTTAAACATTATATAAGAGTATGGTATTTTATGGTTTAAGAAAAATATAATTTTTAAGGAAAAACGAATCGGAAGTTGGATTAACTCCGTTTCCGACGAGTTTTGAAAAAAATGAAAGTTTTAGAATAGTAGAAGAGGATGGGAGAGGGGACTTACTGGCTATTAAGATATAAAAGAGAAGGGAGAAGCTTAGGAAAGCGTCGGGGCGTCGTTTCGTCATCGGAATCTTCTCGAAATGTCGTCGGAATCTTGCCCTTTGCTAACTCCACTTGCACAATTTGGGACTTGGAAATTTTTTTGAGAGTTTTTGTGAGGAAATTCTGAATGAGGAAGGGTGAAATGTGGTGTGGTATTTATAAGGAAAATTAGGGTTTTGGGGTAATGAAGAATGAATTTAAAATGGATTAAAGAGGTGATTTTAATCCCTCTGTAAATGTGCAGAAAAATCAAACAATATGGAGGAAGTGGGGCAGGCCAAAAGGTGCCAGGGTAGAAAAATTGAAGCATTAGCCATGGGGGGACTCGGCGCCGCCGGTCTAAACGACATCTTAGCCGGTCGAGTTGGTGGGGTCGGGGCTGGGATTTTCACCATGTGTCTCTGTCGCCTCATATACCCCAGTGCACATGTTTATTTATTCTGTGTCTCTTTATTTTACGTGTAGTGCACGTGTAAACCCTTGGGCTTCTAAAAGATTAAAAGAAAAATCAATTAAGAATATATGTGGCTGGGGGGATTCGATCATAGAGGCTACGTCACAGCAGTGCTAGGCTTTACCAATGAGCTATAAGCTATTTCTTGTTGTTCAAACGCAAATTAAATTTATAACTTGTGCTCAGGCTTAGATATTCCTTCTGTATTTTAAAAAAAAACTGTACATAAAGTTAAGGGTTGTTACATTCTACCCTCTTTAAAAAATTTCGTCATCGAAGTTTGTAGAAGGAAAGTGTAACAGATTCAGGAAAGGTTTGGTGATAGTGATGGTGATAGAACTAATGATAGTGCGTAAAATATTTGGAAGAACGAAAGAATGCAAAAGTTTTGGAAAGATGTGAAGGAATTACCTGGGTTACCTTGGTCTACAGTCTCAGCCGCTTAAGTGAAAGCCTGACGCCGGGGTACATTCCTCCTAGCTGGAGGCACATTTCTCTGTCCTTTGGGCATATTTCTCTTCCCTCGAGATATGTCCCTCAGTGCCTGATAGAATTGGCAATTAGACTGTGCAGGAGGTCCATGTGGAAGTGGAGCTGGGAGTGCAAGACGAGGTGCAGGAGCCTGGATAGCTGGCCGCTGCGGATGAGTGTTGTGAATTGAAACTGTGTTGCGTTTATAAGGACATATTCCAATTCCATGATTGGATGCGCCACAAACTAAGCACAGGCATTTTGCGCGCCTACATTCCTTCTATAAGTGTCCATCTCTTTTGCGGTAGAAGGAAAAATCTGGACTTGGCTGGTTATTGGTTTCTTCTGGTCTCCTGGGTTCAACAGTTGGCCTTGAAGAGGCTCCTTCTGTCATCTGAGTGGCAGGGCGCTTCACTTCGGCAGATTGAGATCTGCCCTTCCTCTTCACTACTGTCTCGTATTTTCGGGGGCCTTCAAAGCCAAATCATGGGTTGGGAAATCCCCTGTAGCTAAGACGGCTTGGATTTCCTGGTCCAACCCTTGCTGAAATCTTCTAGACCTGATCTCAGCAGTTGGTATCAAGTGTGCCGCGAACCTGCTGAGCATGGTAAACTCAGTATCATACTCATCCACAGATTTGGTCCATATAGAACCCTGTTGTAGGTGGATGAACTGCTGCTCCATGTCAAATCGGGCAGTCTCTGGGAAGTATTTCGCGTCGAATATATTGCGAAAAGTCCTCCATTCGTTAGGTTGGTCAAGACAGCTTTCTTCTGCCTTCCACCAAACTCTGGCATTGTTAGTGAGTTGCAGCTTTGCAACTCGAACCCAAGTGATCTCTAGCACTTGTGCCGCTGCCAGATCATCCTCAATACTTTGAGCCCATTCTTCAGCTTCCAGGGGGCTCTCTTTTCCCGAAAATTGTTTTGGGTGCAATGCCCGAAATTGCTTCACTCTGGACGCTTCCGCTTCTAGACGGTTCATTAAAATAGCAGTTTGCTGCTGCTGTCCTTCCAGGAGGCTGCAGATTGCCTCAAGCAGTACCGTCTGCTCATTGATCGGAGCAACAATGGTAGGCTTAAGCGGTAGAGGTGGTGGTGTGTTGTTGAAGCTGGTGCTAGTGTTGTTTGGAGAATCCATAACCTTGAAAGAAAATTTTGGGTTAGGATAGATTTAAAATATATGAAATTGTAAGATTCAAGGAATATGAATTGTAAAGAATGCTTTTAGTTGTTGATTCTTGTGTTATATTGCTTAGGACTTCATGCAGAATTGCCCCACATGTCCATGCAGAACTGACCTGCATGGGCCGCCAACAAAACCTACCACGCGCCGCTTCCCGGTGTACGGGGAGGGGATGCAGCGAGGCCCGCTACGTATTTACTCAGAAGTAACACGCTAAGCGTATCTAAGCAGTATAAAGTAAATGTACACAAGAAAAATGACAATAAATATAATTGAACAGCAACTTTTATTTATTAACAATTCTTTACAAGTACAACTGAAAATCTAAATACATGAATGGAATGCCTAAACAAAGGCATAATTGAAATGAAAAGTATGTACAAGTATCTGAAGTTCTGGGTCAAAGGCTAACTGCTCCAAATCTTCAGTGCTGGACTCGATCTCTAGTGAGTCCGAAACACCTGACAACATTCCAAAGAAAGAAGAAAAGGAATGTCGTCAGCGAACAATCGCTCGGTAAGTCCCAAAGATGGATAAAGAGAGTATAACTTATAATGTTTGATTATAATATTAACGCAGTTGTTTGTAGCTTGGTACAAAATATGCCAGTGTATACGAGAGAAGTCCCAATATTCCGGAGACTAAGGTATACGGAGCAAAAGAAACCGTTCAGCCACGGTACAACGGCAATGGATATTCAGATTAGGTGTATTGTGGTTACAGTCTCGTGCCACTTCTAACACATTCCGTACCAATCTACCCTTTACAAACCCAGCAATGTCTTTTGTATTGTTTTGTTATATAGATGGATAACTTGCCAAAACTATGATATCAGTAAATGGAATGGATATAAATGGATAGTCATGTAAATGGAGTATATCCATGGTTCGGTTCAGTCAATATAGATTGATATAGATTGAAGATACGGATTCATGTTGAATTGTACTTTATACTTGAATCATATTCAAGTCAGATTGATCAGATTGAAACTCAGTCTGAGTCAGACACTTAAAAAGAAATTGAAGTCCTGAATTAGTTTTGATATTATCGGTAACTGCTGCACATGGACGACAGGATTTGTGTCTTTTTCCAAGACTATTACCGTGTTGATAACACCGTTTGTTAGATTGTCTATCTTAGATAGGCAAGCACCTACATTCTCCGGCTCCTCGAGACTCAAGAGAATTAGTCCCGCTCAAACCTATGTTTACTAGGGTCCTTATTGTAAATTAATATAACTTGAGGGGGTTTTATGTAAAAATAGTTTGATATATTTTCAAAATACACCTTAAGTATTTAATTATTGTCTTTATGGTTTTTAATAGATATATATTTTATAAAAGTGAAATTTCTAGTGAATAGAACTTAGTTTTCATTGTATATGGTATTTTAATGAAAAATTGGAATTGTATTGTATTGAAATGGTATTTTCATGTAATTATGATTCTTTTGATTTAGAAAACATGGAATATTTATATAATATATTTAAAATAGATCTTTTGATAATACTCATATATATAGTTATATATTTAATAAAAATAAACTTTATTTATTTTGTAGAAATCTCATTTTCTTAAAAATAGCATTAAAATTCCATCGAGATCGAATGCTCCTTGCGGAGGTCTTCATCTAGCTTTACTAGGCCTAAGATGTGCGATAACCCACACCATCCCGATCGGAGTTCCCCAAAATGGGTTGTAAAGACGTAATTGTAAGGAATTAGATAACACTCTTTTTATAAAAAAAACGGTTTTGTAAGTTTAGGATATTTATTCGTAAAAGCGTATTTCCCATAATCTAGAATTTCAAAGTTCATCATGCTGTGTCCAATATATGTGTTGTAATGAGGTAGGTCCTTACCTCGTGAGTTTTCTAAAGTAATACAAGTAAAAAATGGATACCAATATTGTTTGTAAACATGGTGGTATATTACTGTAAAAATGAAATAAAGATTGCAACATGATTTATTTTAAGATGAAACTTATTCTAATGTGTTTATTTATATTTGTTAAACATTATATGAGAGTATGGTATTTTATGGTTTAAGAAAAATGTATTTTTTAAGGAAAAACGAATCGGAAGTTGGATTGGCTCCGTTTCCGACGAGTTTTGAAAAAATGAAAGTTTTAGAATAGTAGGAGAGGAGGGGAGAGGTGACTTAATGGCTATTAAGATATAGGAGAGAAGGGAGAAGCTTAGGAAATCGTCGGGGTGTCGTTTTGTCGCAGGAATCTCCTCGAAACGTCGTCGGAATCTTGCCCTTTGCTAACTCCACTTGCACAACTTGGGACTTGGAAATTTTTTGAGAGTTTTTGTGAGGAAATTTTGAATGAAGAGGGATGAATGTGGTGTGGTATTTATAGGAAAAATTAGGGTTTTGGGGTAATGAAGAATGAATTAAAAATGCATTTAAAATGGATTAAAGAGAATCCCTCTGTAAATGTGCAGAAAAATCAAACAATATGGGGGAAGTGGGGTAGGCCAAAAGGTGCCAGGGTAGAAAAATTGAAGCATTAGCCACGAAGGGACCCGGCGCCACCGGTCTAAATGACATCTTGGCCGGTCGAGTTGGTGGGGTTGGGGCTGGGATTTTTGCCACATGTCTCTGTCGCCTCATATACTCCAGTGCACATGTTTGTTTATTCTGTGTCTTTTCATTTTACGTGTAGTGCACGTGTAAACTCTTGGGCTTCTAAAACATTAAAAGAAAAATCAATTAAAAATATGTGTGGCTGGAGAGATTCGATCACAAGGGCTACATCACAGAAATGCAAGGCTTTACCAATGAACTACAAGCTATTTCTTACTGTTCAAAAGCAAATTAAATTTATAACTTGTGCTCAGGCTTAGGTGTTCTCCGCCGAAATACGGGAGATGGAACCGCGTAGGTTCATCTTGCCTGAATTTGGGGCAGATGCTATTTGGTTTTATCCGTCCACCTCGCCGAAGATGCCAAGTTGATTTATGGCACCGTATATCGGAGGTTTAGATGGATGCGGCCATTGTAGCAAACTTCATCAGATTCCCCCTCGTCTGAGGGGTTTTTGATTGTGGGGACTCTCTTCCCTGCAAGCGCAAGCCCCTACAGTTAATTACACTACCACACCGCGGTAACCACTTTCTCCTTCTCCAGATGGTCACTTCGTGTCGTGTGTGTTTATTTTATTTTTGGTTGCCCGTGGATTGTATACGGAGACTAATTTATATTGTCACCCGTAGGGCGTGGATTAGTCCAAATCCTTATTTTCTTAGATTTGGGTTTTGGGTTGGGTTTAAGGATGCGTTAGTCTCATTTGAGACTAAGATCAAGTTAAACGTTTGTTAAGGATACGTTAGTCTATTTTTAGACTAAGAACAACTTAACAGCATCATTTAGATCCAACAAAAGAGCATTTGGGCTCTATTGTTTTAGTTTAGGGACTTTGCAGTCCAATGGGTTTAAAGACATCGTAGTCCATGAAGTTTAAAGGACATCATAGTCCATAGTTTAAAGACGTCATAGTCTGTAAAGTTTAAAGACATCATAGTCTATGATTTTAAGGACCCCACAGTCCATGGTAGTTTAGAGACGTCATAGTCTGTAAAGTTTAAGTACATCAAAGTCCATGAGTTTAAGGACCCCACAATCCGTAGAATGTTTGGTTGTCGGGACCCGTCACCTCTCTGAAGACGTTGAAGGATTACAACAACACATATCGGAGGAGTGAAGAGATGTACCCTTGAACCAATATTGGTTGGAAGGCTCTGGGATTCACTTTGAATTCCATATTAGATGATCAGTTTTGAAAGACAAAAGTATAATTGGGGTTCAGTTGAAAGGAGGTCTTGCTTCTGGAAGACTTAGCTAATTTGGGTTAAGATTGGCTCGAATATAGTGTTAAACACTTGATCCATTCGGCGCTCACGTGCTCCCACGTGAGGCGCTTAAAGTAGTGTTAAACACTAAAACTGAAGCGCTCACGTAGGGTCACGTGAGGCGCCTGAAGATGGGGCATTGCTTCTTTTAGTTTACTCCCAGAATATATAAGTGTTAAACACTTGACTTTTATGACCATCACGTGTGGGCACGCGATGGGTATCCATGCGTTAGATATTAATCCTTCAGTTTTACCCCATTTTCTCTTTAAAAAGGTGTTTGTCAAGGGTCACATGGAAACACGTGAGGCATCCTTTAGGCGGGCATAGCCTTTGGGTAGAATTCTCTTTTTTATGAGTGTTTGATAATTGCTAGGGGTCACGTGGAAACACGTGAGACGCCCAAAAAGTGAAACTGCCTTGGATTTACTCCCTTTTTATCTTTAGAAGTTTGTTCGAGGGTCACGTGGGAGCACGTGACCTAATTTCATTCGTTCTCTTTTGATCATTGAGGGGGGAGTCACGTGGACACACGTGATCATGTTGGGTACTGATCTCTTTTACGTGCATGGAGAGTTAAATCCCTTTTTTAAGAATTAAATTCTTTCATAGGGTTAAACCCTAATTTTATTTAGAGGAATTAAATTCCTATGTGTTTGAAAGAATTAAATTCTTTAAACCCAATTCTCCCTCTAAGTTTTGGATCTGCATGGCAGAATCTCCCCGATGAGAATTAAATTCTTAACTTTTGGGAAGATCTGCTTCTGCAGATCTATTATCATAAGGAAGAACTAAGTTCTTGTATTAAGGGTTAAACCCTATCTTTGTTGGAGGAATTAAATTCCTATATGCTTTGTGAGAGAATAGAATTCTCTGAACTTAGGTCTTCCCTTAGGTTTTAGATCTGTATGGCAGAATCTTCCCGATGAGAATTAAATTCTCAACTTATGGGAGATCTGCTTCTGCAGATCTTCAACCAGAGGAAGAACTAAGTTCTTATTTAGAAGAGTTAAACTCTTGGTTTGAGAATTAAATTCTCTTTTGTTTTGTGGGAGCTTATAGAATGAACTCCTTCATTCTCTTATCTGGAGTTTTCTTTTCTCTTCTTTTCTCTCTGGAGAATTTAATTCTCTTCTTTTTTTCTCTTCTGTATTCTCTCTCTGTAGTTGTATCCTCTTTTCTCTTCTCTTCTTGGCTCCTATTTATAGAAGAAAGAAAAGAATCAGTTTGTTCAGCCAATCTCTCATTGAGAGATTTTGATTGATTTTATAACCAACATGATCTTTTAGATCATTCGGTGAATTTTATTCACCATTGGATTTTTTAATCCATAAGATATTTTATTTGTTGTTCCTGGCAAATTTTAGGAAAATATTTCCTCGTATAGAATCTTTCTATAAATTGGTGATTTTTAATCACCATTGGATTTTTAATCCAACGGTGCTCTCTTTTACAGAGTGCAATCTTTTTTGTTTGGAAAGATCTAGGAAAATATTTTTAGGGCTTTTAATTCCCTTTAATTAGAATTTATTTCTATTAGTTCAGAGGGTTTAGGAATCTATCACGTGTTGGCACGTAACCTCACTGATTAAGAAATTAATTAGAATTTAATTCTATTGGTTCAGAGAGTTTAGGAGTCTATCACGTGTTGGCATGTGACCTCACTGATTAAGCAATTAATTAGAATTTAATTCTATTGGTTCAGAGGGCTCAGGAACCCATCACGTGTTGGCTCGTGACCCCACTGATTAATCATTTAATTAGAATTTAATTCTATTAGTTCAGAGGGCTCAGAAACCCATCACGTGTTGGCACGTAACCCCACTGATACAATATTTAATTAGAATTTAATTCTATTAGTTCAGAGGGTTCAGGAACCCATCACGTGTTGGCATGTGACCCCACTGATTAAGCATTTAATTGTTTATTTTATTCAGCACGTATAGGCTTTGCCTGTAAAATGTCATGTGTCTGCACGTGAGACCCGGTCACGTGTGGGCACGTGATGCCCCTCTTTGGGGGTTTTCCTCGCTGCTTTATTTATATATTTTATTCAGTTCCCATGAGGGAATAAATGCTTTTAATTCCTTTTAATTAGAATTTAATTCTATTAATTCAGTGGGTTCAAGAGCCCATCACGTGTAGGCACGTGACTTTATCAATTAGGCATTCAGGCATAGATAGAATATGCCCATAAAAAGGTCACATGTTTGCACGCGAGGCCTGGTCACGTGTAAGCACGTGATCCCCCATTTAGGGATTTTCCTTACTGCTTTATTTGTATTTTATTCAGTTCCCATGAGGGAACAAATGCCCCCACAGCAATGTTCTCGCGTGTTTGCATGTGAGTGCAACGCTGTCATCTTTGTGGCCGTTGGATTTGCCTAGGGAACGGGACAGATGAACCGTTTCCTATCATGTCTTATAAATGCAAGGGTCTCTTCAGCAACGCTTCCACTCCTTCATCTTCTTCCTTTTTCAATTTCTTTGAGAATTTAATTCTCTTCCTCAGAGCTCAGTTCTCTGTTCAAAAAAAAATCAGAGTTTAACTCGTCCAAAAAAGAATCTTTTCTTCAGGTAATGGTTTTGAATGGCCGAGGAACTTTTTATAAAATTCTCTTTGGATTTTAAATCCACACCAAGGTTTTTTCCCTTTAATAAAAACTCATCTTTCCAAGCTCTAAGAATGCACGATCTTTATGTAGTAAACCCCCAATGTTATGCGTTTTTCTGATCTCAGGGGATTGATGATGGTACTTGTTTTCTTCTGAAATTTAATTCCATTCCAAAGAGCTCAGCCCTGAAAATTTTCTTAAAATTTAATTCCTATGTTCAAAAGAAATTTAATTCCTTCAGAGAACTTAGTTCTAACAAGAAGACTTCTTGGGATTTTTATCCTCAGTTGTTCTTGACAAAAAAAAATTTTAGGAGAGATTCTGTTTGATTTGCACAGAGTTCATGATGGGATTTTCCTTAGGGAATGTGCAGAGATATTTGAACTCCACTATTCATTTATTGAGAATCTTCCTTTTGTTCTCATAATGATTACCCTGCTTCATCATTAGTGAGCCGCCATATTGATTTTGTGGGGCCCATGTGTTTTGCAACCAATGGTCCCATGAAATAAGTTACTTGCCGTTTTCTTCCATTACCTTTTTTACAGATATATACACACGCACACACACACACGTGTGGGTTTCATTAATAGTTTCCCCTTCCCTTATTTCAGGAACAATGGCTTCTCTTCCATACTTTCCTTTTACCCGCTCGGAGGCTACTTTTCCTCAATCACCGTCTGACGAAGAAGTGATGGCAATGATTAGGGCACATGACCCGGATTGCACCAACCTGCTTTTGTGGGGAACCTGGTACGGGCATATCATTTGGTGCCGCCGCAACATTCTTTATGAGGTGCCAACAGAGCCTCTCCACCCATTCTTGCCGATGGATCGTCCGCAGACTGCCTTTGCTATGGAGGTGCTGGATTGGACTCCTACGGGCCGGCTTGAGCCGTCGACAACTGGGATACCAAACTACCCTTTGCCAGCCATAGACATCTTGGGGCGTCGTATTTGCCAAGGTGAAGCCCAGCCCTGGGAACAAGTCTATAAGATAGGGCTTACCCCTCACCATCCAACGGGCTATCTTCTCTGGGCTCGTTATCTCTTGTCCACTCATCGTGCGCGACTACAGAAGGTCGGGCTTTATCAGGCGGTGTACGCGTCTCTCTTTCATTATCAGTCTCCCCATGTTTGGTGGGTTAAAACTTTCCTAAATCAGTGGAATCTTCCCACCAACACTTTCTTTTTAGGGGATCGCGAAGTTTCGATCTCTTTGGAAGAGTTTCGCGAGATCTCCGGTCTGCCGATCAGGGGAGCGCCTTTTGAAGAATTGCTGCCTCCTGACGAGTATGCGTTCACAACTGTGCCTGCTACGCATGAAGGCTTGTTGACCAAAAATGCCGTCCGTCACAAGTATCCAAGTCTAATCAAGACTCTAGGTATTTTCGAGAAGCTGTTCGCAGAGTCAGAGAAACATGGCGTCACTTTTAAGAGTTTTATCGCCTGCTTCCTTCATGGAGACATCCTATCAAAGGAGGCTCCAAAGTTCGTGAATATTAACGACCCCTTAGGGTTTGGGCTAAATAAGCTACCGGCCAGAGAAGAAGATTTGCCACAGTTTTACATCCCAATATTGTAGGCCGTACCTTTTGAGTCGATTGCGGCTCCCGATATGGATGAAGAAACTTTTTTCGTCGGTTTTATCAGTCTTTGGCTCAGTTGGTTTGTCGTTCCAACGCATCGTCGCTTTATGAGAGCCTCGGTCATTTATCCTGCTCATCGCATTGCCGAAAGGACATAACTAGCCGTGGGCATTGCAGGGTTATCGCACTTATATCATGGGCTGAGTACTGTGGCCAATACCTCGACCCCAGAGGTGGATGTGGTGAATTTCTCTCTTCATTATTTTACGTCATGGATTGAGTTGCATGTGTTAGGGGCATTCGCTGTGCACCAGAGACCGGGTTTTTATGGTGCTTATACCTTCCTGCAGCTCATGAGGTTAGTGGACGCTTCTGCTCCTGGTCCGACTCAGTTAGGGGCTCTTCGTGTGCTGCTTAATTCTTATGCCAACGAAGGCGGGATGGTATTCAATGATCGAGTCCTCTCTGCTTCTTCGGGACCTATTCAGCAGCTGTTTGATTTATCGAAAGAGGGAACACCATCTTTGAAGCCTAGGGAAGCCATTCACTTGTATTCGATTAGACCGGGTTATTTAGTGTTCCGTCGAAACGATGCGGTTCTTTTTATGCGGTATAATCCACACCGCTTTGCCCGGCAATTGGGTTATAACCAGGGTGTTCCCTTCGAGGCATTCATAGTGGAGCCCAGCTCGTCTTTGGAAGTTGTTCGTGATGCCACGCATCACTTCATGCGGCTGAACACCGGCACTCTCTTCATGATCCCTGAGGCCAAATACATTCCAAGATGTGTGGGGTATTTTACGGGTTGGTACCGCCACCGAGTTGGTCCCATTATTGCTGAGGAGAGGAGGATACTTTTTGGATATAAAGCTCCCGCCCCGATCTAGGCTATGGGAGTCCCGCCACGACCGCGGACAATGGTTCGCCCTCCCTTGAAGGGTACTGGTGCCTTTCTTATTCCTGAGGCGGTGGATGCGGGCCTGACTCCACCCACAGTTGGTATGCCGATGCGTACTAGAGCTCAGGCAAGGGCTTCTGATGAGGCGTCGGTAGCAGTTCCATCATTTGCGGCGTCATCGATGGCAATGTCATCATCGGTAGCACTACCAAAAGAGGATACTGGAGGCGAGGTTGGGCAACGTCGCACCAAAACGCCGAAGGGAAGGAAGCGATCATCTTCCGGCGCTAGTTCCGGGTCGAAGCGGGGGAAGAAGATAGTCACCGGTCTGCTTGACTTTTTAATGGAATCCGAGCCTATTGTTCAAGACAAATCAATATCTATGCAAGAGCCGGATGATGGTCATCTTTTTCCAGGTTCATCTGTCGAGAAAACCGCACAATTGGCTGAGGCTATAAGGCGTTCTCAGGATGAGACCGAGAACATGCGCGTTTCGAAAAGTTCCTATCCTGCCGTAATATTCTATGAAGATCCTCCATCTATACGGCGAGTATTTATAGGTCCTCTGGAGCAGTGGGGCGAAATAGCCCTCAAAAAGCCTATCTCAGCCGCTTCCGAAGATGAGTTGTCGTTGTGGACCGGCGGCCATGAATCTACCCTAGAACCCCGGCGAGCATACCTTCTTAGAAAGGAACGTCGGATTGAAAAAACTATACTCGAGGCATCTTGGCGTATCGGTATGCACGTTTTCTATATTTTTCCTTTGGCAAGTAATTCGTTTTGCTTTCTATGTTTTCTTATCTTCGTAAAACTTTGCAGGGACTTCAGCCATGGCATAGAATCTGAGCTCGAGTAGCGTCTTGACCATGGACTCTATAAATATCCCCGATGAGACACCGGTAGGTGTGGAGGGTTTCGCTACAGTTGCTATTCCTACTGCAGAGCTTCCATTGGTGGCTTATGTTCCCCCTGTGCCCGTTCACCCTGAAGAGGTGTCCTTACCGGCCGTGGATTTAATGGACCTTTCTGGTGACGGCCTGGAGATGGTGGAACAAGTAATTGAGATCGCCGTCCCTGAAGTAGTAGCTGCTGCCCCTCGACTGGTAGCCGTCACACCAGCAAATGTCTCCGATGATGTGCCTGAGGGTATGGAGGAAGCTGCCGAAGCTGCTATTCCTCCTGTTCAAAGCAGGGGGAGTATCGAAGGTATTCTTCCATCTTTTGTTTTAATGATCTCTTCATTATCTGAATCCTTCCATCTTTTCAGAATTATGAGGATTGGCGACGTCCATCGCGGACCTATCCCCCAGAAAATCTTTCCAGCGTCTGCTAGAGATGGCCGCTCCGCAGGCAATATCCCCGCAACGCATCGTCTCTCTTCTGGGCAAGGTTAGTGTTATTTTCCCCCCTCATTGCATTATTATTATTTCGTATAACGATGTTATCATCTTCTGCAGTTCTGGAAGCTGACGACGAAGTTGAGATCCTCGACGGGCCTGGGGATCTTTTAAACCCCCCTTGCATGACTGTTGGTAAGCAAAGTTTCGACGTTGTTCCATCTACTCTTTGTTTGCAAATCTCGCTGATTGTATATGAATCTTAACAGCTTTGCCCGTTCTTACCCCGCTGGAATCTCGCATCATTATGCCACCTGGCCCTTATGCCCTACGTGCATCTGAACGGATGGCGAAGCAAAGCCTTCACTCTTTGTCGGCTCTCATTGAAGATCTTCGTGCTGGTAGCTCGATCACGGCCGAAGAATTTGCTGCTGAAGCCAACATTTCTCTTCCCTTTCTTGCTGCTTACCATGATGAGACATTGGTGCATGTCTGGGTTGAGTTTTGTCGTCGAGTGGAGGCTTGCTTACATAGTCTTGAGTGCACGCGCCTTCCTTCAGAGGTCGTGGCTGCAAAGGCGAGCTTGCGGGGGCTTGTTGAACGGTGCGCCGCAAATATACAGTCATGTAAGAAGAGGCTCAACCGAAATTTTTCGGAGAGGGTGCTGGCTTCCAATGCGCTTGGGGAACTTCAAGCTGAACTCACGGCCAAGACCACTCGTGCGTATGAAATTTAGCGGGTGCTTCAAGAAGCTATCAGGGAGGTGGTAGCTATTGACAAAGCCGTCATTTTTACTCATGAGATGGTTGAAGCTCACAAAGTTACCGAAAAGGAGCTTGAAAGTCGGCTTGCCTCGTACCAGGCCCAACAATCTCAAGCGGAGGCCCGTCTCATAGAAATAACAAATTATGAAGCCGAGACCCAGCGGAAGAAGGATGAACTGGCGAATCTATTAAACCGTTCGCCGGCTTAAATAAAATGTATATTTCTCCTTTTGTACTTACTCTTGAATGAGAGTATTTTTTTGATTCTTTTATAGATTGTACCTTGTATTCATTTTGATTCATGAATAAAAGACATATTTTGTTTCATGGTGGTGTGTCCCCTTTTCAGCAAATGCGTTTTGTAGATAACCTATTTTGATCTTCTTGTAGGATAGCGATGGCTTAGGAGTCAGGTTCAGATCTGCCTCCTAAGGCTTTCCAACTTTATAAGCCGTGAGGGTCTCATAAAGATTTTTCTCCCTAATTGTCGAGATAATCTCATAGGTGTATTTTCTCCTTAGGAATCGTAAGGATTCCTAAGTGTGTTTTCTCTTGAGAGTCGTAAGGATCTCCTAAGAGAATTTTCTTCCTTACAAGTCGAGAGGACTCGTAAGTGATTGATGAGTTGACCTACTCCCGAATCAAAGCATTACTTTGACGGGGAGGTCGAGGGTTGACTTTGGCCGTTTTCCACGGGGTCAGGATTGACTTTAGCCGTGTTCCATGGGGTCAGGGGTTGACTTTGGCCATATGGGGTCAAGATTGACTTTAGCCATACGGGGTTAGGATTAATTTTGGCCATACGGGGTCAGAATTGACTTTGGCCATACGGGGTCAGGATTGACTTTGGCCATACGGGGTCAGTATTGACTTTAGCCATACGGGGTCAGGATTTGACTCTCGGTTGTTTGTGCACTGCCGAGTCATGGAACTGAGAACTTTGCCGCGGCTCCGAGATAGTCTCTAGGCTTTCTGTGAACCTTCGAGATTTGGAACTAGGGGCTTTGCCATGGCTTCGCTTTGCTAACGTTGCGTCTGCTGTAACGAGACGAATGTCGAGGTGGTCTCTAGGATGTCTGTGAACCGTCGAGATTTGGAACTAGGGAATCTGTCGTGGCTCCGAGATTGGTTGTCGCGTCCGAATCCTGTTGAAATGAGAAGGAATGCTATTGTTGGTCTCCAGGCTGTAGATATGGCCGTTGAGACTTGGAACTAGGGACTCTGCCCTGGCTCCGAGATTGATTGTTGCGTCCGAATCCTCCTGAAATGAGAAGGAACGTTGTTGTGGGTCTTCAGGCTGTAGACGTGGTCGTCGAGACTTGGAACTAGGGACTCTGTCGTGGCTCCGAGATTGATTGTCAAGTCCGAATCCTTCTGGAATGAAGAGGAATGCTGTTGTTGGTCTCCAGGCTATAGATGTGGCCGTCGAGACTTGGAACTAGGGACTCTGCCATGGCTCTGAGATTGATTGTCACGTCCGAATCCTGCTGGAATGAGGAAGAACGCTATTGTTGGTCTCTAGGTTGTAGATGTTGTCATTGAGACTTGGCTCTCTTTCTGATGGAGCCTGGTTGGATGATGTGATTCCCTCTTTGTTTGTGCCCCTGGATTGTATACAGGGATCGATGTGATCTCATCTGTAGGGCAAAAGTTTCATTTTATATGTATTATATTTTTTTTGTTTTCTTTCCCCGATGCTCTATCGTTTCAGATTTTTGTATCGCAAAAGTCACGATTGCCCAATCATTTCAGCTATTTTTCGCGGTGCCCAATCATTTCGGCTATTTTTTCTTTTTACTCACTATTTTTTATTGCGAGTTGCTTAACCATTTCGGCTATTTTGTATACATATGTTTTACTTGCTGATTTTGTTGCAAGTTGCCCTATCATTTCGGCTATTTCATATGCATTTATGGCTCGCTGACTTTTACCGTGAGTATGGAACTCGGGATCCGATACCAATTTAGGCATCAGCACTGCTACAACTGAGATATTGTCAGGAGCAAATCATCATTTGCCTTTGTCGGTTCGAGCAAAGGTGGCTTAGCAATCAGGGTTAGGATCCTGTCGACTAAGGCTTTTAACTTCATGAGCCGTAAGGGTCTTATAAAGGTATTTCTCCTTTCGAGTCGTGAGGATCTCATAAGTGCATTTTCTCCTTAAAAATCGTGAGGATTCTTAAGTGTATATTCTCTTATAAGTCGTAAGGATCTTACAAGAGTGTTTTCTCCTTATAAGTCGAGAGGACTTACAAGGGTCGTTCACCGTGTGAGCATATCCCTAGTCGCTGGTGGGACTCTGTTACGGAAATGTTTATTCATGCCCGTAGATTGTATACAATGGTCAGCATTGAACCACTTGTAGGGCAGCATCGGGGTGTATGATGGCTTAAGAACAGGTTCAGATCCCTGTAGCTTAAGGCTTTTGAATCCTATGAGCCGTGAGGGTCTCAAAGGTAATTCTCCTTACGAGTCGTGAGGATCTCGTAAGTGTGTTTTCTGCCTAGGAATAGTGGGGATTCCTAAGTGTGTTGCTCCCTTGTGAGTCGTAAGGATCTCACGCGGGTATTTTCTCCTTACAGGGTCAAGAGGACCTTGCAAGTGTCTTTTAACGAGATTGCGCCCTTTCGGGTTTTCACAAACTCGCCGGTAACCCTGCTGTTTTTACTCACGGAGCCCTTTCGGGTTTTCATCCGTGCCCGTTTTGCTTGTGGACGTACCCCTTTTTTGTGTTAGTCTTGGGATGCTGCGGTCCGTAGTAGTTTATAGACGTCTCGGTCAAGCGTAGTATTTCTTCAAGAAACGGCCGTTTATTGGCCTGAAGGGTCTTTCGCCGTGGATATCCATGAGCAAGTAAGCCCCACCCTGGTAGACTTTGTCTATGATGTACGAGCCTTCATAGTTCGGCTCGAATTTCCTCTGTTTGGCACGATTGGGGATCATAGGTCTCTTGACCACTAGCACGAGTTCGCCTTGGCGGAATGTTCTCGGCCTAGTCAATCTCTCGTATGAGCGCGTCATCTTTACTTTGTAAGCTTCCAAGTTTTGCTGCGCCATGAGCCGGGTTTCGTCAAGGGCATCAAGTTCCTCAAGCCGAAGATGAGCACTCTCTTCATCCGTTAGCTCATAATGAACTACCACTCGTAAGGAGGGTATCTCTATCTCCAAGCGGAGCACTGCTTCAGTTCCGAATACCAATGCATATGGCATTGTGTTTGTGGCCATTTTGAACGTGGTCTGATACGCCCAGAGAGCTTCATGCAGTCTCTCGTGCCAGTCCTTCTTATTTTTGGACACCGTCTTTTTCACGATCTTCGTCAAGGTCTTATTGAAAGCCTCGGCCAGACCATTAGCTCGAGGATTGTAGACCGAAGAGTATCTCCAGTCTATGTTATGTTGTTGTACGAAGCGGCTGATTTTGTGGCTTCTGTAGGCCGGCCCATTATCGGAGATAATCCGTCGCGGAGTGCCGAATCGATAAATGACATGTGTCTTGAAGAAATGGAGGATATTCTCCGTCTTCACTTCTCTTAACGATATTGCTTCTGCCCATTTGGAGAAGTAATCGGTTGTTGCCAGTATGAACCGATGTCCTCTGGACGATACTGGTTCAATGGGCCCGATTATGTCAGTTCCCCACATTTCGAACGGCCATCTAGCCACTGTCGGGTGTAGCGGATTTGGATGCTGATGGATAAATTCCCTGTGAATCTGGCATGAGTGGCACTGCTTCGCGTATTCGAGGCAGTCTTGGATCATTGTGGGCCAATAGTAACCCATCCTTTTGATCTTTAGCTTTATCTTCGACCCGGCTTGATGAGAACCGCAGAGTCCGTCGTGAGTTTCTTGGACGACTCTCCTTGCTTCTTCAAGTCCCAGGCATCTTAGCCACAGAGAGTCAAACGATCTCTTATACAGAGTATCATTGACGAAGGCAAAAGACAGAGCCCTTTTCATGAGCTGAAGTCTTAAGGACGCATTTTCTGGTGTCCAACAGGATTTGAAGTAGTCTATAAAGACTTCTCTCCAATCCTTGACCTTTTCCTAGTCCTCTATCTGTAGAGCTGCTTGCTTGGTCGCTTCCTTTTCTTCAAACGACTCCGGAGATATTTCTGCCGGTGCGAGAACTTGACGGCTTTGCTCAACGATCCTTACGTCATCGAGGTTCTCGTCAGCCAGTTCTTTAGCGAGCTTGGCTAATGCATCCGCCTTGCTATTTTCCACGCGCGGTATGATTTCCAGGGCGTAGGAAGAGATTCGAGTCAGCAATTTCTGCACTCTCTCACCGTACTTTACCAACTTTGGTTTGCACGTTTGATAGTCGTCATTTACTTGACTAACGACTAACTGGGAGTCTCCGTATATGAGGAGGTTTTCGATTCCCATGTCAACAGCGATCTCAAGACCTGCTATCAAAGCCTCATATTCGGCTTCATTATTTGTCCTTGGCTCTGTTAAGAAGAAGGCAAAGCGCATTATCCCTCCTTGCGGAGTCACAAAGATAAAGCCAACCCCAGATTTGATTATAGGGGAGTTGTGCTCTCGCTTATTCATGGAAGATGCCCCGTCGAAGTAGAGTTCCTATCGGGTGTCACTCTCTCCTTTCTCCCCGTCGATCGTGTCAAGCGCGTGCTCGTCTGGTAATTCGCAATTTAGGGGTGAATCGGCAGGTATATGATGCTCAGCGAACAAGTCAGCGATGGCCTGGCCTTTCACTGCCTTGAGCGGTCGATATGTTATCGAGAATTCCATCAAGAGGAGGGCCCATTTAGCGAGCCGTACTGTTAGTATTGCTTTTGAAATCAAATACTTGAGAGGATCCACCTTTGATATGAGATGGACCTCATGCGCTAACGCATAGTGTCTGAGCTTCGTTATTGCGAAGATTAATGCCAGGCAGTTTTTTTCGATAGGGGAGTAGTTGTTTTCTGTCCCCAGGAGAACTCGACTCAAATAGTAGAGGCCCTCTCTTTCCCTTGGTCATTCTCCTATGCCCATAGCGCACCTAAAGAATCTTCAAAGGCTGTTGTGTACAGGATGAGAGGCTTTCCCTTGACCGGAGCGGTCAGTACTGGCGGATTCTGCAGGTATTGCTTGATTTCGTCTAATGCGCTTTGGCATTTGCGATCCCAAATGAACGGGGTTCCCTTCTTCATCAAATGACTGTAGGGACGACATTTACCGGAGAGGGTAGCTATGAATCACCGGATATATACGAGCTTCCCTTATAGAGACCGCAGTTGCTTGAGAGTTCTTGGCGGGGGTATCTCCATAATCGCCTTGATCTTTGATGGATCTTTTTGATGCCCCGATGTCATACGATGAATCCTAGGAATTTGCCGGAGGAAACTCCGAATGCGCATTTGAGAGAATTCATCTTCAGGTTGTATTTTCGAAGACGTTGGAACACTATGTTCAGATGCTCCCAATATTCCTCGTGTGATTTGCTTTTCACCACAAGGTCGTCGATATAGCATTCGATGACTTCATGTATGAGGTCATCGAAAATCTTCATCATGGCCCTCTGATAGGTAGCGCCGGCGTTCTTCAGACCGAAAGGCATCACTTTGTAGCAGAATATGCCTAGCGGGATCCGGAAAGCGGTATGCTTCTGGTATTAGGGATGCATCTTTATCTGATTATACCCCGATGATCCGTCCATGAAGGAAAAGACTTCGTGAGTGGATGTGTTGTCTATCATCAGCTCGGTAACCGGTACGGGAAAGTCATATTTCGGGCAAGCTTTGTTGAGGTCCCGAAAGTCCACGCAAATGCGCACCGTCCTATTTTTCTTCATCACTAGGACGATGTTGGCGATCCAGTCAGGGTAATGAACCTCTTGGATGAAGCCGGAATTGATTAGCTTCTTGACCTCGGCGTTGATGTGCATTTCAAGTTCGAGCTGCATTCTTCTCGGCGCTTGTTTGATCGGCTTGATGTCCGGAGATATCGCCAATTTGTGCAATTTTGGATTTAGTCCCGGCATCTCGGAATAGCTCCATGCAAAGCAGTCTCTATACTGCATGAGCATGTCTTTGAGTGTAGCCACCTTTTCTTCAGACAACTACTCACTGACGAACATTGGCCGTGGGTCGTTTGCCGTCCCCAAGTCGATTTTCCTGAGGTTATCTGCAGTAGTATGTATTCCATCTTCCACTTCTTTCGGCGCCGGTGGAAATTCTGAGATCAACTCATCTTCATTGTTTTCGGAGCACCAGGACAGGTCATCCATGTTCTCATGAACTCCTTCTTCTGACAGCGTTACCGCGTGATAGGTGCGAGATCGCTTCCAAGACCGATGTTGATCTGGTTCTACTCTCTCCATATACGTTGCTTTTGGCACATGTTTTTGTGGTGGGGCTACTTTCCAACTGTTGGATAGAGTGAACCTGCCGAGTTGATATTGCTCTTCGACCCAGTTTTTGAATGTGAAGCAGTCTTCAAGAGGATGTCCTATCGCTCGGTGATAGGAGCAGTAATCCGGATGAGAGACCTCGTCTGCTTGTTCAGGGTGTTTGGACTTCGGGAGGGTAATCATCTGATGTTTTATGACAAGATCAAATATCTTCTTTGTCTTGTCTTGGGGAAAGAATATACTCGACCCATCTTCTTTATAAGAGACGGATCCCGGTTGCTCGATTTTCGATCGCGTGACTTCTTGGATCCGCTTCGCTGCCGTTGAACGTTTTTTCCGTTCTTCAGTTTATTATTGCCTCCGCGTCGAGTCTTCCATATGACGGGCTGGCGAAGAAGAGCACCGTCATTCTCCATGGTCTATTGAAAGAGGCATCGCGCTCTGGCTTTCTCGTAAATGACCATTTCGCGATTGTGGTCATCCCGGACTTTTTGACCCGCTTCCCTTATTAGCTTGTCCATCTGTTCTTCGAACGACGGACTTGGCATTTTCATGGCGGGACCTCGTTTTGGTTCAGGGTTAGCGTCTTCTAACAGAGCATCTCCTTCTTCATCGAAGTCATGTATAACGTAGCAACCCTGGAATCGTTCTCGTTTCTTGGATTGAACATATCCAAGCCCGATCGTTTCCATTCTCCCATTGGGCAATTTTCGCTGAGTTCCAGGGACGTTCCAGATCCTGTTGTAGAAATGAGCATGTCAAGCAGTCTGTTTGAAGGGTATGCCTTGGCACCTTAACAGCTTTTTTAATCCTTCTGTATAGTATCCAGGCAGGCGGATGGGCTGGAGCCTGTCAAGCATAGAATCGGCACCATGCCGGATTTTTTTCTCCACTTTGGTTTCCGCGGATCGATAAAAGAGGATTGCATTTTCATCTTTTCGCCTGGGAGGGACGTAGAACGTCTGCAGTTCTTGCACACTGTAGGTATCAAGTGCGTCGAGCTCTTTGTAATGCCGCCGCAGAACCATGGCGATCTGCAAACTCTGATCATCTCAAATGAAGGCTCATATTGATGTCCGAACAGAAAATACTGCATTGACCTCATCTTCAGAGTCGCTGCCGAAGACCAACATAGGGGTAGACGGTCCAGGCTTGTTGCATTGGGGCGGTCCCGAATAGACCATCTTTTCTTCCTCCTCGGTATTGCTCCTGAAGACCGGAATGGTGGTGATATCTTTTTGCTTATTCTCTGGCTTATGGCACCTTTCCGTGTCTTCGAAGTCTGGCAAGAAGTATTTTGCATCTTCGTATTTTCGGACATCATTCACATAGAATGGGTTCAGCTCCCCTGTCATGGTGTACTCGAGACCATCCTTGAAATACTTCATACACTGATGTTGTGTAGAAGGGATGATGTTGTACTCGTGCAACCAAGGCCTGCCGAGCAAAGCGTTGTAGCAAGTCTTGACATCAATGACGTGAAATTTGATGTCAGTGACAAGTAGCCCAAAGCGCAACGTCAGTATCACAGACCCGAGCGTCCGTGATGACTGGGAGTCGAACCCGGAGATGGTGATTTTGTCCCGAGCGAGATGTTGAACACTCATGCAAATCTCCTTCAACACTCTCACGTTGAAGAGGTTGACGGAGGATCCATTATCGACCAGGATTTTTCCTATCTTGATATCATGACAATATCCGGTGACGTACCGGGGACGGTTGTACTCGCACGTACTGAGGAGGAGATCTTCATCGCCGAAAGTGATGTCAGCTGTGTGCACTTCTTCCAGCTCGCCCTTCATCTTTTCTTCGGCAAGGAAAGCTTCGAACTGCTCGGGCTCTTGTAATGCCTTGATCAAAGAATCTCTTGCCTCTTTAGATAGGAGGAGGGCATCAAGAATGCTCAGCTGCGAGGGTATCTTCCTCAGGTGTGCCAGAACATTGTAATCCACCTTGTTTTTCTTGAGCGGGTCTTTGGCTGCCAGCTCTTTGACGACTCGATCATCGAGGGCGATATCCTCAGGGACTTTTTCTTTCCCCTTATCTTTTCTGTTCGATCCTTTGTTTAGGGGTCCGAGATTCTTTTCAGGTAGCGTACGATTGCGCAGCTGAATGTTCTCGCAGGTCTTCATTTCTTCTGCTTCAGAGATGGATTCCTTGAAGAGAGGGCCAAGGCTTATTTCTTCCTCCGAATCGCTCCCGAAGGTGAGAACTTGTGATCCCTTGCTATCAACCATGTGACAGTTGCCGGTGGTTCTTTTGCACTCATTTGTCGTGCTCTTCTGCTCTCGACGCGTCTTGCGCTTCATCCGCTTAAAATGCTGTCGGTGGGCAACATATCCTTACCACCAGTTTTTAAAGGCATTGCATTCTTCAGTAGGATGTGCAATCCTTTGATGGTATAAGTAGTACCTAGGATGTACCTCCGTTTCGTCAAAGTGTATCCCACCAGGAGTGTTTCCTTTGGAGGCTGGCAGCTTCATCCCAATTGATAGGGCTTTAGCGAATCGTTCCTCGTCTTAAGCATGCTTTTGTCTGTAGTGGATGTGCTTTGATCTGGTGGGAGTGTTTTAAATCTTTCTTCCAGTCGCCGGCGTTTGGCTTTCTCCAATATGGCCTTTTTGCGCTCTCGGTCAGCTTTGCTCTTTTGACGGGCCTCATTCAGCAGCATGTCAATCATCTCGTTTGACGGTTCTAGGAGTTTCGATTCGGGATCTGCCTCCAGTTTCTCTGTATCAAGTGCTTCTTCACCATTCATTGACGAGTGAGAGATTACGTGGCAGCTTTCCACATAACTCAGGTTCATCTGACGAGCCATCTCCCTCATCAGCGTCATCGTCTTCATTCTCAAGAACATGCTTAAAGAATTCGTCCAACGTGATTGGGATCCATGCCTTCTGGTTATATTCTTCCAGTGCATCGATGTATTTCTGCAGACCTGTATGGCTGTCTTTGGGTTGGACGAGCTTTTTGGTCTTCTTCTTCTTTTTTGAAGACTTTGACGGCTGGGCCTGAGCGTTTTGACCATCGTTACCAATTCTTGACGTCGGGCGCGGCTTCAGCATTCCTTCAATAACCTCAGGTTCTTGCAAACTTTTCCACCTGATTGCCGGGTATGTTTGGAGATCCTTCAGCATTCTTTTTGTTTTGGCTGAAAGAGCGACCTCCTATGGAGCTTCTTCTATAAAAGAGCACGATGCACCCGGTGTGTCTCCCCTTTTAAGAGCGTGCGGCTGAGGCAGGCTTACTTTCCAATTCTCAGACAGTGTGAATTTGCCCTGTTGGTATTGGTCCTCAATCCAGCCTTTGAAGATGAAGCAATCTTTGATTGGATGGCCTACCACTTGGTGATAAGGGCAATAATGGGGATTATTGGCCTCACCGGGTTGCAATGGGCGTTTTGGATCCGGCAAGGTGATGAGCCTGTTGCGCACCGCTAGCTCGAACAGTCTCTTCATTTTATCCTGGGGAAACGAATAAGGGCGCTTCAGTTTCTCATTAAAGAATCGCCGTCTATTGTCTTGGCGATCAGTTGGTTTTGGACCATTAGGCTGCTGCTGAGTATTGGCGACGAAGGTCGCTTTCCCTTTCCTTTTTTCGTTTCGAGATTCCATCTTCGAAGAAGATGGTCTATGACCCATCTGATCCATTTGGGCCATCTTGTCAATCAAGGCCTGGAAAGTAGTTGGCTTGACGAACATCATGAACTGAGATATGGTCGCCTGCGGATCAAGAGTATCCACGAACATGCCTACTACAGGAGCTTCCTCTATGTGTTGTTCGCACTTAGACCATAGATTCCACAATCGTATCGCGTACTGGACCCATGTTTCTCCCGGCTTCACCCTGGCGTTAATTAATGCTGTGATTGGGGTGCATTCGCTAGCGCTTGCGAACCTTTGTGTAAACAGTAACTCCATTTCTGCAAATGTCTTAACGGAGTCGTTCGGGAGCTCGGAGTACCATTCAAACACTGTCTCCGACAAGCTGCCAACAAACTGGCGAAGCAGCGGTTTATCGTCACCTCCAATGTTGCCGCACAGGGCTCTGAATTGAGCAACGTGCTGATGTGGATTCCCCGTCCCCTTATATACATGGAATTTAGGGATCGTATATCCTGGCGGGTACTTTATTTGGTCATACCAACCCGGATAGGGTCGTCCAGTCTTAACAATTTGCCTGGCCACTTCGCTCGCCTGATGAGCTCGTATCTGCTGAGCGATATAGTCATCCAGGACGGCTTTGGAGATGGTCTCCTCTTTGGCTGCTGATAGAGCCAGAAGACGGTTTGATGTCCCTCCTCTGTCGTCTTCAAGGATAATTGGAGGGTCTTCAGCTGGAGGATCTGACTGTAAAATCATCCCGACCATGTCTTGGAACAAAAGCGCCATTCGTTTTATGTTGGCAGCTTGTTCCGCTGCCTCTTTGTCCTTCTTCTCAAGAATTCTGCGGAGGAACTCATCATCAGTTTCTTGTTCATGATGCTGCTTTGACGATGTCTCTGGACTTTCTTTTGGCCCAGTGAGTACGGCCATCTGTGTCAACATTTCCTGAAGCTTCTATTGTTGCTCCTGGGCCTTTGTTACGGATCTGGGGAGTGGTCGATGGCCCGTAGAGATACGGTTATCCTGTTTTCCGGATGCCATATAAACAATGTGCACCACCATGCCCCCAGACTTAGGATGTTTAGATTCAGTGCCCTTGCGATTCGTCGCGGACACAGGGACTTTCTCCGGCTTCCTTCTTTTGTGGGCGGTCGAAGTTGAAGGAGCCGTTGCAACGGGCACCCAAATAGATGACATCTCATGTGGTATGACAGGTTGGTCCTTCTCTTGCCGAACTTTCATCTTCTTCGATCGGCGGGAGTAATCTTGGTTGATCACTAAGTCTTGGACCTGTCGCCAAACTTTATGAATTTTAGAGGACAGCCGCTGAGGGGGCTGCTCTGGCTTCACCTTTGTAGCGTTCTCCATGGGTGGAGGAGATATTTTTAGCACGGCCTTCAGAGAGTTCTTGCATACCCTCCTAATTGGTTCAAAGTTGTTCCCAGTTGGAACAGCAGCATCAATTTCCACCATCGGAGCTGGCGGAGTCAGTCCAGAAAAAGAGCTGCCCCCAGCCTTCCTTACTCGGCGCCAGTGACGACGGCAAGTATGTCGAGCGGCCGGGACCACTTTTGCTGTTGGGTGAGCTTCTTCATGCCCCCCGCTCTGATGAGGGGCTGTTGTTATGGTTAGCCTGTCAAAGACCGACGTCCACCGAGAAGAGATGGCCATCTGTCAAAGGCAGACTTTCGCGCAGACGAAGCAGCCTTGGTGACTTCGCCTGAAGCTGGAGTTGGAGCGGACAGTCTTGCGAAAACCGACCCCTTAGCAGGAGAAATCGCTTTGGTGACTTCAGGAGCAAGAATGGCTATCCGCTTTGGGATAGCTTCTTCTGGTATTACGGGCTTCTTTACGGGCCCACCTGAGCTTTGGCCCAGTCTGTTGAAAACCGAGGCGCTGGATTTGGGCGACCCGTTGAGAGGGGCTGCAGTAGTTGCAAGCCGATCAAAGACCGACTTCTTCAGAGCTTCTTGCAACGGCAGTGGGGCATTGAAGCTCATTGGTGGGAGCATAGTCCCAAAAAACAGCCCAGTGGTGGCTTGCATCACCTGTTCCACTGGCATCTTGAAAACGAAGGCCGCATGAGGCCCATAAGTCATTCCTCCAGCGAGGACAGAGTGGGAGTTGTTGCAGTTTATGCAGTTGAAAGCCATTAATCTTCTGTTTTCTGCACGGAGCAAGACACCAAATCTTAGTATCTCGGATCCAGGGGCAACCATAGCAAACCGCGATTCGTTCGCGAAACACGACACACGAAGTGTGGAGTGGAAAGAGAAAAAGGTCCCACCGGGCATGCCAGAATCTGTTCTCTGCCGAAATACGGGAGACGGAACCGCGTAGGTTCATCTTGCCTGAATTTAGGGGCAGACGCTATTTGGTTTTATCCGTTCACCTCTCCGAAGATGCCAAGTTGATTTATGGCACCGTGTATCGGAGGTTTAGACGGATGCGGCTGTTATAGCAAACTTCGTCAGATTCCCCCTCGTTAGAGGGGTTTTTGATTGTGGGGACGCTCTTCCCTGCAGGCGCAAGCCCCTGCAGTTAATTACGCTACCGCACCGCGGTAACCACTTTCTCCTTCTCCAGATGGTCACTTCGTGTCGTGTGTGTTTATTTTATTTTTGGTTGCCCGTGGATTGTATATGGAGACTAATTTATGTTGTCGCCCGTAGGACGTGGATTAGTCCAAATCCGTATTTTTTTAGATTTGGGTTTTGGGTTAGGTTTAAGGATGTGTTAGTCTCATTTGAGACTAAGATCAACTTAAATGTTTGTTAAGGATACGTTAGTCTATTTTTAGACTAAGATCAACTTAACAGGATCATTTAGATCCAACAAAAGAGCATTTGGGCTCTATTGTTTTAGTTTAGAGACTTTGTGGTCCAATGGGTTTAAGGATATCATAGTCCATGAAGTTTAAAGGACATCATAGTCCATAGTTTAAAGACGTCATAGTCTGTAAAGTTTAAAGATATCATAGTCTATGACTTTAAGGACTCCACAGTCCATGGTAGTTTAGAGACATCATAGTCTGTAAAGTTTAAGGACATCATAGTCCATGAATTTAAGGACCCCACAGTCCGTAGAATGTCTGCTTGTCGGGACCCGTCACCTCTCTGAAGACGTTGAAGGATTACAACGACACATATCGGAGGAGTGAAGAGATGTACCCTTGAACCAATATTGGTTGGAAAGCTCTGGGAATCACTTTGAATTCTATATGAGATGATCAGTTTTGGAAGACAAGAGTATAATTGGGGTTCAGTTGAAGGGAGGTCTTGCCTCTTGAAGACTTAGCTAATTTGGGCTAAGATTGGCTCGAATATAGTGTTAAACACTTGATCCATTCGGCGCTCACGTGCCCCCACGTGAGGCGCTTAAAGTAGTGTTAAACACTAAAACTGAAGCGCTCACATGGGGTCACGTGAGGCGCCTGAAGATGGGGCCTTGCTTCTTTTATTTTACTCCCAGAATATATAAGTGTTAAACACTTGACCTTTATGACCATCACGTGTAGGCACGCGATGGGTATCCATGCGTTAGATATTAATCCTTCAGTTTTACCCCATTTTCTCTTTAAAATGGTGTTTGTCAAGGGTCACGTGGGGACACGTGAGGCATCCTTTAGGCGGGCATTGCCTTTGGGTAGAATCCTCTTTTTTATGAGTATTTGATAATTGATAGGGGTCACGTGGGAACCCGTGAGACGCCCAAAAAGTGAAACTACCTTGGCTTTACTCCCTTTTTATCTTGAGAAGTTTGTTCGAGGGTCACGTGGGAGCACGTGACCTAATTTCATTCGTTCTCTTTTGATCATTGAGGGGGGAGTCACGTGGACACACGTGATAATGTTGGGTACTGATCTCTTTTACGTGCTTGGAGTGTTAAATCCCTTGTTTAAGAATTAAATTCTTTTATAGGGTTAAACCCTAATTTTATTTAGAGGAATTAAATTCTTATTTGTTTGAAAGAATTAAATTCTTTAAACCCAGTTCTCCCTCTAAGTTTTGGATCTGCATGGCAGAATCTCTCCGATGAGAATTAAATTCTAAACTTATGGGGAGATCTGCTTCTGCAGAGCTATTATCATAAGGAAGAACTAAGTACTTGTATTAAGGGTTAAACCCTATCTTTGTTGGAGGAATTAAATTCCTATATGCTTTGTGGGAGAATAGAATTCTCTTAACTTAGATCTTCTCTTAGGTTTTAGATCTGCATGGCAGAATCTCTCCGATGAGAATTAAATTCTCAACTTATTGGGAGATCTGCTTTTACAGATCTTTAACCAGAGGAAGAATTAAGTTCTTATTTAGAAAAATTAAACTCTTGGCTTGAGAATTAAATTCTCTTTTGTTTTGTAGGAGCTTATAAAATGAACTCCTTCTTTCTCTTACCTAGAGTTTTCTTTTTCTCTTCTTTTCTTTCTGGAGAATTAAAATCTCTTCTTTTTTTCCTCTTCTGTATTCTCTCTCTGTTGTTGTATCATCTTTTCTCTTCTCTTCTTGGCTCCTATTTATAGGAGAAAGAAAAGAATCAGTTTGTTCAGCCAATCTCTCATTGAGGGACTTTGATTGATTTTATAACCAACATGATCTTTTAGATCATTCGATGAATTTTATTCACCATTGAATTTTTTAATCCATAAGATATTTTATTTGTTGTTCCTGGCAAATTTTAGGAAAATATTTCCTTGTATAGAATCTTTCTATAAATTGGTGATTTTTAATCACCATTGGATTTTTAATCCAACGGTTCTCCCTTTTACAGAGTGCAATCTTTTTTGTTTGGAAAGATCTAGGGAAATATTTTTAGGACTTTTGATTCCCTTTAATTAGAATTTATTTCTATTAGTTAAGAGGGTTTATGAGTCTATCACGTGTTGGCACGTAACCTCACCGATTAAGCAATTAATTAGAATTTAATTCTATTGGTTCAGAGAGTTTAGGAGTCTATCACGTGTTGGCACGTGACCTCACTTATTAAGAAATAAATTAGAATTTAATTCTATTGGTTCAGAAGGCTCAAGAACCTATCACGTGTTGGCACGTGACCCCACTGATTAATCATTTAATTAGAATTTATTCTATTAGTTCAGAGGGCTCAGAAACCCATCACGTGTCGGCACGTGACCCCACTGATACAGCATTTAATTAGAATTTAATTCTATTAGTTCAGAGGGCTCAGGAACCCATCACGTGTTGGTACGTAACCCCACTGATTAAGCATTTAATTGTTTATTTTATTCAGAGCCTATAGGCTTTGCCTGTAAAAGGTCACGGCACGTGAGACCCAGTCACGTGTGGGCACGAGATGCCCCCTTTGGGGGTTTTCCTCACTGCTTTATTTATATATTTTATTCAGTTCCCATGAGGGAACAAATGCTTTTAATTCCTTTTAATTAGAATTTAATTCTATTAATTCAGTGGGTTCAAGAGCCCATCACGTGTGGGCACGTGACTTTATCAATTAGGCATTCAGGCGTAGATAGAATCTGCCCATAAAAAGGTCACGTGTTTGCACATGAGGCCTGATCACGTGTGAGCACGTGATCCCCCATTTGGGGATTTTCCTTACTGCTTTATTTGTATTTTATTCAGTTCCTATGAGGGAACATTAGGTATTCCTTCTGTATTTTTGAGGAAAAAAATCTGTACAGAAAGTTTAGGGTTGTTATAAGGAGTGTGACTTTTTGCATTCCTAATCACCCAGAATTCGTGTTCGTGGGCGGCAGCGAGTCTTTGGAACTAGCTAAGTTCCGAGCAAAGATGAAGACCTTGATAACTATGGAGATAGACGAGGAGCCAGCACCAGAGGTAGTTCGAGAGTTTCTTGATGTGTTCCCTGACGATCTACCTGGTTTACCCCCGCCTCGCGTATTGGGCTTCTCGATTGACCTGATTCCAGGGACGACGCCAGTTTCCAAAGCTCCCTACAGGATGGCACCAGTTGAGTTAGCAGAATTAAAGAAGCAGATAGAAGATCTTCTGGACAAGCGATTTATCCGCACAAGTTCTTCCCCGTGGGGTGTTCCTGTATTACTGGTTAAGAAGAAAGAAGATTCCTTGCGCATGTGCATCGACTATCGGGAGTTGAACCGAGTGACCGTGAAGAACAAGTATCCCATCCCCCACATCAACAACTTGTTCGATTAACTTGGTGGTGCTCAGGTATTTTCTAAACTAGATCTTCGGTCACGGTATCACCATATCAGGGTTAAGGCAGAGGATGTATGCAAGACGGCTTTCCGAACCCGATATGGCCACTATGAGTTTCTTGTGATGTCGTTCGATGTTACCAATGCACCGGACATATTTATGGACTTGATGAACAGGGTTTTCTCCAAGTACTTGGATCAGCTTGTTGTCGTATTCATTGACGACATTCTTGTCTATTCGAGAAGTCGAGAGGAGCACACCGAGCACCTACGAATTGTATTGCAGGTTCCGCGGGAGGAGACGCTCTATGCTAAGCTAAGCAAGTGCGAGTTTTGGCTCGACAAGGTGCAATTTTTGGGGCATGTCGTTTCGAGTGACGACATTTCAGTGGATCTGACGAAAATCGAATCTATTAAAGTCTGGCCGACACCGAAATCAATTGCTGAGATAAGAAGCTTCTTGGGATTAGCTGGGTATTATCGACGGTTTGTCCAAGATTTCGCCAGAGTTGCGGAACCCTTAACGAAGCTTACACGGAAGGAGGCGCCGTATGTTTGGTCGGAGGAGTTCACCCAGGCGTTCGAACTGTTGAAACGCAAGTTGACCACGACCCCAATCCTAACTGTGCCAGACTGCTCGGGTAGCTTGGTTGTTCATAGTGATGCGTCGGGAAAAGGTTTGGGTTATATTAATGCAGCACGGTCGAGTGGTGGCTTACTCCTCTCGTCAGCTGAAAATTCACGAGAAGAACTACCCCACGCATGACCTGGAGTTAGCGGCCGTTGTGTTCACTTTAAAGATTTGGAGGCATTACTTGATAGGCGAAAGAGTGAAAGTGTACACGAATCATAAAAGTGTGAAATACGTGTTCACTCAGAAGGAGCTGAATATGAGACAACGTCAGTGGTTGGAATTGATGGCAGACTACGATATTGATCTGCAGTATCATCCAGGGAAGGTGAACATCGTTCCTGACGCTCTCAGTCGCAGGCCGTCAGCTGCGTTGCTGACTTGTCAAAAGGGGATTCTCGATGACCTTCAGAGACTCGAGTTGGAGGTAGTTACTCTGGGTGTGCCCCGACAGCTCTGGCGATTGCAAGTTCAATCATCGCTTAATGATCGCATCAAAGCTGCACAAGCTGGAGACTCTCAGTTGCAGAAGTTCAGAGGGTTAGTTGAGGCTGGTTTGAGAATGGATTTGCAGATTCACGGAGATGGCTCTTTGAGATTTGGCAGTCGGCTGTGTGTTCCAAAGGGGGGTATTCGAGATAAATTTCTAGCTGAGGCACATGGTTCCGCTTACTCAGTGCACCCAGAAGGCACCAAGATGTACAGAGATTTGGGGCAGCACTTCTGATAGAACAGAATGAAGAGGGAGATTGTTCGCATTGTCTCTAAGTGTCTGGTATGCCAACAGGTGAAAGCCGAGCATCAGAGAATCGCTGGGTTGTTGCAACCGCTTCCAGTGCCAGAGTGGAAATGGAAGCACATCACCATGGATTTTGTGACGGCACTACCTCGAAGTCCAAGGGGCAAGAATGTTGTCTGGGTTATTGTTGATTGTCTCACGAAGGCAGCACATTTCATACGTTTCCGAGTCAAACAATCGATGGAGTCGCTCACAGAGAAGTATATGCAGGAGATTGTGAGACTGCACGGGGTGCTTGTTAGTATCGTGTCTGATCGAGACACCAGGTTCATTTCCCATTTCTGGAAGAGTCTGCAGGAAAGTTTAGGCACGCATCTCAAGTTCAGCACGGCCTATCATACGCATACGGACGGTGTAACGACTCTGTTTTTAATGTACAGAAATTTGTTTAAAGTTAAAGTACTAAATGGAGTATTTGCAAACCTGAGTATGTGTCACGCCCCGCTTCCCAGGGTGCGCTAAGTTCGGCACGTGACAGAGCCAACCATGCTACCTGTGGCTAGGAAATATCTCTCCACAGTCACATTAAAGTTGTCTATAAGATATCAAGAACAGTAGAAATAAAATAAACTATCTAGTACATGTCCATAAGCCAGAATGAACGAGTCAAGAAATAATATGCGGAAGCAAAAGATCCAAATAACAATAACATCTGGAAAGTACGTCCCAAAATACGGGCTCACATCAGGAATGAAAATGCCGAAAGAAAACTAAACTAAAAAAAATACTAACAGGTCCCCACTACTCGGACTGTTGACTGAAATACTCCTGAATGGCCTGTGACAGAGATAAAGGATCTGGGCCATGCAAAACCCAGATGTCAGTGCGTCATAATATCAACAATAATAAAATCAGGAGGTAACAAGGCATGCAGGCATGAATTATAAATAGTAATAAGTCAACAGAAATATATAACAGTGAAGTGTATCAGTATAAGTGACGTTCAGTGAGTAGTCTAAACTGTGCTACTGGGTTACTATTCTAAAGTTTGCTTGAAATCAATTAGAGTAATCCTCCATGTAACCCAAAGAATATGTCCCGTTATCCCCCGGGACCACGGATCAAGTAGTGGGAGTCATGAATGACTCTGTCCCGTTATCCCCCGGGACCACGGATCAAGTAAGAATCACGAATGATTCTGTCCCGTTATCTCCCGGGACCACGGATCAAGTAATACCCTTTTAAGCTACACTTCAGTTACACTTTTGATTTCCCCATGCCCCAAGGTTATGTGTTCAAGTCAGGTATTGATAAATCTGTAGCTAATGCCAACACAGGATCAAGCAGATACAGGTTTGTCTATATAGACAACAGGATACGTCCGTCAGGACGACAAGTCAGGATTGTCGGTATTAGGAACAAGATCAGGCAACAGGTCAAGTAGTGGTGTATCAGGTCATGTCAAGTAGTGCACATGCATCAAATGGATGCCCAATAGTAAAATGTAGCAAGTATCGAATCAGGGTAAAAGTATGGATGCACAAATATCTATCAGGAGTTACATCATGACTATGCAGGATGCACATTATCAAGTATGGGGTACTAATGTAACAATAATATGAATTAATATAATATGGCATGCAACTAGATATGCAGAATTAATGGTATGGATATACAATAAAATATGGATGCTCTATCAGGGTTACATTTACAGCTCCAAGACTATGTAGGATACACAATGCACTAAACATGTAATATTATTATTAATATGGATGTAACATATATCATAGCATATAGCAAGATAAACTTGCATGCGACTAGATATGTAAATAACGATATGGATGCACACGGATATCCGAAAACAGTAAAAAATAGTAAAATGGTAATGTAGGATGCATAACTAAACAATATGTAATGTTATTATTCACATGGGTGCAAGATATAGTAGTATAGCATGTAGCAAGATAAACTTGCCTCAATGGATCACACGATGGGTGCGTACGGCACGTCCGATGTCAGGTAAACGCCGCAACGCACACACGGCAGACAGGACGGTCCAGGCAAGACAAGAGGGTAATCACGCAAGCAAGGGACGTTCACTGGATTGCTTGGATCGGCAGCGGCGACACGACTCCGGCGATGGCCGGAAAAATCAAGAATCAAGAAAAAGAAAACGAAGAAGAGGAAGAAGAAGAGAGGGGATGTGCTCACTGGATATGGGATAGAGGAGGCGAGAGGGTGACGATGGTGTGAGGTCGTCGGGTTAACGGAGCTCCGGCGAGGTAAGGTGTGCAGGGTGCTCGGGCTCGGTTAGGGTTTCGGGTGCAGGAGGAAGAGAAGATGTTGGGGTGTGCAGGGTTTTAAACAGAAGAAGAAATAAATGAAGGAGGAGGAGAGAATGAAGATGAGGAGGAGAGGAGAATGGGGTGAGGTCGGGGTGGTGATCGGCGGTTGGGTTGAGTTGAGGAGCTAGGGTTCTAGGTTTCTTGTGGGGGCAGTGGGTTTAAATAAGGAAAGAAAGAAGAAGTGTGAAGGGATGTGAGTGTAAGGGAGAGGGGGTGACGCGACTCGAGAAGTGTACAGGGATCGCGAGGGGAGAGAGAAAGGAAGAGAGAGAAAGAGAAAGAGAGAGAGATCGAGAGGAGAGAGGAGAGAGAGAGAGAAAATAGAAAGAGAAAGAGAGAGTGTCAGTGAGAGAGAGAGAGAGAGAGAGAGATTGTTAAATTATATTTTTTAAAAATCTTTTAGTTAAAACAATTTTAAATCGTATTTATTTTAGTAACAGTTTTTTTAAAAAAACTTATTAGAATATAATATTAGTAACTTTGAATTTTAGGCGGGATACAAAAACAGTCCAAAACACGCCAGGGTCTGGTCTAAAAATCCAGTTTTAAAATACGGAAAATATACATGTCAACCAAAACCAAAATTGGATATCCGGGTAATGAAAATGCATACCCCCAAGAACGGATGCACACACGAGCACGTAGTCATCCAAACAAGTCTGTTTCACTGAACGGGGCGAGAACCAGATGCGCGGATGCTACGACAGGGTTAGGGGTATCATGCAGGCCATGCAATGTATTTTTAAAATATTTTATATGACCTTAAATGTTATATAAAAAAATGCAGATGCTTGATATAATACAAGTATGCAAAATAAACAACATGAAAGTGCACGGGTCCTTATAACAAGTCGGGATAAATCATAAACAGGAATCAAGACAGGTTTCCAGCAAGCGGGTCGGGTCGGATGCAAATACAGATGTCAAATACATTATTCGCACCCAAAACACAAATAATCAGGAAAATACCATAAATAAAGAAATACTTGAATTAGAACTGGTATAAATGAACTAGGGTGTTACATTATACCCAACTACAAAAAGAATTTCGTCCTCGAAATTCCCAAAACAAGAAAAGATAACAACCATGAAACTACAGGAAGAGATCTGGAAACTTCTGTCGAATCTCGTCTTCACGTTCCCAAGTTGATTCTCCATGCGAGCGATTTCCCCAAGAAACAAGTACGAGAGGGATAATCTTGTTCTTAAGGACCTTTTCTCTTCGATCAACAATCGACATTGGTCGTTCCTCAAAGGTCAAATCCTACCTTACAGTCAGCTCCGAATGATCTAGCACGTGTGTTTCATCTCGAACATATTTGCGGAGTTGAGATACATGAAACACGTCATGAACATTCGCCAAAGATTGTAGTAACGTCAATCGATAAGCCACTTCTCCAACACGCTATAATCTCGAAAGGCCCCACGAATCGAGAACCAAGCTTGCCTCGACTCCCAAAACGAATCACTCCTCTAGTCGGTGATATTTTCAAGAATACCAGATCACCAACAGCGAACTCTAAAGGTCTTCTGGATGTGTCGGCCCAACTCTTCTGCCGATTTTGTGCTGCCTTCATATGATTCCGGATAGTATTAATCTTCTCTACTGTTTGCACGATCAAATCCGGTCCCAACAATCTTCGTTCTCCAACATCATCCCAACAAATGGGTGAGCGACACTTGCGACCATACAACACTTCGAATGGAGCCATCTGATTAGTCGCCTGAAAGCTGTTATTGTAAGAAAACTCCACCAAGTGTAGATGATCCTCCCATGAACCCTTAAAGTCTAACATGCAAGCTCTCAACATGCCTTCAAGAGTTTGGATCGTTCTCTCTGACTGGCCATCTGTTTGGGATGATAAGCGGTGCTAAACTTCAATCGCGTCCCCAAACTTTCCTGTAAACTCCTCCAGAAGTGCGATAAGAATCGGGTGTCACGGTCGGACACAATGCTCACAGGTACTCCATGCAATCTTACAATCTCCTGCATGTACCGTTCCGCTAACGCTTCCGTTGATTGACCAACTCGAAATGGTATAAAATGAGCTGCCTTGGTCAATCGATCGACAATCACCCAAACTGCATTGTTACCCTTTGGACTCCGCGGTAAATCTGTAACGAAATCTATGGTTATATGTTCCCACTTCCATTAAGGAATCAGAAGTGGTTGCAATAAACCATCTACCCTTTGATGTTTAGCCTTGACTTGCTGACACACCAAGCACTTCGCTACAAAGCGAGAAATCTCCCTTTTCATACCTTCCCACCAGAAATGTTGTCGTAGATCACGGTACATCTTCATGCCTCCTGGATGTACGGAATACGCGGAACTGTGCGCCTCCTTCATAATTTCTTCACGAATGTCTCCTTTCGGCACACACAAATGGCTACGATAACGCAACGAACCATCTTCATGAATCAACAAGTCCGTTCCTAGTCCAGCTTCAACCCGTTCTCGAAACTTCTGCAATCTTGGGTCCTGTGACTGCGTTGCTTTAATATTCTCGATCAACGAAGACTATACTTGCAGCTGCATCAACGGTCCCGAAAAATGCGGTAGCACAATCTCCAACTCGAGTCTCCGAAAGTCTTTGATAAGCTCCTTCTCTGCAGTCAACATTCGAATTGCTGGCAACCGACTAAGTGTATCCGACACTACATTAACTTTCCCCGGATGGTACTTAAGATCAAGATCGTAGTCAGCCATCAGCTCTAACCATCTACGCTGCCTCATGTTAAGCTCTTTCTGCGTAAACACATACTTTAGGCTTTTGTGATCGGTGAATACTTCGACCCTTTCGCCCAGTTAGTGTCTCCAAATCTTCAAAGCGAAAATCACTGCTGCAAGCTCCAAATCATGAGTTGGGTAATTCTTCTCATGGGTCTTCAACTGTCTCAATGAGTAAGCTATAACCTTTCCATGCTACATCAAAACACATCCCAAACCTTTTCCAGATGCGTCGATGTGAATCACCAATCATCCGGAACTGTCTGGTACGGTCAAAATAGGAGCGGTTATCAACCTTTATTTCAACGCCTCAAAAGCTGATGCACATCTATCCGTCCATCCGAACGGTACTTCCTTTCGCGTAAGCTTGGTCAAAGGCTCAGCCAAATGAGCAAAATTCTCCATGAACCTTCTGTAATATCCGGCAAGTCCAAGAAAACTTCTGATCTCTGCTACGTTCTTCGGAATCGGCCAATCTTGAACTGCTGCAATCTTCTCAGGGTCAACGGCGATTCCATCTCCGGATACGACATGCCCCAAAAACTGCACTTCATCAAGCCAAAACTCGCACTTGCTCATCTTTGCATACAATCTTTCTTGCCTCAATGTCTGCAGTGCGATCTTCAAGTGTTCTGCATGATCTTCTAGGCTCCTCGAGTAGATCAGAATATTATCGATGAACACCACTATAAACTGGTCCAAGAACGGTGAAAAGATTCGGTTCATCAAGTCCATAAATATCGCCGGTGCATTCGTGACTCCGAATGGCATCACTAAATACTCGTAATGTCCATACCGAGTTCGGAACGCAGTCTTGCAAATATCCTCTGATTTAACTCGAACTTGATGATATCTGGATCGCAAATCCAGCTTCGAGAATACCCTCGCGCCACTAAGTTGCTCGAATAATTAGCCAATGCGAGGGATCGGGTACTTGTTCTTAATAGTCACCTGGTTTAACTCTCGATAATCGATGCACATCCTCCTTGTGCCATCTTTCTTCTTTACTAGAAGAACTGGAGCTCCCCAAAGTGAATTACTGCTATGAATCCAACCCTTCTCTAGTAATTCAGTAACCCGCTTCTTGACTTCTTCCAACTCCACTGGTGCCATCGGATAGTACGCCTTTGAGATTAGCGCTGCACCGGGAACAAGATCAATCGCGAACTCCGTATCTCGCTTTGGCGGTAAACCCGAGATGTCCTCGAACACGTCCATGAACTCTCAAACTACAGCTAGCGCTTCCTCCTTATCAACTTCCATCGACGAAAAAACATTGTTTGTCGTCCTAGCCCTAAACTCGACTGGCCCGACAGAACTGCTTCCTCCAGTGAAAACAAACTCTGGATGTTCGGGAATCTGGAAAATCACTTTCTCTGCCCTACAATCAATGTGAGCGTGGAAAGTGCCGAGAAAGTCCATTCCCAAGACAACATCATAGCTGCTAGTATCGATCACCAAGAAATCTGCAAATAACTCCCGTTCGCAAATAACAACAGAACAATCCTTGCATTCACTACTAGATATGATCTTCCCATTCCCAGTGTGTATGTCCCAACAACTAGATAGGGTCGTGCAAGAAATCGAGTGTGAAGTAATAAACTTGGACAACATAAAACAATGGGATGCACCAGAATCGAATAATGCTAATGCGGGAAAATCATGAACAAGTAGGATACCCGAAACAACTTCCTCTGAAGCCTTGGCCTCTTCAGCCGTCAGGGTAAAGGCTCGAGCTTGATTAGGTCCTTGAGTTAACTTCTTCTGCCCCTGAAACTGCCTCTGCGGTGGCTTCTGAACATCATCCTTCAAACGAAGTTTCGACGGGCAACCACTGATAGTATGATCGGCTGATCCGCAAACCAAACAAAGTCCAAGCTTCCTTTGACAATCCTTCTGCAGGTGCCCAGGTAGATGGCAGAACTCACAAAACATTCTTCCATTCTGCTCGCGCACGATGGGCTTCTTCATCGGTACTACGCCACGTTGGTTCACTGGAATACCTCTGCGTATAGGCGCTCAGTTCGGCGCAAACGCCGGCTTCTGCACTACAACTGCCTGCTGCTGCGTACCCCCAGTCTTCACTAATAAGCTCTACTACTCTCTGGACGCTTTAAGCACTTGCGAAAAAGTGGTCAATCCCAGAGATATAATGCGCCTCTAGATTTCCACGTCCAAACTGCGCATGAACCTTCATGCCCTATCAGCCTCTTTGGCCACCAAAGGTCCAGCGAATCGACTGAGCCGTGTCCACTCAGCCGCATGCGCATCCACGGATCCGCCATTCTGCTTCAGACTGATAAACTTTTCTTCCATTTCTTCCCGTGCAGTCTGCAGAAAGAACTTCTCCAAGAAACTCTGCGAAAAAGTTTCCCAACTGATCGGCTTGGGCAAATGGGTCTCTTCCATAAGCCACCACTCACGGGCATAATCCACCAATTGGATGCATACGACATCTACTCTCTTGTCCTCCGGAATCTGTGCCACAACGAGCAGATCCTCCGTATCAACCAGCCACTGCTCTGCTGGCAACGGCTCCTCCAAACCAGTGAAAATGGACGGACCAAGTCTCCTGAAATCCGCCACGGTACCCACACGCTCAACTGGTTTGGCCGCAACACTATTTACGGACTGCTGGACGGTCCGCAAACCTTCCTGAAAGACTTCGGCTTGCCGCTGGTTCAGCTCGATCTGCCGCTTCTGGTTCTCCAGCATCCCACGAATTACTCCAAGCAAAGCGGCATCATCAACACGCCTCTGGTACGATCTCAGATTTCTGTCCGCCATGATTCTGAAGCCAAAACACCGGTGAGGATTAGCAAGATAAACAAGATTCAATAAACAGGATATAAGAAGCAAGATAGTTATGGATTCAAGGATGGCAAGATAGCAATAAGGCAGGACATACTCCTAGTTACGAGTATTCTGATTTGTGTATTGGGTCCAATACCCAACTACAAAAGAATCAAACCCGATCAACCTAAATCCTATGGCTCTAATACCAAACAAACCCTGTCATGCCCCGCTTGCCAGAGTGCCCTAAGATCGTCACGTGACAGAACCAACCATGCTACCTGTGGCTAGGAAACATCCCTCCACAGTCACATTAAGGCTGTCTATAAGATATCAAGAATAGTAGAAATAAAATAAACTATCTAGTACATGTCCATAAGCCAGAATGGACGAGTCAAGAAATAATATGCGAAAGCAAAAGATCCAAATAACAATAACATCTAGAAAGTACGTCCCAAAATACGGGCTCACATCAGAAATGAAAATGATGAAAGAAAACTAAACTAAAAAAATACTAATAGGTCCTCACTGCTCGGCCTATTGAAATACTCCTGAACGGCCTGTGACAGAGATAAAGGATCTGGGCCATGCAAAACCCAGACGTCAGTGCATCATAATATCAACAATAATAAAATCAGGAGGTAACAAGGCATGCAGGCATGAATTATAAATAGTAACAAGTCAACAGAAATATATAACAGTGAAGTGTATCAGTATAAGTGACGTGCAGTGAGTAGTCTAAACTGTGCTACTGGGTTACTATTCTAAAGTTTGTTTGAAATCAATTAGAGTAATCCTCCATGTAACCCAAAGAATATGTCCCGTTATCCCCCGGGACCACGGATCAGGTAGTGGGAGTCATGAATGACTCTGTCCCGTTATCCCCCGGGACCACGGATCAAGTAAGAATCATGAATGATTCTGTCCCGTTATCCTTCGGGACCACAGATCAAGTAATACCCTTTTAAGCTACACTTCAGTTACACTTTTGATTTCCCCATGCCCCAAGGTTATGTGTTCAAGTCAGGTATTGATAAATCTGGAGCTATTGCCAACACAGGATCAAGCAGGTATAGGTTTGTCTATGTAGACAATAGAATACGTCCGTTAGGACGACAAGTCAGGAATGTCGGCATTAGGAAGAGGATCAGGCAACAGGTCAAGTGGTGGTGTATCAGGTCATGTCAGGTAGTGCACATGCATCAAATGGATTATAGATCTCTCAACCAACTTCGGTTCAAGGGTACATCTCTGAACTCCTCTGATATCTGTCGTTGTAATCCTTCAACGTCGTCAAAGAGGTGACGGGTCCCGACGGCCATACATTAAATGGACCACTATGTCCCTAAACTGGAACAATAGAGCCCCCAAATGCTCTTTTGTCAGATCCAAACGATTCCGTTAAGTTGATCTTAGTCTCAAATTGGACTGACGTATTCTTAACAAACGTTTAAGTTGATCTTAGCCTCAAATATGGCTAACGTATCCTTAAACCAAAACACCAAACTCAAATCTAAGAAAATACAGATTTGGACTAATCCACGTCCTACGGGCGACGACATAAATTAGTCTCCATATACAATCCACAGGCAACCACAAACAAAACAAACACCCACGACACGAAGTAAAATTCTGGAGAAGGAGAAAGTTGCTACCGCGATGCGGTAGCGTAATTAACTGTAGGGGCTTGCGCCTGCAAGGAAGAGCGTCCCCACAATCAAAAATCCCTCAAGCGAGGGGGAATCTGACGAAGTCTGCTACATCGGCCGCATCCGTCTAAACCTCCAATACACGGTGCCATAAATCAATTTGGCATCTTTGGAGAGGTGGACGGATAAAACCAAATAGCATCTGCCCCGAATCTCAGGCAAGACGTCCATGTCTTGGCCGCCATTCGGAGGGGAACAGCCCCTGTGTTCAAATACCCCCAGCCACATATTATTTTTAATGATTTTTCTTTTAAACATTTTGGAAGCCCAAAAGTTTACACGTGCAATACACATAAAAATGAAAAGTCGCTAAAATCAAACATGTGGAAATTGTTATTTGAACAGCCAGGAACACATTTCACCAATCCAAGCACCTCACCCCCTACATAGACCGGCGAGATGAGCATTAAGGCTGGCGCCGCCGGCCTCCCCCCCCCTCCCCCCGTCTCAAATGCTTCAAAATTTTACCCTAACACCCCTTGGCCTCCCTCCACTACTCCTCTTCTGTTTGAGTTTCCTGCAAATTAACAGAGAATTAAAATCACCCATTAATCCAATATTTAATGCATTTTAATTCTCATTTTTAATTTCCTAAACCCTAATTTTATCCTATAAATACCACCCTATACCCTAGCCCTCTCTATTCTGAAATTTATCATTAAAATTCTCAAATTTTTCCAAGTCAACTAAGTTGTACAAGTGGGGTTAGCCCAAGGTCATCTTCCAGCGACAATTCGGGAAGAATCCGGCAATACAGCGACTCCATGAAACTCTCAAACCCTTCCTCTACGTCCCCTCTCTCATCTAATCCAGTAAGTCCCTTCTCCTTTTCTCTCTTCCCTATCAAAAGAATTCTCTTCTCAAAACTCATCGGAAGCGGAGTTATTCCGACTTTCGATTTTAATTTTGTTAAAAATACAACATTTCTTAATAACTAAAAATCCATATTGTTACATCTTGTTTAGTAATCTTAAAAAACATTTAGAATAAGTTTCAATTCAAAATACAATGTTATACAACTTTTATTTCAATTTTACGGTTAAATACCACAAAGTTTACTTACGACATCATTTCATCATATTCGCTCATATTACCTTTAGAAAACTCATGAGATAATGACCTACCTCATCACAACACTCATCATGACATAACACGATGGTTTTTCAAACAATATTTTGTGGGATAAATACAATTTTACAATAAAATACCTTAAACTAATAAAACTATATTCTTTAAGATTGTTTTAATTAAATGCCTTGCAATTAAGACTCTACAAGGAATCCAATTTGGATGGTGCGGGTTATCGCACATCTTTGGGACTAGTAGAGCGAGATGCAGACCTTCTTACGGAGCATTCGATCTCGATAGAATTTTTAATACAATTTTTAAGAATAATGTGATTTTCTATTTAATAAATAAATTCTATTTTTAATAATTATATATATATATATATATTATAAAAATATCTATTTTAAATATATATAATAAATTCCATGTTTTATAAACAAAGGAATCACAAATTCATGAATATACCATCACAAATCCATACAATTCCAATTTACACAAAAATACCATATACTATTCAATCTAGGTTTATAATCATTAGAATACTTCACTTTTAAAAATTACATCCATGAAACCCTAAAAATTACATTCAATATAGGTTTAAGCGGGACCAATTCTCTTGAGTCTCAGGGAGCCGGAGAAAGTGGGTGCTTGCGTATTTAAGGTAGAAAACTAAAATGGGGTTATCAATGGTAATTGGCTTGGAAAAAGTCGCAAATCCTGCCATCCATGTACAGCAGTTACCGATAACTCCAAAACCTAATTCATGAATCAAATTCTGTTTAAGTGTCTGACTCAAACAAAGCCTCAGTCTAATCTAAATACAATTCCAATCTATATGCACTTCAAATATAACTCCAATACATCATGAATCCATATATACTGAATACTATCAAATATCAACATGACTTGAACTGACTGAACCATGGATATACATTGACTTGATTACATGACTGTCACGCCCCACTTCCCGGTGTACGGGGAGGGGACGCGACGAGGCCCGCTATGTATTTACTCAGAAGTAAACACGCTAAACGTATCTAAGCAGTATAAAGTAAATGTACACAAGAAAAATGACAATAGATGTAATTGAACATCAACTTTTATTTATTAACAATTCTTTACAAGTACAACTAAAAATGTAAATACATGAATGGAATGCCTAAACAATGGTATAACTGAAATGAAAAGTATGTACAAGTATCTAAAGCTCTGGGTCAAAGGCTAACTGCTCCAAATCTTCAGTGCTGGGATCGATCTCCAGTGAGTCCAAAATACCTGACAACTCCAAAGAAAGAAGGAAAGGAATGTCGTTAGCGAACAATCGCTCGGTAAGTCCCAAAGATGGATAAAGATAGAATAGACAGAAAGAGAGTATAACTTGTAATGTTTGACTATAATGTTAATGCAGTTGTTTGTAACTTGGTACAGAATATGCCAGTGTATACGAGAGGAGTCCAACTTACACCGTGGACTTTGGTAACCTGTAGTACAAGGCTCCGTCGAAAATACTACGGAACAACGGCATGAATGTAATTACGTCTTTAGTGACTACCCCGTGCCATATTTAACATGTTCCGTACCAGTCTACCACTTTATAAACCCTATAATGTCTTATTATATTGATTATATTGATTGTACTGATGGTATTATATTATCTTGTAGTAAATGGAAGACTTGCCGAAACCATGATATCAGTAAACGGAATGGATATAAATGGATAGTCATGTAATCAGGGTATATCCATGGTTCGGTTCGATTATGTTCATGTTGTTATACATTGTATTCTAGTATAAACAGATTCATATTGTAAATGGAGTTATATTTGAATCATATTCAAGTCAGATTGATTGAATATTTGCCCGTGACTCGAACTGAGTCATACTTTTAAACAGAATTGAAGTCTTGATTGTTTTGGAGTTATCGGTAACTGCTGCACATGGACGGCAGGATTTGTGTCTTTTTCAAGACAATTACCGTATTGATAACACCGTTTTTAGATTATCTATCTTAGATAGTCAAGCACCCACTTTCTCCGGCTCCCCGAGGCTCAAGAGAATTGACCCCGCTTAAACCTATGTTTATTAGGGTCCTTATTGTAATTTAGTATAATTTGAGAGGGTTTTATATAAAAATAGTTTGATATATTTTCAAAGTACACCTCAAGTATTTAATTATCGTTTTTAGGGTTTTCATAGATGTACATTTTATAAAAAGTGAAATATTCTAGTGAGTAGAATCTAGTTTCCATTGTACATGGTATGTTAATGAAATATTGGAATTGTATTCAAGTGAAATGGTAGTTTCATGAAATGGTGATTCCTTTGATTTAGAAAACATGAAATATTTGTATAATATATTTTAAAATAGATCTTTTGATAATATTCATATATATATTATATATATATATATAAAATAAATTTTATTTATTTTGCAGAAATCTCATTTTCTTAAAAATTGTATTAAAAATTCCATCGAGATCGAATACTCCTTTCGGAGGTGTGCATCTCGTTCTACTAGGCCCGAGGATGTGCGATAACCCGCACCATCCCGATCGGGGTTCCCCAAAATGGGTTGTAGAGACACAATTGTAAGAAATTAATGAACACTCTTTTTAAAGAAAACGATTTTTAATTCTTTAAGGTATTTATTCGTAAAAGCGTATTTCCCATAATCTAGAATTTCAAAGTTCATCATGTTATGCCCAATATGCATGTTGTGATGAGGTAGGTCCATACCTCGTGAGTTTTCTATAGGTAATACGGTAAAAAATAGATAACAATATTGTTTGTAAACATGGTGGTATTTTACTGTAAAAATGAAATAAAGATTGCAACATAATTTATTTTAAGATGAAACTTATTCTAATGTGTTTATTTACGTTTGTTAAATATTATATGAGAGTATGGTATTTTATGGTTTAAGAAAAATGTAATTTTTAAGGAAAAACGAATCGGAAGTCGGATTAACTCCGTTTCCGACGAGTTTTGAAAAAATAAAAGTTTTAGAATAGTAAGAGAGGAGGGGAGAGGGGACTTACTGGCTATTAAGATAGAGGAGAGAAGGGAGAAGCTTAGGAAAGCGTCGGGGCGTCGTTTTGTCGCCGAAATCTTCTCGAAACGTCGTAGGAATCTTGCCCTTTGCTAACTCCACTTGCACAACTTGGGACTTGGAAATTTTTTTGAGAGTTTTTGTGAGGAAATTATGAATAAGGAGGGGTGAAATATAGTGTGGTATTTATAAGGAAAATTAGGGTTTTGGGGTAATGAAGAATGAATTAAAAATGCATTTAAAATGGATTAAAGAGGTGATTTTAATTCCTCTGTAAATATGCAGAAAAATCAAACAATATGGGGGAAGTGGGGTGGGCCAAAAGGTGCCAGGGTAGAAAAATTGAAACATTAGCCACGGGAGGACCCGGCGCCGCCGGTCTAAACGACATCTTGGCCGGTCAAGTTGGTGGGGTCGGGGCTGGGATTCTCGTCACGCGTCTCTATCACCTCATATACCCCAGTGCACATGTTTATTTATTCTGTGTCTCTTCATTTTACATGTAATGCACGTGTAAACCCTTGGGCTTCTAAAAGATTAAAAGAAAAATCAATTAAAAATATATATGGCTGGAGGGATTCGATCACAGGGGCTACGTCACAGCAGTGCTAGGCTTTACCATTGAGATACAAGCTATTTCTTGCTGTTCAAAAGAAAATTAAATTTATAACTTGTGCTCAGACTTAGGTATTCCTTCTGTATTTCTGAAAAAGAATTATGTACAGAAAATTTAGGGTTGTTACATTCTACACTCCTTAGAAAAATTTCGTTCTCGAAATTTGTAGAAGGAAATTATAATAGATTCAAGAAAAGTTTGGTGATAGTGATGGTGATAGAACTAGTGATAGTGCATAAAATATTTGGAAGAACGAAAGAATGCAAAAGTTTTGGAAAGATGTGAAGGAATTACCGGGGTTACCTTGGTCTACAGTCTCGGCCGCTAAAGTGAAAGTCTGACGCCGGGGTACATTCCTCCTGCCTGGAGGCACATTTCTCTGTCCTTTGGGCATGTTTCTCTGCCCTCGAGATATGTTTCTCAGTGCCTGATGGAATTGGTGATTAGACTGTGCAGGAGGTCCACGTGGAGGTGGAGCTGGGAATGCAAGAAGAGGTGCTGGAGCCTGGATAGCCAGCCGCTGCGGATGAGTGTTGTGAGTTGAAACTGTGTTGCGTCTATAAGGATATATTCCAATTCCATGATTGGATGCGCCACAAACTAAGCACAGGCATTTTGCGCGCCTACAGTCCTTCCACAAGTGTCCATCTTTTTTGCAGTAAAAGAAAAAATCTGGATTTGGCTGGTTATCGGTTTCTTCCGGTCTCCTGGGTTCAACAGTTGGCCTTGAAGAGGCTCCTCTTGCCATCTGAGTGGCAGGGCGCTTCACTCCGGCAGATTGAGGTCTGCCTTTCCTCTTCACTACTGCCTCGTATCTTCGGGCGGCCTTCAAAGCCAAATTATGGGTTGAGAAATCCCCTGTAGTTAAGGCGGCTTAGATTTCCGAGTCCAACCCTTACTGAAATCTTCTAGACCTGATCTCAGCAGTTGGTATCAAGTGTGCCGTGAACCTACTGAGCATGGTAAACTCAGCATCATACTCATCCACAGATTTGGTCCACATAGAACCCTATTGTATGTGGATGAACTGCTGCTCCATGTTAAATCGGGCAGTCTCTGGGAAGTATTTCGCGTCTAATATATCGCTAAAAGTTCTCCATTCATTAGGTTGGTCACGACGGTTTTCTTCCGCCTTCCACCAAACTCTGGTATTGTCAGTGAGTTGCAGTTTTGCAACTCGAACCCAAGCGATCTCTGGAACTTGTGCCGTTGCCAGACCATCCTCAATTCTTTGAGCCTATTCTTCAGCTTTCACGGGGCTCTCTTTTCCCGAAAATTGTTTTGGGTGCAATGCCCAGAATTGCTTCACTCTGGGTGCTTCCGCTTTTGGACGGTTCATTAAAATAGCAGTCTGCTACTGTTGTCCTTCCAGGAGGCTGTGGATTGCCTCAAGCAATACTGTCTGCTCATTGATCGGAGCAGCAACGGTAGGCTTAAGCGGTAGAGGTGGTGGTGTATTGTTGAAGTTGGTGCTAGTATTGTTTGGAGAATCCATAACCTTGAAAGAAAATTTTTGGTTAGGATAGATTCAAAATATATGAAATTGTAAGATTCAAGAAATATGAATTGTAAAGAATATTTTTAGTTGCTGATTCTTGTGTTATATTGCTCAGGACTTCATGTAGAATTGACCCGCATGTCCATACAGAACGGACCTGCATGGTAGGGTTTTCATGCAGCACTGACCTGCATGGGCCGCCAACAAAACCTGTCATACCCCGCTTTCCAGTGTACGGGGAGGGGACACGGTAAGGCCCGCTACGTATTTACTCAGAAATAAACACGCTAAGTGTATCTAAGCAGTATAAAGTAAATGTACACAAGAAAAATGACAATAGATGTAATTGAACAGTAACCTTTATTTATTAACAATTCTTTACAAGTACAAATGGAAATGTAAATACATGAATGGAATGCCTAAATAATGACATAACTGAAATGAAAAGTATGTACAAGTATCTAAAGTTTTGGGTCAAAGGCTAACTGCTCCAAATCTTCAGTGTTGGGCTCGATCTCTAGTGAGTCTAAAACACTTGACAACAGTCCAAAGAAAGAAGAAAAGAAATGTCGTCAGCGAACAATCGCTCGGTAAGTCCCAAAGATGGATAAAGATAGAATAGACAGAAAGATGGTATAATTTGTAATGTTTGATTATAATATTAACACAGTTGTTTGTAGCTTGGTACAGAATATGCCAGTGTATACGAGAGGAGTCCAACTTACACCGTGGACTTTGGTAACCTGTAGTACAAGGCTCTGTCGAAAATACCACGGATACGTCTTTAGTGACCACCTCGTGCCACTTTTAACATGTTCCGTACCAGTTTGCCCCTTTATAAACCCCGTAATGCATTATTATATTGATTGTATTAATTGTACTGATGGTATTGTATTATCTTGTAGTAAATGGAAGACTTGTCAAAACCATAATATCAGTAAATGGAATGGATATAAATGGATAGTCATGTAATCAGGGTATATCCAAGGTTCGGTTCGGTCATGTTCATGTTGTTATATATTGTATTCTGGTATAGACAGATTCATGTTGTAAATGGAGTTATACTTGAATCATATTCAAGTCAGATTGATTGTATATTTGCCCGTGACTCGAACTGAGTCAGACTTTTAAACAGAATTGAAGTCCTGATTGTTTTAGAGTTATCGGTAACTGTTGCACATGGACGGCAGGATTTGTGTCTTTTTCCAAGACAATTACCGTATTGATAACACCGTTTTTAGATTATCTATCTTAGATAGGCAAGAACCCACGAATCGGTGAGTGAAGACTTTTATTCAATCAACTAGTAGGAGTTTATGCTTGGAAAGACTTTCTCCGGCTTCCCAAGGCTCAAGAGAATTGGTCCCGGGTCCTTATTGTAATTTAGTATAACTGGAGGAGATTTTATGTAAAAATAGTTTAATATATTTTCAAAGTACACCTCAAGTATTTAATTATCGTTTTTAGGGTTTTCATAAATGTATATTTTATAAAAAGTGAAATATTCTAGTGAGTAGAATCTAGTTTCCATTGTGCATGGTATTTTAATGAAATATTGGAATTGCATTGAAGTGTAATGGTAGTTTCATGAAATGGCGATTCCTTTGATTTAGAAAACATGGAATATTTGTATAATATATTTTAAAATAGATCTTTTGATAATATATATATATATATAATAAATTTTATTTATTTTATAGAAATCTCATTTTCTTAAAAATTGTCTTAAAAATTCCATCGAGATCGAATGCTCCTTTTGGAGGTCCGCATCTTGCTCTACTAGGCCCGAGGATGTGCGATAATCCACACCATCCCGATCGGGGTTCCCCAAAATGGGTTGTAGAGGCACAATTGCAAGGAATTAATGAACTCTTTTTAAAGAAAACGGTTTTTAATTCTTTAAGGTATTTATTCGAAAAAGCGTATTTCCCATAATCTAGAATTTCAAAGTTCATCGTGCTATGCCCAATATGCGTGTTGTTATGAGTTAGGTCCTTACCTCATGAGTTTTCTAAAGGTAATACGATAAAAAATGGATAACAATATTGTTTGTAAACATGGTGGTATTTTACTATAAAAATGAAATAAAGATTGCAACATGATTTATTTTGAGATGAAACTTGTTCTAATGTATTTATTTATGTTTTCTAAATATTATATGAGAGTATGGTATTTTATGGTTTAAGAAAAATGGATTTTTTAAGGAAAAACGAATCGGAAGTCGAATTAACTCCGTTTCCGATGAGTTTTGAAAAAATGAAAGTTTTACAATAGTAGGAGAGGAGGGGAGAAGGGAATTACTGGATATTAACATAGTACGGAGAAGGGAGAAGCTTAGGAAAGCGTCAGGGCGTCGTTTCGTCGCCGGAATCTCCTCGAAACGTCGTCGGAATCTTACCCTTTGCTAACTCCACTTGCACAACTTGAGACTTGGAAATTTTCTGAGAGTTTTTGTGAGGAAATTCTGAATGAGGAGGGGTGAAATGTAGTTTGGTATTTATAGGGAAAATTGGGTTTTGGGGTAATCAAGAATGAATTAAAAATGCATTTAAAATGGATTAAAGAGGTGATTTTAATCCCTCTGTAAATGTGCAGAAAAATCAAACAATATGGGGGAAGTGGGGTAGGCCAAAAGGTGCCAGGGTAGAAAAATTGAAGCATTAGACACGGGTGGACCCGGCACCGCCGATCTAAACGACATCTTGACTGGTCGAGTTAGTGGGGTCGGGGCTGGGATTCTCGCCACGTGTCTCTGTCGCCTCATATACCCTAGTGCATATGTTTGTTTATTCTGTGTCTCTTCATTGTACGTGTAGTGCATGTGTAAACCCTTGGGATTCTAAAAGATTAAAAGAAAAATCAATTAAGAATATATGTGGCTGGGGGGGTTCGATCACAGGGGCTACATCACAGCAGTGCAAGGCTTTACCAATGAGCTACAAGCTATTTCTTGCTATTCAAAAGAAAATTAAATTTATAACTTGTGCTCAAGCTTAGGTATTCCTTCTGTTTTTTTGAAAAAAAATTCTTTACAGAAAGTTTAGGGTTGTTACAATGACTATCCGTTTACATCCTTATCCGTTTACATGAGCAATTGATATCATGGTTTCGGCAAGTCTTACAGCTATAAACAATACAATGAGCTTTACGGGGTTTTTTTAAAGGGTAGATTGGTATGGAATATGTTAAAAGTGGCACAATGATGGTCACTTTAATACACCTAAGCTGAATATCCGTTGATGTTGTCCCGTGGCTTAACGGTTCCTTGTGCTCCGTACACCATAGTCCACGGAATAGTTGGACTCCTCTCGTATACACTGGTATATTCTGTACCAAGCTACAAACAACTGCGTTAACCTAACAATCATACATTATACCAGTATATTCTTTTATTGTCTATTCTATTTTCTATCTCTCTTTGGGACTTACTGAGCGGTTGTTCGCTGACGACATTCATTTTCTATTTTTTCTTTGGAATGTTGTCAGGAGAACCCGACTCTCTAGAGATCGAGCCCAACTCAGAAGACTTAGAGCAGTTCATCGAGGACCCGGAGCTCTAGTCACTTATATATACTTTTATTTTCAGTTCATGCCATTGTTTAGGCATTGCTTTCCACATTGTATTTACTTTTCAGTTGTATTGTAAAGAATATTTAATAAATAAAAAGTTGTTGTTCATTTACATCTCATGTCTTTCTTGTGTACATTTATATTATATTGCTTATTTACGCTTAACGTGTTTACTTCTGAGTAAATACGTCGCAGACCTAGTCACGTCTCCTTACCGTACACTGGGAAGTGGGGCATGACAGACGGGCAATCCGAGCGTACTATCCAGACGCTCAAGGATATGCTGAGGGCATGCATGCTTGATTTTCAGGGTTGTTGGGAGGATCACCTCCATTTGGAAGAGTTTTCGTATAACAACAGCTACTAAGCTAGTATCCAGATGGCCCCATTTGAGGCTCTGTATGGAAGGAAGTGTCGGTCCCCTCTTTGTTGGGATGACGTGGGTGAACGAAGGTTGTTGGACCCTAAGCTCATAGTACAGATAGTGAGCAAGGTTCAGACGATCAAGCAACGTATCAAGGCGGCTCAGGACCGACAGAAGAGTTGGGCAGATATCGGCAGAAGGTCGTTGGAGTTTAGTGTTGGTGACCACGTATTTCTGAAGATATCACCCACTCGGGGAGTGATCGGGTTTGGTAGTCGGGAGAAACTCAGTTCTCGATTCATCGGACCTTTTAAGGTACTAGAGCGAGTAGGAGCGGTGGCTTATCGACTTGCCGTGCCTCCATCGCTAGCTGGTGTACACAATACTTTCCATGTATCTCAGTTGAGACGCTACGTTCTGTATGACAGCCATATCCTGGACCATTCAGAGTTAACGTTGGGCACTGATCTGTCTTACGAGGAGCAGCCTATTACCATTCTCGATCGTTGGGAAAAAGTGCTAAAGAACAAAGCCGTTCTCTTGGTTCGAGTTTCTTGGGGTGGTCGTTCTCCAGGAGAGTCTACCTGCGAATGCGAGGAGGACATCCTTCCATGTTTTCCGCACATGTTTGAGTAGTGTTGTTCGTTCCGTTGTTTTCATTCTTTAATTTCGAGAACGAAATTTTCGTAAAGGGGGTATGATGTAAATCCCCAATTCCATGTATATATATTTTCAATATTTTTCCAGAATTTTCCTATTAATTTTTGCACATTTTATATATTTTATTATTTCATTTATTAATTTTTCTAAAACCCACACCCTAAACTACCCTACCCGACCCGACACGACCCTATCCGAACCCCCCCCCTTCTTGTGCTTCTTCTCCTTCTTCTTTTCTTTTCTTTTTCCGCCCTTTTCCCAAATGACTCCCTTCTCGCGCACGACCCCGACCGGCCCTTGTCGACGCTGTCACGCCCCGCTTCCCAGAGTACGCAAGATTGGGCACGTGACATAGCCAACCATGCTACCTGTGGGTAGGAAGTATCCATCCACAGTCACATTACGGCTGTAGAGATATCCAGAACAAGATAAAACTATCTAAAAACATGTCCACAATCCAGAATAACAAGAGTCAATATAAATAAATGCGGAAGCAAATGATCCAATACAATAACGGAAAGTATGTCCCATAATGCGGGCTCACATCTGGAAATAAAAATGCAGGAAATAAAACTAACCACTACAGAACTCACAACTCAGCCTGCTGGCTGAAGTACTCCTGCTCAGACAGCGACAGTGGTAAAGAGTTTGGGCCATGCAAAACCCAGACGTCAGCACGTCAAGTCAACAAGTAATATAATAGGAACAGTGTAACAGGCAATGCAAAATAAACATGAATAAAACAAGAGCGGCAAATAATGTGAATCAAGCAGTGCAGGGTAGTTTGCAGTGGGTAACTAAACTGTTCTATCAGGTTTTCTATTCTAAAGTCTTTGAAATCAATTTGAGTAATCCTCCATGTAACTCAAAGGATATGTCCCGTTACCCCCCGGGACCACGGATCAGGAATATAGGAACCAATAGTGGTTATGTCCCGTTACCCCCTGGGACCACGGATCAGGAAAATGTAAGAGTCACGAATGGCTCTGTCCCGTTACCCCCCGGGACCACGGATCAAGTAATACCCTTTTAAGTTACACTTTAGTTTACACTGTTGATTTCCCCATACCCCCAAGTTATACATGTCAGGTCAGGTATTCAGTAATCAAGAACTAATTCCAACACAGGATCAGGTAACAGCAGGTTTGTCTGGATAGACAACAGGAATGGTCCATGAGGACTACATGTCGGGTTTGTTGGCATTAGGCACGAGATCAGGTAACAGGTCAGGTCATGGTACATCAGGTCAAGTCAACAGTAAATGGTACCATGTCAGGTGTATCAATATATATCATGTGTAACAAAGTCAAGTCAAGATGTAACAATGTCGTGGGTGTGCTCACAACAGATATATAATCGAACAGGGGATTAACAGCAGGAAATAAGCAATAAATTAAACAACAATAAGCAGTTCATTCAATCACAATAGTGCATTAATATAGTGCAGCCGTTTTATTATATTAACAGGTTTTAAGCACCCTTAGCGGTGCAACAGTTTAAATGATGGTGCAATACAGTTATATCAAGCCTTTGAATACAATATCCGAATGTAATAGAACTACATGGAAAAGTGCTACAATCTATTAAACGGTAAAATGTGATTAACAGGTAAACTTGGTTCTTAGGTTAAAGTAGCAAATTGTAATTCCTATGTTAACTGTAAAATGATATATGTCATATTGCAACCAAATGAGAAAATAACTATACCGAGTTAAGTTTTGCAGGTTTAATGAGTCAAAAATATATAATTGTATAGTATAGCATGTAGCAAGTGATACTTGCCTCGACGGGTCGCGAACCGGGAAAAACGGAACGTAACGTCGGCGGGGAAACTCGCGACGGACGCACGGTTCACGGATTGAACCCAAACAACGAACAATGGGGCCACGCGGATCGGGATACCTCGCTGGAACGTCGGGACACGTCACCGGCATCGCCGGATTCCGGCGAAAAAAGCGAACAGTGAAATATCAAGTGGTGCAAACAAGAATACAAAGGAACCAGAGAAAAGGAAGGAGGAAAAGGAGGAGAAGGCTTACAGGGGTTGCAGAGGGCGTGCCAGCGATGGGGTCGACGGTGGTGGGGCGCCGGCGAGGAGGTTGCAGGCGACGGCTAGGGCTGCGGGTATGGAAACGGGGAAGAAAATGGAGATGGAGAGGGGCTGGTCGGGTCTGGAGTGCGCAAGTGGTGAGGGGGCGATGACGGTGGCGCGGGTGACGACGACGAAGGTCGCCAGCGATGTCTCCGGCCGAACAGAGAAGGCACGGGGTTGGCCGGGGTCTCTGCTGCGGTGGCGACGTGCACACAGGGAGAAGGAGGGGATGTCGAGGTTGGTACGAGGAGGAGGAGACGAGGGCAACGGTGATGCTGGCGCCGGCGTCGGAGCTCCGGTGACGCCGGCGGAGGCGGCTAGGGTTGGGTTTGCGATGGGTTTTCTCGTGAAGGAAAAGATGCAGGGAATGTATATATATAGGGAAGAGAGAGAGAGGTAAAGAAATTAGAGAGAAAGAGATACGAGAGATGGAGAGAGAAAGAGAGAGAGAGATTGGAGGGGGGCCCACGGGGGTTAAGAGCCCCGTGATTGGCCAGAAAGATTTAAGGAATATAAAAAAAGATTTCATAGATTATAGAAATCAGTAAGATTATATTATATATATAGTTTTGAATATTTTATTAATTTGGGATTTCGACGCTAAATGAAACATTTCCAAATCGTGCCCGGGTTGAGTCCAAAAATTTGAAATTTAAATAATAGGATTTTAAGCGGGTTCCAAATTTTAAAATGAAATGTTTTATGATTAAAAAGCATACCCCCATGTCGGACACCTGTACGCGCGCGTAGTCGTCCAAACTCGCCCGTTTCACCGAACGGGATGAGAACTCGACGCACGGACGCTACCACGCGGCTAGGGGTGACGAGTAGGCCAAGATAGATATTTTTAATTTTATTTTAGGTGCTAAAATTTATTATATGCAGAAATGACTTAGCCAGATAAAATTTCACGGCAAGTGTCGAACAGGCAAGCTAAATGAACTGAGTAATATCTAGTGCTCAACCAGTAACAGAAAATAGTAGTATTGGGCTCGGGTGTTACATTATACCCAACTACAAAAGAATTTCGTCCTCGAAATTCCAAGAATACAAGATAGAAACTACAGGAAAAGGTGAGGAAACTTCTGCCGGATCTCATCTTCTCGCTCCCAAGTGGACTCTCCATGCGATCGATTACCCCAAGAAACGAGCACAAAGGGGATAACCTTGTTCTTAAGAACCTTTTCCCTTCGATCCATAATTTCAACCTGTCGCTTCTCAAAAGTCAGGTCTTCCCTTACTGTTAACTCCGAATGATCCAAGACGTGTGTTTCATCTCGAACATACCTTCGTAGTTGAGATACATGAAACACATCGTGCACGCCTGCCAAGGACTGCGGTAACGCCAAACGGTACGCTACCTCTCCAACACGCTCCAATATCTCGAAGGGTCCAACGAATCGAGGACTAAGCTTCCCTCGACCCCCAAAACGGATCACCCCTCTAGTCGGTGATATTTTCAAGAATACCAAATCACCCACGGCGAACTCTAAAGGTCTTCTTGACGTGTCAGCCCAACTTTTCTGTCTGTCTTGAGCTGCCTTCATATACTTTCTGATTGTGTTAACCTTCTCCACTGTTTGTACCACCAAATCTGGTCCCAATAATCTTCGTTCACCAACATCATCCTAACAAACAGGTAAATGGCACTTACGACCATACAAAGCTTCAAACGGAGCCATCTGAATAGTTGCTTGGAAACTATTGTTGTAAGAAAACTCCACCAAGTGTAGATGATCCTCCCATGAACCCTTGAAGTCCAACATGCATGCCCTCAACATGTCTTCAAGAGTTTGGATCGTTCTCTCCGACTGACCATCAGTTTGAGGATGATAAGCTGTGCTAAACTTCAATCGAGTCCCCAAACTTTCCTGTAAGCTCCTCCAGAAGTGTGATAAGAACCGAGTGTCCCGATCGGACACGATGCTCACCGGTACGCCATGCAATCTTACAATCTCCTGCATGTACCGTTCTGCCAAAGTCTCCGTCGATTGACCAACCCGGAAAGGAATAAAGTGAGCTGTCTTGGTCAAACGATCGACAATCACCCATACTGCATTGTTGCCTTTTGGACTCCGCGGTAAAGCCGTCACGAAATCCATGGTTATATGTTCCCACTTCCACTGAGGAATCGGAAGTGGTTGCAACAAACCAGCAACCCTTTGATGTTCAGCCTTGACTTGCTGACATACCAAGCACTTAGCCACGAAGCGAGCAATCTCCCGTTTCATGCCTTCCCACCAGAAATGCTGTCGAATATCTCGGTACATCTTTGTACCTCCTGGATGTATAGAATAAGATGAACTGTGTGCCTCCTTCATAAGCTCTTCACGAACATCCCCCTTTGGCACACACAAACGGCTACCATACCTCAACGAACCATCTTCGTGGACCAGTAAATCTGTTCGTAGTCCAGCCTCAACCTGCTCGCGAAACTTTTGCAGTCTAGGATCCTGCGATTGTGCTGCTTTAATCTTCTCAACAAAGGACGACTGTACTTGTAACTGCATCAACTGTCCCGTAGAATGTGGTAGCACAACCTCCAAGTCGAATCTTCGAAAATCTGCAATGATCTCCCTCTGCGTAGTTAACACCTGAATCGCTGGTAACCGACTAAGCGCATCCGGCACGACGTTAACTTTTCCCGGATGGTACTTAAGATCAAGGTCGTAGTCGGCCATCAGCTCCAACCATCTCCGCTGCCTCATGTTCAACTCCTTCTGAGTGAACACATACTTCAAACTCTTGTGATCTGTAAAAACTTCGACTCACTCACCCAAAAGGTAGTGTCTCCAAATCTTCAAAGCGAAGATCACAGCCGTAAGCTCCAAGTCATGAGTCGGATAATTCTTCTCATGGGTCTTCAGTTGTCTTGATGCGTATGCTACGACCTTCCCATGCTGCATCAAAACACATCCCAATCCTTTCCCAGATGCGTCGCTATGAATCACCAGTCCTCCGGAATTGTCTGGTACGATCAGGATAGGGGCGGTTATCAACTTCTGCTTCAACGTCTCGAAAGCCAACGCACATTTATCCGTCCATACAAAAGGTACCTCCTTGCGCGTAAGCTTGGTCAACGGTTCTGCCAAACGAGCGAAGTTCTCCACAAATCTCCTGTAGTACCCGGCTAATCCAAGGAAACTTCTTATCTCAGCTACATTCCTTGGAATAGGCCAATCTCGAACTGCTGCAATCTTTTCGGGATCGACGGCGATTCCGTCGCCCGACACAACATGCCCCAGAAACTTCACTTCTTCCAGCCAAAATTCGCACTTACTCATCTTCGCATACAGTTTCTCCTGTCTCAATGTCTGCAGTGCGATCTTCAAATGCTCAGCATGCTCCTCAAAACTCTTCGAGTAAATCAGAATATCGTCAATGAATACCACAATAAACTGGTCCAAGAACGGTGAAAAGATTCGGTTCATCAAATCCATGAATATTGCCGGCGCATTCGTTACTCCGAAGGGCATTACTAAGTACTCGTAATGTCCATACTGAGTTCGAAATGCCGCCTTGCAAATATCTTCTGCTTTCACTCGGACCTGATGATATCCGGATCGCAAATCCAGTTTCGAGAATACCCTCGCGCCACTAAGCTGCTCAAAAAGTTCTCCAATGCGAGGGATCGGGTACTTGTTCTTAATAGTCACCCGGTTTAATTCTCGATAGTCGATGCACATCCTTCTCGTGCCATCCTTCTTCTTTACTAGAACGACTGGAGCTCCCCAAGGCGAGTTGCTGCTTCGAATCCAACCCTTCTCAAGCAATTCAGCAACTTGTTTCTTAACTTCTTCCAATTCCACTGGTGCCATTGGATAATACGCTTTAGATACTGGCGCTGCACCAGGAATAAGGTCAATCGCGAACTCCACGTCTCGCTTCGGCGGTAAGCCCGATATATCTTCAAATACGTCCATAAAATCGCGAACAACCGCCGGCTCTTCACTACCATCAACTTCCATAGCTGCAAGAACATTGTTTGTCGGCCTAGCCCTAAACTCGACTGGCCCGACAGAACTGCTTCCTCCAGGGAAGGTAAACTCAGGATGTCCGGGAATCTGGAAAATTACTTTCCTTGCCCTATAGTCAATGTGGGCGTGGAAAGTGCCAAGAAAATCCATTCCCAAGACAACTTCATAGCTGCCCGAATCAATTACCAAGAAATCAGCAAAGAGTTCCCGTTCGCACACAACAACTGTACAATCTCTACATTCCCTACTAGCTATGATTTTCCCATTCCCAGTGTGTATGTCCCAAAAACTAGACAGGATCGTGCAGGTAATCGAATGTGTAGTTATAAATTTGGATGACATAAAACAGTGGGATGCACCAGAATCAAATAATGCCAATGCGGGAAAACCATGAACGAGTAAAGTACCTGAAACCACTTCTCCTGATGCCTTAGCTTCCTCAGCTGTCAAGGTGAAAGCTCAAGCCTGATTAGGTCCCTGAGTCAGCTGTTTCTGCCCTTGGAACGGTCTCTGCGAAGGCTTCTGAAAATCATCCCTCGTACGAAGCTTCGACGGACAGGCACCAACTGCGTGATCAGCCGCTCCACAAACCAAACAAAGTCCCAGCTTCCTTCGACAATCCTTCTGCATGTGCCCAGGTAAACGGCAGTAGTCACAAATCACGCTCTTTCTTCGATCAACGACCACAGGCTTCTTCATAGGTGCTACACTACGACGATCCACTGGAATACCTTTGCGCCCATGATCTCGGTTAGGTACAAATGCGGGCTTCCTGGCCGCAACTGCTGTCTGCTGCAGACTCCCTTTCATCCCCGATAAACTCTGTTGTTCCCGAGCTGCCGTAAGAACCTGTGGGAAAGTGGTCAAACCCAGGGAGACAATCTGCCTCTGGATGTCCACATCCAAACTGCGCATGAACCTCCGTGCCCTGTCTGCCTCGTTGGCGACTAAAGGTCCAGCGAATCGGCTGAGTCTCGTCCATTCCGCGGCATGCACGTCCACGGGCGCTCCATTTTGCCTCAGCCCAATAAATTTCTCTTTCATTTCCTCCCGTGCAGTCCGCGGGAAGAATTTCTCCAGGAAACTCTTAGAAAACTCCGCCCAACTGATCGGCTTGGGCAAGCGGGTCTCTTCCACAAGCCACCACTCTCGGGCGTAATCCACTAGCTGAATGCGCACCACATCAACTCTTTTGTCCTCTGGAATTTGTGCCGCAATCAGCAAATTCTCTGTGTCGACCAGCCACTGCTCGGCTGGCAACGGCTCCTCCAAACCAGTGAATGTAGTCGGACCCAAACGTCTGAAATCTGCCACGGTCCCTACCCGGTCAACTGGTTTAGCTCCAGCGTTGTTTACAGACTGCTGAATGGCCTGCAAACCTTCCTGAAACGAATCTGCTTGCTGCTGGATCAGTTCGGTCTGCCTCTTCTGATTTTCCTGCATTCCTCGTATTACTCCCAACATGGCGGCTTCGTCCACGCGCCTCTGATACGTCTTGAAATTCTTATCTGCCATATTCCTAAAATCAAAAACACCCAACATTAGCATGATGATAGATTCAATATATAGATCAAGGCTAGAACTCCAAGATACTTAAATAGAGTACCGCATTGTAACTATGCCACGGTATCATAGCCACAATTACTTAACTCCACCCAAGTCGCCTAAGTCCTAGGGATAACAAGAAATCAGGTTTTCGAGTCGACATGCAAAGTAAGTTTGCACGTCGTAAAAGATATAATCAGGAAGAATGTGATTCAAGAATGGCAAATGGCAAAGTGGCAGGACATGTTCCCTAAACACGGGTATTCTGATTCGTGTATTGGGTACAATACCCAACTACAAAATAATCAACCCAACTAACCTATGGCTCTGATACCAAAAAGAACCATGTCACACCCCGCTTCCCAGAATACGCAAGATTGGGCACGTGACATAGCCAACCATGCTACCTGTGGGTAGGATGTATCCATCCACAGTCACATTACGGCTGTAGAGATATCCAGAACAAGATAAAACTATCTAAAAACATGTCCACAATCCAGAATAACAAGAGTCAATGATAAATAAATGCGGAAGCAAATGATCCAATACAATAACGGAAAGTATGTCCCATAATGCGGGCTCACATCTGGAAATAAAAATGCAAGAAATAAAACTAACCACTACAGAACTCACAACTCAGCCTGCTGGCTGAAGTACTCCTGCTCGGACAGCGACAGTGGTAAAGAGTCTGGGCCATGCAAAACCCAAACGTCAGCTCGTCAAGTCAACAAGTAATATAATAGGAACAGTGTAACAGGCAATGCAAAATAAACATGAATAAAACGAGAGCAGCAAATAATGTGAATCAAGCGGTGCAGGGTAGTGTGCAGTGGGTAACTAAACTGTTCTATCAGGTTTTCTATTCTAAAATCTTTGAAATCAATTTGAGTAATCCTCCATGTAACTCAAAGGATATGTCCCGTTACCCCCCGGGACCACGGATCAGGAATATGGGAACCAATAGTGGTTATGTCCCGTTACCCCCTGGGACCACGGATCAGGAAAATGTAAGAGTCACGAATGGCTCTGTCCCGTTACCCCCCGGGACCACGGATCAAGTAATACCCTTTTAAGTTACACTTTAGTTTACACTGTTGATTTCCCCATACCCCCAAGTTATACGTGTCAGGCCAGGTATTCAGTAATCAAGAACTAATTCCAACACAGGATCAGGTAACAGCAGGTTTGTCTGGATAGACAACAGGAATGGTCCATGAGGACTACATGTCGGGTTTGTTGGCATTAGGCACGAGATCGGGTAACAGGTCAGGTCATGGTACATCAGGTCAAGTCAACAGTAAATGGTACCATGTCAGGTGTATCAATATATATCATGTGTAACAAAGTCAAGTCAAGATGTAACAATGTCGTGGGTGTGCTCACAACAGATATATAATCGAACAGGGGATTAACAGCAGGAAATAAGCAATAAATTAAACAACAATAAGCAGTTCATTCAATCACAATAGTGCATTAATATAGTGCAGCCGTTTTATTATATTAACAGGTTTTAAGCACCCTTAGCGGTGCAACAGTTTAAATGATGGTGCAATACAGTTATATCAAGCCTTTGAATACAATATCCGAATGTAATAGAACTACATGGGAAAGTGCTACAATCTATTAAACGGTAAAATGTGATTAACAGGTAAACTTGGTTCTTAGGTTAAAGTGGCAAATTGTAATTCCTATGTTAACTGTAAAATGATATATGTCATATTGCAACCAAATGAGAAAATAACTATACCGAGTTAAGTTTTGCAGATTTAATGAGTCAAACATATATAATTGTATAGTATAGCATGTAGCAAGTGATACTTGCCTCGACGGGTCAGGAACCGGGAAAAACGGAACGTAACGTCGGCGGGGAAACTCGCGACGGACGCACGGTTCACGGATTGAACCCAAACAACGAACAATGGGGCCACGCGGATCGGGGTACCTCGCTGGAATGTCGGGACACGTCACCGGCATCGCCGGATTCCGGCGAAAAAGCAAACAGTGAAATATCAAGTGGTGCAAACAAGAATACAAAGGAACCAGAGAAAAGGAAGGAGGAAAAGGAGGAGAAGGCTTACAGGGGTTGCAGAGGGCGTGCCAGCGATGGGGTCGACGGCGGTGGGGCGCCGGCGAGAAGGTTGCAGGCGACGGCTAGGGCTACGGGTATGGAAACGGGGAAGAAAGTGGAGATGGAGAGGGGCTGGTCGGGTCTGGAGTGCGCAAGTGGTGAGGGGGCGATGACGGTGGCGCGGGTGACGACGACGAAGGTCGCCGGCGATGTCTCCGGCCGAACAAAGAAGGCACGGGGTTGGCCGGGGTCTCTGCTGCGGTGGCGACGTGCACACGGGGAGAAGGAGGGGATGTCGAGGTTGGTACGAGGAGGCGGAGGCGAGGGCAACGGTGATGCTGGCGCCGGCGTCGGAGCTCCGGTGGCGACGGCGGAGGCGGCTAGGGCTGGGTTTGCGATGGGTTTTCTCGTGAAGGAAAAGATGCAGGGAATGTATATATATAGAGAAGAGAAAGAGAGGTAAAGAAATTAGAGAGAGAGAGATACGAGAGATGGAGAGAGAAAGAGAGAGAGAGAGAGAGATTGGAGGGGGGCCTACTGGGGTTAAGAGCCCCGTGATTGACCAGAAAGATTTAAGGAATATAAAAAAAGATTTAATAGATTATAGAAATCAGTAAGATTATATTATATATATAGTTTTGAATATTTTATTAATTTGGGATTTCGGCGCTAAATGAAACATTTCCAAATCGCGCCCGGGTTGAGTCCAAAAATTTGAAATTTAAATAATAGGATTTTAAGCGGGTTCCAAATTTTAAAATGAAATGTTTTATGATTAAAAAGCATACCCCCAAGTCGGACACCTGTACGCGCGCGTAGTCGTCCAAACTCGCCCGTTTCACCGAACGAGATGAGAACTCGACGCACGAACGCTACCACACGGTTAGGGGTGACGAGTAGGCCAAGATAGATATTTTTAATTTTATTTTAGGTGCTAAAATTTGTTATATGCAGAAATGACTTAGCCAGATAAAATTTCACGGCAAGTGTCGAACAGGCAAGCTAAATGAACTGAGTAATATCTAGTGCTCAACCAGTAACAGAAAATAATAGTATTGGGCTCGGGTGTTACAGGCGCCGCGTCCACCATGCTGACGACCTCCCCGAGATCACCTCCTCCGAATCCCTACTCCCTCTCCTCTAATCTCTGCAAGACCCGTTCCCCAACATCCTTCTCCTCCTTTCTCACGGCCGCCACCTCGTGAACCGCGCCCACCTCCGCGACGCCCTCGCCAACGATCTCCCCGAGATCCCCTCCCCTAAATCCTCACTTGCTCCCCTCTCTCGCCCCTCGCCGACGTCTCCACGAGACTCGCTCCCCCACGCCTTGTCCTCACCCACGTCTCAACCGCCTCCAAGATTTTGTGGCCCCTCCCCTGCGATCTCCCCCTACCTCTCCCTCACACTCAATAACTCTCCCTCTCTCTAATTCCCTCAATCTCTAACTCCTTCAATCTCTCTCTCAAAAAAAAAACACCGACCATATACTATCACTGCACCGCCGCCGACCAACTCCTCCAGCGATCACCACAATCGTCACCACCGTCCTCTTGTCCTCCACCACCGCTCCCCACTACCCCTTCACGATTCTAAACACCCACATCGACACCCAAGCTCCATCCAACCCTCTCCATAGACGTGCCCACCTCATCCTCCTTCCAACGCCGGCGACATCAACCCAGCCCATCTCCCGCTCACCTCCCGACTACCACTGCTGCAACTGCGGCCCTAAGCCGACTCGTCGCTGCCCCGTGCCCACTCCCAGAACCACCGTGCTCACGTCGAACCCGCCTCCGCACCACCACCGTGCCACGGCTGCACCACCGCGTGCCCAGACGTGTCGCGCCTCGTACCCACTCCCCGTGCCACACCGTACCCCCACACCGTCCAACCTCTGTGCCACACCATACCCCGATCCAATGCACGCACCGTGCCCACTCCCGCACCAGCACCACGTCCAGTACCATGTCGCGCCGTGTCACTCCCGCACCACACACCGAGCCAAGACCACGCCCGCTACCGTGTCACGCCCGCGTTGTCACCGTGCCCAGTATCGGATCTCCGCGCATCGCGCACGCGCCGTGTCCAGCATCGCATAGTCTCGTGTGTCAAGACAAAGTCCACAAGTGGTGTCACTTCTATATCAGCGACTGAAAGCAAGTGAAATCCTCACTTGCTTTTAACATGCTATATGATTTTGTGTTAAAATTATATTAGATAGATTATTACGAACGTGTGTTTAGTAGTATATTGACACGTATATATTGTAAGTCATCATCATATCTTCATGGAAAACCATAGTAATTCTAAGATGGTAGTTTTGAGCATAATCGAGTCTAAAACATCATATTAGTATCGTGTGAAATTGTAAGTATTATATACCGTTTTCATGAGTTGGACAAAACTGACATTAATTCGATAATTCAAGATATTGTACGCTAAGAGTTTGATGTGGTGAACTGATCTAAAACCCTGTCGAAAATGCTCTAATAATTTCTTTTTCTACTTATGAATATTATGTAAGAAACTAAACTCAAATAACAAAGCATTGCGCAAAGAAACGACGTCAAATCTGATTTTACTGTACACGTAGTAGTGTTAAATTGGTATTAAATTAGTTACATGTTGGAATGTAATGTTCTATGGCTCATATCGAAACCGACTCGGTAAGCTAGAACCCTCTATAGTTTAGCCTTCAATGCTGATAGACCACTATAACGAGAATTGACTAGGAATGCGGCTCTGGACTACCATCCGGGGCAGCATTCCATGAGGATACCTGAACTTAAGCGCCTGCACTTCCCTACATAAAACTTAAAATGCACGGAGTCCTGTATAGTCGCATAGATAATTTAGTTAGCTAATATATGGATCTTGTCTCATTCAGTTTTACAGTCATTTGGTATTTTTTTTGTATTTTAGACTGTCGACATGTTCTGCGGTTTCTCCAGAGACATCTCTTTCACCTTCACACTAAACAAGACATATCTCCTAGTACAGAAAGGCTATCATGGATCTGCTTGATGCATCGGAAACGTAACAGATATAATTAGGTTTTATTCAACTGGGGAAACACCTGAATCTAAACACAATCCCTAATAAACCGCACGCGAAGTTGGACTTCCAGTTCTGAGACTGGAATTCCAGTAATTGATCGCTAATTTAAAATGTGATAAGTCCCTAACCGGAATTTCTATTGACATGAAACCAATTTTACCGCTTAGATAATCAAGTACACTTCGTAAGCCTTTTGTATTGTTTTGGTCGATTCTATACGTGTGATTTATGGTAAATTTTTCAAGTCATATGGCGTAGGCTGTCATAATTTAGTGAATATCTGTTCAGTGCATTTCTACCTATTTTTGTGTTTGCTTTATACCTTATGCATAGTGATCGTTTACATTGGGACCTAGCAACTATTTTGTATTGTCGATATATAAGTGTCAGTGATTGGGTTATGGCAAGTGAACCAATGATTGACAGTAATATTGATGAGTAGAAGCGTGATTGAAAGTGAAAATGATACGTATTTGTTCACAACTTATCTAATACCTAAATACATACTGTAACCTGGGGAATGGAGGAAATCAAGATGGAATTGAACTCGTATTTAGCGAGGTACGGTGACTTAGAGGATGATCATTTGATATTAGTGATATATACACACACACACATTAGGTCGTGGACCCAGCGGCACGGCTGCAGGGTTATGTCCCGGGCAACAGTGGACCGACGTCTTGAGTATGCATGAGACCCTTGTTAAACATGAGTATCATTTCCACCAATTGATTTCATTGACTTAATGACTGATAAGAAGTGACATACGCATTGCCTGATTTACTGACATGATACATATATCGCGCTGTGCATATTCAAATGATATTCATTATTCTCAGGTTTCTGTATTGTGTCGCATCTTTCATATTTGATAACATTGTACGCACATTATATATTTATTGCTACATGTGTCGCTCTGACGGCCTGAGTGTGTATGCTCAGAGGACGAAACAGACCCAGTCAGGGTGCAGGACCTGCCTTTCGAGATCGTGGATGTCTAGATCGCAACATCAGCGCCGTCCTTTTTTCTATAAGCACATTATTATTTCGTTGGTCAGTTATTTTTTTATGCAAAATAATTGTATCTTGAACTCTTTTATTTTGATGTAATAAAGTTGTTAACTGTGATTTCCTTTAGTCTAGTACTATTTACTGACTACCATGTAATGTTAGAAGCGAAAGTGTGATTACGGCGGAAGTATTCTCTGACCGTAGGAACATGGCTGGCTAGTCACCCCTCGCATTCCGTATTTTGGGAAGCGGGACGTGACAGCCATGGTGGTGGAGGATGCAGCAAGCGTTTGAGGCAAGCGTGGCCGGTGGGACACGACCGGCGTTCACGCTAGCGGAGCTTAGGGATGGGTTTCGCATGGCAAAGGTTGAGCTTTTTGGCGATGTCGTGCTCAGGATTGTTTCTAGCGGCGCCGGCCACAATCGACGTGAGTTTTGATAAAAAAAATTTTGATCTTTATGTTGTAAATTGCAAAAGTTTGTACCTTTTTCTCATTTTTTTTGCCGCCTTTTTCACCGATGTTGAGTGATTTGAACTTTGATCAATGTAATCAAGATGTGAGGGTCGTCAGGATTTTATTTTTATGTTCTAAATTGAATAAACTCTGCACTTTTTTTTCCTGGAGCGTCTTGGAGCTCTCGTTGGGGTCGTGGAGCGACCTATGAAGAGGTTGAATGAATTGATAAAAGTTGTTGAGAATGTGTTTAATATAGTCCCACATTGGAAAACTATGGGATGCATATGGGTATAAAATATAAGATGAGATAAACCTCAATAAGGCTTGAATCTTTTGGATGGAGTCTCGCTATATTAAAAGCATATGTGCATCAACAACGAGTTTAATATTGTATCAGAGCTCGGGTGTTTTGTTTGTCAACCCTGCACAAGATATCGAGGTTGAGTTCCCCTCCTCACGTGAGGGTGGTGTTGAGAATGTGTTTAATAAGGTCCAACATTGGAAAGACTATGGGATGCATATGGGTATAAGGTATGAGATGAGATAAATCTCCATAAGGTTCGAGTATTTTGGATGGAGTCACACTATATCAAAGCACATGTGCATCCATGGTTGAGCCCACATGCATATGGGTATAAGATATAAGATGAGATAAATCACCATAAGGTTTGAGTATTTTGGATGGAGTCCCACTATATCAAAAGCACATGTGCATCCATGGTTGAGCCCATTGGGATGAGCCCAAAATCAAGTTTAACAAAAGTTTAGAGGGTGATCGGATGTTGAATTGAAAAGGTTGAAGAAGAAAAGAGGTTGTTGATGAAAAGACGAAGGGTATTTGGGGAGGGGGGGGGAAGCCAAACGTGGTCACATGACATGTCACATGATCACTTAAATTTAACGGCAAAAAGGTAGTGGAGTAACGGAAATAAAGTTCAAGGGGTTTCTGGGTAATGGTAAAAGTTCGGGGGTTCTGGATATTACCCCAAACCACAAGAAGGTTTTGATGAAATAAGCCTAATATATATGAGCAATGACAGCAATGGCTTAAGTTGTGGTGGAGTTGGAGGATGGGGACGGGAATGACGATAGGAGGCAACGAAGGCTGGCAGTAGGGATGGTTGAATGCCATTAAATTTAAGCTTCTGATATTAATAATTTAATTTTAACAAATGAGAAATAACTCAGTTCGCAAGGACACTTCTCCTCTTGAAAGAGTACGGGTTTCGAATCCTAAGAGAAGTGGCTATAAATTAACGCTTTTGTGGGTTTCAAACCCTAGAAGGGGAAATGGCCACACATTAACGCTTTTGCGGCAAATCCATGAATCCCCTGGATATGCGTGTGATGTGTATGTGGATGAGTTTGTATGTGTCGTACACATAGGTTAGGGCTTACACATAGGTTAGGGCTTACATACGAATGCAATATAGACACACACACACTTTGTAAGTTACAAATTAAACTATTAGTAATTTTAAATTTGATATCACACACCATCAAAATCCAAAATAACGCAAGAACGTATAAAGGGAACATACGATATTACATTGCAGGACAATTAAAGTTAGCTATAATTTTCTGCAATTACGAAGTTTCATCTTCAAATGATGTTTCATGCATGCAGGGGTCATCAGTCATGTTGCAAAAAAAAAAAAAAGGAAATAAGAAAAGAAAAGGAGGCATGCAGTTCCTGCATTTTGATCAATTTGCCATGTTCTTTGAACAATCTCTTTATGAACACATAATCAATTATTTTAACTAATAATAAAAGGAATCATATATAAAAAAAATAACCAAAAAACCAACTCATACAAATAAAATTTACACCTCCAGTCTCAATTATATGTACTGCGAAATAATCAACCTCGCCAAAAATTTGCTGGAACCTTGAGCGAAAATGGGATTGAGCTCGAAACCAATGCTTTCCCTACACAAGGAAAGGTGGAAAAAAACTCAAAAAAAGAAGAAGGAAAAACTGGGTTAGAAACCAATCCTCACGAGATTTAACTGAAACTCTCTACAGGATCAGAGTCTTCCAGCATAGCTGCGGCTTGAAAGCAATCTGCAGCATCGGCTAATCTTCCCTCGTCTTTATGAATCATTCCTAAGTAATACCAAGCCGTTCGATTTGTGGGTTCGAGCCTTAGAGCATCGGATAGAAAGCTTCTCGCTACCGGAAGAGACTTTGAGCCCATTTTCCATAGAAGGGCACCGATTGAGACTTTGCAAGGGACATAGTCGAGTTCTGTTGATAGGGAATTGCTGTAGGAGGCTAAGGCTTGTTGCATTTCTCCACGAGCCTCATGCATAGAACCTGGTTATTGCAGAGGCAGGATAGCGTTGTTAAGAAGCTCTCTTTGGTGCGCTTTAAAGTGTTGTGGGGCAGTGTTGTTCAAAGTAAATTGTTAGGCGGGCATATAACAGTACTGGTCAGCTACTGGTAAATCAATCAACCCTGACAGCTATTTGATATTGTATTTATATGGTTGATATTATTCTACGACAACTATATATTTTATAGGCTCGAACAACATTTATAATATAGCATATTGTTTTTAAATATCTAATTATATTGGTATACAGTAGTACCGGTCAGTATGCTGTAAATACGGTATCAGTAATGGACTGGTGATTCAAGCAGTATAGTGATGAGGATTTCGTCTACACGGTTGTTTAACGTTGAATTTAAGTTATTTCATTGGTTTTGGTCAATAAATAGAGGGGGTGTATGAGCTGACATATGACCTGAGAGTGTAAGTGTGATACCGAACTCCAGAAGGGGTTTGGATGTGTGTGTTTTGTAGGCGGGGGTCGTGAGATTGTATAATCTTATTACATCTTCATCCATTCTTATCATGCACATTAGATTTATATAGGACTATGTATAATATTAATTTTTTGTCTGATTATTAATATATACAGACACATAGTCGAAGGACGAAGCTTAAGTTTTTCTCCTCAATCTTACTAAGGCGTGCAGGTTTCGCTTTACAACTTCACTTTTTCAAAATTTGCATGACAGAAGAACCAGGACTACTACATATGCTTAAAAATAACTGGAGTGCCTTCGTGTGGTCATTAGTCATTACTGCTTAGATATTGTTCTCAAGTAGAAAATTAAAGGATAGTGGTTATGATACACCATTTTTCATATAGTTATGATAAAGTTTAAGGAAAAAACTATCTCGCACTGAATGATTTTAACAGGGAAACTATTTTAATGAATAAATATATAACCAGGACTTGTTATTTACCTTCCGTATGCAGCGTAGAAGCAGAATATGGCTTCAGTGCCCTAGCTTTCTCTAAGCATATCTCCGTATCTTTCCAATAAGAAAGGCTGGAGTACAAATTTGCAAGACCTTGCCAGACTTCAAATTCTTTGAGTTTGTCATCCTCAACCTAATAGAACAATAAATGTATTGGTCAAGAAAAATGTCTCTTTAATTTAACATAACATTCTGCTCTTAATGTTTTCACCTCTTCTAAAGTTAACTATAGCATTGGGATCAAATACGTGATAGCAGGGACAAAAAATGACGCTTAAAGCCAGTGCACCAGTTTGTAATGATTATTTTTGGAAATCCAAATTTGAAAACAAAAAGCCTACTGTATTGCTAACTGCTAATGATGATTTTATACAATATTTGACAAGCATGTTGCAAAGTCTAAAAACAGTGAAAATGCCAGCTACATGTTGAACCTGAATCCACACACACACAAACACAAATTTCGGGATTCTATTCGCTGGTCCATTCCAAGAGCTACCTTCTTCTGACTATTTTTTTATATCAGATTTTTTACCATTGGACTGCTTTACATGCATAACCAAGAAATCTAACTCTTTAGCAAAAAAAGAAATCTAATGCTCTCCAGAAGCACAAGAACTCTTATAATGTATATAGAAAACGAACCTGAGAACTACTCCTTAGAGATCCAAATGATTTTCTTCTGGCTTGAACAAGGGCAAGCAACAATCGATATGCCTCCACAGCATCCATATGTGACGACTGAGCAACTTTTAGTTTTGCTTTTATTCTGAGCAACTCTCCCTGCTCCCATTTTGCAGTCTCATCCAAGGCTGCATCAGTAACCACCTCGGCCTCTGAATACCGTTGCTGACCTGACAAAACTAAAGCGAGCAGTCTCCAACCTTTGGGAACCGATCCGCCTTGTTTAGAGAGAAAAAGGGTTTTTTATGTATTCTATGTAATAACAAAATCCTAGTTAACACACACACACACACACACACACACACATATGGGGAGAGGGAGGGGGAGAGGGTGAGGGAGGGGAGAGAGAGAGAGAGAGAGAGAGAGAGAGAGAGAGAGTTTCTTTTTTCCCCTCTTTTTGTGTTGTCGTTTGTGGGGGGTGGGGGCAGGGGGCGCATGTCTCCTCTTGAGTTGTTTTTGCCTCAATACTGTGTTTACATGGTATTAGAACCAATGGCTGGACTCACAATCTATCTTCAATTTCTTTTATTAGTTTAGCTTTCCAAAATTGATAAAATTTCATGTATAAAAAAAATCCAATGCAGTAACAATCTAACACACCTGTTGCATCAATGAACTCTTTAGCACATCGCAATGCGGCATTTGTATTGCGGTGTTCAGCATATTCAAGGCCTAGGTCAAAAATTAGATCTGGATTGTGCCGATCCAAAGTGATCGCCTCATCCAATGACTTCAAAGCTTCAGCTTGAAGCCGAGACCTTTCCTGGTCCGATGAAGCAACTTTAGCTTGTTTCCCCAAGCAAATACCTAAAAAATGTAGAGCCACACTCTTTAAGTGCTCATCAGCTGCCTGACAATTGGCCATTGCTCTCTTAGCATACTCCACACCCTCAGAAGCAAGGTAGCGATCCTCACTACAAATCTTAGCACCCAGTAGTAACGCCATGATATCATCAGGGTTTTCGAGTTTGTTCAGTGATTTCCTCAACAAGTTTAAGGCAGCTGTGTCCTCTCCAGCCCCCTCATAACAAAGAGCCATATTGTTCCACCTATCACATCGAGGAATAGTTCCAGGCAAGAGTTCTTCAAATTGCTTTCCCAATATAGAAGTCTGGCCACATATGGACAATGCAAAAGTCAAATGCTCCATTACTGAAGGATCGTATTTTATCTTGCCAAGTTGGCATTTTCTTAACAATATCATAAGAAGTAAAATAGCTTCTTCTAAGTTGTTCTTTGGAACAAATGAGCCATCAGTTTGCGAAGCCAAACTGGGGGAACCAGCTTCGATGCCACCATACAACAGAAGCACAGCAAACCTTTTCTGGATCCTTGCACAGCAGTCATTATCAAGATTCCAATGGCTTAGAAGAGCACGTCTGTATGAAGCTAGAGCATCATGAAACTGCCCAGCTTGTTTCCAGAGTTCCGGGAGGAGCTCGATAGCCTTGGTAACTGTTTCCTGTAGCTTACTATCGATTGATGCATCTGGTACACCATTTTGAAACATCGTCTCTACAGCATCAAGGACACTTTTACATTCTTGAGCAGCCTCTGAAACAACCAGCAAAATCAAGTTGGTCAATGATTAAGGTTTCCTGTAATGTACCAAAACATAGAAAGAAAAGAAAAGGAGAGAACTCATGTCTCTGCTATACTCGAGGCAGTAAAGCCCTTTCCCATCAGAATAGCATACTCCAAATTCTTCTAAAGAGGTGGGAACGGATAACAGCTTAACTACGGGGAGGTATGACCAGCTCAAAGCCACAGAACAGGACAAGAGCAAAATAGAACACTTAAAACATTGATTTTGCTGTATTAAATATAGAGAAGCACTCACCAGTGGCCTTGCCAAGTTTTTGAAGCGACACGGCCTTCAAATAAATGGCTTCCAGAACAAGACCAGCAGCATGCTGGGACGGGGAAATAGAGTCTAGTGATTCGCTGCGAGAGCGGTTCCTTCTGGAAGGAGTTATTTCAGGAGAAAGTTGCAGGCGTTGTATAGCAGCCTGGAGGTCTATCCCATCAAATACCCGAAGAGCAGCTTCCACATTGCCTCTCTGATATTCAAGTCTACCTAGGAGAGCTCTTGCTTCCTGTTACAATTAATGGGAAAAAAGTTAAAATGGTAATTTCAAGAAAGAGAGCTCCACAGCATGGGCCATGGAATCACCAAGTGTAAGCATATTGAAAATTAAGAAAACAGAACAAAGAAAGTTATTTAGTGTAGCAAATGCAATCATACTGTTTAGCTTTTGATATGCTAATTTTCCCATTTTATCCATCAGGCAAAACCACGTATTCATCATTTTCTCTACTCAAAGGGGCGTTAAACCGTCTTGTAACACCCATTGGGCGCAATGACATTTGATCCACCTTGGCGCATACTTAATCAAGCTAGTTTGCTGCATACACTCTAAGCTCCAGCTTAAACCTTAAGTGACCCAAGAAATACCCTCAATGGGGTGGTGTTTTTTTTTTTTTGTGTGTGGGGGGGGGGGGGCGGGGGGGGGGGGATAGTTGACTGGCTTTTGTGTACCAATTGAACAAACCTTCACCACATAAGCTTGCAGATAACAAAAACAAACCCAAGAAAAAAGTTCTCAAAAAACCATCTAGATTTATGTACCTCAAATAAGACTTCTGTCCACAATAACTTATAATGCCATGTCAAGAAACCACTTTTCTTCGTATTCCTCTACTCGTCGTCAAACCAAACCCATATTAGAACACCCACTTGTATACACGATTAGATGTAATTCATTTAATCCCAACAAATGACCACTTGGCAAAAGATTGAGCTAATGGATTGACGGCTAACAATGCATATCAAGCAAACTTGACAATTAACAATGTCTAACTTATATTTTTTTTATCAGTATCAATTATTTTGTTTTATTACTGATATGGAAGTCCTCGTGAGGATGTTACCTCCTATAAAACAGCAATTACCTAGCACCTAGATTACTAAGACTCGTCAAAATGGGTGAGGTACTGATGTTAAAAACTTTGTACATTGGTAGAGTGTATGTTTTTATAAATTCATCTATAACTAATCGAACATGGATTGAGGCTATTAAGAATGGTATATTAATTGTCAATGTAACAAAAGATATGGATCTTGACAAAGCCAAATGGAAAAAAAGGATTCATATAGCTGATCCCAAAAATTTAGGATGAAGGCTTATTGCTGCTGTAGTGTAGTGAAGAATTCAGTGGGGAGAAAATTCTAAGTTAAAATGGTTCAAAATCAAGAACTTGCTTTCTTATAATGCTATTATGCCATATCTTCTTTAACCAAATAATTTATTCACTTAGAAATGTAAGAAACTTGAACGGTTGGCGAATTTAAGTTTAATGTCAAATAATGACAGATGGGTCAGAGTTTTAAGGCAGTGAAACATTGACAAACATAAATTAATAAACTGTGCGTCCCTTAGTATGCCTTGGATCTATTAGATGTTCTATGAATATTTGAAGTGTGAAAAACTATGTGTAGGCTCATTCTGCCAAATTTTAGTTTTTGCTTGCCAGAATCTGCAGTAGTGCACTTGATCCAAGTGGCATAGCCAACAAACAATGCATAAAACTTTAGTGGACCCCTCATCGATGAGCTAATACAGTACTATAATATACAAAGCAATGGTCCTAATGATAATGTGATTTGGAATTGAGATATTGATGAAAGCTAGATCTCAGTTGTTGCAAAGGTGTGTAATGGCTGATTGGATTGATATCTAAAGTATATATTAGAAGCAGAGTTGAACATCCAATCAATAAGCTACATGCTAAATTGCTAATGATGGACATACATATTTCAAGAGAAAATGAACATCCAACAACATCGGAAGTTCTAAAGAGTAAAGACATAAACACAAATCTTGCTTTTATATATTCAAATTAAGATCTTGTACAAGAGACCCTAAAAAACATTACCATTGTAGCAATCCTTTGAGGAGTAGAGGCTAGAGATCCAATGATCAACCACTTGATTAATGATTAGCACATAAACCACAGTTCTTCCCGTATCTCCTTTTATTAGCCTTTTTCTTCTTGTTTATAGATCTTGCCAAAAAACCCTATGTCGGAGGATGATTCTTGTAGGGTGTTTAGAGAAAGAAGGATTTTTGGAGTGCAGGGAGAGGGAGAGGGGGGTGGGGAGAGAGACGGGGCGCCGACCGGCATATTCCTTCTTTTTTAAAGGGGTGAAGGGAGGAATTTATGTTAGAACCTTTTTTAGGGTTTGGTTACCTTCTCTAATTGACAGGCAACAAGGTTGTCATCAGCCTACATCCCTGGTTCAACGTAAACCTGGTTCAGGTTCATATATGATGAACCATGTGAATAAATGTAACCCTTATAGAGACGCAAATTTAACAATATAGAGACGCAAATTTAACAAAGTGAGCAAAATTAAAATGCACGATATTGTAACATATGGCACAAGTTTATACAAATCCAAGAGTATGGTTCTTTCCATCCTTATCATTTCATGAAAACGAGTTTGCTATGTACAGCTGGTTATAACAGTTCCACAGAAATGCCAAAAATATGCAAGTAAATGATCGCTATAGAATGTAAGCCTAAGCCACCCGCCCCCACATGGGGCGCAGCAGAAAAAATTGAAGCAGAACCTAAATTCAAAGGAGACTGAATATAGTAATTTACTTAACAGATATGAATTTCAAGCATAGAAAGTTTTGTATGCATTAAAAAAACGCCTCTTGGTGGTTAAATTTTGGGAATCGGATGCCTATTCTGTCCTTGTGGACTAGTGTTCCATCTAATGCACCATTCAGTGAAAATCCAATTGGAAACATGCATATATCAGACAAAAACTGGACCGATGAGATCAAACACAATGATGGGTGCCAATGGGCACTGTAAATGCTATTGTAATTTGTGTAAATGAAAGTTGGTAAATTATAATGGTTCGTGTATGGAAGTCAAAAGTAAAAACGTTGTCAAATTAAATGGATTGGTGGATGGACATGCGTGTAAAATTTTTAGAGCAGCCGGAATGGAATCATGATGGACTTATGGGAGGATTAGAGATTGGAAAGTTATAGCTTATAAGGAAGCTCAAAGTTGCTCGTGATGCATTGCCGTAAGATCAATGGTCAATAAGAAAGGTAAGTCTTAAGTTATTCACCAACCCAGCCCACCCACACCCCCACACTGCACCGGGGGAAAAAATTGAACCAGAAACATCAGGAAAAAACTCGTTAAGGGTGAGGTTTACACCAATTTGATAGCTAATTGCAAAGAGATGTGGCATAATCTTGACCATTTTAAACATAGATAATTAGATTGTATTGCATAGAAGACCTCATTTTGATGGAGAATACCGTATTAACGTGGTAATGATAGTAATGTTTGTCCCATATGAAATTTGGAAGGCTTGTTCTTCTTGCAGAATTTTGCCAATTCTCACTAGGACCCTTCTAGGCTTGAATGTTTACCACAGATGGAAAAAGGTTTTGGTAATAAACCAAAGCTTGTCTATAGAAAATCAGCTTGTTATGAAGTGTGCGGATGGTGAAGATACCGTAATCCTGTTGTTCCCACTAGAGTAATACCAGAATCATGAGATCACTTTAGGAAACCATTTATAACTTTTAGCACAAAAATACAGTAGGGTTTTTGTTTTTGTTACCTTTATTTAACCAAAAAAATACATGGTTAACAAAAGAGAGCCTATGACAACTTATGCAAAATCAAAGGGTGAAATGAAATAATAATATGGAATATGAATTTTAACTTTAATAAAGATAAGAACTAACCAACCAACATAAATGATTGTGAGAACAAAATAACACTGACGGAAGAGCACGAGATAGCAATTTAGACTTTCTCTTTCGATTCCTCTCCACTGGGTTGACAGACACATCACCATCATTTTTTCACAACATTGAACATCCTTCTAACACCCATTCTAAAATTGACCGTGAATATATGACTTTAGTCTCAGAATAAACCATAAGGAACCAAGTATATAGGTTTAGGGTGGATTAGAAGGAATAATTGCACATAGAGAAACACGATTCCACATATGAAAATTTTATGCGGACAATATGATAATTCAGTGGAAATCTTGTAAGTTGGGGCTAAATTAGGGAAGGATGAGTGACATGGATGCTATTTTCTCCTGCTTCAATGAGGTATGCTATGGTAGCAAAGTAGAGGAATACTTTTCCTTAACTTCTTGATGGGTGGCACTAAAACAGTTCAGTATATCAGATAGTCTTCCTGATTCCAACATCTAGCTAACTATTCTGTTCTCTTCTAGGCTTCCTTTGTAAAGAGGCAAAGGAACAATTTTCTTTACTTCACAATAGATGGAACCCAAAGGTCACATTTCAGGCAGTTTTCCTAAATACATTTCTTTTCTTTTTTAATCACTAATCATACATAACAACATTCCACTACTAGGATAGGGGAAATATAATTTACCATATTGACACAAGACATCAAGCACGACAACTCTCTATTCTCTAATTTTAAAAACGGTCTAGGCAGCCTTAAACCGCTTCGCTTTACTCCTAGGCGGTGGACTTAAGCGGCTATAGTGCCTAACCCAATTTTAAGTGAATCGACTTGCCTAGAAAGGAAATTAAGCGGCTTCTAAGCATTTAATACATCGTTATTTTGTTAACTTGATGGTTGCTAATTTCAATTCAAGTAACGTAATAAATATATTACATCCTTTTTTGCATTGTTACATGTAAATTCACAATATTTTTTAGTAATATTTATCATGTTCTTTATATATTTTATTATAATACTAGTGAATGATTCATGCATTCCTTTGCTGTTTTTGCATATACAAGTTTATTTACTTAAAATAGGTAAAACGGTCTAATCGGCTCCAGACACCTAGACATTACGCAACACCCATTACGCCAAGCGCAGCAGCACCGCCTAGCACTTTTTACAACCTTCTCTCCGAGACATGAGTACATAACTATAATTGTGCTCGCATGCACATGCACATGCACCGCACGCACACGCATTTGGAAAGTGGAAGTTGCGCGGATGTGAGCTAAGGCTCGTCCTTTAGGACACAAACGGACACACATCAAGGTTCAAGCTTTAGCAAAGAGAAGTGGCATACATGTATAACAAAGCATTCCCTTTTCAAAAATCACATGTATGAGTCGCTACATTTCTATAGTTCTACATCATCCACAATATCTCCTATAATTCACATTCATGAGAGAGTTCCACGCATATATGTTTAACCTAAAGAATACAGACGTGGGTACAAGCTAAAATTCAAATTTTTACTCCGAAAATAGAAACCCTAGAATTCTAAGAATCTAGATTTCGAAATGCTCACCTCGAAATTGAGCGCGAGGCCCTCGCGGAGCGAGGACTCAGCTTCCTGAATGTCGCCTTCGTCGAGCTTGGCCTCGACCTCCGACGCCCTCATCGAGAGGCCGTTGACGGAGAGGACCTTCTCTCCGTCGGCATCCGCTTCGATCCCCATTGAGGCTTCCTCCTCCTCCTGCGATCATTCCATCTGAGAGATTCGATGGCGGCGAGATTGCGATCAAGATCGATCGAGGACGGTGACGGGACTCGAGAGAGGCGGTGACGGGACCGCGAGAGAGGCGGAGAGAGAGAATTAATGGAGCTGGCCATTTAGAGTTTTTCCATATAACACCTGAAAAGTTTTAGAATGTCATATATCACACTTCATTGTTCAAAATCCTAATAAATTATCCCTAGTACGGCGTCTACAAGCCGCTTGTAACAGAATTTTGAGGTCGGCCAAATGAATCTTTTTTTTGCCCTTCTTCTCTTCTAAGGATTGTCCCAACGACATTTCTCTGAGAATACATTTAATAAAGATTTGACTGTATTTTATGCTGGTTGTCCGCTACTAACACGACCCTCCTTTTTTTTTTGTTAAGACATTTAAGCATAGCAAGGGAAGAGTTCAAAGTCTTACTTTCGCTACTATTTAACTAGAACACAAAAAGGTCATGTGGTACTTCCTATTTCGATTCAACGAAAAGATTGAACAGAAGGAGCAAAATTCTTAATTACTATAGTTTACATATCATCATTTAAATTCCAAAATAAAAGACTCCTAGTTGTGTAACCAACATTTTATTTGCCATCACATGATCTTCCACCTACCGCTTTTCTGTCCATGTGCGTCGCACGTACAGAAGTTCTGATGATCAACCCAAGGGACGGTTGCTTATCAATACATCTCACTTGAGGCCGCTGCTCATCAAGCTCGTAGTTTGTCGGCTTACTGGTCTAAAACCCTATCGACATTATCACACTTAATTGCTCTTTTTTGGTTATTAAATTCAAAACTTTCGACAAATTAATCGAAAGGTATATATGTAAATAGCTAAATTTTGAAGGGTGGCACATGAAGAAGAAAGATTTGATGCTACAATGAAGTTGAACTGGTCATAATAGTGGGCCCCCGCTACCAAAAACTCGTCCAAGTTCACAAAAATTTACGTTGCATGCATTTGGGAGCAGTCTCATTTGTGTCGTGGGGCCCACTTCTTAAGCTGTTCTATTCACAAATGCACAAAATGCATTTAATTCTCCCTTATAAATAAATCTCAAGCATCTTGGGAGCTTACATGGCATTAATTGCATAGATACCTCCTCGATGCTGCTTCTAATGATTCCTTGTGTTTAAGAAGATAATAAATTTGTATTTGTTTTAAAAAACATCAACATTTTTACACGAAGCCAACCATGTGTAGTACAGAAATGAATTGAACAGGCCTCAGCAAGAAACCTACCCGTCTTTAAACCGTACACAACTTTCATTGTCGACCGGAAGCAGCGCACTTAAATATTAGTGTCGATTTTATGTATATGAGATTTCGAAAAGCTGGTGTTGCGATGTTTTTAAAATCTATATATTTTGATAATTTAAACGAAGCCTGTATATATATTGTAAAGCCCAAACTTCAAAATAATGCAGCCAAGATCCACAACTCCTTTAAGTTTGGCCCCAATGCTAGTAGAATTAGAGAATTCATGTAAATCTACAACATGGAATTTACTCGTTAACAAAACTAACTCACACCTATGAAGTTACATTACATTACCACACATCTTATTTGCTACATAATGCACCGCATATATAGACCCTTGATTTAACTTTGCCTACAACTACTTTTGAACCTTAACCGGAACCGATGGGGTCGGGCTGAAGTAAAGAGGCAGCCCAATGCGTGGAGCGGGTTCTTCATCATCTACCACCGATTTTCCGCCGATATGAAGGACATTCTCATGTTCTCTCCCTTTGCCCCACAGCACGAGGTACAGTCCTATCACTATCAAAACCGATCCTATGATCCTGGAAAAAAAAGAAGAAAAAGAACTCATCAATAATCATTTCATTCCAAAGCTTAACAAATCAAAAGACTAATGATATATAAATATTTAAACAATTACATGTATAGCCTGCAATAAAATATTGTTTTTCTCTGCTGCACACAGGTAACATTATTGAAAAAAGAATATTATTTTTTCAGGACCCAAGTCTCGAAAGATGGCTGAAATGTTGTGCAACATCATTTTCATTAATAAATAATAGCTTAGGTGGAGTTTAAACTTAATTATTAATCTAACAAATAATCAATCATAGAAACGAGCTTAGATTACTTTTGTTGCATCAAATTCAATGATTGTTCCGAAAATGACTTCCATAAAAGCTTTTTAGCAAGTGGATGCAATCCCCATCCTCCGCTTTTAGGAAGTGTCGACCTGTGGCCAGGGACGTAAACGGATACGTGTAATTCGAGCTGATTTTGTTTCGTATCTAAGTTTTATTAAATAGAGATAGATAGTAAAGTTTCATTCTACCTGTATCCGTATCCGCGTATGCCAGCATCCGGATACAGATATCGTAAAACCTATGTTCATTTCATATTCGTATCCTATATCAAATAAGAAATATTTAACTGTATTCGGTATGTTTTTCATTTCAGTATATGTATCTGAATTTTACTGAATAAGGATGGTATCTTCTGTTAATTTGTGTATCCATACTCGGATTCGTCTATGACAGCCGGATATTGATACGGCAACACATACATCTGTTCCGTTTACATCCCTGCCTACGGCGAATCAGTTTTTATGTAAGAAATTAAGTTTTATTGCGATAAAGAAGTTTTTTATGTAGCAATTTGCAAAATGGGAAATAGTTTTGGACTTACGTGCCAAAGTAGAGCTTTTCATCAAGGATGGCCCACCCTAGAACGGCTACGATGACAAGCAGCAAAGGATTGAACATGGACACAAACAATGGTCCTCTTCTCTCTATGCACCATGCCATGATTGACACAGCAAATCCTGATCCAATCAGCCCCTGAAAATCCACATATTTGCAATTTTAGCCCATCACCAAAACAAATTAAAAAAAGAATTGTTTTATAGTTAGAACCGTATTCCAACCGAAAGAACACGTCTGCTTACAATGTAGATGACGGTGTAGAGCCTGATATCCCAGCCCAGCGCCCACGCGGACGCCTTCCTCTCGACCGCCGCCCCGAAGACCAGGCACTCCACGGCCGCCATCCAGCACATGATGGCCGAGCTGGTGTAAGGCGCCGAGAAGGTCTTGCTCATCCTGGCCTGGATTATGAACCAGACCGAGTACGCGAAGCAGCTCGCGATGATCAGCAGCGCGCCGAGCAGCATGTTGCCAGCGCTGTCGGCGGCGGCGGTGGACTCGGCGGCGGTCATGTCCTCGGCGTATCGCCAGTGGATGTGGGAGGGCCAGATGTGGACTAGAGCGCCTTTGTAGAAGGTCATTAGCATCGAGCCGCCGATGCAAACGATCGTGCCGATAACCTTGGCCTGACCTGCCATTGTTCTGATACCAACCGTTTCCATTCTGTAAAGATGGAAAAAAAAAATTGTAACATGCAAGTGTGTATCACGAGATTTTTTTAAAAAATTAATGAATATACAAGAAACTTTATGAAATTTACTTAATTTCTTTGGTTCACGAGACTAAAATTTGACTTTATTAGTTATTAAAAAATAGGAAAAAATAGGAAAAAAAATCAAAAAGTCAAAACCGCTGACAGCTCTTGATCGTGGAGAAGAGCTCCACGTGTCGAGACGTGAGAGCCACGAATCCTACGTGGCATGAGGGAGTTGCAACAAACACAAATAGGTGGGCCCCACTTCGTGAGCTTTTTCATGTGAACTCGAGATTTTTTTTTCTTTTCTTCCATTCATTCATGCGTTAGGCTTATGATTTGTACGTGTGCTTTTCATATGAGTGCAACTTGTTTTTTTATGTGCATGTTCTTCATATTTTTCCCTTTTATGTTATATAATTACATAATTCCGCCAATTTTCAAACCAGGATGTTTGAAAAGGATCACGTTTAGACAGCTGACAGTCAATGTAAACCATGGTTGGATCTTTATGAAATCAATATTATTAGATAATATACCTGAAAGGAACGGCCATGATGAAAGTGATGGCCGGTAGCATGTTGTTGAGAGCGCATGCAATTGTTGGGGATGAGTATTTGAGCCCAAGAAAATACGTCAATTGATTCATTGTCGCCCTGTATTTCATATATAAAAGAGAATATTTATAGGGTTAGAATTTGCACCAATTGGTATATCTTGATAAGAAAACTAAAAAAAAATATTTTTAAAAATCTTTATTACCCGAATAATGAGGAGAAGAAAATCTGCACAAGGACTCCACGTGTAATTTTCATGCAAGTTTTCCTGCAGAAATGAAGATGACATTGATTATTACAAGAACGGTTTGGGTGAAGAGCTAGTAAGAAAATTAAGTTAAAATTAGAGGTTTCAAGAATTTTAATTTTTAATTTTTTGAAAAACTTAGAGCTGGGTACAAAAATTACAACAAGAAAAACAGCAACCTTATTTGTTTGTTTGTTTATTTCTTCATATATTTTAATTTACATTCATTTTTGAGATAAAGCGTAACTTCATATATAGCAAGAAAACCATTTTGTAAAAAGAAAAGATCAAACGATTGGATTAAGTAAATCTTCAAATAAAATTATGACTCACTTAAAAAATCATAAAAATCATTAATGTCAGAAAAAAAAGTGTGTGATATGATATTTTGAGTATTACTTCGGATGGTGGCAAATTCCTAATTGGGGTGAGTATTAATGAGCGAGAGAATAAATGATTTGGAAGTCCATTAAGAAAGTAGTGGCACATATGCTACAATATAATGCAATTTGTTAAGCACATTTATTTGAGCCACTAGCAAAATTTAATTTTTATGATTCTTGTCACATGAAGAACACACAAAAAAAAAAAACACACACACACATATATATATATATAAACTCAATTTTTAAATTCATGATGATATTCAAACTTAATTAATACTCCGTGAAGCCTAATAAACTGATACCATTTTAAGAACCGGATAATATATTGCATCAAGAGCAAGAACCGTCGACAAATACGGATAAGACGGTGATCATCAATGTACCTCTCCAAGAAGTATGCGACAGGCGACAAGGCAATTCCGGCGACTATCTGCCGGTAAGCGATCATCACGTAAGCGCTCATGCCGGAATCCATTGCTAGCTTGGACAATATGTTGAGCCCAGCAAAACCTACTTGGATGGCAACCATTGCTAATGTTGGCATGCAATCTCCCCCCATTTTTCTTAGCTATTAATTACTTTCTCTCTCTTCTCTTTATACACCTCTCTTTCTCTCTCTTGAATTGAGATCAAAATGAGAAGTTATAAAGAAGAAGACGAGATGACACTAGTGATGCACTCTTAGAATGAATGAAGAGTGTTTGAGGTGTAATGGGCTATATATAGGCCTCAAAAATGAGGAGAGGGAGAGAGAGAGAGAGAGAGAAGAGGAAGAGAGAGAGAGAAGAAACCAACCATGACGTTTGAGCAAGGGATGTGATGGTGAGGCTAAATGGTAAAAACAGAGTGTAGGAAGAATCCAACAAGCTCTCTAACTCCTAGTTTAATTATATATGCAACTAGTTTCTAGTGTGTTTGCTTTTAATTTTCTCATTCTATTTTGGGAAAATTGTATTTAAAAACTGACAAACTTTTCCACTCTGATAAAAAAACTCTGGCCTAAAAAATCCTGTCCAAAAATCTTGACAAACTTTTCCGCTGTAATTAAAGAAAAAAACTCCGGCCTAAAGTTCTTATCAAAAAACCCTGACACGTTTTTCCGTTGTGAAAAACACTCTGGCTATAATATTTGTTTAATTCCCTGCAATATGTATGCAGCTAACTTACATAGCTGCATAGTTTCTTGCAATAGGTATGCGGCCAGGGATAAATCCAGGAAGAGGTGAGGGGGCATGTGCCCTGTTGAAATTTTAAAGAAAAAAGACTAATATCGATCATAAACAAATATTGGTATATTTGGACATGCATTATATATTTATGGCATGAACGAAACAATAATGAGTTTTAGCTCCGGTGGTAACGTGTTTTATATCCCAAGAAAAAGGCCTTGGGTTCAGATCCCATTAATCATCTTCTTAACATAATCTTTCTTTGTTTACGGTCCTTTCTGACTAAAATTCTTAGGTATTCTATGTCCATGTATGCGGCTAACTAGATATTGCAGGAAATTATACAAATATTGCAGCGAGAGGGTTTTTGACATCGAATAAGAAGTTTGTCAGGGGTTTTTTGACAATGGGCCAAGGTTTATTTTGAGAGCGGAAAAGTTTGTCAAGGATTAAATTTCACCATCTCATTTAAAGTTTTGCTTTGTTTGCTTTAATAATTAAAACAAGTTCTTATGTATGCGCGGAAAAAAAACAGCGAAACGGTCTGACCTGGGTGGGTTTCTTGCACCACTCATTCTTTCTACATGCGGACAAAATACGAGCAGCTGGAGGGCTTCATGTTCTTGCAATCATTGTTCTCTTGATTTTGGTGGGGTCCAACATGACCTCATCATGCATGACTCGAACCGACGGCCGAGAAAAGTTTTACCGCAAGAGCCATGCTTCTTTGGTAACCACAGCTTAACAGGTCGGATAGGTCGGAACCGTTAATTATCCTGTTGCGGAACGATTGTTTACGTAGAGTTAACATGTACCTTTTTGCTTACGGTCGATATCTAGTGCATAAATATTGTCTGGCGTTGTTACTAAAACTCGTCGCTGCGTTCATTGTTTTTTTAGCTCCATTTTCATCCGATCAAGCATCTTTTGCATGGACGGTCACAATTTAATTTCATAACATGCACGTGTTTTGTTCTGTGTAAATCAAAATGTTTTTTGAGCATGCCCTGACGCTCATGAGATAAAGACCGTAATCACTAAATCAAAATTTCATATCGAAACATATGACTTCAAATTCAAATATACTATTGAATTCAGCATCTTTTTCCCTCATTCCTTTTTCTTTTTGGGAGCAAACCAAGTAGAAGTGAAATTTTATGGACATTGATGGACTCGAAGAAACTTTTTCTAAAGAGACTTGTAGCTACACCCCTGTGGTCTCCTTTAATTAAATAGTTAGGCACACGCGCACTTGGGTTCAAATCATGCACGTGTGTGTGTGTGTGTGTTTTTCCCTTGCACATATTTCTTGATGTTGCATGCACATGTGGTCCTACACTCATGAACCCAGACTTGACCACATGGTTCATGAGTTTGGGTTTGATTAATCAAGTAGGTCCCCTCCAACTTTAGAAAAAATGATTAATTTCCAAAAGGGCATTATGCCTTATGGGCTATGATTGCTCTAAAACTTTGTGCAACATGAAATCTTGTCATATATATACTTTCTATGAGTAATTTAAGTATCTAAATATGTTCTTTAATGGATATACAGAAATAATTGTTTCCGAGACGGATCTCATAAGCGATATTTTTACACACGTATTTTAAAAATTGTTAAAAACACGATACTTGAAAACTATGAATGGTTTCCAACTCAGATCCTAATTGAGATATTTTTTCCAAATATACCGGTCATATCATTTCTTAAAATATAGGAATTCTAACTTTAGTAACTTCAAAGTTAAGAAATTACGTAAGTTTTGAGTTATATTTGGTATTTAGATTCAAATCCAGCCAAAGGAATCTTAAAGTGGACCTCAGATTTTAACCTTTTAAGAAAAAAAAATTCAATCTGTACCTAAGTTTTCCGATTTTTCTGAACCTAGGTGTTCCAGATATAATTGAAAGCGTCATCTCCTTACACAGGCGGTTTCTTTACATATGTATTTTCTCAAGCATGATCATAACAATTTCCCGAGTTTTGGTATAGTGTTCAAGATAAGATCAATTACATGGCTTCTAATTAGTTAGTTCATGATTTTGATCATATATGACTATGAATCCTCTCTTTACAAGTTATATATGCTCACACATCCACATCATGTCTTTAATTAAAATTAGTGCTTGTGAAAAAGCCAATAATTGAAAACTCTAACTCCCAACCAATTGATCGATCCTTAAAAGTGTGTAATAGTAGCAAAATTCAACTTCTCAAATTATTACAAAGTCTTGACGCAAGCCAACCGCATGCATGCTTTAAATTTATTTTGTATGCATTCACATGAGTTATTTGTATTGATAGTTTCATATAAATTTAGGCAAAATATATGACACTAAATATTAACTAGGGACATGCATACATATGTGAAAAGAGTAGTTTCCCATCAATCTTTCCAATAATCTAGAAGCATATATGTGGCCAACTAGGGCACTTAATTATATTCTCATAATGTAGCTTAGATCTCTAGCTAGAGGCTTTCATTAATCACTCGTATGCTTCAACTAATTAATCCCATGCTTTGTTATTTTTCTGCTATGCAAATCTGACGACCCGTAATGGTGTAAAATAGAGGGGTCTGCGATTGTGTTGGCCGGGTCAGAAGTGGAATCCAATGGCTGGAATTTGCTTAGAGTAAAGCAGGGGATACTAATCCCACAACTACTTCAAATTTGTTAAGTATTGGTGAAGAAATACCGACGGTGAGACCGTTGGTGCCAACTTTTAAAGGATGTACCACCAACCCGACTAAATATCCATCGGTGCTAAATTTTAGGTTGGATTGACGGATACATCTGCCAAAATTATGGAGTAAAAAACATCTGCCAATGGATATGTCAGTCAATACAATCAATAGTAATAGTATTGACGAGGGGACCGTCAATAATAGTCCCAAACGCAATTTATCAAATGGGTTTTTCCCGTTAGCCTTCCATACTTAATATTTTTCTATCCCCCTATAGTTAGTATTTACATGTAGGCTCTCTTATACTTATAAGTTACTCCTGCAACCTCCCTACTTTACTTTTGAAAATTATTCCTCCTCAACCACCATTGCCGCCGTCACCTTCTTTCTTCTCCTCTTCAACACCGCCACCGCCACCACTATCTTTCTCCTCCTCCTTTTCTTCAACCCATCAATACCAATTTCTTCCATTTAATCCTCTTCAACACCGCCGCTGCCGCCACCATCAACACTGCCGACGCCGCCGCGCCACCTTCTTCTTCAACCCACAGCCGCCGCCATCCTTCATCATCATCCTCTTTGATGATGGCGGCAGCGGTTGTGGGTTGAAGAAGAAAAGAAGGAAGAAGGAGGTAGTGGTGGTGTTGATGGCGGCGGCAGTGGTGTTGAGAAGGAGGAAGAAGAAGGCGGCGATGGGTGGAAGAAGAGGAGGATGAAGATGATGGCGATGATGATGGCGATGACGGTGGTGTTGAAAAGAAGAAGGAAGAAGACGGCGGCGGCCGGCGAGGAGAAAGAATAATTTTCAAAAATGAAATAGGGGGCAGCATGAGTAAATTATAACTATAAGGGGGCTATAGATAAATACTAAATATAAAGGAGACAGAGAAAACTATTGCTAACGGGAAAAAGAGTTAAAACATTGGACAAAATAGTTTCTATTGCATAGTTGAGTTACGTAATTGTTAGTGATTGAAATAGTTCACAATTAAATGAAATTATAGAGTAAAGCCACGAGTCAAGCATGAGTCAATATCGGCTTTCTGTTTGTATAATATAATAGGTTGGCTTGTGACGTTTCCAGAATCATAGTAAAGTGGAATCATTTTTGAGGATTGCAACTCAGGTCGATTACAATATTTACAATATTGGATCGGATTGAATCTTAGCCATATCGTCGAGCCTAATTTTTCCAGAAAGAAAGAAATTAAAGTAAACTCTCAAATCATTGATAAGCTCCCATAATCATTTATCATCATCATCCACTAAAAAAACTCAAGAATATATTCAAAAATGCTTGGAGCTGGAGTTTTCTAGATAAAGAACCATAAAGATATATGAATATATTACATAAAGAAGAACAAACTTAATCTTTTCTCCATTAGATAAGAACACTTGCCATCAGAAATAAATGTGATATATGCCTAAATGCCTACAGTCTTAGAACTTACCCTTAATTCCCAAGACAAGGTGGCTATCAATCACTTCAGAGTGAATGCAACACTCTACACATGAAAATGCTTGAAATGCAGTTGGAGGTGGTTGATGTTAACAGTCCTGAGTATTGAAAATTTACGGCTATATCTACGGGTTTTACAGCTGACAAAAAACCCTTGGCCTCGAAACGGTTGTCAAAAAAAATTTGGAAAATTTTCATGCAGTATCTATATAGTTGTCTGCTATATCTAAATAGGTCATAGCTGATATCACAAGCAACTACATAGATATCGCATAATAACGAGATATAGCAAGCAACTAGGCAACTATACAGATACCGCATGCAGGGAGGTTTTCACAATTTAAGGCTTTTTCAAGGGCCGGGTTTTGACAAGCGCTTTGAGGTCAGGGTTAAACCTGCTAATAAAAATGTGTAAGATATAAAGAAAATTAATCAAAGCATGTCCTTAAAATAGATTTTCCGCTTCTTCTCATATCTAGACCATGAGATTTGGATAGAAACCTTATATAGCAGTTATACCTCTTCAGTAATTTATGGCTCAGCTGCTCGTTATACTCAAATTCAACTGAAACAACTCAAATGATTGTCGACTCAAACTCCACATTTGTAGCTTTGGCATATGGAATTTGGGCATATGCATAATGCAATTACGAATGAGTGACAAATTATAAAGTGAGATCAGGATCATATCCAATTCAGAATCAAATTAACAAGATGATTTTCATTTGGGGGAACAAAAAAAAAAAACTTTAGATGATTAGACCAACTATTAAGATGATAAGAGAATTTAAATCCCAATCAACCAGATCTGAGTGCAACTTGAATAGACAAAATATAATGTTTGTACAGAGAATATATAGGCTACAGTTGTGCTCAGTTATGTACATAATATACTAGCCAATATGTACAGCAAAACATGCATCTTACAAAAAACAAGCAAACAAGATTTCGGGTCCCAAGCTGATAAAAAACCGTCTACTGCCATCTAAAATGACCAAACCGGACAGTCGAATTAATGATATGCTCTGTCCATCTTATTTTAAACATGAAGTGATCTTTGTGTATGAAAAATTGGATGAAGTCAAAGCCTTTCATGTGTTAGATCATATGTTTCTAATTTATAAAATTTTTACACACATAGACCACTTCATGTGTAAAACAAGATGAACAAAACGGATCATTGGTTTTACGGTTGGATTGGGGCACTTCAGACGGCAGTTGATGGTTTTTAGTCAGTTCGGGAACTAACATCGCATTTCCTTCACAAGTCTTCTCGTTGCAGTTGGAAGCGTATAGTGACATTCTAAGCCATGTTTGCTCATAGCTAGCCTAAAGTGTCACTGCAGGCTTACAACAAAAATGACAGGACTCATAAAAGGTGGGGTCTAAGGGGCTACTTGCAAAAAAGCTTGGAGTTTATCGGTAAAGCTTCCATCCTCATGACTCATGTGCCTTGTCACCGTAGTTGGAAGCCTACACTAACACTCCATGCTCTCTTTTCTCATAGCTCGAGAAAACATGGCTTAGAGTGTCACCATAGGTTACCAACTACAGTGACATCATGAGGGGTGGGGCACCCAAAGAGGCTATTTGCAAAGCAGCAAGGACTTTTCGGTAAAACTTCCATCCTCATGAGTCTTATTATCACTGCAGTTGGTAGCTGATGATGCTCATAAGTGGAAACTCCCAAGATCATGACGCGTGGTAGATGACGTGTCCCGAGGCATACGGAAACAGGGCAAGAATCACACATTGGAGGCGTCTCCCGCGCTATCGTCCCGCTGCCTGGACCCGACCTCCGAGAATTCCCTGAACATTCCTATGCTCGCCATGTAAATGACCATTGGCTCGTCTCCGAGCCCTCCTACACGCCGAGCTCCTCGGCCCTTCGCCTCCGAGCTATCACAGAACCGAACCAGCTCGGCCTCCCACCTTCTTTTAAGCCTCTCACCGAGCTAGGTCTCTTCGGTTCTATCGACCGACCTAAAACGCAGATCACTGGCGTCTCCGCGAGTCTCGCCAGACGCGAGATATCCGCCGCCCCACGATCCCGCGTTCCACGCCGTCGCATTCCCCCATTAATAAGCGTATCTCATTATTAATGGGAGATCCCACCATTCACGCAGGCGTAATGCCAGGGGCGTAACGGCCGGCGAGGATCTCGCGCCAGCTAGCCCATGGCTACCGTTATATAAACCCCTCTCTCAGACGACTCAGATAACGCAATTTTACTCCAATAGGCAGCTACTCTGCTCAAATACCTCGGCTAACTTGATCGTCGGAGAGTCCACGGTGACACAACCACCCCGGGACTTCTTTGCAGGTAGCTCGGTTTCACCCCAAATCAAGCCCACTGCGATCCACACGCTCCAGGAGGCAACCCTTAAACCCAATCTCAGTCGTCCATCAACGCTCGTGATAGATCGACGGAGGACAACATCTGAAGGAGATCCTGACCTCCATCAGTAGCCTATGACACTCTAGACATGGTTTACTCTTATAGCTAATTACACCCTTAAGCTATACATGGAAGATGATGGATGATAAGAACTAATAATTAATACTATTATTTATAGAAGTGAAAATGACTGCCTTTTCACAGAGCAAGTAAAGGACAATGTTTAACCTTGAGGCATACACATAAGATGTTTGTGAGCACAGTTACAATCACAAATGAAAACTTTGGCAAGATAGTTTTTGTTTGCTTAATGTTGTCACCTTATTGTCCCCCAAATGTTTCCCTGCAATAGGAAATAGACTCAAATTTTCATTGTCTTTAAAATAAAATAAAAAAAGAAAAATTGTTAAGTGAGGAGCTCTGTTAAATGAGAAAGGCATTGGTACCTAAATACTGCATGTAATGTTTTAGGGAAAAGAAATATCTCACATTTATATCTTGCAACAAACTCTCAAGTCCACATGTAATGTTCTTTATTCAGAATTCAGAGAAGAGAGAATTTGACGCCCGAAGAAAAAGAGCAACAAAATATCCCAAGTCAATATCGTGCAAAACCATCGAGGTTTTTTTTAATATAGGCCTCCTAAAACATTTGTATTTCGAAAAACGCCCCCTAAAAGTTTATATTTTTAAATACACCCCTTAAAACCTCTTCCTTAACTAAAAACACAAATTTACTTAAGTTAATTAGGATTAATAATTGAATTAGCGCTAATATGATGAATTTTGAGATAAAAAGTCTTTTGTAACATTAAAATCCTCATCTTTTTTTATTTTTGTGCAATACACATTAGTCTTACTTTTCTAAACTCTTCATCTTCAAGTCATCATTTTAACTTCTTAGCGAAGATTTCTAAATATGTTAGCGATGATAATTAAGCATAAGAGCCATTTTAATTTAATTAAGGGTTTTAAGGGGTGTATTTAAAAATATGAAGTTTTGAGGGGTGTTTTTCACAATAGCAATATTTTAGGAGACCTATATAAAAAAAACCCAACCATCAAGCGCAATTGCTTAAAGGTGAATTTGATGTAGATAATTTTGTCTACAATGTCTTTTGCAAAGCAAAAGGATTCAAAGAAACAAGCAACTAAGTTCTAATTCATACCCGCCAAAATAAAATTTAACCCAAGAATATTAACTCAAAACAGTTGTAATATTATTTATTTTTTTGAATAAATAGTTATAATTTCATCGGTGATGCAATTCCTTGATGTTTTTATATAACTGTGAATGTTCATTATCAGATGTCACAATGTCCTTTGTGCACAACTACACTGCTCACAAAAGAATAGAGGTTGATGACGCTGCAGTATACCGCGGCGCTGCTGCGCTACATAGAGCATGGCAAGGGTACCGTTGAGGTCGAAAATTGTACCCCGGTTGACCAAGTCAAAGTCAAGGTCAAGGTCAATCCCAAGCCAGGTGGGCCCAAACCCAGATCAAGTGGGCTCATGCCTGAGTCGAGTCCGAACATGAAGCGGCTGGCCTCCCCCATGTCGAAAATAAAAATCATGTAACAAATAATTTTGATGTAATTTTTTGTGCATGAATGTAAGCAAAATGGGCATAAAGCCAAATTTTTTGTAAAGCCAATGGCTTATGTGCAAAAGAAATTAGCACATGAGGCATGGGATAGCACATGAGGCATGGGATGGGCAAAATACCATTTTGTAAAACCCAATGGGCTATATGTAAATGTGTTAGCCTATATAAGGCAATATGATGATGAATTAAATATACACTTTTCATTCTCTCAAACTCTAGGGTTTTTTGTGGCTCCTTCTCCTTCCTCAAGGTTCTAAACATTCTCCCCATTTTCAATTAAATCAAGAGTTTCTCTTTTCCAAAACTAAATAGTTTTTCACCACAAAACCCACAAAAGAGAGCTCAGATCTTCCACTAGATCTCAAAAAGGGGAGAATTTTAAATCTCACCCTCTTTCTCCAAGATCCAGCCAACCGACAGGAAGAAGAAGGAGACTCATATCCAGAAATCCCATCTTGGGAAGAGACAGGGCCAAAGGGGAGAAACAAAGTAGCCCCCTTCGATCATTTCTAAATTTTTTTAGAAGTTTAACTCCATTCAAGATCTGTTGGAGTTCAACTCCATAAATTAATCTATTTTTAGAAGTTTAACTCCAGGGGTCAAAACGGGAGCACAGCTCCCAGTGCAGGGACAAAGTCCCCTTTTTTTGTTGACGCCCAGCGTCCGCATACCAAGCACGTGGGGCACTGGCGCCCAGAGCGCTAGCGCCCACGTGCCAAGCGTGTGGGGCACCTAGCGCCCAGAGCGCTAGCGCCCATATGCCAAGCACGTGAGGCGCCCAACGCCTGCGTGCCATGCACGTGAGGCGCTGGCCCCCATGCGTTCTTTGGACGCTTTTTCCCCTTTTTATTTATACACACACACACACACATACTCCATAACACTGTCCCCGTTAGGAAAAATTTCTAACGGGACGCTGCCCCGCACCCCGCAAGGGGGCTGCTAGCCCCCTTGACCCCCAGCCTGCTGTCCGGGTAGCGGGACCCCCGTAAAAATTCTGCGGGGCCCCCGATATATCCAAAACCTCTTCAAAACACAACACTGCACATTGATTTCGCATGACCTGTTTAACCCGTCAATCGGAGGTTCTCTCGCTCCAAAGGCGAAGGGTAATTAACGGCAGCTTAGTCCGAGGCTGCTGGAGATTCAGATCCCCATAATCAATAAACCTTCGCCTACCCTGCGCAGGGGGAATCTGTAATACGCCTGACAAGTGCGTACGTATTCCCATCTCAATGGGGTGACGAAAAACATGCTACAGATTCTGGCACGCCCGGTGAGACCTAATCTCTCCTCCCATAATTCGGGTTAAATATCCATGCGAACTCAATCAACATATACATTGATTACCTGTACTGAAATCATGCTTCTTTCTGCAGGGGTTAACAGGTTTCCAATTGCCATCTTCAAACGCAAGTCGGTATTTGAACGACTTTACTTGGCCCTAGCTGGGGGCAAGGCCATCAACACCGACAAAGTAATAAGGCATCTCGAGCAAGCTCCAGCGGTGCCCCTGACAACTGCTCGATCGGGTATCTTCTCTAAGCTCCCCGTCGGATAGCCACTAAGTCGTTAAACTAGAAACCGTAGACCAATAAGTTTTTAAACTGGAAACAGATGACCTCTAAGTCTTTAAACTGGAAACAAACGACCATCACGTCGTTAAACTGGAAACAGATGACCGCCACGTCGTTAAACTGGAAACAGATGACCGCCACGTCGTTAAACTGGAAACAGATGACCTCTAAGTCGTTAAACTGGAAACAGATGACTTCTAAGTCTTTAAACTGAAAACAGATGACCACCACGTCGTTAAACTGGAAACAGATGACCTTTAAGTCGTTAAACTGGAAACAGTAGACCTCTAAGTCTTTAAACTGGAAACAGATGACCACCACGTCGTTAAACTGGAAACAGATGACCACTAAGTCGTTAAACTGGAAACAGATGACCCCTAAGTCGTTAAACTGGAAACAATAGACCTCTAAATCTTTAAACTGGAAACAGACGACCTCTAAGTCTTTAAACTGGAAACAGACGACCTCTAAGTCGTTAAACTGGAAACAGACGACCTCTAAGTCGTTATAACAGATGGCCTCTAAGTCGTTAAACTGGGAACAGTCGACCACCACGTCGTTAAACTGGAAACAGACGACCTCTAAGTCGTTAAACTGGGAACAGATGGCCTCTAAGTCGTTAAACTGGAAACAGTCGACCTCTAAGTCGTTAAACTGGGGATGTAAAAATGTGTAAATAAAACAAAAATAAAAAACCGAAATGATGGGACAACTCGCAATAAAAATCAGCGAGTAAAAATAAAGATGAAAATAAAGCCGAAATGATGGGGCAACCACGAATAAATAGCCGAAATGATAGGGCAATCGCGACCTTCGCGATAAGAAAAGCTGCAATAATAGAGCAATCGCGGTAAATAAATAAATAAATAAATAAACGGCGAATGATGAGTCGCTCCTGGTACCATATTCCAGTGCAGCGATGCAGACACCGTCCAAAACTCAAATCTCCAACGGCGAATGATGAGTCGCTCCTGGTACCATATTCCAGTGCAGCGATGTAGACGCCGACCAAACTCTGAATGTCCCAACGGCGAATGATGAGTCGCTCCTGGTACCATATTCCAGTGCAGCGATGCAGACGCAAACCAAAATCTAGTTTCCTAAAATTCTTCTAGCCCTGCGGTTGGTCCCCAAGTTAACTACCGTATACAATCCATGGACTCAAATGATTTTCATCATACCCATGCCCCACAGCAACCACCAGTCATGTGGCCGGTCTCCACCCTTGGAATTATGCTCCATTAGGAAAGACACACTCATGTGTTCTCACGATACATGAGGAGAACAAACCTTCGTGGGATCCTTACGACTCACAAACGAAAAACACACTTGGGAGTCCCCACGACTCCTAAGGAGAAAGTACACCTATGAGATCCTTACGACTCGTAGGGAGAAAATGCTTTTATGGGACCCTTATGGCCTATAAAATTAAAAAGCCTTAGGTGATAGGGATCTAAACCTGTCTCCTAAGCCATCGCTTCCCAACAGGGAACGGCGAATGATGAGTCGCTCCTGGTACCATATTCCAGTGTCAGTGCAGCGATGCAGACACCAACCAAATTCCAAATCTCATACCCCAACGGCGGATGATGAGTCGCTCCTGGTACCTATTCCAGTACAGCGATGCAAACGCCGACAAAGTCCTGAAATTCTTCCGGCCCTACGGTCTGGATCATACATCCTGTAAACCGTATACAATGCACGGACGTAAAACAATCCCAATCTCTCTCAAGTCCTACCGGTGAGTTTGTGAAAACCCGAAAGGGCGCAATCTCGTAAATAAAAAATAAAAAAAAGAGATGAAATACACTCGCAAAGTTTTCTCGACCTTATGAGGAGAAAATCCCCGCATGAGATTCTTACGACTCACAAAGGAAAAACACACTTGGGGGTCCTCACGACTCGTAAGGAGAAAATGCACATACGGGATCCTTACGACTCGTAGGGAGAAAATGCTTTTATGGGACCCTTACGGCCCATAAAATTGAAAAGCCTTAGGTGATAGGGAGCTAAACCTGTCTCCTAAGGCACCACTTCCCAACAGGGAAAGGCAAATGATGATTCGCTCTTGGTACCATATTCCAGTATAGCGGTGCTGATGCCGACCCAAAAAACCAATTCCCAAATCCTCCCGGGGCAAATGATGAGTTGCTCCTGGTATTATTCCAGTGCAGCAATGCCGATGCCGACCAAAACCAAAATCCTCTAATCCACTCATGGCAAATGATGATTCGCTCCTGGTACTATATTCCAGTGTAGCGATGTTGATGTCAACACAAATCAAACCAACTAATTCCAACATCGACCTCTGCGTCAAACAGCCGACACTCCGGGCCAGGGAAAAGTCTGCCACGGACACTCCGTCTCGGAGACGCGTCAAGCGTCGACCGTCCATGTCGTAAAAAGGGCAGTGCAGGCTTCCCACAAATCGGGAACCAAATCACTCCGGTCCAGGGAAAAGTCTACCATGGACACTCCGTCTCGGAGACGCGTCAAGCGTCGACCGTCCATATCGTAAAAAGGGCAGTGCAGGCTTCCCACAAATCGGGAACCAAATCACTCCGGGCCAGGAAAAAGTCCACCACGGACAGTCCGTCTCGGAGACGCGTCAAACGTGGACCGCCCATGTCGTAAAAGGGCAGTGCAGGCTTCCTACAAAGCGGGAACCAAATCACTCCGGGCTAGGAAAAAGTCTACCACGGACACTCCGTCTCGGAGACGTGTCAAGCGTCGACCGTCCATATCGTAAAAAGGGCAGTGCAGGCTTCCCACAAATCGGGAACCAAATCGCTCTGGGCCTGGGAAAAGTCTACCACGGACACTCCGCCTCGGAGACGCGTCAAGCGTCGACCGTCATGTCGTAAAAAGGGCAGTGAAGACTTCCCACAAATTGGGAACCAAATCGCTCCGGGCCAGGGAAAAGTCTACCACGGACACTCCGTCTCGGAGACGCGTCAAGTGCCGACCGTCCATGTTGTAAAAAGGGCAGTGCAGGCTTTCTACAAATCGGAAACCAAATCGCTCCGGACCAGGAAAAAGTCTATCACGGACACTCCGTCTCGGAGACGCGTCAAGCATCGACCGTCCATATCGTAAAAAAGGCAGTGCAGGCTTCCCACAAATCGGGAACCAAATCGCTCCGGGCTAGGGAAACGTCTACCATGCACACTCCGTCTCGGAGACGCGTCAAGCGTCGACCGTCCATGTCGTAAAAAGGGCAGCGCATCCCAAAAAGTGGGAACCAAGGCAAGTCGCCTCCACGCGAAAGAAGATCCATCAATTTCATGCACACAACCCATATATATGGTGTGCATTTATTGATGGGGGCACTTTGTTGAGGTCGAAAATTGTACCCCGGTTGACCAAGTCAAAGTCAAGGTCAACCTCAAGCCAGGTGGACCCAAGCCCAGATCAAGTGGGCTCATGCCCGAGTCGAGCCCGAACATGAAGCGGCCGGCCTCCCCCATGCCGAAAATAAAAATCATGTAACAAATAATTTTGATGTAATTTTTTGTGCATGAATGTAAGCAAAATGGGCATAAAGCCAAATTTTTTGTAAAGCCAATGGTTTGTGTGCAAAAGAAATGAGCACATTAGGCATGGGATGGGCAAAATGCCATATATGTAAATATGTAAGCCTATATAAGGCAACATGATGTTGAATAAAATATACACTTTTCATTCTCTCAAACTCTAGGGTTTTTTGTGACTCCTCCTTCCTCAAGGTTCTAAACCTTCTCCCCATTTTCAATTAAATCAAGAGTTTTACTCTTTTTTTTCCAAAACTAAATAGTTTTTCAACACAAAACCCACAAAGCGGGGCTCAGATCTTCCATTAGATCTCAAAAGGGAGAGACAAAGTCCTCTTTTTTGTTGACGTCCAGTGCCCGCGTGCCAAGCGCGTGTGGCGCCCAGCTTCCAGAGCGCTAGTGCCTACGTGCCAAGCACGTGAGGCGCTCGCGCCCAGTGCCTGCGTGCCATGCATGTAAGGCGCTGACCCCCACGCGTCCTTTGGACGGTTTTTCCCCTTTATACACACACACACACTCCATAACACTGTCCCCATTATGAAAAATTTCTAATGGGGCGCTGCCCCGCACCCCGCAAGGGGGATGCTAGCCTCTTTGACCCCCAGCCCGCTATCCAGGTTGCGGGATCCCCGTAAAAACTCTGCGGGGCCCCCGATATATCCAAAACCCCTTCAAAACATAATACTGCAAATTGAGTTCGCATAATCTGTTTGACCCGTCAATCGGAGGTTCTCTGGCTCCAAAAGCGAGGGGTAATTAACGGCAGCTTAGTCCGCGGCTACCGGAGATTCAGATCCCCACAATCAATAAACCCCCGCCTAACCTGGGCAGGGGAATCTATAGTACGCCCGACAAGCGCGCGCGTATTCCCATCTCAATGGGGTGACGAAAAACACCCTACAGGTAAAACAGGGAGGACCGGTCTCGCGCATGGCTTTAGGGCGGGGCCCATCCCCCAGTTTGCTCTTTAGGCAGCACAGGCAATTAATTACCATGTTAGATGAAAAGTTCGGTACTAGCTCAACTAGCAAGATTACAAAATATCTAATTTTTGCTCAAATATCTACAGTTAGATATTATTTTTCCCATCTTTTTTGAAAGAGAACTAAAAATCTCTACATCAGATACTGTTCCAGCTCTAGCCGAAGATTCAGATATTAAAGCTAAGAATACGACAAAATCTCAATAATTTTTGCTCTCTAATTAGAAGAAGAGATCATATCTGCACGACTTCCGGTCATCCTCTCCGCTTTTTCTCCGCCCTCCCCTGTGATTTTTTAAAAAAAAATTGTAATTAGACTAAAACTCACTAAACTATTCTATGAGTGCTTTTCGATTAAGTGCTACATTTAAGGATATTTTACTAAGGAATAGACTAACTTAGAACCAAAGTTTAAGGGAGTTTATTGAAATAAAAATTTACACTTTTTGGCAGATAACTGAAACACTCATAGTCAAGGGTCATAGTTTAGTGTAAATTATCCGTTCGAAAGATAAACCTAACCAGATCGAAAGAAGGCGGAGAAAACAATAATCAAATGAAATATAAGCAAAATAGTTATCGCCTCACATGTACGGACTCTTACTATATCTGAAACAGGTATCACTGCAGCAGCAAAAGAAACTATATATGTCAGACTCTTTCTTTTATTCAAGCAACAATTCAGAAAGCTCTTAAAGATGTATGAATGAAGTATCATGCATCTTTCAGACATTATTTCTTGAGAATTCAAAAGAACTAATCGATAACATATGTTGTGGAATTCTGGAAAATCCAAGTAATTAATTACCTAATATCTTGCCATCACCAATTTCTCCGGTTCTTGCTTCCTCAATTATTTTATCGATTACTTCATCGACCTATGATCATGTTAAGACATTGCATTAGGTGACATACTAGTGTATTGAATTATAGAGGGTACCAGCATATAACTTCCATGAAGTAATAATATGATGAAAGAAATATATCAGTTTAGTGTATCAAAGGTTCTGCAGACCTTGACTTAACAATGTACAGTCTCCTAAGCCTTCATCTTTTACTTGACATCATCTCATTTATGAATAACTAATAGCTACATAACAAGCATGCCGCAAGTGAATAATTTTTCCTGTGTCATCTGTGTATAGAATGAAATCAGATTTTCATCTAAATTTTATTAGTATTAGAAGTCTACGTAGCATCAATTTTTAGTCAAAATAGTAGTATATGTTTATTTAGAGAATTCGATTGGATCTTAGGAGAGCGCCTGATCTATCAAATCAACTTTGCTTTTTGGTGACAGAAAGTTTATGATACAAGTTTATAAATCTATTGTTTATTGGTATTCACGTCATATGAAAGATGTGCTTTTGCTTAGTTGATGATGTGTTATTTGTTTCGATTGTTGTTTATGCAAGTTAGACTATTTTATTGTTGGTACCATTAAAACATGTTTTTCATATGGAAATTGATATGTATACGACTTGGTGGTTATGATTATATATTTGTGTCTCGAGCACGTGGACAGGATTATATATTTGTGCCTTAGGCATATGATTGGATATTTTAAAGAACATATATATCTGTTTTTGAAAATAAAGATGCCGTATGCATGTCGTAGGTGAATACCAGTATGAATCGGGAAAAATTAAGTAGGTTATACCCAAGCTAGTAGTAGTGTAGTCCCGATGGGGCTATTGCGCGCACCGTAAGGCAACCTCACCGTGGGTCAGGATCGGATCTCCTAACCACAGGCTACATATAGTGACGTTTTGCTTATATCAAGCGGGCTAGAGGTGTTGACCGTACTTAGTCGTAACCTACTAGTCTTTCCATGCATGAAAACTATATTTTCACAAGTTGCATAATTCTAGATATTTGATGTTGAAACGATATTTGCTATTTTATTGATATTTACCCTTGTTATATAAATTGCCAGATATGTGTCATTTTCTTACTAATCGTTGTAGCTTACCCACCTTTTATGTGACTGCTAATCAAAATGCGGTAAATTAGATCGACGGAGCTATATGATATTTTCTCATACCGGCAAAGAGCAGTTCTAGCGATGAATAATTAGTTAATTTTATATCTAATACTTTTTTCTGTTATGTTATCGGACCTCGTCTTATGTCTTTTGGAAAATAGTTGTGTAAGAGCCATTTTCGTTATTTTGAGGACTATGTTGTTTTTTAGGGATATTATATTTTGTTTTAAGTTTGCAAGTTAGGCCTTGCGGTCTCATTGTCGAGATCGCGGCATGTCACGCAAATATGGTTGATTTTTATATCCGTGGGATTTGGGGCATGACAATTTCTTTCATCGATCCTATAAACAAGCTGCAAAAAGTGCAAAAAGAGACTCCTATGGAGGTAGAAAGAACTTACATTTTGTAAAACTTGGAAAATTAAATAAAATGCCATGGAATTTAAAGATACTTACCATGGACCTAAAAAACCAACTGGTTGGTTAGAAGTTGTAGACCACTGTAACCTTTTGTTTAACTCATCACTTAAATTTAGAGGTAAACTCTCTTTCAATCCCTCATTAAAAATGTGTGTGATCAAAACAAGGGCCAAAGAAGGAACATTGTTATATTAGAATACAAGGGCCAAAGAAGGAACCACTGATATAACGACACCATGCGGATAACGGATGACATTCATAACCAGTTGACATGTAAAGTTTTGGTATTTATCTGTAACATATAAACCATTTGGTATTTATCTGAAGAACGATGGAAGGTATGTTATTTTAGTGTAATTTAGCCTATAATATATTAAAATCTAATTCATTCGCTAACGCGCTGCTTTCCAAATGATGACCCGAAAATGCATGCACAGTACAAGATGCATTTACAAATTTTTTTTTTTTTGCCACTGGCCCGTAAGCCCTAGCCTATGCACAAACCACACAAAACACCCATGCACACATCACACACAAGCATACAGAAATGGCTTTTTAAAAATAAAAGAATGAGGTGTTGTCTCTCCCTCTCTTCTCTTTTCTTTGAATTAGTTAAAGAGAAAGCATTGTAGTTTCATTGTACAACCAATTCGACAGTTAAGAAAATGATTGCATTGAGATTTGTTGTACTGATTGTTATTGATTAATAATAAATATATATTTTTTGCTTATATATAAACATGTGTATGCTCAAATAAATTGTCAACTAGATTGTCATAACAAAAATTAATGTTTAGAGAAGGAAACAATCATTTAGCTAAATTATATGAGCTAAAATCATATACATCGATTTATTATTATTCGGTCCAAATCCTCAACAATTAAGGAATTTACCCCAATCCTCTACAATCTAGTGATGTGGCAATTGATTCAAATATGTGTACAAAGATCATGCATGCAAACTAGATTTAATTTATCCAGTATTGATCAAAAGAAGAACATATGTTTTGACATATATACGGAAATAAATTAGACATGTGACATTGAGAAGGTGACTGATGTACTAACATAAGTCGGAAAAATAAAGGATGGTATTTGAATGCAACTGATATGTAAAATTCGTTGGATTTTATTCTAATAACTAAAGTATATGGTGTTTATCTGCAAATGATGAAAGGTAATTGTATTTTAAGTGTGTTTAGCAAACTTGGAAAGCTACTTGCGCCTTCAGCCATCTTTTGGTCAGATGTAAATGAGTGTGCTAAATTAAACATTACTCTGATTGTTCATAGGACCTTACGAGGCATGCCCGTAAGATCAAGGCTTTAACCTGTTGTAAATTTATTAGCGGATATGATTCACAAAGAAATCAGTCACCACAATAATATAACAGCGGAAAAGCGAATCGCATGTTTTGCGGTAGAACGGAAAATATGCCGACGATGAACAAATAAATGCTATTACGAAAAGCACACACACCAAGCACCAAGTACACAAAGAGATACTCAGATTCGACGCTACTAGCACATAATCTTGCCTCCACGATGAGAACTTCCACTATAGAAAGAATTATACAAGATTTACATCGACTCTTTCGATAGACTTTCGACTTACAATACAATTTCTCACAATATATGACCTCTCCTTTCTCCCAAAATTGCCCCATGCCTTGGTAAAGTTGCCTGTGATTTTTCTGTTATTTTTCCCGAATTTATCGGATTTTTCAAGACTTGAAAACATAAAGGAATGATCACATATTTATGGGATTTGGATAATTATTAAAATAACCCTAAGACCCAAAATAATTTGCTCCAAACCCGTCCAAGCACTACTTATCTGGATCTACCTCTGGATCAGTTAGACTCTCCATGACCATCCACCTCTGTAATAGCATGAACCTTCTCATCTTTCAAGAAGAACCACATTACCTTCTATGGAACATCGAAACATATGACAATCTTTGCAAATAGATAGCCTCCCTAACTGCTTTCAAGACGGCTGTCAAATTGCATCCATTGTTAATTACGCGATGACAAATTGAAGTATCGATCTCTGGCACTGTATCCGTGCTTAACGTACCCATCCTCAACCTTCACTTGTCCCTATCACCAGTGGTCAATGATGATGACATCACCGAATGAAGTGCGCCTTTAGCGGAGTAGACGTGAGCTTAGTCTTCTCCCTTTCTATCGAGCCAGAACCCGCTCGATATAGTGCGACAATTGACGCGACTTTCTATCCCTGATACTGAGCATGCTAAGAATCAAACTTGCAGACTTCTTGGCAAACTCCGATCCCTTGCCTTGGAAACTCACGCCTAACCGCTCCTATGCGTCTAGTTTCGGTAGATACACCACAGGTTGTACTATACTCTCCATCTAAATCGGAGTACTGACCATCTCACCTTCGAAAATATGGACCTGAAACTATCGAACTCCACCGCACTTGGTGGCACAACTGTTCTCTTTTCACCGTATGCCTGAGTATGTTTTCTTCGAAGCATTGCAAACTCGACGAATGCATATTGGCTAATTACGCCTCACCAAATACCAAGACACTAAGACCCGCCCCCTCTGGCTCCGACTTCAAAACCGGAAAAGAATATCTCTTGTACCACGACTCTTCGGTGCAACCAATTGCGAAGCCCTGAGTAATCTCAAGCGTCTCCGGTCTATACTTCAGGAATTTGTTTATCTACCGCCATCGATGGTGACCGATCGATGAGATACTTTACGATGGATATGACTCCAGTTCGAAACTCCCTTTGGAAATTCGGCCATAAGTTATATGGATATGTTCTCCCAACTGTCCGAAAATCCGCTCTGCAACGCCAACCAACTGAGAATCCAAAGTGGTGTATTGATGCAATGCTCCTCTCCGGCTTGCAAAATCATGCGAACCCATACGAAGCGAACCTTCTGCCAACATCGGACCGAATAACCTTTACGCGCATACCGACCCACTTTTCCACCTAGCCTTCCGCAACTTCAACAATATACACCCACAACTTCTTCGAGAAGCCATGAAGTATAATAGTTGACTCCATCATGAGAAAGAACCGGTGCAAGAGCAATATATAGGTTTAAAATATTGCTTTCAGTATCGTCAACATCCGGTCATTTTTAAAATTGGAATCAGGCATTTTGGTTGTATCTGCCGTCTCGGATCGGAATATTAGACTTTTTATTTTTGACTAAGAGAATTTTTCATATGCTTTTAAGTAATTATGATGTCTAGAATAATGTATATAAATACGTTGTAAAATTGAACATTAAAAGCATACACTAAATAACATTTTCTCATAAATTAATGATGTCTAATTACCCATAATTAACTAACTTAATACTAAATCCCATTAATAAATTGGTAAATCGTAGCACTAAGTTTTAAATCTCGGTATGGGTACACAGGCGGCCATTTTTTGTGTTGGATTCGGAAATCTAGGATCGGGCCAGGTCAAGATTTAAAACCACAAATCGATTGCAATAATTAGTATCAAATCATGGTCGTAAACAAGCCATATATAGTTTTAACTAGCTAATTTAGTATCAAATAGTAGGTCACCATCTTATTTGATGTTTTTATAGAACTGGGAATGTCCATTATCAGATTGCACAATGTCATTTGTACACAAATACACCGCTCACAAAAGAATTGAGGTTGATGGTGTATGGTGTTTTTCGTCACCCCATTGAGATGGGAAATACGCGTCGCTTGTCGGGCGTATAGATTCCACCTGTTTAGGATAGGCCGGGGTTTATTGATTGTGGGGATCTGAATCTCCGGCAGCCGCGGACTAAACTGCCGTTAATTAGCTCTCGTCTTTGAAGCGAAGGAACCTCCGATTGACGGGTCAACTCGTCATGCGAACTCAATGTGCAGTATGCGTGTGTGTGTCTTGAGGGATTTTGGGCATGTTAAGGGCCCCGCAGAGTTTACGGGGGTCCCGCTACCCAAATAGCGGACTGAAGGTCAAGAGAGTTAGCGCCCCCTTGCAGGGTGCAGGGCAGCGCCCCGTTAGAAATTTTTTCTAGCGGAGGACGTGTTTTGAGTGTGGAGTGTATGAAAAAAAGAAAGAAGAAAGAAAAAAAAAGATGGTGAGTAACATCCTAAGGACATGTGGGCACCGGGAGCCTCACGTGGACGTTGGACGTTGGGCACTGGGTATCAGCGCCTCACGTGCTCGGCATGTGGGCGCTGGGAGCTAGGTGCTAGGCGCCGGACGCCTCGCGCGCCCGGCACGCGGGCGCCTGCAGAAAAAAGGGGCTTAGCCCCGAAATGAGGAGTTTAACTCCCTAAAAGGATTTTTATCTATGGAGTAAAACTCTAAAAAATTTTGAGTGGAGTTAAACTCCCAAAAAGGATTTTTATTTATTGAGTTAAACTCCAAAAGATTTTGAGTGGAGTTAAACTCCTAAAAAAGGGTTTTACTTGTGGAGTTAAACTCCAAAAGATCATGACAAATGGAGTTGAACTTCCAGAAATCTTTGGAGATGATCAACGGGGACCCCTTCCTCCTCTCTTTAGCCCTGAATCTTCTTTTAAGCCTTAGATCTTCCCGAAGTGGGGTTTTTGGAGATGGGTCTCCTTCTTCCTCCTCTCTGTTAGCTGGATCTTGGAGAAAAATGGATGAGACTTAAAAATCTCCCCTTTTGAGGATTGGATGGAAGATTCGAGCTCCCATTCAAGGGTTTTATGTAGGGGTGGTAATTGAACGAGCCAGCTCGGGTTCGATTAAGGTTCGGCTCGATATCAGCTCATTCAAATTCGGTTCATTTATTAACGAGCCGGACATGAGCCAGAAAGCCTGGCTCGTTTATTAAACGAGCCGGACTCGAGCTCAGCCAGGCTCGTTCGGTATTGACTCGGGTTCGGCTGGATTACACAGTTTGAAAAAAACAGTAATATGTAATATATAGCAGATTCTATACAACTCTCAGAACACTTAATTCAATTAAATGACAGTATATAAAGTGTACTGAGATAAATATAAAACCCAGCACTTAGACCCATTCAATACCTTAGATGTTAATGTTTTTTAATTTTTCCATATCTCAAAACCCTGAGTTTTAAGCATTATTGTTAATTATGTGTTTTTCTTGGAAGATACTATTAATATGGGTAAATGAGCTGAAAACGAGCCGAGCTCACAAACGAGCTCTAAACGAGCTCAGTTGAGCTCGGCTCGTGAACTCGGCTCGTTTAGTTAATGGGCCACAAATAAACCGAACACGAGCTGGGCATGTTTAATCGAGCCGGACTCGAGCCGAGCATCTCTAGCTCGATTAACTAAACGAGCCGGACTTGGGCCGACAAAAAGAACCACGAGCCGAACTCAAGCCGAGCTTGGCTGGCTCGAGTTCGGCTCGTTTACACCCCTAGTTTTATGGTGAAAACCTGTTTCTTTTTGGAAAAAGAAGAGTTAAACTTTTGATTTAATTCAAAAAAAAGAAGGTTTAGAAACTTAAGGAGGAGGCACAGAACCCTAATTTTTGAGAGAGTGAAAGTTATTTTTTATTTCATCATCATGTTGCCTTTATAGGTTACACACTTTACATATAGCCTCTTGGGCTTTGCCAAATGGCACTTGTGCCACCCCATACCTTATGTGCTTGTTTTTTTTACACATAAGATACGGGGTTTACAAAATTTTGGCTTTCTACCCATTTTTCATACATTTATTTCTAAAAAATTGCATTAAACTAATTTATTGCTTCATTCTTGGCATGGAACCGGCCCCTTTCATGCTTGGTCCTGACTTGGGCTTGGACCCACTTGGCTTGGGGTTGATTGGCTTTGACTTGGTCGATCGGGGTGTAACTTTGACCCCAACAGATAGAGCTGCAATATACCCCAGCGCTGCTTGCTGGGCTACATAGCGCGGCAAAGATTCAACCGGGGGGGCACATGGTTTTGGGGCGCCTCTCCTCGCCCCCCCCCCCCAAAAAAAAAAGTTATGCACAGGCAATTAATTAATATGTTTGATGAAAAATTCAGTAAACTTGAACTCTGAACTAGCTCAACAAGCAAAACGACACAGCATCTAATATTCGATCAAATATCTACAATTAGGAATGAGTTTTCCGGTCTTTATTGACTGATTTCCGGCTCTTGCAGAAGGATTCAGATATCAAAGCTAAGAGTACAACAAAGCATAATTTTCTTTTTTTCTCTAATTAGAAGAAGATATCATATCTACATGATCTCCGGTCATCCTCTCTGCTTTTTCTCCACTCTCCCCTGTGAATTTTTTGAAAATGGTAATTAGACTAAAATTCACTAAATTATCCTCATCTATGAGTGTCTTTCAGTCAAGCACTGCATTTTTAAGGATATTTTTGTTCAGAAAAGACTATCTTAGAACCAAAGTTTAAGGGAGTTTACTGTAATTAAAAAACACATTTTGGCAGTTAACTGCTACGCTCATAGTCCAGGGTTGTAGTTTAGTGTAAATTATCCGTTCAAAAGATTACCCACTAGAACACACCAGTAGTTAAACTAAACCAGAAAGAGAAAAGGCAGAGAAAATAATAATTGAATGAAGAATAAGCAAAAGAGGTATCGCCTCACCTGTACGAACTCTTATTATATCTGAAACAGGTATCAGTACTGCACCAGAAAAAGGAACAACGTTAGACTCTTTCATTTATTCAATCAACACTCCTTAAAACTCTTATTGATGTATGAATAAAGCATCATGTATCTTTCGGACATTACAAATTAGGGAAATAAAAGAACTAATTGATAACATTTGTTGTGGAAAGCTGAGTCTCTGAGAGACCAAGTATTTACCAAATATCTTGCCATCACCAATTTCTCCAGTTCTTGCTTCCTCGATAATTTTATCGATTACTTCATCGACCTATGATCATGATAAGACATTGCATTAGGCGGCATATTTAGTAAAATGAACTATGGAGGGCACCAGAATTACTTCCATCAAGTTCTAATATGACGAAAGAGTATATTAGTGTATCACAGGTTCTGAAGACCTCGACCTAACAATTTACTTTCTCCTATACCTTATCTTTTACTTGACATTATCTCATGTATGTATATTTAAGAACAACATTATAAGCATGTGGCATGTGAGTAGTTTTTCCTGTATCGTCTGTGTATAGAATGAAATCAGGGTTTTATCCACATACAAAAAGGAAAAGAAAAATAATAACAGTCAAATTCCACTTCCAAGCCAATAGTTTTCCTATATTATTTTCTATTATCACCCCATTGACAAAGATCTTACCCAATGTAAATATACTAAAAATTGACAGAATGCTTTGGGATTTATACTGTATTTCTTTTTCTCTCTTTCAGATGTTGTACTGCTGATGTTTGGAGAAGTTAGATTGAGCAATGCAGACCGTTAAAACTATACACGTTAAATTTCTTTAGGGGCGGTGGACCTAATGAATAAAGATCGATTGCAGCAAGAATTTCTGATCACTGTTTGAATTAAGAAATAAACCTGTTAACAATGTACAGTCTCCTAAGCCTTCATCTTTTACTTGATATTATCTCATTTATGAATAACTAATAGCTACATAACAAGCATGCCGCAAGTGAATAGTTTTTCCTGTGTCATCTGTGTATAGAATGAAATCAGATTTTCATCTAAATTTTATTAGTATTAGAAGTCTACGTAGCATCAATTTTTAGTCAAAATAGTAGTATATGTTTATTTAGAGAATTCGATTGGATCTTAGGAGAGCGCCTGATCTATCAAATCAACTTTGCTTTTTGGTGACAGAAAGTTTATGATACAAGTTTATAAATCTATTGTTTATTGGTATTCACGTCATATGAAAGATGTGCTTTTGCTTAGTTGATGATGTGTTATTTGTTTCGATTGTTGTTTATGCAAGTTAGACTATTTTATTGTTGGTACCATTAAAACATGTTTTTCATATGGAAATTGATATGTATACGACTTGGTGGTTATGATTATATATTTGTGTCTCGAGCACGTGGACAGGATTATATATTTGTGCCTTAGGCATATGATTGGATATTTTAAAGAACATATATATCTGTTTTTGAAAATAAAGATGCCGTATGCATGTCGTAGGTGAATACCAGTATGAATCGGGAAAAATTAAGTAGGTTATACCCAAGCTAGTAGTAGTGTAGTCCCGATGGGGCTATTGCGCGCACCGTAAGGCAACCTCACCGTGGGTCAGGGTCGGATCTCCTAACCACAGGCTACATATAGTGACGTTTTGCTTATATCAAGCGGGCTAGAGGTGTTGACCGTACTTAGTCGTAACCTACTAGTCTTTCCATGCATGAAAACTATATTTTCACAAGTTGCATAATTCTAGATATTTGATGTTGAAACGATATTTGCTATTTTATTGATATTTACCTTTGTTATATAAATTGCCAGATATGTGTCATTTTCTTACTAATCGTTGTAGCTTACCCACCTTTTATGTGGCTGCTAATCAAAATGCGGTAAATTAGATCGACGGAGCTATATGATATTTTCTCATACTGGCGAAGAGCAGTTCTAGCGATGAATAATTAGTTAATTTTATATCTAATACTTTTTTCTCTTATGTTATCGGACCTCATCTTATGTCTTTTGGAAAATAGTTGTGTAAGAGCCATTTTAGTTATTTTGAGGACTGTTGTTTTTTAGGGATATTATATTTTGTTTTAAGTTTGCAAGTTAGGCCTTGCGGTCTCATTGTCGAGATCGCGGCATGTCACGCAAATATGGTTGATTTTTATATCCGTGGGATTTGGGGCATGACAATTTCTTTCATCGATCCTATAAACAAGCTGCAAAAAGTGCAAAAAGAGATTCCTATGGAGGTAGAAAGAACTTACATTTTGTAAAACTTGGAAAATTAAATAAAATGCCATGGAATTTAAAGATACTTACCATGGACCTAAAAAACCAACTGGTTGGTTAGAAGTTGTAGACCACTGTAACCTTTTGTTTAATTCATCACTTAAATTTAGAGGTAAACTCTCTTTCAATCCCGCATTAAAAATGTGTGTTATCAAAACAAGGGCCAAAGAAGGAACATTGCTATATTAGAATACAAGGGCCAAAGAAGGAACCACTGATATAACGACACCATGCGGATAACGGATGGCATTCATAACCAGTCGACATGTAAAGTTTTGGTATTTATCTGTAACATATAAACCATATGGTATTTATCTGAAGAACGATGGAAGGTATGTTATTTTAGTGTAATTTAGCCTATATAATATATTAAAATCTAATTCATTCGCTAACGCGCTGCTTTCCAAATGATGACCCGAAAATGCATGCACAGTACAAGATGCATTTACAAAATTAAATTTTTTTTTTGCCACTGGCCCGTAAACCCTAGCCTATGCACAAACCACACAAAACACCCATGCACACATCACACACAAGCATACGGAAATGGCTTTTTAAAAATAAAAGAATGAGGTGTTGTCTCTCCCTCTCTTCTCTTTTCTTTGAATTAGTTACAGAGAAAGCATTGTAGTTTCATTGTACAACCAATTTGACAGTTAAGAAAATGATTGCATTGAGATTTGTTGTACTGATTGTTATTGATTAATAATAAATATATATTTTTTGCTTATATATAAACATGTGTGTATGCTCAAATAAATTGTCAACTAGATTGTCATAACAAAAATTAATGTTTAGAGAAGGAAACAATCATTTAGCTAAATTATATGAGCTAAAATCATATGCATCGATTTATTATTTTTCGGTCCAAATCCTCAACAATTAAGGAATTTACCCCAATCCTCTACAATCTAGTGATGTCGCAATTGATTCAAATATGTGTACAAAGATCATGCATGCAAACTAGATTTAATTTATCCAGTATTGATCAAAAGAACATATGTTTTGACATATATACGGAAATAAATTAGACATGTGACATTGAGAAGATGACTAATGTACTAACATAAGTGGGAAAAATAAAGGATGGTATTTGAATGCAACCGATATGTAAAATTCGTTGAATTTTATTCTAATAACTAAAGTATATGGTGTTTATCTGCAAATGATGAAAGGTAATTGTATTTTAAGTGTGTTTAGCAAACTTGGAAAGCTACGTGCGTCTTCAGCCATCTTTTGGTCAGATGTAAATTAGTGTGCTAAATTAAACATTACTCTGATTGTTCATAGGACCTTACGAGGCATGCCCGTAAGATCAAGGCTTTAACATGATGTAAATTTATTAGCGGATATGATTCACAAAGAAATCAGTCACCACAATAATATAACAGCGGAAAAGCGAATCGCATGTTTTGCGGTAGAACGGAAAATATTGCAGACGATGAACAAATAAATGCTATTACGAAAAGCACACACACCAAGCACCAAGTACACAAAGAGATACTCAGACTCGATGCTTCTAGCACATAATCCTGCCTCCACGATGAGAACTTCCACTATAGAAAGAATTATACAAGATTTACATCGACTCTTTCGATAGACTTTCGACTTACAATACAATTTCTCACAATATATGACCTCTCCTTTCTCCCAAAATTGCCCCATGCCTTGGTAAAGTTGCCTATGATTTTTCTGTGGTTTTTCCCGAATTTATCGGATTTTTCAAGACTTGAAAACATAAAGGAATGATCATATATTTATAGGATTTGGATAATTATTAAAATAACCCTAAGACCCAAAATAATGTGCTCCAAACCCGTCCAAACACTACTAATCTGGATCTACCTCTGGATCAGTTAGACTCTCCATGAGCATCCACCTCTGTAATAGCATGAACCTTCTTCTCATCTTTCAGGAAGTACCAAATTACCTTCTATAGAACATCGAAACATGTGACAATCTTTGCAAATAGATAGCCTCCCTAACTGCTTTCAAGACGGCTGTCAAATTGCATCCATTGTTAATTACGCGACGACAAATTGAAGTGTCAATCTTTGGCACTATATCCATGCTTAATGTACCCATCCTCAACCTTCACTTGTCCCTATCACCAGTGGTCAATGATGATGACATCACCGAATGAAGTGCGCTTTTAGCGGAGTAGATATGAGCTTAGTCTTCTCCCTTTCTACCAAGCCAGAACCCTATAAATCCCCTGTTCCGTATATAAATTTTCTCGTATTTTTCCAATTTTTCCTTGAAAATTTTCTATTTTATATTCATTTTTATATATTTTATTTATTCTCAAATTTTTACCTAAAACTATAAATCCTAACCCATACCTGACCCTGTGGTGGCATCCGTACATCTTATTCTCGTTCCGTTTATTGAAACGGACTTGTTTGGATCGCTGCGTGCATTTTACGTGTATCCGTTCTTGGGGGTATACATTTTTATTAACCGGACATCATTTTATGGTTTTAGTTGATTCGTATAGTATCCGTATTTTAAAACTAGAATTTTTGACCCGACCCGGACATGTTCCAGAATAAGTTTGTATTAGCCAGAAAACCCAAATTAATATATTATTATATAAATTAAACCTATTCTAATCCTTATATTCTCATCTCCCTCTTCATTTCTTCTCTCCGTTCACTCACTCTCTTTTCTCTTTACTCACTCTCTTTCTCTCTTTACACCCCACACCCCACTCTCTTTTCTCTTTACACCTCTCTTTTCTCTTTACACCCTCACACCTCACTCTCTTTCTCTCTTTACACCCTCACACCTCACTCTCGTTTCTCTTTACACCTCTCTTTTCTCTTTACACCCTCACACCTCACTCTCTTTCTCTCTTTACACCCTCACACCTCACTCCCTTTCTTCTTTACAACTCACCCCCACTCATTCCAAATCTCACGTTCCCTTCCTCTCTCTCTCTATAAAATCCACATTTTCATTCCTAACAAACCACACACTCCCTCAATCTCTCTCACTCCCTTCTCAAATTTCCCAACGTCCCTACCTTCTTCATCCCGCGACCACGAGAAAACTCGAACCCACGCCGGCGCCGCGCCCGTTGCCTGCCCTCTTCAACCGTCGTCGTCAGGCAAGTTTAAATACTTGCTTCATGCTATTATACGCTCATTTCGATTGCGATTCAGTATTATTATAAGTGTTCGATGCGAACCATAATCTGAAAACTCCCCTAAAATGACGGAATTTGAACATGACAGTTGGCACAAGTGATAATGAGTGCTGTGTTAAGAGTTGGCTCGAAAATACGGGTCCTAACACCGTGAAATGTCATCCCCATTTAGATCCGTCGAATCTGTAAATTTCTGTACCTGAATTTTGTAAAAATCATAGTAAATTGATTATACACCGGAATTTCGCGTTTGAGGGCTCATATCGAAGCCGACTGGACAACCTAGAACCCCATATAATTTTTAGTCTGTTTATGTTTTAAAAAGATGACGGAAACTGGTTCGGAGTGCGGCTCTAGACTGCAGTCCAAAGCAGCTCTGGCTGTCGATTCCCGTTTTGTAATGCTTTCACTCTGCTGTATGAAAATATTATAATGCGGAACCATATACCATAGATAACATAAATATGTTAGCTAACAACTGAAAGTGATTTCAGTCATTTCTACTGTCGTTTACTATTTAAACTGTATTTTAAATCAACAGAACGCATAGCAGTCCGAAACAGGGACAAAACGTATACCCCATTGTTGTACAGTACATAACTTCCATTACACTATGGATATTATTGATCCGTATAGTGCGTTGGAAACCTAACTGATAAACCTAAATTTTGTTCAACTATAGCGTCCCCTAATTTTGATCCCAACAGGATGAAAATTGTGTTGCGAAATGGACATTCAGTTCAGGAACTGAAATTCCAGCAGCGAACACTTAAAATGAAACGACTGTAACTTGTGAACCCAAAACCCGATTGACTTGAAATCAATTTTGTTGAACTGCTGGTCAAATTTAATTTTTACCTCTTTTATATTATTTTACTTAATTCTGAGCGTATGATTTTATGCGATTTTTATAAGTTCATGAGACACATAATGACTTGTATTGCATATAAATTGTTTAGTGGCATGATTCACAGTTTTACCCGACTGCAGTACCTCTAGCGATAGTGCGAGTCATTACTGAGTTTTCAGTGTATAATGCATTGTCGAACGTGAGTAGTATCGGTTTGGTTGTGTCAAGTACGCCAGTGAAAAGTGAGTGATTCGTGACAGTGAATAATACAGTGAACAGTAAATAATAAAGTGAACAGTGAATAATACAGTGAATAGTGAATAAAATAGTGTTATTGATGCGTACTTGTACACAACTAGCCCATACTTATAGATAGTGAAACCTGGGGAAAGGGGAAATCGAACTGGAAAGGAACTTGTATTTAGCGAGATACAGTGATTTAGATGATGATCATTCGAACAGCGACTCTTATATATTAGGTTTGGACCTAGCGGTCCGGCTGGCAGGGTTATGTCCCGGGCAACTGCGGGCCGTAGTCTCGGGTATGTACGAGACCCTCGTTAAACATGATCCCTCCTTTCCGCAACTCGATTTCAAAAGTGACTTAGAGACTGATAGGGACACAGATTATATATTGCATTGTTTGTTAACATACTGATTGTTGCATTATTTATCTCCACCGTTATTACTTTTATTACCTTGCCCCCTTAATACTATTATAATATTGCTATTGCGTCGCCCTGACGACCTGAGTATGCATGCTCAGAGTTTGAAGAGAACCGGATTCAGAAGTCAGACCTACCCTTCGAGCTCGCAGAGATCTAGACGGTCGTGTCATCAGTACTTTTACCGCTTTCCATAAATTAACCTTGTATTCGCACTTGGTTAATAGTTTCTTTCTTTCATTCTATTGTAAACTGTGAACAATGAAAGTTGGTGTAATAAACTAGTGATGTATTTCCTTTACTTCTGTGCTGTGTTTACTGATTACCATGTAATGCTAGAAGCTGAAGTGTGACTACGGCAGGATTATTCCGTGACCATAGGAGCATGGCTGGCCTAGTCGCATCCCGTATTCCATATTTTGGGAAGCGGGGCGTGGTCACGCCCCGCTTCCCAAAATACGGAATACGAGGGGTTGACAAGGCCAGCCATGCTTCTACGGTCGAGGAAACATCCTGCCGTAGTCACACTTCGGCTTCTAGCTTTACGTGGTAATCAGTAATCAATGCACAGGTAATGAGAAATGCAGTCACTAAATCAAAATAGGTGTTAAACTAACCAGATAGAGTCAAAGGAAAGATAGCGCTGACGTCGCTGATCTAGGTGTCCGCAATATTCTCAAGGTACGACAGATCCTGATCCGAGCTAAATCCACTTCTCACTCTGAGCATGCATACTCAGGTCGTCAGAGCGACACGATAGCAATATATATATATATATATATATATATATGCACATGTAAACACGTGCAATGATGATTAAAATGAAACAGTAAGCATGGAGTGATGACATGAGCATGAAATAATCAGTACCGGTAAACAGTAGAGCAGGTAAACAGTAAAGCAGGTAAACAGTAAGGCAAGTATATCGAATCAATAATCAATGCATGTCACTAAACCTATCAGTCTCTAAGTCTCAATGTCCGGTTCGCTAAACCTATCGTCAGTCCAAGTGTGAGAGTCAACCACTCGTGAGTATCCCCCACCCAAGGGTAGGACCCAAGGGCAAGGGAACACGGGCCCGAGTCGCTCGCTAATAATCAGTAATAATCAGTAACATCACCTATATATCTCCAGATTCGCTGTATGTGCCGGCAATGGGACTCCCGAGATTCTGTTGAACTTACACTCAAACTACCCCACACCCACGGTCTACATCAAATACCAACCATGAATCCAAATACTAGTCGCTCCATGACAAGTCTACGCGAGAACTGGAGACAGGGTCTCCATCAAGCATGTCTCAACTGGTATCCAAGATAAATGGACACTACTCGATGTCTTACCTATGACACTAATGCAAGTTCTCTATAACCGTCCCATTCTAGTTATGGTTACACTTACATATACCCTATAGGCATCGACAATGCAATAAAGTAACTGGTTCCGCTGATTGTGTATAAGTACATGTCACTTCACTTATCCATTCACGCTTTAACACTAATATACTTGACACAATCATTGTGTACAAGTACGTGTCACTTTCACTTATTCATTCACTTTCACTTATTCACTAACGTACTTGTCACAATCTAATCACTAATACTTATCACTGGGTAATGTGCACGATCACTATATTATCAATGCTTCATGACCACTATTCAATGAGGGTATACTGCTACATGATATGATGAAAATGCAATTATTCATGATACAAATAAAACACAACAGCCAGTGTTGTATAACTTTCAAAATTTACTATAAATCATATGTGCAGAATTAAGAAAAATGATACAAAAACGGTAAAAAGTAAATTTAATCAGCAGTTCAACAAAATTAGTTTCAAGTCAATCGGGTTTTGGGTTCGCAAGTTACAGTCGTTTCATTTTAAGTGTTCGCTGCTGGAATTCCGGTTTCAGAACTGGAAGTCCGTTTCTCAACATGTTTTAATCCCAGTTGGGATCGTAATTAGGCGACTCTATAGTTGAACTAAATTTTGTTTTATCTGCTAGGTTTCCAACGCACCAGAAGGATCGATAATACTCATGGTGTGCTGGAAGTTATGCCTTGTACAATAAAGGGGTATACATTCTATCCCTGTTTGGGACAGTCATAGGTTCTGTTGATTTAAAATATAATTTAAATAGTAAACGACAGTGAAAACGAATGAAATCACTTTCAATGGTTGGATAATAGACTTATCTTCGTTATGGTATAGGGTTCCGCATCATGGCATCTTCATACAACAGGGAGAAGGTATTACAAAACGAGAATCGGCAGCCAATGCTGCTCTGGACTGCAGTCCAGATCCGCACTCCGAACCAGTTTTCGTAATCTTTTTAAATCAGAAACAGACTAAAAATTATATGTGGTTCTAGGTTGTTGAGTCGGATTCGATATAAGCCCTCGAACGCAACATTCCGGTGTATAATCAATTTACTATGATTTTTACAAAATTCAGGTACAGAAATTTACAGATTCGACGGATCTAAATGGGGATGACATTTCACGCTGTTAGGATCCGTATTGTCGAGCCAACTCTTAACGCAGTATTAATATGGCTGGCCTAGTCGCCTCCCGTATTCCGTATTTTGGGAAGCGGGGCGTGACATGGTTTTGTCAACAAAACCATGTCACGCCCCGCTTCCCAAAATACGGAATACGAGGGGTTGACAAGACCAGCCATGCTCCTACGGTCGAGGAAACATCCTGCCGTAGTCACATTTCGGCTTCTTATTTTACGTGGTAATCAGTAATCAATGCACAGATAATGAGAAATGCAGTCACTAAATCAAAACAGGTGTAAAACTAACCAGATAGAGTCAAAGGAAAGATAGCGCAGACGTCGCTGATCTAGATGTCCGCAATATCCTCAAGGTATAAGAGATCCTGATCCGAGCTAAATCCACTTCTCACTCTGAGCATGCATTGTCATGCCCCGCTTCCCAGAGTACGCAAGATTGGGCACGTGACATAGCCAACCATGCTACCTGTGGGTAGGAAATATCCATCCACAGTCACATTACGGTTGTAGAGATATCAAGAACAAGATAAATAAACCAATCTAGCACATGTCCAAATCCATACTGATAAGAGTCAATGAAAATAAATGCGGAAGCAATGATCCAATACAATAATGGAAAGGTACGTCCCATAATGCGGGATCGAACCTGGAAATAAAATGCAATAAATGAACTAACCACTAGAGAACTCAAATCAGCCTGCTGGCTGAAGTACTCCTGCACGGTTGGCGACAGTGGTGAAGAATCTGGGCCATGCAAAACCCAGACGTCAGCGCGTCATGTCAACCAAGTATATAATATGAACATGGTAATAAGCAATGCAGGGATAAACATGAATAAAGCAATATTATAAAACAACAGTGCAGGGTAATGTGCAGTGGGTAACTAAACTGTTCTATCAGGTTTCTACTCTAAAGTCTTTGAAATCAATTGATGAATCGTCGATGTAACTCAATAGTATCCCGTGCGTGCCCGGGACCACGGTCAAGGTTCTCGAGGCTGAATCCGAGACGTGCCGCTAGGCAGTAAAGATAGGTAGTAGGATGGACGAGTGATGTCAGCATCATCACTCCCGGACTGGCCAAGCCCGTAAGACTGATCAGAACAAGTATCGAACTGTTGAGTTACAAGTCGGTTTCACATTTGATTTCCCCATACCCCAAGTTATGTATGTCAGGTCAGGTATTCAGTAGTCCAGGATTAATGTCAACCCAGAATCAGGTAAAAACAGGTATGTCTGGATAGACAGCAGGAATGGTCCATGAGGACCCCAAGTCAGGTTGTAGTCCAATAGGTTAAGTCAGTATGTATAGGGTGTCATGTCCGATATATCAGTACATGTGTCAGGTGTATCAAGATCGGTCAATATGTAATGCAATCAAATGTATGCTGATAACAGGTATAGTAACGAATAAGGAACCACAGCAGGAACAGTAAATAACAATATTATTCCATGTAAACACAGTGATGCTTTGTATTCTCTTATTAACAGGTTCAAGCACCCTTGGGGTGCAATAATTCCAGTGTAGCGCAATATTAATAACAGCAGACAATAAAGATATAAGTGTGCGACTATTATCCTCTAAGTAGTAAAATGATTAGCAGGTAGTTGTTATTAAGGTTACGGTGGCAAAATACGATTTAGGTGGCAGTATTATAATGTACATCATATTTCGTCCAATGAGACAAGTAGCAATACTTAGTTAATATAGCAAGTTTGTGAGTCAAACATTTAATTAGTTTAACGTAGCATGTAGCAAGAAATCTTGCCTCGACAGTTTCGCAAACCGGAAAGCACGGATGCAATGTCGGCAGAAAACACGAGACGGGTGCACGGACTACGGATCGAGTCCCAACAGCGAACAGCGGGACCACACGGACCAGGGTACTTCGCTGGAGCGTCGGGTCCAAACGACGGCACGGTCGGAATCCGGCAAAAGTCAAAACGACGACAAGTTAGCAACCATACGATAAACGTGAACAAGGACCAGCGAGGGGGTCTAACCTAAAAAGGAAAGTCAAGAGATGCTTACAGGGATGGCAAAAGTGGCAACCGTGACGGGTTCGACGGCGATGGGACGCCGGCGAAGCAGTGGCAACGGCAGCGAAGGCTGGACAGCTTCTGGGCTCGTTGGAAAGGTGGTGCTGTGCGATGAGGGGAGGTAAAGGCCGGGTTCTGGTCGCAGGGAAGAGGAGGTGGTCGGAGGTGGCTCTGGTGACGACGGCGAGGATCGTCGGCACGTTTCCCGGCGACCCGGGGATTGGTGCTAGGGTCGGGCTCGGTTCTGGTGGTGTTCCGACGAGGGGAGAAGGAAGGAAACGACGAGGTCGGGACGAGGATGAAGGGGGAAGGCCTTCGCGTCGTCGGCGATGGGAGGCGGCGGCGACGGGCACTGGGTGCTGGTGGCGGCGTCGGGGTTGGGTTTGGAGGCTCGGGAAGGAGGGAGGAAGGAGGTAGGGGTGTGCGGTCAGGCCGTGGAGGCGAGGTCGGCGACGGCGAGGTCGCAGGGAGGTCGACGGCGAGGCATGAGGGGCTAGGGTTAGGGTTCGGTGAGGTTCGCGTTGGGTTTTCTCGAGTTGAGGACGTGAGGAAAATAATTATAGAGGGAGAGAGAGATTTGATGAAGAGAGAGAGAGAAGATTTAAAGGAGGAGAGAGAGAGAGACAGGGAATAGAGAGAGGGTGAGGCAGTTAGAGATTAGAGAGAGATTGAGAGAATAAGAGAGAGACGGAGAGAGAGATTGGGGCCCACGAGGGTGAAACCCCCCCTCGTGATTGGCTGCCAAACAAAAGAAATTTAAAATAAGATTTTAAGAAAAGATTTGAACGTTAAATCTAAGGTAACAGAAAATATATATAGTTTAATATATTTAAATAAATGGGCATTTTCGGCGCTAAATGAAACATTTCCAAATCGCGCCCGGGTTGCGTCCAAATGTTTCAAATTCAAATTATAGGATTTTAAGCGAGTTCCAAATTTTGAAAAGAGGTGTTTAATGATTAAAATGCATGCCCCCAAGTCGGACACTTGCACGCGCGCGTAGCCGTCCAAACTTGCCCGTTTAGCCGAACGGAAAGAAATCTCGACACGCGGACGCTACCACGCGACTAGTGGCGACGAGTAGGCCAACATGGATATTTTTAATTTCATTTTAGGTGTTAAAATTTGTTATGTGCCAAAATGACTTAACCGGTTAAAATTTAGCAAAAAGCACCAAACAATCAGGATAATGGGAATGAGCAATATATAACACTCAACTAGTAATAGAAATAGTATTATTGGGCTCGGGTGTTACATCATACCCAACTACAAAAAGAATTTCGTCCTCGAAATTCCAAGAATACAAGATAGCTAACTACCGGAAAAGGTGAGGAAATTTCTGCCGGATCTCGTCTTCTCGCTCCCAAGTGGATTCTCCATGCAATCGATTACCCCAAGAACTAGCACAAGAGGGATAACTTTGTTCTTAAGAACCCTTTCTCTTCGATCCTTGATTTCAACTGGTCGCTCCTCAAAAGTTAGGTCCTCCCGTACAGTCAACTCCGAATGATCCAAGACGCGAGTTTTATCGCGAACATACCTCCGTAGTTGAGACACATGAAACACATCGTGCACTCCTGCCAATGACTGTGGTAACGCCAAACGGTACGCTACCTCTCCAACACGCTCTAATATCTCGAAGGGTCCAACGAATCGAGAACTAAGCTTTCCCCGACTCCCAAAGCGAATCACCCCTCTAGTCGGTGATATCTTCAGGAATACCAAATCACCCACGGCGAACTCTAGAGGTCTTCTTGACGTGTCAGCCCAACTTTTCTGTCTGTCTTGAGCTGCCTTTACATGCTTCCTGATTGTATTCACCTTCTCGACTGTCTGTACCACCAAATCTGGTCCTAGTAACCTCCGTTCACCAACATCATCCCAACAAACCGGTGAACGGCACTTACGACTATACAACGCTTCAAACGGAGCCATCTGAATAGTCGCTTGGAAGCTATTGTTGTACGAAAACTCCACCAGGTGTAGATGATCCTCCCAAGAACCTTTGAAGTCCAACATGCAAGCCCTCAACATATCTTCAAGGGTCTGGATCGTTCTCTCCGATTGTCCATCAGTCTGAGGATGATAAGCTGTGCTAAACTTCAATCGAGTCCCCAAACTTTCTTGTAAACTCCTCCAGAAGTGCGACAAGAACCGAGTGTCCCGATCGGACACGATGCTTATCGGTACACCATGCAATCTTACAATCTCCTGCATGTACCGCTCTGCCAAAGTCTCGGTCGATTGACCAACCCGAAAAGGAATAAAGTGAGCTGCCTTGGTCAACCGATCGACAATCACCCATACTGCATTGTTGCCCTTTGGACTCCGCGGCAAAGCCGTCACGAAATCCATGGTTATATGTTCCCATTTCCATTGAGGAATTGGAAGTGGTTGCAACAAACCAGCAACCCTTTGGTGTTCAGCCTTGACTTGCTGACACACCAAGCACTTAGCCACGAAGCGAGCAATCTCTCGTTTCATACCTTCCCACCAGAAGTGCTGTCGAATATCTCGGTACATCTTTGTCCCTCCTTGATGTACAGAGTAAGCTGAACTGTGTGCCTCCTTCATAAGCTCTTCACGCACATCTCCTTTTGGCGCACACACACGGCTACCATATCTCAACGAACCGTCTTCATGGATCAGTAAATCGGTTCGCAGCCCGGCTTCAACCTGCTCTCGAAACTTTTGCAGTCTAGGATCCTGCGATTGTGCCGCTTTAATCTTCTCAACTAAGGACGACTGTACTTGCAACTGCATCAACTGTCCCGTAGCTTGTGGTAGCACAACCTCCAAATCAAATCTCCGAAAATCCGCAATGATCTCCCTTTGTGCGGTCAATATCTGAATTGCTGGTAGCCGACTTAGCGCATCTGGCACGACGTTAACTTTTCCCGGATGGTACTTAAGATCAAGGTCGTAGTCGGCCATCAGCTCCAACCATCTGCGTTGCCTCATGTTCAACTCCTTCTGAGTGAATACGTACTTCAAACTCTTGTGATCTGTAAAGACTTCGACTCTCTCGCCCAAAAGGTAGTGTCTCCAAATCTTCAGGGCGAAGATCACGGCTGCAAGCTCCAAGTCATGAGTCGGATAATTCTTCTCATGAGTCTTCAGTTGTCTCGATACGTAAGCGACGACCTTCCCATTCTGCATCAAAACACATCCCAATCCTTTTCCGGATGCGTCGCTATGAATCACCAGTCCTCCTGAATTATCCGGTACAGTTAGGATAGGGGCGGTTATCAACTTCTGTTTCAACGTCTCAAAGGCCAATGCACATCCATCCGTCCAAACAAACGGTACCTCCTTGCGCGTGAGCTTGGTTAACGGCTCAGCTAAACGAGCGAAGTTTTCCACAAATCTTCTGTAGTATCCGGCGAGTCCAAGAAAACTTCTTATCTCCGCAACATTCTTTGGAATAGGCCAATCTCGAACGGCTGCAATCTTTTCGGGATCAACGGCGATTCCATCGCCCGACACGACATGCCCCAGAAACTTCACTTCTTCCAGCCAGAATTCGCACTTACTCATCTTCGCGAATAATTTCTCTTGTCTCAGCGTCTGCAGTGCGATCCTTAAGTGCTCAGCATGCTCCTCCGGACTCTTCGAGTATACCAGAATATCGTCAATGAATACTACAATAAACTGGTCTAAGAACGGTGAAAAGACCCGGTTCATCAAATCCATGAATATTGCTGGCGCATTAGTCACTCCGAAGGGCATTACCAAATACTCGAAATGTCCATATCGAGTTCGAAACGCCGTCTTGCAAATGTCTTCTGCTTTTACTCGGACCTGGTGATATCCTGATCGCAAATCCAATTTCGAGAATACCCTCGCGCCACTAAGCTGCTCAAAAAGTTCTCCAATGCGAGGGATCGGGTACTTGTTCTTAATAGTCACCCGATTCAATTCTCGATAATCAATGCACATCCTTCTCGTGTCATCCTTCTTCTTTACTAAAAGAACTGGAGTTCCCCAAGGTGAGTTGCTACTTCGAATTCATCCCTTCTCGAGTAATTCGCCAACTTGTTTCTTAACTTCTTCCAATTCCACCGGTGCCATCGGATAATAAGATTTTGATACTGGCGCTGCACCAGGAATAAGGTCAATCGCAAACTCCACATCTCGCTTCGGCGGTAAGCCTGATATATCTTCAAACACATCCATAAAGTCACGAACAACTGCCGGCTCTTCATTACTATCCGCTTCCATTGTCGCAAGAACACTGTTTGTCGGCCTAGCCCTAAACTCGACTGGCCCGACATAGCTGCTTCCTTACCGCAACTGCTGTCTGCATCGTTGGCCGCGAAAGGTCCAGCGAGACTACTGAGTCTCGTCCACTCTGCTGTATGCACGTCCATGGCTGCTCCATTCTGCCTTATTCCGATGAACTTCTCTTCCATTTCCTCCGCGCCGTCCGCGGAAGGACTTCTCCAGGAAACTCTTAGAGAAATCCGCCCACTGCTTGGCTTGGGCAAGCGGGTCTCCTCCACAAGCCATCACTCTCGGGCGTAATCCACTAGCTGAATGCGCACCACATCACCTCCTTTGTCCTCTGGAATCTGTGTCGCAATCAGCAAATCCCCCGTGTCACTAGCCACTGCTCGGCTGGCAACGGCTCCTCCAGACCAGTGAAAGTAGACGGACCCAAAAGTCTGAAATCTGCTACGGTCCTTACTCGGTCAACTGGTTTAGTTCCAACATCGTTCACAGACTACTGAACGATCTGCAAACCTTCCTGGAACGAGTCCGCTTGCTGCTGGATCAGCTCGGTCTGTCTCTTTGATTTCCAGCGTTCCTCTTATCACTCCAAGCATGGCGGCTTCGTTCATACGCCTCTGGTACGTCTTCAACTTCTTACCTGTCATAATCCTGAACTCAAAACACCCAATATTAGCATGATGATAGATTCTGAATGTGGATCAAGACTAGAACTCCAAGATACTTAAATAGAGTACCGCATTGTAGCTATGCCGCGGTATCATAGCCGCAATTACTTAACTCCACTCAAGTCGCCTAAGTCCTAGAGATAACAAGAAATTAGGTTTTCGAGTTGACAATGCAAAGTAAGTTTGCATGTCGACATGATCCGGAAGAATGATTCAAGGATGGTAAAACGGTCAAAGTGGCAGGACATGTTTCCTAGTCATGGGTATTATGATTCGTGTATCGGGTGCAATACCCAACTACAACGAATCAACCCAATTAACCTATGTCTCTGATACCAAAAGAACCATGTCACGCCCCGCTTCCCAGAGTACGCAAGATTGGGCACGTGACATAGCCAACCATGCTACCTGTGGGTAGGAAATATCCATCCACAGTCACATTACGGTTGTAGAGATATCAAGAACAAGATAAATAAACCAATCTAGCACATGTCCAAATCCATACTGATAAGAGTCAATGAAAATAAATGCGGAAGCAATGATCCAATACAATAATGGAAAGATACGTCCCATAATGCGGGATCGAACCTGGAAATAAAATGCAATAAATGAACTAACCACTAGAGAACTCAAATCAGCCTGCTGGCTGAAGTACTCCTGCACGGTTGGCGACAGTGGTGAAGAATCTGGGCCATGCAAAACCCAGACGTCAGCGCGTCATGTCAACCAAGTATATAATATGAACATGGTAATAAGCAATGCAGGGATAAACATGAATAAAGCAATATTATTAAACAACAGTGCAGGGTAATGTGCAGTGGGTAACTAAACTGTTCTATCAGGTTTCTACTCTAAAGTCTTTGAAATCAATTGATGAATCGTCGATGTAACTCAATAGTATCCCGTGCGTGCCCGGGACCACGGTCAAGGTTCTCGAGGCTGAATCCGAGACGTGCCGCTAGGCAGTAAAGATAGGTAGTAGGATGGACGAGTGATGTCAGCATCATCACTCCCGGACTAGCCAAGCCCGTAAGACTGATCAGAACAAGTATCGAACTGTTGAGTTACAAGTCGGTTTCACATTTGATTTCCCCATACCCCCAAGTTATGTATGTCAGGTCAGGTATTCAGTAGTCCAGGATTAATGTCAACCCAGAATCAGGTAAAAACAGGTATGTCTGGATAGACAGCAGGAATGGTCCATGAGGACCCCAAGTCAGGTTGTAGTCCAATAGGTTGAGTCAGTATGTATAGGGTGTCATGTCCGATGTATCAGTACATGTGTCAGGTGTATCAAGATCGGTCAATATGTAATGCAATCAAATGTATGCTGATAACAGGTATAGTAACGAATAAGGAACCACAGCAGGAACAGTAAATAACAATATTATTCCATGTAAACACAGTGATGCTTTTGTATTCTTTTATTAACAGGTTCAAGCACCCTTGGGGTGCAATAATTCCAGTGTAGCGCAATATTAATAACAGCAGACAATAAAGATATAAGTGTGCGACTATTATCCTCTAAGTAGTAAAATGATTAGCAGGTAGTTGTTATTAAGGTTACGGTGGCAAAATACGATTTAGGTGGCAGTATTATAATGTACATCATATTTCGTCCAATGAGACAAGTAGCAATACTTAGTTAATATAGCAAGTTTGTGAGTCAAACATTTAATTAGTTTAACGTAGCATGTAGCAAGAAATCTTACCTCGACGGTTTCGCAAACCGGAAAGCACGGATGCAATATCGGCAGAAAACACGAGACGGGTGCACGGACTACGGATCGAGTCCCAACAGCGAACAGCGGGACCACACGGACCAGGGTACTTCGCTGGAGCGTCGGGTCCAAACGACGGCACGGTCGGAATCCGGCAAAAGTCAAAACGACGACAAGTTAGCAACCATACGATAAACGTGAACAAGGACCAGCGAGGGGGTCTAACCTAAAAAGGAAAGTCAAGAGATGCTTACAGGGATGGCAAAGGTGGCAACCGTGACGGGTTCGACGGCGATGGGACGCCGGCGAAGCAGTGGCAACGACAGCGAAGGCTGGACAGCTTCTGGGCTCGTTGGAAAGGGTGGTGCTGTACGATGAGGGGAGGTAAAGGCCGGGTTCTGGTCGCAGGGAAGAGGAGGTGGTCGGAGGTGGCTCTGGTGACGACGGCGAGGATCGTCGGCACGTTTTCCGCCGACCCGGGGATTGGTGCTAGGGTCGGGCTCGGTTCTGGTGGTGGTCCGGCGAGGGGAGAAGGAAGGAAACGACGAGGTCGGGACGAGGATGAAGGGGGAAGGCCTTCGCGTCGTCGGCGATGGGAGGCGGCGGCGACGGGCACTGGGTGCTGGTGGTGGTGTCGGGGTTGGGTTTGGAGGCTTGGGAAGGAGGGAGGAAGGAGGTAGGGGTGTGCGGTCAGGCCGTGGAGGCGAGGTCGGCGACGACGAGGTCGCAGGGAGGTCGACGGCGAGGCACGAGGGGCTAGGGTTAGGGTTCGGTGAGGTTCGCGTTGGGTTTTCTCGAGTTGAGGACGTGAGGAAAATAATTATAGAGGGAGAGAGAGATTTGATGAAGAGAGAGAGAGAAGATTTAAAGGAGGAGAGAGAGAGAGACAGAGAAGAGAGAGAGGGTGAGGCAGTTAGAGATTAGAGAGAGATTGAGAGAATAAGAGAGACGGAGAGAGAGATTGGGGCCCACGAGGGTGAAACCCCCCCTCGTGATTGGCTGCCAAACAAAAGAAATTTAAAATAAGATTTTAAGAAAAGATTTGAACGTTAAATCTAAGGTAACAGAAAATATATATAGTTTAATATATTTAAATAAATGGGCATTTTCGGCGCTAAATGAAACATTTCCAAATCGCGCCCGGGTTGCGTCCAAATGTTTCAAATTCAAATTATAGGATTTTAAGCGAGTTCCAAATTTTGAAAAGAGGTGTTTAATGATTAAAATGCATGCCCCCAAGTCGGACACTTGCACGCGCGCGTAGCCGTCCAAACTTGCCCGTTTAGCCGAACGGAAAGAAATCTCGATACGCGGACGCTACCACGCGACTAGTGGCGACGAGTAGGCCAACATGGATATTTTTAATTTCATTTTAGGTGTTAAAATTTGTTATGTGCCAAAATGACTTAACCGGTTAAAATTTAGCAAAAAGCACCAAACAATCAGGATAATGGGAATGAGCAATATATAACACTCAACTAGTAATAGAAATAGTATTATTGGGCTCGGGTGTTACAATGCATACTCAGGTCGTCAGAGCGACACTATAGCAATATATATATATATATATATATAAACACGTGCAATGATGATTAAAATGAAACAGTAAGTATGGAGTGATGACATAAGCATGAAATAATCAGTACCAGTAAACAGTAGAGCAGGTAAACAGTAAAGCAGGCATATCGAATCAGTAATCAATGCATGTCACTAAACCTATCAGTCTCAATGTCTCAATGTCCGGGTCGCTAAACCTATCGTCAGTCCAAGTGTGAGAGTCAACCACTCGTGAGTATCCCCCACCGAAGGGTAGGACCCAAGGGCAAGGGAACACGGGCCCGAGTCGCTCGCTAATAATCAGTAATAATCAGTAACATCACCCATATATCTCCAGATTTGCTGTATGTGCCGGCAATGGGACTCCCGAGATTCTGTTGAACTCACACTTAAACTACCCCACACCGACGGTCTACATCAAATACCAACCATGAATCCAAATACTAGTCGCTCCATGACAAGTCTACGCGAGAACTGGAGACATGGTCTCCATCAAGCATGTCTAGACTGGTACCCAAGATAAATGGACAGCGTTTGACGCCTTACCTATGACACTAATATAAGTGCTTCCATAACCGTCCCATACCAGTTATAGTTACACTTACATATGCCCCATAGGCGTCGACAATGCAATAATTTAACTGGTTCCGCTGATTGTGTACAAGTACGTGTCACTTCTTTTATCACTTTCACTTATTCATTCACGCTTTAATACTAACGTACTTGTCACAATCCAATCACTAATACTTATCACTAGGCAATGTATACGCTCACTAGGTTATCAATGCTTTATGACCACTATCCAATGAGGGCATACCGCTACATGATATGATGAAAATGCAATTATTCATGATACAAATAAAACACAGCATCCAGTGTCTTACAGTTTGCAAAATTTACTATAAATCATATATGCAGAATTAAGCGAAATAATATAAAAGGGACAAGCAGTATGTTTAATTATCCAGCCATCAAAATTGGTTTCGCGTCAATCGGGTTTCCGGTTTGCTAGATACGGCCATTTCAATTTAAATGTTCACTGCTGGAAATCCAATTTCTGAACTGGAGGTCCGTTTTGTAACACATTTTATTCCCAGTTGGAAGTATAATTAGGCGACGCTACAGTTCAACTAATTGTAGATTTTACTGTTATGTATCCAACGCATCAACCGGATCATCAATAGCAGTTCTGTATTAAAAGCTCTATCTGGTTAGTTTTACACCTGTTTTGATTTAGTGACTGCATTTCTCATTACCTGTGCATTGATTACTGATTACCACGTAAAGCTAGAAGCCGAAGTGTGACTACGGCAGGATGTTTCCTCGACCGTAGATCACTACGGATGTGCATAGACTATCGAGAGCTGAACAGAGTTACGATAAAGGACAAATACCCCATTCTGCGTATCGACGACTTATTTGATCAGTTGGGTGGGGCCAAAGTATTTTCGAAGTTGGACCTCTGTTCGGGCTATCACCAGATCAGAGTAGCGACCGAAGATATATGCAGGACGGCTTTCAGGACCCGATACGGGCATTATGAGTTTCTTGTGATGCCGTTCGGTGTTACCAATGCTCCAGCTATCTTTATGGATCTGATGAATAGAGTATTTGCGAAATATTTGGACACGTTTGTCGTTGTATTCATCGACGACATACTAGTCTACTCTAAGACTCGAGAGTTGCATACCAAACACTTGCGAACGGTACTACAAATTCTTCGGGAAGAGAAGCTATACGTAAAATTGAGCAAGTGCGAGTTCTGGCTCGACAAAGTACAGTTCTTAGGACACGTTTCAGGCGAAGGCATCTCAGTGGACCCGGCGAAGATAGAATCTGTTAGAGATTGGCTGACACCGAAGTCAGTGGCCGAGATCAGAAGCTTCCTGGGACTGACAGGATATTATCGGCGGTTCGTTCAAGACATTGCACGAGTCGCTGAACCTTTGACAAAATTGACACGGAAGGATGTACCGTACGTATGGACGGAGGAGTGTACTCGGGCTTTTGAGGTATTGAAGCAAAAATTGACCACGGCACCTATTCTTACAGTGCCAGATAATTCAGGTGGTTTGGTGATGCACATCGATGCTTCAGGGAAGGGCTTAGGCTGTGTCCTGATGCAGCACGGTCGGGTGATTGCTTACGCCTCACGACAGCTGAAGAATCATGAGAGGAACTACCCAACATATGACTTGGAGTTAGCCGCCGTGGTTTTCGCATTGAAGATCTGGAGGCATTATCTGTTAGGCGAAAAGGTGGAAGTGTATACGGATCACAAGAGTCTGAAATATGTGTTCACTAAAAGAGAACTGAATATGAGGCAACGCCGATGGTTAGAATTAATGGCAGACTACGACTTGGACTTACAGTATCATCCGGGAAAAGTAAACGTTGTACCCGACGCTCTCAGTCGCAAGCCAGCAATCATGATGATGACCAATCAGAGAAGCATCATCGAGAATTTTCAGAAGCTCGAACTAGAAGTTGTTACACCGAGTGCAATCAGACAATTCTGGCAGCTACAGGTACAGTCTTCTCTTGTAGATCGCATTAAGGTTGCGCAAGATGGCGATCCTCGATTGCAGAAGTTCAGAGAGCAGGTGGAAGCCGGGGTGAGGATAGACTCACTCATACATCGGGACGGTTCTCTAAGATTCGGTAGCAGACTCTGCGTCCCCAAGAAAGATGTCCGAGAAGAGGTACTAGCTGAGGCTCATAGTTCGGCTTATTCTATACATCCGGGAGGCACGAAAATGTATCGAGACCTAAAGCAACACTTTTGGTGGAACGGGATGAAGCGAGAGATTGCACGGTTTGTATCCAGGTGTTTAGTATGCCAGCAAGTAAAGGCAGAACACCAGAAAACCGCTGGACTGTTGCAGCCGCTTCCGATACCAGAGTGGAAGTGGGAGCACATCACGATGGATTTTGTGACTGCCTTACCTCGGAGCCTAAAGGGTAACAACGCCGTCTGGTTATCGTCGACCGTCTTACGAAAGCTGCACACTTTTTACCCTTCCGAGTGGAACAGTCGACAGAGTCGCTTGCGGAGAAATACATAAAAGAGATAGTGCGACTTCACAGAGTTCCGGTCAGCATAGTTTCAGATCGAGACACCAGATTTGTTTCACACTTTTGGAAGAGCTTACAGGAGAGTCTGGGTACACGTCTCAAGTTCAGCACAGCCTATCATCCACAGACGGACGGACAATCCGAGCGTACGATTCAGACGCTCGAGGACATGTTGAGGGCCTGCATGCTAGACTTCAAAGGTTCTTGGAAGGATCACCTCCATCTAGTGGAGTTTTCTTATAACAACAGTTTCCAAGCTAGCATCCAGATGGCCCCATTCGAAGCACTTTATGGACGGAAATGTCGATCCCCTGTTTGTTGGGATGACGTGGGAGAGCGGAGATTACTGGGCCCCGAACTTATTGTTCAGACGGTAGACAAGGTCCAGATAATCAGACAGCACATTAAGACGGCTCAAGGCCGACAGAAGAGTTGGGCGGATGCCAGCCGAGAACGCTACAATTCGAGATCGGAGATCATGTATTCCTAAAGATTTCTCCTACCCGCGGGGTTATCAGGTTTGGAGGTCGTGGGAAACTCAGTCCCCGTTTCATCGGACCTTTTGAGGTGCTAGAGCGAGTGGGAGAGGTGGCCTATCGACTTGCCTTACCTCCATCGCTAGCTGGTGTGCACAACACTTTTCACGTATCTCAGTTGAGGCGTTATGTTCGGGATGACAGCCATGTTCTGGACCATTCGGCATTGACATTGGGCACGGATCTGTCCTACGAGGAGCAGCCTACCACCATTCTCGATCGTCGGGAAAAAGTGCTGAAGAACAAAGTGATTCCCCTGGTTCGAGTTTCTTGGAATGGTAGTTCCCCAGGGAAGTCTACCTGGGAACGCGAGGAGGACATCCGGGCACGTTTTCCGCATCTGTTTGTATAGTGTTGATATTCCGTTGTTTTCGTTTTAATTTCGAGGACGAAATTTTTGTAAGGAGGGTATGATGTAAATCCCCTGTTCCGTATATAAAATTTTTCGTATTTTACCAATTTTTCCATGAAAATTTTCTATTTTATATTCATTTTTATATATTTTCTTTATTCTCAAATTATTACCTAAAACTATAAATCCTAACCCATACATGACACTGTGGTGGCATCCGTACATCTTGTTATCGTTCCGTTTATTGAAACGGACTTGTTTGGATCGCTGCGTGCATTTTATGTGTATCCGTTCTTGGGGGTATACATTTTTATTAACCGGACATCATTTTATGGTTTTAGTTGATTCGTATAGTATCCGTATTTTAAAACTAGAATTTTAGACCCGACCCGGACATGTTCCGGAATAAGTTTGTATTAGCCAGAAAACCCAAATTAATATATTATTATATAAATTAAACCTATTATAATCCTTATATTCTCATCTCCCTCTTCATTTCTTCTCTCACGTTCACTCACTCTCTTTTCTCTTTACTCACTCTCTTTCTCTCTTTACACCCCACACCCCACTCTCTTTACACCCTCACACCTCACTCTCTTTCTCTCTTTACACCCTCACACCTCACTCCCTCTCTTCTTTACAACTCACCCCCACTCATTCCAAATCTCACGTTCCCTCCCTCTCTCCTTCTATAAAATCCACATTTTCATTCCTAACAAACCACACTCCCTCAATCTCTCTCGCTCCCTTCTCAACTTTCCCAACGTCCCTACCTTCTTCTCTCCTTTTTCTTCATCCCGCGACCACGAGAAAACTCGAACCCAAGCCCGCGCCGCGCCCGTCGCCTGCCCTCGCCAACCGTCGTCGTCAGGCAAGTTTAAATACTTGCTTCATGCTATTATACGCTCATTTCAATTGCGATTCAGTATTATTATAAGTGTTCGATACGAACCATAATCTGAAAACTCCCCTAAAATGACGGAATTTGAACATAACAGTTGGCCCGAGTGATAATGAGTGCTGTGTTAAGAGTTGGCTCGAAAATACGGATCCTAACACCGTGAAATGTCATCCCCATTTAGATCCGTCGAATCTGTAAATTTCTGTACCTGAATTTTGTAAAAATCATAGTAAATTGATTATACACCGGAATGTTGCATTTGAGGGCTCATATCGAAGCCTACTCGACAACCTAGAACCCCATATAATTTTTAGTCTGTTTCTGTTTTAAAAATATGACGGAAACTGGTTCGGAGTGCGGCTCTGGACTGCAGTCTAAAGCAGCTCTGGCTGTCGATTCCCGTTTTGTAATGCTTTCACTCTGCTGTATGAAAATGTTATAATGCGGAACCCTATACCATAGATAAGATAAATCTGTTAGCTAACCACTGAAAGTTATTTCATTCATTTCTACTGTCGTTTTACTTTTTAAACTGTTTTTTAAATCAACAGAACGCATAGCAGCCCGAAACAGGGACAGAACGTATACCCCATTATTGTACAGTACATAACTTCCATTACACTATGGATATTATCGATCCGTATGGTGCGTTGGAAACCTAACTGATAAACCTAAATTTTGTTCTACTATAGCGTCGCCTAATTTTGATCCCAACAGGGTGAAAACTGTGTTGCGAAATGGACATTCAGTTCAGGAACTGAAATTCCAGCAGCGAACACTTAAAATGAAACGACTGTAACTTGTGAACCCAAAACCCGATTGACTTGAAATCAATTTTATTGAACTGCTGGTTAAATTTACTTTTTACCTCTTTTATATCATTTTACTTAATTCTGAGCGTATGATTTTATGCGATTTTTTTTATAAGTTCATGAGACACATAATGACTTGTATCGCATATAAATTGTTTAGTGGCATGATTCACAGTTTTACCCGACTGCAGTACCTCTAGTGATAGTGCGCGACATTACTGAGTTTTCAGTGTATAATGCATTTTCGAACGTGAGCAGTATCGGTTTGGTTGTGTCAAGTACGCCAGTGAAAAGTGAGTGATTCGTGACAGTGAATAACACAGTGAACAGTGAATAATACAGTGAACAGTGAATAATACAGTGAACAGTGAATAAAACCGTGTTATTGATGCGTACTTGTACGCAACTAGCCCATACTTATAGATAGTAAAACATGGGGAAAGGGGAAATCGAACTGGAATGAACTTGTATTTAGCGAGGTACAATGATTTAGAGAATGATTATTCGAACAGCGACTCTTATATATTAGGTTTGGACCTAGCGGTCCGGCTGACAGAGTTATGTCCCGGACAACTGCGGGCCGTAGTCTCGGGTATGTACGAGACCCTCGTTAAACATAATCCCTCCTTTCCGCAACTTGATTTCAAAAGTGACTTAGAGACTGATAGGGACACAGATCATACATTGCATTGTTTGTTAACATCCTGATCGTTGCATTATTTATCTCCACCGTTATTACTTTTATTATCTTGCCCTCTTAATACTATTATAATATTGCTATTGCGTCGCCCTGACGACCTGAGTATGCATGCTCAGAGTTTGAAGATGACCGGATTCAGAAGTCAGACCTACCCTTCGAGCTCGCAGAGATCTAGACGGTCGTGTCATCAGTACTTTTACCGCTCTCCATAAATTAACCTTGTATTCGCACTTGGTTAGTAGTTTCTTTTCATTCATTCTATTGTAAACTGTGAACAATGAAAGTTGGTGTAATAAACTAGTGATGTATTTCCTTTACTTATGTGCTGTGTTTACTGATTTCCATATAATGCTAGAAGCCGAAATGTGACTACGGCAGGATTATTCCGTGACCGTAGGAGCATGGCTGGCCTAGTCGCCTCCCGTATTCCGTATTTTGGGAAGCGGGGCGTGGTCACGCCCCGCTTCCCAAAATACGGAATACGAGGGGTTGACAAGGCCAGCCATGCTTCTACGGTCGAGGAAACATCCTGCCGTAGTCACACTTTGGCTTCTAGATTTATATGATAATCAGTAATCAATGCACAGGTAATGAGAAATGCAGTCACTAAATCAAAACAGGTGTAAAACTAACCAGATAGAGTCAAAGGAAAGATAGCGCTGACGTCGCTGATCTAGGTGTCCGCAATATCCTCAAGGTACAACAGATCCTGATCCGAGCTAAATCCACTTCTCACTCTGAGCATGCATACTCAGGTCGTCAGAGCGACACGATATATACACACACACATATATACATATGTAAACACGTGCAATGATGATTAAAATGAAACAGTAAGCATGGAGTGATGACATGAGCATGAAATAATCAGTATCGGTAAACAGTAGAGCAGGTAAACAGTAAAGCAGGTAAACAGTAAGACAAGTATATCGAATCAGTAATCAATACATGTCACTAAACCTATCAGTCTCTAAATCTCAATGTCCGGTTCGCTAAACTTATCGTCAGTCCAAGTGTGAGAGTCAACCACTCGTGAGTATCCCCCATCCAAGGGTAGGACCCAAGGGCAAGGGAACACGGGCCCGAGTCGCTCGCTAATAATCAGTAATAATCAGTAACGTCACCCATATATCTCCAGATTCGCTGTATGTGCCAGCAATGGGACTCCCAAGATTCTGTTGAACTCACACTCAAACTACCCCACATCCACGGTCTACATCAAATACCAACCTTGAATCCAAATACTAGTCGCTCCATGACAAGTCTACGCGAGAACTGGAGATAGGGTCTCCTTCAAGCATGTCTCGACTGGTATCCAAGATAAATGGACAGTACTCGATGTCTTACCTATGACACTAATGAGAGTTCTCCATAACCGTCCCATTCCAGTTATGGTTACACGTACATATGCCCCATAGGCGTCGACAATGCAATAAAGTAACTTTTCCCGCTGATTGTGTACAAGTACGTGTCACTTCACTAATCCATTCACGCTTTAACACTAACATACTTGACACAATCATTGTGTACAAGTACGTGTCACTTTCACTTATTCATTCACTTTCACTTATTCACTAACGTACTTGTCACAATCCAATCACTAATACTTATCACTGGGTAATGTACATGATCACTATGTTATCAATACTTCATGACCACTATTCAATAAGGGTATACCGCTACATGATATGATGAAAATGCAATTATTCATGATACAAATAAAACACAACAACCAGTGTTGTATAACTTTCAAAATTTACTATAAATCATATATGCAGAATTAAGCAAAATGATACAAAAACGGTAAAAAGTAAATTTAATCAGCAGTTCAACAAAATTAGTTTCAAGTCAATCGGGTTTCGGGTTCGCAAGTTACAGTCGTTTCATTTTAAGTGTTCGCTGCTGGAATTCCGGTTTCAGAACTGGAAGTCCGTTTCTCAACATGTTTTAATCCCAGTTGGGATCGTAATTAGGCGACGCTATAGTTGAACTAAATTTTGGTTTATCTGCTGGGTTTCCAACGCACCAAAAGGATCGATAATACTCATGGTCTGCTGGAAGTTATGCCTTGTACAATAAAGGGGTATACATTCTGTCCCTGTTTGGGACAGCCATAGGTTCTGTTGATTTAAAATATAATTTAAATAGTAAACGACAGTGAAAGCGAATGAAATCACTTTCAATGGTTGGATAATAGACTTATCTTCGCTATGGTATAGGGTTCAGCATCATGTCATTTTCATACAGCAGGGAGAAGGTATTACAAAACGAGAATCAACAGCCAATGCTGCTCTGGACTGCAGTCCAGAGCCGCACTCCGAACCAGTTTCCATAATCTTTTTAAAACAGAAACAGACTAAAAATTATATGGGGTTCTAGGTTGTCAAGTCAGCTTCGATATAAGCCCTCGAACGCAACATTCCGGTGTATAATCAATTTACTATGATTTTTACATAATTCAGGTACAGAAATTTACAGATTCGACGGATCTAAATGGGGATGACATTTCACGGTGTTAGGATCCGTATTTTCGAGCCAACTCTTAACACAGTATTCATTATCACTCGGACCAACTGTTATGTTTAAATTCCGTCATTTTAAGGGAGTTTTCAGATTATGGTTCGTATCGAACACTTATAATAATATTGAATAACAATCGAAATGAACGTGTAATAGCATGAAGCAAGTATTTAAACTTGCCTGACGACGAATTGATGACGACATGGCAGCGGTGGCTTGGGCGGCGTTGAGAGGAGCCGACAGAGCTTGGAGCGTTTGGACAAGGATTCTTCGTAGGGGAGCGGGGGAGAAGGAGAGAGAGAGTGGAAAAATGAGAGAAAGAAGAAGAGGGTGGGGTGTTTAAATAGTATTAGGATTTGATTTATTTTTATAATAATATATATATATATATATATATATTATATAAAAAGGAATAAGGAGTTGGATGTGAGTTGTAAAGAAAAAGAAAAAGAAAGATGTAAGGTGTAAAGAGAAAGAGAAAATGAGAGTTATGGGTTGGAAAGATGAGTTTATATGTTATATTGAAAAAATACAGATGTTAGTTATAATGCAGTTATACAACATGAAAGTGCACAGATTCTCATGACTAGTCGGGATAGATCATAAAAAGGAATCAAGACAGGTTTCCAGCAAGCGGGTTGAGTCGGTTGTGTTCCCCTCCGAAAGACGGCGCACAAGACTGCGAGGTCCTGACGCTGAGATTCGGGGCAGATGCTATTTGGTTTTATCCGTCCATCTCTCCGAAGATACCAAGTTGATTTATGGCACCGTGTATCGGAGGTATAGACGGATGCGGTCGATGTAGCAGACTTCGTCAGATCCCCCCTCGCTTGAGGGGTTTTTGATTGTGGGGACGCTCTTCCCTGCAGGCGCAAATCCCTGCAGTTAATTACGCTACCGCATCGCGGCAACAACTTTCTCCTTCTCCAGAATTTCACTTCGTGTCGTGTGTGTTTGTTTTGTTTGTGTTTGCCCGTGGATTGTATACGGAGACTAAGTGATGCCGTCGCCCGTAGGACATGGATTAGTCCAAATCCGTACTTTCTTAGATTTGGGTTTTGGGTTTTGGTTTAAGGATACGTTAGCCATATTTGAGGCTAAGATCAACTTAAGCGTTTGTTAAGAATACGTTAGTCTGATTTGAGACTAAGATCAACTTAACGGAATCGTTTGGATCCGGCAAAAGAGCATTTGGGGCTCTATTGCTCCAGTTTAGGGACATAGTGGTCCATAGGTAGTTTAAGGACATTTCGGTCCATGGGTAGTTTAAGAACACTTAAGTCCGTGGGTTTAAGGACCCCACAGTCCGTGTTTTAGTTTAAGGACGCATAAGTCCGTGGGTTTAAGGACCCCACAGTCCGTGTTTTAGTTTAAGGACGTATAAGTCCATGGGTTTAAGGACTCCACAGTCCGTGTTGATGTGTGGTCGTCGGGACCCGTCACCTCTCTGACGTCGTTGAAGGATTACAACGATAAGAGTCAAAGAAGTTCAGAGATGTACCCTCGAACCGGTCGTAAATTGGTTTAAAAAAGTAGCTGTGCTCAGTCAATTTAATTTGAGGACTTACGGCCATGATTGGGTTAAGTCCAGTTGAAAAATATTCAACATTTTTATTTGTTTTTGGTCTATTAGACTTGTGCTAGGGCTTTGACCATAAAGGATGCAGAGCATCAATTTGTTTTGGGCTCTGCTCATTTATAAATGATGCAGAGCATCAATTTTACTTGGGCTCTGCCCTTTTATAAAAGATGCAGAGCATCAATTTGATTTGGGCTCTGCCCATTTATTGCTTTGCAATTTATTTAGGCCTACTAGGTCTTTTTGATTTGGGCCGGCCCCTCAGCAAAAGAAATGCATTGCATTTGTCAGGCGCTTTGCACCAATCAAAGAGCGCAAGAGTTTGTGGTGAGGACACGTGTCATGCAAGCGCAGTGCGCTGCGCCAGTGACACGTGGCGCGCTCTGATGAGTTGCGCCAGTTTCAGAGAGTAAGGCTCTATTTCAAAAGCGCATAGCGCAAATGGTTCAGATGTTGACACGTGGCGCTCTCAGGTGGCTTGCGCCAACCCAAGAGCGCAACAGCGCAATTCTACAAGTGCAAGCCACTATTAACTTGAGAATCTTTTAGATTCCAGAACCAATGGTTCATAAAAGAAGTGCAAAGCACTGCTTGGTTTCTTGATCTAATTTAGATCAAAGAAAGCAAGTGTTTCTTATTTTTCTTGATCTTAGAGAACCAATGGTTCATAAGTGCAAAGCACTATTTTTATTTTGTTTTTCATTAAAGATCATTGATCTTGTTCTTAGATCAATGATCTATTAGAAGAAATTCTTCTATCTAAAAGGTCTTTTACCTTTTTTCTTCTTGAAATTTCTTCAGAGTTCTCTCTGTTTGAAATTTTTGATTTCTCACAAAATATTCATGCCTTTGAATTGATGTCTAGGAGCCTTTATATAGTGCCCATAAATTTGTTAAAGAGATCTTTCTCTGAGTGATTTGGGGAATTTTCCCCACCGTTGGATCATTGATCCAAGGGCTTCTGGTTTACAGAAGGCAATCTTCTTATTTTAACAAGAACAAAAAAATCTTACTCGAATTTAATTCTGTTTGGCGCAAACGCCCCAGCGCATGACACGTGTCAAGCAGCGCAAAGCGCAACTGCGCTTGCATAACTGCGCTGACACGTGTCGCGCAGCGCAACTGCGCTAGCGCATCTGCGCCGACACGTGTCGCGCAGCGCAGTGCTTGCACAACTGAAGCGTTGCTTCCTTTAATTTTGTTTTAAATAGAGCTTTGCTCTGATTGGGCGCGCTGCCTCGGGCGCTGCGCTGATGTATCAGCTTTTGACACGTGGCGCGTTGCGCGCAGCACAAGGAATTTGAAGCGTTGCTTCAATTTTTGAAATTCAAACAGAGCTTTGCTCTGATTGGGGGAATCAGAAGCGTTGCTTCAGTTCCCGCCTTAGAATTTGAACAGAGCCTTGCTCTGATTAGGGTAAACAAATGCCCCCCACCGTTGCGCTTACGTGGCCCCAAAACGTGAGCGCAACGGTGACAGAATTCCAACAGTTGCGGTAACTTTTGGAAGTTGAAAGGACATTTGATGCCTATAAATAGGACATTTGGTCCTCAACAGATGATTATCATCTTTAGGATATTTACTTTCAAAACTTCAGAGCCTTGCTCTTGGCTTCAAGAACTCCCAGAGTTAGATTTTCTTTAAAAGAAACTTTTTAGGTAAAAATTAATCTTGAATTAAATTAATTTTAATTAATAGATCCTTGCTCTCATAGATCTTTGATCTAAAGAAAACCTCTTTGGGGTTTCATCAACAGAGCCTTACTCTCATAGATCTTTGATCTAAAGAAAACCCCTTTGGGGTTTCATCAACAGAGCCTTGCTCTCAAGAATCTGTTTCAGGGTTTCTTAACCCATGAACAGAGCTTGGCTCTTTGGCAAAACATAGATCTCTTTGATCTTAAAAAAATGATGAACTCTTAAGAGTTTGAAAATTAAAAATGGAGTTTTGTCTTTAATGGATTATATCATCTTTTAATAGTAAGGCTCTCAGAGTTCTCGGGGAATTTCTTTAAATTCCCCTAATTATTGGATTTTGACAGTCACTCCTGTTTGCAGAGCATTGCTCTCGAGGAGTTTAACTCTCTGTGTCTTTTTTTATCGCTAATCTTCCTGTGATGTTTCCTCCAGGCATTATGGCGGTGCGTCTATACAGTCTGCACGAATTCATCACCTACGAGGATATCCGCGTACAGGGCCGTCAACAAAACCAAGAGTTTACAGATGCCCAGTGTGCGAAGGTCATGGGTCGTCTTAACGTATGCGTTGGTTGGCTGCTTTCTCGTCGTTCAGCTCTCTTGAAAGTCATGCTGGGAGCAATATGGAGAGCACCTCCGGGGTTTCACGAGGCCCTACCGCTTAATGTGCTAGATGATGCCGAAAACAAGGTGCATTCAGTGTACCTGTCGGGGCTGATCTCGAAGAAACGGCGGGATAGCCTCGTCGACATTCTCCATCAAATTTTTCAGCAGACGACGATAATCGCTGATTATCGAAGGATCGGGGGTCTCGCCGAAGATCTTGACACACGTGAGCGCGAGAGGCTGCGCACGAGAATAATCAGAAAGGCCAGAAGAACTCTAGATGGCCTTACTTTTGAATTCCTCAATCCGTGCCCTGGATCTGAGGTTATACCATTGTAATAATTTGAATAATGTTTTTTCTTATTTCTTTATGATTGTAAGAACCCTTTGTAATAGGAATGGAAAATTTCTCATTTCAGCTTGTCTTATTTCTCGTTCTGAGTCTTTTGCACATGCATGAATGAGTGTGTCTCGAATGCTTGATCAAACGCCAATCAGATGTTCTTTCTGTCGCTTTCTTCTTTCTTTTATTATCCACACGTTACCTTAGTAAACATGGTTGACAAATAATAGAGTAAGCATCTTGGTTTCTTCAGGAGATAGCAATGGCTTAGGCCGCAGGTTCAGATCTGCTGCCTAAGACTTTTCAACTCTATGAGCCGTGAGGGTCTCAGAGAGACTTTTCTCCCTACGGATCGAGAGGATCTCGTAGGTGGATTTTCTCCTTAGGAATCTTGAGGATTCCTAAGTGCGTTTTCTCTTATAAGTCGTAAGGATCTTGTAAGAGAATTCTCCTCTCTTACGAGTCGAGAGGACCCGTAAGCGGTTGTTTCCCTCCTTGTCGAAATTCGACTTTGGAGAGTGAGACCCGTGAATAGTATGCAAGAGACCGTTTTAGACCGACTTGCAGGGTCCCATTGTTCATGAAACAAGTTTTTTTTAATCTCTGCTGCCTGAGGCTTCATCTTGCAAGTTGAGACGAATCGGGAATTTCCCGCGGAGACACTGGTTTCTCTGCGAGCCGACGCGAATCAGGAGGCTCTCATCAAGGATATTTGTTTCCCTGAATTGAGGTATTTTCCAAGGATATTTGTTTCCCTGGTGTTGAAACGGATCGAGAATTTCCCACGGAGACACTGGTTTCTCTGCGAGTCGACGCGAATCAGGAGGCTCTCATCAAGGATGTTTGTTTCCCTGAATTGAGGTATTTGCCAAGGATATTTGTTTCCCTGGTGTTGAAACGGATCGAGAACTTCCCACGGAGACACTGGTTTCTCTGCGAGTCGACGCGAATCAGGAGGCTCTCATTAAGGATGTTTGTTTCACTGAATTGAGGTATTTGCCAAGGATATTTGTTTCCCTGGTGTTGAAACGGATCGAGAATTTCCCACGGAGACACTGGTTTCTCTGAGAGTCGACGCGAATCAGGAGGCTCTCATCAAGGATATTTGTTTTCCTGAATTAAGGTATTTGCCAAGGATATTTGTTTCCCTGGTGTTGAAACGGATCGAGAATTTTCTACGGAGACACTGGTTTCTCTGCGAGTCGACGCGAATCAGGAGGCTCTCATCAAGGATATTTGTTTCCCTGAATTGAGGTATTTGCCAAGGATATTTGTTTCCTTGGTGTTGAAACGGATCGAGAATTTCCCACGGAGACACTAGTTTCTCTGCGAGTCGACACGAACCAGGAGGCTCTCATCAAGGATATTTGTTTCCCTGAATTGAGGTATTTGCCAAGGATATTTGTTTCCCTGGTGTTGAAACGGATCGAGAATTTCCCACGGAGACACTGGTTTCTCTGCGAGTCGACGCGAATCAGGAGGCTCTCATCAAGGATATTTGTTTCCCTGAATTGAGGTATTTGCTAGAGGCACTGGTTTCTTCGGAGTTGGGATGAACCGTTGAGATTTGGCTTCGTTTTCTGGCGGAGCCTGTTGGGAAAGTATGGTTCCCTCTTTGTTTGCGCCCTTAGATTGTATACAGGGATTAATGTAATCTCAACTGTAGGGCCAAAGTTTTATCATCAATTTTTTTGTTTTATTTCCGCGATGCTCTATCATTTCAGCTTTTATATCGCGATGGTCGCGATTGCCCAATCATTTCAGCTATTTTTCGCGGTGCCCAATCATTTCGGCTATTTATTTTGTTTTTACCCGCTGCTTTTTATTGCGAGTTGCCCAATCATTTCGGCTATTTTGTGTGCATACGTTTTTTTACTCGCTGCTTTTTATTGCAAGTTGCCACATCATTTCGGCTATTTCGCATGCATGTGCTGCCTACTGGCTTTTCGCCGTAAACCTGAAATTAGACACCGATTTTGGCATCAGCACCGCTACAACTGGGATATTGCCAGGAGCGAATCATCATCTGCCTCTGTCGATGTCGAACAAGGGTGGCTTAGCGAACAGGGTTAAGGTCCTGTCGACTAAGGCTTTTGACTTCATGAGCTGTACGGGTCTCACAAAGTTATTTCTCCCTACAAGTCGTGAGGATCCTGTAGGTGTATTTTCTCCTTAGGAATCGTGAGGATTCCTAAGTGTTTGTTCCTCTGTAAGTCGTAAGGATCATACAGGAGTGTTTTCTCCTTATAAATCGAGAGGACTCATAAGGGTTGTTCATCATGCGTACATATCCCAAGTCACGGATGGGACTTGGTTAAGGAAATGTTTATTCGCGCCCGTGGATTGTATACAAGAGCCAGTATTGAGCCACTTGTAGGGCAATATCGAAAGTTGTGGGGTTTGCTTAAACACAGGTTTAGGTCTTTGTAACTTAAGACTTTCAAATCTTATGAGCCGTGAGGGTCTCATAAGAGAATTCTCCTTACGAGTCGTGAGGATCTCGCAAGTGTATTTTCTTCTTAGGAATCGTGGGGATCCCTAAGTGTGTTGCTCCCTTGTGAGTCGTAAGGATCTCACGCGGGTGGTTTCTCCTTACAAGGTCGAGAGGACCCTATAAGTGTCTTTTAACGAGGTTGCGCCCTTTCGGGTTTTCACAAACACTCACCGGTAGTCCTGCTGTTTTTACTCACGGAGCCCTTTCGGGTTTTCATCCGTGCCCATTTTGCTTATGGACATACCTTTTTTTTATTCTTTTTATTTTCTTCTTCTCTTTTTTTTACGAGGTCGCGCCCTTTCGGGTTTTCACGAACACTCGCCGGTAGTCCTACTGTTTTTACTCACGGAGCCCTTTCGGGTTTTCATCCGTGCCCATTTTGCTTATGGACATACCTTTTTTTTTATTCTTTTTATTTTCGTCTTCTCTTTTTTTTACGAGGTCGTGCCCTTTCGGGTTTTCACGAACACTCGCCGGTAGCCCTGCTGTTTTTACTCACGGAACCCTTTCGGGTTTTCATCCGTGCCCTTTTTGCTTATGGGCATACCGTTTTTATTTATGATATTTTTCTTCTTTTTTTTTATCTCGTCAGCCTACGGATGCTGCGGTATTAGTTTAAGGACGTTTCGGTCCGCTATTAGTTTAAGGACGTTTCGGTCCGTCATGGAGAAGGCCGGCTACTGTTTATAAAGCTTGAGCTTAGGAAGATAGTGAGCGGACATAGTCGTCGTCATCTATCATTGACCTAGGCTGTGGCTCATTAAGCGTAGTATTTCTTTAGGAAGCGACCGTTTATTGGCCTGAAAGGCCTTTCACCGTGCATATCCATGAGTAGATAGGCTTCACCCTGATAGACCTTGTCTATGATGTATGGGCCTTCATAGTTTGGCTCGAATTTTCCCCGCTTGGCGCGATTGGGGATCATAGGCCTTTTGACCACTAACACGAGTTCGCCTTGGCGGAATGTCCTCGGCCGGGTCAATCTTTCATATGAGCGCGTCATCTTTTGCTTTATAGGCCTCCAGATTTTTTTGCGCTATGAGCCGGGTCTCGTCAAGGGCATCAAGCTCCTCAAGCCGAAGGTGAGCATTTTCTTCGTCCGTCAACTCACAGTGGACCGCCACTCGTAGCGAGGGTAGCTATCTCGACGGGAAGTACTGCTTCTATACCGAACACCAACGCGTACGGCGTTGTGTTCGTGACCGTCTTAAACGTGGTTCGATACGCCCAGAGAGCCTCTTGCATCCTCTCGTGCCAGTCCTTCTTATTTCGGGACACCGTTTTCTTCATGATCTTTGTCAAGGTCTTGTTGAAGGCCTCGGCTAGACCATTAGCTCACGGATTATAAACCGAGGAATATCTCCAGTCTCTATTATGTTGTTGCGCGAAGCGACTGATCTTATGGCTTCTATAAGCTGGCCCGTTATCGGAGATGATCCATCGCGGAGTTCCAAACCGATATATGACGTGCGTCTTGAAGAAATGGAGGATATTCTTCGTCTTCACTTCTCTTAACGGTACTGCTTCTGCCCATTTGAAGAACTAATCAGTCGTCGCTAGGATGAAACGATGTCCCCTGGACGATGCTGGTTCGATGGGACCGACTATATCAATTCCCCACATCTCGAACGACCAGCTAGCCACCATTGGATGGAGTGGATTTGGATGCTGGTGGATGAAGTCCCCGTGAATTTGGCATGAGTGGCATTGCTTTGCATATTCGAGGCAATCCTGAATCATCGTGGGCCAGTAGTAGCCCATCCGTTTGATCTTCAACTTCATCTTTGGGCCTGCTTAGTGGGAACCACAAAGTCCGTCATGAACTTCCTGAACGACTCTTTTCGCTTCATCAGGTCCTAGGCATCTCAACCACAAAGAATCAAATGACCTCTTGTATAGAGTATTATTGACGAAGGCGAAAGACAGCGCTCGTTTCATAAGCTGATGTCTTGAGGACGCATCTTCGGGTGTTCGACGGTATTTGAAGTAGTCTATAAAGACTTCTCTCCAATCCTCGCTATTTTCCCGATTTTTTATTTGCAGGGTCGTCTGTTCAATCGCTCCCTTTTCTTCGGGTGATTCCGGAGATATTTCTGCTGGGGAAAGAACCCGATGGCTTTGTACCACGATTCTTACGTCATCGAGGTTCTCATCAGCCAGTTCCTTAGCGAGCTTGGCCAACGCGTCCGCTTTGCTGTTTTCCACGCGTGGTATGTTTTCCAAAGTATAGGAAGGGATTTGGGTCAACAATTGTTGTACCTTTTCGCCGTACTTCACCAATTCTGGTTTGCACGTCTGGTAGTCGCCGTTTACTTGACTAACGACCAGCTGGGAGTCTCCGTATATGAGGAGGTTTTCAATTCCCATGTCGATGGCGATCTCGAGGCCTGCTATCAAAGCTTCGTATTCGGCTTCATTGTTTGTCCTCGGCTCCGTTAGGGAGAAAGCAAAGCGCATTATCCCTCCTTGTGGAGTTACAAAGATAAGTCTTACCCCCGATTTGATTATAGGGGTACTTTGTTTGCGTTTCTTCACAGAAGACGCTCCATCGAAATAAAGCTCCTATTAGGTATCACCACCGTCGATCGCATCAAACGCATGTTCGTCTGGAAGATCGCAATTTAAAGGAGAATCGGCGGGTATCGGATGCTCAGCGAGGAAGTCGGCGATGGCCTGACCTTTCACTGCCTTGAGGGGTTGATACGTTATCGAGAATTCCATCAAGAGCAGGGCCCATTTAGCGAGTCGTCCCGTCAATATGGCCTTCGACATTAAATATTTAAGGGGGTCCACCTTCGAGATGAGACGGATTTCATGTGCCAATGCATAGTGCCTGAGCTTTGTTATCGCAAAGATCAACGCCAAGCAGTGTCTTTCAATGGGGGAATAGTTGCTTTCTGCCCCCCAGAAGAACTCGACTTAAGTAGTAGAGTGCTCTTTCTTTCTCCTGGTCATTCTCTTGCGCCCATAATGCACCCAAAGAACTTTCGAGGGCGGTTGTATAAAGAATGAGGGGTTTTCCCTTGACCGGAGCAGCCAGCACTGGCGGATTCTACAGGTACTGTTTAATTTCGTCTAGTAGCGCACCTTGGCATTTTTGATCCCAGACGAATGGAGTTCCCTTCCTCATCAGGTGGCTGTAAGGACGGCACTTGCCCGAAAGGTTGGCTATAAATCGCCGTATATACGCGAGCTTCCCTTGGAGAGACCGCAGCTGTTTGAGAGTCATTGGCGGAGGCATTTTCATGATCGCCTTGATCTTCGACGGATCTATTTCGATACCTCGGTGTCGGACGATAAATCCTAGGAATTTGCCTGAGGAAACTCCGAATGCACACTTGAGAGGGTTCATCTTCAAGTTGTATTGTCGAAGGCGTTGAAATACGGTCTTCAGATGCTCGAGATTTTCCTCGTATGATTTGCTTTTAACCACGAGATCGTCGATATAGCATTCGACAACTTCGTGTATAAGGTCATCGAAGATCTTCGTCATGGCCCTTTGGTAGGTGGCACTGGCGTTCTTTGAACCGAAGAGCATCACTTTATAACAGAATATTCCCAAAGGAGTCCGAAAAGCGGTGTGCTTCTGGTCTTCGGGATGCATCGTTATCTGATTATACCCTGATGAGCCGTCCATGAAGGAGAAAACCTCATGAGTGGACGTATTTTCTATCATCAGTTCGGTGACTGGCACTGGGAAATCGTCCTTCGGGCAGGCTTTATTGAGATCCCGGAAATCTACGCATATGCGTACTGTCCCATTTTTCTTCATCACCAGGACAATGTTGGCGATCCATTCAGGGTATTGAACTTCCTGGATGAAGCCAGAGTCGATCAGCTTCTTGACCTCAGCATTGATACTCATCTCAAGTTCGAGCCGCATTCTCCTCGGCGCCTGTTTGACTGGCTTGACGTTCGGGGATATCGCCAATTTGTGCACAGCAACTTCTGGATCTAGTCCCGGCATTTCGGAATAGTTCCATGCGAAGCAATCTTTGTGTTGTACAAGGACGTCTTTTAATGCAGCCACCCTTTCTTCAGATAGCAGCTCACTGACGAACGTCGGCCGTGGGTCACTTGCCGTCCCCAACTCAATTTTCTTGAGCTTATCTGCAGTGGTATGTATTCCATCCTCCAGTTCTTTCGGAGCTGGCGGAAGTTCTGAGATCACCTCATCATTGCTGTTTTCAAAGCACCAGGGAAGGCTGTCCATGTTCTCGGGCTCTTCTTTTAATATTGTTATCATGTGACAAGTGCGAATCCGCTTCCAATCCCAATGTGAAACTGGTTCTTCTTCCGTGGCCTTGGGCTCGTGCTTCTGTGGCGGCGCTACCTTCCAATTGTCGGACAAAGCGAACTTGCCAAGCTGATACTGATCATCGACCCAATTCTTGAAGGTGAAGCAGTCCTCGAGAGGGTGCCCTATCACTCGGTGATAAGGGCAATAGTCTGGGTGAGAGACTTCGCCTGCTTGTTCGGGGTGTTTAGACTCTGGCAGTGTAAGCATCTGATGTTTTAAAGCGAGGTCAAGTATTTTCTTCGTCTTGTCCCGAGGAAAAGAGTATGCTCAACCCATTTTTCTCATGAGGGATAGATCGGAACCGCTTGGTTCCCGCTTGCGTGGCCTTTTAGCCCCGCTTCGTTGCTGTTGAGCGTCTTTTTCGCGTTTCGACTTGTTTCTGCCTCTACGTCGGGCCTTCTTTATAACAGATTGACAGGGAGCGGCATTTTCATCTTTCACGGCCTGTTGGAGGAGGCGTTGCGTTTTGGCTTTCTCGTAGATGGTCATTTCGCGGTAATGGTCATTTCGGACCTTTTAACCAGCTTCCCTTATAAGCCTGTCCATTTGTTCTTCAAACGACGGACTGGGCACTTTTACATCAGGAACTTTTACTGGTTCAGGATTAGCGTCCCCCCGTTGAGCATCTGCTTCTTCATCGAAGTCATACATGACATAGCAGCTGTTTAGTAGCTCTCGTTTTTTGACCGGATGTACCCAAGTCCTTTTGTCTCCATTCTCCCATTAGGCAGTTTGCGTTGAGTCCCTGGAACGTTCTAAACTTTGTCATAGAACTTGGCTTTTCGAACGGTCTGCTTGAAGGATATCCCCTGGCGTTTCAACAGCTTTTTCAAACCTTCCGTATAATATCTGGGAAGACGGATAGGCTGAAGCCTGTCGAGCGTAGGATCCGCGCCATGCCAGATTTCTTTCTTCACTTTGGTTTCTTCAGAGCGGTAGAATAGAATTGCTTTTTCGCTTTCTCTCCTGGGAGAGATATAGAACGTTTGCAGCTCCTCTATATTGTAAATATCAAGTGCATCCAGTTCTTTACGGTGTTTAAGCGGCACCATGGCGACTTGTAGATTTTGTTCTTCGTCAGCGGACGTTTGTATTGAGGGTCGAGCGGGGAATACAGCATGGACCTCATCTTCCGAGTCGCTACAAAAGATCAACGTAGGAGCGGACGGTCCTGGTTTGTTGTGTTGGGGCGGACCCGAATACACTATCTCCTCTTCCTCTTCGGTATCACTCCCGAAAACAGGGATGATGGCGTTAACTTTGTTCTCCGGCTTGTGACACCTTTCCATGTCTTCGAAATCCGGTAAGAAGTATTTGGCATCTTCATATTTGCAGACTTCGTTCATGGAAAACGGATTCAGTTCTCCCGCCACGGTATACTCAAGACCATTCTTAGCATACTTCATACACTGATGTTGTGGAGAAGGGATGACGTTGTATTCGTGTAACCATGGTCGGCCGAGCAAAGCGTTGTAGCATGTCTTGGCGTCTATGACGTGGAACTTAATGTCCGCGACGAGTAGACCAAAGCGTAGCGTCAGTATCACAGACCCAAGAGTTCTTGATGATTGGGAGTCAAACCCGGAGATGGTGATCTTGTCTCGAGCAAGGTGCTGGACGCTCATGCAGATTTATTTTAACACCCGCACATTGAGGAGGTTAACGGAGGATCCATTGTCAATCAGGATTTTGCCTATCTTTATATCGTGGCAGTATCCTGAGACATAGAGGGGGCGATTGTGTTCGCACGTCCCAAGGAGAAGGTCTTCATCACCAAAAGCGACATCGGCCGTGTGCACTTCCTCCAATTCATCTTTCATCTTTTCTTCAGCCAGGAAAGCTTGGAATTGTTCCGGATCTTGTAATGCCTTGATTAACGAATCTCTCGCCTCCTTTGATAGCAAAAGGGCGTCAAGAATGCTGAGTTGTGAGGGTAGCTTCCTCAGATGCGCTAAGACGTTGTAATCCACCTTATTTCTCTTCGGCGGGTCCTTGGCACTTAGCTCCTCCACAACTTGGTCATCTAAGTCGATATCTTCAGAGACCTTTTCTTTCCCTTTATCTTTTTTGTTTGGGGGTCCGAGATTCTTTTCGGGCAACGTGCGATTACGCAGCCGGATATTTTCACAAATCTTCGGTTCTTCTTCTTTTCCCGAAGTGGACTCTTTAAAGAGGGGGCTAGGAGCCAGCTCCTCGTAGGAATCGCTCCCAAATGTGAGTACTTGTGATCTCCCGGCGTTGACCATGCGACAATTTCCGGTGGTTCTGTTAAGCCCTTCGGTCGCACTGTTTTGCTCTCGGCGGGTCTTGCGCTTTTCCCGCTTAAAATGTTGCCGGTGAGCAACATATCCTTGCCACCATCTATCGAAATCTTTGCACTCTTCAGTGGGGTGCGAAATCTTCCGATGATACAAGCAATAGGAGGGGTGCATTTCCGCTTCACCAGTAACGCTTCCCTCAGAGGATGGTAGCTTCATACCCATTGACACGGCTTTAGCAAACATCTTCCTCATCTTGAATTTGATTTTATCCGCAGTGGGTGTACTTTGTTCCAGCGGGAGTATCTCGATTCTTTCATCAAGGCGTTGACGCTTGGCCCTTTCAAATATGATCGCCTCGCGCTCCCGATCAGCTTTACTTTTTAAGAGAGCTTCATTGAGGAATGCGTCAATTACTTCATCCGATGGCCCCAGAATTTTTGGTTCAGGATCTGCCCCCAGCTTTTTAGTACAAGGAGTCTCCTCTTCGTCCATGAACGAATGGGAAATCACATGACAGCTCGCCACGTTTTCTCCTGATTCATCAGATGAACTTTCTCCCTCATCTTCCTCTTGAAAGACGTGATTGAGGAATTCTTGGAATGTAATAGGAGTCTGTGCCTTCTGGTTGTATTCCTCCGGCGCGTCAATTTGTTTTTGCAAGTCCGTGCGCTTGTCGCCAGTCTTCACGGGCTTCTTTTATTTCTTTTTCTTTGAAGATTTCGATGGCTGGTTGTGAATGCTTGGGCCACCTCCATCGATCTTTTGAGTTGGACGCGGCTTTAACATTCCTTCAATAACCTGCGGTTCCAACGGGTTCTTCCACTTAATCGCTGGGCATGTTTAAAGATCGTTTAGCATCCTCTTTGTCTTGTGTCGGGACCCGGTTCTTGTTCACGGAGCAAAGTGCCACACGGAACAAAGTGCCACGCCAAGTGTCATGTTAAGTAGGCGGGGGCCACCTCTTGAATCCGTGGGGGCCACCTCTTGAGTTCGTGGGACCCACTGTAGAACAATGGGGACTCTTCGGAATACATTCCGAAAGGGGACAGATATGTACTATAAATGGAATGATACCACTCTTCAATACAGAGGCGCCTTTTAAGTGAACCGGCACTACAGGAGCTTGAGAACTCCGTAGTTAAGCGTGCTCGAGCCAGGGAAGTTCTGGGATGGGTGACCTCCTGGGAAGTGGCCCCTGGCCAGGTCCGGTTCGCCCCGAAGGACAAAACCGTGCGGCTTCGGCCAGAGCGGACAATACTTTCTATATTGGGGGTGGGGCGTGACAGAATGGTATCAGAGCCAGGTTTCTCAATAGTAGGTCTGTGGTTCGAGGACGAACCATTGTTCAAAGGTGGGGAGAATGTCGGGACCCGGTTCTTGTTCACGGAGCAAAGTGCCACACGGAACAAAGTGCCACGCCAAGTGTCATGTTAAGTGGGCGGGGGCCACCTCTTGAATCCGTGGGGGCCACCTCTTGAGTTCGTGGGACCCACTGTAGAACAATGGAGACTCTTCGGAATACATTCCGAAAGGGGGCAGATATGTACTATAATGGAATGATACCACTCTTCAATACAGAGGCGCCTTTTAAGTGAACCGGCACTACAGGAGCTTGAGAACTCCGTAGTTAAGCGTGCTCGAGCCAGGGAAGTTCTGGGATGGGTGACCTCCTGGGAACTGGCCCCTGGCCGGGTCCGGTTCGCCCCGAAGGACAAAACCGTGCGGCTTCGGCCAGAGTGGACAATACTCTCTGTATTGGGGATGGGGCGTGACATCTTGGCTGATAATACAACCTCCCAAGGAGCTTCTTCAACGACAGAGCATGTTTCCCCGGCGTATTCATTCCCTTAGAGGTGTGGGGCTGCGGTGGATTCACTTTCCATTTGTCGGACAATGCAAACTTGCCCTGTCGGTACTGGTCTTCAAGCCAATTTTTGAAGACGTAGCAATCCTCGATCGGATGACCCAGTACTCGATGATAAGGATAGTAGTTGGGCTCATTGACATCACTTGGTTGCGACGGACGTTTTGGATCCGGCAGATTTATGAGTCGGTTGCGCAACGCCAGCTCGAATAACCTTCTCGTTTTATCTCGGGGAAACGAGTAAGGACGTCCCATCCTCTTCTCAAGGGCTACGTACGGGTGCATATTATTTTGACGAACGACTGGCTGAGAGTTGTTCGGCTGTTGTTGAGCATTAGCGACAACGATCGCTTTCCCCTTTCCCTTCTCATTTCGGGAGTCCGGCTTTGGAAGAGGAGGTTTATGGCCCATTTGATCCATTTGCGCCAGCTTGTCTATTAGTGCCTGGAAGGTGGTCGGCTTGAAGAACATTATAAATTGCGAGATGGTTGCTTGAGGATCAAAGGTTCCCACAAACATACCCACTGCAGGAGCTTCTTATATGCGCTGCTCGCATTTTGACCATAAATTCCGCCACCGTATAGCATATTGGACCCATGTCTCGCCCGGCTTCACCCTGGCATTAATCAATGCCGTTATCGGGGTACGCTCGCTGGCACTCGCGAAACGTTGGGTAAATAGCAGCTCCATTTCAGCAAAGGTCTTGATAGAGTCATTCGGGAGTTCGGAATACCACTCGAACGCCGTATCTGATAAACTTCCAACAACCTGGCGAAGCAAAAGCTTGTCATCACCGCCGGTGTTGCCGCAGAGTGCCCTGAACTGGGCGACATGCTGGTGAGGATTGCCCGTCCCCTTGTAGACATGGAACTTGGGAATTGTGTAACCGGGCGGGTACTTGATTTGGTCGTACCAACTTAGATATGGCCGCCCCGTTTTTACGACCTGGCCAACTGCTTCAGTCGCATGATGAACCCGTATTTGTTGGGCTATGTACTCGTCCAAATCAGCTTTGGAGATTGTATTCTCCTTAGCAGTTGATAGAGCTGGCAGAGGATTTGACGTCTCTCCCCTATCGTCTTCAAGGACAATCGGGGGATCTTCGGCCGGAGGATCTTGTTGGATCATCATCCCCACCATGTCTTGGAACAGGAGGCCCATACGCTTTATGTTGGCTGCTTGTTCAGCAGCCTCTTTATCCTTCTTCTCCAATATCCGACGAAGGAATTCAGCATCAGTTTCTTACTCCCGGCGTTCTTCTGAGGACGTTTCAGGGTTTTCTTTTAGCCCAGTAAGTGCGGCCATAGCGTTCATCATCTCTTGGAGCTTTTGTTGCTGCTCCTGCGCTTTGGTCACCGATCGCGTGAGCGGTCTATGACCTGTAGATATGCGGCTGTCCTCTTTACCAGACGCTATATAGACGGTATGAACTACAATGCCCCCTGACTTAGGGCGTTTGGGTTCACCACCTTTGATATTCGCCACAGGTGTAGGGACTTTCTCTGGCCTCCTTCTCTTATGGGCCGTTGAAGTTAAGGGGGCCGTTGCTTTGGGCACCCAAGTGGTCGTCAACTTTCGTTGCTTGATCGGAGGATTTTCTTCTTCCTGACCTTTCGACTTCTTCTGTTGGCGAGAGAAATTAGGATCAATCACAGATTCTCGGACTCGTCGCCATGTCTTGTAGATCTTGGAGGATAGCGATCGAGGAGACTGCTCTGGCTTTTCTGCTTCCACGGCGGTCTCTACCGGTGGAGGAGATCTTTTAAGGACCGCAGTTGGCGAGTTTCTGCGTACCCTGTTTAGTAGCTCGAAGCTGTTCCCAGTTGGAACAGCAGCGTTAACTTCCACCGTTGAAGCTGGCGGAGTCATCCCAGAAGGGGAGTTGCCCCCGGTCTTCCTTACCCGGCGCCAGTGGCGTCGTCGGGTGCGACGAGTTGTCGGTATTGGCTCAGAGACAGAAACAGCTTCTTCTTGCCCCCTGTTCAGGTGTGGGGCTGTTGCCGGCGTCAGCCTATTGAAGACTGATGTCTTTTGTGTAGGGTTCCTAGGCACCCTAATGAGGTCTCACAAGGCATCGATCATGCCAAATAAAAATTTTAACGGTGCCGAGAAACCCGACTACGGATCGTTTGCTAGATGTCTAGGCGAAAAAGCTAACTAGTTAACACTTAACTACAAGATACGGAAATACAACCTTTGTAGATCCGGTGCTCCACCTCCATAGCTCTGCAACGAAGTCCTCTCCGCTGTCCAATTTGAATCCGGGCTTTAGCGTCGACTTCATCGGAGAATAAGCAAGCTAGGTCGTCGATGTCCATGCCGAAGATGATCTACGTCGAGGCATCGCTAAATCAAGCTTCGATTTCAGCAAGTCAAGAAACTTGTGAAGAAAACACACTCTACTACTTGGCAAGAGGTAGAGGATGAAGAAATAGGAAGTGGGTTAACTTTAGAATTGGATTTCTCACTCAAAAACATCAATCACCATTGATGAGGTAAGCTTTTCTTCACTTGAAGCAAGGAAGAAGAAGAAGAATAATATGATTAGATTAATATAATTGGAAAAGAAAAATGAATACTTATCATATTAGAACCATGGTCAAGTGTAGAGAATTAACTAAGGTTAGATTAATGGTTAGGGTTAAAGATGAAGACAAGAATGGTCACAAAGTCAAAGCTTCATGAAGCTTCAACTAAACTCCAAAATTAGCAACCATTCTTTTCTTATCTATTCAAAATAAATAAATAAATAAATAAGTAAGAATAGAAAACCCTAATCATTAGTTTAACCATGGCTTAATCCATTACACTTAACTATAGTTAAACATGTATCATCAAACATGATACAATCAAGTGCACAAAACTATATCGAATATACAATGTGCACATCCGAGTGAGAAAATCCATCTTAAGTAAACCGATACTAGTTGATGCAAAGTAATATATCAAATATATAAATATGCATTAAATCATTAAATCAACACTTGATTCAATGATCCGGTCATATCGCACACAACCGACTAGTATACTATGTATCATCTTATCGAATCAACGCTTGAATCGATAACTAGGTTATATCGCATACAACCATTCGATACATTCATCGCGAGAATGGAATACGGTATCACATACACGTATTATTCTCGGTCCCGCACATATCTCATATGCGCTCCTATTTCGTTTCGCTTGAGCCAGGAAACCTCTGTGTAGGACTCTAAAGACTCGTCAATACGCCGGCAGCAGATGATGATCATATCAAACACCCACAAGCCGCAAGCGATCTGCTAAACGTAACGGCCATCCGGGTATTGAGCGATCTGAAGATCGACGAGCAAGCCCGCTCACACTCCAGTGAATCCGACCAGTAACACTACCGTACAGTCCGGTCTGATCGTCTGATATGTCGCATATCTCGCCTAGGGGTGGTAAACGTCAGACCCCAATAGCTCAATAAGTCGTGTCGATATGAGGTTTATAACACTTCGAGAAACTACTGGTAACACTTACCAGTAAATCTCAGCAACCCTGGCCAGGGATTTCCTGTTATAGCCAATCGAACACAGCGCAACATCAACCCCCTATACCGGGAGAGACGAATCCCCTCCTATCGCTCATTGCCTCCATGTGACTCGGGACTGTACCCAAAAACCACCGTTTTGCACGCCCTCTTGGACGTGGTAAGATGGAAATCAAAGCACAGTGGGAACCACACAAGACTCTATGACGATCTCGGGTCAACAGACTACTCTGTACCAGTGTCACCAGAGAACCGCCATCTGACGTGAGGTATAATACCATCTGGGAGTTCTCGGCGAGTCCGTCCAGTGTACCCAGTCTCTACTGAGCACCCGTATATCATCTCTGATGTCAAACACCAATGGATATGGGATCATCCATCGCCCATCTGTATGGGTCGAGAAGGTATACGCTAGTCTACTCTGGTATATCGATGCCCCGTCTCGATACACCCACGACTAGGGACTTTGAAGGATGTACTTATGGACTACCATGTCCCCACTAGTATGATCCGCATCATAGTCCAGGTAGTCAAGTACAGATCCTAAGGGCTTTACCAACATGTAACAGAGAGACAATCAGCATACACGTTAAGGTAAATGGTAACCAGATAGCATACTATCATGTCGAGCAAGAAAGTCCTCCCTATATATGTCCCAGCATCCACTACAATATACATCCTATGTACAGTAATGGCCTCTAGGGCATACATATAACTAACAATCTCCCACTTGCACTAGGGCCATCTGATAGCAGTGGTTGTAGTATCTCATACTCAACCATCCCATAAAAGTCTCTCTCTGGGAACAGGCCTTTGTGAGTGGATCCGCTGTGTTGTCCTCTGAGTCTACTCTCCTAACCTCGATCTCCCTGGAGATCAACCATCTCCATGATCAGGTGATACTGCCTTAGAATTTGTCTGGATCACTGATGGGACCGGCGTTCCTCGGCATAAGCCACAACTCCATTGTCTCACAATGGGAGGAACATAGTTCATCTCATGAACCAATATACACCCAAACAGCCTCTTTGGTAGCATCTTAAGTAGCGATGTATCCAGCCTTTATCGTCTAGTATGTCACGGTATCTAGCTTGGAACTCTTCCAACATACCGTCCCTTTACTGAGGGTAAAGACAATGCCTGCGACTGACATTCAGTCGTCATTATCACCCTGGAACCCTTCCAGTGATTATCCCCAGGATCGGTTGATACCGTCTCACTACATCTAGTGAGAATCCTAACATCCAATTAGATCTATCTCATAGATCCAAACCCAGGATTTAGGGGGTATCACTTTGATCCTTTATGGAGAATCATTGTAATAAGCGGAGATTGATCGAGCGTAGCATAGGAAACTTCTTCCCTATCAAGAGTATGTCATCCACGTACTCTACGAGGATCACCACCATACTCCCTACTACCTTTTTGTTTATACAAGGTTCATCTACCATTTTGATGATGTCAAACTCTTTGATTAATCCATCAAAACAGATGTTCCAACTCCGCGATGCCTGCTTTATCCTATAAAGCATCTTGCACACGTTTCCGCTGCTCCCACTGTCTACGAAGCCCTCTGGCTGTGTACTTATAGACTTTCTCTTCTAAAACATCATTTAGAAAAGCAGTCATGGCACCCAACCGCCAGATATCGTAGTCATGGTATGTAGCCGTGGTAAGTGGGATCTGGATGGACTTAAGCATAGCCACTTGAAAAGGTTTCATCATTATCCACGCCTGGTCGATGACGAAAAGCTTTAACAAGTCTAGCTTTAACAAGTCTAGCTTTGAAAGTCTCAACTTTTCCATGTACACCAAGTAATCTTCTCAAGATATACTTGCTCCTGATGGGGATTTAACCCTTCAGATATAGCAACCAAAATCCATACTTTGTTGGTGTACATGGATTCCATCTCAGATCACTAAGCATCCAGCCATTCTTACAGAGTCTCACTCCTGATGGCCAGGTCGAAGCTAGTTGGGTCATCATCTCATGATGCAATCCTCGCTCTCACTGTCATAGAGAAACAGAAGTATCTCTCAGGTGGGTGAGGAACCCTACTAGATCGGCGGAGAGGCTGAGGTTCGTTGGAATCTACTAAATCCTTTGGTTCTATCAAATCATCAGCTGTAGTTTGTATAGCTGGAACACTTCCAGTTCTACATAATAGACCTTGCCTTGAGCTTGTCCGGATTTTGCTTTTAGACATAGGCCGGACAACCCCAAATCTTAACTAGCTTAAGTCATGGGCTCTTCCCATTCTATATCACATATGAAGTGGTAGGCAACTGATTTGATTTGAACCCTATTCAATAGGTATGCAGCTTCTCAAGCGCATAACTCCCAAAAAGGAAATAGGTAACTCAGTAGTACTCATCATAGAGCACACCTTATCAAATAGGGTGTATCTGCTCCGTCCCGATATACCATCGTGCTATGGTGTATACAGAGGAGTAATGCTGAGAGAGAATCTCATTCTCTTTTAGAATAGTCCAGGAATTCCATGCACAAGTATTCTCCTCCTTGATCGCATCAAAGGACATAATACTTTTACCCGTATTTTGGTTCTCTACTTCTAGCTTATATTCTGTGAATATCTTAAAAGGTTCGGACTTGTGTTTTAACAGGAACATAGGTCTGAATCTCGAAAGATCATCAAAGAATGTAATGAAGTATAAAGAACCGGTCTTGGCATATGTAGACTGGGGATCTACATACATCAACATGTATCATCCCAAGAGTTCACTAACTCTTTCTCTGTTTCCAATAAACAGAGCTGGTGTCATTATATCTTTGTGACATGACTGGCGAGTTTCATAAGATGTAAATTCAAACTAATTTAAATATGCATCTTTATGTAACTCTAGCTAGTCGGGTCACATTGATCTGACCTAGTCTACAATACCTCAAGAAGAATTCGTTCATTTCTGAACTTTTCTTCTTCTGTGTGTTCCGTATACTGAGAACTGTAGTTTGATTTAGAACATCAATGCTTTTAGATAACGTGCCTGAACCGATCAACTTTTGATATAGGAAATGTTCAAAACATTATCCAACAATACAAAATTTTATCATTTCTTTACTGATAAAGAGACTGATATGATTTTGTATATCAGGTTCGGTATCTAATAACATTCGTTCAGAATCAATGTATTTGTAATACAGGGTGACAGTGACCAACAGACTTGGCTGCAACACTTGCCCCGTTTTCTGCCTCATGAAACTTATCACCCGTTCTCAGTTCTCCACCTTTCTGTAGCCCTATGTAACATATTACATATCTGGGATCCTGATCTGGTATCACATACCCAGGACGTAAAGGATACTGAGAAACAGTTCTTTGTAACGAACACACCCGAAGATGATGCATCAGCATGCACTCTCTTCGTTTGGGCGGCACGGGAATTCTGGTAATCCCCAATATCCTGCTCTGTCTTATAACAATTATAAGTTGGAGCGGGACTAACGTTCCCCAGCTCAGTATAACAAGCGGGTCCGGTCAATAATCCGTATTATTATCTTGATTAAGGCGTGATATGGTCGCTACCTGGAGAGAGAGAGAAGAAAACACTCAGCGTGCGCTCTTGCAAGAATAGATTGGTTTTTATTTTATCTAATCAGGATGGCTCCCACTGCTTTTTATTAAATCTTCCTTCAAACCCTAAAAGGAAAGACTAGCCGGGATTAATTACACACTACAAGTTCGCCAATCTTTCAGCCAGGCCAGTGTCGGTACTTTGAGGGAGGTCCCCCGTGCTTTCGCACGAACCTAATTACTGTAAACCTCGTTTTCCCAGAGGCGTAACCTCGTTAACACCTTTCTAGACACCTACTTGATCGGCTAATTGTAATGTATAAAACTCTTCCAGGAGTAACACTTACTCGCAGCGGGTATCGGGATCCAACTATCACATAGAAGGTATGCAATCTCATTGCAAATTTCAACACTTGAAATTCCCGATAATATTTTGCCCCTAGCTCGCTATGACCTTGACGAATGCCAAACAACCCATAGTCCACTAGTCAAGTTCAACCCGTACATTTCTTGATCGAATTAAACCCACCCGCACGACCCTTGACGAATGCCAAACAACGCCGTACGAATACCCTAATCCAATCGCATCATATGCTCAAGCAGATAAATACTAGTTAGCTACCGTACACTACGCCTTGACGAATGCCAAACTACCGCAGCACGAATACTAACTAGTACATATCTGAAATGACGGAGGGCTACGACAGGTTTTTCTGAAAACCTATTGCGTAATGAACTTGATATCGTTGTAGAATCAAATGATTTTAAAATGGAATGCTTTTAAGGCTTTTCTAGTTTTGCTAAAGGAGTCACTCCCGGTGAAGGGATCGTCGGTCCTTTCCTCGTCGAATGAGGTGCGGGATATATCATATATATCACTGTGCAAAGCAAAAACACTTAAAAGCAATCAAAAGACAAACCGAGTGTGTAGCATCTGCCAGTTATTGCTAAAGGAGTCACTCCCGGTGAAGGGATCTCGGTCCTTTCCTCATCGAATAAGGTGCAGGATATATCACATATACCTCTGTGCAAAGCAAGAACTGTACCTACCTGTTTTATTTTGAAATTTGATTCTACAACATCTTAGGTTTCTTTTATTTCATTAATCACATTAATGAAGTCCCATCATTTAAGTACCTAAACATCACAGATAAATACGACGTACACTTATGCCATTCGCATTCGCCTCGATGTCCCCTCGTGTACCGTTAGGTTAGGTAACTAACGGCAGAGCAGGGCAGGGCTAGCGCGGGTGTAAAACATAAGTAACGTCTATATAATATATCATATATACTATATACTGTATCTATCACAGAACATCACATGATCACATCACAGATATCGCAGCAGAAGAAACATATGAAATATTGGATATACTAGGACGTCTGTGTTTTCAATACGAGCCAGTATAAAACACGGATTCCACGGTCGTGATGAATAGCCAAACCCACACCCCTAGACCCCTACGAGAGCGGCAAGCAACCCTGCCAATTCTAGAGTTAGGAGACCCGGACTCGACTCCTCGAGTTGGTCTCCCACTGGACTCCAGAACCCGGTTACTTGTGCTCCCCTCCTTGGGTCTATCCTAGTGCGGAAAAGTAAATAATATACAACGAGTGACAACTTCCGCAACCTAGAAGCGCCCCAATAAAAGAATATTACATACAAGTTTTTACATGAATGAAAATGAAAAACACTCATCTCACATAAAAACCCCCGGCTATTCGTACACGACGATCCAATATAACATATCCAGCAACACATAACATCACATGTCATCAACGTAAGTAAATATGCGCATCCCAATTGTCGTTGACATATAGCAACGAAACCGGCGATATCACATATTACACTTACGGTCACAGAAAAGAAAATGTAAAACTACAACAGTTGGAATCCGCAACCACCTCAGACATCGCATGCCTGACCAAATGAATTACTTAGACATCACATGCCTAACAATTATAAACCCCGCATTTTAGTCTCAAAATCGAAAACACTTTTCAATATCAAGTCGGGCAATTCAACAAGATTCCCGACATCCTGATCGAATGCTCGTCGCAAACTTCAGTAGGCGGCCGCACCCCCGATACCGTCGACGAAGTGCACCAAGGCGGAACACCGCCACCGCGAGCACCCAGACGGATGCTTTCGGCGACGGGGTTCTCCTACAGTCACTTGGTCGGGGCAATGGCGTGAGGCTGTCTATTAAGTTTACCCGGCGAGTATCCGCGTACGCTACGTGATTGCGACGGACTTTTGATCACATCAAAATTCCGTGGCAACCGATCAAGTGAGACTAAAGTGCTATGTTTATAATATTCATTCAGTTATCTCATAACTTTTTGTGAATTCCAATTATTGTATCCCATTCCAGATAAATAGAAAATGTTAAACTTTCCAATCGAACAATCGAACACCCAAGTTTTCCCGATACAGCTCAACACATGAAATAAGTCTAACAACATTCCGTTCGTGCCTCAGTACCAACGGTCCAGCCGTAGAAGGGTCAAGCCAACGCCTCACATGTGGCACGCCGTACTGCCCCAAACCCGAAGGTTCAAAGGGCAGTTCAAGACGGTCACATAATCGAGTTAAGGTTTGTTGTCTTCTAGAGGGACCATCGCGTTACTTGCACTTCTTAGAACGTCGTTAAACTACGGAAAAATCCAACACTTGGAAATTTCCCGACAGGGGAAAAATTGGGTATTTATATCCGGTCGAACTTTTTAACATATTCTAAAATTTATCCGGAAAGCCACACAGACAAAATTTGATACTCCGATCGAAACACCGAATCCCCAAAAACACAGCAGAAAAATTCAACTCTTGAATAAATATTAAAAATTCCCAGAAAACTCAGCCTTTTGAACTAGGAATTACTGTGCAAAGGAACAGGGCTGACGTCATCAAGTGGCCGCTGATCAGCCGCAGAAGCCATGCTTCTGCCGCTGATCCGCCGCGAAATTTACTGTTCACCAGAAACTTTTTGCACCGTAATTCTTATTTTTCCCTGCTGAATTTTTTAGCAATTTTTAATTTGGAAAAACTCACTGTTTTCAAAAAAGTACAGAGAGCAAGATTGATTTGGTGTTTCGGGTTCGATCGGGTTTCAAATTCCGTCTAGACTTCGCCTAAGGCTCTAGCTAGGCTCTGATACCACTGTAGGGTTCCTAGGCACCCTAATGAGGTCTCACAAGGCATCGATCATGCCAAATAAAAATTTTAACGGTGCCGAGAAACCCGACTACGGATCGTTTGCTAGATGTCTAGGCGAAAAAGCTAACTAGTTAACACTTAACTACAAGATACGGAAATACAACCTTTGTAGATCTGGTGCTCCACCTCCATAGCTCCGCAACGAAGCCCTCTCCGCTGTCCAATTTGAACCCGGGCTCTAGCGTCGACTTCATCGGAGAATAAGCAAGCTAGGTCGTCGATGTCCATGCCGAAGATGATCTACGTCGAGGCATCGCTAAATCAAGCTCCGACTTCACCAAGTCAAGAAACTTGTGAAGAAAACACACTCTACTACTTGGCAAGAGGTAGAGGATGAAGAAATAGGAAGTGGGTTAACTTTAGAATTGGATTTCTCACTCAAAAACATCAATCACCATTGATGAGGTAAGCTTTTCTTCACTTGAAGCAAGGAAGAAGAAGAAGAATAATATGATTAGATTAATATAATTGGAAAAGAAAAATGAATACTTATTATATTAGAACCATGGTCAAGTGTAGAGAATTAACTAAGGTTAGATTAATGGTTAGGGTTAAAGATGAAGACAAGAATGGTCACAAAGTCAAAGCTTCATGAAGCTTCAACTAAACTCCAAAATTAGCAACCATTCTTTTCTTATCTATTCAAAATAAATAAATAAATAAATAAGTAAGAATAGAAAACCCTAATCATTAGTTTAACCATGGCTTAATCCATTACACTTAACTATAGTTAAACATGTATCATCAAACATGATACAATCAAGTGCACAAAACTATATCGAATATACAATGTGCACATCCGAGTGAGAAAATCCATCTTAAGTAAACCGATACTAGTTGATGCAAAGTAATATATCAAATATATAAATATGCATTAAATCATTAAATCAACACTTGATTCAATGATCCGGTCATGTCGCACACAACCGACTAGTATACTATGTATCATCTTATCGAATCAACGCTTGAATCGATAACTAGGTTATATCGCATACAACCATTCGATACATTCATCGCGAGAATGGAATACGGTATCACATAAACGTATTATTCTCGGTCCCGCACATATCTCGTATGCGCTCCTATTTCGTTTCGCTTGAGCCAGGAAACCTCTGTGTAGGACTCTAAAGACTCGTCAATACGCCGGCAGCAGATGATGATCATATCAAACACCCACAAGCCGTAAGCGGTCTGCTAAACGTAACGGCCACCCGGGTATTGAGCGATCTGAAGATCGACGAGCAAGCCCGCTCACACTCCAGTGAATCCGACTAGTAACACTACCGTACAGTCCGGTCTGATCGTCTGATATGTCGCATATCTCTCCTAGGGGTGGTAAACGTCAGACCCCAATAGCTCAATAAGTCGTGTCGATATGAGGTCTATAACACTTCGAGAAACTACTGGTAACACTTACCAGTAAATCTCAGCAACCCTGGCCAGGGATTTCCTGTTATAGCTAATCGAACACAGCGCAACATCAACCCCCTATACCGGGAGAGACGAATCCCCTCCTATCGCTCATTGCTTCCATGTGACTCGGGACTGTACCCAAAAACCACCGTTTTGCACGCCCTCTTGGACGTGGTAAGATGGAAATCAAAGCACAGTGGGAACCACACAAGACTCTATGACGATCTCGGGTCAACAGACTACTCTGTACCAATGTCACCAGAGAACCGCCATCTGACGTGAGGTATAATACCATCTGGGAGTTCTCGGCGAGTCCGTCCAGTGTACCCAGTCTCTACTGAGCACCCGTATATCATCTCTGATGTCAAACACCAATGGATATGGGATCATCCATTGCCCATCTGTATGGGTCGAGAAGGTATACGCTAGTCTACTCTGGTATATCGATGCCCCGTCTCGATACACCCACGACTAGGGACTTTGAAGGATGTACTTATGGACTACCATGTCCCCACTAGTATGATCCGCATCATAGTCCAGGTAGTCAAGTACAGATCCTAAGGGCTTTACCAACATGTAACAGAGAGACAATCAGCATACACGTTAAGGTAAATGGTAACCAGATAGCATACTATCATGTCGAGCAAGAAAGTCCTCCCTATATATGTCCCAGCATCCACTACAATATACATCCTATGTACAGTAATGGCCTCTAGGGCATACATATAACTAACATTTTGAGCAGCAGGAGCAGAAGTGGGAGTTGGGTCGGTCAATCTTGTAAAAACCGATCTCTTAGCAGGAGAAGCCGCCTTGACGACTTCAGGAGAAGGTTTGGGTACCCCTTTTGGAATAACCTTTTCTGGGACTGCAAGCTTCATTGTGGGCCCGTAGGAGTTTTGGCCCAGTATGGAGAAGACCGAGGCATTGGTGTTGGGCGACCCGTTGAGAGGGGCCGCAGTAACTGAAAGTCGATCAAAGACCGACTTCTTAGGAGCTTCTTGTACGGGCACGGGGGTGCTGAAGCTTGTTGGCGGAAGCATAGTTCCGAAAAACAACCCCGTGGTGGCTTGAGTAATCTGCTCCACGGGCATGGTGAACAAAGAGGCCGCTTGGGGCCCGTAGGTTATGCCCCCAGTTGAGGCCGGACGCGAGATGCAGCTGCAGTTGGAGCACTTCGAACAGGTAGAGGCCATCGATGCTTGACTTCTGCGCCAGACAAAAGACCAAATCTTAGTAACTTAAAATCTGAAGGCAACCATTAACAAACCGCGATTCGTTCGCGAATACGACACACGAAGTGTGGAGTGGAAAGAGGAAAAGGTCCCACCGGGCGTGCCAAAATCTGTTCCCCTCCGAAAGACGGCGCACAAGACTGCGAGGTCCTGACGCTGAGATTCGGGGCAGATGCTATTTGGTTTTATCCGTCCACCTCTCCGAAGATGCCAAGTTGATTTATGGCACCGTGTATCGGAGGTTTAGACGGATGCGGCCGATGTAGCAGACTTCGTCAGATTCCCCCTCGCTTGAGGGGTTTTTGATTGTGGGGACGCTTTTCCCTTCAGACGCAAGCCCCTGCAGTTAATTACGCTACCGCATCGCGGCAACAACTTTCTCCTTCTCCAGAATTTCACTTCGTGTCATGTGTGTTTATTTTGTTTGTGGTTGCCCGTGGATTGTATACGGAGACTAAGTGATGCCGTCGCCCGCAGGACGTGGATTAGTCTAAATCCGTACTGTCCTAGATTTGGGTTTTGGGTTTTGGGTTTTGGTTTAAGAATACGTTAGCCATATTTGAGGCTAAGATCAACTTAAGCGTTTGTTAAGGATACGTTAGTCTGATTTGAGACTAAGATCAATTTAACGGAATCGTTTGGATCCGGTAAAAGAGCATTTGGGGGCTCTATTGCTCCAGTTTAGGGACATAGTGGTCCATAGGTAGTTTAAGGACATTTCGGTCTATAGATAGTTTAAGGACACTTAAGTCCGTGGGTTTAAGGACCCCACAGTCCGTGTTTTAGTTTAAGGACGCATAAGTCCGTAGGTTTAAGGACCCCACAATCCGTGTTTTAGTTTAAGGACGCATAAGTCCGTGGGTTTAAGGACCCCACAGTCCGTGTTTTAGTTTAAGGACGCATAAGTCCGTGGGTTTAAGGACTCCACAGTCCGTGTTGATGTGTGGTCATCGGGACCCGTCACCTCTCTGACGTCGTTGAAGGATTACAACGATAGGAGTCAAAGGAGTTCAGAGATGTACCCTCGAACCGGGCGTAAATTGGTTTAAAAAAGCAGCTGTGCTCAGTCAATTTAATTTGAGGACTTACGGCCATGATTGGACTAAGTCCAGTTGAAAAATATTCAACATTTTTATTTGTTTTTGGTCTATTAGACTTGTGCTAGGGCTTTGCCCATAAAGGATGCAGAGCATCAATTTGTTTTGGGCTCTACTCATTTATAAATGATGCAGAGCATCAATTTTACTTGGGCTCTGCCCTTTTATAAAAGATGCAGAGCATCAATTTGATTTGGGCTCTGCCCATTTATTGCTTTGCAATTTATTTAGGCCTATTAGGTCTTTTTGATTTGGGCTTGGCCCCTCAGCAAAAGAAATGCATTGCATTTATCAGGCACTTTGCGCCAATCAAAGAGCGCAAGCGCTTGTGGTGAGGACACGCGTCATGCAAGCGCAGTGCGCTGCGCTGCTGACACGTGGCGCGCTCTGGTGAGTTGCGCCAGTTTCAGAGAGCAAGTCTCTATTTCAAAAGCGCATAGTGCAAATGGTTCAGATGTTGACACGTGGCGCTCTCAGGTGGCTTGCGCCAACCCAAGAGCGCAACAGCGTAATTCTACAAGTGCAAGGCACTATTAACTTGAGAATCTTTTAGATTCCAGAACCAATAGTTCATAAAAGAAGTGCAAAGCACTGCTTGGTTTCTTGATCTAATTTAGATCAAAGAAAGCAAGTGTTTCTTATTTTTCTTGATCTTAGAGAACCAATGGTTCATAAGTGCAAAGCACTATTTTTATTTTGTTTTTCATTAAAGATTATTGATCTTGTTCTTAGATCAATGATCTATTAGAAGATATTCTTCTATCTAAAAGGTCTTTTATCTTTTTTCTTCTTAAAATTTCTTCAGAGTTCTCTCTGTTTGAAATTTTTGATTTCTCACAAAATGATCATGCCTTTGAATTGAGGTCTAGGGGCCTTTATATAGTGCCCATAAATTTGTTAAAGAGATCTTTCTCTGAGTGATTTGGGAAATTTTCCCCACTGTTGGATCTTTGATCCAAGGGCTTCTGTTTTACAGAAGGCAATCTTCTTGTTTTAACAAGAACAGAAAAATCTTACTCGAATTTAATTCTGTTTGGCGCAAACGCCCCAGCGCGTGACACGTGTCAAGCAGCGCACAGCGCAGCGTAACTGCGCTTGCGCAACTGCGCTGACACGTGTCGCGCAGCGCAGTGCTTGCGCAACTGAAGCGTTGCTTCCTTTAATTTTGTTTTAAAAAGAACTTTGCTCTGATTGGGCGCGCTGTCTCGGGCGCTGCGCTGATGCATCAGCTTTTGACATGTGGCGCGTTGCGCGCAGCGCAAGGAATTTGAAGCGTTGCATCAATTTTTGAATTTTTGAAATTCAAACAGAGCTTTGCTCTGATTGGGGGAATCAGAAGCGTTGCTTCAGTTCCCGTCTTGGAATTTGAACAGAGCCTTGCTCTGATTGGGGTAAACAGGTTGCAAATACAAACATCAATTATACTATTTGCATCCAAAACAGCAATAAAACAAGAATAGCCGCATGGTATAACGAACTAGGGTGTTAAATTATACCCAACTACAAAAAAATTTCGTCCTCGAAATCACCACAACACGAAAACACAACAAATATGAATCTAATTGAAGAGGTGTGGAAACTCATGTCGAATCTTGTTTTCTCGTTCCCAAGTCGATTCTCCGTGCGAGCGATTACCCCATTAAATAAGTACGAGAGGGATAATCTTGTTCTTAAGGACCTTTTTTCTTCGATCAACAATCGTCATCGATCGTTCCTCATAGGTCAAGTCCTCCCTTACTGTCGGCTCCGAATGATCTAGCACGTGTGTTTCATCTCGAACATACTTACGGAGTTGAGATACATGAAACACGTCATGAATACTCGCCAAAGACAGTGGTAACGCCAATCGATAAGCTACATCTCCAACGCGCTCAATAGTATCGAAAGGCCCCACGAATCGTCGACTAAGCTTGCCTCAACTCCCAAAATGGATCACTCCTCTAGTCGGTGATATCTTCAAGAATACAAGATCACCAACATCGAACTTTAGAGGTCTTCTCGATGTATCTGCCCAACTCTTCTGCCGATCTTGTGCTGCCCTCATGTGATTTCGGGTAGTATTAACTTTCTCCACGGTTTGCACGATCAGATCCGGTCCCAACAATCTTCGCTCTCCAATATCGTCCCAACAGACGGGTGAGCGACACTTGCGACCATACAACGCCTCGAATGGAGCTATCTGGATAGTCGCCTGAAACCTGTATGGAAACTCTACCAAGTGTAAATGATCTTCTCATGAACCCTTGAACTCTAACATGCAAGCTCTCAACATATCTTCAAGAGTTTGGATCGTTCTCTCCGACTGCTCATTTATATGGAAATGATAAGCAGTGCTAAACTTCAATCGCGTCCCCAAACTTTCCTGTAAACTCCTCCAAAAGTGCGATAAGAATCGGGTATCACGATCGGAAACGATGCTCACGGGTACTCCATGCAATCTCGCAATCTCCTGCATGTACCGTTTTGCTAACGCTTCCGTCGACTGACCAACTCGAAACGGTATGAAATGAGCTGTCTTGGTCAATCGATCAACGATCACCCAAACTGCATTATTGCCCTTCGGACTCCGCGGTAAAGCTGTCACGAAATCCATGATTATATATTCCCACTTCCATTGAGGAATCGGAAGTGGTTGCAACAAACCAGCTACCCTTTGATGTTCAGGCTTAACTTGCTGACACACCAAGCACTTCGCTACAAAGCGGGCGATCTCCCTTTTCATGCCTTCCCACCAGAAATACTGTCGTAGATCACGGTACATCTTTGTGCCTTCTAGATGTACGGAATATGCGGAACTGTGTGCCTCCTTCATAACTTCTTCGCGAATATCTCCTTTCGGCACACACAAACGGCTACCATATCGCAACGAACCATCTTCATGAATCAACAAGTCCGTTCGAAGTCCCGCTTCAACCTGTTCTCGAAACTTCTGTAATCTTGGATCCTCTGACTGCGCTGCCTTAATATTATCGATCAACGACGACTGTACTTGCAGCTGCATCAACTGTCCCGAAGAATGCGGTAACACGATCTCCAACTCGAATCTCTGAAAATCTTCGATAAGCTTTCTGTGTGCTGTCAACATCTGAATTGCTGGCAACCGACTAAGCGTATCCGGCACTACATTAACTTTCCCCGGATGGTACTTGAGATCAAGATCATAGTCCGCCATCAGCACCAACTATCTATGTTGTCTCAAGTTAAACTCTTTCTGCATGAACACATACTTTAGGTTTTTGTGATCGGTGAATACTTCGATCCTTTCGCCCAATAAGTAGTGCCTCCAAATCTTCAAGGCGAAAATCACTGCTGCCAGCTCCAACTCATGAGTTGGGTAATTTTTCTCATGGGTCTTCAATTGTCTTGATGCGTAAGTTATAACCTTCCCATGTTGCACATTCTAAACCTTTCCCAGATGCGTTGCTATGATTAACCCATCCTACGGAACCGTCTAGCACGGTCAAAATAGGAGTGGTTGTCAATCTTTATTTCAACGCCTAAAAAAACCGATGCACATCTATCCGTCCATATGAACGGCACTTCTTTTCGCGTAAGCTTGGTCAAAGGCTCAGCCAAACGAGCGAAATTCTCCACGAACCTTCTATAATATCCGGCAAGTCCAAGAAAACTTCTGATCTCCGCTACGTTCTTCAGAATCGGCCAATTTTGAACTGCTACAATCTTCTCAGGATCAACAGTGATTCCATCTCCGGATACTACGTGCTTAAAAACTTTACTTCTTCGAGCCAAAATTCGCACTTGTTCATTTTCGCATACAGTCTTTCTTTCCTCAACGTTTGCAGTGCAACTTTCAAGTGGTCTGCATGCTCTTCTAAGCTCCTTGAATGGACCAGAATATCATCGATAAACACTACTATAACTGGTCCAAGAACGGTGAAAATATTCGGTTCATCAAGTCCATAATTATCGCTAATGCGTTCGTGACTCCGAATGGCATCACTAAATACTCATAATGCCCAAATCGAGTTCGGAACGCAGTCTTGCAAATATCCTCTGATTTAACTCGAACTTGATATCTGGATCGCAAATCCAGCTTCGAGAATACCCTCACGCCACTAAGTTGCTCGAATAATTCGCCAATGCGAGGGATCGGGTACTTGTTCTTAATAGTCGCCCGGTTTAATTCTCGATAATTGATGCACATCCTCCTTGTGCCATCTTTCTTCTTGACTAGAAGAACTGGAGCTTCCCAGGGTGAATTGCAGCTGCGAATCCAACCCTTCTCTAGCAATTCGGTAACCTGCTTCTTGACTCCACTGGTGCCATTGGATAATACGTCTTTAGGATTGGTGCTGCACCAGGAACAAGATCGATCGCGAACTCCACATCTCAGTTTGGCGGTAAACTCGAGATGTCCTCGAACACGTCCATAAACTCTCGAACTGTTATCAGCGCTTCATCTGCAACTTGTCTACGAACTTCACTTTCCAGTAAACGGTTCTCCTCATCATGAATTTTGCAAGTTGTTCTAAGACTTGTAGTTTATTAGCTCACCACTCTTCCACTGTATAACTCTGATGATCTGCGGCGGGTTCATCAGAACTCCTCGAAACATCTTGCATCTGAAAGGTCTTGAAGCAATCAGTACTACCGCGATCAAACACTTCTCATGTATTACTCCGTTTTCTTCGAAACACAACCGGATTGGTCATTACGGGACAAGGGGAAAGATACAACACGGTTATTGGATTCAAGCTTGCGATAAAATATGAACTGGTAAGCAATGCAACCGAGAGAAGTAAGGTAATATAACGACCAAAAATCAAGGAAGTGAATCAAGAATAGGACTCCAAGTTACTTAAATAGAGTACCGCATTGTAACCATGCTGCAGTTCATAGTTACAATCACATAACTCCGTTCAAGTCGCCCAAATCCTACTATCAGAATCGAAAGAATAGGTACGGAGAAACAATAAGGAACTGAAAGGATTTCAAGCCGAGATGCAAAGTCATTCCGTCTCATCAAGTTAAAGGGTCAAGAGAAAGATATGATTCAAGAATCACGATAACAATGTGGCTGGACATGTTCCTAATTATGGGTTTCCTGATTAGGGTATTGGGTCCAATACCCAACTACAAAAAATCAAATCCGATTAACCCAAAACTCTAGCGGATGGAGTCAAAAGATAGGTTGACGAACAATAAGGACTTTAGTCAAGGATAACAAGTTCACAATCTGGACCGAAAGAGCGACTTAAATTGTCAAGCCCTACATGGAAACTGTAATCCCAATCTAAACCTGGCGCTCTGATACCAACAAAACCATGTCACGCCCCGCTTCTCAAAATACGGAATACGAGGGGTTAACAAGGTCAGCCATGCTTCTACGGTCGAGGAAACATCCTGCCGTAGTCACACTTCGGCTTCTAGCTTTACGTGGTAATCAGTAATCAATGCACATGTAATGAGAAATGCAGTCACTAAATCAAAACAGGTGTAAAACTAACCAGATAGAGTCAAAGGAAAGATAGTGCTGACGTCGCTGATCTAGGTGTCCGCAATATCCTCAAGGTACAACAGATCCTGATCCGAGCTAAATCCACTTCTCACTCTGAGCATGCATACTCAGGTCGTCAGAGCGACACGATAGCAATCGATCAACGATCATTTGATATTTAATTTGTATTTTAGAATACCGTGGTGTTCTGCAGTTTCTGCAGTGATCCCTCTCACACCAACACCTTGAACACAACATAACTTTTATTACAGAACTGCTATCGATGATACGTTTGATGCGTTGGATACATAACAGTAAAATCTACAAATAGTTGAACTGTAGCGTCGCCTAATTATGCTCCCAACTGGAAGTAAAATGTGTTACGAAACGGACTTCCAGTTCAAAAATTGGATTTCCAGCAGTGAACACTTAAAATGAAATGGCCATAACTTCCGAACCTGAAACCCGATTGACGTGAAACCAATTTTGACTACGGAAGGATGTTTCCTCGACTGTAGGAGCATGGCTGGCCTTGTCACCCCTCGTATTCCGTACCCGCTTCCTAAAATACGAAATACAGGAGGCGACTAGGCCAGCCATGCTCCTACGGTCACGGAATAATCCTGTCGTAGTCACACTTCGGCTTCTAGCATTACATGGTAATCAGTAAACACAGCACAGAAGTAAAGGAAATACACCACTAGTTTATTTCACCAACTTTCATTGTTCACAGTTTACAATAGAATGAAAGAAAAGAAACTACTAACCAAGTGCGAATACAAGGTTAATTTATGGAAAGCGGTAAAAGTACTGATGACACGACCGTCTAGATCTCTGCGAGCTCGAAGGGTAGGTCTGACTTCTGAATCCGGTCCTCTTCAAACTCTGAGCATGCATACTCAGGTCGTCAGGGCGACGCAATAGCAATATTATAATAGTATTAAGCGGGCAAGATAATAAAAGTAATAACGGTGGAGATAAATAATGCAACGATCAGTATGTTAACAAGCAATGCAATGTATGATCTGTGTCCCTATCAGTCTCTAAGTCACTTTTGAAATCGAGTTGTGGAAATGAGGGATCATGTTTAACGTGGGTCTCGTACATACCCGAGACTACGGCCCGCAGTTGCCCGGGACATAACCCTGCCAGCCGGACCGCTAGGTCCAAACCTAATATATAAGAGTCGCTGCTCGAATGATCGTCCTCTAAATCACTGTACCTCGCTAAATACAAGTTCCTTTCCACTTCGATTTCCCCTTTCCCTAGATTTCACTATCTATAAGTATGGGCTAGTTGTGTACAAGTACGCATCAATAACACTGTTTTATTCACTGTTCACTGTATTATTCATTGTTCACTGTATTATTTACTGTTCACTGTATTATTCACGGTCACGAATCACTCACTTTTCACTGGCGTACTTGACACAACCAAATCGATACTACTCACGTTCGACAATGCATTATACACTGAAAACTCAGTAATGACGCGCACTATCGCTAGAGGTACTGCAGTCGGGTAAAGCTGTGAATCATGCCACTAAACAATTTATATGCAATACAAGTCATTATGTGTCTCATAAACTTATAAAAATCGCATAAAATCATCGCTCAGAATTAAGTAAAATGATATAAAAAAGGTAAAAATTAAATTTAACCAGAAGTTCAACAAAATTGATTTCAAGTCAATCGGGTTTTGGGTTCACAAGTTACAGTCGTTTCATTTTAAGTGTTCGCTGCTGGAATTTCAGTTCCTAAACTGAATGTCCATTTCGCAACACAGTTTTCACCCTGTTGGGATCAAAATTAGGCGACGCTATAGTAGAACAAAATTTAGGTTTATCAGTTAGGTTTCCAACGCACCATACGGATCAATAATATCCATAGTGTAATGGAAGTTATGTACTGTACAACAATGGGGTATACGTTCTACCCCTGTTTCGGGCTGCTATGCGTTCTGTTGATTTAAAATACAGTTTAAATAGTAAACGACAGTAGAAATGAATGAAATCACTTTCAGTTGTTAGCTAACATATTTATTTTATCTATGGTATAGGGTTCCGCATTATAACATTTTCATACAGCAGAGTGAAAGCATTACAAAACGGGAATCGACAGCCAGAGCTGCTTTGGACTGCAGTCCAGAGCCGCACTCCGAACCAGTTTCCGTCATCTTTTTAAAATAGAAACAAACTAAAAATTATATGAAGTTCTAGGTTGTCGAGTCGGCTTCGATATGAGCCCTCAAACGCAACATTCCGGTGTATAATCAATTTACTATGATTTTTACAAAATTCAGGTACAGAAATTTACAGATTCGACGGATCTAAATGGGGATGACATTTCATGGTGTTAGGATCCGTATTTTCGAGCCAACTCTTAACACAGCACTCATTATCACTCGGGCCAACTGTTATGTTCAAATTCCGTCATTTTAGGGGAGTTTTCAAATTATGGTTCGCATCGAACACTTATAATAATACTGAATCGCAATCGAAATGAGCGTATAATAGCATGAAGCAAGTATTTAAACTTGCCTGACGACGACGGTTGGTGAGGGCAGGCGACGGGCGCGGTGCGGGTGTGGGTTCGAGTTTTCTCGTGATCGCAGGATGAAGAAGAAGGAGAGAAGATGGTAGGGACGTTGGGAAATTTGAGAAGGGAGTGAGAGAGATTGAGGGAGTGTGTGGTTTGTTAGGAATAAAAATGTGGATTTTATAGAGAGAGGGGGAGGGAACGTGAGATTTGGAATGAGTGGGGGTGAGTTGTAAAGAAGATAGGGAGTGAGGTGTGAGGGTGTAAAGAGAGAAAGAGAGTGAGGTGTGAGGGTGTAAAGAGAAAAGAGAGTGAGTGAACGTGAGAGAAGAAATGAGTATTTAGTGATGCCATTCGGAGTCACGAACACATTAGCGATAATTATGAACTTGATGAACCGAATATTTTCACCGTTCTTGGACCAGTTATAATGGTGTTTATCGATGATATTCTGGTCCATTCAAGGAGCTTAGAAGAGCACGCAGACCACTTGAAAGTTGCACTGCAAACGTTGAGGAAAGAAAGACTGTATGCGAAAAAGAACAAGTGCGAATTTTGGCTCGAAGAAGTAAAGTTTTTGTGCACGTCGTATCTGGAGATGGAATCACTGTTGATCCTGAGAAGATTGTAGAAGTTCAAAATTGGCCGATTCTGAACAAAGTAGCGGAGATCAGAAGTTTCCTTGGACTTGCCGGATATTACAGAAGGTTCGTGGAGAATTTCGCTCGTTTGGCAGAGCCTTTGACCAAGCTTACGCGAAAAGAAGTACCGTTCGTATGGACGGATAGATGTGCATCAGTTTTTTTAGGCGTTGAAATAAAGATTGGCAACCACTCCTATTTTGACCGTGGTAGACGGTTCCGTAAGATGGGTTAATCATAGCAACGCATCTGGGAAAGGTTTGGAATGTGCAACATGGGAAGGTTACAGCTTACGCATCAAGACAATTGAAGACCCATGAGAAAAATTACCCAACTCATGAGTTGGAGCTGGCAGCAGTGATTTTCGCCTTGAAGATTTGGAGGCACTACTTATTGGGCGAAAGGATCGAAGTATTCACCGATCACAAAAACCTAAAGTATGTGTTCACGCAGAAAGAGTTTAACATGAGACAACATAGATAGTTGGTGCTGATGGCGGACTATGATCTTGATCTCAAGTACCATCCGGGGAAAGTTAATATAGTGCCGGATACGCTTAGTCGGTTGCCAGCAATTCAGATGTTGACAGCACACAGAAAGCTTATCGAAGATTTTCATAGATACGAGTTGGAGATCGTGTTACCGCATTCTTCGAGACAGTTGATGCAGCTGCAAGTACAGTCGTCGTTGATCGATAATATTAAGGCAGCGCAGTCACAGGATCCAAGATTACAGAAGTTTCGAGAACAGGTTGAATCGGGACTTCGAACGGACTTGTTGATTAATGAAGATGGTTCGTTGTGATATGGTAGCCGTTTGTGTGTGCCGAAAGGAGATATTCGCGAAGAAGTTATGAAGGAGGCACACAGTTCCGCATATTCCGTACAACCAGGAGGCACAAAGATGTACCGTGATCTACGACAGTATTTCTGGTGGGAAGGCATGAAAAGGGAGATCGCCCGCTTTGTAGCGAAGTGCTTGGTGTGTCAGCAAGTTAAGCCTGAACATCAAAGGGTAGCTGGTTTGTTGCAACCACTTCCGATTCCTCAATGGAAGTGGGAACATATAACCATGGATTTCGTGACAGCTTTACCGCGGAGTCCGAAGGGCAATAATGCAGTTTGGGTGATCGTTGATCGATTGACCAAGACAGCTCATTTCATACCGTTTCGAGTTGGTCAGTCGACGGAAGCGTTCGCAAAACGGTACATGCAGGAGATTGTGAGATTGCATGGAGTACCCGTGAGCATCATTTCCGATCGTGATACCCGATTCTTATCGCACTTCTGGAGGAGTTTACAGGAAAGTTTGGGGACGCGATTGAAGTTTAGCACTGCTTATCATTTCCATATTGATGGGCAGTCGGAGAGAACGATCCAAACTCTTGAAGATATGTTGAGAGCTTGCATGTTAGACTTCAAAGGTTCATGGAAAGATCATTTACACTTGGTAGAGTTTCCACACAGCTTTCAGGCGACTATCCAGATGGCTCCATTCGAGGCGTTGTATGGTCGCAAGTGTTGCTCACCCGTCTGTTGGGACGATATTAGAGAGCGAAGATTGTTGGGACCGGATCTGATCGTGCAAACCGTGGAGAAAGTTAATACTACCCGAAATCACATGAGGGCAGCACAAGATCGGCAGAAGAGTTGGGCAGATACATTGAGAAGACCTCTAAAGTTCGATGTTGGTGATCTTGTATTCTTGAAGATATCACCGACTAGAGGAGTGATTCATTTTGGGAGTTAAGGCAAGCTTAGTCCACGATTCATGGGGCCTTTCGATACTATTGAGCGCGTTGGAGAAGTAGCTTATCGATTGGCGTTACCACCGTCTTTGGCGAGTATTCATGACGTGTTTCATGTATCTCAACTCCGTAAGTATGTTCGAGATGAAACACACGTGCTAGATCATTCGGAGCTGACAGTAAGGGAGGACTTGACCTATGAGGAACGATCGATGACGATTGTTGATCGAAGAGAAAAGGTCCTTAAGAACAAGATTATCCCTCCCGTACTTGTTTAATGGGGTAATCGCCCGCACGGAGAATCGACTTGGGAACGAGAAAACAAGATTCGACATAAGTTTCCACACCTCATCAATTAGATTCATATTTGTTGTCTTTTCGTGTTTTGGTGATTTCGAGGACGAAATTCTTTTGTAGTTGGGTATAAATTTACAGATTCGACGGATCTAAATGGGGATGACATTTCACAGTGTTAGGATCTGTATTTTCGAGCCAACTCTTAACACAGTATTAATTATCACTCGGGCCAACTGTTATGTTTAAATTCCGTCATTTTAAGGGAGTTTTCAGATTATGGTTCGTATCGAATACTTATAATAATATTGAATAGCAATAGAAATGAACGCGTAATAGCATGAAGCAAGTATTTAAACTTGTCTGACGACGAATTGATGACGACATGGCAGCGGTGGCTTGGGCGGCGTTGAGAGGAGCCGACAGAGCTTGGAGCGTTTGGACAAGGATTCTTCATAGGGGAGAGGGGGAGAAGGAGAGAGAGAGAGTGGAAAAATGAGAGAAAGAAGAAGCGGGTGGGGTGTTTAAATAGTATTAGGATTTGATTTTTTTTATAATATATATATATATATATATATTATATAAAGAGGAATAAGGAGTTGGATGTGAGTTGTAAAGAAAAAGAAAAAGAAAAATGTAAGGTGTAAAGAGAAAGAGAACATGAGAGTTATGGGTTGGAAAGATGACTTTATATGTTATATTGAAAAAATACAGATGTCAGATATAATACAGTTATACAACATGAAAGTGCACGGATTCTCATGACTAGTCGGGATAGATCATAAACAGGAATCAAGACAGGTTTCCAGCAAGCGGGTTGAGTCGGTTGCAAATACAAACATCAATTATACTATTTGCATCCAAAACAGCAATAAATCAAGAATAGCCGCATGGTATAACGAACTAGGGTGTTACATTATACCCAACTACAAAAGAATTTCGTCCTCGAAATCACCACAACACGAAAAGGCAACAAATATGAATCTAATTGAAGAGGTGTGGAAACTTATGTCGAATTTTGTTTTCTCGTTCCCAAGTCGATTTTCCGTGCGAGCGATTACCCCATTAAACAAGTACGAGAGAGATAATCTTGTTCTTAAGGACCTTTTCTCTTCGATCAACAATCGTCATCGATCGTTCCTCATAGGTCAAGTCCTCCCTTACTGTCAGCTCCGAATGATCTAGCACGTGTGTTTCATCTCGAACATACTTACGGAGTTGAGATACATGAAACACGTCATGAATACTCGCCAAAGACGGTGGTAACGCCAATCGATAAGCTACTTCTCCAACGCGCTCAATAGTATCGAAAAGCCCCACGAATCGTGGACTAAGCTTGCCTCAACTCCCAAAATGGATCACTCCTCTAGTCGGTGATATATTCAAGAATACAAGATCACCAACATCGAACTTTAGAGGTCTTCTCGATATATCTGCCCAACTCTTCTGCCGATCTTGTGCTGCCCTCATGTGATTTCGGGTAGTATTAACTTTCTCCATGGTTTGCACGATCAGATCCGGTCCCAACAATTTTCGCTCTCCAATATCGTCCCAACAGACGGGTGAGCGACACTTGCAACCATACAACGCCTCGAATGGAGCCATCTGGATAGTCGCCTGAAAGCTGTATGGAAACTCTACCAAGTGTAAATGATTTTCCCATGAACCCTTGAACTCTAACATGCAAGCTCTCAACATATTTTCAAGAGTTTGGATCGTTCTCTCCGACTTCCCATCTATATGGAAATGATAAGCAGTGCTAAACTTCAATCGCGTCCCCAAACTTTCCTGTAAACTCCTTCAGAAGTGCGATAAGAATCGGGTATCACGATTGGAAACGATGCTCACGGGTACTCCATGCAATCTCACAATCTCCTGCATGTACCGTTTTGCTAACGCTTCCGTCGACTGACCAACTCAAAACGGTATGAAATGAGCTGTCTTGGTCAATCGATCAACGATCACCCAAACTGCATTATTGCCCTTCGGACTCCGCGGTAAAGCTGTCACGAAATCCATGGTTATATGTTCCCACTTCCATTGAGGAATCGGAAGTGGTTGCAACAAACCAGCTACCCTTTGATGTTCAGGCTTAACTTGCTGACACACCAAGCACTTCGCTACAAAGCGGGCGATCTCCCTTTTCATGCCCTCCCACCAGAAATACCGTCGTAGATCACGGTACATCTTTATGCCTCCTGGATGTACGGAATATGCGGAACTGTGTGCCTCCTTCATAACTTCTTCGCGAATATCTCCTTTTGGCACACACAAACGGCTACCATATCGCAACGAACCATTTTCATGAATCAACAAGTCCGTTTGAAGTCCCGCTTCAACCTGTTCTCGAAACTTCTGTAATCTTGGATCCTGTGACTGCGCTGCCTTAATATTAACGATCAACGACGACTGTACTTGCAGCTGCATCAATTGTCCCGAAGAATGCGGTAACACGATCTCCAACTCGAATCTCTGAAAATCTTCGATAAGCTTTCTGTGTGCTGTCAACATCTGAATTGCTGGCAACCGACTAAGCGTATCCGGCACTACATTAACTTTTCCAGATGGTACTTGAGATCAAGATCATAGTCCGCCATCAGCACCAACTATCTATGTTGTCTCATGTTAAACTCTTTCTGCGTGAACACATAATTTAGGCTTTTGTGATCGGTGAATACTTCGATCCTTTCGCCCAAAAAGTAGTGTCTCCAAATCTTCAAGGAGAAAATCACTGCTGCCAGCTCCAACTCATGAGTTGGGTAATTTTTCTCATGGGTCTTCAATTGTCTTGATGCGTAAGCTATAACCTTCTCATGTTGCACATTCCAAACCTTTCCCAGATGCGTTGCTATGATTAACCCATCCTACGGAACCGTCTAGCACGGTCAAAATAGGAGTGGTTGTCAATCTTTATTTCATCGCCTAAAAAAACTGATGCACATATATCCGTCCATACGAACGGCACTTCTTTTCGTGTAAGCTTGGTCAAAGGCTCAGCCAAACGAGCGAAATTGTTACAGGTATTCTACTCGTTCATTCCATACCAGCTAGAGTACTGTTTGATTCTGGAGCATCACACTGTTTCATATCTGCACATTTCGTTGATACACACTCCATACCATATGAACCATTAACCAAGGGTTGGGAAATACATACGGGTAATGGTGTTATAGTATCTAGTCGAGAGTGTAGATCCTGTCCAGTTGTAGTGTGTGGCAGGGAATTCTATGCGAATTTCCTCTTAATCGGAACTGGCATCTATGACGCAATTCTCGGGATGGATTGGATGAGTACATTCCATGCAATTATTGATTGCCGAGCAAGGAATGTGAATTTCCGCATTCCCAATCATCCAGAGTTTGTTTTTGAAGGAGGAAGCGAGTCATTGGAGCTAGCCAAGTTCAGAGCCAAACTGAAGGTATTGACGGCTATGGAAGTTAATGGACACCCTGCACCAGAAATCGTTCGGGACTTCCTTGATGTATTTCCTGAAGATCTGCCAAGTCTACCACCTCCCCGTGTCTTGGGATTCACAATAGATTTGATTCCTGGTACAACACCAGTTTCCAAGGCACCGTACCGAATGGCACCGGTTGAGTTGGCAGAGCTGAAGAAACAAATTGAAGAACTCCTGGAGAAAGGATTTATCCACCCAAACGCTTCACCGTAGGGGCACCAGTCTTGTTGGTGAAGAAGGACGGATCACTACGGATGTGCATAGACTACCGGGAGCTGAACAGAGTTACGATAAAGAACAAATACCCCATTCCGCGTATCGACGACTTATTTGATCAGTCGGGTGGGGCCAAAGTATTTTCGAGGTTAGACCTCCGTTCGGGCTATCACGAGATCAGAGTAGCGACCGAAGATATATGCAAGACGGCTTTCAGGACCCGATACGGGCATTATGAGTTTCTTGTGATGCCGTTCGGTGTTACCAATGCTCCAGCAATCTTTCTGGATCTTATGAATAGAGTATTTGCGAAATATTTGGACACGTTTGTCGTTGTATTCATCGACGACATACTAGTCTACTCTAAGACCCTAGAGGAGCATACCGAACACTTGCGAACGGTACTACAAATTCTTCGGGAAGAGAAACTATACGCAAAATTGAGCAAGTGCGAGTTCTCGCTCGACAAAGTGCAGTTCTTGGGACACGTTGTTTCGGGTGAAGGCATCTCAGTGGACCCGGCGAAGATAGAATCTGTTAGAGATTGGCCGACACCGAAGTCAGTGGCCGAGATCAGAAGCTTCCTGGGACTGGCAGGATATTATCGGCGGTTCGTTCAAGACTTTGCACGAGTCGCTGAACCTTTGACAAAGCTGACACGGAAGGATGTACCGTACGTATGGACGGAGGAGTGTACTCGGGCTTTTGAGGTACTGAAGCAAAAATTGACCACGGCACCTATTCTTACAGTACCAGATAATTCAGGTGGTTTGGTGATACACAGCGATGCTTCAGGGAAGGGCTTAGACTGTGTCCGGATGCAGCACGGTCGGGTGATTGCTTACGCCTCACGACAGCTGAAGAATCACGAGAGGAACTACCCAACACATGACTTGGAGTTAACCGCCGTGGTTTTCGCATTGAAGATCTGGAGGCATTATCTGTTAGGCGAAAAGGTGGAAGTGTATACGGATCACAAGAGTCTGAAATATGTGTTCACTCAAAGAGAACTGAATATGAGGCAACGCCGATGGTTAGAATTAATGGCAGACTATGACTTGGACTTACAGTATCATCCGGGAAAACTAAACGTTGTACCCGACGCTCTCAGTCGCAAGCCAGCAGTCATGATGATGACCAGTCAGAGAAGCATCATCGAGAATTTTCAGAAGCTCGAACTAGAAGTTGTTACACCGAGTGCAATCAGACAGTTCTGGTAGCTACAGGTACAGTCTTCTCTTGTAGATCGCATTAAGGCTGCGCAAGATGGCGATCCTGGATTGCAGAAGTTCAGAAAGCAAGTGGAAGCCGGGCTGAGGATGGACTTACTCATACATCGGGACGGTTCTCTAAGATTCGGTAGCAGACTCTGCGTCCCCAAGGGAGATGTTCGAGAAGAGGTACTAGCTGAGGCTCATAGTTCGGCTTATTCTATACATCCGGGAGGCATGAAGATGTATCGAGACCTAAAGCAACACTTTTGGTGGAACGGTATGAAGCAAGAGATTGCATGGTTTGTATCCAGGTGTTTAGTATGCCAGCAAGTAAAGGCAGAACACCGGAGAACCGCTGGACTGTTGCAGCCGCTTCCGATACCAGAGTGGATGTGGGAGCACATCACGATGGATTTTGTGACTGCCTTACCTCGGAGCCTAAGGGGTAACAACGCCGTCTGGGTTATCATCGACCGTCTTACGAAAGCTGCATACTTTTTACCCTTCCGAGTGGGACAGTAGACAGAGTCGCTTGCGGAGAAATACATGCAAGAGATAATGCAACTTCACGGAATTCCGATCAGCATAGTTTCAGATCGAGACACCAGATTTGTTTCACACTTTTGGAAGAGCTTACAGGAGAGTCTGGGTACACGTCTCAAGTTCAGCACAGCCTATCATCCACAGACGGACGGACAATCCAAGCGTAAGATTTAGACGCTCGAGGACATGTTGAGGGCCTGCATGCTAGACTTCCAAGGTTCTTGGGAGGATCACCTCCATCTAGTGGAGTTTTCTTATAACAACAGTTTCCAAGCTAGCATCCAGATGGCCCCATTCGAAGCACTCTATGGACGGAAATGTCGATCCCCTGTTTGTTGGGATGACTTGGGAGAGAGGAGATTACTGGGCCCCGAACTTATTGTTCAGATTGTAGACAAAGTCCAGATAATCAGACGGCACATTAAGACGGCTCAAGACCGACAGAACAGTTGGGCGGATGCCAGCCGGAGAACGCTAGAATTCGAGATCAGAGATCATGTATTCCTAAGGATTTCTCCTACCCGCGGGGTTATCAGGTTTGGAGGTCGTGGGAAACTCAGTCCCTGTTTCATCAGACCTTTTGAGGTGCTAGAGCGAGTGGGAGAGGTGGCCTATCGACTTGCCTTACCTCCATCGCTAGCTGGTGTGCACAACACTTTTCACGTATCTCAGTTGAGGCGTTATGTTCGGGATGACAACCATGTTCTGGACCATTCGGCATTGACATTGGGCACTGATCTGTCCTACGAGGAGCAGCCTACCACCATTCTCGATCGTCGGGAAAAAGTGCTGAAGAACAAAGTGATTCCCCTGGTTCGAGTTTCTTGGAATGGTCGGTCTCCAGGGGAGTCTACCTGGGAATGTGAGGAGGACATCCGGGCACGTTTTCCGCATCTGTTTGTATAGTGTTGATATTCCGTTGTTTTCGTTTTAATTTCGAGGACGAAATTTTTGTAAGGAGGGCATGATGTAAATCCCCTGTTCCGTATATAAATTTTTTCGTATTTTTCCAATTTTTCCTTGAAAATTTTCTATTTTATATTCATTTTTATATATTTTCTTTATTCTCAAATTATTACCTAAAACTATAAATCTTAACCCATACCTGACCCTGTGGTGGCATCCGTACATCTTGTTCTCGTTCCGTTTATTGAAACGGACTTGTTTGGATCGCTGCGTGCATTTTATGTGTATCCGTTTTTGGGGGTATACATTTTTATTAACCGGACATCATTTTATGGTTTTAGTTGATTCGTATAGTATCCGTATTTTAAAACTAGAACTTTAGACCAGACCCGGACATGTTCCGGAATAAGTTTGTATTAGCCAGAAAACCCAAATAAATATACTATTATATAAATTAACATATTCTAATTCTTATATTCTCATCTCCCTCTTCATTTCTTCTCTCACGTTCACTCACTCTCTTTTCTCTTTACTCACTCTCTTTCTCTCTTTTCTCTTTACACCTCTCTTTTCTCTTTACTCACTCTCTTTCTCTCTTTTCTCTTTACACCTCTTTTTTCTCTTTACACCCACACACCTCACTCTCTTTCTCTCTTTACACCCTCACACCTCACTCCCTCTCTTCTTTACAACTCACCCCCACTCATTCTAAATCTCACGTTCCCTCCCTCTCTCCTTCTATAAAATCCACATTTTCATTCCTAACAAACCACACTCCTTCAATCTCTCTCGCTCCCTTCTCAACTTTCCCAACGTCCCTACCTTCTTCTCTCCTTTTTCTTCATCCCGCGACCACGAGAAAACTCGAACCCAAGCCCTCGCCGCGCCCGTCGTCTGCCCTCGCCAACCGTCGTCGTCAGGCAAGTTTAAATACTTACTTCATGCTATTATATGCTCATTTCGATTGCGATTCAGTATTATTATAAGTGTTCGATGCGAACCATAATCTGAAAACTCCCCTAAAATGATGGAATTTGAACATAACAGTTGGCCCGAGTGATAATGAGCCATGTGTTAAGAGTTGGCTCGAAAATACGGATCCTAACACCGTGAAATGTCATCCCCATTTAGATCCGTCGAATCTGTAAATTTCTGTACCTGAATTTTGTAAAAATCATAGTAAATTGATTATACACCGGAATGTTGCGTTTGAGGGCTCATATCGAAGCCGACTCGACAACCTAGAACCCCATATAATTTTTAGTCTGTTTCTGTTTTAAAAAGATAACGGAAACTGATTCGGAGTGCGGCTCTGGACTGCAGTTCAAAGCAGCTCTAGCTGTCGATTCCCGTTTTGTAATGCTTTCACTCTGCTGTATGAAAATATTATAATGCGGAACCCTATACCATAGATAAGATAAATATGTTAGCTAACAACTGAAAGTGATTTCATTCATTTCTACTATCGTTTACTATTTAAACTGTATTTTAAATCAACAGAACGCATAGCAGCCCGAAACAGGGACAGAACGTATACCCCATTATTGTACAGTACATAACTTCCATTACACTATGGATATTATTGATCCGTATGGTGCGTTGGAAACCTAACTGATAAGCCTAAATTTTGTTCAACTATAGCGTCGCCTAATTTTGATCCCAACAGGGTGAAAACTGTGTTGCGAAATGGACATTCAGTTCAGGAACTGAAATTCCAGCAGCGAACACTTAAAATGAAACGACTGTAACTTGTGAACCCAAAACCCGATTGACTTGAAATCAATTTTGTTGAACTGCTGGTTAAATTTAATTTTTACCTCTTTTATATCATTTTACTTAATTCTTAGCGTATGATTTTATGCGATTTTTATAAGTTCATGAGACACATAATGACTTGTATTCAATATAAATTGTTTAGTGGCATGATTCACAGTTTTACCCGACTGCAGTACCTCTAACGATAGTGCACGTCATTACTGAGTTTTCAGTGTATAATGCATTGTCGAACGTGAGTAGTATCGGTTTGGTTGTGTCAAGTACGCCAGTGAAAAGTGAGTGATTCGTGACAGTGAATAAAACAGTGAACAGTAAATAATACAGTGAATAGTGAATAATACAGTGAATAGTGAATAAAACAGTGTTATTGATGCGTACTTATACACAACTAGCCCATACTTATAGATAGTGAAACCTGGGGAAAGGGGAAATCGAAGTGGAAAGGAACTTGTATTTAGCGAGGTACAGTGATTTAAAGGATGATCATTCGAACAGCGACTCTTATATATTAGGTTTGGACCTAGCGGTCCGGCTGGCAGGGTTATGTCCCGGGCAACTGCGGGCCGTAGTCTCGGGTATGTACGAGACCCTCGTGAAACATGATACCTACTTTCCGCAACTCGATTTCAAAAGTGACTTAGAGACTGATAGGGACACAGATCATACATTGCATTGTTTGTTAACATACTCATCGTTGCATTATTTATCTCCACCATTATTACTTTTATTATCTTGCCCCCTTAATACTATTATAATATTGTTATTGCGTCGCCCTGACGACCTGAGTATGCATGCTCAGAGTTTGAAGAGGACCGGATTCAGAAGTCAGACCTACCCTTCGAGCTCGCAGAGATCTAGACGGTCGTGTCATCAGTACATTTACCGCTTTTCATAAATTAACCTTGTATTCGCACTTGGTTAGTAGTTTCTTTTCTTTCATTCTATTGTAAACTGTGAACAATGAAAGTTGGTGTAATAAACTTGTGATGTATTTCCTTTACTTATGTGCTGTGTTTACTGATTTCCATATAATGCTAGAAGCCGAAATGTGACTACGGCAGGATTATTCCGTGACCGTAGGAGCATGGCTGGCCTAGTCGCCTCGCAAAGATCTAGACGGTCGTGTCATCAGTACTTTTACCGCTTTCCATAAATTAACCTTGTATTCGCACTTGGTAAGTAGTTTCTTTTCTTTCATTCTATTGTAAACTGTGAACAATGAAAGTTGGTGTAATAAACTAGTGATGTATTTCCTTTACTTCTGTGCTGTGTTTACTGATTACCATGTAATGCTAGAAACCGAAGTGTGACTACGGCAGGATTATTCCGTGACCGTAGGAGCATGGTTGGCCTAGTCGCCTCCCGTATTCCGTATTTTGGGAAGCAGGGCGTGACATGGTTTTGTTGGTACTGACATAAATATCCTCAGTATTTTTCTAATTTTTCCTTGAAAATTTTCTATTTTATATTCATTTTCATATATTTTCTTTATTCTCAAATTATTACCTAAAACTATAAATCCTAACCCATACCTGACCCTGTGGTGGCATCCGTACATCTCGTTCTCGTTCCGTTTATTGAAACGGACTTGTTTGGATCGCTGCGTGCATTTTATGTGTATCCGTTATTGGGGGTATACATTTTTATTAACCGGACATCATTTTATGGTTTTAGTTGATTCGTATAGTTTCCGTATTTTAAAACTAGAATTTTAGACCCGACCCGGAAATTTTCCGGAATAAGTTTGTATTAGCCAGAAAACCCAAATTAATATATTATTATATAAATTAAACCTATTCTAATCTTTATATTCTCCTCTCCCTCTTCATTTCTTCTCTCACGTTCACTCACTCTCTTTTCTCACACCTCACTCTCTTTCTCTCTTTACACCCTCACACCTCACTCCCTCTCTTCTTTACAACCCACCCCCACTCATTCCAAATCTCACGTTCCCTCCCTCTCTCCCTCTATAAAATCCACATTTTCATTCCTAACAAACCACACACTCCCTCAATCTCTCTCTCCCTTCTCAAATTTCCCAACGTCCCTACCTTCTTCTATCCTTCTTCTTCATCCCGCGACCACGAGAAAACTCGAACCCACGCCCGCACCGCGCCCGTCGCCTTCCCTCGCCAACCGTCGTCGTCAGGCAAGTTTAAATACTTGCTTCAAGCTATTATACGCTAATTTCAATTGCGATTCAGTATTATTATAAGTGTTCGATGCGAACCATAATCTGAAAACTCCCCTAAAATGACGGAATTTGAACATAACAGTTGGCCCGAGTGATAATGAGTGTTGTGTTAAGAGTTGGCTCAAAAATACGGATCCTAACACCGTGAAATGTCATCCCCATTTAGATCCGTCGAATCTGTAAATTTCTGTACCTGAATTTTGTAAAAATCATAGTAAATTGATTATACACCGGAATGTTGCGTTCGAGGGCTCATATCGAATCCGAATCGACAACCTAGAACCCCATATAATTTTTAGTCTGTTTCTGTTTTAAAAAGATGACGGAAACTGGTTCGGAGTGCGGCTCTGGACTGCAGTCCAAAGCAGCTATGGCTGTCGATTCCCGTTTTGTAATGCTTTCACTCTGCTGTATGAAAATGTTATAATACGGAACCCTATACCATAGATAAGATAAATCTGTTAGCTAACCACTGAAAGTGATTTCATTCATTTCTACTGTCGTTTACTATTTAAACTGTATTTTAAATCAACAGAACGCATAGCAGCCCGAAACAGGGACAGAACGTATACCCCATTGTTGTACAGTACATAACTTTCATTACGCTATGGATATTATCGATCCGTATGGTGCGTTGGAAACCTAACCGATAAACCTAAATTTTGTTCAACTATAGCGTCGCCTAATTTTGATCCCAACATGGTGAAAACTGTGTTGCGAAATGGACATTCAGTTCAGGAACTGAAATTCCAGCAGCGAACACTTAAAATGAAACGACTGTAACTTGTGAACCCAAAACCCGATTGACTTGAAATCAATATTATTGAACTGCTGGTTAAATTTTCTTTTTACCTCTTTTATATCATTTTACTTAATTCTGAGCGTATGATTTTATGCGATTTTTTTTATAAGTTCATGAGACACATAATGACTTGTATCGCATATAAATTGTTTAGTGACATGATTCACAGTTTTACCCGACTGCAGTACCTCTAGCGATAGTGCGCGTCATTACTGAGTTTTCAGTGTATAATGCATCGTCGAACGTGAGTAGTATCGGTTTGGTTGTGTCAAGTGCGCCAGTGAAAAGTGAGTGATTCGTGACAGTGAATAACACAGCGAACAGTGAATAATACAGTGAATAGTGAATAAAACAGTGTTATTGATGCGTACTTGTACACAACTAGCCCATACTTATAGATAGTGAAACCTGGGGAAAGGGGAAATCGAAGTGGAAAGGAACTTGTATTTAGCGAGGTACAGTGATTTAGAGGATGATCATTCGAACAGCAACTCTTATATATAACTACCCCACACCCACGGTCTACATCAAATACCAACCATGAATCCAAATACTAGTCGCTCCTTGACAAGTCTATGCGAGAACTGGAGACAGGGTCTCCATCAAGCATGTCTCGACTGGTATCCAATATAAATGGACAGTACTTGATGTCTTACCTATGACACTAATGCAAGTTCTCTATAACCGTCCCATTCCAGTTATAATTACACTTACATATGCCCCATAGGCGTCGACAATGCAATAAAGTAACTGGTTCCGTTGATTGTGTACAAGTACGTGTCACTTCACTTATTCATTCATGCTTTAACACTAACATACTTGACACGATCATTGTGTACAAGTACGTGTCACTTTCACTTATTCATTCACTTTCACTTATTCATTCACGCTTTAACACTAACGTAGTTGTCACAATCCAATCACTAATACTTATCACTGGGTAATGTACACGCTCACTAGGTTATCAATGCTTCATGACCACTATCCATGAGGGCATACCGCTACATGATATGATGAAAATGCAATTATTCATGATACAAATTAAACACAGCAGCCAGTGTCGTACAGTTTGCAAAATTTACTATAAATCATATGTGCAGAATTAAGCAAAATAATATAAAAGGGACAAGCAGTATGTTTAATTATCCAGCCATAAAAATTGGTTTCGCGTCAATCGGGTTTCAGGTTTGCTAGATACGGCCATTTCAATTCAAGTGTTCACCGCTGGAAATCCGGTTTCAGAACTGAAAGTCCGTTTCGCAATACGTTTTAATCCCAGTTGGGATCGTAATTAGGCGACGCTATAGTTGAACAAAATTTTGGTTTATCAGTTAGGTTTCCAACGCACCAGATGGATCGATAATACCCATGGTGTGCTGGAAGTTATGCCTTGTACAATAAAGGGGTATACATTCTGTCCCTGTTTGGGACAGCCATAGGTTCTGTTGATTTAAAATATAATTTAAATAGTAAACGACAATGAAAACGAATGAAATCACTTTCAATGGTTGGATAATAGATCTATCTTCGCTATGGTATAGGGTTCCGCATCATGGCATTTTCATACAGCAGGGAGAAGGTATTACAAAACGAGAATCGACAGCCAATTCTGCTCTGGACTGCAGTCCAGAGCCGCACTCCGAACCGGTTTCCGCCATCTTTTTAAAACAGAAACAGACTAAAAATTATATGGGGTTCTAGGTTGTCCAGTCGGCTTCGATATGAGGCCTCGAACGCAATATTCCGGTGTATAATCAATTTACTATGATTTTTAAAAAATTCAGGTACAGAAATTTACAGATTCGACGGATCTAAATGGGGATGACATTTCACGATGTTAGGATCCGTATTTTCGAGCCAACTCTTAACACAGTATTCATTATCATTCGGGCCAACTGTTATGTTTAATTTCCGTCATTTTAGAAGAGTTTTCAGATTATGGTTCACTTATAATAATATTGTATCGCAATCGAAATGAACGTATGATAGCATGAAGCAAGTATTTAAACTTGTCTGACGACGACGGTCGGCGAGGGCAGGCGACGGGCGCGGCGCGGGCGTGGGTTCGAGTTTTCTCATGGTCGCGGGATGAAGAAGAAGGAGAGATTGAGAGAGTGTGGTTTGTTAGGAATGAAAATGTAGGTTTTATAGAGGGAGAGAGGGAGACAATGAGATTTGAAGAGAGTGAGGTGTGGGGTGTAAAGAGAGAAGAGAGTGAGGTGTGGGAGAATAATATGCATTGTAAAGAGAGGAGAGGAGGGAGAGAACGTGAAGGAGTGAAAGGAAGAGAGAGGTGAGTTGGGAATAATCCTTTATCTTTATGTCATTCTGGACCATCACTCACCGTCACGCTTATACCTAATCATACCCGTCCATCTATCTTCCAGCGACATGTCGTCCCCAAACGACCACTCCTCAAACGCTAGTTCTCAGGATCGCACCGAGAAGATCTTGAATGTACTGACGACCCTCGCGGAAGCTCAAGAGAGAAAGACGGATTTACTCGCCGAGGGACTCAGGGCAATTTCTGCAATAGGGGGATCCTCCACTCTCATTACCGCCCCCGAGGACACCGTTTCACCAGCTACCTCTGCCAGGACTGGCACCGTATCGACAAAACCATGTCACGCCCCGCTTCCAAAAATACGGAATACGAGGGGTTGACAAGTCCAGCCATGCTCCTACAGTCGAGGAAACATCCACGGTCGAGGAAACATCCTGCCGTAGTCACACTTCGGCTTCTAGCTTTACGTGGTAATCAGTAATCAATGCACAGGTAATGAGAAATGCAGTCACTAAATCAAAACAAGTGTAAATCTAACTAGATAGAGTCAAAAGAAAGATAGTGCTGACGTCGCTGATCTAGATGTCCGCAATATCCTCAAGGTACGACAGATCCTGATCCGAGCTAAATCCACTTCTCACTCTGAGCATGCATACTCAGGTCGTCAGAGCGACACGATAGCAATAAATATATATACATATGTAAACACGTGCAATGATGATTAAAATGAAACAGTAAGCATGGAGTGATGACATGAGCATGAAATAATCAGTACCGGTAAACAGTAGAGCAGGTAAACAGTAAAGCAGGTAAACAGTAAAGTAGGTAAACAGTAAGGCGGGTATATCGAATCAGTAATCAATGCATGTCACTAAACCTATCAGTCTCTAAGTCTCAATGTCCGGGTCGCTAAACCTATCGTCAGACCAAGTGTGAGAGTCAACCACTCGTGAGTATCCCCCACCTAAGGGTAGAACCCAAGGGCAAGAGAACACGGGCCCGAGTCGCTCGCTAATAATCAGTAATAATCAGTAACATCACCCATATATCTCCAGATTCGCTGTATGTGCCGGCAATGGGACTCCCAAGATTATGTTGAACTCACACTCAAACTACCCCATACCCACGGTCTACATCAAATACCAACCATGAATCCAAATACTAGTCGCTCCATGACAAGTCTATGCGAGAACTGGAGACAGGGTCTCCATCAAGCATGTCTTGACTGGTATCCAAGATAAATGGACAGTACTCGATATCTTACCTATGACACTAATGCAAGTTCTCCATAACCGTCCCATTCCAGTTATAATTACACTTACATATGCCCCATAGGCGTCGACAATGCAATAAAGTAACTGGTTCCGTTGATTGTGTACAAGTACGTGTCACTTCACTTATTCATTCACGCTTTAACACTAATATACTTGACACGATCATTGTGTACAAGTACGTGTCACTTTCACTTATTCATTCACGCTTTAACACTAACGTACGTGTCACAATCCAATCACTAATACTTATCACTGGGTAATGTAGACGCTCACTAGGTTATCAATGCTTCATGACTGTTGGGGTAAAAATTTACACCCCGGTTGACCGAGTCAAAGTCAAGGTCAACCCCAAGCCAGGTGGGCCCAAGCCCGGGTCAAGTGGGCCCATGCCCAGGTCGAGTCCGAAACATGAAGCGGCCGACCCTCCCCATGCCAAAATATAAATCATGTAATAAATAATTTTTATGTAATTTTTTATACATGAATGTATGCAAAATGGGCATAAAGCCAATATTTTGTAAACCCATGGTTTATGTGCAAAAAATAAAATGGCACATGAGCCATGAGATGGGCAAAATGCCATTTTGTAAAGCCCAAGGGGCTATATGTAAATGTGTAAGCCTATATAAGGCAACATGATGATGAATAGAATAAGACTTTTTTCATTCCCTCAAAAACTAGGGTTTGTTCCTCCACTCTCTCTTTTTCAAGTTCTTCCTCTTCCTTTTCATTTCCCAAATAAATCAAGAGCTTAGCTCTCTTTTTTTTTTAAAACTAAATAAAGTTTTACCATGAACCCATCTCCAAAAACTCCATCAAGAGAAGAAAAAGGGTCTTTTTTTTTTATCATCCAAGATCTAGATCTTGGAGTTTCAAGAGAACCCATTTTGGGTTTCTTCTCAAAGGAGAAAGGAGAAAATCTTTTGGAGTTCAACTCCACAAATAAAATTCTTTTGGAGTTCAACTCCACCACCAGGAAAATTATTTTGGAGTTCAACTCCACTACAAAAATTCTTTTGAAGTTTAACTCCACAGTAAAAATCTTTTGGAGTTCAACTCCACAAATAAAGTTCCTTTGGAGTTCAACTCCACAAATAAAATTCTTTTGGAGTTTAACTCCACTGCAGAAATACTTTTGGAGTTTAACTCCACAAAAAAATATCTTTTTTGGGGAGTTTAACTCCACATTATAATTTTTTTACATGTAAAATTCTTTTGGAGTTGAACTCCACGTTGAAAAAAAAAAAAAAAAACCAGTCACATGCTATGCATGGGACGGGTCACATGCAAAGCATGCGACCCCGTCGCATGGTTAACATGTGACGGGGTCATGCGACCCTGTCACATGATTAACATGTGACGTGGGTCACATGCTATGCATGTGACGGGTCACATGCAAAGCATGTGACCCCATCACATGGTTAACATGTGACGGGTCACATGCATAGCATGTGACCCAGGTCACATGGTTAACATGTGACGGGGTCACATGCAAAGCATGTGACCCCATCACATGCTAAGCATGTGACCTGGGTCACATGCTAAGCATGTGACCGGTCACATGCTAGCATGTGACCCCCCCTCACATGAGGGGTCACATGCTAGCATGTGACCCCACTTTAAAAAAAAATTCTCTTTTCTTCTTTCTTCCTCCTTTTTTTATTTAAAAATAAATATTAAATAAATTATAAATAATATTTAAAAATTAAAAAAAAACATAATTATTTTCTTTTCTTCTTTTCTTTATTTAATCCCTTTTTTATATATAATAAATTATAAATAATATTTTAAAATTAAAAAAAAATAATAATAAATTTTTTTTAAAAAAAATCTCTAAATATTTATTTACTTATTTATTTTCGTTTTTATATATAGAAAATATATATATATGTATATATCTCTTTTTTACAAGTGGAATAAAACAACAAAAAATACACACACACCAACACACTGCATATTGAGTTCGCATGACCATTTTAACCCGTTAATCGGAGGTTCCCTCACCCCAAAGGCGAGGGGTAATTAACGGCAGCTTAGTCCGCGGCTGCCGGAGATTTGGATCCCCACAATCATTAAACCCCGGCCTACCCTAGGCAGGGGGAATCTGTAGTATACGCCTGACAAGCGCGCGCGTATTCCCATCTCAATGGGGTGACGAAAAACACCCTACAGACTCTGGCACGCCCGGTGGGACCATCTCTCCTCCCATATTTCGGGTTAAATGTTCATGCGAACTCAATCAATTTACATGTCTATATTTATACTAAAATAATGCTCTTTCATGCAGATTTTCAAGCAATCACCTTCCGACGATGTCTTCGATGATGAACTCAGCTCCTGTCTCATACACGATGAAGATAGACTCCAGGACGGTCCTTCCGGCCAGTCTCGGGCAACAATGGGAGAAGCCGCTGCTACCATTCGGCTCTATTATGTTCATGCCTGTTGGCACCATCCCGGCTCCTCAAACCCCGGTGGCAGACAAACCGGTCTCGAAAGGCAGGAGACCAAATGTGGTGGTCGCGAGGGCACCTCAGCCCAAGCGCAAGTCCGTTTCCGAACGTCTCTCCATGGCCCCAGCTGGGGGCATGGCCATCAACGTCAACGAAGCAACTGGGCATCTCGGGCAAGCTCCAGCGGTACCCCCGACAACTGCTCGATCGGGTGTCTTCTCTAAGCTCCCCGCTAATCAACTCACAATGGCTTCCCAAAGAGCAGAAGCCTGCCAAGCGCTTAAAGCAAAGAAGCTGAGGCAGAAGCGGCTCAGATATAGAGCCAACAAAAGGGCTAGGGCTCTAGCCATGTTAAAATTTATGAATTTCCAAACCCCGGACCGCTCCGCGAAACCAGCTGCCAGTGATGAAAGAATGGCTGAATGTGTTATCCACACTGTCTACATGGCCGGACATGAGGAAACGAACCCTCTTCTTCTTCACAGCCATGGTGATGATACGATTGACGCTACCCAGCATCGGCTCGATCTAAATGATGAAGAGCCCGCTCAGGCCGATAAGCCAGAGGATCCCGTGGTTCCTATGGAATGGAGCTCAGGCAATAAAGATTACCCGGTTGTCATAGCCGGAACTACAGAACATGCATTATTCCAATGGCTTCAAAGGCAATTTCAGGACAGGGATGAGAAGATGGCCGAGGTCTATTCCAAAGTCGACGAGCTGGCAAACGTCGTGGCAGATCTCGCGACCCAAGTCGCTCGATTGCAATCACAGCAGAATCAAATTTTGGCTCATGAGCCAGGGATTGGTACCCGGGAGCAGCCAACTGATATCCCTTTAAATTTAAAAGCGGAGCGCCTTCGCGAAAAACGGCCGCAATCAGCCTCCAGTCCCTCCGATACATACGCCGGGGGGGAATCACCTCTGAAAGAGAAGCTGGAAAAGGTCTATTCCTTCAAGAGGGAAAAGGTCCACAAGATATTCAGGGACGCCCTAAGAAACGGTCTACAACTGCCAGAATCAAAGAGACCGCAAGAAGAGAATATGACCGACGACCCAAAATATTGCCCCTATCACAGAGTGATAGGTTATTCCATTAAGGACTGCTTCGTCTTCAAAGATTGGGTCGAAAGGCAATACAAGACGGGAGAGATAGAACTGTCTAAAGGCGTGTTAGCAAACAGTCAAGCTACGACCGCCGATTTCATGCAAATGGAGACCGAAACCTTTCGGGAACCTAACCCTCCCAGACATGTGCAGGGCGAACCAAAGATTGATCGGCCTCAGGGACCGGCGTCAGTGAGGGCACCTACTCTAATGGAGAGAAGGAAGAAGGTGTACTCCTTTAGGAGGGATGAGGTCCGCGATATATTCGAGGAAGCCCTGAATAATGGCCTGCAACTGCCTATTCCGAAGAGGCCACATGAAATGAATATGACTGGCAATCCCATATACTGTCCATACCATAGAGTGCTGAGTCATACCATTGAAGACTGCTGTGTTTTCAAAGATTGGGCAGAGGACCAATATAAGCTTGGAAAAACCTCTCAATCCTCGGATGTATCGGCAAGCCACAGAGCTGGGTCATCAACACAGCTCCGCCAAGATCAATGTTCAAGAAGTTGGGATAAGCAAAGAGGACCACCACGTCGTTAAACTGGAAACAGTCGACCTCTAAGTCGTTAAACTGGGAATGTAAAAAAAAATGTAAATAAAAAAGTGTAAATAAAAGAAAAATAAAGAAAAGCCGAAATGATGGGGCAACTCGCAATAAAAATCAGCGAGTAATAATAAAAATGAAAATAAAGCCGAAATGATGGGGCAACCGCGAATAAATAGCCGAAATGATAGGGCAATCGCGACCTTCGCGATAAGAAAAGCTGAAATGATAGAGCAATCGCGGTAAAACAAAAAAAAAAAAACAAAAAACGGCGAATGATGAGTCGCTCCTGGCACCATATTCCAGTACAGCGATGCAGACGCCAACCAAAATCCAATTTCCCAAAATTCTTCCGGCCCTACGGCTAGTCCCCAAATTGACTGCCGTATACAATCCACGGGCTCAAATAATCCTCGGCATACCCATGCCCCACCGCAACCACCAGTTACGCGGCTGATCTCCACCTGTGGAATTATGCTCCATTGGAAAGACCCACTCATGTGTCCTGGCGCCTCTGCTTCAGTGTTAGCAACGCTGATGCCGGCCCCTACCCTAAAATTCCAAGCTAGCCATCAAAAGACCTCTAAGTCTTTAAACTGGAAACAGATGACCTCTAAGTCTTTAAACTGGAAACAGATGACCTCCACGTCGTTAAACTGGAAACATATGACCTCCAAGTCGTTAAACTGGGAACAGATGACTTCTACGTCGTTAAACTGGAAACAGATGACCTCTAAGTCTTTAAACTGGAAACAGATGACCTCCACGTCGCTAAACTGGAAACATATGACCTCCAAGTCGTTAAACTGGAAACAGACGACATCTAAGTCGTTAAACTGGAAACAGATGACCTCTAAGTCATTAAACTGGGAACGAGAGAAATCCACTCATGTGTCCTCACGATACATGAGGAGAACAAACCTTTGTGGGATCCTTACGACTCACAAAGGAAAAGCACACTTAGGAGTCCCCACGACTCCTAAGGAGAACATACACCTGCGGGATCCTTACGACTCGCAGGGAGAAAATGCTTTTATGGGACCCTCACGGCCCATAAAATTGAAAAGTCTTAGGTGATATGGATCCAAACCTGTCTCCTAAGCCATCGCTCCCCAATCCCCAAGTGGCGAATGATGAGTCGCTCCTGGTACCATATTCCAGTGCAGCGATGCAGACGCCAACCAAATTCCAAATCCCAGTCCCCAAGTGGCGAATGATGAGTCGCTCCTGGTACCATATTCCAGTGCAGCGATGCAGACGCCAACCAAATTCCAACTCCCATACCCCAACGGCGAATGATGAGTCGCACCTGGTACCATATTCCAGTGCAGCGATGCAGACGCCAACAAAGTCCCGAAATGTTTTTGGCCCTACGGTCTGGATCATACATCCTGCAAAATCGTATACAATCCACGGGCGTAAAACGATCCCAATCTCTCCCAAGTCCTACCGGCGAGACCACATTCAAAGTCCCACCGGCAGGGAAGATTCCAAAAAAAAATGAAAAAAAAATGAAAAAAAATGAAAAAAAAGAGAAAAAAAAGGGAAAAAAAAGAAGAAGAACGGTATGTCCACAAGCAAAATGGGCACGGATGAAAACCCGAAAGGGCTCCGTAAGTAAAAACAGCAGGACTGCCGGCGAGTTTGTGAAAACCCGAAAGGGCGCAAACCCGTAAAAAAAAATGAAATGAAATGCACTCGCAAAGTCCTCTCGACTTTGTGAGGAGAAAATTCCCGTGTGAGATCTTTACGACTCACAAAGGAGCAATACACTTAGGAGTCCCCACGACTCCTAAGGAGAAAATACACCTACGGGATCCTTACGACCCGTAGGGAGAAAATGCTTTGTGAGACCCTTAAGGCTCACAAAATGGAAAAGCCTTAGATGACAGGGATCTAAACCTGTCTCCTAAGCCAACAATTCCCAAATCCTCTCGGGGCAAATGATGAGTTGCTCCTGGCACTATTCCAGTGCAGCAATGCAGATGCTAAAACAAAACCAATTCCCAAATCCTCCCGGGGCAAATGATGAGTTGCTCCTGGCATTATTCTAGTGCAGCAATGCAGATGCCAAAACAAAACCAAAATCCCCAAACCCTCTCATGACAAATGATGATTCGCTCTTGGTACCATATTCCAGTGTAGCGATACTGATGTCAACCCAAATCAAATCAACCAACAAGCTCTGCGTCGGAATCATGCTTTGTCTCAGAATGTGCACCCCGTGTTGAAATGATGGTTCGCCTCGGTGTATCTGCCTTCCCTGTCGGAATTATGCTTCGGCTCGGAATCAACCAACGACCTCCTCATCGGAATTATGCTCCGCCTCGGAATCAAGTCAACCAGCAAGCTCTGCGTTGGAATCATGCTTCGTCTCAGAATGTGCACCCCGTGTCGAAATGATGGTTCGCCTCGGTGTATCTGCCTTCCCTGTCAGAATTATGCTTCGGCTCGGAATCAACCAACGACCTCCTCGTCGGAATTATGCCCCGCCTCGGAATCAAGTCAACCAGCAAGCTCTGCGTCGGAATCATGCTTCGTCTCAGAATGTGCACCCCGTGTCGAAATGATGGTTCGCCTCGGTGTATCTGCCTTCCCTGTCGGAATTATGCTTCGGCTCGGAATCAACCAACGACCTCCTCGTCGGAATTATGCTCCGCCTCGGAATCAAGTCAACCAGCAAGCTTTGCGCCGGAATTATACTTCGTCTCAGAATGCACCCCGTGTCGAAATGATGCTTCGCCTCGGTGTACTTGCATTCCCTGTCGAAATTATGCTTCGTCTCGGAATCAAGTCAGCCAACAAGCTCTGTGCCGGAATCATGCTCCGTCTCAGAATGTATCCCGTGTCGAAATCAATGCTTCGCCTCGGAATATCTGCCTTCCTTGTCGAAATTACGCTTCGCCTGGGAATCAACCTCTGCATCGAAAGTATGCTTCGGTCAAAATGTCTGCCGCTCTTCGGAATGATGCTCCGATCCCCTGGAATCATGCTCCGCCCATCGGAACGATGCTCCGATCCCTGGAATTATGCTCCGCTCTTCGGAAAGATGCTCCGAATCCTGGAATCATGCTCCGCTCATCGGAAAGATGCTCCGAATCTCTGGAATTATGCTCCGCCCATCGGAATGATGCTCCGATCTCTGGAACTATGCTCCGCTCTTCGGAAAGATGCTCCGAACTTTGGAATCATGCTCCGCCCTTTGGAATAATGCTCCGAATCCTGGAATTATGCTCCGCTCTTCGGAACGATGCTCCGAACCCTGGAATAATGCTCCGCCCATCGGAACGATGCTCCGATCTCCGGAATTATGCTCCGCTCTTCGGAAAGATGCTCCGATCTCTGGAATTATGCTCTGCCTTCCGGAATGATGCTCCAAACCTTGGAATCATGCTCCGCCCATCGGAACGATGCTCCGATCCCTGGAATTATGCTCCGCTCTTCGGAAAGATGCTCCGAATCCTGGAATCATGCTCCGCTCATCGGAAAGATGCTCCGAATCTCTGGAATTATGCTCCGCCCATCGGAATGATGCTCCGATCTCTGGAACTATGCTCCGCTCTTCGGAAAGATGCTCCGAACTCTGGAATCATGCTCCGCCCTTTGGAATAATGCTCCGAATCCTGGAATTATGCTCCGCTCTTCGGAACGATGCTCCGAACCCTGGAATAATGCTCCGCCCATCGGAACGATGCTCCGATCTCTGGAATTATGCTCCGCTCTTCGGAAAGATGCTCCGATCTCTGGAATTATACTCTGCCTTCCGGAATGATGCTCCGAACCTTGGAATCATGCTCCGCCCATCGGAACGATGCTCCGATCCCTGGAATTATGCTCCGCTCTTCGGAAAGATGCTCCGAATCCTGGAATCATGCTCCGCTCATCGGAAAGATGCTCCGAATCTCTGGAATTATGCTCCGCCCATCGGAATGATGCTCCGATCTCTGGAACTATGCTCCGCTCTTCGGAAAGATGCTCCGAACTTTGGAATCATGCTCCGCCCTTTGGAATAATGCTCCGAATCCTGGAATTATGCTCCGCTCTTCGGAACGATGCTCCGAACCCTGGAATAATGCTCCGCCCATCGGAACGATGCTCCGATCTCCGGAATTATGCTCCGCTCTTCGGAAAGATGCTCCGATCTCTGGAATTATGCTCTGCCTTCCGGAATCATGCTCCAAACCCTGGAATCATGCTCCGCTCGTCGAAATGATGCTCCGATCCCCGGGAATCATGCTCCCCGGGATGATGCTTCGCCTCTGGAATGATGTTCCACCTCGAAGTTCAGCTTCAAGATCCATCAATTTCATGCACACAACTCAAATGTGCGGTGTGCATTTATTGATGGGGGGCACTTTGTTGGGGTAAAAATTTACACCCCGGTTGACCGAGTCAAAGTCAAGGTCAACCCCAAGCCAGGTGGGCCCAAGCCCGGGTCAAGTGGGCCCATGCCCAGGTCGAGTCCGAAACATGAAGCGGCCGACCCTCCCCATGCCAAAATATAAATCATGTAATAAATAATTTTTATGTAATTTTTTATACATGAATGTATGCAAAATGGGCATAAAGCCAATATTTTGTAAACCCATGGTTTATGTGCAAAAAATAAAATGGCACATGAGCCATGAGATGGGCAAAATGCCATTTTGTAAAGCCCAAGGGGCTATATGTAAATGTGTAAGCCTATATAAGGCAACATGATGATGAATAGAATAAGACTTTTTTCATTCCCTCAAAAACTAGGGTTTGTTCCTCCACTCTCTCTTTTTCAAGTTCTTCCTCTTCCTTTTCATTTCCCAAATAAATCAAGAGCTTAGCTCTCTTTTTTTTTTAAAACTAAATAAAGTTTTACCATGAACCCATCTCCAAAAACTCCATCAAGAGAAGAAAAAGGGTCTTTTTTTTTTATCATCCAAGATCTAGATCTTGGAGTTTCAAGAGAACCCATTTTGGGTTTCTTCTCAAAGGAGAAAGGAGAAAATCTTTTGGAGTTCAACTCCACAAATAAAATTCTTTTGGAGTTCAACTCCACCACCAGGAAAATTATTTTGGAGTTCAACTCCACTACAAAAATTCTTTTGAAGTTTAACTCCACAGTAAAAATCTTTTGGAGTTCAACTCCACAAATAAAGTTCCTTTGGAGTTCAACTCCACAAATAAAATTCTTTTGGAGTTTAACTCCACTGCAGAAATACTTTTGGAGTTTAACTCCACAAAAAAATATCTTTTTTGGGGAGTTTAACTCTACATTATAATTTTTTTACATGTAAAATTCTTTTGGAGTTGAACTCCACGTTCAAAAAAAAAAAAAAAACAAAAAAAACCAGTCACATGCAAAGCATGCGACCCCGTCACATGGTTAACATGTGACGTGGGTCACATGATATGCATGTGACGGGTCACATGCTATGCATGTGACGGGTCACATGCAAAGCATGTGACCCCATCACATGGTTAACATGTGACGGGGTCACATGCATAGCATGTGACGGGTCACATGCATAGCATGTGACCCCATCACATGGTTAACATGTGACGGGGTCACATGCAAAGCATGTGACCCCATCACATGGTTAACATGTGACCTGGGTCGCATGCTAAGCATGTGAGGGGTCACATGCTAGCATGTGACCCCCCCTCACATGATCACATGGTTAACATGTGACGGGGTCATATGCAAAGCATGTGACCCCATCACATGGTTAACATGTGACCTGGGTCGCATGCTAAGCATGTGAGGGGTCGCATGCTAAGCATGTGACCCCCCCTCACATGAGGGGTCACATGCTAACATGTGACCCTCCATGTCACATGCTAGCATGTGACCCCACTTTAAAAAAAATTCTCTTTTCTTCTTTCTTCCTCCTTTTTTTATTTAAAAATAAATATTAAATAAATTATAAATAATATTTAAAAATTAAAAAAAAACATAATTATTTTCTTTTCTTCTTTTCTTTATTTAATCCCTTTTTTATATATAATAAATTATAAATAATATTTTAAAATTAAAAAAAAAAATAATAAGTTTTAAAAAATAAAAAAAAAATCTCTAAATATTTATTTACTTATTTATTTTCGTTTTTATATATAGAAAATATATATATATGTATATATCTCTTTTTTACAAGTGGAATAAAACAGAAAAAAATACACACACACCAACACACTGCATATTGAGTTCGCATGACCATTTTAACCCGTTAATCGGAGGTTCCCTCACCCCAAAGGCGAGGGGTAATTAACGGCAGCTTAGTCCGCGGCTGCCGGAGATTTGGATCCCCACAATCATTAAACCCCGGCCTACCCTAGGCAGGGGGAATCTGTAGTATACGCCTGACAAGCGCGCGCGTATTCCCATCTCAATGGGGTGACGAAAAACACCCTACAATGACCACTATTCAATGAGGGTATACCGCTACATGATATGATGAAAATGCAATTATTCATGATACAAATAAAACACAGCAGCCAGTGTCGTACAATTTGCAAAATTTACTATAAATCATATGTGCGGAATTAAGCAAAATAATATAAAAGGGACAAGCAGTATGTTTAATTATCCAGCCATCAAAATTGGTTTCACGTCAATCGGGTTTCAGGTTCGGATGTTATGGCCATTTCATTTTAAGTGTTCACTGCTGGAAATCCAATTTCTGAACTGGAAGTCCATTTCGTAACACATTTTACTCCCAGTTGGGAGCATAATTAGGTGACGCTACAGTTCAACTATTTGTAGATTTTACTGTTATGTATCCAACGCATCATCGATAGCAGTTCTGTAATAAAAGTTATGCTGTGTTCAAGGTGTTGGTGTGAGAGGGATCACTGCAGAAACTGCAGAACACCACGGTATTCTAAAATACAAATTAAATATCAAATGACGGTGAAACGACACAGGACCAGATTCAGGGGTTAGCTAACTAAATTCTCTACGCGACCATATGGGGTTACGCGTATTTTCAGTTTAAGGAAGGGGTGTACAGGTGTTCCCAAGGCCAGGTATTCAAACGAACGTTTCCCCGGACTGCAGTTCAGGGCCGCGAATCGCCTCAGTATTCATTGTTATAACTTATAAAAATGCCAAGATGAACTATGGGGTGCTGAAGGTTTATCTGTTGGCTTCGATACGAGCAAGACGGATCGATAATACCCATGGTGTGCTGGAAGTTATGCCTTGTACAATAAAGGGGTATACATTCTGTCTCTGTTTGGGACAGCCATAGGTTCTGTTGATTTAAAATATAATTTAAATAGTAAAAGATAGTGAAAACGAATGAAATCACTTCCAATGGTTGCATAACAGACTTATCTTCGCTATAGTATAGGGTTCCGCATCATGGCATTTTCATACAACAGGGAGAAGGTGTTACAAAACGAGAATCGACAGCCAATGCTGCTCTAGACTGCAGTCCAGAGCCGCACTCCGAACCAGTTTCCGTAATCTTTTTAAAACAGAAACAGACTAAAAATTATATGGGGTTCTAGGTTGTCGAGTCAGCTTCGATATAAGCCCCGAACACAACATTCCGGTGTATAATCAATTTACTATGATTTTTACAAAATTCAGGTACAGAAATTTACAGATTCGACGGATCTAAATGGGGATGACATTTCACGGTGTTAGGATCCGTATTTTCGAGCCAACTCTTAACACAGTATTCATTATCACTCGGGCCATCAGTCGTGATTAGTTTCCGTCAATTTAAAGGGGGTTTTCAGTTCGTGTTTTGCATCAAACACTTGCATTACTTGATTCGCAATCGTAATGTATATATGATATTGAAGTGCAATCGAATTGAATAGGTATAATTAGCATGAAGCAAGTATTAAACTTGCCTGACGACGACGGTCGGCGAGGGCAGGCGACGGGCGCGGCACGGGCGTGGGTTCAAGTTTTCTCGTGGTCGCGGGATGAAGAAGGAGAGAAGGAGGTAGGGACTTTGGGAAAATTGAGAGAGGAAGTGAGAGAGATTGAGAGAGTGTGGTTTGTTAGGAATAAAATGTAGATTTTATAGAGGGAGAGAGGGAGGGAACGTGAGATTTGGAATGAGTGGGGGTGAGTTGTAAAGAAGAGAGGGAGTGAGGTGTGAGGGTGTAAAGAGAAAAGAGAGTGAGGTGTGAGGGTGTAAAGAGAAAAGAGGGGTGTAAAGAGAAAAGAGAGTGAGGTGTAAAAAGAAAAGAGGAGGGAGAGAACGTGAGGTGATGAAAGAAAGAGAGATATGAGTTGGGATTAATAGTTAGGTATAAGTAAAGAATATAATATTGAGTAAATATGAGTTTTCTGGCTAAAACAAACTTATTCCAAAACACGTCCAGATCAGGTCTAAAATTCTAGTTTTAAAATACGGATACTATACGTATCAACCAAAACCATAAAATGATGTCCGGTTAAAGAAAATGCATACCCCCAAGAACGGATGCACGTAAAATGCACGTAGCGATTCAAACAAGTCCGTTTCAATAATCGGAACGAGAAAAGAAGTACGGATGTCACCACAGGGTCAGGTATGGGTTAGGATTTTAAAATAAATAAAATAAATATAAATATAAATAAACAAATTTTGTAAGCAACATTTTACATAAATACGGATATTGGCGTACAAAAAGAACTGGGTATTACATCATACCACCCTTACAAAAAATTTCGTCCTCGAAATTTCCGGAACGAGAAAAGACAAGTAAACATGAATTTAAGAGAAGAGATATGGAAACTTCTGTCGAATCTCGTCTTCTCGTTCCCAAGTCGATTCTCCGTGCGAGCGATTACCCTATGAAACAAGTACGAGAGGGAAAACCTTGATCTTGAGAACTTTTTCTCTTCGATCAATAATCGACATCGGTCATTCTTCATAGGTCAAGTCTTCACTTACTGTCAGCTCCGATTCTTTCTCTCATTTTTCCACTCTCTCTCTCTCCTACTCCCCCTCTCCCCTACGAAGAATCCTTGTCCAAACGCTCCAAGCTCTGTCGGCTCCTCTCAACGCCGCCTAAGCCACCGCTGCCATGTCGTCATCAATTCGTCGTCAGGCAAGTTTAAATAATTGCTTCATGCTATTACACGTTCATTTCGATTTCTATTCAATATTATTATAAGTGTTCGATACGAACCATAATCTGAAAACTTCCTTAAAATGACGGAATTTAAACATAACAGTTGGCCCGAGTGATAATGAATATTGTGTTAAGAGTTGGCTCGAAAATACGGATCCTAACACCGTGAACTGTCATCCCCATTTAGATCCGTCGAATCTGAATTTCTGTACCTGAATTTTGTAAAAATCATAGTAAATTGATTATACATCGGAATGTTGCGTTCGAGGGCTTATATCGAAGCTGACTCGACAACCTAGAACCCCATATAATTTTTAGTCTGTTTCTGTTTTAAAAAGATGACGGAAACTGGTTCGGAGTGCGGCTCTGGACTGCAGTCCAGAGCAGCATTGGCTGTCGATTCTCGTTTTGTAATACCTTCTCCCTGCTGTATGAAAATGCCATGATGCGGAACCCTATACCATAGCGAAGATAAGTCTATTATCCAACCATTGAAAGTGATTTCATTCGTTTTCACTGTCGTTTACTATTTAAATTATATTTTAAATCAACAGAACCTATGGCTGTCCCAAACAGGGAAAGAATGTATACCCCTTTATTGTACAAAGCATAACTTCCAGCACACCATGAGTATTATCGATCCTTCTGGTGCGTTGGAAACCTAGCAGATAAACCAAAATTTAGTTCAACTATAGCGTCACCTAATTACGATCCCAACTGGGATTAAAACATGTTGAGAAACGGACTTTCAGTTCTGAAACCGGAATTCCAGCAGCGAACACTTAAAATGAAACGACTGTAACTTGCGAACCCGAAACCCGATTGATTTGAAACTAATTTTGTTGAACTGCTGATTAAATTTACTTTTTACCGTTTTTGTATCATTTTGCTTAATTCTGCACATATGATTTATAGTAAATTTTGAAAGTTATACAACACTAGCTGTTGTGTTTTATTTGTATCATGAATAATTGCATTTTCATCATATCATGTAGCGGTATACCCTCATTGAATAGTGGTCATGAAGCATTGATAACATAGTGATCGTGTACATTACCCAGTGATAAGTATTAGTGATTGGATTGTGACAAGTAAGTTAGTGAATAAGTGAAAGTGAATGAATAAGTGAAAGTGACACGTACTTGTACACAATGATTGTGTCAAGTATGTTAGTGTTAAAGCGTGAATGAATAAGTGAAGTGACACGTACTTGTACACAATCAGCGGAACCAGTTACTTTATTGCATTGTCGACGCCTATGGGGCATATGTAAGTGTAACCATAACTGGAATGGGACGGTTATGGAGAACTTCCATTAGTGTCATAGGTAAGACATCGAGTATTATCCATTTATCTTGGATATCAGTCGAGACATGCTTGAAGGAGACCCTGTCTCCAGTTCTCGCGTAGACTTGTCATGGAGCGACTAGTATTTGGATTCATGGTTGGTATTTGATGTAGACCGTGGGTGTGGGGTAATTTGAGTGTGAGTTCAACAGAATCTCAGGAGTCCCATTGCCGGCACATACAGCGAATCTGGAGATATATGGGTGATGTTACTGATTATTACTGATTATTAGCGGCACCTCAAAAGGTCCGATGAAACGGGGACTGAGTTTCCCACGACCTCCAAACCTGATAACCCCGCGGGTAGGAGAAATCTTTAGGAATACATGATCTCCGATCTCGAATTCTAGCGTTCTCAGGGTGGCATCCGCCCAACTCTTCTGTCGGTCTTGAGCCGTCTTAATGTGTTGTCTGATTATCTGGACCTTGTCTACTGTCTGAACAATAAGTTCGGAACCCAGTAATCTCCACTCTCCCACGTCATCCCAACAAACAGGGGATCGACATTTCCGTCCAAAAAGTGCTTCAAATTGGGCCATCTGGATGCTAGCTTGGAAACTGTTGTTATAAGAAAACTCCACTAGATGGAGGTGATCCTCACAAGAACCTTGAAAGTCTAGCACGCAGGCCCTCAACATGTCCTCGAGCGTCTGAATCGTACGCTCGGATTGTCCGTCCGTCTGTGGATGATAAGCTGTGCTGAACTTGAGACGTGTACCCAGACTCTCCTGTAAGCTCTTCCAAAAGTGTGAAATAAATCTGGTGTCTCGATCTGAAACTATGCTGACCGGAACTCCGTGAAGTCGCACTATCTCTTGCATGTATTTCTCCGCAAGCGACTCTGTCGACTGTCCCGCTCAGAAGGGTAAAAAGTGTGCAGCTTTCGTAAGACGGTCGACGATAACCCAGACGGCGTTGTTACCCCTTATGCTCCGAGGTAAGACAGTCACAAAATCCATCGTGATGTGCTCCCACTTCCACTCTGGTATCAGAAGCGGCTGCAACAGTCCAGCGGTTCTCTGGTGTTCTGCCTTTACTTGCTGGCATACTAAACACCTGGATACAAACCGTGCAATCTCTCACTTCATCTCGTTCCACCAAAAGTGTTGCTTTAGGTCTCGATACATCTTCGTGCCTCCCGGATGTGTAGAATAAGCCGAACTATGAGCCCCGGCTAGTACCTCTTCTCGAACATCTCCCTTGGGGACGCAGAGTCTGCTACCGAATCTTAGAGAACCGTCCCGATGTATGAGTAAGTCCATCCTCAGCCCGGCTTCCACCTGCTCTCTGAACTTCTGCAATCGAGGATCGCCATCTTGCGTAGCCTTAATGCGATCTACAAGAGAAGATTGTACCTGTAGCTGTCAGAACTGTCTGATTGCACTCGGTGTAACAACTTCTAGTTCGAGCTTCTGAAAATTCTCGATGATGCTTCTCTGACTGGTCATCATCATGACTGCTAGATTGCGACTGAGAGCGTCGGGTACAACGTTTACTTTTCCCGGATGATACTGTAAGTCCAAGTCGTAGTCTGCCATTAATTCTAACCATCGGCGTTGCCTCATATTCAGTTCTCTTTGAGTGAACACATATTTCAGACTCTTGTGATCCGTATACACTTCCACCTTTTCGCCTAACAGATAATGCCTCCAGATCTTCAATGCGAAAACCACGGCGGCTAACTCCAAGTCATGTGTTGGGTAGTTCCTCTCGTGATTCTTCAGCTGTCGTGAGGCGTAAGCAATCACCCGACCGTGCTGCATCAGGACACAGCCTAAGCCCTTCCCTGAAGCATCGTTGTGTATCACCAAACCACCTGAATTATCTGGCACCGTAAGAATAGGTGCCGTGGTCAAATTTTGCTTCAGTACCTCAAAAGCCCGAGTACACTCCTCCGTCCATACGTACGGTACATCCTTCCGTGTCAGCTTTGTCAAAGGTTCAGCGACTCGTGCAAAGTCTTGAACGAACCGCTGATAATATCCTGCCAGTCCCAGGAAGCTTCTGATCTCGGCCACTGACTTTGGTGTCGGTCAATCTCTAACAGATTCTATCTACGCCGGGTCTACTGAGATGCCTTCGCCCGAAACGTGTCCCAAGAACTGCACTTTGTCGAGCCAGAACTGCACTTTATCGAGCCAGAACTCGCACTTGCTCAATTTTGCGTATAGCTTCTCTTCCCGAAGAATTTGTAGTACCGTTCGCAAGTGTTCGGTATGCTCCTCTCGGGTCTTAGAGTAGACTAGTATGTCGTCAATGAATACAACGACAAACGTGTCCAAGTATTTCACAAATACTCTATTCATCAGATCCATAAAGATAGCTGGAGCATTGGTAACAACGAACGGCATCACAAGAAACTCATAATGCCCGTATCGGGTCCTGAAAGCCGTCTTGCATATATCTTCGGTCACTACTCTGATCTGGTGATAGCCCGAACGGAGATCCAACTTCGAAAATACTTTGGCCCCACCCAACTGATCAAATAAGTCGTCGATACGCGGAATGGGGTATTTGTTCTTTATCGTAACTCTGTTCATCTCCTGGTAGTCTATGCACATCCGTAGCGATCCGTCCTTCTTCTTCACCAACAAGACTGGTGCCCCCCAGGTGAAGCGCTTGGGCGGATAAATCCTTTCTCCAGAAGTTCTTCAATTTGTTTCTTCAGTTCTGCCAACTCAACCGGTGCCATTCGGTACGGTGCCTTGGAAACTGGTGTTGTACCAGGAATCAAATCTATCGTGAATCCCAAGACACGGGGAGGTGGTAGACTTGGCAAATCTTCAGGAAATACATCAAGGAAGTCCCGAACGACTTCTGGTGCAGGGTGTCCATTAACTTCCATAGCCGTCAATACCTTCGGTTTGGCTCTGAACTTGGCTGGCTTTAATGACTCGCTTCCACTTTCAAAAACAAACTCTGGATGATTGGGAATGCGGAAAATCACATTCCTTGCTCGGCAATCAATAATTGCATGGAATGTACTCATCCAATCCATCCCGAGAATTGCGTCATAGCTGCCAGTTCCGATTAAGAGGAAATTAGCATAGAATTCCCTGCCACACACTACAACTGGACAGGATCTACACTCTCGACTAGATACTATAACACCATTACCCGTATGTATTTCCCAACCCTTGGTTAATGGTTCATGTGGTATAGAGTGTGTATCAACGAAATGTGCAGATATGAAACAGTGTGATACTCCAAAATCAAACAGTACTCTAGCTGGTATGGAATGAACGAGTAGAATACCTGTAACAACTTCACCTGAGGCCTCTGCCTGTTCGGCGGTCAAGGTGAAAGCCCGTCCTTGACCGTAGCCTGTGTTGGTTCGCCTCTGCTCCAGTGTCCTCGGCTGCTGCGGTCCCGACCCTCCCTGTAGCTCCGTTCGCTGAGGGCAACCACTAACCCGGTGCTGGTTGGATCCGCAAATCAAACACTGTCCCTTGGCACGGCGACAATCTTTCTGGATGTGTCCATCCCTGTGGCAATAGCCACAGACTAAAGCTTTGCTCTGTGGACGATGGTGGGGCACAAATGAACGCTTCATCTGCGTCGTCCCTGGCCTATGGATTGGTATAAACCCTCGGGACGATGTGTGTACGCGGAGGAACTATTGGGGGCCTCCTATCACTCAAGTTGGGGCCTATAAATTTATTGATAAGCTTCTCCTGAATTCGTGTCGCGTTGAGCACCTGTGCGAAAGTCTGCAACTCGAGTGACGCGATCAACTACTGTAGCTCAAAGTCAAGTCCCTGTAAGAAACGTCTGGCCCTGTTGGCTTCTAAAGTGACCATATACGAAGCAAATCGGCTCAGACAGTTGAATTCTTCCACATACACGTCAACGGGACGGCCGTTCTGCTTCAGTGAGATAAATCTTTCTTCCATCTCTGCCTTGGCGGTGAGAGGAAAATAGTGGTCCAAGAAACACTCTTTAAACTTGCTCCACTCGATCGGCCCATCGAGTCTGCTCTCTTCGACTGACCACCAAGTACGGGCTTAATCCTCCAACTGAATTTTTATCACATTCACTTTCTCTCCATCGGGTACCCGTACGGCCGTCAGTAGGTTCCCATATTGATCAGCCATTGTTCGGCTTCGAGTGGTTCGGCTAGTCCCGAAAACACGGCTGGGTGTAACCTCCGGAAATCCGATACAGTGCCAGTCCTGGCAAAGGTAGCTGGTGAAATGGTGCCCTCGGGGACGGTAATGAGAGCGGAAGATCCCCCTATTGCAGAAATTGCCCTGAGCCCCTCGGCGAGTAAATCCGTCTTTCTCTCTTGAGCTTCCGCGAGGGTCGTCGGTACATTCAAGATCTTCTCAGTGCGATCCTGAGAACTAGCGTCTGAGTGGTCGTTCGGGGACGATATGTCACTGGAAGATAGATGGACGGGTATGATTCCACCATCTTTGGCGAGTGTTAATGACGTGTTTCATGTATCTCAACTCCGTAAGTATGTTCGAGATGAGACACACGTACTAGATCATTCGGAGCTGACAGTAAGGGAAGACTTGACCTATGAAGAATGACCGATGTCGATTATTGATCGAAGAGAAAAGGTTCTCAAGAACAAGATTTTTCCTCTCGTACTTGTTTCATGGGGGAATCGCTTGCACGGAGAATCATCTTAGGAACAAGAAGATGAGATTCGACAGAAGTTTCCATATCTCTTCTCTTAAATTCATGTTTATTTGTCTTTTCTAGTTCCGGAAATTTCGAGGACGAAATTTTTGGAAGAGTGGTATGATATAATACCCAGTTATTTTTGTAAGGCAATATCCGTATTTATATAAAATGTTGCTTACAAAATTTGTTTATTTATATTTATATTTATTTTATTTATTTTAAAATCCTAACCCATACCTGACCCTGTGGTGACATCCGTACTTCTTTCTCGTTCTGTTTATTGAAACGGACTTATTTGAATCGCTACGTGCATTTTACGTACATCCGTTCTTGGGGGGTATACATTTTTATTAATCGGATATCGTATTATGGTTTTAACTTATACGTATATTTTTTATATTTTAAAACTAGATTTTTAGACACAATCTGGGCACATTTTGGAGTATTTTTATATTAGCCTAAAAACCCAAGTTTTCATATTATTATATTTATTTAAAACCTAATCTAATCCTAACACATCCTCACCTCTCTCTATTCTCCCCCATGCACGTTCTCATCTCTCTCTTTTCTCTCTTTACACCCCACTCCCCCACGTTCTCTCACTCTCTTTCCACTCTTTACAACACATTATTCTTTCTCCCTCTTTTTCTCTCCTCTTTTCTTTCTTTACAACTCAATCTCACATTCTCTCTGTCTCCCTCATTCTCTGTCTATCTCTCTCTCTCCATCTTATATATAACCATTCCCCACTTCCTCCTGCTCACCCTCCCCAATCCATCAATTCTAAGCCACATACCCGAGCTCCCCTTGCTCCCTCCACCTACTCCGGCCACGACCCTGCACTGCGCGATGGCCACTCTACCATCGACGTCCTCATCTCTGCGAACTCGGAGCCTTCAAATACCGCCACCGACATCGATCCATGCGAGTTGTAGCCAATCAAAAGCAAGAATTCGAGGCCGCGCCACTATGGTTCCAAGGCTCGCGAGCTCCGGTTTTGTCGCAACGACCACTTTCGCATCTGTGACGTGCATTGCAGCGTCCGACCAATCCATCATCTCCGTAATATCGTCAGCTAGGCAAGTGAACTCTCTCACTTGCTAAATCATGCTATACGTACATACATAATTACGTTAATCGATTTGATAAATGTTAATCTTGTTTTAAATAAGTTGCGTTCTAGAAAATAGCCGTGTTTATCCTAATTAAAACCCAATTGATAATGATGGAATTTATAGCCAATACATTCCTTTGCTGTTAATAAACGTCGTGTAGAATGTTGAATGAATATTATTGATATTTCATATATAAAGGGACGTCCCAAGATACGTCGTAAAATCTGAAAACTGCAATATACCTTGTATTGTAAAATCCATAATAATTTGAATACAACTCATAACCTGATGTTTTATGGCTCGTATCGAAGCCAACAGTTAAAACTTCAGCACCCCATAGTTCATCTTGGCATTTTGATAAGTTATAATAATGAATACTGAGACGATTCGCGGTCCTGAACTGCAGTCCGAGGCAGCATTCGTTTGAATACCTGGCTTTAGGAACACCTGTACACCCCTTACTTAAATTGAAAATGCGCGGAACCCCATATGGTCGCGTAGATAATTTAGTTATCTAACCCCTGAATCTGGTCCCGTGTCGTTTCACCGTATTTTGATATTTAATTTGTATTTTAGAATACCGGGGTGTTCTGCAGTTTCTGCAGTGATCTCTCTTACACCATCACCTTGTGCATAACATAACTTTTATTACAGAACTGCTATTGATGATACGTTTGATGCGATAGAAAGATAACAGTAAAATCTACAATTAGTTGAACTGTCGTGTCGCCTAATTATACTTACAACTGGGAGTAAAACGTGTTACGAAACGGACTTCCAGTTCAGAAATTGGATTTCCAGCAGTGAACACTTAAAATGAAATGGCCATAACTAGCGAACCTGAAACCCGATTGACGTGAAACCAATTTTGATGGATAGATAATTTACATACTACTTTTCCTTTTATATTGTTTTGCTTAATTCTGCACATATGATTTATAGTAAATTTTTCAAGTTGTACGACACTGGCTGCTGTGCTTTATTTGTATCATGAATAATTACATTTTCATCATATCATGTAGCGGTATGCCCTAATTGAATAGTGGTCATAAAACATTGATAACCTAGTGATCGTATACATTACCCAGTGATAAGTATTAGTGATTGGATTGTGACAAGTACGGTAGTGTTAAAGCATGAATGAATAAGTGAGTGAATTGTGACAAGTACGTTAGTGTTAAAGCGTGAATGAATAAGTGAGTGAATGAAAAAGTAAAGTGACACGTACTTGTACACAATCAACGGAACCAGTTACTTTATTGCATTGTCGACGCCTATGGGGCATATGTAAGTGTAACTATAACTGGAATGGGACGGTTATGGAGAACTTGCATTAGTGTCATAGGTAAGACATCGAGTACTGTCCATTTATCTTGGATACCAGTCGAGACATGCTTGATGGAGACCCTGTCTCCAGTTCTCGCGTAGACTTATCATGGAGCGACTACTATTTGGATTCAAGGTTGGTATTCGATGTAGACCGTGGGTGTGGGATAGTTTGAGTGTGAGTTCAACAGAATCTCGGGAGTCCCATTGCCGGCACATACAGCGAATCTGGAGATATATGGGTGATGTTACTGAGTATTACTGATTATTAGCGAGCGACTCGGGCCCGTGTTCCCTTGCCCTTGGGTCCTACCCTTGGGTGGGGGATACTCAAGAGTGGTTGACTCTCACACTTGGACTGACGATAGGTTTAGCGACCCGGACATTGAGACTAAGAGACTGATAAGTTTAGTGACATGCATTGATTACTGATTCGATTTACCTGCCTTACTGTTTACCTGCTTTACTGTTTACCTGCTCTACTGTTTACCGGTACTGATTATTTCATGCTCATATCATCAGTCCATGCTTACTGTTTTATTTTAATCATCATTGCATGTGTTTACATATGTATATATATTTATTGCTATCGTGTCGCTCTGACGACTTGAGTATGCATGCTCAGAGTGAGAAATGGATTTAGCTCGGATCAGGATCTGTCGTACCTTGAGGATATTGCGGACATCTAGATCAACAACGTCTGCGCTATCTTTCCTTTGACTCTATCTGGCTAGTTTTACACTTGTTTTGATTTAGTGACTGCATTTCTCATTACGTGTGCATTGATTACTGATTACCACGTAAAGCTAGAAGCCGAAATGTGACTACGGCAGGATGTTTCCTCGACCGTAGGAGCATGGCTGGCCTTGTCAACCCCTCGTATTCCGTATTTTGGGAAGCGGGGCAGACATGGTTTTGTTGACAACAAAACCATGTCACGCCCCACTTCCCAAAATACGGAATACGGAAGGCGACTAGGCCAGCCATGCTCCTACGGTCACGGAATAATCTTGCCGTAATCACACTTCGGCTTCTAGCATTACATGGTAATCAGTAAACACAGCACAGAAGTAAAGAAAATACATCACTGGTTTATTACACCAACTTTCATTGTTCACAGTTTACACTAGAATGAAAGAAAAGAAACTACTAACCAAGTGCGAATACAAGGTTAATTTATGGAAAGCGGTAAAAGTAGTGATGACACGACCGTCTAGATCTCTGCGAGCTCGAAGGGTAGGTCTGACTTCTGAATCCGGTCCTCTTCAAACTCTGAGTATGCATACTCAGGTCGTCAGAGCGACGCAATAGCAATATTATAATAGTATTAAGGGGGCAAGATAATAAAAGTAATAACGGTGGAGATAAATAATGCAACGATCAGTATGTTAACAAACAATGCAATGTATGATCTGTGTCCCTATCAGTCTCTAAGTCACTTTTGAAATCGAGTTGCGGAAAGGAGGGATCATGTTTAATGAGGGTCTCGTACATACCCGAGACTACGGCCCGCAGTTGCCTGGGACATAACCCTGTCAGCCGGACCGCCAGGTCCAAACCTAATATATAAGAGTCGTTGTTCGAATGATCATCCTCTAAATCACTGTACATCGCTAAATACAAGTTCCTTTCCACTTCGATTTTCCCTTTCCCCAGGTTTCACTATCTATAAGTATGGGCTAGTTGTGTACAAGTACGCATCAATAACACTGTTTTATTCACTATTCACTGTATTATTCACTATCCACTGTATTATTCACTGTCACGAATCACTCACTTTTCACTAGCGTACTTGACACAACCAAACCGATACTACTCACGTTCGACAATGCATTATACACTGAAAACTCAGTAATGACGCGCACTATCGCTAGAGGCACTGCAGTCGGGTAAAACTGTGAATCATGCCACTAAACAATTTATATGCAATACAAGTCATTATGTGTCTCATGAACTTATAAAAAATCGCATAAAATCATTTGCTTAGAATTAAGTTAAATGATATAAAAGAGGTAAAAAGTAAATTTAACCAGCAGTTCAATAAAATTGATTTCAAGTCAATCGGGTTTTGGGTTTGTAAGTCCATGCTACCTCTCCCGGTACTTTCGGGCATGCGGAATTTGGTGAAAAATAATTTTCTAGAGGCGGTAACATGGACTCAAAACCGGATCTTTGTTAAACATCTAACTAACAACCTAACTAGGAGTTGTTAACTACTCGGTTAGTGGGTTATACCTTTCTTACTTGAACTCCTTCGTCTTCAAACCTCGATGGTTATCCGGATCGGCTTCACCCCGTCGTCTCCTTGCGCCGAAAATCGATCCATCTGAAAGCTTCTACTTTTGGCTTCTTTTTCGAACTTTGAAGAAACTAGTTCACTCGGTTTGCTAAACCTTGTGAACTAGAGTGAGTAGAGGAGAGTGTGTTGGGATTTTCTCTATGGTTCTTGGTTCTCAACACATGAGACAAGTGAACCATAGACTAAAGAGAGGGAGAGCAAGAGGAAGAAGATGAGAACTCAACAACACAAGAGAGAGAAAGGAAATGAGAGAAAATGAGCAAGACTTTTCTCTCTTGGCTCTCATAATCCAAAACCATCATAACCAATAATAGCAATCAAGTATTAGTGATGGTTTAAGCTACAATAGCCATATCATTTCATGCACTCATTTTGCACAAGAGAACAAGCAAGCAAAAGTCTTTGCATGAAATAATAGCCATTGTCATCATGATGGTCAACTAGTCCAACCTAGTCAACCGGTCAACAAAGTCAACAAGTCAACAAAGTCAACCCCTCAACAACCATGTCACTATAATACTTAATTAATATTATTGTTAATTACATATGATATTCTCATTAGGGTTGAGCAAAAAGTCAATAGTCAACAGTCAACGGTCAACAACCCTAATGAGAATCCTCTGCCTCTGTCTCTCCGTCAACTGTGCATACACACCCGCATCCGCGTTCCGAGGAACACGAATACATACTGGATAAAACCAATCCCAAAACGTACACTAAGATCTGGTTTAAACCAAAGCCCGCTAGTGTTAACTGTCCGGACACTGTACGTACATAAGTGCACGGATGTGACCGAACCCTGTCGCAAAACCATGCGACCTGTCGCAAAACCATGCGACCTCTACTCTTTTGCCTAAAGGCGAATAGCTTTCTGTATGGGACTCTAAAGACTCGACACTACGCTGGCAGTGGGTTTAACCACAGACCGCAAGCGGCACTAGCTGTGCGTAACGGTCCCCAGGTAGATGCCGACAAGAAGACTGACGAGGTGAAACCCATCTGAACTCCTACTGAGTCTGAATGTGACAGTCTCCGTACAGTCCGGTCTGTTCGTCTGATACATCGCATGGCGGGCCTAGGGGCGGTAAACGTCAGTCCCCTAATAGCGGTACAAGTCGTGTCGGAGTGAAGCCCAATACACCCTGAGATAACACTGGAAGCCTACCAGTATATCTCGCTTGCCCTGGCCAGGGACTACTCGTGTAATGGCTCTCCTAGACACAGCGCGATGTCAACCCCTAATACCGGGAGAGACGAATCCTGTCTAACCGTCACTGTCTCCAAGTGCTTCGACACTGCATCAACTACTACCTGTTTGCACGACTCCTTTGAACCGTGGTAGGGTAGTAATCAAAGTACAGTGGGAACACACTCGAGGCGAAGTGATAGTGTCAAGTCAGCGGACTAAGCTGTACTCATGTCACCTGGGAACTGATAACTGACGATAGGTATAATACCAACCGGTCAGTTCCCGACGAGTCCTGTCCAGTGTACTCGTAACCCAACGAGCACCCGCATACTATCTCCAGTACGACGTACTGATGGCTGTGGGACAGACCATCTCCCACTCTGGGATGAGAAGCGCATGCGCTAGTCTACTCCGGAGTATCGATGCCCTGTCTCGATAGTCCTGCGACTAGGGACCTGCATAAGGATGTGCTTATAGATTACCCAGCCCCCACTAGTGTGACTGCCATCACAACGCTGGTAATCAAGCAAAGATCCTAAGAGCTCCACTAATGTGCATAGGTGATATACTAAAATAAACACATGTACACATTGAAGTAGAAACAAACCAAGTAGCATACTACTATTTTGAGCAAGATTGTATATACAAAGTGAATATCCCAAGCTTCCATTAAGTAATATACAAACTAGTATGATACAGTAATGGCCTCTAGGGCATATACACTAACAATCTCCCACTTGCACTAAGGCCATGTACTGGCGTATCGAAGACCTATCATCTCGATCAGCCGCTCGAACTGAGTCTGGGGCACCCTCACTATGGCTAAAGATTCATTTCGATGGTGGCCTTGGTGAATGGATCTGCAGTGTTATCTTCTGAAGCAACCCTCTGAACCTCGATCTCCTGGCGATCCACGATCTCCCTGATCAGGTGATACCGCCTCAAGATGTGTTTGGATCTCTGATGGGACCTGGGTTCCTTCGCTAAAGCTATAGCCCCGTTGTTGTCGCAATACAGAGGTATTGGATCAACAATGGACGGAACCAACTGAAGTTCTTTCAAGAACTTCCTCATCCAGACAGCTTCTTTTGCGGCATCAGATGCAGCGATGTATTCCGCTTCCATCGTCGAGTCTGCAACGGTTTCCTGTTTGGAACTCTTCCAACACACCGCCCCTCCATTGAGGGTAAAGACAAAACCCGACATGGACTTGGAATCGTCCTTGTCACTCTGGAAGCTGGAGTCAGCAAAGGCCTCGATCTAGAGGTCTTTTCCGCCATACACCAAGAACATCTCCTTAGTCCTTCTCAGGTACTTGAGAATGTTCTTTACCGCTATCCAGTGTTTCTCCCTAGGGTTTGACTGATACCGGCTTACCACACTCAGTGCATAAGCTACATCCGGTCTGGTACACAACATCGCATACATTATAGAGCCTACCGCAGAAGCGTAGGGTATAATAGACATGCGATCCCTCTCCAAATCAGTCATGGGAGACATCTCTTTAGAGAGGGTGATCCCGTGACAAGCCGGTAGGTTACCGTGCTTGGAATCTTCCATATTGAATCTCTTCAGTATGGTGTCGATGTACCTGGACTGTGAAAATCCTAATATCCTCTTGGATCTATCACGATGGATCCGGATCCCCAGGATGTATGAGGCATCACCCAGGTCTTTCATGGAGAACCTGCGTGACAAGAACCCCTTGACAGATTGTAGCATAGGAATGTCATTTCCTATTAAGAGAATGTCATCCACGTATAAAACGAGGAATACTACAGTTCTCGCTACAAATCTACTATAGATGCATGATTCATCTGGATTTTTGATAAAACCAAATTCCTTGACCGTCTCATCAAAACAGATGTTCCAACTCCGCGATGCCTGCTTTAGTCCATAGATGGACTTAAGCAACTTGCACACCTTTCCGCTGCTCCCACTCTGAATGAAACCCTCTGGCTGGTCCATATAGACACACTCCTCTAAATTTCCATTTAGAAAAGCGGTCTTTACGTCCATCTGCCAAATCTAATAATCATGGAAGGCAGCAATGGCAAGAAGGATCCGAATGGATTTCGGCATAGCCACTGGAGAAAAGGTTTCGTCATAGTCCAAACCAGGTCTTTGACGAAAACCCTTTGCAACAAGTCTAGCTTTATAGGTCTCAACCTGTCCATCTACACCAATCTTCCTTTTGAAGATCCACTTGCATCCTACGGGTTTTACCCCGTCTGGAGCAATGTCCAACGTCCATACTTTGTTGGTGTACATGGACTCCATTTCGGTCCGCATTGCATCCAGCCATTTTACCGAGTCAACGCTCTGAACGGCCTGCTGGAAACTAGTAGGCTCATCATAATCTATGATGCAATCCTCTCTATCCCCGTCTATGAGAAAACCGTAGTATCTCTCGGGCGGATGAGACTGCCTACTACTCCTGCGGAGCGGCGTAGGAATGTCCTGATCTTTCGAAGCCTCTGGTTCTACTAAGCTTTCAGTAATAGCTCGTGATTCTGGAATTTCTTCCAGTTCTACTGTGCTCCCACTTATCTGGGTTTCCAAAAACTCAGTTTCCAAGAAGTAGGCATGACGAGAAACAGAAACCTTTTGTTCCTCTTCGCAGTAGAAGAAATATCCCTTGGAGTTCTTTGGATATCCCACGAACTTGCACTGTACTGAGCGTGCCTCGAGCTTGTCCGCATGCTGCTTTTTAACAAAAGCTGGACATCCCCATGTCTTAATGTGCTTAAGATAGGGTTTCTTCCCACGCCACATCTCATATGGTGTAGTAGGCACAGTCTTAGTTGAAACTCGGTTCAAAAGGTATGCGGCTGATTCTAGCGCATACCCCCAGAATGATCACAGTAACTCAGCGTTACTCATCATGGACCGTACCATATCCAATAGGGTTCGGTTCCGTCTCTCCGATACACCGTTATGTTGCGGAGTGTATGGAGGAGTAAGCTGAGAGAGAATTCCGTTCTCTTTTAAATAGTCCAGGAACTCGACACTCAAGTATTCACCACCTCGATCCGATCTTAGGATCTTGATACTTTTGCCGGTTTGTTTTTCTACTTCATTCTTATATTCCTGAAATTTTCCAAAGGCTTCGGACTTATGTTTCATTAAGAAGACATAACCGTACCTTGAAAAGTCATCCGTAAAAGTAATGAAGTAAGAATAACCGCTTCGCGCATGTGTAGACATTGGACCGCACACGTCGCTGTGTACGAGTCCCAAGAGCTCGCTCGCTCTTACTCCGTGTCCAGTGAACGGAGTCTTTGTCATCTTTCCTTTAAGACAGGATTGACAAGTGGTATACGATTGATATTCGAACGAATCCAAATATCCTTCTGTATGTAACTTTGTCAACCTTCTCTCATTGATGTGACCCAGTCTACAATGCCACAAGAAAGTATGATTGATTTCTGGAGACTTTCTTTTGTGTGTATTCTGGACATTGAAAATCTGTGGTTGGTTTAATACGTATATACCATTATTCAATGTACCTGACCCAATCAGAACTTGATTAAGGTGAATGTTTACAACATTGCTTACAAACGCAAATTCATAACCTTCTTTAGAAACCAAAGATACAGAAATGATATTACAAGTTGCGTTGGGTACAAAAAAGCAATTACGCAAAACCAAAACATGTCCATCTGACATTCCCAGGTGATAGTCCCCCACGGCCTTAGCATCCATGCTAGCTCCGTTTGCAACTTTGAGGGTCATGTCACCTGCCTTCAAAAACCTACGGTTTCTCAACGCCTGCAAAGAATTACAGATATGAGATCCTGATCCGGTATCCAATACCCAGGAAGTAGAGTTTATTGAAAGACGGTCATCAATAACATACACACCTGAAGCTGAAGCCGCAACCTGCTTCAGTTCCTGTGTTCTGGCCTTCCAAGCCCTGCAATCATTCTTCCAGTGTCCCTTTTTATGACAATAGAAGCATTCTTCCTTATCCACAAGCTTTCCCACTTTCTTTGTTGCTTTTGCCTTTCCCTTCGTATCCACTTTACTAACACCGCCCCTTGGTTTGGCGGGGGCTTTCTTCTTCTTTCCCTTGGCTTTCGTCTTGGACCTAGAAGAGGAAGATCCTCCTACAAACAAAGTGGATGTTTCCCTACCTTTCTGTAGGGTGCCCTCTGCGCTCCTCAGCATGTTGAGGAGTTCTGAAAGTTCAACTTCTTTTTCATGTAAGTTGAAGTTCAGGATAAACTGGGCGTAAGTGGAAGGAAGGGACTGGAGAATCAAGTCCGTATAGAGCTCATTCTCCAACGTGGTCCCAAGATCCGCGAGCTCTTTTATGTAGCCAATCATCTTAAGCACGTGTTCCGCTACCGATGATCTGACGGCCAACCTTGCCGAAAATAACTTCTTCGACACTTCGTATCTTGCGATACGAGACTGCTCTCCATACAGTTCTTTTGTATGGAGAAATATGGATTCGAGGTCCATATTCTCGTGCCTCCTCTGATGTTCGTTGTCCATAGAGGCAAGCACGAGGCACTTGGCCTTCGCGCAATCTAGTTCCCAGGTCTTACGGATTTCCTTATCCGCGACGCTGGTTTTGGGACCTGGGACGGGGGGAGCTTTGGTGGTAAGAAGATACCCCAGCTTGTCGTAAATGATTGCCATCTTGACATTCCTGAGCCAATCTTTGTAGTTTGGCCCTGTCAGTATGTTTTTATCTAGAAGTAACTTAAGTCCAGTAATGTCGATTGGTCGCTGCAATTAGGAGAAAGAGAAGAAACACTCAGCATGATGCTCTTGCAAGTTTAGAATGGTTTTTAGTTTGTCTAAACAGGATGGCTCCCACTGTTTCTCGAATCCCTCCTCAAACCAAAAAGGAAGAATTAGTCAGGATCAATCTCACCGTACAATACTTGCTTAACCGTTCAGCCAGGCCAGTGTCGGTACTTCGAGGGAGGTTTTCCAACGCTTTCGCGAAATTCCTTAATTAAATAACCTCTTTTCCCTGTGGGCGTAGCCCCGCTAACACCTTTCTAGACACCTACTTGGTTTATAACATTGATCGTTAAGTGAGAAATTTCCCGAGGAGTAGCATATACTCACAGTAGGATCGGGATCCAAATATCATCGCGTGACGAAACTGAAGGAATCCTACCAGAATCATCACTCCAAATGGTATGCAACACTAGCAAGTTTCAGTTCTTTTGAAACTCCCGATGTGGATTTTTGCCCCATGCTCTTATGACCTTGACTTTGGCCAACAAATCATAAGTCACATGTCAAGTTCTACCCGTCGTTCTCCAGGTTAATTTGAAACCACCCGTACCTACCCTTGACTTTGGCCAACAAGGCAGTACGACTGTTCCAAACCAACGCATCTATCTATGCTGCACATGAATACCCAATAGCTACCAATCACTATGCCTTGACTTTGGCCAACAAACATAGCTTGAATACTATTGACCATCCATGTGAAACGACGGAGGGCTACGAATGGTTTTGGCGAAACCGTGAACGTAGTGAACTTGATATAATCGATGGAACGAGATAGCTTTTAATAGGAGTGGCTCAAGTTCCGCATTTAAAAGTTGGTTTTGAAAAGAACCGAGTGGTTTTTCGAAAGTGTTCCAACGACTTTTACTTGGTTTATTTTTCTTGCATTAGTTCTTTTAATGCGTGATATTCTTGCATTAGTTCTTTTAATGCGTCCCATCATTTAATCCTACCATTGCAGAAAACAACCAAAATATGACGTACGCTTATGTCATTCGCATTCGTCACGGGGCCCCGTCATTACCCGTTAGGTTACTTAACTAACGACAGAGCGGGGGCTGGGCTAGCGCAGCTGTAAAACATAAGCAACGCCTAAATAATATCATATATAGATATATTGCAATGATAGCCATTTCAGATCACAGATGAACACATTGGATATACTAGGAATCCGCAATTTGTACGAGCCTGTAACGAAAAGCAGATTACACGGTCGCGGTGAATAGCCAATACCCCACCCAAGACCCCTACAGGTGCGGCAAACTACCCGCCAAGTACCCGAAGCGAAGCAACCTCCCTCATCTCCGTAAGTAGGCCACTCGGCACTTCGGCATACCCGGTAGTTTGTGCACCCCCTCCATGGGTCTATCCTAGGAGCAAAAACAGTAAAAAGAAATTATACAATGACGGCTACAACCCCGACCCGGTTGTGCGGCCATACAAATAATTATCACATCAATTTACAAATTTATATGAATTGAAAGAAAAGAAAACTCTCGTCTCACAACCCCCGGCTATTCACCCGCGACAATCCAATGAATTCATATACACATTCCAATGACATTACAGATCACAGATTTGTATAACCCCCACTAATCGACATATAGCGATTAGCAGATGTTCAATACAAATATCACATCACAGATAAAAACCCGTCAGCTTAAGTCTTTAGAAGTTCGATCAAAAATACGGATTTTTAGGCCCCAAACACAAAATTTTCGTTCTGGAAAATCTGGGCTGAAAAGACATATTCCAAAAATCCCAAAACAACCCCAGAAATACACTGCACTAAATTTGGACCTCGGACGAGACAACTCGGCCGCGGAACCGCGGCGGGAGCGTGCTCCCGCCGCGTTTCCGCGGAGCTTTGATCGGTTCGTGGGACCAAATTTTGTGGTTATTCAATAAAAAGCCTGAGCCGATTTTTAAGATGACATTTTTCAAATTTTGAACGAAAAAAATCGGCAGAAACTTGACATATCGGGTTCGTTTCGTGACTTTTTCTTTGATCGATCTTCTAGTTACTTTGCTAACATGTTAGATAAAGTTTAACCTGACTATGATACCACTGTAAGTCCATGCTACCTCTCCCGGTACTTTCGGGCATGCGGAATTTGGTGAAAAACAATTTTCTAGAGGCGGTAACATGGACTCAAAATCGGATCTTTGTTAAACATCTAACTAACAACCTAACTAGGAGTTGTTAACTACTCGGTTAGGGGGTTATACCTTTCTTACTTGAACTCCTTCGTCTTCAAATCTCGATGGTTGTCCGGATCGGCTTCACCCCGTCGTCTCCTTGCGCCGAAGATCGATCCACCTGAAAGCTTCTATCTTTGGCTTCTTCTTCGAACTTTGAAGAAACTAGTTCACTCGGTTTGCTAAACCTTATGAACTAGAATGAGTAGAGGAGAGTGTGTTGGGATTTTCTCTATGGTTCTTGGTTCTCAACACATGAGACAAGTGAAGCATAGACTAAAGAGAGGGAAAGCAAGAGGAAGAAGATGAGAGCTCAAGAACACAAGAGAGAGAAAGGAAATGAGAGAAAATGAGCAAGACTTTTCTCTCTTGGCTCTCATAATCCAAAACCATCATAACCAATATTAGCAATCAAGTATTAGTGATGGTTTAAGCTACAATAGCCATATCATTTCATGCACTCATTTTGCACAAGAGAACAAGCAAGCAAAAGTCTTTGCATGAAATGATAGCCATTGTCATCATGATGGTCAACTAGTCCAACCTAGTCAACCGATCAACAAAGTCAACAAGTCAACAAAGTCAACCCCTCAACAACCATGTCACTATAATACTTAATTAATATTATTGTTAATTACATATGATATTCTAGGGTTGAGCAAAAAGTCAATAGTCAACAGTCAACGGTCAACAACCCTAATGAGAATCCTCTGCCTCTGTCTCTCCGTCAACTGTGCATACACACCCGCATCCGCGTTCCGAGGAACACGAATACATACTGGATAAAACCAATCCCAAAACGTACACTAGGATCTGGCTTAAACCAAAGCCCGCTAGTGTTAATTGTCCGGACACTGTACGTGCATAAGTGCACGGATGTGACCGAACCCTGTCGCAAAACCATGCGACCTGTCGCAAAACCATGCGACCTCTACTCTTTTGCCTAAAGGCGAATAGCTTTCTGTGTGGGACTCTAAAGACTCGACACTACGCTGGCAGTGGGTTTAACCACAGACCGCAAGCGGCACTAGCTGTGCGTAACGGTCCCCAGGTAGATACCGACAAGAAGACTGACGAGATGAAACCCATCTGAACTCCTACTGAGCCTGAATGTGACAGTCTCCGTACAGTCCGGTCTGTTCGTCTGATACATCGCATGGCGGGCCTAGGGGGCGGTAAACGTCAGTCCCCTAATAGCGGTACAAGTCGTGTAGGAGTGAAGCCCAATACACCCTGAGATAACACTGGAAGCCTACCAGTATATCTCGCTTGCCCTGGCCAGGGACTACTCGTGTAATGGCTCTCCTAGACACAGCGCGATGTCAACCCCCAATACAAGGAGAGACGAATCCTGTCTAACCGTCACTGCTTCCAAGTGCTTCGGGACTGCACCCAACTACTACCTGTTTGCACGACTCTTTTGAGCCGTGGTAGGGTAGTAATCAAAGTACAGTGGGAACACACTCGAGGCGAAGTGATAGTGTCAAGTCAGCGGACTAAGCTGTACTCATGTCACCTGGGAACTGATAACTGACGATAGGTATAATACCAACCGGTCAGTTCCCGACGAGTCCTGTCCAGTGTACTCGTAACCCAACGAGCACCCGCATACTATCTCCAGTACGACGTACTGATGGCTGTCGGACAGACCATCTCCCACTCTGGGATGAGAAGCGCATGCGCTAGTCTACTCCGGAGTATCGATGCCCTATCTCGATAGTCCTGCGACTAGGGACCTGCATAAGGATGTGCTTATAGATTACCCAGCCCCCACTAGTGTGACTGTCATCACAACGCTGGTAATCAAGTAAAGATCCTAAGGGCTCCACTAATGTGCATAGGTGATATACTAAAATAAACACATGTACACATTGAAGTAGAAACAAACCAAGTAGCATACTACTATTTTAAGCAAGATTGTATATACAAGGTGAATATCCCAAGCTTCCATTAAGTAATATACAAACTAGTATGATACAGTAATGGCCTCTAGGGCATATACACTAACAGGGTTCACAAGTTACAGTCGTTTCATTTTAAGTGTTCGCTGCTGGAATTTCAGTTCCTGAACTGAATGTCCATTTCGCAACACAGTTTTCACCCTGTTGGGATCAAAATTAGGCGACGCTATAGTTGAACAAAATTTAGGCTTATCAGTTAGGTTTCCAACGCACCATACGAATCAATAATATCCATAGTGTAATGGAAGTTATGTACTGTACAACAATGGGGTATACGTTCTGTCCCTGTTTCGGGCTGCTATGCGTTCTGTTGATTTAAAATACAGTTTAAATAGTAAACGACAGTAGAAATGAATGAAATCATTTTCAGTGGTTAGCTAACAAATTTATCTTATCTATGGTATAGGGTTCCGCATTATAACATTTTCATACAGCAGAGTGAAAGCATTACAAAACGGGAATCGACAGTCAGAGCTGCTTTGGACTGCAGTCCAGAGCCGCACTCCGAACCAGTTTCCGTCATCTTTTTAAAACAGAAACAGACTAAAAATTATATGGGGTTCTAGGTTGTCGAGTCGGCTTCGATATGAGCCCTCGAACGCAACATTCCGGTGTATAATCAATTTACTATGATTTTTACAAAATTCAGGTACAGAAATTTACAGATTCGACGGATCTAAATGGGGATGACATTTCACGGTGTTAGGATCCGTATTTTCAAGCCAACTCTTAACACGGCACTCATTATCACTCGGGCCAACTGTTATGTTCAAATTCCGTCCTTTTAGGGGAGTTTTCAGATTATGGTTTACATCGAACACTTATAAAAATACTGAATCGCAATTGAAATGAGCGTATAATAGCATGAAGCAAGTATTTAAACTTGCCTGACGACGACGATTGGCGAGGGCAGGCGACGGACGCAGCGCGGGCGTTGGTTCGAGTTTTCTCGTGGTCGTGGGATGAAGAAGAAGGAGAGTAGAAGGTAGGGACGTTGGGAAATTTGAGAAGAGAGTGAGAGAGATTGAGGGAGTGTGTGGTTTGTTAGGAATGAAAATGTGGATTTTATAGAGGGAGAGAGGGAGGGAACGTGAGATTTGGAATGAGTGGGGGTGAGTTGTAAAGAAGAGAGGGAGTGAGGTGTGAGGGTGTAAAGAGAGAAAGAGAGTGAGGTGTGAGGGTGTAAACCCCTGTTTGTTAGGATGATATGGGAGAGCGGAGATTACTGGGCCCCGAACTTATTGTTCAGACGGTAGACAAGGTCCAGATAATCAGACAGCACATTAAGACGGCTCAAGACCGACAGAAGAGTTGGGCGGATGCCAGCCGGAGAACGCTAGAATTCGAGATCGGAGATCATGTATTCCTAAAGATTTCTCCTACCCACGGGGTTATCAGGTTTGGAGGTCGTGGGAAACTCAGTCCCCATTTCATCGGACCTTTTGAGGTGCTAGAGCGAGTAGGAGAGGTGGCCTATCGACTTGCCTTACCTCCATCGCTAGCTGGTGTGCACAACACTTTTCACGTATCTCAGTTGAGGCGTTATGTTCGGGATGACAGCCATGTTCTGGACCATTCGGCATTGACATTGGGCACTGACCTGCCCTACGAGGAGTATCCTACCACCATTCTCGATCGTCGGGAAAAGGTGCTGAAGAACAAAGTGATTCCCCTGGTTCAAGTTTCTTGGAATGGTCGTTCTCCAATGGAGTCTACCTGGGAATGCGAGGAGGACATCCGGGCACGTTTTCCGAATCTGTTTGTATAGTGTTGATATTCCGTTGTTTTCGTTTTAATTTCGAGGATGAAATTTTTGCAAGGAGGGCATGATGTAAATCCCCTATTCCGTATATAAATTTTCTCGTATTTTTCCAATTTTTCCTTGAAAATTTTCTATTTTATATTCATTTTTTTATATTTTATTTATTTCAAATTATTACCTAAAACTATAAATCCAAACCCATACCTGACCCTGTGGTGCCATCCGTACATCTTGTTCTCGTTCCGTTTATTGAAACGGACTTGTTTGGATCCCTGCGTGCATTTTACGTGTATCCGTTCTTGGGGGTATACATTTTTATTAACCGGACATCATTTTATGGTTTTAGTTGATTCGTATAGTATCCGTATTTTAAAACTAGAATTTTAGACCCGACCCGGACATGTTCCGGAATAAATTTGTATTAGCCAGAAAACCCAAATTAATATATTATTATATAAATTAAACCTATTCTAATCCTTATATTCTCATCTCCCTCTTCATTTCTTCTCTCACGTTCACTCACTCTCTTTTCTCTTTACTCACTCTCTTTCTCTCTTTACACCCCACACCCCACTCTCTTTTCTCTTTACACCTCTCTTTTCTCTTTACACCCTCACACCTCACTCTCTTTCTCTCTTTACACCCTCACGCCGCACTCCCTCTCTTCTTTACAACTCACCCCCACTCATTCCAAATCTCACGTTCCCTCCCTCTCTCTCTCTATAAAATCCACATTTTCATTCCTAACAAACCACACACTCCCTCAATCTCTCTCACTCCCTTCTCAAATTTCCCAACGTCCCTACTTTCTTCTCTTCTTCTTCTTCATCTCGTGACCACGAGAAAACTCGAACCCACGCCCGCGCCGCGCCCGTCGCCTGCCCTCGCCAACCGTCGTCGTCAGGCAAGTTTAAATACTTGCTTCATGCTATTATACACTCATTTCGATTGTGATTCAGTATTATTATAAGTGTTCGATGCGAACCATAATCTGAAAACTCTCCTAAAATGACGGAATTTGAACATAACAATTGGCCCGAGTGATAATGAGTGTTGTGTTAAGAGTTGGCTCAAAAATACGGATCCTAACACCGTGAAATGTCATCCCCATTTAGATCCGTCGAATCTGTAAATTTCTGTACCTGAATTTTGTAAAAATCATAGTAAATTGATTATACACCGGAATGTTGCGTTTGAGGGCTCATATCGAAGCCGACTCGACAACCTAGAACCCCATATAATTTTTAGTCTGTTTCTGTTTTAAAAAGATGACGGAAACTGGTTCGGAGTGCGGCTCTGGACTGCAGTCCAAAGGAGCTCTGGCTGTCGATTCCCGTTTTGTAATGCTTTCACTCTGCTGTATGAAAATGTTATAATGCGGAACCCTATACCATAGATAAGATAAATATGTTAGCTAACAACTGAAAGTGATTTCATTCATTTCTACTGTCGTTTACTATTTAAACTGTATTTTAAATCAACAGAACGCATAGCAGCCCGAAACAGGGACAGAACGTATACCCCATTATTGTACAGTACATAACTTCCATTACACTATAGATATTATTGATCCGTATGGTGCGTTGGAAACCTAACTGATAAGCCTAAATTTTGTTTAACTATAGCGTCGCCTAATTTTGATCCCAACAGAGTGAAAACTGTGTTGCGAAATGGACATTCAGTTCAGGAACTGAAATTCCAGCAGCGAACACTTAAAATGAAACGACTGTAACTTGTGAACCCAAAACCCGATTGACTTGAAATCAATTTTGTTGAACTGCTGGTTAAATTTAATTTTTACCTCTTTTATATCATTTTACTTAATTCTGAGCGTATGATTTTATGCGATTTTTATAAGTTCATGAGACACATAATGACTTGTATTGCATATAAATTGTTTAGTGGCATGATTCACAGTTTTACCCGACTGCAGTACCTCTAGCGATAGTGCGCGTCATTACTGAGTTTTCAGTGTATAATGTATTGTCGAACGTGAGTAGTATCGGTTTGGTTGTGTCAAGTACGCCAGTGAAAAGTGAGTGATTCGTGACAGTGAATAAAACAATGAACAGTAAATAATACAGTGAATAGTGAATAATACAGTGAATAGTGAATAAAACAGTGTTATTGATGCGTACTTGTACACAACTAGCCCATACTTATAGATAGTGAAACCTGGGGAAAGGAGAAATCGAAGTGGAAAGGAACTTGTATTTAGCGAGGTACAGTGATTTAAAGGATGATCATTCGAACAGCGACTCTTATATATTAGGTTTGGACCTAGCGGTCCGGCTGGCAGGGTTATGTCCCGGGCAACTGCGGGCCGTAGTCTCGGGTATGTACGAGACCCTCGTTAAACATGATCCCTCCTTTCCGCAACTCGATATCAAAAGTGACTTAGAGACTGATAGGGACACAGATCATACATTGCATTGTTTGTTAACATACTGATCGTTGCATTATTTATCTCCACCGTTATTACTTTTATTATCTTGCCCCCTTAATACTATTATAATATTGCTATTGCGTCGCCCTGACGACCTGAGTATGCATTGTAACACCCGAGTTCACTTATACCAATTCCAGTTCCGTATTTATTTATCCGCGGTCCTTCTTGATTTGGTGTGTTTCGGTGCGAATGGTATTCCTACATATTACTTTGCATTCGACCCAACCCGCTTAATTGAACCTGCGTGACTCTTATTTATAGTTTACCATGACTGGTTGCATGGATTAGTGTATCTCGTAATTTAGTATTTACTGGTATTGTATCTGGTATCGCATCTGTTGCATATAGCAATTTAAATCATGTAAAATAAATTAAAATTGCATTTCATGGCCTGCACGATACCCTTAACCCTGTGGTAGCGTCCTTGCATCTTGTTCTCGTCCCGTTCAGTGAAACGGACGTGTTTGGATGGCTACGCGCACGTGCGTGCATCCGTTCTTGGGGGTATACTTTTTCTTTAACTGAGCATTCATTTTGAAATTTGGAAGTCGCTTATATTTTTAATATTTTAAATCTGGATTTTTAGACCCGACCCGGGCCTGTTTTGGAGTAAATTTGTATTTGCCAAAATCTCAATCGGACTAATAGTATATCCTAATATTTATTCACACTATTCATAATCTTTAAAACAAACTATATATATTTTATATATTAAAACCCTATCAATCCTAACGTCACCCCCCCTCTAACTGCATAAAAAATATTTTTATATTTTAAAAGATTTGGTATCTCTCTCTCCCTCCTCTCAATCTCTCCCTCTCTCTTTCTATTCTTTCTTTTTCTTTTTATAATAACCCCATACGCAGGCACGTTCTCTCTCTCCCTCACCTCATTTTGTTTTCCCGCCTCTGCCGTCTCATTGCGAACCCATAGCCTCCCCTCGCCTGCCTCGCCCGCGCTCGTCGCCGTCTCCTCACCGCCGGCATCCCCATCTCCCCGACTCCTCGACCTTCTCTCCACGCTCACCTCTCCACTTCCCTCTCTCTCCCGCTGTAGAACTCCGACGGCAACCCAACCCAAGAAACTTCACCGGCGTCCCCTCACCGTCGCCCCATTACCCACGCTACCACCCTCGTTTCACCGCCCTCATCACCACCATCACCACCACCATATGCTCTCTTCCCTCATTTTCCCTTCAACCCAGAAACCCCTGCAAGAACTCGAGCCCATCACCGGAGCTCCGACCCCACGACCAGTCGTTACCATCCCCGTCGCAACCACCACATCTCCTTCCATATCACCTCCCTCTTCCTCTCCCCTGCACCAAGCAATCCCGACCTCTGCACACCCGACAAGAACTCAAGAAACCCACAGCTTCCCTTTCCATAAAACCTTGCCGGAAAACCCATTGTTGTCATATCCCCTGCCTCGTCTCTGACTGTCTCTGACTCCAGAGCACTCACACCCTTCAAACCTCAGCCTTCTCGTCTTCTTCCTCTTCTTCTTCTTCTTTTCTCTTCTCTTTATCTTTCTTGATCTTGGATTTTCCGGTGATCGCCGGAGCCGTGCCGCTGCCGACGATCCGAGCAACCCTATGGACGTTCCTAACCAGCATGGTCACTCTCTTACATTGCCTGGTCCTGTTTCGTACACGCGAGCGTGCATAGCGACTTTTACCGACGTCCGACGTGCTGTACGCTTTCCGTTCTGGGGATCCCCGAGGCAAGTGAAACTTGCTACATGCTATACATGATATTCCTATATTTATTTATTTAATTTCATGTTAAATCTATAGATAGAATTTAAGTTAAGAATTCTAAGTTAACCGGGCGATGTTTCGTTTACATTTAGCTTCAAACTTGAAACCTACCTGATGCTTTCACTTCACCAAACCTAATAACCACATTTCTATATTTAATCACATTTTAACTATTGACATAGCCTATGGTATTCTTATATAGTTTTACTCAATCGGTCACCGTATGCACTTTAACCTGATTTAGTTATGATTTCATCCATTGAATATATTATATATCATTGCATCCCTAAAATTTCTTAATACTTGATAACATGAGTTTAATATCCATTTTAGTCATGTTGTAGTTAAGTAATGTTGAAACCGTCTCTGAACCACAACTGATGACTGTACTGCTAATTAATTGAATCTGCTTTATTGTTTAATTCATTGCTTAGATTATGTTGTTGATAACCATGCTTGTTCTGTATACCCATGCTTATGCTAGTTGATTATGAGCACCCACATAACATTTTGTGCTTCGTGACATGACCTGTTGCACTTCCTACCTGATAGGACATGGTACCGTACACTCTTGACATGACATGACACCTTTATACATTACCTGGATTGACTTGATGTACCATGGCTTGACCCGTTACCTGATCTTGCGTCTAATGCCAACAAACCTGACATGTAATCCTCACGGACCGTTCCTGTTGTCTATCCAGACAAACCTGCTCTTACCTGATCCTGTGTTGGGATTAGTTCTTGATTACTGAATACCTGACTTGGCATACATAGCTTGGGGGTATGGGGAAATCAAAAGTGTAAACTAAAGTGTAACTTAAAAGGGTATTACTTGATCCGTGGTCCCGGGGGGTAACGGGACAGAGCCATTCGTGACTTTTACATTTTCTTGATCCGTAATCCCAGGGGGTAACGGGACAGAACCAATATTGGTTCACATATTCCTGATCCGTGGTCCCGGGGGGTAACGGGGCATATCCTTTGAGTTACATGGATGATTACTCAAATTGATTTCAAAGACTTGAGAGTAGATAATCCAATAGAACATTTTAGTTTACTCACTGCACACTACCCTTCACTGCCCTAATTTACATTACTGTTACACCTGCTTTTCATTCTTTTTGCATTGCCTGTTACCCTGTTCATATTTTATTGCTTGATAACATGACACGCTGACGTCTGGGTTTTGCATGGCCCAGTTTCTGCTACCTTGTTGCAGACTGATCAGGAGTATTGCCGCTGTTAGACGAGCGGTGAGGTTCCTGTCGGTATGTAGTTTCACTCCCAGGTGTTTCATTTATTGTATCTTTTGGCTTCCGCACATTATTATTTCTTGACTCTTTTACTCAGGCTTATGGACATGTACTAGATAGTTTACTTTCCTGTTCTTGATATCTTTACAGCCGTAATGTGACAGTGGAAGGATTTTTCCTATCCACAAGTAGCATGGTTGGCTATGTCACGTGCCTATTTTAGCGTACTCTGGGAAGCGGGGCGTGATATGGTTATTTTGGTTTCAGAGCTGTAACACCCGAGCCCAATAATACTATTTCTATTACTAGTTGAGTGTTATATATTGCTCATTCCCATTATCCTGATTGTTTGGTGCTTTTTGCTAAATTTTAACCGGTTAAGTCATTTTGGCACATAACAAATTTTAACACCTAAAATGAAATTAAAAATATCCATGTTGGCCTACTCGTCGCCACTAGTCGCGTGGTAGCGTCCGCGTGTCGAGATTTCTTCCCGTTCGGCTAAACGGGCAAGTTGGGACGTCTACGCGCGCGTGCAAGTGTCCGACTTGGGGGCATGCATTTTAATCACAAAACACCTCTTTTCAAAATTTGGAACCCGCTTAAAATCCTATAATTTGAATTTGGAACATTTGGGCGCAACCCGGGCTCGATTTGGAAATGTTTCATTTCGCGCCAAAATCCCCATTTAATTTAATAAACTAAAACTATATATATATATAGATTTTCTGTTACTAATACCAACGATTTAAATCTTTAAATCCTTACTAAATTTTCCCTTTCACCCACTTTCAGCCAATCACGAGGGAGTTAATTCCCTCGTGGACCCCCCTTTTCCCTTTCTCTCTCTCCGTCTCTCTCTATCTCTCTCTATTCTCCTTCTCTCTCTCTCTCTAAAATCTCTCACCCTCTCTCCAATCTCTCTCTCTCTCTTCCTATATATTTCGCAGCCTCCTATTCATCTTCCTCCCCACGAGAACCCCGAACCCTAACCCTAGCTCCTCGTGCTTGCGCCGCCGACCTCCCCGCGACCTCGCCGTCGCCGTCCTCGCCTCCTCAGCCTAGCCGCACCCTCCCTACCTCCTCTCCTCCCTCCTTCGGGACCCGCGACCCAACCCCGACGCCACCACCTGCACACGGGTCTCGCCGTCGCCGCCGCCTCCCATCGCCGACGATGCCAGGGACTCCCTCTCTTCACCCTCGTCCCGACCTCGTCGTCGTCTTTCTCCTCCCCTCGCCGGACCACCAGAACCCGAGCCCGACCCTAGCACCAACCCCCGGGTCGCCGGAAAACGTGCCGACGATCCTCGCCATCGTCACCAGAGCCACCTCCGTCTCCCCTCGATCACCAGAGCGGGCCAGCACCCCTCGACTCACCGCACCACCCTCTTTCCAACGAACCCAGAAAAGTTCCAGCCCTCGCCGCATCTCCTGTTCGCCGCCGGCGCGCCCATCGCCGTCGGGCCCGTCGTAGTTGCCCTGGTTCTTCCCTGTAAGCATCCCTCTATCTTTCCTTGTGTGCTAAATCCCCCCGCTGATCTGTAAATATATGCGTATATCGTATGGTTGCTAACTTCGTCGCTTTTGACTTTCGCCGGATTCCGGCCGTGCCGTCGTTTGGACCCGACGCTCCAGCGAAGTATTCTGGTCCGTGTGGTCCCGCTGTTCAGGACTCGACCCGTAGCCCGTGCACCCGTCTCGTGTTTTCTGCCGACATTGCATCCGTGCTTTCCGGTTTGCGAAACCGTCGAGGCAAGTATCCGAATACTTGCTTTAACATGCTAGCACACAAGATCAAGTCTTGCTTTAAACTTAATCATCACACTATTTATTATAACTTAGGATTTACAAAGTCTAGCCGTGCTATGCAGTTGAATATCATATTATATAATGCAACAACTTAATGATGGTAATATCGATATTATATTATAACTTAGAATTGACGGTCACAATTATCCTTAACATTAAATCAGTATAGTAGTTGCTTGTAATTAATCGGTCTGCTAACAATCCACACTTTAACTAACTAAACCAAGTAGATCGTCCTCGCTTCATTTGTCAAATCACCCAGGAGACAATTATTATGCTTTAATTAAATTCATGTAGCTTCATTACGTATGTTGTTGATATTGTTTCACTTTGTGACTATTGCACCCCAAGGGTGCTTGAACCTGTTAATAAAGATAATACAAGCCCCTTATGATTAAGTGACTATTATTGCTGTTTACTTTAGATTCTTGCTGCTGTTACTTACTCGATTGTATACCTGTTGAGCGCACCCACTCGATCACATTACATATTGACCTGACTCTGCTGCACCTGACACATACATACCTATCGAATCAACCTGTTGAAACATGACCTGACTTATTACATGATCTCATGCCTAATGCCAATAAACCTGACTTGGGGTCCTCATGGACCATTCCTGCTGTCTATCCAGACATACCTGTTTTTACCTGATTCTGGGTTGACATTAATCCTGGACTACTGAATACCTGACCTGACATACATAACTTGGGGGTATGGGGAAATCAAAGGTGAAACCGACTTGTAACTCAACAGTTCGATACTTGTTCTGATCAGTCTTACGGGCTTGGCCTGTCCTGGAGTGATGATGCTGACATCACTCATCCATCCTACTACCTATTACTGCTTAGCAGCACGTCTCGAATTCAGCCCCGAGAACCTTGACCGTGGTCCCGGGCACGCACGGGATACTATTGAGTTACATCGACGATTCATCAATTGATTTCAAAGACTATAGAGTAGAAACCTGATAGGACAGTTTAGTTACCACCGCACATTACCCTGCACTGTTATTTCTTAGTACTGCTTTATTCATGTTTACCCCTGCCTTGCTTATTACCATGTTTATATTATATTATTTGGTTGACATGACGCGCTGACGTCTGGGTTTTGCATGGCCCAGATTCCTTACCACTTTCGGCGACCGAGCAGGAGTCCTTCAGCCAGCAGGCTGAACTGTGAGTCCTTAGTGATTAGATTATTTATGTCATTTCATTTCCAGATGTGAGCCCGCATTATGGGACGTACTGTTTATTTATTGTATTGGATCATTTGCTTCCGCACTTATTGTTTACTGATTCTTGTTATTATGGATTTAAACATGTATTAGATTAGTTTATTATATTGTTCTTGATATCTCTACAACCGTAATGTGACTGTGGATGGATACGTCCTACCCACAAGTAACATGGTTGGCTATGTCACGTGCCCAATCTTGCGTACTCTGAGAAGCGGGGCGTGACATGGTTCTTTTGGTATCAGAGCCATAGGTTAGTTGGGTTGATTCTTTTGTAGTTGGGTATTGTACCCGATACACGAATCAGAATACCCGTGATTAGGAAACATGTCCTGCCACCTTGACCGTTTTACCATCCTTGAATCATTCTTCCGGATCATGTCGACATGCAAACTTACTTTGCATTTGTCAACTCGAAAACCTAATTTCTTGTTATCTCTAGGACTTAGGCGACTTGGGTGGAGTTAAGTAATTGCGGCTATGATACCGCGGCATAGCTACAATGCTGTACTCTATTTAAGTATCTTGGAGTTCTAGCCTTGATCTATACTCAGAATCTATCATCATGCTAATGTTGGGTACTTTGATTTTCAGGAATATGGCCGGTAAGAATTTGAAGATGGACCAAAGACGTGCGGTCATAGCCGCCAGGCGTAGAGTGATAAGGGGATTGCTGGAGAATCTAAAGGGACAGACCGAGCTGGAACCGGCATTTGCACTGAACCAAACGTCTGTACGTAGAAGTATTCCGGTGAACAGGCACAGCGTAGCACCAATGAAGAAAACAATTGTGGGTGATCGGAAAGGGAGCGTGATTTGTAACTACTGCCATGTACCCGGACATGTGCGAAAGGAGTGTCGTAAGAGGCTGGAACTCTGTTTTAGATGTGGAGCGGCAGATCACGCCGTTAATGCTTGTCCGTCGAAGCTTCGCACGAAAGATGATATACAGAAGCCTCCGCAGAGACCGTTCCAAGGGCAGAAACAGCTGACTCAAGGACCAAACCAAGCTCGAGCGTTCACGTTGACAGCTGAGGAAGCTAAGGCATCAGGAGAAGTGGTTTCAGGTACTTTACTCGTTCATGGTTTTTCCGCATTAGCATTAATTGATTCCGGAGCATCCCACTGTTTTATGTCATCCAAATTTATAACTACACACTCGATTACCCGCACGACCCTGTCTAGTTTTGGGGACATACACACTGGGAATGGGAAAATCATAGCTAGTAAGGAATGTAGGGATTGTACAGTTGTTGTTTGCGGACGGAAGCTCTTTGCAGATTTCTTGGTGATAGATACGGGCAGTTATGAAGTGGTCTTGGGAATGGATTTTCTTGGCACTTTCCACGCACACATTGACTGTAGGGCAAGGAAGGTAATTTTCCAGATTCCCGGACACCCTGAGTTTACTTTCACTGGAGGAAGCGGTTCTGTCGGGCCAGTCGAGTTTAGGGCTAGGCCGACAAACAGTGTTCTTGCGACAATGGAAGCGGATAGTAATGAAGAGCCGGCAGTTGTTCGCGGCTTTATGGATGTGTTTGAAGATATATCAGGCTTACCGCCGAAGCGAGATGTGGAGTTTGCGATTAACCTTATTCCTGGTGCAGCGCCAGTATCAAAATCTTATTATTCGATGGCGCCAGTGGAATTGGAAGAAGTTAAGAAACAAGTTGGTGAATTACTCGAGAATGGATGGATTCGAAGCAGCAACTCACCTTGGGGAGCTCCAGTTCTTTTAGTAAAGAAGAAGGATGGCACGAGAAGGATGTGCATTGATTATCGAGAATTGAATCGGGTGACTATTAAGAACAAGTACCCGATCCCTCGCATTGGAGAACTTTTAGAGCAGCTTAGTGGCGCGAGGGTATTCTCGAAACTGGACTTGCAATCAGGATATCATCAGGTCCGAGTAAAATCAGAAGATATTTGCAAGACGGCGTTTCGAACTCGATATGGACATTTCGGGTATCTAGTGATGCCCTTCGGAGTGACGAATGCGCCGGCAATATTCATGGATTTGATGAACCGGGTCTTTTCACCATTCTTGGACCAGCTTGTTGTGGTATTCATTGACGATATTCTGGTATACTCGAAGAGTCCGGAGGAGCATGCTGAGCATTTAAGGATCGCACTGCAGACGCTGAGACAGGAGAAATTATTCGCGAAGATGAGTAAGTGCGAATTCTGGCTGGAAGAAGTGAAGTTTCTGGGGTATGTTGTGTCGGGCGATGGAATCGCCGTTGATCCCGAGAAGATTGCAGCAGTTCGAGACTGGCCAACTCCAAAGAATGTTGCGGAGATAAGAAGTTTCCTTGGACTCGCCGGATACTACAGAAGATTTGTGGAGAACTTCGCCCGTTGGCAGAGCCGTTAACCAAGCTTACGCGAAAGGAGGTACCGCTTGTTCGGACGGATGGTTGTGCATTGGCCTTCGAGACGTTGAAGCAAAGGTTGATAACCGCCCCGATCCTGACCGTACCAGATAATTCAGGAGGACTGGTGATTCACAGCGACGCATCCGGAAAAGGAGTGGGATGTGTTTTGATGCAGAATGGGAAAGTCGTCGCTTACGTATCGAGACAACTGAAGACTCATGAGAAGAATTATCCGACTCATGACTTAGAGCTTGCAGCCGTGATCTTCGCCCGGAAGATTTGGAGACACTACCTTTTGGGCGAGAAAGTCGAAGTCTTTACAGATCACAAGAGTTTGAAGTACGAAGGAGTTGAACATGAGGCAACGCAGGTGGATGGAGCTGATGGCCGACTATGACCTTGATCTTAAGTACCATCTGGGAAAAGTTAACGTCATGCCGGATGCGCTTAGTCGGTTACCAGCGATTCATGTATTGACCGCACAAAGGGAGATCATTGCGGATTTTCAGAGATTTGACTTGGGGGTTGTGCTACCACAAGCTATGGGACAGTCGATGCAGTTACAAGTACAGTCGTCCTTAGTTGAGAAGATTAAAGCAGCACAATCGTAGGACCCTAGGCTACAAAAGTTTCGAGTGCAGGTTGAAGCCGGACTACGAACCGATTTATTGATCCACGAAGACGGTTCGTTGAGATATGGTAGCCGTGTATGTGTGCCAAAAGGGGATGTACGTGAAGAGCTTATGAAGGAGGCACACAGTTCAGCTTACTCTGTACATCCAGGAGGAACAAAGATGTACCGAGATATTCGACAGCACTTCTGGTGGGAAGGTATGAAACGGGAGATTGCTCGCTTTGTGGCTAAGTGCTTGGTGTGTCAGCAAGTCAAGGCTGAACACCAAAGGGTTGCCGGTTTGTTGCAACCACTTCCGATCCCTCAGTGGAAGTGGGAACATATAACCATGGATTTCGTGACGGCTTTACCGCGGAGTCCAAAAGGCAACAATGCCGTATGGGTGATTGTCGATAGGCAGCTCAAGGCAGCTCAAGACAGACAGAAAAGTTGGGCTGACACGTCGAGAAGACCTCTAGAGTTCGCCGTGGGTGATTTGGTATTCCTGAAGATATCACCGACTAGAGGGGTGATTCGCTTTGGGAGTCGGGGAAAGCTTAGTTCTCGATTCGTTGGACCCTTCGAGATATTGGAGCGTGTTGGAGAGGTAGCGTACCGTTTGGCGTTACCACAGTCATTGGCAGGAGTGCACGATGTGTTTCAAGTGTCTCAACTACGGAGGTATGTTCGCGATGAAACTCACATCTTGGATCATTCGGAGTTGACTGTACGGGGGACCTAACTTTTGAGGAGCGACCAGTTGAAATCAAGGATCGAAGAGAAAAGGTTCTTAAGAACAAAGTTATCCCTCTTGTGCTAGTTCTTGGGGTAATCGATTGCATGGAGAATCCACTTGGGAGCGAGAAGACGAGATCCGGCAGAAATTTCCTCACCTTTTCCGGTAGTTAGCTATCTTGTATTCTTGGAATTTCGAGGACGAAATTCTTTTGTAGTTGGGTATGATGCAACACCCGAGCCCAATAATACTATTTCTATTACTAGTTGAGTGTTATATATTGCTCATTCCCATTATCCTGATTGTTTGGTGCTTTTTGCTAAATTTTAACCGGTTAAGTCATTTTGGCACATAACAAATTTTAACACCTAAAATGAAATTAAAAATATCCATGTTGGCCTACTCGTCGCCACTAGTCGCGTGGTAGCGTCCGCGTGTCGAGATTTCTTCCCGTTCGGCTAAACGGGCAAGTTGGGACGTCTACGCGCGCGTGCAAGTGTCCGACTTGGGGGCATGCATTTTAATCACAAAACACCTCTTTTCAAAATTTGGAACCCGCTTAAAATCCTATAATTTGAATTTGGAACATTTGGGCGCAACCTGGGCTCGATTTGGAAATGTTTCATTTCGCGCCAAAATCCCCATTTAATTTAATAAACTAAAACTATATATATATATAGATTTTCTGTTACTAATACCAACGATTTAAATCTTTAAATCCTTACTAAATTTTCCCTTTCACCCACTTTCAGCCAATCACGAGGGAGTTAATTCCCTCGTGGGCCCCCCCTTTTCCCTTTCTCTCTCTCCGTCTCTCTCTATCTCTCTCTATTCTCCTTCTCTCTCTCTCTCTAAAATCTCTCACCCTCTCTCCAATCTCTCTCTCTTCCTATATATTTCGCAGCCTCCTATTCATCTTCCTCCCCACGAGAACCCCGAACCCTAACCCTAGCTCCTCGTGCTTGCGCCGCCGACCTCCCCGCGACCTCGCCGTCCTTGCCTCCTCAGCCTAGCCGCACCCTCCCTACCTCCTCTCCTCCCTCCTTCGGGACCCGCGACCCAACCCCGACGCCACCACCTGCACACGGGTCTCGCCGTCGCCGCCGCCTCCCATCACCGACGACGCCAGGGACTCCCTCTCTTCACCCTCGTCCCGACCTCGTCGTCGTCTTTCTCCTCCCCTCGCCGGACCACCAGAACCCGAGCCCGACCCTAGCACCAACCCCCGGGTCGCCGGAAAACATGCCGACGATCCTCGCCGTCGTCACCAGAGCCACCTCCGTCTCCCCTCGATCACCAGAGCGGGCCAGCACCCCTCGACTCACCGCACCACCCTCTTTCCAACGAACCCAGAAAAGTTCCAGCCCTCGCCGCATCTCCTGTTCGCCGCCGGCGCGTCCATCGCCGTCGGGCCCGTCGTAGTTGCCCTGGTTCTTCCCTGTAAGCATCCCTCTATCTTTCCTTGTGTGCTAAATCCCCCCGCTGATCTGTAAATATATGCGTATATCGTATGGTTGCTAACTTCGTCGCTTTTGACTTTCGCCTGATTCCGGCCGTGCCGTCGTTTGGACCCGACACTCCAGCGAAGTATTCTGGTCCGTGTGGTCCCGCTGTTCAGGACTCGACCCGTAGCCCGTGCACCCGTCTCGTGTTTTCTGCCGACATTGCATCCGTGCTTTCCGGTTTGCGAAACCGTCGAGGCAAGTATCCGAATACTTGCTTTAACATGCTAGCACACAAGATCAAGTCTTGCTTTAAACTTAATCATCACACTATTTATTATAACTTAGGATTTACAAAGTCTAGCCGTGCTATGCAGTTGAATATCATATTATATAATGCAACAACTTAATGATGGTAATATCGATATTATATTATAACTTAGAATTGACGGTCACAATTATCCTTAACATTAAATCAGTATAGTAGTTGCTTGTAATTAATCGGTCTGCTAACAATCCACACTTTAACTAACTAAACCAAGTAGATCGTCCTCGCTTCATTTGTCAAATCACCCAGGAGACAATTATTATGCTTTAATTAAATTCATGTAGCTTCATTACGTATGTTGTTGATATTGTTTCACTTTGTGACTATTGCACCCCAAGGGTGCTTGAACCTGTTAATAAAGATAATACAAGCACCTTGTGATTAAGTGACTATTATTGCTGTTTACTTTAGATTCTTGCTGCTGTTACTTACTCGATTGTATACCTGTTGAGCGCACCCACTCGATCACATTACATATTGACCTGACTCTGCTGCACCTGACACATACATACCTATCGAATCAACCTGTTGAAACATGACCTGACTTATTACATGATCTCATGCCTAATGCCAATAAACCTGACTTGGGGTCCTCATGGACCATTCCTGCTGTCTATCCAGACATACCTGTTTTTACCTGATTCTGGGTTGACATTAATCCTGGACTACTGAATACCTGACCTGACATACATAACTTGGGGGTATGGGGAAATCAAAAGTGAAACCGATTTGTAACTCAACAGTTCGATACTTGTTCTGATCAGTCTTACGGGCTTGGCCTGCCCCGGAGTGATGATGTTGACATCACTCATCCATCCTACTACCTATTACTGCTTAGCGGCACGTCTCGGATTCAGCCCCGAGAACCTTGACCGTGGTCCCGGGCACGCACGGGATACTATTGAGTTACATCGACGATTCATCAATTGATTTCAAAGACTATAGAGTAGAAACCTGATAGGACAGTTTAGTTACCACCGCACATTACCCTGCACTGTTATTTCTTAGTACTGCTTTATTCATGTTTACCCCTGCCTTGCTTATTACCATGTTTATATTATATTATTTGGTTGACATGACGCGCTGACGTCTGGGTTTTGCATGGCCCAGATTCCTTACCACTGTCGGCGACCGAGCAGGAGTCCTTCAGCCGGCAGGCTGAACTGTGAGTCCTTAGTGATTAGATTATTTATGTCATTTCATTTCCAGATGTGAGCCCGCATTATGGGACGTACTGTTTATTTATTGTATTGGATCATTTGCTTCCGCACTTATTGTTTACTGATTCTTGTTATTATGGATTTGGACATGTATTAGATTAGTTTATTATATTGTTCTTGATATCTCTACAACCGTAATGTGACTGTGGATGGATACGTCCTACCCACAGGTAGCATGGTTGGCTATGTCACGTGCCCAATCTTGCGTACTCTGGGAAGCGGGGCGTGACAAGAGCCATGGGATATAGGTTAATCAGGTTTGATTCTTTTGTAGTTGGGTATTGGACCCAATACACGAATCAGAATACTCGTGATTAGGAACATGTCCCGCCACCTTGATTATGTGATTGTTGAATCATATCTTTCTCTTGATCCTTTATTTGGGCGATTTGCAAACCACTTTGCATTTCAACCTGAAATCTTTTTGGTTCTCTATTGTTTCTCCCTGTTTCTTGATTCTGATACTAGGATTTCGGCGACTTGGGTGGAGTTATGTAATTGTGCCCATGAACTGCAGCATGGTTACAATACGGTACTCTATCTAAGTAACTTGGAGTCCTGGTCTTGATTCACTTCCATGTTCCATGATCGTTGTACTACCTTGTCCCTGTCGGTTTCTTTGCTTACCAGTTATTGTTCCATCGCCAGCTTGAATCATGTTTACCGTACTTAATCTTCGTCAGTATCTTGACTTCGGATGAAGTCATCTCGGTATCTTACTCGTTCTCGTTTTTCCCCGTGTTAGGATTATCCAATCCTGATGCATCTCCTTGGTTGTTGTTGTCTTGGAAATGGGATTTCGCGGCACTTTTCACGCTCATATTGATTGTAAGGAAGGGAGGGTGTTTCTCCAGATTCCCAGACATTCGGAAGTTGTTTTGCTGGAGGAAGCAGTTCTGTCGGGCCAGTCGAGTTAGGTCTAGGCCGACAAACAGGGTTCTTTCATCAATGGCAGTGGATAAGGAAGAAGCGCCGGCTATATTTGAGAGTTTCATGTTAGTGTGTGGAGACATATCAGGTTTACCGCCGAGGCGAGACGTGGAGTTCGCACTTGAACTTGTCCTGGTGCAGCGCTAATCTCAAAGGGTATATTACCCGATGGCACCAGTGGGGTTGGAAGAAGTCTGGAAGTAGGTTGCTGAATTACTTGAGAAGGGTTGGTTTCGCCGCAGCAACTAAACTGGGGAAACTCCAGTTCTTCTAGTAAAGAAGAAAGATGACACAGGGAGGGGTGCATTGATTATCGAGAATTAAACCGAGTGATCATTATGAACAAGTACCCGATCCCTCGCATTGGCGAAGTGTTTGAACAGCTTAGTGGCGCGAGGGTATTCTCGAAGCTGGATTTGCGATCCGGATAGCATCAGGTCCGAGTGAAAGCAGAGGATATTTGCAAGACGGCGTTCCGAACTCAGTATAGACATTACGACTATTCGTGATGCCCTTCGGAGTAACGAATACACCGGGAATATTTATGGACTTGATGAACGGAATCTTTTCACCATTCTTGAACCAGTTTTAGTAATGGTCATGGAAGACATTCTGGTCTACTCGAGGAGCATTGAAGGGCATGCAAAACACTTGAAGATCGCACTGCAGACTTGGAGGCAAGGAAGATTATATGCAGAGATGAGTAAGTGCAAGTTTTGGCTTGAAGAAGTAAAGTTTTGGGACATATCGTAGCTGGAGATGGAATCGCCGTTTATCCAGGGAAGATTGCAGCAGTTCAAGACCGGCCGATTTCGAAGAACGTTGCAAAGATCAGAAGTTTCTTGGACTTGCAGGATACTATAGAAGGTTCGTGAAGAAATTTTGCGCGTTTGGCTGAGCCTTGGCCAAGCTTACACGCAAGGAAGTACCATTTGTGTGGACAAATAAGTGTGCGTCAGCTTTTGAGGCGTTGGAGCAAAGATTGATAACCGCTCTTGTTTTAACCGTGCCATACAGTTCCGGAGGATTGACGTTTCGCAGCAACGCATCTGGGAAAGGATTGGGATGTGTATTGATACAGCATGAGAAGGTTGTAGCTTACGCGTTGAGACAGTTGAAGACCCATGAGAAGAATTACTCAACTCATGACTTGGAGCTTGCAGCTGGGATTTTTCGCTTGAAGTTTTGGAGACACTACTTATTGGGCAAAAGGGGTCGAAATATTCACCGATCATAAAAGCCTGAAGTACGTGTTCACTCAGAAGGAGCTAATTGTGAGACAGCGAAGATGGTTGAAGCTGATGGCTGACTACGATCTTGATCTTGAGTACCATCCGGGAAAGTTGATGTTGTGCTGGATGCGCTTAGTCGGTTGCCAGCAATTCTGATGTTGACTGCACCACGGGGACTTATTGGAGACTTTCGGAGATTCGAGTTGGAGATCATGCTACCGCGTTCTTTGGGGATAAATGATGCAATTGCAAGTACAGTCATTGTTGATCGAGGATATTGAAGCAGTGAAATTGCAGGACTTAAGATTGCAGAAATTTCGAGAACAGGTTGAAGCCGGACTGCGAACAGATTTATTGATCCACGAAGATGGTTCGTTGAGGTTTGGTAGCCGTTTATGTGTGACAAAGAGAGATATTCGCGAAGAGCTTATGGAGGAGGCACACAGTTCAGCTTATTCCGGACATCCAGAAGGCACGAAGATGTACCGAGACTTACGACAACATTTCTGGTGGGAAGGTTTGAAACAGGAGATTGCTCGCTTTGTGGCAAAGTGCTTGGTGTATCAGTAAGTAAGGCTGAACATCAAAGGGTTGCTAGTTCATTGCAACCACTTCCGATTACTCAGTGGAAGTGGGAACATATAACCATGGATTTCATGACTGCTCTACCGCGGAGTCCAAAGGACAACAGTGCAGTTTGGGTGATTGTTGACGGACTGACCAAGACAGCTCATTTCATCTCTTTTCGAGAGGATCAATCAACAGAAGTTTTGGCAGAACGGTGCGTACAGGAGATAGTAAGATTGCACGGAGTACCAGTGGGCATCGTGACCGACTGTGACCACCGTTTCTTATCACACTTTTGGAGAAACATACAGGAAAGTTTGGGGACTAGTTTGAAGTTGTACAGCTTATCATCCTCAGACAGATGGCCAGTCGGAAAACGATCCAAACTCTTGAAGACATGTTGAGAGCTTGCATGTTGGACTTCAAGGGTTCATGGGAGGATCATCTACACTTGGTGGAGAGTTTTCTTACAACAGCAATTTTCGGGTGACTATTCAGATGGCTCCACTCGAAGCTTTGTATGGTCGCAAGTGTTGTTCACCTGTTTGTTGGGACGATGTCGGTGAACGAAGATTGTTAGGGCCAGATTTGGTTGTGCGAACAGTTGAGAAGGTTAGCACAATCCGGAATCGTATGAAGACGGCACAAGACCGACAGAAGAGTTGGGCTGATACATCGAGAAGATCTCTGGAGTTCGTGGTTGGTGATTTAATGTTGTGGAGAAATCACCAACTAAAGGAGTTATCCGTTTCGGAAGTCGAGGAAAGTATAGTCCTCGATTCGTTGGACCTTTCGAGATCTTGGAATGTATTGGAAAAGTGGCTTATCGTTTAGCGTTACCGCAATCCCTGGCGAATGTTCATGACATGAGTTATGTACCTCAACTCCGTAGGTATGGTCGAGATGAAACACAAGTGTTGGATCATTCGGAGCAGACTACGAGAAGATTTAACTTTTGAGGAGCGACCGATGTCAATTGTGGAACAAAGAGAAAAGGGCTCTTAAGAACAAAGTTATCCCTCTTGTACTTATTTCTTGGAGTAATCGCTCGCATGGAGAGTCAACTTGGGAACGGGGAGATGAAATCCGGCAGAAGTTTCCACATCTAGTCTTGAAGTTTGTTGATTGTTTATCCTTTCATGTTCTTGGAATTTCGAGGACGAAATTCTTTTGTAGTTGGGTATAATGTAACACCCGAGCTCACTTATACCAATTCCAGTTCCGTATTTATTTATCCGTGGTCCTTCTTAATTTAGTGTGTTTAGGTGCGAATGGTATTTCTACATATTACTTTGCATTCGACCCGACCCGCTTAATTGAACATGCGTGACTCTTATTTATAGCTTACCTTGACTGGTTGCATGGATTAGTGTATCTCGTAATTTAGTATTTACTGGCATTGTATCTGGTATCGCATCTGTTGCATATAGCAATTTAAATCATGTAAAATAAATTAAAATTACATTTCATGGCCTGCATGATACCCTTAACCCTGTGATAGCGTCCTTGCATCTTGATCTCATCCTGTTCAGTGAAACGGACGTGTTTGGATGGCTACGCGCACGTACGTGCATCCGTTCTTGGGGATATACTTTTTCTTTAACTGAGCATTCATTTTGAAATTTGGAAGTCGCTTATATTTTTAATATTTTAAATCTGGATTTTTAAACCCTACCCGGGCCTGTTTTGGAGTAAATTTGTATTTGCCAAAATCTCAATCGGACTAATAGTATATCCTAATATTTATTCACACTATTCATAATCTTTAAAACAAACTATATATATTTCATATATTAAAACCCTATCAATCCTAACGTCACCCCCCTCTAACTGTATAAAAAATATTTTTATATTTTAAAAGATTTGGTATCTCTCTCTCCCTCCTCTCAATCTCTCTCTCTCTCTCTATTTATTCTTTTTTCTTTTTATAATAACCCCATACGCAGGCACGTTCTCTCTCTCCCTCGCCTCATTTTGTTTTCCCGCCTCTGCCGTCTCGTTGAGAACCCATAGCCTCCCCTCGCCTGTCTCGCCCGTGCTCGTCGCCATCTCCTCACCGCCGGCATCCCCATCTCCCCGACTCCTCGACCTTCTCTCCACGCTCACCTCTCCACTTCCCTCTCTCTCCCGCTGTAGAACTCCGACGGCAACCCAACCCAAGAAACTTCACCGGCAGCCCCTCACCGTCGCCCCATTACCCACGCTACCACCCTCGTTTCACCGCCCTCATCACCACCACCATCTGCTCTCTTCCCTCATTTTCCCTTCAACCCAGAAACCCCTGCAAGAACTCGAGCCCATCGCCGGAGCTCCGACTCCACGACCAGTCGTTACCATCCCCGTCGCAACCACCACATCTCCTTCCATAACACCTCCCTCTTCCTCTCCCCTGCACCAAGCAATCCCGACCTCTGCACACCCGACAAGAACTCAAGAAACCCACAGCTTCCCTTGCCATAAAACCTTGCCGGAAAACCCATTGCTGTCATCTCCCCTACCTCGTCTCTGACTGTCTCTGACTCCAGAGCACTCACACCCTTCAAACCTCAGCCTTCTCGTCTTCTTCCTCTTCTTCTTCTTCTTTTCTCTTCTCTTTATCTTTCTTGATCTTGGATTTTCCGGTGATCGCTGGAGTCGTGCCGCTGTCGACGATCCGAGCAACCCTGTGGACGTTCCTAACCAGCATGGTCACTCTCTTACATTGCCTGGTCCTGTTTCATACACGCGAGCGTGCATCGCGACTTTTACCGACGTCCGACGTGCTGTACGCTTTCCGTTCTGGGGATCCCCGAGGCAAGTGAAACTTGCTACATGCTACACATGATATTCCTATATTTATTTATTTAATTTCATGTTAAATCTATAGATAGAATCTAAGTTAAGAATTCCAAGTTAACCGGGCGATGTTTCGTTTACATTTAGCTTCAAACTTGAAACCTACCCGATGCTTTCAATTCACCAAACCTAATAACCACATTTCTATATTTAATCACATTTTAACTATTGACATAGCCTATGGTATTCTTATATAGTTTTACTCAATCGGTCACCGTATGCACTTTAACCTGATTTAGTTATGATTTCATCCATTGAATATATTATATATCACTGCATCCCTAAAATTTCTTAATACTTGATAACATGAGTTTAATATCCATTTTAGTCATGCTGTAGTTAAGTAATGTTGAAACCGTCTCTGAACCACAACTGATGACTGTACTGCTAATTAATTGAATCTGCTTTATTGTTTAATTCATTGCTTAGATTATGTTGTTGATATCATGCTTGTTTTGTATACCCATGCTTATGCTAGTTGATTATGAGCACCCACATAACATTTTGTGCTTCCTGACATGACCTGTTGCACTTCCTACCTGATAGGACATGGTATCGTACACTCTTGACATGACATGACACCTTTATACATTACCTGGATTGACCTGATGTACCATGGCTTGACCCGTTACCTGATCTTGCGTCTAATGCCAACAAACCTGACATGTAATCCTCACGGACCGTTCCTGTTGTCTATCCAGACAAACCTGCTCTTACCTGATCCTGTGTTGGGATTAGTTCTTGATTACTGAATACCTGACTTGACATACATAGCTTGGGGGTATGGGGAAATCAAAAGTGTAAACTAAAGTGTAACTTAAAAGGGTATTACTTGATCCGTGGTCCCGGGGGTAACGGGACAGAGCCATTCGTGACTTTTACATTTTCTTGATCCGTAATCCCGGGGGGTAACGGGACAGAACCAATATTGGTTCACATATTCCTGATCCGTGGTCCCGGGGGATAACGGGACATATCCTTTGAGTTACATAGAGGATTACTCAAATTGATTTCAAAGACTTGAGAGTAGATAATCCAATAGAACAGTTTAGTTTACTCACTGCACACTACCCTTCACTGCCCTGATTTACATTACTGTTACACCTGCTTTTCATTTTTTTGCATTGCCTGTTACGCTGTTTATATTTTATTGCTTGATGACATGACGCGCTGACGTCTGGGTTTTGCATGGCCCAGATTCTTCTACCTTGTTGCAGACTGATCAGGAGTATTGCCGCTGTTAGACGAGCGGTGAGGTTCCTGTCGGTATGTAGTTTCACTTCCAGGTATTTCATTTATTGTATATTTTGGCTTCCGCACATTGTTATTTCTTGACTCTTTTACTCTGGCTTATGGACAAGTACTAGATAGTTTACTTTCATGTTCTTGATAACTCTACAGCCGTAATGTGACTGTGGAAGGATTTTTCCTATCCACGGGTAGCATGGTTGGCTATGTCACGTGCCTATTTTAGCGTACTCTGGAAAGCGGGGCGTGACATGCATGCTCAGAGTTTGAAGAGGACCGAATTCAGAAGTCAGACCTACCCTTCGAGCTCGCAGAGATCTAGACGGTCGTGTCATCAGTACTTTTACCGCTTTCCATAAATTAACCTTGTATTCGCACTTGGTTAGTAGTTTCTTTTCTTTCCTTCTATTGTAAACTGTGAACAATGAAAGTTGGTGTAATAAACTAGTGATGTATTTCCTTTACTTCTGTGTTGTGTTTACTGATTACCATGTAATGCTAGAAGCCGAAGTGTGACTACGGCAGGATTATTCCGTGACCGTAGGAGCATGGCTGGCCTAGTCGCCTCCCGTATTCCGTATTTTGGGAAGCGGGGCGTGACAAACCCGCTCGATATAGTGTTACAACTGGCGCGACTTCCTATCCCTGATACTGAGCATGCTAAGAATCAAACTTGCAGACTTCTTAGCAAACTCCGATCCCTTGCCTTGGAAACTCACCCCTATCCGCTCCTATGCGTCTAGTTTCGGTAGATACACCACAGGTTGTACTATACTCTCCATCTAAATCGAGGTACTGACCATCTCACCTTCGAAAATATGGACCTGAAACTAACGAACTCCACCGCACTTGTTGGCACAACTGTTCTCTTTTCACCGTATGCCTGAGTATGTTTTCTTCGGAGCATTGCAAACTCGACGAATGCATATTGGCTAATTACGTCTCACCAGATACCAGGACACTAAGACCTGCCCCCTCTGGCTCCGACTTCAAAGCCGGAAAAGAATATCTCTTATACCACGACTCTTCGGTGCAACCAATTGCGAAGCCCCCTGAGTAATCTCAAGCGTCTCCAATCTATACTTCAGGAATTTGTTTATCTACCGCCATCGATGGTGACCGATCGATGAGATGCTTTACAATGGATATGGCTCCAGTCCGAAACTCCTTTTGGAAATTCGGCCATAAGTTATATAGATATGTTCTCCCAACTGTCCGAAAATCCGCTCTGCAACGCTAACCAACTGAGAATCCAAAGTGGTGTATTGATGCAATGCTCCTCTCCGGCTTGCAAAATCATGCGGACACATGCGAAGCGAACCTTCTGCCAACATCGGACCGAATAACCTTTACGCGCCTACCGACCCACTTTTCTACCTAGCCTTCCGCAACTTCAACAATATACACCTACAGCTTCTTCGAGAATCCATGAAGTATAATAGTTGACTCCATCATGAGAAAGAACCGGTGCAAGAGCCATATATAAGTTTAAAATATTGCTTTCAGTATCGTCAACATCCGGTCATTTTTAAAATTGGAATCAGGCATTTTGGTTGTATCTGCCGTCTCGGATTGGAATATTGGACTTTTTATTGTTGACTAAGAGAATTTTTCATATGCTTTTAAGTAATTATGATGTCTAGAATAATGTATATAAATACGTTGTAAAATTGAACATTAAAAGCATACACTTAATAACATTTTCTCATAAATTAATGATGTCTAATTACCCATAATTAACAAACTTGATACTAAATCCCATTAATAAATTGGTAAATCGTAGCACTAAGTTTTAAATCTCGGTATGGGTACACAGGCGGTTATTTTTTAGGTTGGATTCGGACATCTAGGATCGGGCCAGGTCAAGATTTAAAACCACAAAACAATTGCAATAATTAGTATCAAATCATGGTTGTAAACAAGCCATATATAGTTTTAACTAGCTAATTTAGTATCAAATAGTAGGTCACCAGCTTATTTGATGTTTTTATAGAACTGGGAATGTCCATTATCAGATTGCACAATGTCATTTGTACACAAATACACCGCTCATAAAAGAATTGAGGTTGTTGGTGTATGGTGTTTTTCGTCACCCCATTGAGATGGGAAATACGCGTCGCTTGTCGGGCGTATAGATTCCACCTGCTTAGGATAGGCCGGGGTTTATTGATTGTGGGAATCCGAATCTCCGGCAGCCGCGGACTAAACTGCCGTTAATTAGCTCTCGCCTTTGAAGCGAAGGAACCTCCGATTGATGGGTCAACTAGTCATGCGAACTCAATGTGCAGTGTGTGTTTTGAGGGATTTTGGGCATGTCAGGGGCCTCGCAGAGTTTACAGGGGTCCCGCTACCCGAATAGCGGACTGAGGGTCAAGAGAGTTAGCGGCCCCCTTGCAGGATGCGGGGCAGCGCCCCGTTAGAGATTTTTTCTAGCGGAGGACGTGTTTTGAGTATGGAGTGTATGAAAAAAAAGAAAGAAGAAAGAAAAAAAAAAGATTGTGAGTAACATCCTAAGGACATGTGGGCGCCGGGCGCCTCACGTGGACGCTGGACGTTGGGCATTGGGTGTCAGCGCCTCACATGCTCGGCATGTGGGCGCTGGGAGCTAGGTGCTGGGCGCCGGACGCCTCACGTGCCCGGCACGCGGGCGCCTGCAGAAAGAAGAGGCTTAGCCCCGAAATGAGGAGTTTAACTCCCTAAAAGAATTTTTATCTATGGAGTAAAACTCCAAAAGATTTTGAGTAGAGTTAAACTCCCAAAAAGGATTTTTATTTATGGAGCTACACTCCAAAAGATTTTGAGTGGAGTTAAACTCCTAAAAAAGGGTTTTACTTATGGAGTTAAACTCCAAAAGATCTTGACAAATGGAGTTGAACTCCCAGAAATCTTTGGAGATGATAAATGGGGACCCCTTCCTCCTCTCTTTAGCCATAAATCTTCTTTTAAGCCTTGGATCTTTCCGAAATGGGGATTTTGGAGATGGGTCTCCTTCTTTCTCCTCTCTGTTAGCTGGATCTTGGAGAGAAAAAAAGGCGAGACTTAAAAATCTCCCCTTTTGAGGATTGGATGGAAGATCCGAGCTCACATTCAAGGGTTTTATGGTGAAAACTTGTTTCTTTTTGAAAAAAGAAGAGTTAAACTTTTGATTTAATTCAAAAAAGAAGAAAAAGGTTTAGAAACTTAAGGAGAAGGAGGCACATAACCCTAATTTTTGAGAGAGTGAAAAAGTTATTTTTTATTTCATCATCATGTTGCCTTTATAGGTTACACACTTTACATATAGCCTCTTGGGCTTTGCCAAATGGCACTTATGCCACCCCATACCTTATGTGCTTTTTTTTTTGCACATAAGACTGGGGTTTACAAAATTTTGGCTTTCTACCTATTTTTCATACATTTATTTCTAAAAAATTGCATTAAACTAATTTATTGCTTCATTCTTGGCATGGAGCCGGCCCCTTTCATGCTTGGTCCTGACTTGGGCTTGGACCCACTTGGCTTGGGGGTTGATTGACTTTGACTTGGTCGATCGGGGTGTAACTTTGACCCCCAACAGATAGAGCTGCAATATACCCCAGCGCTGCTTGCCGGGCTACATAGAGCGCGGCAAAGATTCAACCGGGGGGGCACATGGTTTTGGGGCGCCTCCCCCCCCCCATCTAATATTCAATCAAATATCTACAATTAGGAATGAGTTTTCCGGTCTTTATTGACTGATTTCCGGCTCTTGCAGAAGGATTCAGATATTAAAGCTAAGAGTACAACAAAGCATAATTTTCTTTTTTTCTCTAATTAGAAGAAGATATCATATCTACATGATCTCCGGTCATCCTCTCCGCTTTTTCTCCACTCTCCCCTGTGAATTTTTTGAAAATGGTAACTAGACTAAAATTCACTAAATTATCCTCATCTATGAGTGCCTTTCAGTCAAGCACTGCATTTTTAAGGATATTTTTGTTCAGAAAAGACTATCTTAGAACCAAAGTTTAAGGGAGTTTACTGTAATTAAAAAACACATTTTGGCAGTTAACTGCTACGCTCATAGTCCAGGGTTGTAGTTTAGTGTAAATTATCCGTTCAAAAGATTACCCACTAGAACACACCAGTAGTTAAACTAAACCAGAAAGAGAAAAGGCAGAGAAAATAATAATTGAATGAAGAATAAGCAAAAGAGGTATCGCCTCACCTGTACGAACTCTTATTATATCTGAAACAGGTATCAGTACTGCACCAGAAAAAGGGACAACGTTAGACTCTTTCATTTATTCAATCAACACTCCTTAAAACTCTTATTGATGTATGAATAAAGCATCATGTATCTTTCGGACATTACAAATTAGGGAAATAAAAGAACTAATTGATAACATTTGTTGTGGAAAGCTGAGTCTCTGAGAGACCAAGTATTTACCAAATATCTTGCCATCACCAATTTCTCCAGTTCTTGCTTCCTCGATAATTTTATCGATTACTTCATCGACCTATGATCATGATAAGACATTGCATTAGGCGGCATATTTAGTAAAATGAACTATGGAGGGCACCAGAATTACTTCCATCAAGTTCTAATATGATGAAAGAGTATATTAGTGTATCACAGGTTCTGAAGACCTCGACCTAACAATTTACTTTCTCCTATACCTTATCTTTTACTTGACATTATCTCATGTATGTATATTTAAGAACAACATTATAAGCATGTGGCATGTGAGTAGTTTTTCCTGTATCGTCTGTGTATAGAATGAAATCAGGGTTTTATCCACATACAAAAAGGAAAAGAAAAATAATAACAGTCAAATTCCACTTCCAAGCCAATAGTTTTCCTATATTATTTTCTATTATCACCCCATTGACAAAGATCTTACCCAATGTAAATATACTAAAAATTGACAGAATGCTTTGGGATTTATACTGTATTTCTTTTTCTCTCTTTCAGATGTTGTACTGCTGATGTTTGGAGAAGTTAGATTGAGCAATGCAGACCGTTAAAACTATACACGTTAAATTTCTTTAGGGGCGGTGGACCTAATGAATAAAGATCGATTGCAGCAAGAATTTCTGATCACTGTTTGAATTAAGAAATAAACCTGTTAAATTCACTTAGGCTCTTTTTGATAATAACATCTTTACCTCCTTAATCAAACAGATTGTGGGTAAACTGGGCACATACAGAAAAATGCATTTGAAGGGAGAAAGCTCGAGAACATGGTTACATGACATAATCATGATTTTAAAAAGGAGTTTTGTTTAATATAGGACCCCCAAAACATTGGGATTTGAAAAACACAACCCTCAAATGTTGTAATTAAACTAAACTGGCCTCTATAGCTAACTTCCATTCCTAACACGGTGAACATAGCCTGTTAAAGGTCTAAAATACCGATTTTCCCCCTTAATCGCTACATGCTTGCTTCTAAACCCGTAAACCCTTTCCGTCGTTTTGCTCAATCAAAAATTGCTTTATGTAGATTTAATGAATTTGGTTAAGGTTCTTCTCTTGCTTCTCCACCTTCTCCAAATGTACCAAGTAAGGTCCATCAATTGCTTCAATCCGAGCTTTTTATCCATCTCTTCTTCGTCTTCAAGTGCAAAGGCCATTGAATTTCAAGCAAGCAAGAAAGAAAAAAACTAATACATAATAAGAACATCTGCAGAAAATTAAATCATATACATGATTCCGGTCCATAATTTCGGTTTAAACTGCTTAATTGAAAGAATTTGGAATAACTTAAACTCTAAAGTTGAGAAATAAGAGAAATTGATGAAAAATTTTTACTTCAATCTATTAGGTTTTCTATTTATTCAAGTCAGGTATTCAATAGGATGAGAGGGGTGCTCTATCCTTGCTTGGGCCTTTTGGGTGATGATTGTAGGAGAGCTTTGAGACATTAAAGAAATATTTGAGAGAGGCCATGTGATATTTGTATGAGGGGGGGGCGGGGGACGGGGGGTGGGGGGTGAAGATGAATCCCCCCCCCCCAAATGATGAAGACAAAGAGGGGTAGGTGAGACTTTATTTCTCCAAATCTAACCCAAATCAGGCATAGCCCAAGATCTAACCTGAGCAAAGTAGATAGAGGGTTGTATTTAGTGTTTTTTTTTGGGCTAATGGCGAGGACAAAAGGCCCAAATTTTTATATATTAAAATAAACTATAGTTACAAACAAAAAAAATTTGAGTACAAGAAACCAAGATCAAGGCTATCACAAACCAATACCTCAAAATCGAACTTTTAAAAAGAGAGGTAATGCACTCCAATTTCGAACAATTGGTATACTATCAAAATCCTAAGCATAAAAAAACTTAGCTATCATGATTAAAGTATCGGAGATCACATCCCGAAGAACAATCTCCTTAGGGTTGTATTTAGTTAACGGGCTAGTTTTAGGGTTGCATTTATAACATCAAAGTTTTTTGGGTTGTTTTGCAAAACACCAATGTTTCGGAGATCCTGTATCAAAAACAAAAAATACTAAAAAACTAAAAAGAATTATTGAAGTACTTCTTGTTCGGACTATACGCCATCACCTGATCCTTGGACACCGCCATCTCCATTTTAACTTTAGTTGCAAATTTGTCTTCTGAAAACTCAGATCCTGCATCCGCATAGAAGTAGATTAAAAGCAACCGCTTGCTCATGAGTAGGATTACAAGATCAATGCAAATCACACCAATATAAAGAACATAAGTTGCACAATTCATTTACCAAAAAAAAACTATAAAAAAAACTTTCATATAGGGACCTCCATATAGCAAATATATTTAATACCTCTCTTTTAGACTTCTTCATAGTCTATAAGAAGTTGGAGGATGCCAACCAGTCATCTAGGATGATGACAAGCTCCTCTCTTGTCATAGTTTTCTTAACCAGAAATTTGGCATTTATTTGGAGAGGGTTGACATCAGATCGACAGCCGGACGTAAAACTGCCATATCTTTACTGAAGTTTTGCTTCATAGCCGACCCTATTTGGATGGAAAAAGGCTTAGATGATGATGATGATATAGGGACCTCCATCTTTACCATTCTATTTTCTTTTTGTTTCCTCCATTTCTTGTCTAGAAGAGAGATCTACCCACATCTCCTAAAACTTGCAAACTTAACACTGGTTTAGATATATAGCCATATTTTATATGCTATCTCAAGATTTGATATGGATAACATGGAGGGTAGAAATTTTGAAGACGTTGTTGCCATAAAGTTCCGTGAACAACTGCCATAAAGGTTATCTGCTTGAAGAATGTTCCCAGTTACGAAAACTGGCAATAGCTCCGGAACCTATATCTTATCCTTCACAACTACGGATTCAGATAATACTCCCTGCATGCTCATGCACCAAACCCCCACTTGTTTCGCCTGCTGGTCTCAACCGTAACTCCTACTCAAATAGGTCATCTGATGATATCTCATCATTTGCTCAATTGCTCTTTTATTTCTTTCATTCATCTTATAAGCAAGCTGTACAAAGCGCATAAAAGAGTATTCCTACGGTGGAAGAAAAGAACATCCATTTTGGAAAACTTGGAAGTCTAAATTACACTGCAGAAATATAGGGTTTATTTAATATAGATAATTACCATGGAAAGAAAACTAATGGGTTGATAGAAGTTGTCTTAAAACCTCTATACCCTATTGTTTAATTCATCACATAAATTTATCATGCATAATGCATCAAGTTTCCTTCACAAATATTCTCTCCCTTAACATTCCAATTCTAGTTCCGCCACCCCTTCCTGTTTCTTCTCTCTTTCAATCCCTAATCACAACAAGTATATTGACCTACATAAAGGCAAAGCCATGTCCTCAGGTGTGTTATCAAAATAAGGGCAAAAGAAGCATTTGTTTTAATAGCATCATATAAAGGGCAGCTTGGAAATAAATCAGACATGATCACTAATATAACAATACTAGACAGAAAAAATAACATGATGGTTTCTATATGCAATAACATGTAAAATTCATGGTATCTGCTTGTAATATATATTATATGGTACTTATCTGAAAATGATGAAAGGTTATGGTATTTTAGTGTATTATAGCCTAATTAATATATTATAATTTAATTCATTCACTACAGCACTACTTTTCGAAAGATGACCAAAAAAATACATGCACGGTACAAGGCGGTATTTTTGAAGGTATTTCTGAGACGCACCTCAAGGCGAATGGCTAGGGTTTCGTCCTAGAGCGCAGAGGGGAGGCGGGACCTTTCCTTGGAGAGTACACTTCATTCGTGAGGCTCTATTGAGGCAGACGAAGCGTACGCTTCAATCGTGAAACGTCTTGAAGCGTACGCTTCTTTTGTTTGGAAAAAAAGAAGAAAAAGCTTAAATTCTAACCTGGATCGTGGATTTTGTATTCTAGATTACAAGTTGGCAATGAAATCGAGGCTAGGAGGCGAGGATCGAAGGTGCTGCGTAAGTTGGCAGCGAGATCGAGGCTAGAAGACGTGAATTGAAGGTGCTATGAGAGAAGAAAGCTTCGTTCTTCCATTGTTGGCGGCGCAAGGAACCCACGCAAGAAAGCACCAGGTTTTTTTTCCTTTGTGGTGCTGTAACAAGAGAGTTACAAAGGGATAGGTTATTGGGTTTGAGCTTTGGGTTAATAAGGGAGCACATAACATTTCAATATTTCTTCTTCTCTGTCCCTACACAAGTAAACAAAGATTCGGTAGTCATTGATAATTTAAAAATTAAAACTATACTATTAAACTATTTTATTGTTAAATATTAACTAACATCCATAATTTATTATGTTAAGACATCTTTGTTTTGGCATATGAGTGAAGTAAGACCATAATATTATCTTATATTTTGAATTTTCTTTCTTTATTTATATTTATAATTAATAAAAATATGAAAATCGTGAAGTTTACGCCTTACCTAGCCGAGGGTCGAACGCTTCACCTCACGCCTCCGCCTTTTAAAACACTAGTACAAGGTGCATTTCTAAATCAAGCGAACCTATATTTTTCACTCACAAACATTTGTGTATTCTTTGTATATGGTTTTCGTGATTTTATATATGTACTAGCAGATGTATGCAATTGATACATTCCATTTAGGAAAATGAAAATGAAAATGAATTATCATTCATGAATTTAAGATTCACAAAGGATTGGGCACATTGCACCAAATAAATGTTCAGAGTATCTGAGCATGCAAAAAGCTATAAATTTGAAGGGTTTGAGACAGACTTATTCAAATCCATGGTGAATAAAATTGTAAGAAACAATGATAGAGATTTTGAGCACGGCACGCGATGATCCAATGTTGGTGGATCTTATCGATAGCGGAGACAACACTGGTGGCATAAGTCAGGGTGAGTCAATCGAAGAAATGTTCATTTTTGAGGTTTAGGGTCTGATCCCAAGAATGGGTTAGGAGTAGAGGTGTGGTTTGGTAAATTACACCTCAACAATACAGAAAAGCCTTCTCTAAAAAAGAAAATAAGGTGCTCTCTCTCCCTCTGCGGTTAGTTAAAACAGAGAGCTTTGGGTCTTCATTGTACAACCAATTTGACGATTAAGAAAATAATTTCATTCAGATTTGTTGTACTGAATTTTATTAATGAATGATAAATATATTTTTGCTTCTATGTGTATATTGTAGTTTATCCTTTTTTCTCTCATCATTGACATCTAAGGGCGACTAGATTGCCCCAGATAAATTGTTGACTAGATTGTCATAAATAAATTGTTACATAAGGAAAATGACCGTTTAGCTAAACTATATGAGTTGATGCATCAATTTGTTATTACTCAGTTTGATTTTTAATATTCAAATCTAGATCCAGCAAAAGAGGTTACGTTGAATCAGTCTATCCAATAAGCCATCAAATATTATTTTAAAGATCAATATAAGCACATTTGGAGAAGGCCTGGGCAGAATTGTGCTCAGCTACGAATCATACCATCTAATGATGTCACAAATGATTCAACTATGTGCACAAAGATCATGCATATGTAAAAATAAGTTGGAAAATTAAGAAGCGGTGTAAGAAAATTCAAAGATATATGCAAATATGAAAAATTTTAGTAATATATAAAACTATGAAAGAAATGAAGGTACTATACATGAATACACCCAAATAATATGAAAACAACCAAATGAAAACATTAGACCTTTCATCATTTTTTAGACAATATACTTCATTTATTACAAATAAATACAGTGGGCCCAAGAAAACCAACAGATTGATAGAAGTTGTGGTATGAACACTAAACCTTTTTGTTTAATTCATCACTAAGATATATCATACATTGTGTTTTCTTTTAAATTTTCACTCTCGTAACATTCCAACCCTAGTCCTGCCGCCCCCATTCTTCTTGTTTCCTCTTTCTTTCAATCCCTCATTTTTTTCGGCACAAACAATCTCTCATTTAACAGCATATAAAGGACAATTCAGAAATATTTAGACATGTAGCATTGACATGATCACTAACATAACAACACTACACTGGAAAATAACCGGTGGTATATATATGCAACCGACACGTAAAGTTCATGGTATTTATTTGCAATAGGTAAAGTATATGCCTATATGGCATTTATTTGAGAAATGATGGAACGTTACGGGTTTTTTAGTGCAATTTAGCCAACTTGGAAAAGTTTTTGCCCCATCAGCCATCTTTTGATCGGATGCAAATGAGTGTAATATAATTAAATTTCACTCAGATAGTTCTTACTTCTTAGGACCTTACAAGTCATGCCTCGTAGCTCAAGGCTTTAATTAAGAATCTGGCATTGCTAGGACGAAACATTTGCTCCCATTGCCAAAATGACTATGCTCACAACTTGATTGTTGAGCTTACTGTTCAGAATTGTGTTATATATCTAACGTAAGTCAAAAATGTCTTCTTCGATTGAGACCCTTAAGAACTCTTCTACATGAGACCTTGAGGTATTGTGCTTCTTCTTGTATGATCTTTTAGAAGACACTATACGACCTGAATAAGCACCTAAAGCATGGTCTGAGAAACTGAAAAGTGTGCTATAAACATTAATATATCAAGTATCAACAAAGCCTTAATGACTATTATCCACTCATCTCCACCATTGCTTAGAACAACATCTATTTCACCATCAAAGTCGATATATTTTAGGTTACAGTCGTTACGGAACATAGGATGTTCTTAGTTGTCTTTCTAGATAGAAAGACCTCGATATTGCAGCGTATCTCTCAGGTTTGAAACTTCTAAGCTTGCTGCATATTTCATCGAGTTAAAAATCTTTAAAGCACTCTTCGAGTATCTTCTTCGTGAAAGAAAATATAATCAAGAGCAAAAACTTACTAATGATAAAATTGTTTTGCACTCGTCTTCAAAATGTTTGGCATAGCCGTGCAAATTGTGATTGTAGAGTGTTTTTCGTCACCTATTGAGATAGGAATAAGCGTCGCTTGTCAGTCGTATACAGATCCCCTGTCTGGGGCAGGCTGGGATTTATTGATTGTGGGAATCCAAATCACCGGCAGCCGCGGACTAAGCTGCTATTAATTACCCCTCGCTCTTGGGAGCGAGAGAACCTCCGATTAACAGGTCAAACGGATCATACGAACTCAATGTGCATCATGCATATGTGTCTTGAGGGTGTTTTGAGCATATCGGGAGCCTTGCTGAGTTTACGGGGGTCCCGCTACACGGATAACGAGCCGGGGGTCAAGGGGGCTAGCAGCTCCTTTGTGGGATGCGGGACGGCGTCCCGTTAGAAATATTTCTAAGGGGAGAAGGCTTTTGAGTGTGGGGCGTGTCTGTTTAATTCATTTTTTATTTGGTAAAATATTTACAAGAAAGACAGAACTGAGGGATGCGTGTATACTACATGCGTACTTAGCAAGATGCGCACGTGACGAAGTACGCACCTGTCGGTGTGCACACGTGACTAGATGCACACCTGTCGATATGTGCACCTGGCAAGGTGCACGTATAGCCCGGTGAGCACTTGGTGAGATGCGAAAAAGATAGGGGCCAAATGGTCCCGAATAGACCAAACGGTCCAATGAGGTGCGCATTTAGGGAGGTGCGCATCTATCGAGATGCGAGAAGATGCGAGAATTAGGGGCTAAAGGGTCCCAAATAGACCAAAAGGTCCGGTAAGGTACACACTTAGGGAAGTACGCACATAGCGATGTGCATACCTTGGCCGGTGTGCACCTGACACGATGTGTATCCGATGGGGTGCGCATCTAGCCAAATGGGCATCGGGCGAGGTGCGCACCTAGCACGGTGTAAGCAAGGGTCGAAACCTAATGGAGCTACCGTCCCAAACACAAATTTTTTGATTTTTAGATCAAAGGGGGTTCTATTCCCCTTCCACAAGGCTTCAGGACATACGCAAACGGGGTTTCTCTTCTTTCTTCTCATCTCTGTTGGATCTTGAAGAGAGAAAAAAAAGTTTCTTCTTTGGTGATTTCAATGGGAGATCTGTATTCTTTTCAATGGATTAATAACTAAAATCAATTTTGTTTTGGAAAAGGGAGAAGATTTGTCTTGTATTTAATTGAAAGGGAGAGGAAAGAGACCTTGAGAGAGAGCGGCACAAAACCCTTAGGAGAGAATATTCTTCTTTATTTCATCATATGATTTGTTTTATATAACCTTTACATTTCATTTGGGTCTTTGGGCTTTTATCAATTGCCCTTTTGCCTATTACATTTATTCGTAAAAAAAAAAAAAAAACTACATTAAATTTATTTAGCGCATAATTTTTCTTCTTGGCATGGAGCCGGCTTCACTTGGGCTCGTACTTGGCTTGGGTCCACTTGGGTGCTGACCAACCCTTTGACTTGTCGACTTTCTGACTTTGGCTTTTTGGACAAGGGTGTAAAATTTGACCCCCAACAAAGTGACCCACATCAATAAATGCACACCGAGTATATAGACCGTATGCATGAAATTGATGAATCTTTCATGGATCCGATTTTTGGGATGCTCCATTTGATTTCCTTTTAATGACCAGGAGGTCGAAGCTTTGAGGCGAAGCTTAATTCCGATGTGGAACATGATTCCGAAATGGAGCATGATTCCGAAATGGAACATAATTCCGAGATGGAGCTTGAATCCGACATGGAGAATGGTTCTGAGACGAAACTTGACTTGATTCCAACGCGGAGGTTGGTTCTGAGACGAAACTTGATTCCGACGCAGAGTTTGATTTTCAAACGGAGTTTGATTCCGATGCAGAATTTGATTTTCCGAGATGAAGCTTGATTCCGACGTGGAGTTTGATTTTCAAACGGAGCTCGATTCCGATGCAGAATTTGATATCCCGAGCCGAAGCTTGATTCCGACGCGGAGGTTGGTTCTGAGACGAAGCTGGATTCCGACGCAGAGTTTGATTTTCAAACGGAGCTTGATTCCGATGCAAAATTTGATTTTTCGAGACGAAACTTGATTCCAACGCAGAGTTTGATTTTCAAACGGAGCTTGATTCCGATGTAGAATTTGATTTTCCAAGACGAAACTTGATTCCGATGCAAAGGTTAGTTTGAGACGAAACTTGATTCCGACGCAGAGTTTGATTTTCAAACGGATCTTAATTTGATTTTCCGAGATGAAACTTGATTCTGACACGGAGGTTGGTCCTGAGACGAAACTTGATTCCGACGTAGAGTTTGGTTCTGAGACGAAACTTTGATTTAGATGCAAAGTTCCGGGTCTAAGCATGATTTCGACGTGAACAGGTATATCCTGAGACGAAGCATAATTCCGACGCGGGGTTCCAGGGCGATGCATGATTCCGACGCGGGCTGGTATATCCGGAGACGAAGCATGATTTCGACGCGAGCAGGTATATCCGGAGACGAAGCATAATTTCGACGTGGGGTTCCGGAGCGAAGCATAATTCCAACACCGGACAGGTATGTCCTGAGACGAAGCATAATTCTGACGCAGAGTTCCGGGACGAAGCATGATTTCGACGCGAGCAGGTATATCCTGAGACGAAACATGATTTCGATGAGGGTTCCGACACCGGACAGGTATATCCTAAGACGAAGCATAATTCCGACACCGGTCCGAAGCATAATTCCAACACCAGACAGGTATATCCTGAGACGAAGTATAATTCCAACGCAGGGTTCCAGGGCGAAGCATGATTTCGACGCGAACAGGTATATCCTGAGACGAAGCATAATTTCAACGTAGAGTTTCAGCGCGAAGTATAATTCTGACACCGGACATGTATATCCTGAGACGAAGCATAATTTTGACGTTGAGTTCCGGGATGAAGCATGATTTCGACGCGGACAGGTATAATCCTGAGACGAAATATAATTCTAACGCAGGGTTCCGGCCCAAAGCATAATTCCGACACCGGAAAGGTATATCCTGAGACAATACATAATTCCGACATAGGGTTCCGGGGCAAAGCATGATTTCGACGCGGACAGGTATATCCTGAGACGAAGCATAATTTCGATGCAGGATTCCGGCGCGAAGCATAATTCCGACACCGAACATGTATATCCCGAGGTAGAGCATAATTCCGACGCAGGGTTCCAGGGTGTAGCATGATTTCGATACTGGGGCAGACAGATAGTTGACCTGATTGATTTGGTTTGATTTGGAAGTTTCTTGTCCATCCAGCGGGACCTTCAAGCTTAGGAGCACCGTCAGGGGGATTTTTATTTGATTTGTTTGATTCTTGCCCCGTTTAGCGGGACTTTTGAATTTGAGTTGAAATTCAAATTGTAATTGGACGTGATTCTGAGTTTGGAATCTGGGTTTTGGTTTGGCATCAGCATCGCTACACTGGAATATGATACCAAGAGCAAATCATCATTTGCCTTTATCCGTTGGGGAGCGATGGCTTAGGAGGCAGGTTTAGATCCCTGTCACTTAAGGCTTTTCAATTTTATGAGTCGTAGGGGTCTCATAAATACATTCTCCCTACGAATCAAGAGGATCTCGTAAGTGTATATTCTCTTTAGGAATCATGGGGATTCCTAAGTGTGTTGCTCCTTTGTGTACACGCGGGGATATTCTCCTCACAAGGTCGATGGGACTTTGTGAGTGTATTTTCGTCTCTTTTCACGAGTTTGCGCCCTTTCAAGTTTTCATAAACTCACCTGCAGTCCTGCTGTTTTTGCTCATGGAGCCCCTTCGGGTTTTCATCCGTGGTCGCTTTGCTTGTGGACATGTCGTTTTTTACGTTTGCCTCGATGGGGGAACTTCATCGTTGGTGGGACTTCAGATGTAGCCTCGCTGGTGGGACTTGGGTATGATTTAGCTTGTTTATGCCCGTGGATTGTATACGACGCGCGCAAAGCATCGGACCTATAAGGCTGGGAGAATTTGGGGAAATTGGATTTTGGTTTTGGATTGGCATCTGCATCGTTACACTGGAATAGTGTCAGGAGTGACTCATATTTCGCCATTGGGACATCTGGGGATTTGAAATTTTGGTTAGCATCAGCATCGCTAACACTGAAGCATGATTTCAGGAGCGAATCTTCATTTGTAATTAGAGGATTTGAATTTGGATATGGATTTGAATGGCTTTTTTTACCACGATTGCTCTATCATTTCAGCTTTTCTTATCGCAAAAGTCGTGATTGCCCTATCCTTTCGGCTATTCATTCGTGGTTGTCCAATCATTTCGACTTTTCATTTTTGTTTTAACTCACTGACTTTTATTGCGGCTGCCCCATCATTTCAGCTTAGTTATTTATTTATTTATACACACATTTTTTCTCCACAGTTTAACGACATAGGGATCGAAGTTGTGCGCTTATTCAAGCTTCTCGCGGTTTGATTTTAGCGAAGCTGAATCGATGACCGTAACTTGGTGGTTTGCCGGCACATCAGAGGACGGTGAGGTTTTCTCAATCTTATATTGGTTCTCCACCCAGTTTTTAATCATGCAACAGTTCTCAATAGCATAACTCACTACCCTATGTATGGGCAGTACATGGGATTTTCAGTCATATTTGCTTCATATGGTCTCTTTGAAATGGACAGCTGCAAACCGCGATTTAAAGCGTTCTCGAATATTTTAGGGGTTTCGTCCCTCCTGAAGGAGTAGATTTTCTTCCTTCTCTATCAGAGTCCGCGCTTTTCCCGGTACCGGTTTTTGAGGTCGATTGGTCTTTGGTTCACTTGTCGTTTGCTTACTTGGCCAGTATGCGCATTGAAGGGACTGGATGCTGATTGCAGTCGACTTTTGCAAAGATGTTCTGCTCTTGGACTCGAGGGAATATCCGTTAGCTGTTTCAGGATATCAATCCCTGGTATGTGAACCAAACTTTGATTTTGTTGCAACTGCATTCGCGTGACTTGGATCGTGAGATTTTTCACTAACATTCGCCAGATCAACTTTGAACGGATCTTGACTAGCTCCCTATCACAGTCCCGAATTACTCTTTAAGCCATTGGAATAAGGCTTATTCTATAGTCCCGGGGATGATAACCGGGTTATCCTCACTTCTTGCGCTCGATTCTTCAGAGACCACGGGCTCCTTTTGCTTAATGGCCTGAGCAGGCACTTCATCATCTGAACCGAGCCGGTGTTGGATAGCTACAACCACGTCATTATCGCGACTATGAAGCGCAAGAGGATTTGTTCTTTCGGACTCCGCCATATAAACCGTATGGGATGTGTACCCATCCACTACCTTCTCGTTGGCAATGTCGCTCGTTGGACTTTTGGCTCGCTGGCTTGGTCCGCTCCTTTTAGTGAAGGGCAGACAATTGAGAGCAGTGGGTTCCCAAAAGGCTTCGGTCTTTGTTTGTATAAAATTGGCGGTCACAGCTTGATTGTTCGCTAACACGCCTTTGGACGATTCTATTTATCCTGCCTTATATTGTTTCTCAACGCAATTTTTAAAGACAAATCAGTCCTCAATGGCATGACTTACAACTCTGTGATAGGGGCAGTATTTGGGTCGTCGGTCATATTCACTTCTTGCGGTCTTTTCGATTCTGACAATTGTAGACCGTTTCTTAGGACGTTCTTGAATATCTTATGGGCTTTACCCCTTCTGAAGGAATAGACCTTATCCAACTTCTCCTTCAACGGTGATTCTCCTCCCCTCCTAATACTGGCTTCTGAGGTTGGTTGACATTGGGCCCGTCTGTCCCTCGCTTATTTCGATCAGCCAAAGTATTAAAAGATTCAGTATAGTCGAAATTTCCGCCTTTACGATTATCGTCCTTTCGGTTCCTCCAGGATTTATTGTTAATTTGGAGGTCCGAGATGGACTCTTGCTTTGAGCGTTCCAACATTTGGACCTTCTTGGTTGGCTCTTGAAACGTTTTAAGACCCGCGGTGCATAGAAACGGAGCGATCCAATTGTTAAAATTCCCGACGAGGAGGCTTGATAGATTGGGCATGCTCTATCGGCTGTTCGCATTTAACAATGAGGTTGTGCCATCGGGCTATGAAGTCTGTGTTGCTTTCGTTTCTCCCCAGCTTGGTCCTCACAAAGTTAGCAATAGAGATTTGTTAAAATTCCCGACGAGGAGGCTTAACAGATTGGTCATGCTCTATCGGCGGTTCGCATTGACGGTGAGGTTGTGCCATCGGGCTATGAAGTCTGTGTTGCTTTCGTTTTTCCCCAGCTTGGTCCTCACAAGGTTAGCAATGGAGATTTTATCACTGACACTCATGAATATTTGCCGAAACAGAGACTCCATTAGGGCAAAAGTAGTGACGGAACCATCTGGTATGCTCGCGTACCAGTCGAAAGCGACACCGGTTAGACTGTTCACAAACTGACGGAGAAGAAACGCATCATTGCACCTGTATTTCCGCATGATGCTTTAAAGTGGGCAACATGCTGATTCACATTTTCCGTCCCGTCGAATCTCCCGAATTTAGGAATGACGTAAACGCTGGGAAACTCGATAAGATCATATTATGTGGGATACGGCCTCACACTACTGCTAACATCTTTCTGAGCCTCGGCTTGAGCCACCAATGTTTTAACTTTACTGGTGACCAAATCCATGATCCGATTTTGTGTTAGCAGAATACTGCCATCAGGGGCCAAGGCGTCCCCAGAAGCGAAATGTGGCCGGATTTCGTGTAACTCACCCATATTTAGACCTAAGGGGACAGGCATTGGTTTCTTCGAATCGTTGCCACACGGCTCATGAGTAGTGACTTGCGCTTGATTAGAGGGTGCCCGAGCAACCTGAGCCGTGAGCTGCATCACGACATCGTTAAGTCGTCAATTTTGGAATAAAGTTTGGTCATCTCTTTGTCTTTACTTCTGAGCTGTTTTCGGAGCTCTTGAAGCAACTGAAGCTCTGTGGTCTTAGGGACGAAAATCGGCTCCTCGTCACTCGAGTCCTCATGAGTTGAGGGCTCTCTCTACTTATCGGCCTCACCGAAAGAGTTTTCATTATCTTCCGGAGGAGGCTAATCTTGGAAAGCGGCGGCCACATTCAAACCAGATTGGGTTTGGGATGTAGTGGCCCCATCCTTGCTATTGCTGCGTGTGCCTGCCATATAGACAGTGTGGACCGCATACCTGGTCATCTATTTATCTTTGGCGGCTAATCTTTCTGACCATCGTCGTGGCCCTTCCTCTTCGAGAAAGGACGAGCGACTGAAGACAGTCGGCCCGGCAAGGTCCTTGGGTGGCGAAGGTCCCCATTTTTCAGATCTTTCCCGTCGTTTTTGCGGGACACAGAGCGCTTGGTAGACTTTGAAGAGACGGTGTCGTGCTTTCTATGTTAGGGCTTGGACACGTCTCTTTATAGCACCGTTCGGATTGTCGTCTTCTTGATCTTGGCGGACGTAGCATTTTTCTGAACACGCTTCAAGGGCTTAAAAGGGTTGACTTTTACGGTTGATTCGACTGTTGTTGCGGAGTAACCCGGATCTTAAAACTGCATAAAGTTCAATTTGGTTGGAGCCCTGGCCCTTTTGTGGGCTCTATATCTGAGCTACTTCTTCCTTAGCTTTTCCGCTTTGAGTGCCTGGCATGCTTCTGATCTTCGGAAAGCCACGGTAGGTCAATTGACAGAAAGTCTTGAAAAGACATCCGTTCGTGCGTTCATCAAAGGCATCGCCTGACCTTGCCCGCGACGTTTGATAATTTCCTTTGTTTCGGCAGTCTTGCCCCCAGCTAGAGCGCCAGAAAGTCGTTCGAATATCGACTTACGTTTGGGTTATGGCGCCTTAGCGATCACGACATTCGGCCTCCTGCCCTTTGAGGTCGGTTTGGCCACTTTGTTTGTTGGGGTTTCCGCCAGATGAGCGCTTACGGCAAAGTAGATGATGACAGAACCAAATTGACGGGACGGTTCCTCCTATTGCCGACTGAGACTTGTGGGGAAAACCACGTGAGCATTAATCTTGACAACGTACGGGATCGGAGTTGCCTCAGAGATCAAACTGGTTCTTGGAGACATTCTCGCCGAGTTTGAAAATTGCAATTAGAAAGTTGTTATCCTGCACAAATAAGCATGATTTCAGTACAGGAAATCGATATATATGTTAATTGAGTTCGCATTAACCAAGGTTCAAAAACTCGGTTTCGGTTTCGGTCTCTCATAATTTTATTAGTTTCGTTGGGTTTCGGCTAGTTTCGCAAATCTCGGTTCGGATTTTGGTTCCAACGGTAATACAATATACATAAGTATAGATATATTAAATACTTAAAGTTATGCTTTTATATTACAAGCCAATGATCCTAGTATTTAAAAATCCAGCCATGATGCAAAATTATAAGCGAATTGAACTTTCTTTCACAAAAAAATTCAGTATACAGAGAGGCTCTTTTTATAGCCTTATTACACAAGTATAGGAAGATATGAGAAAAACAATAAAACAAGAAAGTTACAAACAGATTCTGTTACAAACAGATTCTAACTAAGTATGAACAGATTTTGTTACAAACAGATTCTAACTAATCTGAGAAATATCTTACTGTTGACTATTTCCAACACTCCCCCTCAAATTGGTGCGCAGATGCATCATGCCCAACTTGCTTATGAGTCCCTCAAACACTGCTTTGAATAGTCCCTTTGTAAAGATATCTGCAGTTTGTTTTTTTGTCGGAATGTAGGGGATACAGATGGTACTGGCATCCAGTTTTTCCTTGATGAAGTGGCGGTCGAGTTCAATATGTTTCGTTCTATCATGCTGTACGGGGTTATGTGCTATGCTGATGGCAGCTTTGTTGTCGCAGTATAGTTTTAGTGGCTGAGTTATAGGCTGCTTTATTTCCTGTAATACCCGTTGAACCGACAGAACTTCACAAATATCGTTGGCCATGGCTCGAAATTCTGCCTCCGCACTACTCCTTGCCACGACACTATATTTCTTGCTCCGCCATGTAACTAGATTGCCCCACACGTACGTACAATACCCTAAAGTTGACTTCCTGTCTACGATGGAACCTGTCCAATCCGCGTCAGTGAATACTTCGACGCTGTGAGTCTCGCCTTTTTTGAAGAATAAATCTCTTCCTGGTGCGCCCTTTAAATACTTCAAAACCCTATATGCTGCATCAAGGTGCTCTTCTTGAGGTGGGTGCATAAATTGGCTTATCATACACACTGCAGAGGTGATATTGGGACGTGTGTGTGAGAGATAGATCAATTTTCCCACTAACCTCTGGTATTGTGGAATGTCCACTGGCGGGCTCTGTGTAAATTCTCCGAGCTTTTTATTCGGATCTAACGGTGTCTCCACAGGTTTGCAGTTTGTCATCCCTATTTCTTTGAGAAGATCGAGAACATACTTCCGTTGAGACACGACAATGCCTTTCTTACTTCGAGCAATTTCCATACCCAAGAAATACTTCAATTCTCCCAAATCTTTTACTTCGAACTCCTTGGCGAGACTTCCTTTTAACTGGTTGACCTCTTCCTCGTCATCTCATGTAACAATGATGTCATCGACGTAAACAATTAGTATTGCAATTTTTCCATGTCTTGAGACTCTGTAGAACATGGTGTGATCTTCCTGAGCCTGATTGTATCCTTGCCTTTTCACAAACTGATGGAAACGTTCGAACCAAGCTCGTGGAGATTGTTTAAGACCGTAAAGTGATCTTCTCAATCTGCACACTTTGGAGACGAACTTTTTTTCAAACCCCAGCGGAGGTTCCATGTACACTTCTTCGTCCAGGTCTCCATTCAAAAACGCGTTCTTCACATCTAGTTGTTGAAGTCGCCAATCGAGGTTTACTGCATCTGACAGGAAGATCCGGATCATGTTTAGCTTAGCCACAGGTGCAAAAGTCATGTAGTCGATCCCGTATGTTTGAGTGAACCCTTTAGCAACGAGCCTCGCCTTATATCGTTCTAGGTTTCCATCTGCACGAAACTTTGGTGTGAATACCCATTTGCATCCTACAGTCTTCTTTCCTCTCGGCAGCTCCTCCATGTTCCAAGTCTGATTTTTCTCAAGTGCATTCATCTCCTCGAAAATCGCCTTTCTCCACTCTGGAGCTCTCAGAGCATCATGTACAGTTTTTAGAATCTCCACAGCAAACACATTAGAGGTAAAGGCTGAAAAACTGGATGAGAGATTATTTGAAGACACAAATTTTGACATTGGATACAAGGGACGACTAGTACATGACCTTGTGGACTTTTGGAGGGCTATGGGAAGATCCAGCTCACTGTGATCCGGTTCTGTTCTCGAGTCGGATTCTTGGTGGGGCTGGACAGAGTCGGCCTCTGCTTCTGGAGAAAGATCTATCTCAATTAAATGCTCATGTTGCGTTTTTTCCAGACCCGTTTCACGTTATTTCCTTTTGTAAGTTTTAATTTCCACGCCAGCTTCTGGTGGATTTAAATCCACGGGGCAAGTTATTTTAGGAGTCGGCAGTGTGTTCCTATTTTTATGGGATTTTTCAGGATTTTCTAATAAAATAACCAAGTTTTCAACAGACATTTTCTAAGTTTTCAAGGACCTTTTTTTGAGTGTCCAGTGAATTTTCACTGTTTTGGTTTGCCAAGTGTTCAAAAGACTGGTCTAAAATGTCTTGATTTAAAAAATCCAGATCTTGTGAATTTGTATATGGGATTAAGTTGGGTATTTTGGAGAAACTATTTTTTATGGAAACCGAGTCTTCACTATTTGTCTCCCCTGAAGAGGAGGCTTCAAAAAGATTTATTTTCAAAAAACAACACATCCATTGTGATAAATATTTTATTTGATAAAGGATCAAAGCATTTATACCCTCTTTGATTCGTTGCGTAGCCAATGAAAACACATTTTTCGATTTTGGATCAAGTTTACCCCTGGTGGGGTTGTGATCATGAACAAATACGGTACAACCAAAAATTTTCATCGATAGATCCGAGATTGCAAGGCGGTTTTGAGGGTAAAGGGATTTTAACAAGACAACAGGTTTTTTAAAATTGAGAATTTCGAGAGCATTCTATTAATAAGATAAGTTGCTGTTAAAATTGCTTCATTCCATAATATTTTTGGAACATGGTTGGTGAATAATAATGCTCTAGCAATTTCAAGAATGTGTTTATTTTTTTTTCAGCCACACCATTTTGTTGTGGTGTGTTAATGCAAGAACTTTGGTGAATGATACCTTTCTTTGCAAAAAAATCTCCAAAGATTTCGTTAAAAAATTCTCGTCTATCGTCACTTCGAAAATTCTGAATTTTTGTGTTAAACTGTGTTTCAACCATGGCATAAAAGGTTTTGAAAACTTGTTCAACTTCTGATTTCTTCTTTAGTAAAAACACCCAAAGGACTTAGTATGATCATCAATAAACAAAACAAACCATTTTTTCCGAAGACAGATAAAACGCGGGATGGTTCCCAAATGTCACTATGGATTAAGGCAAGCGGTGCTGAAGGTTTATAGGGTCGAGATGGATAAATTGCCCTGTTGTGTTTGGCAAAAGCACATACTTCACATTGAAATTGAGAAGGATTTTTATTCCGAAACAACTTTGGAAACAAATACTGCATATAATGGAAACTAGGATGACCTATACGAAAATGTAACATAATTAATTCATTGTCACGAGAAACAAACATGGACTGAAAATACAAACTAGATGCAGACTTATTGAGATGCGATCCTTTTTCAAGCAAGTAGAGATCTCCACTGGTCCTAGCATTGCGAATCATCGTCCCCGAGTCCAGAACCTGAATTTCACAATGAGAGGACATGAATTTAACTTGACACTTGAGGTCTTGAGTTGGCTTTATAATGGAAATCAGATTGCAGGAAAGCTTTGGAACATGTAAAACATTAAGAGGGGTCAAGCAAGGAGAGATTGTGCTGGTTCCTTGGCTGGCTATGGGAGAATACGAACCATCTGCAATTTTGACCCTTTTGTTTCCTGCACAGGGTGTGTAGGTTGAAAATAATGTGAAGCAACTGGTCATGTGATCAGTTGCTCCAGAGTCAAGAATCCAAGAAAGTTGATTGATACATAAAAAAGAGATAGGGTGATTGTTACCGATTTGGGATAAAGAACAGGAGGGTTGTGTTGACGAGTCTGCGGTGGAGTTAAAGAACTTGTACAGGTGCTCCAGTTGTTCCTTTGTGAATAGAGACGATCCTGAGTTGATTCTTGACTCCTGAGAACTATCGGACTCGATCTGCAAAGGTTGTTTTTGTAAAGGACCCTGGCTGGTGTTCCGATCCCCTTTGTGAATGGAGGAGACTTTAGTCTCTGTGGTGGACGTTATGGCTGGAAAAAAAAAGGCACTGGGATTTCTTTTGATTGAGAAAAATGGTGATTTTTTTTGGAGAAAATTTTACCGCTCTGATACCATATAGGCGAATTGAACTTTCTTTCACAAAAAAATTCAGTATACAGAGAGGCTCTTTTTATAGCCTTGTTACACAAGTATAGAAAGATATGAAGAAAGCAATAAAATAAGGAAGTTACAAATAGATTCTGTTACAAACAGATTCTAACTAAGTATGAACAGATTTTGTTACAAACAGATTCTAACTAATCTGAGAAATATCTTACTGTTGACTATTTCCAACAAAAATATATTGAAAAGCGTACTTAGAAAAGTATTAAGATAGGGTTTGGGTTCACTTTTTTGCGATTTTCGAACGAAGGCCTACAATGATCACAATGAAGGTAAAAATGGTAAAAAAAACAAGTTTTTAAAGATTTTGGCCGAAACGATATTGTATGGTTGGTTTCGTATCGGTCTCGGTTGGTTTCGTATCGGTCTCATCCGAAACCGATACGAAACCATTACGTATCGGTGGTTTCGGCCGAAACCTCGAACCTTGGCATGAACGTTTAACCCGAAATATAGGAGGAAAGACATTGTCCCACAGGGCGTGCCAGAATCTATGGAGTGTTTTTCGTCACTCTATTGAGATAGAAATACGCGTCACTTGTCAGGCGTATACAGATTCCCCCTGCCTGGACAAGCTGGGGTTTATTGATTGTGGGGATCCAAATCTCCGGCAGCCGCGAACTAAGCTGTCGTTAATTGCCCCTTACTCCCAAGAGCGAGAGAAGCTCCGATTAACAGGTCAAACGGATCATGCAAACTCAATTTGCAGTATGCGTATATATGTCTTGAAGGTGTTTTGGGCATATTAGGGGTCTTGCAGAGTTTATGGAGGTCTCACTACCCGCATAGCGGGCTAAGGGGCAAAAAGAATAACAGCCCCTTTGCGGGTTGCGGGTTGCAGGTCAGCGCCCCGTTAGAAATTTTTCTAAGGGAAGAAGGCTTTTGAGAGTTGGGCGTGTCTATTTTATTCATTTTTTATTTGGTAAAATATTTACAAAAAAGACAAAAGTAAGGGATGTGTGTATGCCACATATGCACTTAGCAAAGTGAGCACGTGGTAAGGCGAGCACCTGTCGAGATGCGCACATGACTAGGTGCGCACCCGGCGAGGTGCGCGTCTACCCCGGTGCACGTCTAGCCCGGTGAGCACTTGACGAGGTGTGAGAGATGAGATCAAAGGGTCCCAAATGGGCTAAAAGGTCCAATGATGTGCGCACTTAGGGAGGTGTGTACCTATCGAGATGCAAGAGTTAGGGGCCAAAGGGTCCCAGATGGACGCGAGAGTTATGAGCCAAAAGATCCAGTAAGGTGCGCACTTAGGGAAGTGCACACCTGGACCGATGTGCACCTAGTATGATGTGTACCCGATAGGGTGCGCATCTAGCCAAATAGGCACCTAGCGATGTGCGCCCTAGCACGGTGCAAGCAAGGTTTGAAATCCAATGAAGTACAGCCCCAAACACAAAAATTTTGATTTTTAAGAAGATCAAAGGGGATTCTTTCCCCTTTCAAGAGGCTTCAGAACATGCGCATATGGGTTTTCTCTTCTTTCTTCTCTCCTCTGTTGGATCTTGAGGAGAGAAAAAAAGGCTGCTCCTTTGGTGATTTCAATGGGAGATTTGTATTCTTCTCAATAAATTAATAGCCAAAATCAATTTTGTTTTGGAAAAAGAAGATGTGCCTTAGATTTAATTGAAAAAGAGAGGAAGACGGAGACCTTAAGAGACAGCGGCATAAAACTCTAGAAATTTTTAGAAGAGAATATTCTTCTCTATTTCATCATATGATTGGCTTTATATAGCCTTTGCATTTTATTTGGGCCTTTGGGATTTTATCAATTGCCTTTTTGCCTATTACATTTCATTAAAAAAAGAAACTGCATTAAATTTATTTGTCGCGTAATTTTTCTTGACATGGAGCCGACTTGACTTGGGCTCAAACTTGGCTTGGGTCCACTTGGGTGCTAACTCTGATCCTTTGACCTGTCGACTTTCTGGCTTTGGCTTTTTAGGTAAGGGGTGTAAAATTTAACCCCAACAGTGATCATATTCAACTCCAAAATTGCAAGCAATTTGAAGTTATGTGACCGCATGCACCATACTGAGGTAGGTTGCGATTTTATTGGTGAGAAATTTGACGAATATAGGCAACGTGCCAGCATCTAGTAACTTTTACAATTGGAAGCGGCCATCTCAGCCGTATCCGCCATCTAAGATTAGAATATTGGACTTATGATTATTTAACTAAAAGAATTTTTATTAGTAAAATTATCTAATAAATATTAAAAATAATTTATCATAATTAAATTTGACATACTTTCCGGTAATTACTTGTGTCTAGTACGGTTCTTTTGAACGGTTCTTTTTAACACATTGTAAAATTAAACTTTTTGTTGGAAGTTGAAACATATGAGAGGGAGTGTAAAAATAGTCTCACATTGGAAATAACAAGAGATGCACATGGGTATAAGATATAGATGGGAACCCCACCAATTGGCTTAGGCCTTTTGGATGAAACCTCGACCATATTGGAAGCCAATGCACACTCGCATAAGCCCAAAATCCCAAATATCGAAGTACTCGTCATTTCATTGTGGCCACATAATTCGATGCATCGCTCCCGAAGTAATTTAAAAGAAAAACAAAATAAAACAAGAAAGGTGATATCTTAAAGCATCAAAGTCGCTTCTTCGTGGTAACTCTGCATATGAAGACATATAATTTGCCAAAATCTCTTCTTTTTTTTCTTTGTAAGAGAAGGTATAGCTTAATGTACACGTTGTGTAAACATGATATGACAAAACTAAATATAAATTCTTCACAATATACACATCAACAAAATGTAGAACCTCCACTCTTTCAAACAATTTGCATAAATAATAAAATGACAATGTTAATAAAGAATGCAGATAATAGATAAACTGAATAAAGAACCCTTACCACCATGCCTCTCTGTTGACCCTCCTTGAGCCCCGAATCCTCAAAAGTCGGAAACTGTCACCCCTCGAATCCCCATTTTCAACAAGCCCTATTTCCTCACCCAAAACAACAATAAAAACATCAGCTAATTAAGTTCAACCTCTCACAGCCATTAAATCAAACGTTACATCCGCAATATTTTTCACTCACCAACGAAACATGCGGAGCCCTCCACGGCCTTCACCTCTCGAATCAACCATCAGAAACGCAATTTTGAGAACACAATTACAACATGCAAGCAAGAAAATGCATAGAGTTTCACATGATCTCACCTAAGAATGGCTTCAGCCTTGTAGAATTTCACATCAGGAGAGTAATCTACCATCAAAATCAGCAACTACCCATTACAGACAACGGCCTAATTTACAAAACCCACAAACAAAAATTCGACTTTTCAATACCTTGTGAGCTCTGAGCTCTGATCACGGGAACAAAATGTGGGGCTTTTGAGGTTTTGAGCCTTGAGTTGAGAGGCGGAGCTTTTTGAAAAAGCGAGCTTTGATTGATGAAGAGAGGAAGAGATCGAGTGAGGTGGAGTTTGAATGGATTGTGAGATTTGGGAGTTGAATAATTTAGAAGCGTTGTCGCCATTGATTTTGTTTCAAGCTCGAAACTTTTTTTTGTTTTCAGTTATTGGATTGAAAACTTGGGAAGCGTGGTTGCACTGCTGGGTAAACATAAGCTCTGGTGCTTCGCCACTTTTCATGTTGATTTTTGTTTTTCAGTGAAAGGATATGATCCATTAAATTTATATAAGGGTTATTTATTTTTAATTTTTTTTAAAACATAATGTGGTTTACCAGCTTGCCCAAAAGCTTCCTGAAGTTCAAATCCATCTTGAGAAGTTTGGCTCCATTAAAGAGCATCGCCTGTATTGTCGCAGTAAAGGACTCAATGGTTCTCTCTTTTCTCTGTTAAAAATTCTGCTAAAAATTCGCTGGCCTAATTTCCCGTAATTTGTTCCGTAATTTGTTTGACACAAAAGCCTTAACTTACATCGTTCATATCTAGTGAAAATTCGTCAAACTCCACTGGAATTTTGATTTGATCTCGATGACTTTAGGGTTAGGGATTTGGAGAAATAGCCCCGAGTTGAAGAAGCTGGGGCTAAATTACATAGAGAAGGAGTGATTTCGAGATAAAATGAGACATGATCCGTTAAGCGGCCAAGGCTTGGCTTGGCTTGGCAACAATGTTTTCGAAACCTTGGTTTCCTCTAAGATTAAATGAAACCTCGATTAGCAAACATGCAAAAGGTCGATGTCATAAAAATAAGGTTCCGTAAAGTTCATGATCATCTGGGCCTTACTTTTTAAACCAAGGTTTCACTTAACAATAAGGTTTGAAAAGAGAAAGGTTTGAAACCTTTTGAAACTCTGGGTTTTTTTAAGTTTAAAAAATAATTGAAACTTTTTATAATGTAGTTTTGGACACTCTATTCTGGTTGCCAAACGAGACGTTGTTGAACCTTTTGAGTTTAAAGTCAAAACCCCACGAAAACATCATTTCGGAAACTTTAACTTGCTACCAACCAAGGTGTCAAGCGCCGCTCCCCAACAATACGGAAACAGAGCCGATGACAAGGCACGCAGCATATCTACATCAAGAAGTACACCTCCTCGGTGTAGATACGCTAAACGTCTAACAATAATATCATAAGAAATAACAAATATCTTTTCCGAAATAAAAATAAATAAATAATCCAATGTTATAACATCATAAATAATTCACTGACAAGGTTACATCGAAAATCTTAAAATAGACAAGGCAATTTTTTTCAAAATGAAAGTTTAATAGAAAAAGAAAACAACAAGGACTCGAAAATACGAGGACGAGCTGCTCAGAATCTGCTGATCACTCTAACTAATTTACGAAAAACTCTGAGTCTTCCGCAGAAAGCTCTTGTGTTTCCTGAAAGGCTTCCAACCCTGACAACATTTCAATCAAACATAAATGTCGTCAAAGAGCTGGAGCTCATGAGCCTCTCAAGTAAAATGAGATTAGACATGAAAATAACAAAAGGCATGAATAGGAACAACGGTCATACATAAATGAAATATTTATCAATGTTAAGGTGCAATATATAAACATACGTAATCAATAATTCATATATGTAATCAATAATTCATGAACATGAATGAGTGTGCATACAGGGGTTTCTTGTTTCCATGGTGTGACTTATCAATCGTTTGTCTTAGTTTAACGAGAGTGTTGGACTGGGTTTTAAGAGTATTCCATCCGTCCCACGGAACAACAGTAAAATGAATGATTATAGATATATATAGCAATCCGTTAATCCCACGAAAACACAAGAATAATGTAAGGGGACTCCTGAAATCCTGACCACTGCCTTCGCCAAACTACCCGAACCCCGTGTTAAATGTTCGTGCACTTAATCAACAACATTTGACTTGCAAGAGTATATAATAGAGAGTGAACCATTAACGATGAGCCATTCTTTCCATAAAACCATGTGATATCAAGGGTCAATGAGTCCCCTCGTAAGTTTTCGATTAAATACTTGACCGTTCAATATATCATGTTATCATTAAAAACAATAATCAGTAACTTCATGAACTTAAAGCACAAATAAGGCATGTCAAATTTTAGATTCAGGCTTCCAGGTATAAACAAGAAAGTTAGGGTTTTTTGTTACGGAGATCCTACAAAAAGAATTTCCCAACTCGGGTATCGGGAACTCGAGTTATGAAAGGTTTAAATCGGGTTGTGCGTATGTTTCAGCCACTATTTCAGAAAGTAGTGTTGATGTGAAAGTGCAATTTCGGGGTGTTTTCGTGCAGGATTTTAGGTCGGTATAAACCAAGGAAATGTGCATCACTCAGTGAACCGGTGCAACATCTAAGGGTTTGCCTAGATTGGAGTCTCGAGATGGGAGTTACAACCATTTAAGCGACTATTTTTACTGCTGTTTTATGAAAATCAACGAGCATAGCGAAGATGGAAACCACTAAGTCGTGGTCCAAATGAAACAATTTGATCCTAATTAAAATTACAGTGGAAAAGGCATGAGTTTTTTTGCATTTCTCTAAAAGCGTATTTGCAAAATCTATTTCGAGGAATTTTATAAAAAGTTTTAGGTCGGTAATGTCACTGGAGTCCATCCAACAGGCCAGAAATGCATGACAAATCTAAATTGCATATATATATATATATATATATATATAAGCCCTCGATTCAGAATTTGACATAAAGTAAAATACGAAAGCCGTAAGAAAATCTTTTCTCTATTTTTTCTTTAAAAAAGAAATGGGTCATTTGGTTAGAGAAATAACAAGATACATACGTTTAAAATTCACAATCAGCAACAGCAACAATCCAGGTTTCGTACATTACAAAGTTTGATCCCAGAGGATTTAAAACTCATAAAAATGTTGTTGTTAGGGTTCAGATTCAACAGAGATAACGTGTGTGTATGTATACTGAATATTTTATATTAAGGATGGCAACTCAAAAGAGCACCGCAAGATGGGGTTCCCCCCTATTTACTACTGACTGCGCAGTGAAATCAGCCAACAGAAAAAAATAAAAACGAATTGCAATTGACGTTTTCTATCAGTAAAATTTATAAACCCTGATCTTTTTTTTTAAAAAAAGAGCGAGAAGATCTAATACCATTGATCACCACGAAATTAATTTCATATGACATTAATGCCAATTTTCAATGTACACAACCACACATATGATTATAACCCTAGTGAAATTCATCTTATTCGACTGTATTTTTTTTTATAAAAGGTAAAGAGAGACTAACATTAGAGATCAGAAACAACTAAGATGAGAGACCGAGAAGACGATATAGGGTTTTGAGTGGACTTACTGTCTAGACGATCGATGATCATCCAATCGTGTAGAGAAAACCTCTATCCGATCGAAGTTTTACGTGGATGGTGTTTGGAGGAGATTTTTCCTCCAAGGATCATCTTCCTAGGATTCTTTCTCTCTCTCTTTTTGATGAGAAATTATGCGAGGGAGAGAGAGGGGGTGGAGTTTATTTATAATATTAAGGATCAGGATTTTAGAGGTCAAGAGTTAGAATTTAATTAGGTTAGATCAAACAGTTTAGAAAAGGTTTTATAAAATACATTTCCGGTAAAAATTTAAATTATAAAAATAAATTCTAGAATAAATATTCACATTAAAATAAATTTCTAAATAATTTTTTTAAAAATAAATTAGACCCCTTTTAACCAAAAATCTATCAGTAAATAAACCTATGACTTATGAAATAGTAATACAGTGCCGTTTCCTAGCCGGTCAGTGGGAGATTTCTATTCTTAAGCGTAGAAAAAGGGTAAGCGCTTTCAGCCAGTTATCTTCCAAGCGAGCCAGCGAAGGAAGGAACTGACGAAGCGAACGATAGAATTCCCATAACGGGAATTCCTAAGATATACATAAATGGACCATGCACATAACTAGAAAATAAATATTTATATACACTTGATTCAAACAAGATGGGCTTTTATTAAACAAGGAGAAAAGGAGGTATATGATTTTGTTGTAATTACACGAGGCCTGAAACATTAAATATTAATGGCATGGGGTTTTGTGTAACAAAGTGAAACTCCAAGGTTTTTTGCGATTGGTTTTGACAAGGATGTTTTTGGGTAAGTGGATCAACGGCATGGCGGTAAAATAAATCTTTATAATATTCGAAAAGAATCATATGTTGTAGAATAAATATGAAAATAAGCACAAAAAACCGCATGTCAATGTAAGAGTAAGAAAATCATGTTGTTAATAATCATTTGTATAAAAACAATCTAGCAATTATGTTAATGCATATACAAATTTTCTCTTATTCCGTGTTCATTTACGGGCGTATAACGCATTAATTGTATGTGTAAAATATTATGCGGTTATATCTTCGATATGTTATTCAAGCCTTACAATCGTGACTTCGCTCCGATATAGCCGCAGATGTTAACAAGTCGATTTGTGTTTAGAGCTAAATGCCACCAAACTTGTTGGTCGGCGAGTACTTTTACTCCCGTACTTGAGAATCCATGAGACAATTGCACTATTTGGAAAATTTAGAGCTGCTTTCGCTTCTATAAGAAGAGAAAAAGGGGTTTGCACAACAATTAGTTGCGCAGACCCCTACACAAAGAGAGAATAAGAGGGTGGTGCACACACAAGTGGTGGGGCCCATCCACCCATCTCGTTTAGCATGTTGCGCAAGGTCACGGGTAACTTTTAGTTCCATAGGAACCGTTGGTTCTTACAAGAAAACAACTTAACAAAATCACTGAATGTAATCGGATGGAAAATAACATAACATAAGCCGTAAAATGATATCATGAGACGTGAACTCCTCCTTTTTTTCCTCTTTAAAGTATCTTTATGTGCCTCTTTACCAATGTTATCACAGTCTACCACACTGCGGGTGCTCATAGTAACTTCAAACCAAAACAAGCGAGGAAAATCTACACCTTTTTTCAATTGAAGAAGAATATGCAGATAAGTTGAGAATATATTGGAGCTGTGTAGCCGATTTTCCCTTGTTTTTAAGTGAGATGAGACTCACCCGTCCCTTTCTCACTTGCGTCGGCAGGGACATTAAAAAAAACATCTTGCAAAGTCTTCTTACTTTCTAAAAAAATTAAAATATTAAAAGGGTGGAAAAAGCAAAAAAGAAGTAATCTTGTCTTGCATTAAAAATTGGAAGAAAAAAATATAAACCGAAAAATAAAACACCAGCCATCTGCTTTGCCTCTGCCCTCAATTCGAACGCAGAGTGATACCACCGCCGGCGAAATTATCGGCGGGAATCCTGACCTCTCAAACCCTAGTAACTTCAAACCAAAACAAGCGAGGAAAATCTACACTTTCTTCCAACCACACCAACATTTTGCAAAATTTGATCTTTGTGCAGGCAATGATGATTCCACGAGAGCTCGTTCATCGAAGAATGGAGCCGTTCTTGCTCCAAGTTGGCATTTTTAAGGTAATTAGAGGGGAAAATTGTATTTTTTGGGGCTTTTATTGATTTTTTATGGCTTGATGCTTATAAAAGGCACTTGCTTCAGTATTCTTTGGATATTGTAGTGTTTGTAAATCTATGAGCATATGATGCTAACCCATTCGCGATTTCATTTGTAGTGTTTAGTTATAAAAAATATGGCATTTTGTTGCATGTTTATGTTGAAAGAATGCTAGATCCTTCCAAATCTAAAAATGTAGGAAGATGGTTTCTTCACTTTGATATCTGGGTTATGTTGCTGTCATCTTATTTAGGCTCTGTTTGGGAATGGAGTAAAGTCTTCTAAACTGCGGTTTCATAAAGTTAGCCAAAGTTAACTCCAAAATGCTAACTTTGTATTGTTTGGCAACCATTTTGGAGTTGAGATAATTGCAGTTATCTCAGCCCAAAACTTAAGATAAGTGCGGTTATCTCAACTCCAATATGACCAAAGTTTTGTAAACTTCATTTTTTAAGTTTGGGGTTTACAAACCACAGTTTGCATCCTCTCTGCCTTCACTTAAAAACAAACCACAGTTACCCTGACTCCATATCCAAACAGGGCTTAGTCTTTTTTAAGTTTTTTTCCTTTTTTTGTTCGAAGATGTTTATTAGTTACTCCCTCTGTGTCACAATACTGGTCTTTTTTTCCTCTTGCACACTTATTAAGAAGAGCTTAACTTTACTAAAATCTAAAAAATCATAGATGTGAAATCCCTAATTTAACTCTTTATTAATTCTCTTGAAACTTGAATAAGCATAAAGAAAGTCCACGACTTCATAAATTAACAAGGATAGATTTGGAACTCCATATTTAAAGTGTGTTGGTTTTAGAAGCATGGATTAGACATTTTTCTTGATATTCTAAAGAGACAAGTAATTTGAAGGGGGGGGGGGGGGAGGGGGGAGCGAAAAAAGGAAAAAAGAAAGAAAGAAGAGAGATCGGTATTGTGAAGCGGAGGGAGTATTACTTATATCTCTAAACTGTAATTTGTATCTCTTCCCTCAAAGTGAAAATTCGTGCTCATTTCTCGTTGTAGTTTAATTCAATCAACAAACTCTTGGAAACACGGAACCAACATTTGGAATGATACAAAGTGGTTTGATCATTAACGAAAAGATGCAGTTTGATGGGAAACGAGTCTAAGGTATTATGATCATAACCATGCAGTATAATTTTATAATTTGACTGTGAGCTAGTGAGTATGATTTTCATGCACGATATGATTCGCGTTTTTTTGGGTCATAAATCGGCACCAACAAAACTATAGCTGACTTTTTGCCTAGCAACTGGCTTGCTAAGTCTATATAATAAACTCCTCCGTTGTTGGTAATGGTTTCTTTATTATTTATTTTCTGAGTAAAGTACTCATATTTTGTAACATCTAACAATTTCCATTTCTGAGCATGTCTATACCATGCATTTTTTTGGGTTCCTAAAATGAAAAATTGGTGTCATGAACACGAAATTGAAACTATCATTATTCCAGTGTTAATTTGCTAGGCTCGGTAGTTGGAATTTATATATAGAGCCAGTAAGCAGTTCATTATGCCATGCCAACTCCAACGGAGTGACACATCAAAATGTTACTGATTTGGTCATTGCCCAGAGTCCTAATTCAATGAACAACAATTCCAACTTACATATACTGGATACAATGAATGCATCATTTCCTTAAATCAACGATATAGATTAATCTAGTGGTGATAGATGCAAGGCTTTAAAAGGGTACCGCATTTGTTTCCATGTTTCAAAATTTACAGATTAATTTGCTTATCTTTTGAATTAACTTTTTTTGGCCTCTAGTGTTAGTGTAACTGCCAATTGTAACCCTGTGACCTTGCTAAGAGGCTCTATGTTCTTTGTACCAACTTCATATCTCGCCCCTTTCTATTCTCCCTTTTGTTTCCGCTTTTAGTTTTTTCGCCTGCTTGATTTGGGCATCTCCAATGGCGAGGAAGAGGAGGAGACGCCGTAGGAAGAGGTACCTCTCTTGATGTATTTTTATATCATTGAGTTCCCTTCTCTTTTTTCCCACATTGTTTGTCATTGCTTGTCATATCAGCTTCCGTTTTTCATAGGGTTAAGCCTTATAGAGCTAAAATTGGTTCTTTATTTTTTTCTGATTAAACTGTGTCATTTCTTGTTATTTGATGACTTGAATTAAATTTTTTTCCTTAATAAGAATGCCTTGAGATTGTTTGGGGAGTTAAAAAGGAATTATTACAGTGATTAGAAAAGTAAATTGAATTTGAAATCTTGCTGTCAATGCAATTGTTTTAAAGATCTGCCCAACCCATCCAAAACCCATCTTAGAAAGATGAATGTTTCAACTTTTCCAAAAATTAATTAAATTTTTATTGGCTTCTCAATTTATTTTTGATATAGTCTAATCATCTAAACTCGCAAGCAAGGAAGCTGATATGTAATTATGTGAGAGAAGTCCTTGCCAAATAAATTGTTGTGATCAAGATATTGATGCCGGTTGATGTTATAAACAACCCCCAAAGTTTGGAATATAATTCTTCGTTGCTGTTCTATAGTGTTAGTTGGAGTTATGTATGTTTTCGACATCATATCTCTCTAGCGGCATGCTTCATATAATATTTCCTTCAATAATCTCCGTTCACTTTACATGGAATATTTTCTTATAATTGAATAATCGATATCATTTGTATTGAATCGTAGAATTGGGATATTTTGATTAATAATAAGAATTTTGGTAGCAAAATGTTTGTTCGCCATTACCATCATAGGAAAATTCATCATATGAATGTCTAGCTGTAAGAAGCAATTTCTTTTTGTTAAAGAAAAAAAAAAGGCACAAACAGGAACCAGGATGAAACTGTCCTTTTTGTGCATGCCAGTCTTTTGCTTTAGCAAATGCATGATAATGTATCACTAACCAATATTCAATGTTTTTGAAGCAGGGAAAAAAAGGGGGGCAGTCAGATATACTGACCGCTTAAGCAGCAGCTCAGGAATTAACCTTCTAATCCAATTGTTTAATTGCTTTATTTTTTGTCTTTTGATAATCATTAACACGTATCATTTTTTAACTATTTTAATGCCTCAACTGAAAGATATCTCAAGCACACGATGCTGATTAAATAACAAAACAAGGTCTAGTGAGATAGTAACTAAAACTAACAAAAGTGAAGAATTTAAGAACATTACTCAAAATAGAAGCAAGGTCATTAGATAGGGATGCCAGTGACTACTTTAGACCGAAAAGAGAAAAATGGTAAGGTAGCATGAAAAGAAAGATGAAAGAAAGAAGGAAAAAATGAAACGAAAAAAAAATTAATCTGTCATTGGCATGAGGGACTCGATGGACTCTAATTTGCCATCATCATCCTAGCCATGATAGTTGAGCCGCCAAAAGCCATTGGAAGATTCATGGGAGTTAAAGGGCCGAAGGGTATCAAGTACCAAAATATTCATAACCCTAAACCGAAAGAGCGATGGATGTTTCTAACATACTTTTTAGGCTTGATCGCCGTGCGCTAAGACAATTCCGGACATTTTCTTTCTAAGAATTATAAGTACAAAGTCAGGCAACACAATAAATACTGCCAACACCACACGTGTACCAAACCTACTAATAGAGAAGCTACAATACAAGTAGACTCAAGCAAAGACATGAAAGCCTTAAAATTGCTTTAAGCGAACGTCTAAGCACCAAATATAGTCAATGCATTACCAACCAAGCAAGGCCCAAGCAAAGAACTTCAGAACCCAATTTGGAGTTGGTGGACCTCCTGGTTTTATTGTGATTATTAGCATGCTACAACTACCAAAGGATCCGTACAATGATAAAGTTTGGCGTAGGGAAGCACATTGAGATTTGAAGCATCAAGTAAAGAGTTAAATGCATGAAATATGTTCCATGTTTGGCATATTTGTGCCTTAGAGTTGAGCATAAATCCATGCAACAAATTTATCATCTTTTCCCCTTCATTTAGACTTCTCTATTGTCTAAAAGAATTTTAAGGATGCTAACTGGTCATCTAAGACTATGGCAAACCCCTCTCTTGTTATAGTTTTGCAGTCTAAGAATTTGACACTTATTTGGAGAGGGTAGACGATAGATCGGTAGCCACTCGTAAGACTGTCAAATCATTACTGGAGCTTTGCTTCATAACTGACCCTATTTGAATGGAAAAAACGTGATGACGATGATGATGAAGCAAAAGAGATAAATGCCATAAATTTTCCTAGGCTAGAGACATGGTACCAAAGTTGATATTAATGTTCATAAGGCTTACGGTGGATCCCAATTCGAGCAAAGGATCTTAAGCAACGTGTCAAGGCATGAAGTAAATAACGAGATCCAGAATTATATGAATAATATATATCATGAATACATAAAAATTTAACAAAGATAAATAAAAATTCAGTTTCCTAGTGGTCGTGTGTCTAATGATTTAGTATAGCCTAACGTTACGACTATAATGGAAACATATCCGCCATGTGAGAGAATAGTGCGCATCAAGGATGCACATGTAATTTATTATAAGTTTACAAGTAATATATTCTAGGAACAAACGAAGAAATAAATTGTGTAACAAATTTATTACAATTCACGTGTAAAATGATGCGGACCGGTGTATTGGGTATTTTGGTTATGCCGCCAACAATTACTGGAAGACGTTATAAAATATATATTTCACCGCGTCATAATGTTCTGCTTTAAAATGTCATATTAGTTGATACGTTGTATAAGGAAGGTAGTATATTACCTATCTTTAACAAAATCATCCCTTAAACTCTAGAAGAATGATTTTCATTTACTAACCGGCCTTAAAATCTAAATTGCTATCACATAAAGTTTCATAAATAATAAGACACAAAGACATGGGATATAAAAGCACAATATTGAATATTTACATGCATAAAATAAAGTAAGAGAGGTTGCATAAGTACGTGCATACCAAGGATCAAATCTCAGTGTCAGTGTTGATACTGATATCGGACAATCACTTTTAAGATCGGAATTGGCAATCCCGACCATATTGGCTATCTCAAATCGGAATGTCAGATTTTTTGTTTTTTGAGTAAAAGAACTTTTAAGAATTAGAATATATTAAAATAAACAATTAAAGTAACCATAAACAATTTGGCGAATTCTTTAGTTAATGATGTTTGAAGTGGTATTAAAAATTGACCAACTAATGGTGATAACCCAATAACCTATAATAAACCTATTAAAATCCAGTTACTTGAATTTAATTCTACATAGTGATTGACTTTGGAAATAAATTTAATCCGTTATATAAATCATTGGTCTCCTTGCATCTAGACCTTATAGCATAGGAAAAGTTCGCAGGTTTCTTCTTTGTTTCATAAGTATGGTTTTAACAACTAATGAGGGAAATTTTTATGAACCATCTAGCCTACTAGATTTCATGAAAAGTCTCTCTCATCCATATTTTGCTTGGGCATGGATTTAGCTACTACTCAAATGGTTGGCTTAGGTCGATAAGAGATTAAAATTTGATTCGTCTTCAGTTACATAAATCACCCAACTCTTCTCTATGCATGTCTATAGTTGACACGTGCAATTTAACTATTGGTCCGGTTTTCACTCTATTGCACGAGACATTTCGATATCATTGTCCACATCCAGGCCAGAGACTAAAATCTACAACGGAAACCTGAAAAAAGAACAAAAAGAAGGATAACTGAAGTGGCCCAAAGCAATGCTTTCTTGACACGGACACGAGTTTCACATTCCAACACTGACACAGGCTTTGTAGATTAAATTAGTAGTTTAGGTTGTATGAATGTGAAATGAGCTTTAAATATTTTTTGTCACAAGTGAGCATAACACATGGCTTTCTCATACATCATTATAAAAAATGTACAGAATTTCCTCGTTTCGCTCTCCACTGCGATGCTACAGTTTTCCATCAATGCAGCATGTAGATCCTCCTAATCAATTTTTAATAGTTCATGTCTCTCTGCTCAACAAATTTTAGAATGCTCAAGTGCTTCGAAGAAGTTTGCTTTAGTTTATCCTGCTGCTCTTAATTGATATCATGATTTCTTCTCTTTTTTGGGAAAGAACATTTTTGTTACGCTTGCCAGATGTCTCATTCATATTGTATTTCACAGGGGTGCATATCCTGGTATTGCTGCACCTCCACCTCCCCTAGAACCGGAACCCGAGACTGGACCAGCCTCAGCAGAAGGTTACATGGTATGGTTCTATTTGGTTACATTTGAGGGGGGGGGGGGTTAATTTGATACTGATGTGCAAGCTGGATATTGATTGAGCCATGCTTTCTAGGAATTTAATATGCAAATAACTTTTGATATATGGTTGCAATTGAAGTTTATTAAAAGTTATGACTTTCTTCAGGCATGAGGATGTAGTTGTGTTTTGTTTTGATGCCTAATTCTGGTTTAAATCTACATACAACTTTGCTACGATCAATGAAGTATATGGCAAAAGATTTTTTCAAAAACAATTTTATTTCATGGTATTAAGCTTAGTATTTCTTACTTGAGTTTGTTGATCAAGCGGTTTTTGGAAAGTTAGTTATGTGCATAACCTTGTGCAAGTGCATTCATCTACTTTATATATAATGCAAGCCTCTTTCAAGGTAACGTTGGTTCCTTAAAGAGCACATAACTTTCCATATACCAAGTTTCTACCAAGCAACATTAAAACTGTGGTTTTTCTATATATGATATCAAATTTTTCATTCACACGGGACGTCACTACAATCCTGTCAATTTGCATGTTTTGCATAACTTTATTTCTTTATGGTTTTTCTTGTAATTTGTGCCTTCCCTATGACTAGCTATTTATGGTTTTTAATTAATATATAAGTCTAAAAGTATTTCAATATTTTCTATCACATCAATAACTTCATGACAATTTCCTTTTGCATTATCCGTTTTAAAATATTTATCCGAGTTGCATCAATCTATCCCTATCTAGACCCACATTTAATAAGTTACAGCCAACACACACCAAAAAAAATGTGAGAGTCGATTAATATTTCCTTACTAATAAATTCACATGATTTCTTGAGGTAAATGATCCTTGTGTTGTGTGAAAACTATTTTTACGCAATCAAAACTAGTCATATTCAAATGTACCCTCAAATATGCATGTATTTTTTTTTTATAGATTATTTGTCATTATATATGTCTACTTGGTACTTCTTGGAATCAAATAGGCAACCGATATTCCACATGCATCATACATCCCAATTATTAATAAGTGCAAGGATGTGTCAATTGTAATACTGAAAGTACTGATAAGTAATTTTATGCTTGTGTATCAGATGCTCGGTTTCAATCAGAATCCGCAATTTCAACAACCACTTCAAGGGATGCACCAGATGCCTTGTCAGGTTGCATCTCAGGAGTTCTACGGCCTAGCCCCATACCATCCAGTTGCTAATTATCATGGTTATTACTATAACGGTAATGTCTCCAACTAATTATAGGCTTATAGCATATATTACAGTTCCATGATTTTGACTACAAATTTTTTTTTTTGTGTATCGAGGTTTTTTATTTCTCAATTAAACTGCAGGAATATAATAAGAATTAGTGTAAATTCTATGTAAACAGGTTTTCAGCCGCAAGGGGAGTGGTATGGACCTGAAAGCGCTTTTGGTTTACTCAATCAAACCCATAACTATCCAGTATGTTTTATCTTTCTATTTCAACATTGGCTTGATTTATGTTTTGTTAGACAACAACACAACGAAAACCTTTGTGTGAGGTGGTTCCATGACGTGGTCATAGGTCCTGGGTTCTAACTACATCGTCGACAATTTAAACTGCATTTATTATCCCATTTATGTGTGACCCATATGCGCGCTATTTAATAAATAGTGTTGGCATGCTCTCCCCTTATGTTGGCTGCATGCCCGAACATGTTTGTGTTGGAGGCCATTCCAGGCGACCAAAATCCCAGGCAAGTGTAATGTTTAATTATTGAAATTGGCTTGATGTACACTGTTAGCCCACAATCCAATTTCAAAGCTTTTGGTAAACGGATTTCCTAACACTACATTATGTTAGCTTGCTATAGCTTGATATGCATTGTGAGCTGACATGGCCCAACATCTTAAGCTCTCGGATAAAAGCGGGTTTTGACATAATTTCTACACCACCTTTCAAAGTCTTGAGGCTCTAACGTTGTGTTTTCTTTATTTAAAATATATATATTCCTGTTTTATTTTATCGTTGTGAGCGAATGTTTCCGTTGGAGGCCTTTGAGCCTTTCCATTTGGACAAAAAGTCTACATGAGGCCAATTGCAAGTATACTGTTAGCTTGACATACACATGATGCATTGTTGGATCGCAACTCAACAGCTTAAGCTTTCAGATAAAGCGGTTGACACGGTATAAGACACTAGTTTACAAAAAGTCTTGGGTGGGGGTGAGCAAAAAATCATTGAACCGATCAAAATCGACCGGACTGAACCAAACCGACCGGTTCGGTTTGGTTATTTGTCTTTGTTCGGTTCGGTTTTGATATTTTTGCCAAAAACCGAACCGACCGATGCTCACCCCTAGTATCGGGCTCAAACCTCGTCAATTTCGTTTTAAAGTATACTTATCTGCCTCCATTTTGCTTTGTTTTAACAAGCAAGCGTTTCTGCTGGAGGCACTTTCCATGTTAGCTAGATATCCGTTGTTGGCCCACAGCAGAACGACATAGCTTTTTGAATAAATTGGTTCATGGCATGGTATCCGACACTAGATTTCAGGTCTTGGGTTAAAAACTCGTCAATATTATTTCAAAAATATATCTACTTATCCCTGTCTTATTTTGCCTTTCCAAGCAACTGTTTCCACCAAGGGCCTTTCCATGTTGGGTAAAGTCATTACCGGCAATGTCCATATCCTTTTAGTGGAATTTCTTCTTGATTCTTTCAGCTTTAATTTTTGGATAAAGCGGTCTTGACACACGATATATGACACTAGGTTTCAAAAGGTCTTTGACTCAAACCTCATTAATTTCAGTAAAAGTATACTTATCCGCCTCCATTTTTCTCTGCTTTTACAAGCAAGTCTTTGCATTGGAGGTCTTTCCATATAGATATGCATTGCTAGCCCACATCCCAACTACTTAACTTATTGAATAAATTAGTTTATGACATGGTATCCAACACTAGATTTCAGGCCATGGGGTTCAAAACTCGATTTCATTTGAAAAATATGATTACTTACCCCAAGGGCTGTTTAAAAAGCTCAAAGCTCAAAGCTCGGAGCTTGGCTCAGGATTGACTTGTTAAAAGCTCGGCTCGGTCTCGTTTGACAACTAAACAAACCGAGCTAGAACAAAAATCTAAGCTCGGAGAAATAAATGAACAAACACGAACACGACAGGCTCGAGCTCGGCTCATATTCAAGTTCGACTTGTTTAAGGCTCGTGTAAAATTGGATGATCTGTATCTTATTTGGTATTCAATATGAGTAAACATATGATTACTTATTCTTAAATTTATATTATAATTATTAGCTTGTTGATGTTAACTTGGGCTTACATCATGATAAATATCGAATCAAATATTGTTATGTTAAAATATTAAAGAAATTAAATAATTAACAGCTTTAAATTTTGTCGATAAAGTTCAAAACAAGTTTTAAACTCGTTTATTTAATAATAATATTTGCATTTCTCGCTGTTCACTTTATTAGTATTAGAACATGTAATTGGTGGAAAAGAGATTTTCCTTAATGAATAATAGAGTGCATACATATCCTAATTTATATAAGTTGGGAAACGCCCAAATAGAAAAATCCTAAGAAAGGAAGAAAACATGTAAATATACAATTACATATAATCTACAAGTATAGCGATCGTATACTATATTTAACACCCCCTCAAACTCACAGTGGATCAAATATCGAAAGTTTGGATAAGAAAAACTGAAACCGAGATTGTGTCTGAGCTTTGGTGAAGAAATCAGCCACTTGTTCTTTGAAAGAAACATAAGGAAGGGATAGTCGATGTGCTTGATATTCCTGACGAACGAGATGAGAGTCCACTTCAATATGTTTTGTATGCCTATGAAATACTGGATTGGTTGCAATACGAATTGCACTTTGGTTATCATAGTATAGGGGGACGTCAGGAGGTATATCGACACTCATGTCTTGGAGTAGACTTCGTAGCCATTTGAGTTCAGCGGCAGTGTCAGCCATGGCGCGATATTCTGCTTCAGTGCTGGAACGAGAGACAGTATCTTGATGCTTACTTCGCCAGGATATAAGTGAAGATCCCAAGAATATGCAATAACCGGTAGTAGAGCGACGAGTGTCGGGATCATCTGCTCAACCAGCATCGGATTACGCACGAAGAGAGGGACGAATTCGAAGGAAATAAGAGGGACTGAGTAATGGTTCCACGAAGGTTGCGTAGAACCCGCAGTAGAGCAGCAAATGTGTAGATGTAGGGGCTCTAATAAACTGGCTTAAATTATGCACTGCATGAGCTATATCCTGATGGGTGATAAATAGGTATATCAGGGCACCTGCTAGTTCCCGATAGCGAGTCGATTGTGGCAAAGGGTCGCCATCATTGCGACGAAGTTTCAAATTCAGCGCCATTGGTGAGGAAGTGGGAGTTGAATGTGAAACAGTAGAGTCTGTGAGAGCATCTCGCGGAAGAAGATCGGAAATATACTTTTGTTGAGATGGTAGATAGCCCAGGAGGAGGAAGCAACCTCACTCCCTAAAAAATAACGAAAAAATCCAAGATCCTTCATCTCAAACCGGTTTTGAAGATGCTGTTTTAAGGAGACGATGGTAGAGGAATCACTGCCCATAATAATCATGTTGTCGACGTAGAGCAGTAAAATAACGTGACTGCGAGGGGAGGAGCGGTAGAACATAGCATAATCAGCAAGGCTTTCAGTAAAGCCGGCTGCAAGAAGAGTCTGATGAAAGCGTTCAAACCGAGCCCGGAGAGCTTGTTTAAGACCATAGATAGCACGGCGAAGGCAGCAAACATGATTCAGCGGAGCGGAGATACCAGGAGGAAGTTGCATGTAAACCACTTCAGAGAGATCACCGTTGAGAAAGGAATTTTTAACATCCATATGATATAAGGGCCAGTTTCGGGCAGCATCAACCGCGATAAGAGTGCGAACAGATGTCATTTTTGCAACTGGAGCAAAAGTTTATCCATAGTCGATGCCATATTCTTGGAAGAAATCATGAGCCACGAGCCGAGCTTTGTAACGTTTGATGGTGCCATCAGACTTGGTCTTGATTTTGCAAATCCATTTGCGACTGACAGCTTTGACCCCGGATGGTAATGGTATGAGATCCCAAGTATTAGTGCGATGGAATGCCTCTAGTTCTTCCTGCATAGCCTGTTGCCATTCTAGTATTTTTATAGCCTCAGAGTAAGACTTCGATTCTTGAAGAGAATGAATAGCAGCAAGAAAGGATACAAATTAAGGGAAATAAGAGTTGGTCATAGAAAAACTATAGCGAGCGGGAGGTCACCGGTTTCGCGCAGGATTGCGACGAGGAGGAGGAGAATGCACCGGAGAAGACTGGGTAGCCGTAGAGGGAACATCAATCGTTGGATTATCTACGGACGGTGGGATTATAACAGAAGTAGGGTTGGGTATCAACTCAGACGGAATAGGAGGTGAAGGCAAGGTAGGAGTATAAGAAGATATAGTGATAGAGGGTGAAATAGGTGGGTGATGGGTTATGTCAGGAAAGGAGAGATCTGGTGGAGACGTAGTAAAGTAGGGTACATTTTCAAAAAAGGTAACATGTCGAGTTATACAAAGGCGTTTCGTTGTGGGATCATAGCAGCGGTAACCTTTGTGAGCAGAACTATACCTTAGAAATACACATTTGACTGACCGGGAAGAAAGTTTGTTTCGTTCATGTGGGGGAAGGAGAACAAAACAGACACAACCAAACATGCGGAGAAGAGAATAGTTAAATGGTAAAGAGTGGAGACGAGAATACGGAGAAATGTCTTTTAGAACGGAGGATGGAGTGATGTTGATTAGAAATGTAGCTGTCATAATGGCTTTTGCCCAAAAAGAGGTGGGAACAAATGAGGTAAGAAACCGAGCGCTAGTGGTTTCAAGGATGTGGTGGTGCTTGCGTCCAGCAACACCATTTTGTTCATGTGTGTGAGGACAGGATTGTTGAGTGATAGTGCCATGGATCTTTAGAATATTTTGCATTGAGGACGAAACATATTCTACGGCATTATCAGACCTAGACACTTGTATGCGTTTATGAAATTGAGTATGATCATATTTGTAAATTCTATGTAAATGTGAATAAGATTAGAATGAGCACGCGTAAGATAAACCCATGTGTAACGTGAATAGTCATCAATAAAGTAGAATAGTATCTATAACCAGACAAGGAGGTAGACGGTGTTGGTCCATAAATATCAGAGTGAATAAGTTCAAAAGGTTCATAAGACACATTATTACTTGATAAAAAAGGTAAAGCAACTTGTTTAGCAAGACGACAAGTACTGCAATTTGAACTAGAAATAAAAGGGAAAGAACCTAATAAACCAGAGTTAGATAATACTTTCAGTCGAGAACCAGAAAGATGACTTAACCGGCGATGCCAAATATCTGAAGTGGAAAGTCCAAAACCGGTAATGGAAGGAGAGAGATGAAGATGCTCCAGATGATACAACCCATTCACTCTACGACTGATTCCAATCTTTTGACCGGTGCAGGAATCCTGCATAGTACAAGAGATACATGAGAAAGTGACGATATAACCATCATCAACAAGTTGACTGATAGACAATAAATTCATGGTAAGTTTGGGATTAAGCAATATAGAAGATAAAGTCAAGTAATCAGAGGTGTAAGAAACTGGTGTGATATTACCATAATGAGTTACCGCAAGAGGTGTGTCATTTGCAGTATGAATGAAAAGGGAAGAGACATACTTACAGTTAGTAAAGATAGAGGAATCGAAAGTCATGATGAGAGACACTTAAGTCAAAAATCCAAAAAGTAGAAGTACCAGAGGAGGCGGACAGGATAGTGAAGTCAGAACTAGAAGAGGCGCCGTTGATTCTAAGATTCTGAGCAACATAAGCGGCGATCTCTGCAAGCTGAGCCGAAGTGAGGGAACCCTATAGCGGAGGTACGGAAGGCAGACGAGACTGTATTGAGATGAGGGCTGGCAGTGGTGGTGTAGTGACAGCTGTGGAACTGGCAGTGGCAGCAACCGAAGGTATATGGCGATTGTGGGGAGAAGGCTTTGGTGGCCGGATCGGACATTCATGAAGTAGGCGACCTTTCTTTTTGCAATAGCGACAGAAGAGGGATTGCTCTAAGGTGGTATTGGAAAGGTCTCGGGATATCTGAGAGTGATGATGCATAGCAAGAGCAGTGGTAGAGATGTGGGTAAATGTACGACCTGTGAGGATTTAAGCATCTGGAGGTGCGTCACTTTAGCCATGAATTCGGTGATAGCATCGTTAAGAGTTGGAAGAGGAATGCGATATAGGATGCGACCACGCAACCCTTCGAACTCAGGACGGAGGCGCATGGCAAAGTGATAGAGATGTTGCCGATCACGTCGCTTTTGAAGCCGGAATGTAAGATCAACTTGGTCGGCTGAGATGATTTCCTCCATGGTTTGCAATTTTTCCCAATAACCAGATAGAAGGGTGTGAAACTCTTGAATAGAACGATCGTCTTGACGGTCGTCTTGAAGGGCCTGATGCAGCTGGTATTCACGCGCAATGCCAGTTTGAACATATATGCGACTGAGAGCGAGCCATTGTTCGTGAGAGATGGTCAAACGTCTAATGGAAAGGCGAATGGGAATCGCAACTGAGCGCAAGATATATGTCATAATTTGTTGATCAGTACGAATCCATTGATTACAAGTCAGAGGAGACCCACCATCGTAAAGGGAGGACGAGGAAGATCCTAGAGTTTGAACCGTGGTAGTGGGACACTTTGTGGAGCCATCAATATACCCCAAAGTGCAAACGCCCGAAGATTATACTGCAAGGTGAGAGCCCATGCAGTATAATTTGTAAGACCGGTGAGTTGGACATCCAGCGAGGGAAAGGTGTACAACCCTTGTTTATTCATGATTTAAGATGGAGAACAATCACAGTTATAATTCAAGAGGGACAATCGCACGTGGCTGCGGGTTGAGAGAAGCGATGGTCGGAGAGGGAGTCGATCGGGGCTGATCGGAGCAGCCTAGGGATCGGGCACAGGCACCGAGGAGTCGATCAAGCAGGGGAGGAGACGTTGATTTGGGAGGTGTCGGCCCTAGGTGTGAGAAGGAGAAAGGAAATTTGTTTCGAGAGAAAAAATTTATTCTCGCGCTGATACCATGTTAGAACAGGTAAACGGTAGAAAAAAGATTTTCCTTAATGAATAATAGAGTGTATACGGTTCCTAATTTATACAAGTTGGGAAACACCCAAATAGGATAATCCTAATAAAGGAAGAAAACCTGTAAATATACAATTATATATAACCTACCAAGTATAGCGATTATATACTATATTTAACAATTAGATATAATATTGAACATTGATATCATGTTTTTAAATATTGATGTAATTATTTATAACTTTTTTGGATTTTAGATATGCTCGATAAGGCTCGAGGCTCGCTCGAGGCTCAATGAAGACTCGGGTCGTGCTTATTTGATAAATAAACGAGCCAAGCTTGAACAAGTTTTTAAGCTCGTTTAAATAACCAAACCAAGCCGAACAACCTGAAGCCCGGCTCGTTTGGCTCGTTTAACAGCCCTACTTACCCCTACCTTATTTTGCCTTTCCAAGCAATGTGCATGTTTCCACCGAAGTCCTTTCCATGTTCGATTGATACATTACCGTTTGCCCATAACCCCACATCTTAAGCTTTTGGGTAAAGTCATTACCGTCCATGTCCGTTTCCTTTTAACGGAATTTCTTCTTGATTCTATCGCAGGCTTTGCAACCAGCTCCTTACCCTTATGTTTATTATGCGCCAAGTTATGGATTCGTGCCAGCACAGCCATATTGGTACTACTATGGCTATCCTTACATGAATGCTACGATAGGAGTTAGTGGCCCTATGCCACAATACTATTCCTACCCTCAATATGATCAACAATTTCAACCTAGTGAAGTTCCTGCTCCAAATGCAAGCACCGTCTCGGATGTCCCGAACAAAGAAGAGATTTATGATGCTCCAAATGTGGCCATTGTTTCCGAAATTCCAAACAACGAAGAGAATTCTGATGCTCCGAACAAAGAAGACGACGCAGGTGCAGGGTAGCTGTTTTCTTCAGCTATTAATCTGAGAGAGAGACAAAGATACATAATAAGAAATCAAGTATTATCATGATTTTACTTGATTGCTGCTGGTTATTGAAATCATCTTGTTAGCAGTGATGGTCAGTTCTGAGACCTTGCTATGTTTTGTTTATCTGATAACATGTTATTTCTCTGGTTTAAGCATGAATTTAGACTGTTCTGTAGCAAATGCTATTCTGGAAGCAAATGGTTTTTCATGAATCTGTAAGCATTTTTTATCATACATTTTTGTTTGCTTTATCATTTAAAAGCTCCATAGTTTTCGAACTTTATCAGGGTTGGTTTAATATGGGCATTGGAAATATGCCGGTTCAACTTTACCTACCAGCGGTTGTCTCCTATCAGTATCCTACCAGGAGTATCAAAAGGGGGCTTTCTGATTGTTGGGGTCTTTCACCCCATCAATAATGGTTTGATTGATGAATTTGAATTACAGGAGCAAGTGACAAAAAGAGAAACCACTGAGAAATTTTGGTGTTTGATTTTTCAACATTCTTCTTCTTTGAGTTTTAGATTAGCTATGGAAAGAATATTATTAGAGCTCAAATAACAAGCATTAACAATGTTTTTTACTTTTCATGTGATAAATCAAGCATCTGTTTTTTGAGATAATAGGCGGGATAAAAATACCACCCCTCATTAATGGGTTATCCCGGACTCGAACCTGGGTCTCCTTCATTGGCTACTCCAGCCTCACAAATGGGCTTCTCCAAGTCCTCGATAAATTGTTTTCTCATAAAAAAAAGGATTAAAAGAAAAGAAAAGAAAAATGATAAAAATAATGGTTATAGATCATAATTGAATTTTTGTATTCAATCTTCGGCTACCATTACCACCTCATATCGGATGTCATTTATTTCTTCCTATTTAACTTTTATTTTTCATATTTGTGTCTCTTATGGGTACGGTATTCTTCTTCATATGAGACCGGTTGCAAAACCTCTTTCCATTTTGATGTATTTCTAATTTTTTTCACATTTGATGTGATGCACGTTTTATAAATATGTGAGGCATTATGGAAAATGTTATGAAAGTTCTTTGTAAGATTTTAATAAAATTGTAGCGTTTCTTAAAGACTCTAGAATAACAGCAGAGATTTCTAACTAGAGCTTCTTTTAGTAAAATGATATACTAGCTTTTAATGATTTTTATGAAAGTTTTTTAGATGACTAATAAGATTCTAACTTCCTCGGAGCCATGCTTAAAATATCTTATCCTTAAATTGGCTGTCCCAAGCCAAGTTACCTAGAGTAAAGCCAATGTAAAACATACAATTGTGTGGTGCTTTATGAAATGAATTCGAAAGAGAGATGGTTATAAATTCGTCTTTTCATTTTGCTACGTTAAAAGGTTGTGTTCTCATTTATATCCATCCTTGATTTTCGCTGTGTTATTAGCTATGATTTCGTCATTTTTTAAAATGAGACATTAATTGGTCTCCGTTGTACATATCCAAACCATCTCATCGGTTTTCTTTATCTAATTCTTACAACAACAACAACAGCAACAACTGAGCCTTTTATTCCAAGCATATGGGGGTAGGCTACATGAACCAACATGAGAACCACGCCGGGTCCAGCACATGAATTATCTGTCTCCACTCACTCCTATCGAACAATATACTTTCATTGAGGCATTTGGCAACCATATTGTTTCGTATCACCTCCATCAATATTTTCTTCGGTCTCCCTTTTGCTCTTTTGCCATTGCCCATATCGAGAGTATCTATTCGTTGAATTGGTGCTTTTATAGGCCTGCATCGCACATGACAAAACCATCTTAGCCGGTTTTCCCGCATCTTCTCCTCTACAGGTGCTACACCAACTTTTGCATGAATATCCTCATTTCGCACATTATCTTTTCTAGTGTTACCGTACATCCAACGAAGCATGCGCATCTCCGCTACGTGCATCTTTTGTGTATGATGCTTCTTAAGAACCCAGGATTCTGTACCATATAATAAGGCAGGTCGAACATCGTTCCGATAAAACTTCCCTTTCAATTTTAATGGAAATTTACGATCACACAAAATCCCTGTTGCACTCCTCCATTTCAACCAACCAGTTTGGATCTTTTGATTAACATCACTATTAATCTCCCCATCCTTTTGGATGATGGAACCTAGATATCTAAACTGATCGCTCGATGATGTCTCTTGCCCTTCCAATGTTATACCAATATGGTTTTGACTTCTCTGTTTTCCAAATTTGCAATGCATATACGCTGTCTTGGACCTGCACAATCTGAACCCCCGAGATTCCAATGTTTGCCTCCATAATTCCAATTTGGCATTAATCCGTGCTTTCGTCTCATTTACTAGAACAATATTATCAGCGAATAGCATACACCAAAGTAACTCAACTTGGATAGTTCTAGTAAGCTCATCCATCACGATGGTAAACAGGAATGGACTTAATGCAGATCCTTGATGTAAACCAATTGTGATCGGAAAACCACTCGTTTGGCCGTCGCAAGTTCTGACATTTGCCACTACTCTATCGTACATATTCTTGACTATGTCAATATATTTGACGGGGACCCCCTTGTTCATCATTGTCTCCCATAATACCTCTCTAGGTACTTTGTCGTACGCTTTCTCTAAATCAATAAATATCATATGCAAATCTCTTATCCTCTCTCGAAAACGCTCGATAAGGTGACGGAGCAAATGAATAGCCTATGTCGTCGATCGTTCAGGCATGAACCTAAACTGGTTCTCTGTTATCTTAATATCCTTCCTTACCTTGTGTTCAATCATTTTCTCCCAAAATTTCATGGTGTGGCATATAAGTTTTATTCCACGGTAGTTTGAGCAACTTTGAATGTCACCCTTGTTCTAATCCTTATGGCAGCAAACCCAACTCGTTATGAATATTCTCATTCCATGTTTTATTTTTGTAAGGTATTACCATTCATCCATCCTAACATTCTAATTCTAGACATACTCATTTTTTGTACGTTGTGTTTTTAAGAAGACTTAATGCTGGTTTATGCCTTGCACATAGGCCAGGGGCTGTCCTGCATTTTAGCCAATTTTATTTTCCAGGTAAATTACACTAAAAAATCCTTATCTATCAAGGTATTTCATTAAAATAAAAAAACACCTTAAGTGAGCGCTCGACCAACAATGACATCGCCTCGCTTTGTGGGCTTGGTAATGGGGATTTTCAACCAATTATGTGGAGAAAGATCCCATAAGCCTAGAGGCCCAACCGTCCATCCCCAAAGCCTACGGACGGTTGCAAAAAATAAAAGAAGAGGGGGGTATTTTACCGTAATAAAAAACTTAAGGCATTTTAGTGAAAATCCATGATAGTTAAGGTATTTAGTGTAATTACCCTTATTTTTATATTTTTATCACCTTATCTGCATGTTTGGGATCGTCCATATGTATGCCAGGGCCCCACAGATTCTATCATTTATTTTCACCAAATTTACCCTTCCAAAATTACCAAATCCTATAATTTCCAACTCATTGTAATAAATACGGAAGGGCAGATTTGGTATTTACTATCATTTTCTCAATGCCTTATATTCTCTCCTTCTCTCTGCATTTTTATCCGAGGCTCAGCTTCTTTTTCTTCTCTCTGTTATTTTTTGTCTGTACGCAATTTTTTTTCCAGGGTTAGGGTTTTTGAAGCGAATCTGCACCAAAATCGAAGCAAATGGTGCACGAAATCGCTGATAAAGCGCAGAATTCTCACCTAATTCGATCTCCCTGTTCATGCGTGGCATGAATTAGGGTTTGGATTTCCCTTTCCTGGTAATTCCTGCGCTCCCTCTTTCAATTCTATTAAAGTTGTCTCCTATTCGATTGTTATGTTGAATTTCGATGTGGGTCTTGTTTTTCCCATGAGATATGATCAGTTGCAATTGAAGCTGGGTGATTTGGGGTATTTTTGGCTTTAGAATTTTAAAAATTGGATCTTTATACGTGGGATTTGATTATCATGTGAAATGCCTCGAGTTTGTAAATTGGGGTTTGCGGGAGTTTTGTAGTTTAAGATTTGTCATGACTTGTTTGTTGGCTTGCGTGATTCGGTTTTTGTTTCCTGTGAAAAGAATATTCTTGGCTTAAACTTCTAGGGTTTGGTTGAGTTTTCAAGTAAAGTCTATGCTTTGAGTTTGTTGAAAGATTACATCCTGTAATCTGTAAAGTTGGGTCGAGTTCAAATTTGGGTTTATATATCTTGTTCAAAACAAATCTTTGTGGTGGAAGATTTAACTTTGGAACACTAGTTTTAGCTGAGTATAATTATATGTATGGATGAAGTAACAAATTACAATCAAGTTGTAAACTAAGTTTGTCATGACATTTACACCAAAAGACATACATAAGGCATTTATGTGTAGGACTGTACCATTGTAGTGTATGGTTCATTCAAACATATTACATGTCAAAACTATTGATTCCTTTCCTTGCCTCTTCATATGATATGCCCTTTAATCTCCAGGATATAATGAACTTGAAATATAATCTATGCTCAAACTACCTTTACCACACTCTTGGAATTAGTTTTGGTTTCCATTACCAGTAGCCGTAGACCCAACAAGCTGCATTTGTTGTTTCCCCTTCTTTCTTTGTGGTTGATAGCTTTTCTGCAGGTCTGATGTTTGTAGATACGGTTTATCTATTTTTGCAGTAGGTTTTCAGTCTTACTGGGTCGTTTGATGTTTGCTTGGTTTTGATCTTTTGGTGATGATTACTGAATATCATTACCATTGCGATCCATAATTGTGCTACAGTTGGGGGATGTTTGTATCAGATCCATAAGTTCTTATTGTATAGCGACTTTCTTTGACAGGGGCAGCAGCACAGGTATAGAGATGTATACTGGTTCTGATAATGGACTAACAGAAACTTACATGGTATGATTTTAATGTTCAGCAATTGGCAATATCAGATAACATGTAACCTATTAGTTTGAGTTTATATTTATCTTCAGTAGTTTCACACTTCCACTGAGTTATGTACTGAATCGTTATTGTCAGACTCAATAAATATGCAATGCTAAAATGGATTCCAGATTTCCAGTATATGTTTTGCATTTTTACTTGCGGAAATTCGTTAAACTAAAGTTGAATTCACAGCTTTGTAGTATATATTTTCCTTTGCTTGCTCGAGTTGTGATGTCTTTCTCTCCTTTTTTGCTTCAGATGCCTGGGACTCACCCAAATCCTCAAATAACATTACTACAAGCTCCAGAAGGAGTTGATTATATGGCTAATGAATTGGTTCCTGAGGTTATATATGACCAGGGACTATACTATCCTGCTGCTGATTATTATGGCTACTTTTGTACAGGTAAATTCTCTAACTTATACTCTTATAGCATGATAAATTATAATGATACCCATTTGAAGTTAAACATTTTAGCGACTCATATAACTTATTTTTATGCATAAAACAGGTCTTGAGCCGCAGAGTGAATGGAATGACCAGCAAAGATTTTTTGGTGTAGATGGTCAAGAACTCGATTACCCGGTGAGTTGTACAGTCAAAATTTCCTTATGCTCTGAACAATGATGCCTTTTAGCAATCAACTTAATTAATTTCTTTTTTCCCTCTGCAGCAGGCTTTGCAAACAGAAAGTTCTCCATATGTATATTATTCTCCTAGTTATGGGTATGCACAGTCATCTTACAATCCTTACAACCCTTACATACCTGGTGCTGTCATGGGGCTTGATGGCCCCATTATAGGAACACAACAATATTTCTCCGATCCTTCATATCAGCTTCCTGTCTCTTCACCTACTGCTTACATGCCAGTAATTGTGCAGCCTAATTTGGATGTATCCTCTTCAGTATTTGGCACTGTTTCTCCAATCCCTAGTAGGCAAACGAGTGTTGGTTCAAAGTATCCGCAATCACGAGTATCGTCAAGTCGAGGAGCCGCATCCCAGGGTACTGCTTCAAATATTCCGAAATCTGAGCCATTGCATAATGCATCATCAAAAGTGTCTATAAATGTGCCATCTGGAAGTGTCACACAGATGACTCAGGTACTGCAATTTTTTGTGAAATGTCTGATGTGTGTGTGTGTGTGTGTGTGTGTGTGTGTGTGTGTGTGTGTGTGTGTGTTGGTACTCTCCTTTTCTTTTCTGTTTCCCTCCTTTTCTTTTCTGTTTCCCCCCTTAATCTATATTTACATTATTGTGTCCTGCTGCTACTTGTGTGATGGTTGTCTTTTAGTACTCATCCATTCTAAGCAACTAGTTAGGTTGCTTAGAATTAGTATAATGTGTATTTTTATTTTGAATCTATTGCACTAAACATTCCTGTATTTTACCTTGTAAAGCACTTATACCCCCTCTGGTCATTAATCAGCCTAAAGCCCCCTCTTCTCATTTACCAAAACACTCTAAAGACACTCAAATTTTACTCTGAAAAAAGAAATAACAAGTTTCTAGCTTACCGTCGCCCAATCTGCTCAAACCAGTTAGACAATCATCTGAACTGTCTAGAGTTGAATTTGAGAATTTAGGGGGAAGAATATTTTGAGTCAACAAGCAGATGGAGTACTTGTGCCTATATATGACTTTAGGGAGTAAGTGCTGGATCTGGATGGGGTACAGGGGAGTTTTGTGTAATTAACCCTTCTATTTTATTAGTGTTCACCCCCCTTTCATCCCATCTGCCCCTACCCACTGTCTTGTTTATGATGCTTTTCTCTGAAGGAACTTCTTACTTTTATTAGTACTATGCTACTTCGTTAGTGTGCTTTCTTAATAACATAAAACATGCACTTGGATTTTTTGTTTACAGGGTAGGACTTCTGGTTTGAGGCAGGCCACAGATCGTTTTCCCAATGGGAGTGGGTCTTCTTTTCAAAACCCATCAAACGGTTTATCAAGTAATCTCCTCCCAAATTTTGGAACCAGTACTCGTGGGTGGGCAGCAGCCGACAGGTTTAGGCCAAGGTTTCAATTCAATGGGATAACGAAGAATGGGAATGGTGGTCAAGATATTTTGGGAGAGCAAAATAGAGGGCCTCGAACAAACAAATCTAAAGGTCAATGGGCACCAACGACTTCTTCTGATACCAGTGTTACTAATGCACAAGCCATTGTTATATGTGCCGATCAGTATAATAGGGGCGACTTCCCAGTTGACTATCCAGATGCCAAATTCTTCATAATTAAATCATATAGCGAGGATGATGTGCATAAAAGCATTAAATATAATGTGTGGTCAAGCACGCCTAATGGGAACAAGAGGCTAAACAGCGCATACGAGGATGCACATAAATTATCTGCTGGAAAACCCAATAACTGTCCCATTTTTCTGTTCTTCTCGGTGAGCAGCTTTCCTCTTAACAGGGTCAATTGCCTCTCTCTCTCTCTCACACACACACACACACACGCGCGCGCACACAGAGTCTACCCTGTATGGCATGTATACCCCCTCATAAAAAACACTTCAATTCTACTGTTGTGAGCGACATGGGTTTAGTCTAGCAGAGAGGGTGTTTGTGCTGTGTGTGTGTGCGCGCGCGCGCTCCCTGGGGTAAACCAATGGGTTTTTGTGCAATAAATACTTATTAATTAATATTAAGGCATCAGGTTCACCATCTTGGTTTCAACAATTGCATAATGACACTAAATGAGTAGATGCTGGTTCATGTGCAGGTCAATGCAAGCGGACAGTTTTGTGGTGCTGCTGAAATGATTGGCCCTGTTGATTTCGACAAGGATATGGACTTTTGGCAACAAGATAAATGGACTGGTAGCTTTCCTGTAAAATGGCACATGATAAAGGATGTGCCAAATACTAGCTTTCGGCACATCGTCTTAGAGAACAATGAAAACAAACCTGTGACTAATAGCAGAGACACCCAAGAGGTAAATACGTATCCTCCGTTCCCGGTTGGGTTTTGTGCTTATATGTTACTGCAACTTTATGTATTGCTTTTGTTGAAGAAGTGCATATGCAATTGTGCATATAATTGGTTGTGGGATTGAATGTTGTTCCTATGTACCATCAAGTAGTTGGTACTATATTGTTTTTGTGGGAATCTGATTCAGTTCTTCAATAACATAGCCATATGTTTCTTATTTCATGCTTACTTTCGCAACTCCCAATAATGCAATCTGTATGTTCATGCATAATATATTTTGCATTCTAAGAGAGGAACAGGGAGGGAGGGAGGGATGGTCACACAGCACCAGCGCTGTTCTCTAGTGGGAAGAATTGTCTGCCTGTATGTAATTGGGGAATGGAGGCCACATCCCCCCCCCTCCGCCACCCACCCACACACAAAAAAAACCCAAATAAAGATGACCCCATTTGTGAATTATTCTCCCCGTCCGTAGATAGGATACATCTCCCCTTGAGTTCCACAGGGTCTACAATGATTTTAATATAAAAAAAAACAATCCCAATTGTGCATGCGATATCTAGTTCTCTTAAAATCCGAATAAGCATTTTATTTCATGCACCATCTCTGCACATTTTTTAGTATGCACCCAAATGGGTGTTGAAATGAATTTTTTCCTTTTAATCCAGAAATAAATTGTTGTTTACATATACATTTGGCATATTTCTTTTGATTTTTAAGTATTGGGAAAATCAAAACTTGCATATCCTAGTTTGGGTTGTCAGCTCCTTTGCTCAACTTATTGCTCTTGGATGATACCTCTATTGATTATTTATGATACCCCACATGACCTCTGTCTTTTTGTTTAATAACTTGTTGAATATTTGGTATCGATTCCCGAATTGAACAATTTGTTCATGTTGTTTAATTTTTCTCTCTTTTATGTAATGCAGATAATGTATGAACCTGGCATGAATATGTTAAACATCTTCAAGTCTAACCCCTTGAAGACATCGATCCTTGATGATTTTATGTTTTACGAAGAGCGACAGAAAATAATGCAAGAAGAGAAGTCTAGATATACCGGGAGAAGCTACAACACATATGTACCTGCAATTGTTTCCGCAAACAAATCCGATTCCTCAGCCGAACAGAATGATTCTATCAATGAAATTGCAAAAAAAGATGAAGGCCAATCAAGCGTTGCATCTGACAAATCTTCGAAATCTGAGAAGCAAAATTTTGATGTTCTGAATAGTTCGGATAATGAGAATCCTATTGACCAGCAGGTTGCTAAAAACCCTGATGTCATTGAACCTTCTTCTGGTAAAAAAGATGTTATTAATGTTGAAAGTTCTGTTATGAAGATGAAGTCATTATCGCTTGATTCTAAAGAAGACAACATGAAGGCTGTTGAGGTAGAAAAAAGTCCTCGAACTGATTTCGTCACTGTTGGTTCAATGCTCATCGAGGTAAATGGGTCCTTTCCCATTGAACCCAAAGTTGCAAAACTTGATGAGAAAGGTGTGATCTCTGATGAGAATTCATCACACCAATGATGTTTGTGTATTGTGTGGGTTATTTACATCAATGAGGAAATTGCCTTTTCTTCTATTATTTGAGGTTCGTGAACGAACCTATATTGGGGCTTCAATTTGGTGTTTGATTTTTCTTTGGAAATTGGTGTTAAGAGGGATAGGGTATTCTCTTTTCTCAGTCTTTGTATTTTTATACTCGAATTTAACAAGATGCAACTTTTTTCAGTTTCCATTTGTCACAGCAACAGATTTAAATACAAATACTAAGATTACTGAGTTCTTTTATAGCTTCTGATGTTACCATCTTCTGTTTTATACCCTCCTGTTTGAATCTGTTGAGCACTGTAGCTGCCCAGGTTTAGTCAGTTGACCTCTCAGCTCCAACTCATCCTTTGGCTTTATACGGTGACTACACAGAATTTGTTTTCATATTAGCAGACAACTGCAATTCTTGATACTATTTTGGAACCTGTACCAAAGTTTTTACATGCTTTGTTGATTATTTTACATATCTTTTTTATGTATACATGCTTGGTTTTATATCTGCCGTAGAGTCGAACATGATGTACATGACATGTCATCTTTTGCTGGTCCTTACGACATTGTTAATTTATGGAATTTCCCTTGATTGAAATATTGGGCACTAACAGTTGAAAGCCGATTGAAAAACTTTGTCAAAAGTTTGTCGTGCTTGGACGACGACGACGTTTCCAACGTTCATTTTGCTACTGCCAGTTTGGAAGCTTGAAGGTAAATCTTAAGCTATTGATATTGGTGGTTTCAGATTTCAGAATATATTTTTTCAATAAATGTACATGCTTGCATATTCTCTTTATTTACTGGGCAGTAGGTGGTGGGATGTAATTGAATCCTACCCATACCTACAATCCGTTCACGATTTATAATAGCAATTTTGCATTTTGCCATCCTGCACTCCACCATCACAAACTGTGTATCATTCTTGTGATTCTATCACATGTCTACAATCCTTTTTGTAGCATAATAAAGGGTAAAGTTTAAAGGCTATACATAGAACAAAGAATAAATCAAAAATTTGCCACCTTTTCTTGTCCTTTACTCATAATGTAGTAGATGGTCCCTGTAAAAAAAGAGTATAGGCTCACCTTTGTTTCATTGAATATCAGTCTCTTGCTTCTTCTACCTTTGCTTTTACTACTATGAATCCTGCATTAGTTTCGGTGTTGTTGCTTGCTTGTCCGGTGCTTGTAGTTTCAGAATGTGGCAAAAGAGCAATATCATTCAACTCCGGAGTTCAAACTCGGACACTGGAGGATCAATGGTTGGCTTGGGCTTCAATATATCGCTTCCTCATGGCCGTCTCTTCTCCCATCAGCCTAGTGGTCGATTGTGCGATGGTCGCCTTGTCATTGATTTTTTGTGTAAGTACTTATTCTCCATGCAAAACTCTTTCATTTAATCTCACAGAAATACATTAGACTTTCAGCATTTTTGGAAAAATACGCCAAACATTTTTTTGTTGCAAGTAATTACCTGAATTTAGTAAATTGTGACAAATACCTTGAAATTTCAATTTAATACCTTACACAGTTATACTGATTTAATACCTTACGCTGTCTTCGAGGAGACCTGTTTACCTTTATACATTTCTCTGTTAACCCAAAAAAGGGTGTTTAGTATTATATTGAAAGTCTGAGGTGCTTATTTGCAATTTTCTAAGCTTAGGGTATTCCTTCATTTGTTTGTTTGTTTGGATGAAAAAGGTAATCGTTTGTCACAAAAAGAGTTTAGAGCATTTATCTGAAAACTTTATATGTTCCAGGGATTTTTGAGAAATTTAGCTTTCAACTTCGTTGTAATTCTCTCCATTTTTCGTTGAATTAATGGCTGTTTACTTGCTTATAGGCGAAAGCTTAAACATTAGTTACTTGAGCCCGTATTTGGAGTCATTGGGGCCTGATTTTAACCACGGCGCAAATTTTGCAATTTCTGGGGCAGGAACACAGGCATACCCGTCGAATCCCTTCTCGCTGCATGTTCAAGTCTGTCAGTTCCTCCGTTTTAAATCTCGGTCTCTACAGCTCCTTGGACCTTGCACAAGGTAATTCTTTGTTGCTACGCTATTAATTTCATAATGGATTATTGATTTTGTACTATTTTGTGATGTAGGTTCGACAGGTTTGATTGACGAGGAGGGCTTCATGAGTGCTCGATATTTGTTTGACATTGGCCAGAATGACCTATATGGTGCTCTTGCTTCAAACTTAACAGAGAAAATTAATTCCACTGTTTACGAGATAGAAAATGCAATACACGCAAGTCTTTGTTCTTAGGGTAAATTTCGATAAAGGAACCCTCTACCCCTGGTTTTTTACTAAATTAGGTTATAATTTTATTTGATTATGGTGAAATCCTTTAAAACGTTGGTTTTAAGGGATTTTTTTAATGCTAAAATACCCTTTTAGCACTTTAAATGAGCTTACTATAGTAACACAACTCTAAGATGGTTTAGTGAAAAACACCGATAGTCAAGGGTATTATAGTGAAATTTAGCTGATAATGATTTACATGCAGACTTTATATGATCATGGTGGCAAGAACTTTTGGGTGCACAACACTGGGCCTTTTGGCTGTTTGCCCGAAAGGCTTTCGATGAAGGAAAATGACAGTGATCTCGATCCATATGGATGCCTCAAGACCCTCAACAATGGAGCTATTGAGTTGAACTCAAGGCTTGGTGTAGCATGTGATGAATTGAATTCTCAGTTGAATGCCACTATAGTTTATACTGATATCTACTTTATCAAGTATGATCTCAGAGCTAACTATTCTAATTCTGGTAAGTACATGCTTCAATTTGTTTAACTTCCATGAAACCCCCTCAGTTTTGCGTTAAACTACCATGTCTTTTCGAAAGTAGCGATTTGCCCTTTCTAAAGTCTGATTTTTCAACAATGCTGCAGTTTCTTTATCCCTGATATACCCCTGGTATTGTGCCACCTTTTCACAAACATTGCATATTTAATGCTTTTACTAAGGGGGGTGAATATTTTTGGGTGTTCTTATATATACCCTAAAACTTACCTATTTCTATATTTCATCCCAAAGATTTCATATTTCTATTTATCACCCGCAAAACTTTTAAGTTAGGTATCAAATAGGATTGTTCCATAACCAAACTGTTAAGACCAATGTTAATGACGAAAATATTCCTAGTAATCTTCAATCTCAAGATTTATGCCTTGAATGGGATATTTTCGTCTCCCACATACAAATTAGGTTTTTTTTTTATCTTCATCCTTTGATTCCACGAAGACTATAAAAAGTAAAACTAGATTTGTCATTCAAGACAAAAACCCTATACTAACGATTGAGAAAATGTCTTTGGTCTTTTTTATCCAATAGGATTTGGAACAAATAGCGAATGAGCCCTAGAAGACAAACTTATAGTGTTGGATCTTGTTGGTATTTCTCATAAAAACTCCGGGTGAAGTTTCAAACTAATAGATCAACAGTTCCAATCTTGTTGACGGCAAGATTGATTAATTAATTAATTCCTCATAGGTAATACTAGTAGACTTTGGCTTGAATTTGGAGTAGGACCGGATCAATCGGGCTGAGCTGCACTTTGTAGGGTACCGCAACAGTGCCAGACAGAATTGTTATAGTAATTGCCGGCATGCACATTAATTGCTACAGAAATCCGCATGCGCAGTAATTGCTACAATAATCATCAGCAGTTATAATTGGTACAGTAACATGCTACAGTTGCTACAGTGTTATCGGTAACATTAATTGCTACAGTACCTGCTACAGTGTCGGGCCGTATTTTGAATTGAATTTTTGGAATGTTCACGCTGAATTTTAACCCTATAAACACCCCTCTGAATTTCATTGTTGAGAGATATCGAAGAAGAAAATCATCAAAATATTAAGAGGGAGGGGTTGCAACCAGCTCATTTTCTGGGCTGTAACCGGGTTGTATTATAGTGGATTGAAATACACCGAAGTTAAATCAGTCAAAATTCAGAGAGCTCAGCTTGTGCGTCAAAGATCAAGGAGATCCGATCACTGCGGCCCAAAAGTTCAGAGCAGCTGGTTGGTGCACACCAGTAATCGGATTGTTCCTGTGAGCAGTTCGGTTTTGGGATCCTTGCATCGGAGTAGGCCGAATTTGCTTTAAGTTTTGCGTTCAAGGACGTACAGAAGCTCGCCACAATTCCATTGTTTCTTTGTATATAAGTTTTTTCAGAACCGAAATTTCAATTTAGTCGTCCATTTTGCTCCTTTACTCATATAGAAGTGAGTAAAAAGCTATTCTTTCTAATCCTACTGCAAGATAAATTTTTTCGCAGATGTATTGCCGCCAATTAACGCAAAAGCTTCCTAGGGCCTCTTTCCTCCATTCTCATATATATATATATATATATATATATATATATATATATAAAATTAAGGACAAAGGTCCTATGAAGGTTTTTCTTAGGTGGTGACGAGAAAACACACCTTCCAAAGTTTTATTCAACGATCGGCACACCATCTTTATCATCGAAGATGTGGATACATCCAATTTCATTTGATTCTACCATTTTTCACCGTTGAATTAGCAATGAAAAAAGTTCTATTATTAGTAAGCCATCAATTTTGCACCCACTAAATCAACGGTGAAAAGGTTGTAGAATCAAATGAAATTTGGTGTATCCACATCTTAGATGATAAAGATGAAGATGATGAATGTTGATCGTCGAAAAAGCTTTGGAGGATGTATTTTTTCGACGCTATAGGAGGAAATTCCTTTCTATGGTATCTTTCCTCTACACACATATATAGTGGCAGCCCAGGAAATTTTTGTTGGAGGCCAAGTATATTTGTGTCAACCGTAAGCTTATATTACAAAAATTAGCTTTTTGAAAGTGCGATGCATGTGAAATGAAAAAAGTTTGCAATAATTGTTATATAAAATAAAAGATAAATTTGTCTTATAAGCGTGTATTAGCTCTTAGATATAGTATTAAATTGGTAAGCATACATTATTCAATTTTTTTTATTGATCATTTTGAAAGAGAGGGAGGGAGGAGTGGAGAGATGTGTATGAGAGAGATTGTTTGAATTAGAATTTTAAATTATACAATTTAAAACAAAATTTGGGAATTGATTATATATTTGATTAGTCCTAAATATAGGAGACATGTACAACTTTCTTGATTTGGAAAAAGCAAAAAAGCATTCATAGTAATAAATTTCAAGAAGTATAGATAAACAACAACTGAGCCTTTTATCCCAAGCATATTGGGTAGGCTACATGAACCAACATGAGAAGCACGCCGGGTCCAGCACATGAATCCTCCGCCTCCAATCACTCCTATCGAACAATATACTTTCATTAAGTCCTTTGGCAACTATATCGTTTCATATCACCTCCATGCATGTTTTCTTTGGTCTCCCTTTTGCCTTTTTACCATTGCCCATATCGAGAGTATCTATTCGTCGAACCGGTGCTTTCATAGGTCTGCGTCGCACATGACCAAACCATCTTAGCCGGTTTTCCCGCATCTTCTCCTCCACAGGTGCTACACCAACTTTTGCACGGATATCCTCATTTCGCACCTTATCTTTTCTAGTGTTACCGCACATCCAACGAAGCATGCGCATCTCCGCTACGTGCATTTTCTGTGTATGATGCTTCTTAGGAGCCCAACATTCTGTACCATATAATAAGGCAGGCCGAATAACGCTCCGATAAAACCTCCCTTTCAATTTTAACGGAAAGTTACGATCACACAAAATCCCTGTTGCACTCCTCCATTTCAACCAATCATTTTGGATCTTTTGATTAACATCACTATCGATCTCCCCATTCTTTTGGATGATGGAACCTAGATATCTAAACTGGTCGCTCGGTGATATTTCTTGCCCTTCCAATGTTATACCAATATGGTTTTGACTTCTCTGGTTACTAAATTTGCAATGCATATATGCTGTCTTCCAACTGTTCAATCTGAATTCCCGAGATTCCAATGTTTGCCTCCATAATTCCAATTTGGCATTAACCCCTGCTTTCGTCTCATTTACTAGAACAATATCATCAGCGAATAGCATACACCAAGATACCTCATCTTGGATAGTTCTAGTAAGCTCATCCATCACGATGGTAAACAGGAATGGACTTAATGCAGATCCTTGATGTAAACCAATTGTAATCGGAAAATCACTTGTTAAGCCGCTGCAAGTTCTGACATTTGCCACTACATCGTACATATCCTTGATTATGTCAATATACTTGACAGGGACCCCCTTCTTCATCATTATGCCCCATAATACCTTTCTAGGTACCTTGTCGTAGGCTTTTTCTAAATCAATAAATATCATATGCAAATCTCTTCTCCTCTCTCGAAAACGCTCGACAAGTTGACGAAGCAAATGAATAGCCTCTGTTGTCGATCGTTCAGGCATGAACCCAAACTGGTTCTCTGTTATCTTAATATACTTCCTTAGCCTGTGTTCATTCACTCTCTCCCAAAGTTTTATGGTGTGAAACATAAGTTTTATTCCACGGTAGTTTGAGCAACTTTGAATGTCACCCTTGTTCTTGTAGATAGGTATATGGATACTTTTCCTCCATTCATTTGGCATCTTTTTTGTCTGCTAAATCTTATTAAACAGATTTGTAAGCCGTTAACGCCTATTTCTCCTAAGCATCTCCAAATCTCGATAGGAATCCCGTCAGGACCAACCGCTTTTCTTAAACTCATTCTGTTCAAAACTTCTTTAACCTCAGGTAGTCTTATTTTACGCATGAAATCACGGTTTATATCTTGAGATTGAATGACAAGTCCATCCAAATTCTTAGTAAAGCTCTCATTGAACAATTTGTCAAAAATAATCTCTCCATCTTTCCTTGATATACCCATCTTGAACTAAAACCTTCTGATTTTCATTTTTGACACACTTCACCGCACATAAGTCTCTAGTCTTCCTTTCCCGCATCCAAGCAATCCGGTATATATTATTTTCAGCCTCTTTAGTGTTTAATTTCTCGTACACCTTCTTGTAGACCTTAGATTTAGCTTCCCGAACAGCTTTCTTAACTTTCTTTTTAGCCATTTTATACTTCTCAAAGCTCTCCACATCTTTACTTTTCTTTAAATCTTTATAAGAATCCCTTTTAATTTTAATAGCAGCCTTTACTTCATACCGCCATGATGTGTCCTTAGATGGTGGAGCACCACATCTCGACCCACCAACTAAATCTCTAGCTATCTTCTTAATACAACTAGCCATTTTGTTCCATATTCTGTCTGAATCATCTTCCGACTGCCATTCCGCTTCTTGAACTACACGATCTATAAAAGCCTTTTGGTTACCTTCTTTCAATCGCCACCATTTAGTTCTAAGCTCTACCTTACGTCTAATCTTCCTAGGTCCTCTTCTAAATCGAAAATCTAGAACTAAAAGTCTATGTTGGGTGGTTACACTCTCACCTGGCACTACCTTACAGTCGATACAACAACCTCTATCTATTTTTCTCGTCAGAAAAAAGTCTATTTGACTAGTATTTGATTCGCTCCTAAAAGTGATAAGGTGGGACTCTCTTTTCCTAAACCAGGTGTTTGCTAAGATCAAGTCATAAGATAAGGCAAAATCTAGAATCGAGTTACCTACTTCATTCCTTTGTCCAAAACCAAAACCTTCATGGATAGTATCAAACCCACTACGACTAGTATCTACATGTCCATTAAGATCACCACCAATAAATAACTTCTCTTTACTAGGTATACTTTGCACTATCTAGTCTAAATCCTCTCAGAATAGACGCTTACTAGCTTCATCAAGACCTATCTGTGGTGCATAAGCAATAATAACATTAAGGATCTCTCCACCTAGAATAAGCTTAACTAGTAAAATTCTATCACCTTTTCTTCTATTCTCAACTACACCCTCAAGCAACCGTCTATCTATGATTATGCCTACCCCATTATGATTTTTATCTCTACCCGTAAACCAAAGCCTATAAACCCAAGGCTCTATGACTCTACTCTTTTCATCTACCCACTTAGTTTCTTGCAAACACATAATACCAACTCTCCTCCTAATCATCACCTCCACTAATTATATTAGTCTACCCGTAAGGGAATCTATGTTTCAGGAAGCTAGACGGATCCTATGAAATCCTTACTTATCTGTCACTACATCCGGGGTTCGATGTAGCGCGCCGTTTTTGGACGACGACCCTTGCTTATTTGTCACTACACCCGGGGTCCGATGTAGTGCGTCGTTTCTGGACGACGACCTAGAAACCCTTGCATACTTAACACTACACCCGGGATCCGATGTAGCGCGTCGCTGAGTAGGGAACGCCTCAACGATATTCTTATTATGGTTTATGTCATAGAATGTGACGGTTTTACGTTGGCTGTCACAAGCCTACCACAACCCTCATCCTTTCTCATCCGGACTTGAGACCGACAACGGTGAGTTTCAAAAAGTATAGATAAATGGTAAAAATACCTTTTTGGTAGACAATAACCTATTATCTATGGTAACAAGTAGGATATATGCTTTAAAAAATAAATAAATAAACAACACGACATGCTTTTCAAACCCAATGAGTCATGAGACTCGTGACCTTTAAATTTGCAAGTTGGCCAGCGACCAATTGCGTTGATCATGATTTTGCTAATTACCTAAAGAGTTAAATTTATATATTTATCCCTGCCTAGGTTGCACGAACACTTCCAACGGGGTGCCGTATCCGTGTCTGACATGTACCGGACACCGACACTTACACGATACTTGCACGACGCGTATCGTACGTGTTGCATATATGTCATACGTATAGTGTGTCTTCTATGCATGTTATATGCGTATAAACACATTTTTAGTATGTTATTAGTGTATAGCATGTTAGACTTATTAATTTTCCTCATTTAATGTTGTTATAATAGTTTGATATCTTATTTATCTTTATCAGATTATATATATAGCCGTGTTCTCGTATCCTATATTTTGGGATTTTGCTGTGTCGCCGTATCACATCATGTCCTAATATGTATCCCTGTATCCGTGTCCATACAACCTTGTCCCTGCACACACACACACACACACACACACACACGAAGCTTTTTATTGGGGTGGGGGTGGGGCGCTGACCAGTCCCTCTGGCGCCGCCCCTGTATCCTACTTAAATTTACCAAATCATAGTTGCAATCTGACTCAACATGACTAACGCAGGGTACTTTTGAATAACAGACATATGTAGGGAGGAATATTGAGTTTTGGGAGATTTATTGAAAACCCTTATTTTTTTGTCTTTTGCAACTTAATGCTATGCGCCGTTGAAATAATGAAGAGGTGTATAAAATTGGAAAAAAAGAGAGGCTCATGCTGAAAAGCGGCGTTTGGTATTAAAATGAAAAATGCTTCGAGTTTCATAGTATTTGTTTGCAAGTCAGCGAGTTCATGGCATTTATTATAATGTTGTGTAGGCTTATGGTATTTGCAAGACACCAAATCAGTGGTATTTTGTCAAATCGATCCAAAATTTACTTTTGATCTATGTCATTGTAATCGTTGTTTTTTTATATTAAACCTTAAGCTTCCTTAAAGTGCTTCATATCTAAGTTTAAACTCCTTAAAACCAAAGCTTAAGGAAGTTTGCTGTAATAAAAGAACAGTTTAATGTAGTTTAGTGAAAAACAGCAAAAGGGTAGTGTACTGTAATTGAGCCTCCTTTATCAGATGGTGGAAAACTCATTCAATCTCCCCTACAGGGTTAGAGAGTCCAGAAATTGTGTGTTGCGGCCACGGTGGACCACCGAATAACATCGATCCGAGCATACGATGCGGATCTTCTAGAAGCCAAGCATGTCCACTCGGCTTAAAATACGCAAGTTGGGATGGAGTTCATTACACTGAAGCTGCTAATGTGATTGTAGCATAAAAAATTCTATCGACGGAGTACCCTAATCCTCACGTAAAACTTGATTTCTTCAGCAGCGATTAATTTGCCTTTTTGTTAGGTTTACTATCTAAAGTTGTTGGAAGTGCAATTTAGGGTGAGAAACTATCAATATGACCCATTGCAATATTATCTATCAAATCATTTGGTTTGCATATTGCTATTTTTATTTTAAAAGTTTATTTAGCAATTTGTTTGGACGCCGGAAATTTTGTTAAAATTTGTGACATTTGCTGCAATCATTTTTGTTGAATTGTTTGTTCTGCATATTTACAACATAGTAATATTTTGCAGTACATGAAAGTGCACAATTATGCGCATGCTTAGCATTTGCTGCACCATTTCTTGTAAATATGCTCTTTAAGATAAACGTGCAATTTTTATTCAATGTTTTGCGCACATTGATTTCAATACAAAGTCTAAACCTTGTTTACAGTTAACTCCTTGTTTGTTAGATAAATTTTATGACCGCTCCCAAAGTTTCACAGATAATGCCCCAGAAAATGCCATATGCCAACTTAAACTTAAGAGGCACATTTGAGCTTTTCTGTTCTCAATTTCCCAGTTAAAAATATTTTTTAGGGTAAATTTTAAAAAGCTCCGTCATCAAAATGAACTTTCATTGTTTTTTTACAGCATCAACAAACTTTTAAAAACCGGCATTGATCCTCAATGAACTGGCAGTGAAGTGAGTGTTGTTTTCATAAACTTGTTCAAGACATGAATGGACTGGATAATTACAAATGTACTTTGTACAGGAACTAAATAGCCTCAAAATGAACATAATGTTGTGTTTTAAGGGCTTTGAGTAGCCCATTGGTGGGGCTTAGAGTAGTCCATGGTGGAGATTGGGTTCGAGTCCAGGGTATCCTCATTAATGAGGAGTTGACTGATTTATTCCATCTATTATCTCAAAAAAAAAAAATAATGTTGTGTTTTTAACCATAATAGCCTTCAGTTTTTTTTGCCGGAACAAAAGCATCAGTCATGAAGGGTTGAGGTATATTGGAAGTTCAATGATGTTATCTCAAAAAGCACTGTAGTTGTATCGTGTTTTATAAAGTTTATCCTGAATTAGGCTAAAAGTACTTGGTAACAATTTGTTAAGCTCTTCGACATTTTCCCCAATTTATGTATCTCTACTGTTAGAAGCAGAACCCAAAACAAGCCATGTGGCATTTTGTACCTTTTTAATGAAAAATTAGAAAAGTAGAATATCTACACTCTGTTATAGGCAACCCCTTCTTCTCTCTATCTCAAAAGGCATTCTGGAATTAGAAATGGAAATTATAGATAACCCACTCAATGTCTATAACTTTGTACATAGTCTTTGACAAGTCTACACGCTAGTTATCACGTGCATTACACATGCTTAAAATCCAGCGGCTAATTAAATTTAGTGTAAATTGTTGAAAAACCTTCGGTCCAATCCAAGAAAAGGAAAAAGCCCCTTGCATTTTCTAAACGGCGAGAAGAGATCTAATTTTTAAAATCTTTATGTAAACACCTTGACCCAATAACAAGTCAGGCCCAGGTATTAGAAATTGTGGATGGACCAAAATACCTCTCAATCTCAACGTTCAAAATTTCTCTCCCTCCCTCTCTCGATCCCAAAGAACCCAAATCGCCATCGTCGTTGTGGCCGTAGCCGCCTTCGCCATCGCAACCTCGCCTCCCCAGTCTTCGTCCCGATTCCCCGTCCTAAATCGTCTCTCGTCGTCGAAAACCCCAACTCTAACATTGTCGTCGCTGAGTTCGTCGTCGATTAGCCTCTTTCCTGGACCTTCGCTGTCTTCTCTTCGGCCACTTAGATCCTCCCATCGTCCTCTGTCAAGCATTTCTTCACCATCAGAACCTGCTCAGTGGCTCCTAAATCGAAGGAAAAGATTGTCATCCCGTTTGTGGTGAAATCGACATCGGCTTTAGAATTAGAAAAATCAACGATGGTTCCAAAATTGGAAAAAACGACGTCGGTTAAATCGAGGGGGGCCGAGGAAGGAAATATGTGAAAGTGATATCCTTTTTGTTAATCTTGCATTGCAATCGAATTTGGTTCTTTTCTAAAAAATTGTGAATATCTCGTAGATACATGATTTTTGGGTTTGTAACATTGGATATTACAGTGTATCGTTTAGATGATGCATGAAAATGAAAATGATAACTTGCCTGTGTTGTAGGTAAAATTTCTTTAAAAACTGATAGCTATAGTCAAGTGCTTTTTTTCCATTTGTTATTGGCAAGATAATACAAGCAAATTATTTGATATTATAGTCAAGTGATTGGATGATGGATGATGCATGAATTGCCTGTAATATCTACGCAGTTGCCTATAATATCCATAAAAGTTGCCTGAAACATCTAAGCAGTTACCTGTAACTTGTAATCACTTGCCTGTAACTTCTAAACAGTTGTATATAATTTTCAGTTTAAAAACTGATAGCTATGATTTAATATTTAAATTTGGTTTTTTGCAAAAGAAATCATGGAGATACGCCCGCCATTCGAACGTATGTCGACGTCGCGCGCTACAGCAGCCTCATGGACAGGTTGAAGCCAAACATTCACACGCACCACATACGGAGACTAAACAAAACCCCGTTTCTCCATTATATGAAAATGCCAACTTTGGCTCAAGATAGGTCTACCTTATGGAGGCTTATCTTTTGCTATGATCGAGGCACCGAAGAGTTCTCTTTTGGAGGCGCCTCGCATAAATTTATTGTAGATTGTGTTAGCGAGCATATCGGCTTATCTAATTCCGGTGTAGATATCAGGAATGACCGTGACCTAACCTAGCTTCGAAAGAAGTATTTTAACGTAGAGAAGGGTGAAAGGACGTACATCACATATTTGGAGACTGCTTTGAAGCGGACTGTGAAGGATAGATCTCCAAAAGTGATGGATGATTTCGTGTCTTTGCTAATTCTTTATCAGCTTTCATTATTTTAGATACCTGTCATGTCCCCAACCATACCTAGAGATGTTTTTTCTTATGTTGAGCTATCGGTAGTTCCGAGTGTGAACTGGGCTAAAGCGGTACACGAGTTGATAATGGAGGGTGTCATGGTTAAACTTTTTTTGAAGACTGACTTTGCACAGTTGCCTGGGTGTCGGATCCTTCTCGCCGTAACTATATGCAAACTATTATAGAAATTATACTATACTTGTACACAAAGTATAAATTACATAAATTGATATTGTTGGCAGATATATTTTTGATTATTTAATATTAATAATGCGAATGTGATGTATGTTTGTTCGCAGCTATAGTTTTATATCTTGACGGGTTTGAGGTGTAGAATGTTTTCCTCACCATGCAACAATAAAATGCAAGGCGGAAGGTAAAATTAAAAATTTTAAGTTAGCAAAGCATTTAAACCCTAGAATTCATCCAAAAAACTAAAATTTGAAGCAAATAGAGAGCAAAGAAGAAGCAAGTGAAGGGTGTTTGTGACTACAACCTTTGTAGCGTGTTTGAAACCCCGTAGTAGACTCTTCTTAAGCTCCTAGCCGCTAAGAACGAGCTTGAAGGCTGATCTTTGCTTGCCGAAGAAGATTCACACGAAGGAACCCTACCTAAGTTTTAGCTTCTCTTGATGATTATCTGTAACGTTTTGAAAATCGTTTCGGTGAAATTTCAAAAAATCGGTAAAATAAGGGGGTTTTCTGTAAAAAGTCAAAATATAAATATCTTATTATAAAAATTAAATATACATATTCTAGCTATGTAATTGCTATTATTTGGTGTTTATTGAGCCGCTGGTGAAATTTCAAATTTTCTGAAAAAAATATTATTTTATTATTATTTTAAGCCGTCACTAATACATTTAATTAGGGAAAATTACAAATTGGAATGAGTTGAAACAAATTTTGTGCAACATAAAACATTAAATAAAATTTTATCATGTGGTTTTTGGAACGAAATCATTTGCCAAAACGGTTTAGAAATTATTGAAGAAAAAAGGCTTTTTTTTAGCGTAAATGGATGTTTGGGGTATTGTATTTATCATTTTTCATCACCCCACACCCGTACCCACACCCACACCCCCCCATTCACTTCTTCCCTTGGCTGAATTCAGCAGCCCCCTCTCTTGTCCCCACTTGGTTTGCAAAAGAAAGAAAAGAAAAGAAAAGTGTAGAAAATGATAAGAAATGAGTGGACTTTGACTTAATGCAACTTCCCCATCTCACTCTCTCTCCTCACTCACCCACCCCCCCCACTAATTCTGGCCGAAATTCATCCCTACAGCAGCAGCCCCCTCCCCAAGTTCTCACTCCATTTTTGCATCAAAAAAATTCCACAAAAATCACTTCAAATCCATACAAATTCAACTCTAAATCCAAATCCAACACTTACCCATTATTCCTTAGCATTTCAAGCATGGATCCTTGTGAAAAGAGAGCATTTTGGGAGGCTAGATTTTAAGTTTGATCTCATGGTTTGAAGGTATAATCCTAACCCAAGTGTTTAGATTTTGATAAGCTACTTTAAATTAGTTTAATTAGCTAATTTTGTGATTTCTAATTTCAAGATTTAAATTGTGTGATGGTGTTTGAATCTAATTAGGGTTCTTATCATGTAATCATGGTTGCCAAGTATAGGATATCATCTTAAGGAAGTGAAAACTTAATCTTTTGATGATATGTAGATTGTTAGATGTAAAATGTCCAACTTAAGCTTTTTTTTTTCTAAACTAGGTTTTTGGAAATTATTGCAAATGTTAGACTAAAAATCTAATTAGGTTTTTCATGGCTTCATTAACTTTATTAAGTGTAGTTTAATGCTTTGGATCATGCAAATCTAAGCTAAATTGTAGTTTGTGCATTTTTGCTTTGAAATTGTTAAAATTTAAATATTTTGTAAACTAGAATATTAGGGTTTTTGGAACTTAATGAGATTAAATTCCGGAAATTGTTTATATGACTTATTTAAGATATTTAATAAGTATATTGGCCGCTACATTCATTTAAACATCATGTTTTGTACGAAAACGGCGAATTGTGCTTGCTAGATTTTCGGAAAAATGACTTTTTAAGGGAAATTGGGGTTTTTATGAGTTTTAACCTAGTTTATATTAAATTAGTGTTCGTGAATGTGCAAATGAGTGTGATTGGATTTTTCTCGATGGTTTGACGTTTGTACATCGACATCGAGGGTTGGTTTGACTATTCTTGCATGCGTAGGTGATAGGTTTGGACCTATGCGTGATACGCGTGCCGATTTGATTTTCGTATGCCGTTTCGATTTCGAATTTAGTTTTAATGCGATATGGTGCGTTATGGTATGTAGGTACCCCTATGTAGACTTCGAGACGACAAGCAAGCGCGTGGCGACGTCGGCACCGGCTAGCGAGGACCAGGTGAGTAGATTTATATCTACGGGGAGAAGTCGAGTGGATGGCGTATAGCACCCCCGCAGTCCGTGGTGATGTATACGGATGCGTACACACACCAACAATTTATGATATGTTGTTAGGATTTATTATTGATGATTTTAGATGGATATTGGTGTTGGATTGGTGCATGGTTACGAAACCTTAGGTAGTGGGTGCACTACACTTACACATACACACATATACATACTTGCATACATTCCTTATTTCATATGTGCGTGTATGGGAATATATATTTATGTGTTCACATGGGTATGGGACTATGTGTTCATATACTGGATTTGAGGATAGTATTTGAAATTTGAGATGAGTCGATGATATTGGGCTTGAGGCCAGGAGATCGATGATGTGATTTGGTTCGTATTGAGATACGACATGATGTTTTAGCGGGTCTTCTGACGTAGTAATTCTTACACCCGCATGCATACATAGATGGCATCAATATTGTACTAGACGTAGGACATTATTCCGGATCATGATATTTGATAAAGAAGATACCAAATGAATAGTGTGATTGATGTGACTTTGACCCGTACCCAGATTTGGGGATGCCGTACGACGGATTTACGTACGAGTTATATATTGATGATTGATCCGCACTCTTGACTTGGGATGTCTGATTATAGATATGGTATCGGATATGATATTATTGAGGCGGGATCACCGACTAATATATATACAGGTATGTATATACATCGACTCAGATGTTAGACGGTTTCCTTACCTGTAGTCCAGCTGGTTAGCTTAACCCTTTAGTTTAGTTTAGTTGTTAGATTAGATTCGATTCTTACCTATTTCAAAAACTAACGAATCGTGGGTATTTTAAAAGACAGCCCAAGGGATCCTACGGAGATTTCAAAAGACGTATCTTTTCATAAAAACACCGTAGCCCCTATTTTCAAAACCCCATGATTCGTGTTATTTCAAAAGGCACCATTTGTAGGACTTATATTAGATTAATGTAAATTAGTTATAGTTGCGTCTAGTTTTCAGCTTCCGTTCATTATTGTGGTTTGCTTCGCATCGCATGCTTATATTATGTTTCGTACTACATTATTGATATCATGCTGTTAGGACACCAGCACCATTACCGATGATGCGTATGTACCACGTACACCTACTTGCCGGCTCACACACATCTTCATCGGTAATTGTCATGCCACGTACACTTTAGAAATACTATTGCATTGACATAGGTTATTAGCTAATAATTTAGACATGATATTAGTGTACTCGCCTTATATGCTAGATTAGACATTGTAGATATTACTTGTTACTTCATGCATGTTAATATTCATTGTTATGCCGCATTCATGGATATTTATGCCGATATGCACTTTTTACATGCTATTGAGGATTGGATTCGGATTTCTATGAGATTTTCTGGTTTTGGGGGAAAACCGCAAAACTTATATAAGCTTCTTTCTCTCTTTAAAATAAAAAGTGCGGTTTTCCCATGCTGTATGAGTCGTCCACCATGAGTTTGCTGATGGATTTCGAGACCCGATTCGAGGAGGCGGATGAACCGTTTCGGGTATATGGTGGACCCGGTAAGGTACCCCGGGGCAAGAAGCGCGTGATGATGACGATGTGAGCCTGGCAGGGGAGCACTACCTACCGGTGATTTTACCCGACGCGTCGGATATCCGGAGGATACCGTCGTGGTCTTGAGATGGATGGTAGGGGCCGGTCTGGACTGACGGCGCCCTAGATATTGTGATTGAGACATTGAGATTTCGAGATATTGAGATACAGAGACTGTGATACAGAGATATCGAGATATTGGGATTACGTTTTGTGCCGATACTAGGCACTGTTTTATGCTGATTTCATTATGATACCTTATTTTAAAAATACAAAGGAAATCTCACTAAATTATGGAAACAGTTCTTCATTTACATGTATTCTGTTTTCATGCATTCATACCTCATTCATATGATATATTGCTACCCTTGGGCACTGACACGGGTACATGAGATTACACTCGGGTTAGATATTTACCCTAGCCTTGTTATAGGCTGCTGGTTATATATATTTGAGGGTGTATATTGATCGTATGACCTAGGATTGCGTCATACATGCGATTTCTATTCGTAGATGTTTTTCTATTCACGAGTTGGCAACTCACCCTCGTTGTGCCCCAGTTTCTTGCAGGTTTTGCCGTACAGGTTTAATTACGGCTTTGCGGGCTCAGTTTCATTCAGGTGACTTGCTAGTAGGTGGGTTTTTCTTGTATCGTACCCCACTATATATCTTGTATATCATTATTCTGTTGTATCTAGAAGTTCCATCAACCAAACATGTATTTATTTCAGAGATAGAGACCAGTGTTGTTTATTCTATCGACCTTAGAGTCGCGTTTTGTATATTACGGATTTCATGCTGTTTTGAGTTTCCTTTTCTGTGGTGATCCTCGCCTTTCGGCGTTGTATATTTTATTGCTTGCGTGGTTGTGACCGTCGATTGACGAAGAGCTAGCTCCCGTTTGGGGATGCCTTTATTCTATATATATATGCTTTATCAGGTTTTGTACCCGTTTGGGGTCAGTTTTACAAGGAAACTCTGCCGAAATTTTTGGAAAAGACTTATGGTTTTAAAATGCATATTTCGGCATATGTTGCAAACTGGTTGATTTAAAATGGTTTTCCTACTCTCTTCTACTCTTCTTGGTTTTGATTTCTGGGTTTTCGGCTTACTTAGAATACGTACGCCTTGAGACGTTCGTAGTTTAAGTGCCGGTCATATTCCGTACTTTCGGGACGTGACATTATCTTTGAAGAACCATGTAGGTCTCTAAACTTGCCAAGAGGAGAGATCTAGTGATATAGTGAGGATATTAGCTCTCTTTTTTTCTCATTCTTTTTTTTTCTTTTTAGAGAGCTCTTCAAAAATTAGAAGAGAGAATAATGAGAGAAGAATCAAACTAAGAATATCTTTTTTTCTTTCTTCTTATGTGGAGAGGGGGGATGTTTACAAAAGACTCATCAAGTGAGCCATAAGCCTACATCCTTCTCATGCTTTCTTAAAAAACAAAAGAGACAATACACACACATGTATGTATGCATGTATTTATATCTAATATAAATACTAAAAGAGAAGAGTAAAAAGAAAATATCATAATACTAGTTTACATATTATATATGATATCAAATCATCACTGGATTTAATAAGCCAGCCATTTTTCAAACCGTCTGGTATTATTAAACGTCTGAGTAACGTACGTATATCAAATACACATGTTTAATCAAACTCCTGCACGTATCATTATATGCACCCTATATCGTTTCGCCTGAGTCGGGAAGCCCTCTGTGTGGGATTCTAAAGACTCAATAATACACTGGTAGTGAGTTACCGGATCAAATTCATAACTCACAAGCACGTCAGTTGCACTAGCTGTACGTAACGGCTACCCAGCTATCTGTCGAAAGAAAGGTTGACAAGCAATCTCATCCAGACCCTACAGAACCTATCAGTGACATTCACCGTATAGTTCGGTCTCTTCATCTGAGAGTGTCGCATACCGGTTTGGGAGGTGGAAACCGTCAGACCCCTAATAACCCGATAAATTGTGCTGATGTCTGACCCATAACTATCTGAGATACAACTGATAACACTTATCAGTTTATCTCAAATGCCTTGGCCAGGGACTTATGGTTATATCCAATCAAGCACAACACGACATCAACTCCCTATACCGAGGAGAGATGAATCCCTTCAATCGCTTACTTCCTCCTTGTGCTTCGGAACTGTACCCAACTAAAACCTGTATGTATAGCTTTTAAAAGCCGTTGTTGGGTAATCAAAATACAGTGGGAACACAAACAAGACACTATGACGATCTAAGGTCTATAGACTATCATGTACTCAGTTATCAGAGAACCGCTATCTGACAATAGGTATAATACCATCTAGGAGTTCTCGGTAAGCCCGTTCGGTGTACTCATTCTCTAATGAGCACTTGCATACAATCTTCGGTTTCAAATACCAATGGCTATGCGATCAACCATCGTCCCGGTCGGGATCAAGAAACGTATACACTAGTCTACTCTGGAGTGTCTATGCCCAGTCTCGATACTCCCACGACTAAGAATATTTAAGAATGTGCTTATGGACTACCCAGGCCCCAGTAGTATGATCGCATCACAGTCCTGGTAATCAAGCAAAGATCTTACGGGCTTTATCAATATGTATTAGTGATACGTAATAACAAGTAAAACATATACACATGAATGATAAATCCAAATCAGATAGCTGTTTACCGCCGAAAACTGGGAAGATAAATGTCTTGCCTGAATTTGGGGGCAGATACTATTTGGTTTTATCCGTCCACCTCTCCGAAAATGCCAAGTTGATTTATGACACCGTGTATCGGAGGTTTGAACAGATGCGGCCGTTGTAGCAGACTTCGTCAGATTCTCCCTCATTTCTGAGGGTTTTTTTTATATTGTGGGGACGCTCTTCCCTGCAGGCGCAAGCCCCTGCAGTTAATTACGTTACCGCATCGCGATAACCACTTTCTCTTGCTCCAGAAGGTCACTTCGTGTCGTGTTTGTTTGTTTTATTTTTGGTTGCCCGTGGATTGTATACGGAGACTAATTTATGTTGTCGCCCGTAGGGAGTGGATTAGTCCAAATCCGTATATTCTTAGATTTGGGTTTGGGTTGGTTTAAGGACCGTTAATCTCGTTTGAGATTAAGATCAAGTTAAATGGTCGTTGAGGATGCGTTAGTCTAATTTTAGCTTAAGATCTACTCAATAGGATTTCGGGATCATTCAGACCCAACAAAAGAGCATTTGGGCTATATTGTTTTAGTTTAAGGACGTTTTCGGTCCATAACTAGTTTAAGGACGTTACGGTCCGTTGGGATGCGCTCATCGGTTTGGGAGGGCATCAAAGAGTTGTTGGTTGTCGGGACCCTCCACCTCTCTGAAGACGTTGAAGAATTACAACGACATATATCGGAGGTGTGGAGAGATGTACCCTTGAACCAAATTCCAGATTGAGAGAAGAGATCATGGTGGACCATCTAAGAATCATTAGTCATTTTCGGGAGACTGGGATTAACTTAGGAGATGTGTGATGGACATCATTCTGATCAATTAGTTTGGGGAGTCATAGGCATAGAGACTCTGTCTATTTGGAGATCCAAAATATTTTATTCTCAAAAAAACTTAGCCAATTTGGGGCTGAAGTTGGCTTTTTATAGTGTTAAACACTAATATATGCTCGGTGCTCACGTGCTCTCACGTGAGTCTTTGCAGCAGTGTTAAACATTGAAACTTTGGGCGCTCACGTGTGACACGTGAGACACCTAAAAGTTAATGCCGTGCCCTTAGGTTCAAATCCCTGTCTATATATATCCAAGTGTTAAACACTTAAGTCTTGTGGCCATCACGTATGGACACGTGAGGTGCCTCAGAGTTGGACACTGCTTCTTTTGGTTTATTCCCTCTTCCTTTTATAAGTGCTAAGAACTTAGCTCATATGATGCTCACGTGCGAACACGTGAGGTGCTCAAAATGTGAGCACTGTCTTTGGAATTTTCTCCTTTTCTATATAAGTGTCAAGTAACTATTTGGGGGTCACGTGGGAGTACGTGATTCAATCTCTGTCCTTCCTTTTTGTTCCTAAGAGGCGTTCACGTGGGAACACGTGAGCCTTTGTTATAACGATGAACACTAATGAATTTCCAGTCTTTTCTTTTACATGCAAAGAGATTTTAATCTGAGTTTTGAGAAGTTTTAAGTCTCTTGTTTTATAAGAATTAAATTCTTTTGCAGGGTTAAACCCTAGTTTTATCAGAGGAATTAAATTCCTGTATACTTTTGGAAGAATTAAATTCTTCGAACTTAGTCATTTCCCTTAAGTTTTGAGTCTGCATAACAGAATCTCCCCGATGAGAATTCAATTCTCAACGGGTGGGGAGATCTGCTTCTGCAGACCTCAACCAGAGGAAGAACTAAGTTCTTTTTAGAAGAGTTAAACTCTTGGAGTGGCGAAGAAGAGATAAAATAATCTCTATGTCTTTCTCCTTATCTAGGATTTCTTTTTCTAAAAGAGAAATCTTCTTCTTCTTTTTTTTTTTGGAGAATTGAATTCTCTTTTTCTTTTGTTTTTCAAAACTTACGGGGGGTCTTCTCTGTGCAAGACTTGAAGTCTTAGGTCCTTTATATAGTAGAGGCAGATTTGTTGATTTGGTTAAAGAAATCTCTCATTGAGAGATCTTTAATTAATTTGGGGATTTTATCCACCGTCGGATCTTTGATCCAAAGACTTCTGTTTTACAGAAAATATTTTTCTTGTTTTTAACAAGAATATTTTCCCGTACAGAGCTTATTCTGTAGGTTGGTGATTTTTTAATCACCACTAGATTTTTAATCCAACGGTGCTCTGTTTTTCAGAGGGTAATCTTTCTTGTTTAGAAAGATTTAAGGAAATATTTTCCAAACAGGGTTTTGATCCCTTTATTTAGAATTTAATTCTATGAGCTCAGAAGGCGTTTAAGACCACTCACGTGTAGCACGTGACCCCACAGAGTTAAACTCATTCGCTTATGTGCTGACACGTGAGCTTCTCTGGCCTGTTATTTGTTTTAAAAAGGCACATATATACTTTGGATATAGATGCTCACGTGCTTGCACGTGAGGCTCAATTTCAGTCTTAATTGTTAAGCGCAATGCCTATAATCTTTGTTCATAGGCGCATCACGTTTGGGCACTTGATGCTCCGGTAGAGGAATTTTTTTTCCATTGCTTTTTCTCTCTCTTTTTTAATTAATTTTTTTAATAAAGGAACAAATGCCCCCACAACGTTGTTCTCACGAGGCTTGCACGTGAGTGCAACGCTGTCACTCTTATAGCCGTCGAATCTGCCTAGGGAAACAGGGAGATGAACCGCTCCTATCATGTCTTATAAATGCAAGGCTTTTTGCCTCTGGGAATCCCTTGTTCCTTCATCTTCTCCTTGGTCATTTTCTCGAGAATTTAATTCTCTTCTTCAAAGTTTAGTTCTCTGCCTCAAAATCATTCAGAGTAAAACTCTGCAAAACTTCCTTTTGGGTAAGGCTCTTGAACGACCTTTTTTGGGTTTTCTGCCCTGGATTTTAAATCCACCATCAGAGCTTAGCTCTTTCCTGAAATCCATCTCTTAGAGATCCAAAAACGTGATCTTTAAGTAGTAAACCTCAACATCTTGGGCATTTTTCTTCCGATCTTTAAGGACTCATGGCATTGTAATTTTATTTTTCGTTTCTTCACCATAAGGGTTTCTGGAATTTAATTCTACTGCATAAAAGGAATTTAATTCCTCACTAAAGAGCTTAGCTCTGAAAGATCAAGATGGACCTTCAGGAATTTCATTCCCTGGTGTTCTTGAGAATATTTTCATAGGGTTTTACCCTTATTTGCACAAATTTAAATTTGTTAGGTATTTTAACAGAACTTGTTTTCTCTATGAGGGTGTCAAGAGTTGTTTAAACTCCCGTGTTTGCTTAATGAGAATCTTATTTGATTCTCATAATGATTGTCCTGTCTCATCATTGGTGGGCCGCCATATTGATTTTGTGGGGTCCATTAGTTTTGCGATCAGTGGTCCCATGGAACAAACTTCCTGTCATTTCCTTCTGTCATTATATATATATATATATATTTATATATAGGTTTCATTAATGGTTTTTCTTTCCCTTATTTAAGGAACAATGGCTTCTCTTCCCTACTTTCCCTTTACTCGTTCAGACGTCGCTTTTCCGCAATCGCCGTCGGATGAGGAAGCTATGGCGATGATCAGGGCACATGACAGAGACCGTACTAGTCTACTCTTATGGGGAGTTTGGTATGGTTACATCATCCGAGGTCGTCGCAGCTTTACTTGTGAGGTGCCAACAGAGCCTTTCCGTCCAATATCGCTGATGGAGCGCCCGCAGACCGCTTATGCGGTGGAGGCGGCTAATTGGACTCCTACAGACCGGCTTGAGCCTTCAACAACCGGGATACCCAACCAGCCCTTGCCGGCTATAGATATCTTGGGGTGCCGCATCTGTCAAGGTGAAGTCCAACCCTGGGGACAGGTTTATAAGGTAGGGTTTACCCCTCGCCACCCAGTAGGCTATCTTCCCTGGGCTCGATATGTTCTTTCCTCCCACCGTGCACTGTTGCAGAAGGTTGGGTTATATCAAGCGGTATACGTGCCCTTTTTTCATTACCAGGCCCCTCATGTCTGGTGGGTTATAGTTTTTCTAAACCAATGGAATCTTCCTGATTGATCTGATTTATGTGTAGTAGTTAACCGCAATCAATAACGGTGTCGCGTGTAGCTAGACCGAGATGAGTATGGGTCGTCCTCAGGGAAACGTTGAATCTTTTAATCTTACTTTAGGCGTGTTGAGAAAGAAAGGAGGAAGAATAAAGAATGGTTGTAGGTTCTAGATCTACGTCAAATACGGATGCAGGATATAGATCTAGATTAACTACGGATGTAAGTTTTATAGTAGAAGGGGGCTTGTAGGGTTCATTAAGATTTAGTAGTCATGGATGATTAATTAAAAATTACTCTTTTTATCCTTTAATAGATTTAAAACTAGATCGACAGTGATGCATGTAGATTAGGGTTTCTGGAGGGAATAGGGTTCCACTCTTAACCCCTATCTTTCCATGGATCTCCGTTCATGTCTAGCCTTTACCAAAATAATTGTTAATCTAATCTCTAATCATGGTTGTGACCATCAATGAATTGATAGCGCGCCCTAGTAGGATGTTAACTATTCTTTTGATAAAGTTTATAAACTTTATAGGATTTAAAAAGAGTTTAAGAATCTTCAACTTCTATCAATCTACCATAATCCTATGAACCCTAACAAGCGGAGAATTACTCGCGCATGTTGGGAAAAGAAAAGATAGAGAGGGAAAACATAATGTAAAATGCAGAAAAATAAAATGATATAAGAAAACAACTACCTTTATTAATCAACAAGATCAAGTACACTTTATTTCTTTAGAAAATGGTTACAAAACCCTAGTTTGCTTCTCGATCTCTTCTAAGGAGGTAGATGAACCGTTGATGATCAACCAGGATTCTTGAGCCGTCGTGGACTTCGTGATCGCGTCGGTGTGATGATTTTTCCAAGAGGCTCTCGGTTCTTATTTATAGTCACAAAACCAGAACCCTAGTTTCCTTATATGGAAACTAGTTGTTAGGATCCCAACCACCAAAATCCCGAGCCCTAAATCCTTAGAAGTCTGCGGCCATTGGATAGGTTTGGCCGCGGATCCGCCGCCTTTTGGTGAGATCATGGCCTCTAATTTCTGTAGTTTCATATCTGTAACACTTGGTGATCTTTTGAGTATCTAGACTTTGAAAATCTTCTCTATGTTTCTGCCATAATTAGTTTCTTCAATTTACTTGAATATCTTCGGCAGATTTGATCTTGCCAACTTGGATTTTTTTGATTTCAGTCATGATATAATTCCTGCACAATTATTTCAATAAATGATATTAGTAGATTTTTTTTTATTGAGATATTATCTTTAACCATTTGTCATGATATTTTTGTTTTAAGAGAATTGGTCAAAGCTATTTAATAAGGTAAGCATATTAAATGAGCCAAATGTTACATGAATATTATATGCTTACTTTTTCCTTCATAATGTTAATTATAATATATAAACACATGAAAATAGTATTTTTACAGATAAACCCTCATATGTGTCATATATTATAATAAACACCTTTTTTATATAGAAATAGTAGGAAAAATGCCATATGAAAAGTGCAATTTTATCAACTAAACAAATACCCCCAAACTTAACTTTGATCGTCCCGAGCAAACTAGTTATTCAAGAGAAGGAGAAAAAGAAGAAGAACTAAGTAGCATACTTTCGTAGGCAACACGATTGCACTGAGCACGTGCAACAAGCCGTTAAATCTCTAGGTGTCCCCAGTAGGAGGAGTGTTGTCTCCTGAGGGTTTTCAGCGGATTACACCCACAAAATCCTATAATAAAAGAAAGATAGTGAAATTTACATACAAAGATAAGAATTATGAAAGAAAGAACTTGAAAATAAGAGTTTTCAACTACACCGGTTTTTCAGTTGCTATGAGCCCTATCTTAATGGTCATGAAAAGATGTCAGAAATCACTTCATCCCTCAATAAAATATCGCCTTTATTCTTCCTCCCTACCTTTTATCCAAACATCGATCATATATTCCTACGTGTGCGTAAAAGACATCCCTACACTTAGAGAATTTAATTCAAGCTATCATACTCTTGTCCATCTTCCAAAGTACTTTTTAGTTGGTGAATTTTTAATGAATTTGCTCATATATCCTTCATGCGACCGTTAATACTTCTCGAGGTACTAACCGACCGATTACAAAATGTGCTTGCATATTAAGGTGTAATTCCTCGTCTTGCAACACCTAAGGCTTAGCAGTGGCTCCTAAACCAGTTGGTCTAAGGCACTAGGTGATAAAGTACCCTCTATATATTTTTTTTATGCTGCCTTGGTAATTACAAAACCAGTGTTCATTTTTTTCTTCCTCCACTTATACTTTATTTTATTTTCCTTCATACTAAGGCTTTTTAGACAAGAGCATTTCAAGGTATGCTCTACTATCCCAAGTTTTAAGATGTGTGTAAGTGCGTAAAGTAGGGTATTAACGTTCAAATGTTTGGCCTTAAGAATATGGACTATTTTTCAGACTCATTTTTATCCTCAGATTAGCAATTTCCTTCATCTTACTAACCCTTGGGACAACAGCTCATAACTACTTATTACTAGTTTTGTTTAAGAAAATATCTAACTTTCTTGTTTTTCTTAAACTATTCCTATCTTTCATATATAATTTTTTTCACTTTCTACTCTTTTATTATAAATTTTTTTTTAATGCCCAGTGCCAAAGATAATTCAGTGAATACAAATCTCCCCCCAAACCGGTTTCCAGCAGTGTCCTCACTGATGTTGTCTTTTGAGAGCATAGACCTGCAGACTTGGAGAGATAATAATAGGGGTAAAATAATAGATAAATGAAGACTAGCCCCAAACTTGTTCTTTGGCACGCACAGATATTCAGTTAAGTCCTGTTTTTCACTCACTTTCATTCTTTAAGATGATATAATGATACCAAAACATGGAGATGAGGCGGAGGAATTTAGTTATGATAAAGCGGCTCCTGTAAAAACAGAAGCTCCTTCGCTGGGTCAGCAGAGAAATACGGTTTTAATCTATGCCCATTTACTTTAAAAATTGAACCGTTTTTTATATTTTCAACTTCTACTGCCCCGTGCGGGTGTACATACCGCACCACAAAAGGTCCTTTCCAACGAGATTTAAGCTTACCTGGATGAAGATGGAGTCGTGAATCATAAAGAATGACTTGTTGTCCCGGTGTGAAAGTTTTTCTAAAAAAGTTTTTATCGTGGAACACTTTAGTCCGGTTCTTTACTATCACCGCATTATCGTAAGCTTCATCGCGGAGTTCGCTTAGCTCATTCAATTGCAGCTTCCGGTAACTACTAACTTGATCAAAATCGAAGTTTAGCTCTTTAATAGCCCACATTGCCTTATGTTCGATCTCGACAGGAAGGTGGCATGCCTTCCCAAACACAAGGCGGTACGGAGACATACCAAGATCGGTTTTATAAGTGGTGCAAAATACCCAAAGAGCATCCGTCAATTTGGTTGACCAATATTTACGGTTTTTAGAAACCATCTTCTCCAAAATTTGTTTGATTTGCCTATTTGAGATCTCAGCTTGCCCGCTTGTTTGGGGATGATAGGGCGTAGAAAGTTTGTAAGTGATTGAATATTTTCGCATCAAAACCTTGAAAGACCGATTACAGAAATGTGTCCCGTTGTTGCTAATTATAGCGCGAGGGTGTCCGAATCGCGAAAAGATATTTTCTTTAGGGAACTTAATGACAACTTTGTTGTCATTAGTGCGACACGGTATTGTTTCCACCCATTTCGACACGTAATCAACTGCTAACAAGATATATAAATTCCCAAAAGAGTTGGGAAAAGGACCCATAAAATCAATATCCCAAACGTCAAATATCTCCACAACCAAGATAGGTTGGAGCAGCATCTCATTTGTACGTGAAATCTGACCCAAGTGCTGACACCGCGGGCAAGTTTTGCAATGATCATAAGCATCTTTAAATAGTGTTGGCCAATAAAAGCCACATTGCAAAACTTTCTCCGCCGTTTTTCGAGGTCCAAAGTGACCGCTGCATGCCTGATCATGACAAAATGATAACATACTCTTGAATTCATCGTTAGGGACACACCTGCGAATGATTTGATCGGAACAATACTTAAACAGATAAGGTTCATCCCAGTAAAAGTATTTTACTTGGGATAGAAATCGAAGTTTATCTTGTTTTGACCAATTGCTAGGAATAAGTACCGTCGCTAGATAATTCACAATATCCACGAACCAAGGTTCGCAGGATATGTTCAAGAGCTGTTCGTCAGGAAATGAGTCATTTATCGGCACGGTCAACGTTGGTGAAGAAGAGATGCGTGAAAGATGGTCAGCTACTACGTTTTCACATCCACTCTTGTCTCGGATGACAAGATTAAATTCTTGTAACAATAGGATCCAACATATTAGCCTGGTCTTAGCATCCTTCTTCGATAAAATGTGTCGTAGGGCGGAGTGATCAGTGTAAACCACTATTAGCGAGCCAATCAAGTAGGGCCTGAATTTTTCTAATGCAAATACAACCGCTAAGAGCTCTTTCTCGGTAGTTGTATAATTAATTTGTGCATCGTTCAAGGTCCTACTTGCATAGTAAATTACAAGTGGCATCTTATCAATGTGCTGTCCTAAGACCGCACCAATAGCAAAATCTGATGCATCACACATAAGCTCGAACGGGTGGTTCCAATCCGGAGATGATAGAACGGGGGCTGTAGTGAGAGATCTTTTAAGCGATTCAAAAGCAGCCTCACAATCTGAGTCAAAGTGAAATGTAGTATCCTTGGCCAATAGAAGAAATAAGGGTCTAGCAATTTTGCTAAAGTCCTTAATGAATCTCCTATAAAATCCTGCATGACCAAGAAAGGATCGTATATCTTTGACGCATTTGGGACGGGAGCGGTTATGGATGACATCAATTTTAGTTTTGTCTACCTTAATGCCTTTTTGTGAAATTATATGTCCAAGGACAATACCTTCTTGGACCATAAAATGGCATTTTTCTCAATTAAAAATTAAGTTCTTATCCTTACAGCGGGTAAGAACCGCGTCAAGATGACGAAGGCAGTCCTCAAAGGAGTCCCCAAATATGGAGAAATCGTCCATAAAAATCTCCAGAAAATTCTCAACCATGTCTGAGAATATCCCCATCATACACCGCTGAAATGTAGCGGGAGCGTTGCATAACCTAAATGGCATGCGCCTATAAGCAAAAGTACCGAAAGGACAAGTAAATGTGGTTTTATCTTGATCCTTTTCGGCGATGGGGACCTGGTTATAGCCAGAGTATCCGTCCAAGAAACAATAGTATTCATGTCCAGCTAATCGTTTTAACATCTGGTCAATGAAAGGTAGAGGGAAGTGATCTTTCCTCGTTGCGGCATTGAGTTTCCTGTAATCAATACATACGCGCCAGCCTGTTTGTGTGCGTGTTTGGATCAACTCATTAGCCTCATTAGTTATGACCGTGATGCCAGACTTTTTAGGGACAACGTGAATAGGACTTACCCATTGGCTATCAGATATAGGGTAAATTATACCACTATCTAGGCACTTGACGATTTCTTTCTTTACCGCCTCCTTCATAACGGGATTTAACCGTCTTTGTGGGTCTCGGGTTAGTTTGGCTTTATCCATCAGATGTATATAATGTTCAACAATTAAGGGACTAATCCCTTTGATGCCAGCCATTGTCCAACCAAATGCTTGCCGATTTGATCCCAATACCGCCAAAAGTGCGTTCTCTTGCTCTAAAACTAGAGAAGCGGATATGATCACGGGAAAAAACTCATTCTCAAATAAATACGCATATTTAAGATGAGAATGTAGCGGTTTGAGATCTAGTATTGGCGGAGAGACAATAGAAGGTGGGGTAAGTGAATGATGCTCGGACTCCCTAAGAGGTTCATAAATTGCATAGGATATTGATTCGGAAAATGCTACTGACTTTTGCGAAGAGTTAACGGATTCAAACTCGGAGATGGAATCATCAAAGATATCCTCACTATAAGAATTTTCCAAATCAAACAATGTCGCACTAGTGTTGTCGAGATTATCAAAGCAAAGTTCCTCATCCATGCAGCTTTCGGGAGCTATCTCATGGATGGAACAGACATCAAGCAAATGAGCAGAAGGTCCAGATGGTTGACTTCCTAGCTTGTAAATATTAAGCTCAATTGTCATCTTCCCGAAGGATAAGTTCATAGAACCATTATGACAATTAATTACAGCGTTGGAAGTTGCTAGAAAAGGTCGACCGAGTATCACCGGGATTTGGTTGCGTGGGTTCGCTACAGGTTGTGTATCTAAAACAATAAAGTCCATAGGGAATATGAATTCCCCGACTTTAATTAACACATCCTCTAGTTCACCCCGAGATTTGGTGATTGATCGGTCTGCCATCTGGAGAGTACAATGGGCGGGTTTCAACTCTCCAATCCCCAACTGCTCGTATATGGAATAAGGAAGCAAGTTAACGCTAGCGCCAAGGTTGAGTAAAGCACGATTAATATTTTTACCCCCAATAGAAATAGAGATGGTAGGACAGTCAGGGTCCTTACGTTTCTTTGGTAATTGCTGGGTAAAAGCTGTGCTAACATTACTTGTCATGAAAACTTTTTTCGGCACTTGAGTTTTTCTCTTCCTAGTGCACAAGTCTTTAAGGATTCTTGCATAAGATGGGACTTGTTGAATAGAATCTAGAAGAGGAATATTTACGTTAACTTGCTTAAACATTTCCACAATCTTCTCCATTTGTGGGTTAGGTCCGTTGGCCCCTTAATCTGTTTGGAAACGCAGCTTTATCAATAAGTTTTGGGTCCAAAATTTGTGGAGAAGATTATGGGGAAGGATTTGATCCCAGAATTGGAGTGGGAATCATCTTAGATAGATTGGGCGAAGTGTTCGAGCCTTGGGGAGAACGTAGAATAGGCTCGGAAGTAGGTGGGAGACTAGACGAATTAGGGGAAGAAATAGAAGCCGGGGTATCATTGGTATCACTAACGTCATCAACTTGTTCACCCACTTGGTTATCCAGCACTCTTCCCGATCTCAATGTAGTAATGACACTCACATTATGATGTTGTGAGTGGCTAGGATTTGGTAGGGGTGTTCAGACCATAATATTGCACTATTATATTCCCCATTCTTTTTCTTTTTATAAATAAACATGTGCTTTTGACGCATGTCTGCTACATGTTACAGGTTACAGGTTCTTGGACAGAAAACAGTGAAAATGATGTAAAGACGATGAAAAAGTGGATTTTGACCAACAAACAGAAGACTCTTGATCAAGCCTACAACGAAGAACAATTCACAATCAACAAGGCAATGCAAGGTCCAAAATTACAAAGCGAACGGTTAAAAATCCATTGCAAATTGTTCACTGAAGATCTAGAACCAATGTAGAAGCCCAATTGATAAAAGAACCAAAGAACTAGAAGCCCAATAAGACCAAGAACAAAACCCTAAATTTTCAGCACTCAATCTTTCTAAAGGGCCGCGGAACCGCGGCCCAAGCTTGATATTGCCGCGGTTCCGCGGCCATATTGTGCCCGTACGTGGATATTTTTTTACCAAAATGTTTAGCGGCGCTGAAAAGTTGACCTAGGGCTATTTTTGTAAATTTAGACATGCGGATCAAAATGTAACCTAGGGTTTCTATCTCCTATAAATAGAACCCAAATCATTGTATTCTTTTTATGCCTCCTTTTAATAAAAAATTCCAGAACTCTTTTGGAGGGCATCGGTGCCTCTTTTCAATTCATGAATCCAGATCTGACAACCCTGTGTTGATATTTGGAGAGAGCCATCTGTAAGTAGTTTTATTTAATTGCTCTAGTTTAGATTTTAATTCCTTGCCTTAGATGTTAGCTTTGGGAAAGGCTTTTGAGAGATGGGATCTCTCATCCCTTTCTTACCCATCACATAGAATCTATAGGACTCCATGCATACACGCACACTCTGCGCCCTACGGCACCTTATCCCTCGAGGTAGCGGTGATACCGTAGTATTTTTAGAAATAGTTTTTGACATACGAATCAAATGGCGCTGTTGCCAGGGATGGCGTGTTATTTCCTTTTTGCAATTTCGGGTTAATCAAAATTTAAAAAAATCATAAAAATCATAAAAATCAAAAATTATAAAAATATATCAATTGTTATTTTTGGAAAGGATACTTTGTTGTTTGAATTTTTGCAGGATATACAAAATCGGATCTGGAAATTTCCAGAAAGTGAAACAGAAAAAGAGATATCGGAACAGAAAAGATTTTAAAAAAACAGAAGAGCACAAAAATTTTGGAGTCTTGAACCGCCCATCCGACCGCGTTTCCGCGGCCAAAACCTACCTTAGGCCGCGGAACCGCGGCCGTCTTGTCGAATCAGAGCTTAAAAAAAGTTTTAGGGATCCGTTCTGTCCAGAGAGCCGCGGAACCGCGGTGATACCGCTTTTATGCTGCGGAAAGGCGACGACTTGGTCGTTTCCTCTGACCAACTTTGCTCTGTAAGCTTCTCTCTGTTCCCCCTCTGTAATTCTTAATAAATTTTCTGAAAAATGCCTGCAGGATTTTGTGCACTTTAAAAATATATTCCCTTCCATATAACAATCTTGTGCAGGATTTTTTGCACCTAGTTGAAATTAGAGATAGATTGCAAGTAATATTTTTCTGTTGCATATCTTTTATCAAAATCTTTTTGCAACAATTTCTAAATAAAGAGAAAAAGAAAAAGGAAAATTTTTAGAAAACTTGCAAATTTTTTGCCGCAAATAAATCCCTGCACCACCACCAACAAACTTTCTTTCTTTTCCCCTTCTTACAACATGGGTATCCCACATAATAAATCATTAGCCGAACTTTGGTATCCCGAACCTAATTTTGCGTCGTACGTCAATTTGTTCGGTCAATTTAAAGACGATCCCTCCATGCCAAAAAAATCTTTGAAAGATCACAAAGAGGCGTCTAGGAGAAACAGTTTGACTTTTCAACCCACTTTGTGTCAACCAAGTCAACCTTTACCACCTACATATGTTGATACCACTTCTTCAAGTCCTTCTGTCACTCCTAAGCCGATGTCCATTGCTGAGCATATTGCTCAATTTCGCAGCCGATCTTTCACCCCTCTCCACTCATCTAGTTCTAGGGATCCACATGACTTTTCACCTTTATATCCACATGTTGACCCTACCCTTGCCCAGCCACCCACTTCCTACCAGTCCTATCCGACCTTCCCACCTTCACTAGACACTGTTTCTACACAGCCTGTTGGGAGTTTTGCATATCCACACCATTTTGAATCTTTTACCGAAACCCCCTCATCACCTAAGTCTAGTTTGGAAGAGTCGTTGGAAGCTTATATTGCCGCAACAAATAAAATGACTAGGAATGTGGAAGCGTCCGTGGCCGCCCTTATGCAACCTACTGAAGCGGTAGCTAGTTTCCCGCTAGCTCAAAATTTTTCAATGTATAAGGAGGCAGTTGGACAGAGTGAGAATGAGAGAGAATTTCAAAATCAAACCTACCCATACCCAATTGAAGCCCACAACTCCGGTTTTCCATCGATTGTCCCAAATGATTCATCAGTTAAGGATAAAAATGAGTTGTGTGATTTTGTAGTGCTTGATTTGCCAAATTGTGAAGAACCCCTTTCGAGTGAAACCGCACCTAATCCTTTCGATCTTTACACCTCCCATCTAGAACCTAAATTGATAGATATCCATACTTTTGATGAGGTGTCTAAGAAAATTGATTTTCACTTGATTGAGGATATAGACGCCGGGAAGATTTCGGATGATGAACCTGTCGATTTAATTGAAATTTTATGTTCAAATTATCATCCAGAGTTATTAAATGTTTCTCCCGAATCTCATATGCGTCTAGATTTTGATGATAATGGCATGGATGAGTTAAATATTGAGGATAGTATTGAGGAGAGTCTTGAGGATAATATTGAGGTTGAATTATTTTTGTTTGATGTGTCTGATTTTCCAATTCATCCTCCTGAACCTTTGACTGTTATATCACCCTCCCTCCTTCCCATCGTTCCGACCCCGCTTGAAGACTGTGAGCTTGAAATCTTTTCCTTTGAATCTGACACAATTCTCACAGATGATAACACGTACGAGTGTTTCACTTTTTCAGACGATGTTGATGACTCACCGCCCGAGTTTGAGTCCTTTACATTTTCAGATGAGTTAGTTGAACCATCAGACTCGGGTGCTTACAGTAGTTTCGAACCATTAATGGAATCTTTCAAGTTCGAGACAGTTTACTACGGTAAGAATGATACTATCCTTAGTTCACTTCCTTTCGTCTCTCCCATTGTTCCGACCGAACAAGTGATCGTTACGCTTTCATCTACTATACCAAGTTCGGCGTACCCATGTTTTCTTGCGAATCTTGAGGGATTTGACCCCATTGCACGACGAGTTGATAGGTTAGCGCAATCGCTTTTAACACATCGGTCATCACAAATTGCGCTAATTTATTCACTCAATTTAAACCCTCAAGATCGCACTCCACTTCTTTCTTCTTGCCGTCTTTCTTCTCCCCCACCGAGACCATATTCTACCATTCTTCTTTCCACACGGTCTCGCGTGCTTTTCATCTCTTTTCTTTCCATCCCATTCTTGCACCAACTGTACCATTACCACGATAAGATTTTTGAATGGTTGGTGCTAACCTTTGGCTTGTGTAAGGCCAAGCTTAAATTTGGGGGGAACCTTGTTGTATATATATATATATATTTGTTTTCTTTTTCTATAAAAACTAAAAAAAATTCAAAACAAATAAAAAAATAAAAAAATTGTAAATAAATAAACAGGGGAGTGCCGACATTTTGACCCTCTTGGTTTAGTATGACAGTGAAGACACTGTCAAGTTCAAGTTTGGGGGTATGCTCGGTACGTCTTCTTCCTTCGCATTTATTTGTATATATTTTTGCATTTGCATATTTATTTGAAAACCCATAAAAATTTGAAAAATTTCAAAAATTATAAAAATTATTGTATTCAATATTGGCTAATTGACTTGAGTTTGACAAATAGGTTAACTGGCTAGAAACAACTAGATGTTAGACTTAGTGAATTAAAAACCCTAAAAATAACCTTCTTTAAAGTTTAACGGTAGAAAGTATATGCCTTGTAGTTTATTTAGAAATAGGCAAATTTTGGGTTCACTTCTTGGGCTAAGTCGAAACGAAGGAAAGATATTGAAGCTTTTATTAGAGTATAAGTTTGAAAAATAGTTCCTAGCTTAAGTCTAGATTCTGAAAATGTATACCCTACAATTTGCACAATCACGCATCTTGAAACTTGGAATAGTAGAAGAGACCTTGAAATGCTCTTGTCTAAAGTCCTTAGTACAAAGAAAATAAAAGAAAAAAAAAGTGAATAAAGAGAAAAAAAATGGACACTGGTTTTTGTGATTACTTAAGGCTGTAAAGAATAGAAAAATATTTAGCGAGGGTGCTTCATCACCTAGTGCCTTAGATCAACTGGTTTGGGAGTCACTGCTAAAGTCTTGGGTGTTGCAAAACTAGGAAGTACGCTTTAAAGTGCTAACGCATCTTGTAATCGGTTGTTGGTACCTCAAGAAGTATTAACGGTCGCATGAAGGATGTGTCACGCCCCGCTTCCCAGTTTACGGCGAAGGAGACGCGACGAGGCCCGCTACGTATGTACTCAGAAATACATACGCTAAGCGTAACTAAGCAATATAAAATAATCACAAGAGACAAAAGATGGAAAATAACAGCAACTTTTATTAATAACATTCTTTTTACAATGCATGAAATGGAAATACATCTGAACTGAAAAGCAATGCCTAAACAATGGCATAATAAAGGAAATACTGAGAAGAGCAAGTACAAAGTCTAGAGCTCTGGGTCTTCCTGGAATTCCTCCAAATCTTCACTTGTAGGCTCGGTCTCAACTTGGTCCAACGCACCTGACGACATTCAAAGAAGAGAGAAATAGAATGTCGTCAGCGAACATGTCGCTCGGTAAGTCCCAAAGAAAAATAAAGAATGAGAGTGACAGAGTATGGTATTTTCTAAAGTTTTGTATTGTAGTATATTATGGAATATTGTTTAACGATATTGTTTGTAGCTTGGTACAGAAAGCTGCCAGTGTATACGAGGGGAGTCTCTATATGCCAGAGACTAAGGGCACGTATAGTACAAGGAACCGTTTATGCCACGGTACAACAGCAACTGAATATAGGTTAGGTGTCTTAATCTGACCACCTCATTCCACTTTTAACATCTTCCGTACCAATCTACCCCTTTAAACCCCGCGATGTCATATTTGTATTGTTATCTTGTAAACTTGTAATGATTGCTTGATTGACTTTGATTGACTGATTGACTGATTGACTGATTGACTGACCGAAACCATGATATCAGGAAACGGTTATAACCATAGAGTCATGTAAATGGAATACTGGGAATCATGTAAAAGGAATATCCATGGTTCGGTTCGGTCAAGTTATATAGATTGTTAACTGGAATCTGGAATTCATGTATTCATCTTGAGTTGGAATATAAAAGAATATAGATTGACTTGAAACATATTCAAGTTTTAATTAGTCAGACTCTAACCCGAGTCAGACTAAAAGAAAGATAATTTGAAGTTCAATATTAGCTAGGGGCCTTATTGTAATTTGTGAAACTTGAGGAGGTTTTATGTAAAAAGTACTTTTGTATAGTTTTCAAAATATACCTCAAGTATTTAATAATCGTCTTTATTATTGTAATGGATGTGAATTTTATTTGTGTTATTCTAGTGAATATATCCTAATAAAAGTATTAATTGTTTATTTGAAATTCGTGGTATTTTAATGTAACTTTTAATCTATGATTTTTAGGAAAAAGTGGAAACTTGATATTATAACAAAATAAGTGTTTAAATGATAATTATATATAATAAAACACTTAAATGATTTTTAAATGAATATTTTATTTACAAAAAATATTACTTTCCTTAAATATTGTATTTAAACCTTTCGAGACCGAATGCTCCTTGCGGAGGTCTGAATCTCGCACTACTAGCCTGCGGGTGCACGATGAACCGTGCTATCCCTAACAGGTTCCCCACGAATGGGTTGTAATGGCGCTTTGCTCAGGTTTTATAAATACTTTTAATTTAGGGAAAAGATTTTCTAAATATAGGGTATTTATTTGTAAAAGTATATAGTTCTCCATATTTTAGTTGTTAGGGTTTCCTAGACCATCTAACCTATATTCTATAGTCTAAACGATGAGTCATTAGAAGCCTCAAATCGCCTCTTCACCGTCGAATGCAGCCAGGTAAGTGCCAGGTAAGTGGGAAGGAACCACAGTCGTGGGCCTAATTAAAAACCACTAGCCTTAGACACACTTGCCTAGACCCACAAGACAGTTTAGATAAACAATCGATGTCCATGACCAATCGTGCTTTCATTTTATATAAGTTTTATTTAGAAAAGTTTACAATTTAAAGGTTAAACTAAAAGTTATAAAGGTTATGGTATTTTAGTGAAAAAGTCCTATAATATCGTATTCTGTATTTTTGTTATTTATCAATTAGGGTTATAATGAGTGTGTGTAAGGGTAGGTCATTACCCCGTGACTTATATTAAATTTTGGTGAAGTTTCAAGGTGAAATAAGCTATGTTAAACTTAAGGGTATTAAGGTGCAAGAATACGGTATTCATAAACGTTATCATTTCATGTGTGAAATTTCATCCAAATTGAATGAAACAAGTTTTGTTATCAAAATAAATATGATTAGGAGTGGGGTATCTAAATAGAACATTAAAATTTAACTTGATGGTATTTTTATGCAAGAAATACGGTTTTCTAAAGAACTTGTCATTTCATGTGGAAAAGTACAATTAAATTTGACTTAAGGGTGATTAATAGTCAACATGCAAGAGGGTTGATAATATGTATTAGGTGACAAGTGGAATTTTTAAGAAAAACCGAATCGGGAATCAGTTTGTCCGATTTCCGTCGGTTCCAAAAAGTCGTATTTTACAATTATAGAAAAGAAAGATAGAAGGTTGGGACTTACATGCACAAGCCGGTATTGTCACCGGGCTTGTCTATCCGCCGATAGCCTCGCGTTAGTAGCGAGACCTTCTTGAATACTTCTTCATGTTCTTCTTCTTGTCATCTTGGTGAAGAGGAAAAAGTGAGAGATACAAAAATATGAGGAAGGAAAAGATGGAGGAGGACAAATAAAGATGTTGTAATGGTGAATAATAATATATGCATTTAACATGAGAATTAAAAGAGAAATGAAAGGTCACCATTCATTTTGGAAATGAAAGGTCTCATTTGTAGGTTATGGGAAGAATAAAAAAAATGATAAAAAATAATTGTAAGAATGGGGATTTGAACATGCGACTTATGGAGTAACAATGCAAGGACTTAACCAATGAGCTATAAAGTTGTTCATGCATATATTTAATTAGAATTAAATATATGATGTTGCTTAAAAAGAAAATGGGCTTTTTAGATGGGCTGTAGAAAATAAGAATAATGGATTTGGGTTAAATATTTATGAAAGGAAAAATAAGAATGAGAGGTTAAAAACTTAAATATAAGAAAAAAAGAATTTGTACCTAGAAAAAAAATACATAATAGATTGAGGAATAAAATAATAATAAATTTAATAGAAAAAAGGAAAATACCAAGTACAAATAAATACGGTATATTTTTTGAAGAGGGATAATACAAATGTATAAAGATTTTGGGGTCATTACAGGATGTGTAAGCAAAATTCAATTAAAAATTCACAAATTAATAAGTGCTTTGGACAATGGACGAGAGTATGATTGCTTGATTTGAATTTCCAAGTGTAGGGGTGATTTATACACACACATAGGGGTATGTGATTGGGATTTAGATGAGAGAAAGGAGTGAAAAATAGAACTTGTATCTTTAATAGAGTTGATAGAAACTCCTAAATGGAGATGGAACCCTAGAAGGAAAACTTAAGAAATGCCGAAAGCTAAGTAGGTCTGCAGAACATATAGGATCTTAAGTTAAATGATGAGGAAGTGTGAAGAATAAGGGTGTATAATTTGCGAGTAGAAGATACTAGAATTCCTTGTTAGAAAACCTAATTGGAGAATAAAAGTCGATAAGCCAAATTGATAGGATTTTGTGGGTAGTATCCGCTGAAAACCCTCAGGAGACAACACTCCTCCTACTAGGGACACCTAGAGGTTTAACGGCTTGTTGCACGTGCTCAGTGCAATCGCGTTTCCCTGCGAAAGTGCGGTTAGGATTTTAGTGAATAAAAATAAGTTTGCTCGAGAACGAGCAAAAGATAAGTTTGGGGGTATTTGTTCAGACGATAATATTGCATTATTATATTCCCCATTCTTATTCTTTTTATAAATAAACAGGTGCTTTTGATGCATGTCTGCTACATGTTATAGGTTACAGGTTCTTGGACAGAAAACAGTGAAAACGATGTAAAGACGATGAAAAGTGGACTTTGACCAACAAACAGAAGACTCTTGATCAAGCCTACAACGAAGAACAGTTCACAATCAACAAGGCAATAAAAGGTCCAAAATTACAAAGCGAACGGTTAAAAATCCATTGCAAATTGTTCACTGAAGATCTGGAACCAATGTAGAAACCCAATTGATAAAAGAACCAAAGAACCAGAAGCCCAATAAGACCAAGAACAAAACCCTAAATTTTCAGCACTCAATCTTTCTAAAGGGCCGCGGAACCGCGGCCCAAGCTTGCTATTGCCGTGGTTCCGCGGCCATATTGTGCCCGTACGCGGATATTTTTTTACCAAAATGTTTTGCGGCACTGAAAAGTTGACCTAGGGCTATTTTTGTAAATTTAGACATGCGGATCAAAATGTAACCTAGGGTTTCTATCTCCTATAAATAGAACCAAAATCATTGTATTCTTTTTATGCCTCCTTTTAATAAAAAATTCCAGAACTCTTTTGGAGAGCATCGGTGTTTTCTTTTCCATTCAGAAATTCAGATCTGACAAACCTGCATGGATAATTGGAAGGATGCATCTGTAAATAGATTTAATTTCTCGCCCTAGTTTAGATTTCAATTCTTTGCCCTAGGTAGATTTAATTTCATGCCCTAGGAACTTGTTTAGGGTTTAGCTTTGGGGAAGGATTTTGAGAGATGAGATCTCTCATCCCTTTCTTACCCGTTATATATTTTCAATAGGACTCCATGCATACACGCACACACCGCGCCCTACGGTACCCTATCCCTCGAGGTAGCGGTGATACCGTAGTGTAAAGGCCCGGTTGCGCGCGTTTTCCATGGAGGTTAGGGTAAGGATCTCTAAAGGAAGGACAAGAACCTAGAGGAAGGAACACCTTCCCGAATGGATCTAATCCCCTTTATTGATAATTACCATAACTTCTCATAGATCTTCATTGGGTATAGAAAGTGTTGAGATTTACTTGCATTTCCAAACCATTTCTAAACCTAACCCTAGCAAGACTTAGATCTAGATAATCGTAGTATAGATAGAATTTAGGTTTTTAGATTTAATAACCAATCCGAACACCTTTCGGAATTAACTCGTTAGCGCGACTAGGATATTCACAACATCCCTGTGGACCGACCCGTATTCACCGGCTAGCTTCATGCGACGCCGTTCTTGATTGCGGTAATAGATATTCTTTGAGATAAAATCAAGGGGTTGAGATGGGAGTTTCCCTTTTTCTTTCGCACTCATCGCGGCATTCAACTGTGCAATTTGGGCTTCTATCGACTTAATACTTTCACTATGAGAGGCGGAGTCTTTCTTTATAGTATCAATAGAAGACCTCATATCAGTCGACATTTGGATGGAATGTTTCATAAACAAATCCAAAGTTTGTGTGAGTGACGAGGAGTTATCGGTTCCGGCCAATTGCGGTGCAGAAGTGTTGGCCGGATTTTGAAAAGGTTGCGATTGAAAGGGGTGCTGACTCTGTGGTGGTGGTTGCTGTTGCTGTGGAGGAGGTCTTTGGTAATTGCTTTGGAACTGATTTTGATTTTAGGGTTGGTTTTGGTTCCAAGCAAAGTTAGGATGATTCCTCTATCCCTGATTGTATGTGGAAGAATAAGGATCGTTTCTAGGTCGCTGCTGAAAAGAAGCATTAGTTTGCTCGTGACCTTGAAACGGTGTATTCATAGGACATTCTTCCGTAAAGTGTGATGGATCAGAACAACAACCACACACGGTATTGGGAAGCGTTACCTGGTTTAAAGAGACTGATGAGAATTTGTTTTCAATAGCGTCGAGTTTCTTTTGCATCGCTGCCATTTCGGCTTTTACTGTGATGGAAATATCGAGCTGATGAATACTTCCTCTAGATGAAGGTGGTCTAACACTTTCCCACTGCAAAGTGTTTTCAGCGAGATCTTCCAGATATTTCCAGGCTTCACCATCGTCTTTGGACATGAAATTGCATCGACACATTATTTCAAGCATCTGCTTTGTCGCTGGATTAATGCCCTCATATATAATTCGGCACAAATCCCATCTATGTATTCCATGATGAGGACATTGGACAAGCAGATCCTTGAAACGTTCAAAGCACTTCCAAAATGGTTCATTGGGAAGCTGGGTGAACTGGTTGATTTCGCTCCCAACACGGGAAGTCTTATGATTTGGGTAAAATTTCTTAAGGAATGCTATCACGAATTCATCCCAATTGGCAATAGAGTGTGCGGCAGTATTATAAAGCCATTTTTCTGCCAAGTCGCACAAAGTGAATGGGAGAAGACGCAAGCGCATAGCATCCACGGACAATTGTGAAGTATCCATCATTGCACATACATTTTCGAATTTAGTGATGAAAACGTACGCGTCTTCAGACTCAAGCCCGTGAAATTTGGGCAACAGGTTGATGTAGTGGGGTTTAATTTCAAAATTATCCCCGTTAGCTGGTGGAATGTATAGACAAGTAGGAAGGGGACCACGGATAGGATAGCATCTTTCTTGGAGAGAGATGCGCTGTTGATTCTGCTCACCTACGGGCGGTGGCAGCGTGGTGTTATTATTTGATGGAGTACCGTCCATATTGGTTGATGTGGTGGGTGGTGGGGGAAAAGAAGATGAAGAAGCACCGACTTCGGAGTCGATAGCCGAAACGCGGACAAGATGGGCACTAGAATCCCGTGTCCAGCCGAGAATGCACTAAACGGTTTTAGCGCAAGTGGCAGCGTGTGTGATTTAAAATTGGTTTGTTTTTGAAAAAGTTGGACTCAAGACAAATCACACAAAAATGCACAAACAACTCTAGAACTAAGGTTACCTAGGTCAAGTCTCTAAATCGCTCATAGACTTCCAAAGGACAAGCCGCATGATCAATCCTCTACCACCTCTTTACTACTCTTATGGCCAGATAAGTGCCAGGTAAGTGGGAGGTATCCGCTATACGAATCACCGAAAATAGCGGGCCTAATTAAGTAACCACTTACCTTAGACACACTTGTCTAGGCACCACAAAAGTAATGCGGATAAGCGATAGATTACCTACGACCTTCTTCTGTCCTTATTGAGCGCGACAGTCCTTAGAGTCTTGTCTATATATTTTTTAAAATTAATATAGGGTTGATGCGGATGCTCGTTTTGTGATTTGCGGGGCTTAGGAAGGGTGATGAAATCCCCACCTAATCTGAATTGTGGTCTTGCCCCTTAAAATCCGTATTAAAATATGAATAAACAAATCAAGTACAAAACTTTGCAAAAAGATTTTTGAGTGGCGATATTTTGCAAAGAAACCTGCAGGAAAGATATTTTAGTGGATTTCAGAGGAGAGAGAAAGAGTTGAGAAATTTACCAAAGAAGTTTGGAACCCTAGATCTCCAATTCCGCCGCGCTTCCACCGCTATTTGTCCTTATTGCCGCGGATCCGCCGCGAGAAGGAGGTATTTCGTGATGAGTTTTGTTACGTGGCCTCCTGTGCTCCTCTGGATCTTGATGAATGTCTCTGTCTCTCTGTATTCTCAAGTCCGTGACTCCAGATCCCCTTGCAAAATTCACACAATAATCGTTAAATATACAATTTGCAGTTTTGTTTATTTATGATATAGATCGAATAAGAATTCAACACGAATAGTAAGAAAAATAAATTACGCACGTATCCCCGGCAACGATGCTATTTGATTGATCTGATTTATATATAGTAGTTAACCGCAATCAATAACGGTGTCGCGTGTAGCTAGACCGAGATGAGTACGGGTCGTCCTCAGGGAAACGTTGAATCTTTTAATCATACTTTAGGCGCGTTGAGAAAGAAAGGAGGAATAATATAGAATGGTTATAGGTTCTAGATCTACGTCAAACACGGATGCAGAATATAGATCTAGATTAACTACGGATATAAGTTTTATAGTAGAAGGGGGCTTGTAGGGTTCATTAATATTTAGTAGTCATGGATGATTAATTAAAAATTACTCTTTTTATCCTTTAATAGATTTAAAACTAGATCGACAGTAATGCATGTAGATTAGGGTTTCTGGAGGGAATAGGGTTCCCACTCTTAACCCCTATCTTGCCATGGATCTCCGTTCATGTCTAGCCTTTACCAAAACAATTGTTAATCTAATTTCTAATCATAGTTGTGACCATCAATGAATTGATAGCGCGCCCCAGTAGGATGTTAACTATTCTTTTGATAAAGTTTATAAACTTTATAGGATTTAAAAAGAGTTTAAAGATCTTCATCTTCCATTAATCTACCCTAATTCTATGAACCCTAACAAGCGGAGAATTACTCGCGCATGTTTGGAAAAGAAAAGATAGAGAGAGAAAACATAATGTAAAATGCAGAAAAATAAAATGATATAAGAAAACAACTACCTTTATTAATCAACAAGATCAAGTACACTTTGTTTCCTTAGAAAATGATTACAAAACCTTAGTTTGCTTCTCGATCTCTTCTAAGGAGGTAGATGAACCGTTGATGATCAACCAGGATTCTTGAGCCGTCGTGGACTTCGTGATCGCGTCGGTGTGATGATTTTTCCAAGAGGCTCAATCCTTATTTATAGTCACAAAGTCAGAACCCTAGTTTCCTAATATGGAAACTAGTTGTTAGGATCCCAACCACCAAAATCCCGAGCCCTAAATCCTTAGAAGTGCGTCGGCACCGCGGCCATTGGATAGGTTTGGCCGTGGATCTGCCGTCTTTTGGTGAGATCATGGCCTCTAATTTTTGTAGCTTCATATCTGTAACACTTGGTGATCTTTTGAGTATTTAGACTTTTAAAATCTTCTCTACGTTTCTGCCAGAATTAGTTTCTTCAATTTACTTGAATATCTTCGGCAGATTTGATCTTGCCAACTCAGATTTCCTTGATTTTAGTCACGATATAATTCCTGCGCAATTATCTCAATAAATGATATTAGTAGAATTTGTTTTTATTGAGATATTATCTTTAACCATTTGTCATGATATTTTAGTTTTAAGAGAATTGGTCAAAGGTATTTAATAAGGTAAGCATATTAAATGGGCCAAATGTTACATAGATATTACATGCTTACTTTTTCCTTCATAATGTTAATTATAATATATAAACACATGAAAATAGTATTTTTACAGATAAACCCTCATATGTGTCATATATTATAATAAACACCTTTTTTTTATATAGAAATAGTAGGAAAAATGTCATATGAAAAGTGCAGTTTTATCAACTGAACACTTCCCACCGACACTTTCTTGCTAGGGGATCGCGAGGTCTCTATTTCACTGGAAGAGTTTCGTGAGATTTCTGGTCTACCAATCAGGGGAGAGCATTATGAAGAGCTGCTGCCTCCCGACGAGTACGTGTTCGCGACCATGCCGGCTATGCTTGACGGCTTGACGACAGAAAACGCCGTCCGCCATAAGTACCCCAGTCTAATCAAGGTTCTGGGTATTTTTGAGAAACTGTTCGCGACGTTGGAGGGGCAGGGCGTCACCTTTGAGAGCTTCATCGCCTGCTTTATCCGTGAAGACGCTTTATCCAAAAAGGCTCTAAAGTTTGCGAACATTGAAGACCCTTTTGGGTTCGGGCTGAATAAACTGCCGGCCAAAGAAGAAGACTTGCCGCAGTTTTATATTCCGATCTCGTCGAGCGTGTCCTTCGATGCGATTGCGTCCCCTGGCATGGACGAAGAGACCTTCTTCTTCAGCTTTATCAGCCTTTGGCTCAGATGGTTCGCCATTCCGACGCATCGATGCTTCATGAGAGCTTCCATCTTCTATCCCGCTCATCGCGTAGCTGAAGGGGCACGATTGGCCGTTGGTATTGCGGGACTGTCGCACCTATACCATGGATTAAGCGTTGCGGCCAATACTTCGACCCCAGGTGCGTATTGCCTGAATTTCTCCCTCCACTATTTCATGTCGTGGATCGAGATGCATGTACTGGGAGCATTTGCAGCCCATCAGTGGCCAGATTTATATGGCTCCTATACCTTCCCACGGGTTATGAGGTTGGTGGATGCTTCTGCTCCCGATCCTGCAGGATTCCCTAGGTCGCCGCTGGGTTTCGGGAGGTATCGACCATGCCATTTTAAAAAAAATGCCACACTAAAGAACCCTAACCTAGAATCTAAACTAGAGAATTAGACGAACAAGTATGTAAACACCTTTACATCTAAGTGAACAGGAAATACAACCTTTGTAGACCGGTCCTTCACTTCAGTAGCTCCGTGTAGTAGTCCCTTCGCTCCAAGTAGTGAACTCCCGGACTCTAGAAAGGCTCCACAAGATGAATGAAACAAGCTTGCTTGAAGTATTCGAGGCCGAAGATGATCTGCGTCGAGAAGACACCAACCCAAGCTATCTCTTCACTAATTAGGGTTTAGTGAAGCAAACACCCTAAACTAAATGGCTAGTATAGTAGAAGATGATGAAATAGGAATTTTGCTCACTTTAGATTTATTTTTCTCACCATATTTCTTCATCTAGAGAAAAGCAAGAAAGTTTTTTCTTGATGAAGAAGAATATGAAAATGGAGAAGAGAATGAAACTCATGAGGTGAGAATAGTAACCATGGGTGAGTTTGTATCATATACTAACTTATATAGAGACTAAACTATGACTAAGGATAATGGTTAGCTTAATAAATATTTTAAGTAAAACTAATTAGTGGACTAAGTCAATGGACACTAAAAGTTTCTAAAAGCTTCAACCATGACTAATTCCACCAATTTGTGAATTACTAAAATAAATAAAAACCTTTAATTATCAAGAGCACGGTGTGAGTCTCATACACCACATATATATTAAAGTGTACACTAAAAGTGAGAAAAAGAAATGTTTAAGTGAGCTAATATTAGTTAATGTAATTCAATATATCAAATATATATAATTATACATTAAATTATTAAATCAACACTTGATTTAATAATCCGGCTATATCACATACAACAGACTAATATCATATGTATCAACTTATCGAATCAACGCTTGATCCGATAACCCGGCTATATCACATATAACCGTCCGATATCATATATCGCGAGAATAGAATACGGTATCACATACTCGTATTAATCTCGGTCCCGCACATATCACATATGTGCTCCTACTTCGTTTCGCTTGAGCCAGGAAACCTTTGTATAGGACTCTAAAGACTCGTCAATACGCTGGCAATAGGTGGTGATCATATCAGTCACCCATAAGCTGTAAGCGGTCTGCTAAACGTAACGGCCACCCGGATATTGAGCGATCATAAAATCAACAAGCAAGGCTGCTCATACTCCTGCGAATCCAATTAGTAACACTACCGTACAGTCCGGTCTCTTCGTCTGATATGTCGCATATCACAGCCTGGGGGTGGTATAACGTCAGACCCCAATAGCCTGATAAGTCATGCCGATGTGAGGCTCATAACGGTTTGAGAAACTACTGATAACACTTACCAATAGATCTCAGCAACCCTGGCTAGGGATTTCCTGTTATGGCCAATCAAGCATAGCGCAACATCAACCCCCAATACCGGGAGAGACGAATCCCCTCCTATCGCTCATTGCCTCCATGTGTGTAATATTTCAAAATAATAAAATATTATTTTTGGGAATTTTTATAATTTAATATTATTTTATTGATTATTTTAATATTAAATTTATAATTAAATATCGATAAATAGGAAAAATTTTAAAAAAAATTATGGAAAATTCAAAAATAATGTATTCTATGGAATTTTGTCATTTTTAAGTTTTTATGAGCATTTATATACTAACTTAGTGCTAATCGCGATTAAAAATGGCTAATCGGATTTTTAGCATTTTGTGCAAAACATGCACATATCATTTTTGTTTTACACTTGTGCATTTCTACCATGTTACTTTGGGTTTACTATTGATGAGAGAAGCAAAATGGAATTTGGAAAGAAAAAGAAAAGGTTTTGGATTAGAATATTAGGTATGGTGAAGAGAAAGAAAGGTGAGGGTTTTGTTGACTTGGTCTTGAGCCATCCCTCTCCAATTATTTCCACATCTCTCTTCTCTTCCTCCTCCATTGCTGCTGCTGTAGGGTTGCTAGGCACTCGCACAAGGGTCTACGAGGCATCAACCATACCCGATTTAAAATTTAGCCGTGCCGAACAACCCGAATACGGAACTTTAAACTAGAGATTAGGCGAAAACAAGTATGCTAAACACTTTAACACTAAGTGAGAGGGATTACAACCTTTGTAGATCCGGTCCTTCACTTCATATGCTCCGTGTTGTGGTCCCTTCGCTACGATCATCGGGATCCGGACTCTCGAGAGGTTCCACGAAGAGAAAGACGCAACCTTTGCTTCCGATCTTCGATACTAAGATGATCTACCTTGAAGTTTCTTTAACACAAGCTAACACTCATGAAATGATGTGAACACCCTCATCTAAATGGCAAGAGAAGATGAGGATGATGAAGTAGGATTTTTGCTCTCTTTATTTATCTTTTTCTCATATTTATCCATCACAAAAATCAAAGCAAGAAACCATTTCAAGCAAAGAAGAAGAAGGAAGAAGATGATGAACAATATTAGAATCCTTTTGTGATGAATAATGCAAAAGAGATAATGATGAATCATGCAACCATGGTTGACTTAACCATTGTAGAGAATTGACCAAGGGTTAGGGTTTGGGTTGAGTTAAGAATGAGTCACTCACAAATATCTTTATCATGACAAAATGAAAAGCTTCTAGAATCAACTAGAAGACTTAACCCTAATCCAAACCCTAATCATGTTTAAACTCCACAAAACATGTTGCATTATTTATCATATCATGTTACAATATTATATATCACATATATAATATTTATCGTAACAAAATAAAAATAATACAATTAACATATATCGCATATATATCAATGTATTACCCGAGTGAGAAAAAGAATCTTTTAGTGAGCAAACATTAGTTAATGTAATTTAATATATCATATATATTATTATACATTAAATTATCGAATCAACACTTGATCCGACAATCCGGCTATATCGCATATAACCGACTAATATTTATCCGTACCGATTCACCGAATCAACACTTGATCCGATGACCCGGCTGATATCAAATATCGCGAGAATATAATACGGTATCACATATCGCATTATCCTCGGTCCCGCACATATCACATATGTGCTCCTACTCCGTTTCGCCTGAGCCAAGAAACCTCTGTGTAGGACTCTAAAGAATCGTCAATACGCCGGCAGTAGGTGATGATCATATCAAACACCCACAAGCTGCAAGCGGTCAGCTAAACGTAACAGCTACCCAGGTATTGAGCGCTCAGAAGATCAATAAGCAAGCCTGTACATTCTCCTGCGAATCCAAACAGTAACACTCCCGTACAGTCCGGTCTCGTCGTCTGATATGTCGCATATCTCGCCTAGGGGTGGTAAACGTCAGACCCCAGTAGCTTGATAAGTCGTGTCGATATGAGGTCTATAACAGTTCGAGAAACTACTGATAACACTTACCAGTAAATCTCAGCAACCCTGGCCAGGGATTTCCGGTTATAGCCAATCGAACACAGCACAACATCAACTCCCTATACCGGGAGAGACGAATCCCCTCCTATCGCTCATTGCCTCCATATGATTCGGGACTGTACCCAAAAGCCACCTTTTTGCATGCCCTCTTGGACGTGGTATGATGGAAATCAAAGCACAGTGGGAATCACACAAGACTCTATGACGATCTCGGGTCGACAGACTACTCTGTACCAGTGTCACCGGAGAACTGCCATCTGACGTATGGTATAATACCATCTGGGAGTTCTCGGCGAGTCCGTCCAGTGTACCCAGTCTCCACTGAGCACCCGTACACCATCCTTGATGTCAAACACCGATGGATATGGGATCATCCATCGCCCATCATATGGGTCAAGATGCGTATACGCTAGTCTACTCTGGTGCATCGATGCCCTGTCTCGATACACCCTCGACTAGGAACAGTTATAGGATGTACTCGCTGACTACCGTGGCCCCACTAGTATGATCTCATCATAGTCCTAGTAGTCGAGTACATATCCTAAGGGCTTTATCAACATGTAACATAGAGACAATCAGAGTACATGTTAAGATAAAGTACAACCAGATAGCATACTATCATGTCGAGCAAGAAAGTCCTCCCTATATATGTCCTAGCATCCACTACAATATACATCGTATGTACAGTAATGGCCTCTAGGGCATACATATAACTAACAATCTCCCACTTGCACTAGGGCCATCTGTTGTGGTATCACATACCAACAATTAGCTGCGGTTGATGTATCTCATACTCAACCATCCCATAAAAGTCTCTACTGGGAAAAAGGCCTTCGTGAGTGGATCCGCGCTGTTGTCCTCTGTGTCTACTCTCCTAACCTGGATCTCCCTGGAGATCAACCATCTCCATGATCAGGTGATACTGCCTAAGAATTATATCTGGATTTCTGATGGGACGGTAGTTCCTTGGCTGAAACCACAACTCCATTGTCACACAATGGTAGGAACGAAGTTCATCTTATGAACTTATATATATATCCAGACTGCCTCTTTGGTAGTATCCTTGGTAACGATGTATCTTGCCTTTAATCGTCTAGTATGTCACGGTATCTAGCTTGGAACTCTTCCAACATACCGCCCCTCCACTGAGGGTAAAGACAATGCCTGCGACTGACATTCAGTCGTCCTTATCAGCCTGGAACCTTTCCAGTGATTCTCCCCAGGATCGATTGATACCATTTCACTACAACTAGTGAGTATCCTAACATCCAATTAGATCTATCTCATAGATCCAAAACCTAGGATTTAGGAGGTATCACTTTGATCCTATATGGAGAATCCTTGTGATAAGCGGAGATTGACCGTGCGTAGCATAGGAAACTTCTTCCCTATCAAGAGTATGTCATCCACGTACTCTACGAGGATCACCACCATACTCTCTACTACCTTTTCGTATATACAAGGTTCATATACCATTTTGATGAAGTCAAACTCTTTGACTACCACATCAAAACAGATATTCCAACTCCGCGATGCCTGTTTTATCATATAAAACATCTTGCACACGTTTCCGCTGCTCCCACTGTCTACGAAGCCCTCTGGCTGTGTACTTATAGACGTTCTCTTCTAAAACATCACTTAGAAAAGCAGTCATGACACCCAACCACCAGATATCGTAGTCATGGTATGTAGCCGTGGCAAGTAGGATCTGGATGGACTTAAGCATAGTTTTGAAAGTCTCAACTTTTCCATGTACACTAAGTAATCTTCTCAAGATATACTTGCTCCTGATGGGGATTTAACCCTTCAGATAAAGCAACCAAAGTCCATACTTTGTTGGTGTATAAGGATTCCATCTCAGATCGATAAGCATCCAGCCATTCGTACAGAGTCCCACTCCTGATGGCCAGCTCGAAACTAGTTGGGTCATCATCTCATGATGCAATCCTCGCTCCCACTGTCATAGAGAAACCGAAGTATCTCTCAGGTGGGTGAGGAACCCTACTAGATCGGCAGAGAGGCTGAGGTTCGTTGGTAACTATTGAATCCTTTGGTTCTACCAAATTATCAGCTGCAGTTTGTATAGCTGGAACCTTTCCAGTTCTACATAACAGACCTTGCCTCGAGCTTGTCCGGATTTTGCTTTTAGACATAGGCCGGACAACCCCAAATCTTAACAAACTTAAGATATGGGCTCTTCCCTTTCCATATCACATATGAAGTGGTAGGCATCTGATTTGATTTGAACCATATTCAATAGGTATGCAGCTTCTCAAGTGCATAACTCCCAAAAGGAAATAGGAAACTCAGTAGTACTCATCATAGAGCACACCATATTAAAATCTTCTCTACGTTTCTGCCAGAATTAGTTTCTTCAATTTACTTGAATATCTTCGGCAGATTTGATCTTGCCAACTCAGATTTCCTTGATTTTAGTCACGATATAATTCCTGCGCAATTATCTCAATAAATGATATTAGTAGAATTTGTTTTTATTGAGATATTATCTTTAACCATTTGTCATGATATTTTAGTTTTAAGAGAATTGGTCAAAGGTATTTAATAAGGTAAGCATATTAAATGGGCCAAATGTTACATAGATATTACATGCTTACTTTTTCCTTCATAATGTTAATTATAATATATAAACACATGAAAATAGTATTTTTACAGATAAACCCTCATATGTGTCATATATTATAATAAACACCTTTTTTTTATATAGAAATAGTAGGAAAAATGTCATATGAAAAGTGCAGTTTTATCAACTGAACACTTCCCACCGACACTTTCTTGCTAGGGGATCGCGAGGTCTCTATTTCACTGGAAGAGTTTCGTGAGATTTCTGGTCTACCAATCAGGGGAGAGCATTATGAAGAGCTGCTGCCTCCCGACGAGTACGTGTTCGCGACCATGCCGGCTATGCTTGACGGCTTGACGACAGAAAACGCCGTCCGCCATAAGTACCCCAGTCTAATCAAGGTTCTGGGTATTTTTGAGAAACTGTTCGCGACGTTGGAGGGGCAGGGCGTCACCTTTGAGAGCTTCATCGCCTGCTTTATCCGTGAAGACGCTTTATCCAAAAAGGCTCTAAAGTTTGCGAACATTGAAGACCCTTTTGGGTTCGGGCTGAATAAACTGCCGGCCAAAGAAGAAGACTTGCCGCAGTTTTATATTCCGATCTCGTCGAGCGTGTCCTTCGATGCGATTGCGTCCCCTGGCATGGACGAAGAGACCTTCTTCTTCAGCTTTATCAGCCTTTGGCTCAGATGGTTCGCCATTCCGACGCATCGATGCTTCATGAGAGCTTCCATCTTCTATCCCGCTCATCGCGTAGCTGAAGGGGCACGATTGGCCGTTGGTATTGCGGGACTGTCGCACCTATACCATGGATTAAGCGTTGCGGCCAATACTTCGACCCCAGGTGCGTATTGCCTGAATTTCTCCCTCCACTATTTCATGTCGTGGATCGAGATGCATGTACTGGGAGCATTTGCAGCCCATCAGTGGCCAGATTTATATGGCTCCTATACCTTCCCACGGGTTATGAGGTTGGTGGATGCTTCTGCTCCCGATCCTGCAGGATTCCCTAGGTCGCCGCTGGGTTTCGGGAGGTATCGACCATGCCATTTTAAAAAAAATGCCACACTAAAGAACCCTAACCTAGAATCTAAACTAGAGAATTAGACGAACAAGTATGTAAACACCTTTACATCTAAGTGAACAGGAAATACAACCTTTGTAGACCGGTCCTTCACTTCAGTAGCTCCGTGTAGTAGTCCCTTCGCTCCAAGTAGTGAACTCCCGGACTCTAGAAAGGCTCCACAAGATGAATGAAACAAGCTTGCTTGAAGTATTCGAGGCCGAAGATGATCTGCGTCGAGAAGACACCAACCCAAGCTATCTCTTCACTAATTAGGGTTTAGTGAAGCAAACACCCTAAACTAAATGGCTAGTATAGTAGAAGATGATGAAATAGGAATTTTGCTCACTTTAGATTTATTTTTCTCACCATATTTCTTCATCTAGAGAAAAGCAAGAAAGTTTTTTCTTGATGAAGAAGAATATGAAAATGGAGAAGAGAATGAAACTCATGAGGTGAGAATAGTAACCATGGGTGAGTTTGTATCATATACTAACTTATATAGAGACTAAACTATGACTAAGGATAATGGTTAGCTTAATAAATATTTTAAGTAAAACTAATTAGTGGACTAAGTCAATGGACACTAAAAGTTTCTAAAAGCTTCAACCATGACTAATTCCACCAATTTGTGAATTACTAAAATAAATAAAAACCTTTAATTATCAAGAGCACGGTGTGAGTCTCATACACCACATATATATTAAAGTGTACACTAAAAGTGAGAAAAAGAAATGTTTAAGTGAGCTAATATTAGTTAATGTAATTCAATATATCAAATATATATAATTATACATTAAATTATTAAATCAACACTTGATTTAATAATCCGGCTATATCACATACAACAGACTAATATCATATGTATCAACTTATCGAATCAACGCTTGATCCGATAACCCGGCTATATCACATATAACCGTCCGATATCATATATCGCGAGAATAGAATACGGTATCACATACTCGTATTAATCTCGGTCCCGCACATATCACATATGTGCTCCTACTTCGTTTCGCTTGAGCCAGGAAACCTTTGTATAGGACTCTAAAGACTCGTCAATACGCTGGCAATAGGTGGTGATCATATCAGTCACCCATAAGCTGTAAGCGGTCTGCTAAACGTAACGGCCACCCGGATATTGAGCGATCATAAAATCAACAAGCAAGGCTGCTCATACTCCTGCGAATCCAATTAGTAACACTACCGTACAGTCCGGTCTCTTCGTCTGATATGTCGCATATCACAGCCTGGGGGTGGTATAACGTCAGACCCCAATAGCCTGATAAGTCATGCCGATGTGAGGCTCATAACGGTTTGAGAAACTACTGATAACACTTACCAATAGATCTCAGCAACCCTGGCTAGGGATTTCCTGTTATGGCCAATCAAGCATAGCGCAACATCAACCCCCAATACCGGGAGAGACGAATCCCCTCCTATCGCTCATTGCCTCCATGTGTGTAATATTTCAAAATAATAAAATATTATTTTTGGGAATTTTTATAATTTAATATTATTTTATTGATTATTTTAATATTAAATTTATAATTAAATATCGATAAATAGGAAAAATTTTAAAAAAAATTATGGAAAATTCAAAAATAATGTATTCTATGGAATTTTGTCATTTTTAAGTTTTTATGAGCATTTATATACTAACTTAGTGCTAATCGCGATTAAAAATGGCTAATCGGATTTTTAGCATTTTGTGCAAAACATGCACATATCATTTTTGTTTTACACTTGTGCATTTCTACCATGTTACTTTGGGTTTACTATTGATGAGAGAAGCAAAATGGAATTTGGAAAGAAAAAGAAAAGGTTTTGGATTAGAATATTAGGTATGGTGAAGAGAAAGAAAGGTGAGGGTTTTGTTGACTTGGTCTTGAGCCATCCCTCTCCAATTATTTCCACATCTCTCTTCTCTTCCTCCTCCATTGCTGCTGCTGTAGGGTTGCTAGGCACTCGCACAAGGGTCTACGAGGCATCAACCATACCCGATTTAAAATTTAGCCGTGCCGAACAACCCGAATACGGAACTTTAAACTAGAGATTAGGCGAAAACAAGTATGCTAAACACTTTAACACTAAGTGAGAGGGATTACAACCTTTGTAGATCCGGTCCTTCACTTCATATGCTCCGTGTTGTGGTCCCTTCGCTACGATCATCGGGATCCGGACTCTCGAGAGGTTCCACGAAGAGAAAGACGCAACCTTTGCTTCCGATCTTCGATACTAAGATGATCTACCTTGAAGTTTCTTTAACACAAGCTAACACTCATGAAATGATGTGAACACCCTCATCTAAATGGCAAGAGAAGATGAGGATGATGAAGTAGGATTTTTGCTCTCTTTATTTATCTTTTTCTCATATTTATCCATCACAAAAATCAAAGCAAGAAACCATTTCAAGCAAAGAAGAAGAAGGAAGAAGATGATGAACAATATTAGAATCCTTTTGTGATGAATAATGCAAAAGAGATAATGATGAATCATGCAACCATGGTTGACTTAACCATTGTAGAGAATTGACCAAGGGTTAGGGTTTGGGTTGAGTTAAGAATGAGTCACTCACAAATATCTTTATCATGACAAAATGAAAAGCTTCTAGAATCAACTAGAAGACTTAACCCTAATCCAAACCCTAATCATGTTTAAACTCCACAAAACATGTTGCATTATTTATCATATCATGTTACAATATTATATATCACATATATAATATTTATCGTAACAAAATAAAAATAATACAATTAACATATATCGCATATATATCAATGTATTACCCGAGTGAGAAAAAGAATCTTTTAGTGAGCAAACATTAGTTAATGTAATTTAATATATCATATATATTATTATACATTAAATTATCGAATCAACACTTGATCCGACAATCCGGCTATATCGCATATAACCGACTAATATTTATCCGTACCGATTCACCGAATCAACACTTGATCCGATGACCCGGCTGATATCAAATATCGCGAGAATATAATACGGTATCACATATCGCATTATCCTCGGTCCCGCACATATCACATATGTGCTCCCTACTCCGTTTCGCCTGAGCCAAGAAACCTCTGTGTAGGACTCTAAAGAATCGTCAATACGCCGGCAGTAGGTGATGATCATATCAAACACCCACAAGCTGCAAGCGGTCAGCTAAACGTAACAGCTACCCAGGTATTGAGCGCTCAGAAGATCAATAAGCAAGCCTGTACATTCTCCTGCGAATCCAAACAGTAACACTCCCGTACAGTCCGGTCTCGTCGTCTGATATGTCGCATATCTCGCCTAGGGGTGGTAAACGTCAGACCCCAGTAGCTTGATAAGTCGTGTCGATATAAGGTCTATAACAGTTCGAGAAACTACTGATAACACTTACCAGTAAATCTCAGCAACCCTGGCCAGGGATTTCCGGTTATAGCCAATCGAACACAGCACAACATCAACTCCCTATACCGGGAGAGACGAATCCCCTCCTATCGCTCATTGCCTCCATATGATTCGGGACTGTACCCAAAAGCCACCTTTTTGCATGCCCTCTTGGACGTGGTATGATGGAAATCAAAGCACAGTGGGAATCACACAAGACTCTATGACGATCTCGGGTCGACAGACTACTCTGTACCAGTGTCACCGGAGAACTGCCATCTGACGTATGGTATAATACCATCTGGGAGTTCTCGGCGAGTCCGTCCAGTGTACCCAGTCTCCACTGAGCACCCGTACACCATCCTTGATGTCAAACACCGATGGATATGGGATCATCCATCGCCCATCATATGGGTCAAGATGCGTATACGCTAGTCTACTCTGGTGCATCGATGCCCTGTCTCGATACACCCTCGACTAGGAACAGTTATAGGATGTACTCGCTGACTACCGTGGCCCCACTAGTATGATCTCATCATAGTCCTAGTAGTCGAGTACATATCCTAAGGGCTTTATCAACATGTAACATAGAGACAATCAGAGTACATGTTAAGATAAAGTACAACCAGATAGCATACTATCATGTCGAGCAAGAAAGTCCTCCCTATATATGTCCTAGCATCCACTACAATATACATCGTATGTACAGTAATGGCCTCTAGGGCATACATATAACTAACAATCTCCCACTTGCACTAGGGCCATCTGTTGTGGTATCACATACCCAACAATTAGCTGCGGTTGATGTATCTCATACTCAACCATCCCATAAAAGTCTCTACTGGGAAAAAGGCCTTCGTGAGTGGATCCGCGCTGTTGTCCTCTGTGTCTACTCTCCTAACCTGGATCTCCCTGGAGATCAACCATCTCCATGATCAGGTGATACTGCCTAAGAATTATATCTGGATTTCTGATGGGACGGTAGTTCCTTGGCTGAAACCACAACTCCATTGTCACACAATGGTAGGAACGAAGTTCATCTTATGAACTTATATATATATCCAGACTGCCTCTTTGGTAGTATCCTTGGTAACGATGTATCTTGCCTTTAATCGTCTAGTATGTCACGGTATCTAGCTTGGAACTCTTCCAACATACCGCCCCTCCACTGAGGGTAAAGACAATGCCTGCGACTGACATTCAGTCGTCCTTATCAGCCTGGAACCTTTCCAGTGATTCTCCCCAGGATCGATTGATACCATTTCACTACAACTAGTGAGTATCCTAACATCCAATTAGATCTATCTCATAGATCCAAAACCTAGGATTTAGGAGGTATCACTTTGATCCTATATGGAGAATCCTTGTGATAAGCGGAGATTGACCGTGCGTAGCATAGGAAACTTCTTCCCTATCAAGAGTATGTCATCCACGTACTCTACGAGGATCACCACCATACTCTCTACTACCTTTTCGTATATACAAGGTTCATATACCATTTTGATGAAGTCAAACTCTTTGACTACCACATCAAAACAGATATTCCAACTCCGCGATGCCTGTTTTATCATATAAAACATCTTGCACACGTTTCCGCTGCTCCCACTGTCTACGAAGCCCTCTGGCTGTGTACTTATAGACGTTCTCTTCTAAAACATCACTTAGAAAAGCAGTCATGACACCCAACCACCAGATATCGTAGTCATGGTATGTAGCCGTGGCAAGTAGGATCTGGATGGACTTAAGCATAGTTTTGAAAGTCTCAACTTTTCCATGTACACTAAGTAATCTTCTCAAGATATACTTGCTCCTGATGGGGATTTAACCCTTCAGATAAAGCAACCAAAGTCCATACTTTGTTGGTGTATAAGGATTCCATCTCAGATCGATAAGCATCCAGCCATTCGTACAGAGTCCCACTCCTGATGGCCAGCTCGAAACTAGTTGGGTCATCATCTCATGATGCAATCCTCGCTCCCACTGTCATAGAGAAACCGAAGTATCTCTCAGGTGGGTGAGGAACCCTACTAGATCGGCAGAGAGGCTGAGGTTCGTTGGTAACTATTGAATCCTTTGGTTCTACCAAATTATCAGCTGCAGTTTGTATAGCTGGAACCTTTCCAGTTCTACATAACAGACCTTGCCTCGAGCTTGTCCGGATTTTGCTTTTAGACATAGGCCGGACAACCCCAAATCTTAACAAACTTAAGATATGGGCTCTTCCCTTTCCATATCACATATGAAGTGGTAGGCATCTGATTTGATTTGAACCATATTCAATAGGTATGCAGCTTCTCAAGTGCATAACTCCCAAAAGGAAATAGGAAACTCAGTAGTACTCATCATAGAGCACACCATATCAAATAGGGTGCTATTGCTCCGCCCCGATACACCGACGTGCTGTGGTGTATACGGAGGAGTAATGCTGAGAGAGAATCTCATTCTCCTTTAGAATAGTCCAGGTATTCCGTGCTCAAGTATTCTCCTCCTTGATCACATCAAAGGACATAATACTTTTACCCGTATTTTGGTTCTCTACTTCTAATTTATATTCTGTGAATATCTCAAAAGGTTCAGACCTGTGTTTCAACAGAAGCATATGTCTGAATCTTGAGAGATTATCAGAGAATGTAATGAAGTAGAAAGAACCGATCTTGGCATGTGTAGACAGGGGACCTTTCATACATCAACATGTATCAATCCCAAGAGTTCACTAACTCTTTCTCTGTTTCCAATAAACAGAGCTGTGGTCATCTTATCTTTGTGACATGACAGGCAAGTTTCACAAGATGTAAATTCAAACTAATTTAAATATACATCTAAATGTAACTTCAGCCAGTCGGGTCGCATTGATATGACCTAGTCTACAATGCCTCAAGAAGGATTTGTTCATTTCTGAACTCTTCCTCTTGTGTGTGTTCCGTATACTAAGAACTGTAGTTTGATTTAGAACGACAATGCTTTTAGATAACGTGCCTGAACCGATCAACTCTTGATATGGGAAATGTTCAAAACATTATCCAACAATACAAAATTATATCCTTTCTTTACTAATAAAGAGACTGATATGATTTTGTATATCAGGTTCTGTATCTAATAACATTTGTTCAGAATCAATGTATTCTGGTAATACAGGGTGACAGTGACCAACAGACTTGGCTGCAACACTTGCACCATTTTCTGCCTCATGAAACTTATCACCCGTTCTCAGTTCTTTACCTTTCTGTAGGCCATGTAACAGATTACATATGCGGGATCTTGATCTGGTATCTCATACCCAGGACGTGAAGGATACTGAGAAACAGTTCTCTGTAATGAACACACCTGAAGAAGATGCATCAACATGTACTTTCTTCGTTTGGGCGGCACGGGAAATCTGGTATTCCCCAATTTCCTGCTCTGTTCTTATAACAATTATAAGTTGGAGCGGGACCAACGTTCCCCAGCTCAGTAAAACAAGCGGGTTCGGTCAATATATCCGTTTTATTATCTTGATTAAGGCGTGATATGGTCGCTACCTGGAGAGAGAGAGAAGAAAAAACACTCAGCGTATGCTCTTGCAAGATTAGATTGGTTATCTAATATATCTAATCAGGATGTCTCCCACTGTTTTAATCAAATCTTCCTTCAAACCCTAAAAGGAAAGACTAGCCGGGATTAATTACACGCTACAAGTTCGCCAATCTTTCAGCCAGGCCAGTGTCGGTACTTTGAGGGAGGTCCCCCGTGCTTTCGCACGAACCTAATTAAAGTAAACCTCGTTTTCCAAGGGGCGTAACCCCGTTAACACCTTTCTAGACACCTACTTGATCGGCTAATTGTAATGTGTAAAACTCTCCCAGGAGTAACTCTTACTCGCAGCGGGTATCGGGATCCAACTATCTCATAGAAGGTATGCAATCTTATTGCAAATTTCAACACTTGAAATTCCCAATAATATTTTGCCCCAAGCGATCTATGACCTTGACAAGGTCAACAAACCATAGACCGCAAGTCAAGTTCAACCCGTCATTTCCTGATTGAATTAAACCCACCCGCACGACCCTTGACAAGGTCAACAAAGTCGCACGACTACCCTAATCCAATCGCATCATATGCTTATACAGATAAGCAGTAATCAGCTACCGCACACTACGCCTTGACAAGGTCAACAAACGCAGCACGAATACTAACTATTACTTATCTGAAATGACGGAGGGCTACGACGGGTTTTTCAGAAAACCCTTTGCGTAATGAACTTGATATCGTTGTAGAATCGAGTGATTTTAAATGGAGTGTTTTTGAGGCTTTTCTAGTTTTGCTAAAGGGGTCACTCCCGGTGAAGGGATCGTCGGCCCTAGGTGCAGGATATATCATATATACCACTATGCAAAGCAAGAACTATAGAAGCAATCAAAAGACAAACCAAGTTTGTAGCATCTGCCAGTTATTGCTAAAGGAGTCACTCCCGGTGAAGGGATCTCGGTCCTTTCCTTATCGAATAAGGTGCTGGATGTTCTACAAGGAACACCGCTATGCAAAGCAAGAACTAGAGCTACCAGTTTTATTTAGAAATTCGATTCCACAACATCTTAGGTTTCTTTTAATTCATTAATGTCATTAATGAAGTCCCATTTTAATTATGCTTCACAAGCATCTCTTTTGAAAACGAAATCTGCAATATAACATATATCTCATATATATAATATAAACAGTCGTCACAGGCAGTAATATGATCTCATCACAGAACATTGCAGCAGAAGAACATATATTGGATATACTAGGACGTCCGTGTTTTCAATACGAGCCTGTATAAAACACGGATTCCACGGTCGTGATGAATAGCCAAACCCACATCCCTAGACCCCTACGAGAGCGACAAGTAACACTGCCAATTCTAGGGTTAGAAGAACCGGTCTCGACTCCTCGAGATGGTCTCCCACTGGACCCTAGAACCCGGTTACTCGTGCTCCCCGCCTTGGGTCTACCTAATGCGGAAAAGTAAATAATATACAACGGTGACATCTTCCGCTACCTGGAAGTGCCCCAAAAAAAAAGAATATTACATACAAATGAATTTTACATGAATGAAAAAGAAAAACTCTCATCTCACATAAAACCCCCGGCTATTCAAAACGCGACGATCCAATATAACATATCACAGCAACACATAATATCTCATATCATCAACGTAAGCAAGTATGCGTATCCCGATTGTCGTTGATGTATAGCAACGAAGCCGGCGATACACCACATACTACGCTTACGGTCACAGAAAAGAAAGTGTAAAACTACAACAGTTGGAATCCGCAACCTTCTTAGACATCGCATGCCTAACCAAATGAATTCCTTAGACATCACATGCCTAACAATTATAAACCCCGCATTTTAGTCTCATTATCGAAAACTCTTTTCAATATCAAGTCGGGCAATTCAACAAGATTCCCGACGTCCTGATCGAATGCTCGTCGCAAACTTTAGTAGACGGCCGCACCCCAGATGCCGTCGACGAAGTGCACTAAGGCGGAATACCGCTGCCGTGAGCACCCGAACGGATGCTTTCGGCGACGGGGTTCTCCTACAGTCACTTGGTCGGGGCTATGGGGCGTAGCTGTCTATTAAGTTTACCTGGCGAGTATCCGCGTACACTACGTGATTGCGACGGACTTTTGATCACATCAAAATTCCGTGGCAACCGATCATCTGAGATTAAACTGCTATGTTTATAATATTCAAATTAGTTATCTCATAACTACCTGTGGATTCCAAATATTGTATCACATTCCAGATAAATAGAAAAAGTTAAACTTTCCGATCGAATCATCAAGCACCCAAGATTTCCCCAATATATCTCAACACTTGAAATCAGTTTAAAAACATTCATTACATGCCACAGTACCAATGGTCCAGCCGTAGAAGGGTCAAGCCAACGCCTCACATGTGGCACGCCGTACTTCCCCAAACCCTAAGGTTCAAAAGGCAGTTCAAGACGGTCACATAATCGAGTTAAGGTTTGTTGTCTTCTAGAGGGTCCACCGAGTTACTTGCACGACTTAGAACATTCTTAAACACGAGAAAAAATCTAACTTTTGAAAAATTTTCCGACAGGGGAAAAAGTGAGTTATTGATATCCGTTCGAACTTTTTAACAGTTTCTTAAATTTATCCGGAAAGCCACATAGACAAAATCTAATACTCTGATCGAAACATCGAATCCCCAAAACAACCCCAGAAAACTCAACTGTAGAATAAAAATTAAAAATTCCCAGAGAACTCAGCACTGTGTAATAGGAATTACTGTGCAAAATAGGAGGGGTGAAGTCATCAAATGGCCGCGGAACCGCCGCAGAAGCCAGGCTTCTGCCGCGGTTCCGCCGCACTTTTGACGAATTAGCCCCTCGAATTTCACAGTAATTCTAATAAGACCCTGCTGAATTTTTTAGAAATTTTTAATTGACAAAAATCCAAATTTTCAGAAAATTTCCAGAGAGCATTTTGGAGTCGGGGTTTCGGGTTCGATCGGACTTTAAACTTCGTCTAGACTTCGCCTAAAGCTCTAGCTTGGCTCTGATACCACTGTAGGGTTGCTAGGCACTCGCACAAGGGTCTACCAGGCATCAACCATGCCCGATTTAAAATTTAGCCGTGCCGAACAACCCGAATACGGAACTTTAAACTAGAGATTAGGCGAAAACAAGTATGCTAAACACTTTAACACTAAGTGAGAGGGATTACAACCTTTGTAGATCCGGTCCTTCACTTCATATGCTCCGTGTTGTGGTCCCTTCGCTACGATCATCGGGATCCGGACTCTCGAGAGGTTCCACGAAGAGAAAGACACAACCTTTGCTTCCGATCTTCGATACTAAGATGATCTACCTTGAAGTTTCTTTAACACAAGCTAACACTCATGAAATGATGTGAACACCCTCATCTAAATGGCAAGGGAATATGAGGATGATGAAGTAAGATTTTTGCTCTCTTTATTTATCTTTTTCTCATATTTATCCATCACAAAAATCAAAGCAAGAAACCATTTCAAGCAAAGAAGAAGAAGGAAGAAGATGATGAACAATATTAGAATCCTTTTGTGATGAATAATGCAAAAGAGATAATGATGAATTATGCAACCATGGTTGACTTAACCATTGTAGAGAATTGACCAAGGGTTAGGGTTTGGGTTGAGTTAAGAATGAGTCACTCACAAATATCTTTATCATGACAAAATGAAAAGCTTCTAGAATCAACAAGAAGACTTAACCCTAATCCAAACCCTAATCATGTTTAAACTCCACAAAACATGTTGCATTATTTATCATATCATGTTACAATATTATATATCACATATATAATATTTATCGTAACAAAATAAAAATAATACAATTAACATATATCGCATATATATCAATGTATTACCCGAGTGAGAAAAAGAATCTTTTAGTGAGCAAACATTAGTTAATGTAATTTAATATATCATATATATTATTATACATTAAATTATCGAATCAACACTTGATCCGACAATCCGGCTATATCGCATATAACCGACTAATATTTATCCGTACCGATTCACCGAATCAACACTTGATCCGATGACCCGGCTGATATCAAATATCGCGAGAATATAATACGGTATCACATATCGCATTATCCTCGGTCCCGCACATATCACATATGTGCTCCTACTCCGTTTCGCCTGAGCCAAGAAACCTCTGTGTAGGACTCTAAAGAATCGTCAATACGCCGGCAGTAGGTGATGATCATATCAAACACCCACAAGCTGCAAGCGGTCAGCTAAACGTAACAGCTACCCAGGTATTGAGCGCTCAGAAGATCAATAAGCAAGCCTGTACATTCTCCTGCGAATCCAAACAGTAACACTCCCGTACAGTCCGGTCTCGTCGTCTGATATGTCGCATATCTCGCCTAGGGGTGGTAAACGTCAGACCCCAGTAGCTTGATAAGTCGTGTCGATATGAGGTCTATAACAGTTCGAGAAACTACTGATAACACTTACCAGTAAATCTCAGCAACCCTGGCCAGGGATTTCCGGTTATAGCCAATCGAACACAGCACAACATCAACTCCCTATACCGGGAGAGACGAATCCCTTCCTATCGCTCATTGCCTCCATATGATTCGGGACTGTACCCAAAAGCCACCTTTTTGCATGCCCTCTTGGACGTGGTATGATGGAAATCAAAGCACAGTGGGAATCACACAAGACTCTATGACGATCTCGGGTCGACAGACTACTCTGTACCAGTGTCACCGGAGAACTGCCATCTGACGTATGGTATAATACCATCTGGGAGTTCTCGGCGAGTCCGTCCAGTGTACCCAGTCTCCACTGAGCACCCGTACACCATCCTTGATGTCAAACACCGATGGATATGGGATCATCCATCACCCATCATATGGGTCAAGATGCGTATACGCTAGTCTACTCTGGTGCATCGATGCCCTGTCTTGATACACCCTCGACTAGGAACAGTTATAAGATGTACTAGCCGACTACCGTGGCCCCACTAGTATGATCTCATCATAGTCCTAGTAGTCGAGTACATATCCTAAGGGCTTTATCAACATGTAACATAGAGACAATCAGAGTACATGTTAAGATAAAGTACAACCAGATAGCATACTATCATGTCGAGCAAGAAAGTCCTCCCTATATATGTCCTAGCATCCACTACAATATACATCGTATGTACAGTAATGGCCTCTAGGGCATACATATAACTAACAGCTGCTGCTGTTGCCCTCTCTCCCTCATCATAAAATCCCCCAAAACACCTCAATAAACATCTCAAAACCCCACTCCCATTTCACAAAAATTGTACACAAGCTCACAAGCATGCCTTTGGACCAAGAAAGTAGTCATTTTGGCGCTGTTGAGGATTCATAAGGGTATTATGAGGTAATTTCTTCACAATTAGAGTGTTATTGCTTGTGCTTAACCTTCAATTCAAGTTTCATATCGATACCGTGTAATTTGGTGTATTTTGGACCAACTTAGAAAGGGTTAGGGTAAAGTTGAGATGTGGCTTTGTAATTGGACTTAAATGGTGACCTTAGACCCCATATTGACCAAAACACTGGCCTAGCACAACCTGAAACCCAAAAATACGGAATTACGGAACTTTTCATGTCGGTTTATGTGATCTGTGAAGGTGTTCTGGAATCTGGAGCAACCCGGGGGCACCAAAAATAAAATTGAGCTGACAGTGAGTCGTGCAGGCACCTAGGAAGCTACCACCAAGACCCGAGCCCCTAACTCAAAACTACGGCCGCAAATTTAATCATTCTGGCCCCAATTTGCGGCCAGAGTAGAGGGGAATATGTCCATTTTTGTTCCAGGGCTCATTTTGCACTAAATTAGACCCCTCCTATATGCAGTTTTGGCTAATTGTCATCTGGGGAAAATCTGGGAGCATTTTGGTGTGTTTTAGGCGATGTTTTCCGTATTTTTAAATGCACTTTCTTGATATTTGGATTTGTATTTGGTTGTCGGGTGTTCGTACATCGACAACAGGGGTTGTTTGTTGGATTTGCATGTTTGGGCCATAGGTTCCAACCTATGAGCACACTGTGCGCTGTATCGGTTTTCTGCCTTGATTTTCATACGCATTGCTATGGTTGATCATTGTAGGTACCTTCACGTGGATTTCGAGGCGACGAAGCATGGCGTTATCGACACCGACACGCAGGATACAGGTGAGTAGATTTATATCTACGGGGAGAAGTCGGGTGGATGGCGTATAGCACCCCCGCAGTTCGTGGTGATGTATACGAATACGTATACACATAGATATTGATTATATGTTGTTGAGATTATTGATGATAAGATGGATATTTGGTATTTTTGGATTGGTTTAGTGTAGTTGCGAAACCCTAGAGTAGTGGTCGCACTCACACACGCACGCACACACATATTTGCATACATTCTTTCTTTCATATGTGCGTATGGGAATATATTTATGTGTTCACATAGGTATGAGACTATGTGTTCATATACTGGATTTGAGAATAGTGTTGGAATTTGAGATGAGTCGATGAGATTGGGCTTGAGGCCGGGAGATCGGTGATGTGATTTGGTTCGTATTGATATACGACATGATGTTTTAGCGGGTCTTTTGGCGTAGTGATTCTTACACCTGCATGCATACTTAGGCGGTATCAGTATTGTACTAGACGTAGATCAGTATCCCGATCATGATATTTGATAAAGAGGATACCAGATGAATAGTATGATGAATGTGATATTGACCCGTACCCAGACTTGGGGTGCCGTACGACGGATTTACGTACGAGCTATATATTGATGATTGATCCGCACTCTTGACTTGGGATGTATGATTATAGATATAGTATCAGATATGATATTATTGAGTCGGGATCACCGACTAATATATATACAGGTATGTATATGTATCGACTCAGATGTTAGGCGGTTTCCTTACCTGTAGTCCAGCTGGTTAGCTTAGCCCTTTAGTTTAGTTTAGTTGTTAGATTAGATTCGATTCTTACCTATTTTAAAAACTAACGAATCGTGGGTATTTTAAAAGACAACCCAAGGGAACCTACGGATATTTCAAAAGACGTATCTTTTTATAAAAACACCGTAGCCCCTATTTTCAAAACCCCATGATTCGTGTTATTTCAAAAGGCACCATTTGTAAGGCTTATATTAGATTAATGCAGATTAGTTATAGTTGCGTCTAGTATTCAGCTCCCGCTCATTATTGTGGTTCGCTTCGCATCGCATGCTTATATTATGTTTCATACTCCATTATTGATATCATGCTGTTAGGGCACCAGCACCATTACCGATGATTCGTATGTACCACGTACACTTACTTGCCGGCTCACACACATCTTCATCGGTAATTGCCATGTCACGTACACCTTAGAAACTATTATTGCTTAACTTAGATTGATAGCTAGTAGTTTGACATAATATTAGTGTACATACCTTATATGCCAGCTTAGATATTGTAGTTATTACTTGTCGCTTCATGCATACTGTTATTTATTGCTATGCCGTATTCATGGATTCTCATGCTTATATTCATGGTTTTACATCCTATTGATGATTCGGATTTCCATGATATTTTCTGGATTTGGAGGAAAACAGCAAAACATATATAAACTGCTTTCTCTCTTTTAAATAAAAATGCGGTTTTCCCATGATGTATGAGTCGTCCACCATGAGTTTGCTGATGGATTTCGAGACCCGATTCGAGGAGGCGGATGAACCGTTTCGGGTACATGGTGGACCCGGTAAGGTACCCCGGGGCAAGAAGCGCGTGATGATGACGATGTGAGCCTGGCAGGGGAGCATTACCTACCGGTGGTTTTACCCGACGCGTCGGATATCCGGAGGATACCGTCATGGTCTTGAGATGGATGGTAGGGGCCGGTCTGGACTGACGGCGCCCTAGATATTGTGATTGAGACATTGAGATTTCGAGATATTGAGGTACAGAGACTGTGATACAGAGATATCGAGATATTGGGATTATGTTTTGTGCCGGTGCTAGGCACTGTTTTATGCTGATTTTATTATGATACCTCATTTTAAAAATACAAAGGAAATCTCACTAAATTATGAAAACAGTTCTTCATTTACATGTATTCTGTTTTCATGCATTCATACCTCATTCATATGATATATTGCTACCTGAGGCACTGACACGGGCACATGAGATTACACTCGGGTTAGATATTTACCCTAGTCATTGTTATTGACTGCTGGTTTTATTTGAGGATTATATATATATTGATCGTATGACCTAGGATTGCGTCATACATGCGATTTCTGTTCGTAGATGTATTCTATTCACGAGTTGGCAACTCACCCCCGTTGTGCCCCAGTTTCTTGCAGGTTTGCCGTACAGGTTTCATTACGGCTTGCGGGCATAGTTTCCTTCGGGTGATTTGCTAGTAGGTGGGTTTACTTGTATCGTACCCTCCATTATATAACTTGTATATTATTACTCTGTTGTATCTAGAAGTTCCATCAACCAAATATGTATTTATTTCAGAGATAGAGACCAGTGATGTTTATTCTTTCGACCTTAGAGTCGCGCGTTGTATTTCTATGGATTTCTTGCTGTTTTGAGTTTCCTTTTGAGTTTTGACCTCGCCCTTGGCGTTGTATATTATATTGCTTGTGTGGTTGTGACCGTTGATTGACGAAGAGCTAGCTCCCGCTTGGGGATGCCTTTTTTATTGATTCCGTATACTATTCATGCTGTATCCCGTTTGGGGGCCTGTATTTACAAAGGAGACTCTGCCGAAATTTTCAGGAAATATTTGATGTTTTAAAAAACGCATAATTCGGCTTATGCTATTAAAACTACTTATTTAAATTGGTTTTCCTTCACTCTACTACTTTTCTTTGTTTGGATTTCTGGGTTTTCGGCTTACTTAGAATACGTACGCCTTGAGACGTTCGTAGTTTAAGTGCCGGTCATATTCCGTATTTTCGGGACGTGACAAAGTGACTCGGGACTGTACCCAAAAACCACCGTTTTTCATGATCTCTTGAACATGGTAAGGTGGAAATCAAAGCACAGTGGGAATCACATAAGACTCTATGACGATCTCGGGTCAACAGACTAACCTGTATAATTATCGCAAGAGAACTGCTATCTGACGATATGTATAATACAATCTAGGAGTTCTCGGCGAGTCCGTTCAGTGTACCCAGTCTCCATTGAGCACCCGTATACCATCTCTGATGTCAAACACCAATGGATATGGGATCATCCATCGCCCATCATATGAGTCGAGAAGCGTATACGCTAGTCTACTCTGGAATATCGATGCCCCGTCTCGATACTCCCATGACTAGGAACATTTGAAGGATGTATTTACCGACTACCTCTGCCCCACTAGTATGATCTGCATCATAGTCGCGGTAGTCAAGTACTCATCCTAAGGGCTTTATCAACATGTAATAGAGAGACAATAAGTGTACATGTTAAGATAAAGAGCAACCAGATAGCATACTATCATGTCGAGCAAGAAAGTCCTCCCTATATATGTCCAAGCATCCACTATAATATACATCACATGTATAATAATGGGCTCTAAGGCATACATATAACTAACAATCTCCCACTTGCACTAAGGCCATTTGTTGTAGTATCTCATACCCAACGCCCCATAAAAGTCTTTCTAGGGAAAGGCCTCTGTGAGTGGATCCGCCGTGTTATCCTTTACTTCAACTCTCCTAACCTCGATCCCTTAGAGATCAACCATCTCCTTGATCAGGTGATACTTGCCTCAGAATATGTCTGGATTGCTGATGTGACCGGCGTTCCTAGGTAAAAGCCACAACTCTATTGTTGTTACAATAACAGTTATTGGACGCTCAATGGTAGGAACCATGTTCATCTCATGAATAAGAATTATCCAGACATCCACTTTGGTAGCATCGTTGGTAGTGATGTATTCAACCTTTATCGTCTAGTTTGCCATGGTATCTAGCTTGGAACACTTCCAACATACCGTCCCTCCGCTGAGGGTAAAGACAAAGCCCGAGACTAACTTTTTATCGACCTTATCACTCTGGGAGCTCTAATTGGTAAAGGACTCCCACTGGAGTTCACCGTTACCAAAACCCTAAGAACATTTCTTCAGTGCTTCTCAAGTACTTAAGAATGTTCTTCGCAGCTGTCCAGTGATTCTCCCAAGATCCGATTGATTTCTGATCACTACACCTAGTGAGTCAGCTACATCTGGTCTGGTACATAACATTGCATATATGATAGAGCCCACTGCCAAAGAATAGGGTATCCCTTGTATGCGAGCTCTCTCCAAATCAGTCTTGGAAGACATCTTTTTGGAGAGAGTGATTCCTGAGTAAGTGGGCGAACCACCACGCTTAGAATCTTCCATACTAAACCCCATTAGTATGGTGTTAATGTATCTGGATTTGGGACACTCCCAACATCCACATAGATCTATCACCATAGATCATAATCCACAAGATGTAGTAGGTATCATCCAAATCTTCCATGGAGAATCCTCGCGATAAGAGGTGCTTGACCGAGTGTAGCATAGAAAAACATTTCCTATTAAAAGTATGTCATCTAAGTACAATACGTGGAAGACAACCTTACTCTCTACTACCTTCTTGTATATACAAGGTTCATCTATCTTTTTGATGAAGTCAAACTCTTTGATTGCCACATCAAAACAGATGTTCCAACTCCGCGATACATGCTTTAATCCTGATGGACTTAAGCATAGCCATAGGAGAAAAGGTTTCATCATAAACCAGGTTATTGACGATAGCCTTTTACAACAAGTTTAGCTTTGAAAGTCTTAACTTTTCCATCTACACCAAGAATCTTCTCAAGATCCATTTGCTCCCAATGGGTTTTACCCCTTCAGGTGCAACATTCAAAGTCATACTTTGTTGGTGTACATGGATTCCATCTCTGATTGCATAGCATCCAGCCATTTCACAGAGTCCCCACTCTTGATGGCCTGCCTGAACCTAGTTGGGTCATCATCTACCATGATGCAATCATCGCTCCCATCGCCATTGAGGAAACCGTAGTATCTCTCATGTGGATGAGGAACCCTACCAGATTGATGGAGAGGCTGAGGCTCGTTGGAGTCTATTGAATCTTTTAGTTTTACCAAATCATCAGCTGTTAGTTTGTCCAGCTGAAACTTCTTCCAGTTTTACCTCATGACAACTAATTTCTTCACAAGAAATTCCTTTTCTAAAAAGGTGGCATGCTGAGAAACAAAACACTTTTTGCTCCTCAGTGTGGTAGAAGATATTCCCTCGTAAATGTTTGGGATATCCAACAAAGTTATATAGAACTAATCTTGTCTCGAGTTTGTCCGGATTCTGCCTTTCAACATAAGCCGGACAACCCCATATCTTAACTCGTTTAAGACGCGGTCTCTTCCCATTCCATATCTCATATGTAGTGGTAGGCTTTGATTTGGATGTAACCCTATTCAATAGGTATGTAGCTTCTCAAGTGCATAACTCCAAAAGAAAATAGGTAACTCAGCAGTACTCATCATAGAGCGCGCCATATCGCATAGGGTGCGATACCTCCATCCCGATACACCGTTGTGCTGTGGTGTATACAAAAGAGTAAGCTGAGAGAGAATCCCATTCTCTGTTTAGAAAATCCAGGAACTCCATGCCCAAGTATTCGCCTCCCCGATCTCATCGAAGGACTTTAATACTTCTACCCGTCTGGTTCTCAACTTCAACCTTATATTTCTTGAATTTCTCAAAAGTTTCAGACTCGTGTTTCAACAGGAACACATGTCCGAATCTTGAGAGATCGTCGATGAATGTAATGAAGTACAAAGAACCAACCTTGGTATTTGTAGACATAAGACCATATACATCATCATGTATCCGTCCCAAGAGTTCAGTAACTCTTTCTCTGTTTCCAGTAAACGGAGTTTTGGTCATTTTATCTGTAAGACAAGACTGGTAAGTATCATAAGATGAAAATTCGAACAGATTCTAATATTCATCCTTATGTAACTTAGCTGGTCGTGTCGCATAGATATGACCTAGTCTACAATGTTACAAGAAGGATTCATTCATTTCTAAACTATTCTTCTTGTGTGTGTTCTACATACCTTGAACTGTGGTTTGATTTAGAATGTATATGCCATTTCATAATGTGCCTGATCCAATCAACTCTTGATTCAGGAAAATGTTCACAACATTATCTTCCAGTACAGAATTATATCCTTCTTTAATTTAATAAAGAATTTGATGTAATGTTGTATATCAGGTTCGGTATGTAATAACATTCGTTCAGAATCAATGTATTTACCATTTGGTAATACTAGGTGATATTTTGCCAACTGATTTGGCTGCAACAATTGCACCATTCTCTAACACTTAGAGACATATCACCCAATCCTAGTTCTCTACCAGTTTGCAGCCCATGTAACAGATTATATATGTGGGATCTTAATCCGGTATCTCATACCTTAGGACGTAGAGGATACTGAGAAACAGTTCTTGGTAACGAACACACCCGAAAAATATGCATCAACATGTTTTTTGCTCGAATGGGTGGCATGGAAATCCTGGAATTCCCCTATTTCCTGCTCGGACTTATAACAATTATAAGATAGAGCGGAACCAACGTTCCCCAGCTCAGTATAATAAGCAGGTTTGGTCAATGCATCCATATTATTATCTTGATTAAGACGTGACATGGTTGCTACCAGGAGAGAGAGAGAGAAGAAAACACTAAGCGTATGCTCTTGCAAGATCAGATTTGTTATTATTTTATCTAATCAGGATGGCTCCCACTGTTTTTATCAAATCTTCCTTCAAACCCTAAAAGGTAAGACTAGCTGGGATTAATTACACCCTACAAGTTAGCCAATCTTTCGGCCAGGCCTGTGTCGGTACTTTGAGGGAGGTTCTCCATACTTTCGCACGGACCTAATTAAAATAAATCTCGTTTTCCCAGGGGCGTAACCCCGTTAACACCTGTCTAGACATCTACTTTGATCGGCTAATCGTAATGTGCAAAACTCTCCCAGGAGTAACTCTTACTCGCAGTGGGTATCAGGATCCAACTATCTCATAGAAGGTATGCAATCTCATTGCAAATTTCAACAATTGAAATTCCCGATAATATTTTGCCCCTAGCGTCCTATGATCTTAACGCAGGCCAACAAACCATAGTGTGCTAGTCAAGTTCAACCTGTACATTTCTTGATTGAATTAAACCCACCCGCATGACCCTTGACGCAGGCCAACAAAGTCGCACGACTACCCTAATCCAATTGCATCGTATGCAGCAGATAAGTACTAAATAGCTACCGCACACTACGCCTTGACGGAGGCCAACAAACGTAGCACGAATACTAAGTACTACTTATCTGAAATGACGGAGGGCTACGACAGGTTTTTAGAAAACCTTTTGCGTAATGAACTTGATATCGTTGTAGAATCGAGTGATTTTGAAAAGGAGTGTTTTTGAGGCTTTTGCTAGTTTTGCTAAAGAGGTCACTCTTGGTGAAGGGATCTCGGCTCTTTCTTCATCGAATGAGATGCTGGATATTTCACAAATACCACTATGCAAAGGATGAACTAAAAGAGCAATCAAATACAAAACCGAGTGGGTTGTAACATCTGCCAGTTTCGCTAAAGAGGTCACTCCCGGTGAAGGCATCTCGGCTCTTTCCTTATCGAATAAGGTGCTAGATATTCTAAAAGGAATACCGCTATGCAAAGCAAGAACTAGAGCTACCAGTTTTTAAAACAAGATTCTGCAACATATTTAGGTTTCTTTTATTTTATTAATCTTATTAATGAAGTCCTATCAATTATGCTTCCTAAGTATCACAGAAGAAACGAAAGCAGTAATATTTATTATATATCATATATATAATATAAGCATTCGTCTCATCATATCAAGTGATCACATCACAGAATATCAGCAACAGAAAAACACATGAAATATTGGATATACTAGGAATTCCGTGTTTTAAATTAAGCCAATAAAAAATGCGGATTCTACGGTCGCGATGAATAGCCAAACCATATCCCTAGAGCCCTACGAGAGCGGCAAGCAACCCTCCCAATTCTAGAGTTAGGAGAGCTGGTCTCGACTCCTCGAGATGGTCTCCCACTGGACCCTAGAACCCGGTTACTTGTGCTCTCCTCCTTGGTCTAACCTAATGCGGAAAAGTAAATAATATACATGAATGGTGACATCATCCTCAACCCGGAAGTGCCCCAATAAAAGAATATTACATACAAGCTTTTACATGAATGAAAATAAAAAACTCTCATCTCACACAAAACCCCCCGGCTATTCAAACACGACGATCCAATATAACATATCACAGCAACACATAACATCACATGTCATCAACGTAAGTAAATATGCATATCCCAATTGTCATTGATATATAGCAACGAAACCGACGATACACCATATATTACACTTACGGTCGCAGAAAAGAAAGTGAAAAACTACAACAATTAGAATCCGCAACCACCTTAGACATCATAAACCTAATGTATCACATACTTTGGATTTCATGCCTAACCAAAACACTTTCCAATAATCAGTCGGGTAATTCAACAAGATTCCCAACATCCCGATCGAATGCTCGTCGGAAACTTTAGTAGACGGTCGCACCCCCGATGCCGTTGACAAAGTGCACTCAGGCGGAACACCGCGGCCGCGAGCACTTGAACGGATGCTTTTGGCGATGAGATTCTCTTACAGTCACTTGGTTGGGGATATAGGGTGTGGCTATCTAGTAAGCTTACCCGGCGAGTATCCGCGTACGCTACGTGGTTGCGATGGACTTTTGATCCACATCAAAATCCCGTGGCAACCGATCACATGAGACTAAATTGTTAGATTTATAAAATTCAAATTAGTTTTTATAAAACTAAATATTGTGAATTCCAAGTATTGTATCACAATCACAGATAGCTAGACGATGTTAAACTTTTCGATCGAATAAACAAACACCCAAAATTTCCCAAAGGGCTCAACATTTAAGCAGAGTTTAAAAAGTACCCAGAACATGCCACATCACCTATGGACCAACCGTAGAAGGGTCAACCCTTGCCTCACCTATAGCGCTGTAACACCCTAGTTCATTTATACCAATTCCAGTTCTCGTATTTCTTTATTTATGGTATTTTCCTGATTTATTGTGCTTTGGGTGCAAGTAGTATATCTGGCATCTATATTTGCATCCGACCCGACCCGCTTGCTTGAAACCTATTTTGATTCATGTTTATGGTTTATCCTGACTTGTTATGTAGACTCGTGCACTTTCATTTTAATTTATACATCTTGCATACTGGCATTTTATCTGGCATTTGCATTTTTACAATATAACTTTTTAAGTCACATAAAATATTTTAAAAATACATTGCATGGTCTGCATGATACCCCTAACCCTGTGGTAGCATCTGCGCATCTTGTTCTCGTCCCGTTCAGTGAAACGGACTTGTTTGGATGGCTACGCGCACGTACGTGCATCCGTTCTTGGGGGTATGCATTTTCATTACCCGGATATTCATTTTTAAGTTTGGTCGTCGCATATGTTTTTCGTATTTTGAAACTGAATTTTTAGACCCAACCGGGCATATTTTTGGACTAAATTTGTATTTACCTGAAAATCCAATTTTAATTAATATAATATTTAATTTTTTTAAAATCGACAGTTTAAATTTAATTTAACAGCTTTAAAATTTAATTTAACCAACTAAAATCTTTTCAATTAAAATCCTAACCTTTAACTAACCCCAGCTCTCTCTCTCTCTCTCTCTGTGACTTGTGGCCCCACCGAGCTCTCTCTCTCTCCTCTCGCTTCTCTCTCTCTCCTCTCTTTTCTTTCTCTCTCTTTCTCTCTCCCCTCGCTGTCTCTCTCTCTTCTTTCTCTCTCCTCTCGCGTCTTTCTCTCTCATCTCGCGGGCACTGTAGATTCTTCGATTCCACTCACCGCGCGCGCCATGTGGTCACCTCCTTTCACAGCATCCCTTTCTTCTTCCTTATAAAACCCCGAGCACCTCTTCTTCAACCCATCATCACAACTCCTCTGCCTTCCTCAAACCCTAACCCTAAACTCCCCATTGCTTCCTCAAGTCCATCACAGAGCCTCCTTCTTCCTCTTCCGCCATCTCCTTCCTTCTCCCTCACCAATACCCCTGCACATCCTGCACCCATTAAACCCAGCACCACCATCTCACTCCATCGCCGCCGATCACCTCCACCTCTCGCCTTCATCTTCATCTCCTCCTCCTCTCCCTCTCCTTTCTGCATTCTCCCTTCTACACCAACCCTGCACACCCCAGCAAACAAAACCGAGCCTAAACCTTAGCATAACCCTAACACCAAACCTAGCCTCGCCGGAGCTCCGTCGGTCTCGTCGTTACCCTCACACCTCCTCTCTGAAACCACAGAACACTTACAGATCCAGTGAGCCTCTTCCCTCTCCTTCTTCTTCTTCTTCTTCTTCTTCTTCTTCTTTCCTTTTCTTTTTCTTTAAATTCTTGAATTTTTTAATTTCATAGTTCGCCGGAGCCGGGCTTGACGCCGACGATCCAGACGACCCAGAGGATGTACCTTACCTGCGTGATCACCCTCTTGCGTTGCTTGGACCCGTCCCGTGTGCCGTGCGTGCGTCGCGACATTTTGCCGACGTTGGACGTACCGTACATATCCGTTTCGTGATCTGTCTAGGCAAGTTAATCTTGCTACATGCTATACTACTATATTCTATATCCATTTGAATAATAACACCCTATAATGATTAGTTATGCAACCCACATTATCATTTTTCATGTTTCATCATTTTCGGATGTTCGTGTGCATCCGTACAAGTTATTTCACATTTAGTGCATGCAAACCTATCTTGTTACATACTATATTACAATATACTGCACCCAATGGAATATTTACATCTCATATTGCTTAGTTGTACATCCCACATTACCATTTTACAGTTTTACTGTTTTTAGATACTCGTTTGTATCCATCTCATTTAAAATATATATAACTGCATTTATTGATCACATTAATTCATATTGTTATTGTTGTAACACCCCATGCTTAATAATGTACATCTTACTTAGTAATGGAGCTATAGTTGCAATCCCTAACAGTTAGTTTTGCATCCATGTTTATTTGTGCTTCCATACCATTAATTGTATACCTATTTGCATTCCATGTCACATTATTACATATTATTGTTTTATTAGTACCCCATGCTTGATATTGTGCATCCTACATAGTCATGATGTAACCCCTGATGAATATTTGTGCATCCATGCTTTTATTGTACATCCGTACTTTCACCCTGATTAAATACTTGCTACAGTTTGATTATGACACCTGCTTGATACCTGTGCACTACTTGACATGACCTGATACACCACTACTTGACATGACTTGATACATGTACACTACCTGACATGACCTGATATATCACTACTTGACATGTTACCTGATTCTGTTTCTAATGCCGACAATCCTGACATGTTGTCCCGATGGACATATCCTGTTGTTTGTATAGACAAACCTGTTCCTGCTTGATCCTGTGTTGGCATTAGCTTTAGATTTATCAATACCTGACTTGAACACATAACTTAGGGGTATGGGGAAATCAATGATGAAACCTGACTTGTAACTCGACAGTTCGATACTTATACTGATCAGTTTTACGGGCTAGGCCAGCCCCGGGATGCTGCTGTTGACATCATTCATCTGTACATGTTACCTGTTTACTGCCTAGCGGCACGTCTCGGATTCAGCCCGAGAATCTTGACCGTGGTCCCGGGCATGCACGGGATACTATTGAGTTACATCGACGATTCACTAAATTGATCTCACAGACTTGAGAGTAGTTAACCCAGTAGCTTAGTTCAGATTACTCACTGCACGTCATATATGCTTTTATCCTTCACTGTTCCACATTCGTGTTACTGTTATACTTTTATTACTGTTCATACTCATGCCTGCATATCCTGTTATCTCATGATTATTTTATTGTTGATATTATGATGCACTGACGTCTGGGTTTTGCATGGCCCAGATCCTCTACCTTTGCAGCTGACCGATCAGGAGTATTTCAGTGTACAGACCGAGCAGTGAAGACCTGTTAGTATTTTAGTTTAGTTTTCTTCCAGTATTTCATTCCTGATGTGAGCCCGTATTATGGGACGTACATTCCAGATTGTTTTCTTTATTGGATTTATTGCTTCCGCATATTATTTCTTGACTCGTTTATTCTGGCTTATGGACATGTACTAGATAGTTTATTTTTATTTCTACTGTTCTTGATATCTCTAGACAGCCGTAATGTGACTGTAGAGGAATGTTTCCTATCCACAGGTAGCATGGTTGGCTCTGTCACGTGCCTATCTTAGCGCACTCTGGGAAGCGGGGCATGACAGGGTTTGTTTGGTATCAGAGCCATAGGATTTAGGTTTATCGGGTTTGATTCTTTTGTAGTTGGGTATTGGATCCAATACACGAATCAGAATACTCGTGATTAGGAACTTGTCCTGCCACTTTACCATCTCGCCATTCTTGAATCTTAACTTCCTCCTGATCCTTACCTTGACGATATGCAAACCTCTTTGCATCTCGACTTGAAAGTTTTTTTCCCTGTTGTTTATCTCTAGGATTTGGGCGAAGTTATGTGATTGTAACTATGTACCGCGGCATGGTTACAATGCGGTACTCTATTTAAGTAACTTGGAGTTCTAGTCTTGATTCATATCCTTGATCTATGGTCATTATTCATCAAAAGTTGAATCTTGTTATCATACTAATCCTTTTCGGTGTTTTGGTTTCAGGAACATGGCAGACAAAAATCTAAGATCGTACCAGAGGCGTGTTGATGACGCCGCTTTGCTTGGAGTAATACGTGGGATGCTTGAGGACCAGAAGCGGCAGACTGAGCTGAACCAGCGGCAAGCCAAAGCTTTTCAAGAAGGTTTGCGGACCGTCCAGTAGTCCGTAAACAATGTTGTGGCGAAACCAGTAGAGCGTGTGGGTACCATGGCGGATTTCATGAGACTTGGTCCATCCGTATTTACTGGTCTGGAGGAGCCGTTGCCAGCGGAGCAGTGGCTGGTTATACGGAGAATTTCCTCATCGCGACACATATTCCAGAGGACAAGAAAGTGGATGTGGTACGCATCCAATTGGTGGACTATGCCCGTGAATGGTGGCTTGTGGAAGAGACCCGCTTGCCCAAGACGATTAGTTGGGCAGACTTTTCAAAGAGTTTCTTGGAGAAGTTTTTCCCGCAGACTGTACGGGAGGAAATGGAAGAAAGGTTTATCAGTTTGAAGCAGAATGGCAGATCCGTGGATGCGCATACGGCTGAGTGGACACGGCTCAGTCGATTCGCTGGACCTTTGGTGGCCAAAGAAGCTGATAGGGCACGAAGGTTTATGCGCAGTTTAGATGTGGAAATCCAGAGGCACATTATATCTCTAAGATTGACTACTTTCTCGCAAGTGCTTAAAGCGGCCAGAGAACAGCAGAGCTTATCAGTGAAGACTGGGAGTATGCAGCAGCAGGCAGTTGTGGTATGGAAGCCGGCGTTTACGCCGAACTGAGCGCCTATACGCAGAGGAATTCCGGTGAATCGACGTGGTGTAGCGCTGATGAAGCCCATCGTAGCCAATCAGAGATAGAGCGTGATTTGTGACTACTGCCATTTACCCGGACATATGCAAAGAGATTGCCGAAGGATGCTGGGACTTTGTTTGGTTTGTGGATCAGCTGATCATACTATCAATACTTGTCCGTCAAAGCTTCGTATGAAAGAGGATGTTCAGAAGCCACCGCAGAAGCAGTTTTAGGGGCAGAAGCAGCTGACTCAGGGACCTAATCAAGCTCGAGCCTTTACCCTAACGGCTGAAGAGGCCAAGGCTTCAGAGGAAGTTGTTTCAGGTATCCTACTTGTACATGATTTTTCCGCATTAGCATTATTCGATTCTGGTGCATCTCATTGTTTTTTGTCGTCCAAGTTTATTGCTGCACACTAGATTCCTTGCACGACCTTATCTAGTTGTTGGGACATACACACTGGGAATGAGAAGATCATAGCTAGTAGAGAATGTAAGGATTATTCAGTTGTTATTTGTGTACGGGAGTTATTTGCAGATTTCTTGGTGATCGATACCGTCAGCTATGATGTTGTTTTAGGAATGGACTTTCTCGGCACTTTCCACGCTCATATTGATTGTAGGGCAAAGAAAGTGATTTTCCAGATTCCCGAACATCCGGAGTTTGTTTTTGCTGGAGGTAGCAGTTCTGTCGGGCCAGTCGAGTTTAGGGCTAGGCCGACAAACAATGTTCTTTCATCAATGGAAGTTGATAAGGAGGAAGCGCCAGCTGTAGTTCGAGAGTTCATGGACATGTTCGAGGACATCTCGGGTTTACCACCAAAACGAAATGTGGAGTTCGCGATCGATCTTGTTCCTGGTGCTGCGCCAATCTCAAAGGCGTACTATCCAATGGCACCAGTGGAGTTGGAAGAAGTCAAGAAACAGGTTACCGAATTACTTGAGAAGGGTTGGATTCGCAGCAGCAATTCACCTTGGGGAGCTCCAGTTCTTCTAATAAAGAAGAAAGATGGCACAAGGAGGATGTGCATCGATTATTGAGAATTAAACCGGATGAATATTAAGAACAAGTACCCGATCCCTCGCATTGGCGAATTGTTCGAGCAACTTAGTAGCGCAGGGGTATTCTCGAAGCTGGATTTGCGATCCGGATATCATCAGGTCCGAGTTAAATCAGAGGATATTTCCAAGACTGCGTTCTGAACTCGGTATGGACATTAAGAGTATTTAGTAATGCCATTCGGAGTCACGAATGCACCAGTGATATTTATGGACTTGATGAACCGAATCTTTTCACCGTTCTTGGACCAGTTTATAGTGGTGTTCATCGATGATATTCTGGTTTACTCAAGGAGCCTTTAAGAGCATGCGGAACACTTGAAGATCGCACTGCAGACATTGAGGCAAGAAAGATTGTATGCAAAGATGAGCAAGTGCGAGTTTTGGCTTGAAGAAGTGAAGTTTTTGGGGCATGTCATGTTCGGAGATGGAATCGCCGTTGATCCCGAGAAGATTGCGGCAGTTCGAGATTGGCCGATTCTGAAGAACGTAGCAGAGATCAGAAGTTTTCTTGGACTTACCGGATATTACAGAAGGATCATGGAGAATTTTTCTCGATTGGCTGAGCCTTTGACCAAGCTTACACGAAAGGAAGTACCGTTCGTATGGACGGATAAGTGTGCGTCATCCCCGGGATGATGTTGCTGACATCATTCATCTGTACATGTTACCTGTTTACTGCCTAGCGGCACGTCTCGGATTCAGCCCGAGAATCTTGACCGTGGTCCCGGGCATGCACGGGATACTATTGAGTTACATCGATGATTCATTAAATTGATTTCACAGACTTGAGAGTAGTTAACCCAGTAGCGTAGTTCAGATTACTCACTGCACGTCATATATGCTTTTACCCTTCACTGTTCCACATTCGTGTTACTGTTATACTTTTATTACTGTTCATACTCATGCCTGCTTTTCCTGTTATCTCCTGATTATTTTATTGTTGATATTATGACGCACTGACGTCTGGGTTTTGCATGGCTCGGATCCTCTACCTTTGCAGCTGACCGATCAGGAGTATTTCAGTGTACAGGCCGAGCAGTGAAGACCCGTTAGTATTTTAGTTTAGTTTTCTTCCAGTATTTCATTCCTGATGTGAGCCCGCGTTATGGGACGTACATTCCAAATTGTTTTCTTTATTGGATTTATTGCTTCCGCATATTATTTCTTGACTCGTTTATTCTGGCTTATGGACATGTACTAGATAGTTTATTTTTATTTTTACTGTTCTTGATATCTCTAAACAGCTGTAATGTGACTGTGGAGGAATGTTTCCTATCCACAGGTAGCATGGTTGGCTCTGTCACGTGCCTATCTTAGCGACTCTGGGAAGCGGGGCGTGACAAGCGCTGCGGAACTACCACAAACCCTAGGATTTAGTGGTGGTTCCGATGGTCACAGAATCGAGTTAGGATTTCGTTCTTCTAGAGGGTCCATAGAATCACCTGTATGATTTTCTGAATATTTTAAACATGGAAAAATCCAACTCTTGGAAAATTTCTAGCGAGGGAGAAAATGGGTTATTGATATCCGTTCGAACTTTTTAACATCGTCTAAATAACCCAAAACGATATTAGAATTACGACTACAAAACACTTCGAATTGCCTTTACAGAAAGATAACATCACATGCCATTTTAGCAAAAACAAGCAACACCTGAAACACTAAAACCCAGAGACTGGAACACCGACAAAAATTGAAGTCCAGAACTCATCAAAGAACTGGCGAGCTCGGATTTTTCATGCATGTCACCGGCCAAAATCTGGCGAGGGGGCTTAAATTTCTGTGGTGTTCATGTTACATCTTATATAACATTCTGTAGTTGCTTAAAAAATTTTTTAGACACTCTGAAAATTTCGACAGAAACTAAGTTTTTATTTCGTGTGTTTCAGAGTTATTTCGGTTTCGTAATCCTACAAATATCGTCTAATTCTCTAGCTTAGCTCTGATACCACTGCAGGGTTCCCTAGGTCGCCGCTGGGTTTCGGAAGGCATCGACCATGCCATTTAAAAAAAAAATTGGCGCACTAAAGAACCCTAACCTAGAATCTAAACTAGAGAATTAGACGAACAAGTATGTAAACACCTTTACATCTAAGTGAACAAGAAACAAAACCTTTGTAGACCGGTCCTTCACTTCAATAGCCCCGTGTAGTAGTCCCTTCGCTCCAAGTAGTGAACTCCCGGACTCTAGAAAGGCTCTATAAGATAAATGGAATATGCTTGCTTGAAGTCTTCGAGACCGAAGATGATCTACGTCGAGGAGACACCAACCCAAGCCACCTCTTCACTAATTAGGGTTTAGTAAAGCAAACCCCCTAAACTAAATGGCTAGTATAGTAGAGGATGATGAAATAGGAATTTTGCTCACTTTAGATTTATTTTTCTCACAATATTTCTTCACCTTGAGAAAAGCAAGAAAGCTTTTTCTTGATGAAGAAGAAGATGAAAATGGAGAAGAGAATGAAACTCATGAGGTGAGAATAGCAACCATGGGTGAGTTTGTATCATATACTATGGTTAAGGATAATGGTTAGGTTAATAAATATCTTAAGTAAAACAAATTAGTGGACTAAGTCAATGGACACTACAAGCTTCTACAAGCTTCAACCATGACTAATTCCACCAATTTGTGAATAACTAAAATAAATAAAACCTTTAATTATCAAGAGCATGGTGTGAGTCTTATACACCCATGTTGCATATATCAACAACCATGACACAATAACATATATCACACATATATTAAAGTGTACACTAAAAGTGAGAAAAAGAAATGTTTAAGTGAGCTAATATTAGTTAATGTAATTCAATATATCAAATATATATAATTATACATTAAATTATTAAATCAACACTTGATTTAATAATCCGGCTATATCACATACAACCGACTAATATCATATGTATCAACTTATCGAATCAACACTTGATCCGATAATCCGGGTATATCACATATAACCGTCCGATATCACATATCGCGAGAATAGAATACGGTATCACATACTCGTATTAATCTCGGTCCCGCACATATCACATATGTGCTCCTACTTCGTTTCGCTTGAGCCAGGAAACCTCTGTGTAGGACTCTAAAGACTCGTCAATACGCCGGCAGTAGGTGGTGATCATATCAGTCACCCACAAGCTGCAAGCGGTCTGCTAAACGTAACGGCCAATCGGGTATTGAGCGATCAGAAGATCAACAAGCAAGCCTGCTCATACTCCTGCGAATCCAATTAGTAACACTACCGTACAGTCCGGTCTCTTCGTCTGATATGTCGCATATCACAGCCTGGGGGTGGTATAACGTCAGACCCCAATAGCCTGATAAGTCATGCCGATGTGAGGCTCATAACGGTTTGAGAAACTACTGATAACACTTACCAGTAGATCTCAGCAACCGTGACCAGGGATTTCCTGTTATGGCCAATCAAGCATAGCGCAGCATCAACCCCCAATACCGGGAGAGATGAAATCCCCTCCTATCGCTCATTGCCTCCATATGACTCGGGACTGTATCCAAAAAACCACCATTTTGCATGATCTCTTGAACGTGGTAAGGTGGAAATCAAAGCACAGTGGGAATTACACAAGACTCTATGACGATCTCGGGTCGACAGATTAACCTGTACCAGTGTCACCAGAGAACTGCTATCTGACGATAGGTATAATACCATCTAGGAGTTCTCGGTGAGTCCGTTCAGTGTACCCAGTCTCCACTGAGCACCCGTATACCATATCTGATGTCAAACACCAATGGATATGGGATCATCCATCGCCCATCATATGGGTCGAGAAGCGTATACGCTAGTCTACTTTGGAATATCGATGCCCCGTTTCGATACTCCCGCGACTAGGAACATTTGAAGGATGTACTTACCGACTACCTCTGCCCCACTAGTATGATCTGCATCATAATCCCGGTAGTCAAGTACTCATCCTAAGGTTTTTATCAACATGTAATAGAGAGACAATAAGTGTATATGTTAAGATAAAGAGCAACCAGATAGCATACTATCATGTCGAGCAAGAAAGTCCTCCTTATATATGTCCAAGCATCCACTATAATATACATCACATGTATAATAATGGCCTCTAGGGCATACATATAACTAACAGATCCAACTCAGCTAGAGGCCCTCCGCGTATTGCTCAATCCATATTCAAACGAGGGCGGGTGGTGTTTAGTGACCGAGTCCTCTCTGCTCCTATGGGGCCCGTTCAACAGCTTTTTGATCTATCAAAAAGGGAAGCGCCATCTTTAAATCCTAAAGAGATTATGCACCTGTACTCGATTAGGCCGGGCTACTTGGTATTTCATCATAATAACACGGCTTTTTCTATGCGGTATAATCCGTACCGCATCGCCCAGCAATTGGGTTATAACCAGGGTGTCCTTTTTGAGGCGTTCTTAGTTGAGCCTACCCCGTCTTTGGAAGTTACCCGTGTCGTCATCCATCATTTTATGCGGCTGAACACCGGCTCCTGTTTCATGATCCCTGAGTGATCGCACACCAGAAGCGTGTCGAATATTTAAAAGTTCTAAAGTTTAACCGCGATCAGGACAGTGTCGCTTAGCAGCGATGAGCACGGGTCGATCCACAGGGAGACAGACCGTTTTATGTTTTTGTTCTTACGAGTTAATGCGCGTGGGCGGAAAGTTCTTATTTATCCTATGTGTTATATGCAAAGTAACCGTTTGTTAGGAAAATATACAATAGTGTAAGTTAAGAAAATCCGTATTCAAGTCCTTTAAGCCGAACTTAACGATTGAAGCTAGAACAATTGGCAACAACACGTATTAGGGGATTTAAGCACAGTATTAGGAATCTGGCTTATTTACCCTTGTCCGTCCGTTCTTATCTCTTGCTTTCGCCTCCGGCCTAACCGAACGCAACCGGTCGCGGTTAGGAATCACCGTTACCTTGGTAGGGTAGGATGACTAACGGAGCGCTTGCGTAACGTTTGGACGGAGTTCAATGGAAAATACGGGAAAAGGAAATGAGAAACTGAACGTTAACTTACAATACCAATCTATTTCCTAACAACACACATTTACAACCATTCACAAAACAACAAAGAGAGCAAAAGAAAAGAGCAACAAAGAAAAGAGAACAATACAAGAAAGCAAAGGACATGGAATTAAAATTGCAAGAATGACATGAATGTAAAGCAAGTAATAAACGGGCAAGTAAGAAATAACTAGGAACCATAGAACCAAATACAAGACATGGGTTCAATAACCTAATCTTAAACTTGCAAGCTCAATTAAGAGGTTGCAAGATCAAGAAGAGGCAAAGAACTCATGGTGAATGAAGGCACAAAAGGAGAACTTTATTGATTCCAAGAATGATACAACCCTTGAGATCAATAACCAACCCTTAAACTTTCAAGTTCAATGAAGAGGTTGAAAGATCAAGAGAAGGCAATGATCTCAAGGGGAAGCTAAGCTATTTACAAGAATAAAATGAAAACAAAAGAGTTGAAGGGTACAAAATGTAAGCAAAACTTGGCCCTCGAATCACCCTTGAACCTTTGTATACTGCCTGCTTTTATAGGCAGAAAAGAAGAATAAATAAACAATAAAATCAAGACCAACTGGCAGCAAATGAGACCCTGTGAGAAGCTGGGGCCCACAGGAGGTGGTGGGGCCGGCCAGGCTGGTTTTGGCTAGGTAGGGCTCGGCCAAAATCCGAGCCCCTAGGCTCGTATTTTCTGTGTTGCTATTTGTGCTCCCCCACATCGCTTTGGTCTAGTTTATTTTCTCTGTTTTGACCTGGTTTGCACCCAGTGCTTGGAGGGAAATTTGAATTTTTAAATCAACACATAATCTTTAGCATTGAATGCTCATTACTTCATGTCTATTTATGCCTTGATTCATGGCTGCCCCCATAATGGTCCATGTTGATTTGTCTATTTGAATTTGATTTGCACTCAGTTTTGGAAGGAAATTTGAATCTTTAAATCAACACATAATCTTTAGCATTGAATGCACATTACTTCATATCCACATGTGTCTAAAAGTCTTGTGTACACACTTGTTTGTGTTGGACCATTTAGATAAAAAGTGTGTACACAAATTTGTTGCAAAAAGAAACTCATGAAGTATCGGTCGGTTTGCGGCTCTGGTTGCAGTGTCGGCTCTCAAATGATATATCTGTGCTTTTGAATGTATTTCCAGTATTTTGTCACGGATACCTGTAATCTGTATTACTGAGCAGACACTGATTAATAGTACCGATAAATACAACAAATAGATAATGAATGAGCGGTATTGGAATGCAGTTTTCTGATATGAACAAATACCCCCAAACTTATCTTTTGCTCGTCCTGAGCAAAACAAAACAAAATTCTAGCCTCACTTTCGCAGGGAACGCGATTGCACTGAGTGCGTGCAACAAGCCGTTAAACCTCTAGGTGTCCCTCGTAGGAGGAGTGTTGTCTCCTGAGGGTTTTCAGTGGATTCCACCCACAAAATCCCGTCAAGCTAGTTTTGCGAAATAACTATGATTCAAACCCTAAGGTTTTATTTTAAAGCTAGCAATTCTATTATCCTAAATTTAGAACTATCGAACCTTTATTTTTCACACCTCGCTTCTTATTTAACTTATGATTTTATATGTTTTTACGTGCAGTGCAAATAGTGTCGTTAAGTTTCAAAAGGATCGATTAAAGTCGTCATGTCACAAAATAAAGCCCAGATAAAAACTTAAAAAGGATCACATAAGTTTTATAACGAGTTAAGTATTTCTCAAGTTTCGTTTTCCGGCTAGGTTTCAAATTCAGAATTTCTATCTTCCTTAACAGGAAAATAGGTCTTATTTTTCACTCCACCTTTTTCTTGTTTTCGTTTCATACACACCTCTGTGAACGTGCAATAATCTTCATCATAAGATAAAACCTTTATATCTCCGCTAAAAATATTTTATAAAAACCTGTCTTTTGTTAAGATTATTCTCACACAAAGAACCGTTAGGAATTTTAATTCGGTGAGAACACTTACTTGACTTTGTTTTAATTTGGACTTTCTAGACTTTTTAGCGAGCTTTGGGCCAATGCTCCCAAACCAGTTGGTTTTAGGGCATTAGGTGTAGAGACACCCTAGCGGACTTAATTACTCAAGTTACCTAGGCCCTAAAACAAAAGACCAATTTTAGCGTGAAAACCATGATGATTTAATGCGAACGGAGATATAACCGGTAGTGCAATTATTTTTTTAGGATAAAAGACATGTTTAGTGGGTCAGGTGTGTAATCACTCCAATCAAGTTTCAGATGAGTTAATCTTCAGAATTAGTTCCAATTAAGGCATCAATAACATCCCTTCATATCCGCTTCACTTCATAAACTATTCTTGATATTACTTATTTCAGAACAAACTTATTTGATCCTCAGAAAATAGTTTATTAATTTAAAAGTTTTCAGACATAATAGACTTGTCATCTAATTTTCAAAACTCACGATACGTGTAGTGTGATGTAAAGACGTATATTATCTATAGTTAACTTCAAAGGAGGGTTATCTTTCAGGTTTTCAAAATCTAAAAATAGGATTTAGTTGTTCCTATCTTATCAAACAAAACCGTCGAAATATTGAATCTAAGTTCTCCCACTAGCTAACTTGACGACAAAGTTTTTATGTTTTTAGAAAATTTTCTGATTTTTTGTGGGTTTTTAAATATGTATGCAAAATGCAGAATATACAAATGAATGCGAAGGTAGAAACCTTACCGAGCACACCCTCAAACTTAAACTTGACACCAAGAGGGTCAAAATTGTCGGCGCTCCCCAAAAACAAATTATATACAAAACAGAAAGAAAAACAAAATACACACACACACACACACACACACACACACACACAAAAAGGTTCCCCCTAACTTAAGTGAAACAGTGTTTCCACTGTTTAAGCGGTGAAGTTCAGAGTTTAGGGGGGAAAGAACAGTATCAAGCTATACAAGGCCTTACAAAGGCCAAAAGTGAGCACCAACCATTCAAAAATTTTATCGTTATAAAGTGGTGGTTGGTGAAAGAATGGAGTGTAGAGAAAAGCAATGAGAAACACGCGAGACTGTGTGGGGATAGAAGCGGCGTCCGGTCTTGGTGGAGGAGAAGAATGGCGGAAGGGAGAAAGAAGTGGAATACGAATTTGAGGGTGGAAATGAGTCAAATAAATTAGTACAATCTGTAATGATCGATGTGAAAAGATGGATTGTACTAATCTATCAATATGGCGATAAATTGGGTCAAATCCCTCAAGATTCGTGAGAAACCATGGGTAAGCTGAATTTGGTAAACCAGACACAGGAAGTGAAATTGATACGGTGTCTTGCAAGGTCAGAACGATGGAAAGGATGGAGGAAAGTGGTTGAGGAAGGTTATCGGTTAAAGGTTCCGGAGAGTGTACACAGTCAATGAAGGGTATAGGATGAATTGGAAAATCTGACTCATCAAGCAAAACCGGTTCATCCTAAAAAATATCCTCAAAATTTTCCTCAAAGTTAAGCTCATCCATGCATTTATCATCAAAATCCAAACGCATATGGAGTTCGGGAAAAACAGTTAATGACCCGGGATGATGAATTGGAGAGAAAAACTCAGCCAAAAATACGGGTTCATCATCCGAAATATCCCCAGCGTCGATATCTTCAATCAAGTGAAAATCAATTTTCTCAGACATCTCATCAAAAGCATAGATATTAATCAATTCAGGTTCCAGGATGGAGGTGTAGAGGTCAAAAGGTTTGGGATTGGTTTTGTTAGTGTATATGCCCTAGAGGCCATTACTGTATCATACTAGTATGTATATTACTTGATGGAAGCTTGGGATATCACAGTTGTACAGACAATCTTGCTCAATATAGTAGTATGCTACTTGGTTCGTCTCTGCTTTAATGTGTACTTGTGTGTTTATTTATTATATCACCTATACGCATTAGTAGAGCCCTTAGGATCTTTGCTTGATTACCGGCGTTGTGATGGCGATCACACTCATGGGGGCTGGGTAATCTACAAGCACATCCTTATACACGTCCCTGGTCGTGGGAGTATCGAGATAGGGCATCGATGCTCCGGAGTAGACTAGCGTATGCGCTTCTCATCCCAGCACGGGAGACGGTCTGTCCCACAGCCGTCGGTACGTCGTACTTGAGATAGTATGCGGGTGCTCGTTAGGTTACGAGTACACTGGACATGACTCGTCGGGAACTGATGGTTGGTATTATACCTATCGTCAGTTATCAGTTCCCAGGTGACATGAGTACAGCTTAGTCCGCTGACTTGACACTGTCACTCCGCCTCGAGTGTGTTCCCACTGTTCTTTGATTACTACCCTACCACGGCTCTTCTGAGTCGTGCAAACAGGTAGTAGTTGGGAGCAGTCCCGAAGCACTTGGAGGCAGTGACGGTTAGACAGGATTCGTCTCTCCCGGTATTAGGGGTTGACATCGCGCTGTGTCTAAGAGAGCCATTACACAAGTAGTCCCTGGCCAGGGAAAGCGAGATATACTGGTAGGTTCCAGTGCTATCTCAGGGTGTTCTGGGCTTCACTCCGACACGACTTGTACCGCTATTAGGGGTCTGACGCTTGCCGCCCCCCTAGGCCCGACATGCGATGTATCAGACGAACAGACCGGACTGTACGGAGAATGTCACATTCAGACTCAGTAGGAGTTCAGATGGGTTTTACCTCGTCAGTCTTCTTATCGGCATCTACCTGGGGACCGTTACGCACAGCTAGTGCCGCTTGCAGTCTATGGTTAAACCCACTGCCAGCGTAGTGTCGAGTCTTTAGAGTCCCACACAGAGGGCTATTCGCCTCTGGGCAAAACTGAGTAGAGGTCGCATGGTTTTGCGGCAGGGTTCGTTCTCATCCGCGCACTTGTGCACGTTTGGAGTCCGGACGGTTTATACTAGCAGGCTCTGGTTTGAGCCAGATACTGGTATATGTTTTGGGGTTGCTTTTATCTCTCAGTATTCTTGTTCCTCGGAACGAGAATGCAGGTGTGTATGCACAGTTGTTTGAGGCGGAGGAAGAGGTCTTTCATTAGGGTTTCGGAACGGGTGCGTATGCACAGTTGACAGTCGTCTTTTTCCAAACCCTAATGGATTTATGAAATATCAATTAATAATAGTAATTAAATGAAATTGTGTCATGGTTGGTTTTGTTGACTTGTTGACCATGGTTGACTTGTTGACCATGGTTGAATGTTTGACCATCATCATTACTTTGCAAGGATACTCCTTGATTCTAGCTTACATTCATTTAATGAAGTGATGATAGTGGTCATTCCAAAAACAACCATCAACTATTTCATTTTGAATTATTATTATTAATTAGATAATTCTTTTTCCTTTTGTTATGGTTGCAAAAGGAAAATGAGCTCATATTCTATCATATTGATTCTCTCTCCTCACTTCATCTTCTTCTTCCTCAAGCTCAAGGAGAATCCTTCTCATGTGTTGAGAATCCCTCTCCTTGAAAGAGAAACACCCCATAGATACTCTCTACTCTCTCTAGGGTTCAAGGTTTAGCAAGCCGGAGATACTAGTTCACTCTAAGTTCGAGAAAGAGCCCGAAGGTTGAACCCTCAGGTGGATCCATCTTTGACGGAAGAAGGCTACGAGGAAAGAACCATCAACCTCTACTAGGTTTCAAGAAGAAGGAGTTCAAGTTAGGTATAACCCCTAACCGAGTAGATACATCTCAAGTTAGGATGCTAGTGTATTGTTTAGCAAAGATCCGGCTTTTACGGTCCATGTTACAAAGTTTAGAAAAATTTTTGTTTTACCGTTTCCGCAACCCCAAAAGTACCGGGAGAGGTAACGTGGACCTAACAGTGGTATCAGAGCCTAACTAAACATAAACTAGCTAGGTAGTGAAGTGTAACGAAGTTCGGAACCGAAAAATCCAAAAACCAAACTTTTCAAAAACCCTAGTTTCTGTTAAATTTTTTTCTGGTCAAAACAAAATTTGTTATTCACCTAAAATCATCTCAGGGTTTTTTAAAGATAACCACCAAAAACGAGCCAGAGATCTGACCAAACGACCGCGTTTCCGCGGCAACAGCAAGTTATGTTGCCGCGGATCCGCGGCCGTCTTGTCTCCTCTCTGCCTCGATTTTGGTGCAGTGTATCTCTGGATTGGTTTTAGGATTTTTGAGATATATTATATGTGCCCAGATTTTCCAGAATAGAAATTTGTTTTTGGGGGCCTATAATTCCGTATTTTTTCCGAACTTCACTACATTTTGACTATGTTGGTTATATCTGTGATGTTTGTATGTATTGAACGTCGGCTAATCGCTATAAGTCGATTAGTCGGGGTTATACATCTCTGTGATCTGTGTTTGATATTGGAATGTGTATATGAATGTGTTGGACTGTCGCGGGTGAATAGCCGGGGTGGATGTGAGATGAGCTTTTGTTTTTCTTTCATTCATTTGTAATATGTAAATTGATGTAATAATATTATTTGTATGGCCGCACAACCGGGTCGGGGTTGTAGCCGTCATTGTATAATTCTTTTTACTGTTTTTGCTCCTAGGATAGACCCATGGAGGGGTGCATAAACTACCGGGTACTTGGCGGGTAGTTTGCCGCACCCGTAGGGGTCTTGGGTGGGGTTTTGGCTATTCACCGCGACCGTGTAATCCGCTTTTCGTTGCAGGCTCGAACGGATTGCGGATTCCTAGTATATCCAAAGTGTTCATCTGTGATCTGGATTGGCTATCATTGCACTATATCTATATATAATAACTATTTAGGCGTTGCTTATGTTTTACAGCCGCGCTAGCCCAGCCCCCGCTCTGTCGTTAGTTAAGTAACCTGACGGGTGATGACGGGGCCCAGTGGCGAATGCGATTGGCATAAGCGTACGTCATATTTTGGTTGTTTTCTGCAATGGTAGGATTTAAATGATGGGACACATTAAAAGAACTAATGCAAGAAAATAAACCTAAAAGACGTTGTTGGAACAATTTTTCAAAAAAAGCTGTTATTGCAAGGACGTTCAATTTTTGTTTTGCATCGCGGTATTCGGTTGTGAATGCCCAGCACCTCAGTCGACGAGGCAAGGGCCGAGATCCCTTCATCGGGAGTGACCTCTTGGACAAAAGTTTGCGTCAGGGTAATAACTTCACTATAGTCGATTATTCTTGCTTTGCATCGAGGTATTCAGTTTGGAATATCCTGCACCTCATTCGACGAGGAAAGAGCCGAGATCCCTTCACAGGGAGTGACCTCTTTAGCAAAAGTTTTCGCCACTATATTTTCAAAAAGATTACCAGGTTCCTTCAACGATATCAAGTTCATTACGTTAACGGGTTTTTCGCCAAAAGCCCAGCCGTAGCCCTCCGTCGTTTCGGATAATTAATACTTAGTATTCGTGCTGCGTTTGTTGATTATTCGTCAAGACACAGTGAACGGTAGCTGAGTAATAATTTTCTGTTGCACTGATAGATGCGATTGGTTAGGATGGTCGCATGATTTTGTTGATTATTCGTCAAGGATCATGCGGGCGGGTCTAATGCAATCCTGGATAACGACGGGTTGAACTTGACTAGGACCTTTTGATTTGTTGATTATTCGTCAAGGTCACTTGGGTCCTAAGGGCAAAAACCACATCGGGAGTTTCAAAAGTACTGAAACTTGCAGATTTAGCATACCTTCTGGAGTGTGGTGACTAGAGTGGATTCCATCTAGGTCATCACACAATGATAGTTGGATCCCGATCCCACTGATGAGTTGGATTACTCTTGGGAGATTATTTCACTAAACGATCAATGCTATAAACCTAGTAGGTGTCTAGAAAGGTGTTAGCGGGGCTACGCCCCCAGGGAAAAGAGGTTCTTGAATTAAGGAACTTCGCGAAAGCGTTGGAAAACCTCCCTCGAAGTACCGACACTAGCCTGGCTGAAAGGTTAAGCTAGTATTGTGACGTGAATTAAAATCCTGACTAGTCTTCTTTTAAAAGGTTTTAAGAAGAATTTGAGTAAACAGTGGGAGACATCCTGGTTAGATAAATTAATAAACCAATCTAATCTTGCAAGAGCATACGCTGAGTGTTTATTTTCTCTCTCTCCAGGCAGCAACCTTTTCACGCCCTAATCAAGATAATAAAATGTATCGCTTGACCGATCTGAATTCTTATTCGGCACTGGGGAAAGTTGATTCAGCTCTAACTTGTGACAACAGTCATGAGTATGAGAATGGGAAAGGGGATTGTATGGATTTCCAGGATACCCAGTCGAAGAAGAAGCATGGTTTTGCATCTACTTCAGGTGTTCTTGTAATTGAGAACTGTTTTACGGTCAGCCCTGCCTCCTGGGTACTTGATACCGGATCAGGATCTCATATCTGTAATTTATTACAGGGACTGAGAAAAGTTAGGAAAGTTGCACCGGGTGATATGTCGCTCAGAGTAGCGAATGGAGCACAAGTTAATGCGGCAGCCGTCGGTGAATATCACCTAGTATTGCCAAATGGCAAGACTATGATTTTGAACGATTGCTACTATGTACCCTCCATGGTTTGCAACATCATATCAGTTTCTTTACTCGATAAAGATGGATATAACTTTGTTCTTGAAAAGAATATCATGAACATTTACCTTCATAAGGTACTGGTTGCAGAGGGTACACTGTGTAATGGTATCTACGTTCTAAATCAGAATACAGTTCTCAATATACAAAACACACGCAAGAGGAAGAATTCAGATACGAATGAATCCTACTTGTAGCATTGTAGACTAGGTCATATCGGAGAGAAAAGACTGAGTAAGTTGCATAAAGATGGACTCTTGGATACGTTCGAGTTTTCATCTTATGAAACTTGTCAGTCTTGTCTCAAAGGGAAGATGACCAAATCTCCGTTCACCGGACATGGAGAAAGAGCAGCAGAGCTCTTGGGACTCGTACATAGTGATGTATGTGGTCCGATGTCTATACATGCAAGGGGTTGGTTCTCGTACTTCATCACATTCACTGACGATCTCTCTAGGTTCGGATATGTGTATCTGATGAAACACAAATCTGAAGCTTTTGAGAAATTCAAGGAATTCAGAAACGAAGTAGAGAACCAGGCAGGCAAAAGTATCAAGATCCTCCGGTCTGACAGGGGAGGGGAGTACTTAAGCACGGAATTCCTAGATTACTTAAAAGAGAATGGTATTCTCTCTCAGCTTACACCTCCTTATACACCACAGCACAACGGTGTATCGGAGCGGAGGAATCGTACCCTATTGGATATGGTTCGCTCCATGATGAGTAGTGCTGAGTTACCTCTTTCATTCTGGGGACATGCGCTTCAGACAGCGGCATACCTTTTGAATCAAGTTCCGTCTAAATCTGTGCCTAAAACTCCGTATGAAATATGGAGCAGTAAGAAACCATGTCTGAAGTTTATTAAGATATGGGGTTGTCCGGCCTATGTGAAGACACAGAAACTGGACAAGCTAGAGGCACGATCAGTTCTGTGTAAATTTGTGGGATATTCTAAAAACTCACTGGGATATCTGTTCTACCACACTGAGGAACAGAAGGTGTTTGTATCTCGCCACGCCACCTTCTTAGAAAGGGAGTTTCTTGCAAAAGAAACTAGTGGGAGTTCGGTAGAACTGGAAGAAATTCAGCGACCACAAAATGTAACTGAAAATTTAGAGGAACCGCTAGATTCTATAACCCCAGACGAACCTCAGCCACTCCGCAGATCTGGTAGGATTTCTCATCCGCCCGAGAGATACTACGGTTTTCTCATAGACGGGGATCGAGAGGATTGCATCTTGGAAGAAGATGACCCTACCAGTTTCAGGCAGGCCATTATCAGTAGGGACTCTGATAAGTGGCAGGAAGCAATGCAATCCGAAATGGAGTCCATGTACGCCAATAAAGTGTGGACCTTGGATATTGCTCCACCTGGGGTAAAACCCGTTGGATGCAAATGGATCTACAAAAGAAAACTTGGTGTAGATGGGCAGGCGGAAACCTATAAAGCTAGACTCGTTGCAAAAGGTTTTCGTCAAAGACCTGGTTTGGACTATGATGAAACTTTTTCTCCGGTGGCTATGCTCAAATCCATTCGGATCCTACTTGCCATTGCTGCCTTCCATAACTATGAAATCTGGCAGATGGATGTTAAAACGGCTTTCCTAAACGGTTGTTTGGAACAGTGCGTTTACATGGATCAACCGGAAGGTTTCGTAGACAGTGGGAGCAGCGGAAAGGTGTGCAAGTTGCTTAAATCCATTTATGGATTAAAGCAGGCATCGCGGAGCTGGAACATCTGTTTTGATGAGGCAATCAAGGAATTTGATTTCATCAAGAACGAAGATGAACCCTGTGTGTATAAGAAGATTGTAGGACGAACTGTCGTATTCGTAGTCTTGTACGTGGACGACATTCTTTTGATAGGAAATGATATTCCTATGCTACAATCGGTCAAGCTATTTTTGTCACAAAGGTTCTCCATGAAGGACCTGGGTGATGCCTCGTACATTCTGGGGATCAAGATCTATAGAGATAGATCCAAGAAACTATTGGGACTTTCGCAGTCCAGGTACATAGAGACCGTACTAAAGAGATTTAGTATGGAGGGTTCCAAGCGCGGTAACATACCCGCATTGCACGGAATTACCCTCTCCAAGAAGATGTCTCCTAAGACTGACGAGGAGAGGGTTCGCATGAGCACTATACCCTACGCTTCGGCGGTAGGATCTATAATGTATGCGATGCTATGTACAAGACCAGATGTAGCTTACGCATTGAGCGCGGTAAGCCGGTATCAGTCAGACCCAGGGGAGGACCACTGGACAGCAGTGAAGAACATTCTCAAGTACCTGAGAAGGACTAAGGAGATGTTCCTAGTTTACGGTAATGGAGACTTCAGGGTCGAGTCCTTTACCGATTCAAGCTTCCAGAGTGACAAAGATGACAGCAAGTCTGTCTCGGGTTTTGTGTTTACCCTCAACGGAGGGGCGGTATGTTGGAGGAGTTCCAAGCAGGATACCGTCGCAGACTCGACGATGGAGGCTGAATACATTGCTGCAAGCGATGCCGCAAAAGAGACGGTCTGGATGAAGAAGTTTATTAGTGAACTTCAGGTGGTTCCGTCCATTGTTGACCCAATACCTTTGTATTGCGATAACAATGGGGCTATAGCTTTAGCGAAGGAACCAAGGTCCCATCAGAAATCCAGGCACATCTTAAGGCGGTATCACCTGATCAGGGAGATCATTGATCGCCAGGAGATCGAGGTGCGGAGAGTGGACACAAAGAACAACACTGCGGACCCATTCACGAAGGCTTTACCCCAGACTCAGTTCGAGCGGCTGATCGAGATGATAGGTCTTCGATACGCCAGTACATGGCCTTAGTGCAAGTAGGAGATTGTTAGTGTATATGCCCTAGAGGCCATTACTGTATCATACTAGTATGTATATTACTTGATGGAAGCTTGGGATATTCACAGTTGTACAGACAATCTTGCTCAATATAGTAGTATGCTACTTGGTTCGTCTCTGCTTTAATGTGTACTTGTGTGTTTATTTATTATATCACCTATACGCATTAGTAGAGCCCTTAGGATCTTTACTTGATTACTGGCGTTGTGATGGCGATCACACTCATGGGGGCTGGGTAATCTACAAGCACATCCTTATACACGTCCCTGGTCGTGGGAGTATCGAGATAGGGCATCGATGCTCTGGAGTAGACTAGCGTATGCGCTTCTCATCCCAGCACGGGAGACGGTCTGTCCCACAGCCGTCGGTACGTCGTACTTGAGATAGTATGCGGGTGCTCGTTAGGTTACGAGTACACTGGACAGGACTCGTCGGGAACTGATGGTTGGTATTATACTTATCGTCAGTTATCAGTTCCCAGGTGACATGAGTACAGCTTAGTCCGCTGACTTGACACTGTCACTCCGCCTCGAGTGTGTTCCCACTGTTCTTTGATTACTACCCTACCACGGCTCTTCTGAGTCGTGCAAACAGGTAGTAGTTGGGAGCAGTCCTGAAGCACTTAGAGGCAGTGACGGTTAGACAGGATTCGTCTCTCCCGGTATTGGGGGTTGACATCGCGCTGTGTCTAGGAGAGCCATTACACAAGTAGTCCCTGGCCAGGGCAAGCGAGATATACTGGTAGGTTCCAGTGCTATCTCAGGGTGTTCTGGGCTTCACTCCGACACGACTTGTACCGCTATTAGGGGTCTGACGCTTCCCGCCCCCTAGGCCCGACATGCGATGTATCAGACGAACAGACCGGACTGTACGGAGAATGTCACATTCAGACTCAGTAGGAGTTTAGATGGGTTTTACCTCGTCAGTCTTCTTATCGGCATCTACCTGGGGACCGTTACGCACAGCTAGTGCCGCTTACGGTCTGTGGTTAAAACCACTGCCAGCGTAGTGTCGAGTCTTTAGAGTCTCACACAGAGGGCTATTCACCTCTGGGCAAAACTGAGTAGAGGTCGCATGGTTTTGCGGCAGGGTTCGTTCTCATCCGCGCACTTGTGCACGTTTGGAGTCCGGACGGTTTATACTAGCAGGCTCTGGTTTGAGCCAGATACTGGTATATGTTTTGGGGTTGCTTTTATCTCTCAGTATTCTTGTTCCTCGGAACGAGAATGCAGGTGTGTATGTACAGTTGTTTGAGGCGGAGGAAGAGGTCTTTCATTAGGGTTTCGGAACGGGTGCGTATGCACAGTTGACAGTCGTCTTTTTCCAAACCCTAATGGATTTATGAAATATCAATTAATAATAGTAATTAAATGAAATTGTGTCATGGTTGGTTTTGTTGACTTGTTGACCATGGTTGACTTGTTGACCATGGTTGAATGTTTGACCATCATCATTACTTTGCAAGGATACTCCTTGATTCTAGCTTACATTCATTTAATGAAGTGATGATAGTGGTCATTCCAAAAACAACCATCAACTATTTCATTTTGAATTATTATTATTAATTAGATAATTCTTTTTCCTTTTGTTATGGTTGCAAAAGGAAAATGAGCTCATATTCTATCATATTGATTCTCTCTCCTCACTTCATCTTCTTCTTCCTCAAGCTCAAGGAGAATCCTTCTCATGTGTTGAGAATCCCTCTCCTTGAAAGAGAAACACCCCATAGATACTCTCTACTCTCTCTAGGGTTCAAGGTTTAGCAAGCCGGAGATCCTAGTTCACTCTAAGTTCGAGAAAGAGCCCGAAGGTTGAACCCTCAGGTGGATCCATCTTTGACGGAAGAAGGCTACGAGGAAAGAACCATCAACCTCTACTAGGTTTCAAGAAGAAGGAGTTCAAGTTAGGTATAACCCCTAACCGAGTAGATACATCTCAAGTTAGGATGCTAGTGTATTGTTTAGCAAAGATCCGGCTTTTACGGTCCATGTTACAAAGTTTAGAAAAATTTTTGTTTTACCGTTTCCGCAACCCCGAAAGTACCGGGAGAGGTAACGTGGACCTAACAGGTTTCACTTGGAATGGATCCTTCACAGTCGGGTAAATCAAACACTATAAAGTCGCACAACTCATTCATCATTCTATGTTCAATTGATAAATCATTTGGGACACTCGATAGACTTTCAAAACAGGAGTTGTGGGATTCAATTTGCAATGGGTAGGTTTGATTTGGAAGGGTGTACAGCTCACTCTCTCCACTCAAATTCTCAACCTGTCCTACCGCCTCATCATACGTTGGAAAATTTGGATCTAGTTGGAAACTAGCTACCGGGTCACTAGGTTGTATGAGAGCAGCCATGGACGCATTCAAATCCATCATCTGTTGGCATGACGCTACCCTAAAGTCTTCCAACGATTGTTCCAGACTAGACATAGGTTGTGACGGGGTTTCAGTAAAAGATTCGAAGTTGCTTGGATACTGGAAACTCCTAAAAGGCTGTTCAGAAGCAATGTCTAGAGAAGGTGCAAAAGTTGGGTAGGATATATAGGAATTGAATGGTTGGAAAGGGATAGGATCAACATACGGATAAGAAGGTGAGTGGAATTGTTGATCCAAAGAATTCGCAGTGGTGAAAGGAGTGAAAGATCGGCTACGGGATTGTTCGATTTGTTCTGCAATAGACATAGGTCTTGGAGTTACAACTGGACTCTCAAAAGGGGTATTAACGTAAGAAGGTGGTGAAGGTTGAAATGGTTGATACAAGATGGATTTCGGAGTCCAATTGGTTGTCCTAGACGTGACTATCCGATCTTTCAAAGAAATTTTTGGTATGGATGGATTGTTCGACGTTCGGCCGAAACAATAACCGTAGGAAGTTATGTCTGGTTGTGGGTACCAAAGTTCGGCTAGAGTTTTGCGAGGTGAGGTACCCATGATATGAAGAAAAGAAGAAGAGAGGAAAAAGGATGTGGTTTTTTTAGTTAGTTATTAACAAAAGAATGAAATATACACATAAAAAGAATCTGGATAAAAACAATCACGACACAAAAATACCACACACCTAATCGGTCTAGGGTTTACCTAGGTCAACTAGACATGCTCCAGAACTTGATTGTCGAAGTAAAACTGTGTCGAGAAACGGGCTCAAGATATACTGATCACGAGGTCAGGTAAGTGCAGAGATAAGGGGAGGTTTTCCGACGCTTTCGCGAAGGTCCTTAATTAAATAACCCTTTCTTTTTTGGCGGTTTTCCCGTGAACACTTTCCTAGACACCCCGTGAACGATATACCGTTAAGCGGTGCTCTAAACACAGTTAACTTCTCCTAGTGAGCGCGAAGTCATTAAAGGCTTAAAGTCTAGTTTCTTTTAAAATTTGTGCGGGTAAACGTTTATGCACAGTTTTGTGATTTGTGGGCCACGGAAAAGGTGATGAAATCCTTTACCGTATGTTGTGGGGTTCGCTTGCCCTTAAGTCCGTATTAATGTATGCAATGCGCAATTCAATGAAAAAATTTATTCAAAGAATCAAACAATCATTTTTTTAGTTTAAGAATGGCACTGCAGCAAATACGGATTAGTCAATTTTGGCGTTTGGTAGCGAACTTGCAAAGAATCCTGCAAAGATAGAATAGTGTATGCGTCGGATTTGAGAAGAAGGTATTAGTAAAGTACGTACTGATAAATTTTCGGGTTAAGAAACCCTCATTGAAATTAAATCCGAATAGCTTGGAATATTCGCTTGCGCGGGTCAAACTACCCGGATCTTTGGCACTGTACTTCGTAATCACCTTAGCTTGGAATGTACACTTTGCTCCACACAATCGTAGTTCGCAAATCCGCAAAAATCTGAAATGTCGGAAAACGGATATTAGTGCGAAAAAGCGATACGAATGCCCAAATACCTGCACACTAAAAATTATAAAAAACAAACAATAAAAATGGGACAAAAATAGAACAATGGAGCACAGAGGAAAGATTGGAGGCAGAAGGAGGAGTTATGGCCGGCGACGTCGGATTTAATTGGTGTGTCGCCGGATTTCTTGTGGAGAATGAGCTCCAATCTTCTTCTGGGTTCATACTATTATACTAATGTCACACTGGTATTGTTTGTTTCTTCAGCTGAGTTACAGAGTGCAAGCAGGTCCAATTCCCAGAGAACAAAATGGTTAGTTTAGTTAGTTTTTTTGTTTTTGTTTTGAAATTTTTGATTTTTATGTTTGTTTTTGAAAAATAGTGTTAGAAGTATAAATGAGATGTACAATGATTAACCCGAAATAACAAGAATAAAAATGTTACCGTTTCCCCGGCAACGGCGCCATTTGATCGCACACCAGAAGCGTGTCGAATATTTAAAAGTTCTAAAGTTTAACCGCGATCAGGACGGTGTCGCTTTGCAGCTAGCCGCGATGAGCACGAGTCGATCCACAGGGAGACGGAGCGTTTTATGTTCTTATTCTTATGAGTTAATGCGCGTGGGTAGAAAGTTCTTATCTATCCTGTGTGTTATATGCAAAGTAACCGTTTGTTAGGAAAAGATACAATAGTGTAAGTTAAGGAAATCCGTATTCGAGTCCTTTGATCCAAACTTAACGATTGAAGCTAGAACAATTGGCAACAACGTGGATTAGGGGATTTAAGCACGGTATTAGGAATCCGGCTTATTTACCCTTGTCCGTCCGTTCTTGTCTCCTGCTTTCGCCTCCGGCCAAACCGAACGCAACCGGTCGCGGTTAGGAATCACCGTTATCTTGGTAGGGTAGGGTGACTAACGGAGCACTTGCGTAACGTTTGGACGGAGTTCAATGGAAAATACGGGAAAAGGAAATGAGAAACTGAACGTTAACTTACAATACCAATCTATTTCCTAACAAAACACATTTACAACCATTCACAAAACAACAAAGAGAGCAAAAGAAAAGAGCAATAAAGAAAAGAGAACAATACAAGAAAGCAAAGGACATGGAATTAAAATTGCAAGAATGACATGAATGTAAAGCAAGTAATAAACGGGAAAGTAAGAAATAACTAGGAACCATAGAACCAAATACAAGACATGGGTTCAATAACCTAATCTTAAACTTGCAAGCTCAATTAAGAGGTTGCAAGATCAAGAAGAGGCAAAGAACTCATGGTGAATGAAGGCACAAAAGGAGAACTTTATTGATTCCAAGAATGATACAACCCTTGAGATCAATAACCAACCCTTAAACTTTCAAGCTCAATGAAAAGGTTGAAAGATCAAGAGAAGGCAATGATCTCAAGGGGAAGCTAAGCTATTTACAAGAATAAAATGAAAACAAAAGAGTTGAAGTATACAAAATGTAAGCAAAACTTGGCCCTCGAATCACCCTTGAACTTTTGCCCACTGCCTTCTTTTATAGGCAGAAAAGAAGAATAAATAAACAATAAAATCAAGACCAACTGGCAGCAAATGAGACCCTGTGAGAAGCTGGGGCCCACAGGAGGTGGTAGGGCCGGCCAGGCCGGTTTTGGCTAGGTAAGGCTCGGCCAAAATCCAAGCCCCTAGGCTCGTATTTTGGGTGTTGGTATTTGTGCTCCTCCACATCGCTTTGGTCCAGTTTATTTTCTCTGTTTTGACCTGGTTTGCACCCAGTGCTTGGAGGGAAATTTGAATTTTTAAAACAACACATAATCTTTAGCATTGAATGCTCATTACTTCATGTCTATTTGTGCCTTGATTCATGGCTGCCCCCATAATGGTCCATGCTGATTTGTCTATTTGAATTTGATTTGCACTCAGTTATGGAAGGAAATTTGAATCTTTAAATCAACACACAATCTTTAGCATTGAATGCACATTACTTCATATCCACATATGCCTAAAAGTCTTGTGTACACACTTGTTTGTGTTGGACCATTTAGATAAAAAGTGTGCACACAAACTTGTTGCAAAAAGAAACTCATAAAGTATCGGTCGGTTTGTGGCTCTGGTTGCAGCGTCGGCTCTCAAATGATATATCCGTGCTTTTGAATGTATTTCTAGTATTTTGTCACGGATACCTGTAATCTGTATTACTGAGCAGACACTGGTTAATAGTACCGATAAATACAACAAATAGATAATGAATGAGCGGTATTAGAATGCAGTTTTATGATATGAACACTGAGTCCGACTACCTTCCAAGGTGTCTGGGGACTTTTACGGGTTGGTATCGTCATCGAGTCGGTCCTGTCATCGCCGAGGAGAAGCGGGTACTCTTTGAATGTAGAGCTCCAGCTCCAACCCAAGCCTCTGGCATTCCGTCGCGGCCGCGGACAGTGGTTCGCCCTCCATTGAGGGATAGTGGTGTGGTACTTATCCCCAAGACCACAGAAACAGAATCGACTCCTCACATTGCTGGTGTAACACCCTAGTTCATTTATACCAATTCCAGTTCCCGTATTTCCTTATTTGTGGTATTTTCTTGGAACCTGTTCGATTCATGTTTATAGTTTAACTTGACTTGTTACATAGACAGGTGCACTTTCATGTTTACTGCATACTTGCATTTTATCTGGCATTGCATCTTTTACCATATAACATTTTAAGTCATGTAAAATATTTTAAAAATACATTTCATAACCTGCATGATACCCCTAACCCCGTGGTAGCATCCGCGCATCTTGTTCTCGTCCCGTTCAGTGAAACGGACTTGTTTGGATGACTACGTGCACGTGCGTGCATCAGTTCTTGGGGGTATGCATTTTTTTCGTTACCCGGATATCCAACTTTAATTTTGGTCGACATGTATATTTTTCGTATTTTAAAACTGAATTTTAGACCCGACCCGGGTATATTTTGGACTATGTTTGTATTTACCAGAATATCAAATTTTATTTATATAATATTAATTTTATAAACTGATACAAATTAAAATTTAGTTAACTAATAAAAGATTTTTTAAATTTAAATCTATACTAATTTCCTAACAAACTAACAACCCCTTTCTCTCTCTCTCCTTTGCATATATATATATTTATATATATTTTATTTATTTAATTTTTCTTTCCTTATTTAATACACAGCCTCTTCTTCTTACTTCTTCTTCTTCTTTCTTCTTTCTTTTTCTTGATCTTGTTTCTTGATTCCGGTGATCACCGCCGGAGCCGTGCTCGTCGCTGACGATCCGAGTGATCCAGTGAACGTATCTGACTTGCGTGATCACCCTCGTGCGTTGTTTGGAACCGTTCCGTGTACCGTGCGCGCATCGCGACATTTCACCGACGAAGGACGTTCCGTACACATCCGTTCTTGTTCCGTCTAGGCAAGTTAATCCTGCTACATGCTGTATAACTCATTATATACCTATTTAAATAAATATCACACCTGTATTTTACATCAAGCATCCCATGTTTCATATTACAGCCTTTCGACGTTCCGTTTACATTTGTATAGTGCATTTCAGATCTAGGGCATGCAAACCAATCTTAATTACATGCTACATTACTTTAGACGCATCTATTTTAACAAATGGAATACCTGTATTTAAAATCATGCACCCCATGTTTAGTTTTATAACTTTTCGATGTTCCGTTTGCATTCATTCATATCATTTCAGATCTAGGTCATGAAAACTTATTTTGTTACATACTATACTATCATATACTGTATCAAATTGAATAGTTACATTTCATATTGCTTAGTTATATGTTCCGCATTTGTTAGTTTATCATTTTACGATTATGTGATACCCGTTTGCAACCATATCATTTAAAATATATATCGTCGTAATATTTCTTTTTATTATCTTTAATTAGTTTATAATCTGCATTTTATAATGTTATACATTTGAAAATATTATAGTTTACACATGAAACGTCGTTGAAAAGCGGATACGACAAATCTGAAATTTACTGTACACCTTACCTTATAAAATTCATTATAAATCATAGAAAAATCATTAGTAAACGTTCTTTAGTTCGTTACGAAGCTAACTCAAAATAATATAACTCTATGAAATATTTACTTGCAAAATAAATTGTTTAAATAACTTAAAATGCAAATGAAAATATCTCTAAACTGCTGTCCAGGGAAATTCCAGCAGCAAACTTTCAACTTCGAATGTTCATAGATTTTTGTAGGGACAAACTGAGATGCTTATACTTATAAAAATGAAAACCTTATTGAATTATCTTTGTTTTGGTATAAGACACGTCCCTTTTGGAGAACGTTTGTTATTTTTAAGCTATTTTACAAATCAGGGTGGCGCTGAATTTCTGAACGGAACTTTCTTGTGCATGGTTAATCAATACCACTTTTATAGTTATTAATCGGTTTGAATATGTTATCCATGTTAATATTATTATTTCAATATATATTTAATAAATAATAGTGCTTGTGTTTTAATATTCAGCAAATTTTACCGATTTACAGTTTTATAGTATCCGTCTGTATCTGTACGGTTTATTACATATCTAGTTGCACGCCGAGACCATATTATTTCATTTTACTGTTACATTAGTATCCCATACTTAATCTTGTGCATCCTACATAGTCATGATGTAATCCCTGATAACTATTTATGCATCCATGCTTTACCGTGCATCCGTACTTGCTACAGTTTTAGTATGAGCATCCGTTTAACACATGTGCACTACCTGTCATGACCTGAGATACCATTGCTTGACTTGATACCTGATACACCACTACTTGACATGACTTGATACATGTTCACTACCTGAAATGGCCTGATATATCACTACTTGACATGTTACCTAATCCTGTTTCTAATGCCGACAATCCTGACATGTTGTCCCGATGTATATATCCTGTTGTCTGTACAGACAAACCTGTTCCTGCTTGATCCTGTGTTGGCATTGGTCTCAGATTTATAAATACATGACTTACATACATGATTTGGGGGCATGGGAAAATCAAGAATGTAGCTGAACGTAACTCAAAGGGCTATTATATCATTTTACTGTGGTCCCATGGGGAATGAACGGGACATAGACTCACAGTCTATTACATCATTTTACCGTGGTCCCGTGGGGAATGAATGGGGCATAGACCGATGGGTTATGATGAGGATTATATTAATTGATTTCGAATAACTTTAGAGTAGATAACCCTATAGCACAGTTTAGACTACTCACTGCACTTCACCTGTTTATATCCTGTTCACTGATCTATATTCATGTTACAGTTTACTTGCTACTGATGACTTGTTACTGTTCATACTTCATGCCTGCATATTTCATCACATCCTGCTTGCTTAGAATTATTGATATTTTGACGCACTGACGTATGGGTTTTGCATGGCCTAGAACCCTTATCTTTATCGCAGGCTGTCTAGGAGTATTTTGATCAACAGGCCAAGCAGTGAGGACCTGTTATTAGTTTAGTTTAGTTTCCTTTCAGTATTTTCATACCTGATGTGAGCCCGCATTATGGGACGTACATTCCAGTTTAATATTGTATCGGATCTTTTTGCTTCCGCATTATTTTTATTCTTGACTCGTTATTCTGGCTCATGGACATGTATTAGATAGTTGTTTATTATTTTACTGTTCTTGATATCTCTACAGCCGTAATGTGACTGTGGAGGGATATTTCCTATCCACATGTACTATGGTTGGCTCTGTCACGTTCCTATCTTAGCGCACTCTGGGAAGTGGGGCGTGACAGGGTTTGTTTGGTATCAGAACCATAGGATATAGGTTAATCGGGTTTGATTCTTTTGTAGTTGGGTATTGGACCCAATACACGAATCAGAATACTCGTGATTAGGAACATGTCCTGCCACTTTACCATCTTGCCATTCTTGAATCTTAACTTCCTCCTGATCCTTACCTTGACGATATGCAAATCTCTTTGCATCTCGACTTGAAACTTTTGGTTCCCTATTGTTTATGTCTAGGATTTGGGCGACTTGAGTGGAGTTATGTGATTGTAACTATGTACCGCGGTATGGTTACAATGCGGTACTCTGTTTAAGTAACTTGGAGTTCTAGTCTTGATTCATATCCTTGATTCATGGTCATCATTCATCGCAAATTTTGAATCTTGTTCATCATACTAATCCTCTTTGATGTATTGGTTGTAGAATCATGACGGACAGAAGTTTGAAGATGTACCAGAGGCGTGTGGATGACGCCGCCTTACTTGGAGTAATTCGTGGCTTGCTAGAGAACCAGAAACGACAGACTGAGCTGAACCAGCGGCAAGCCGAAGCTTTTCAGGAAGGTTTGCGGACCGTCCAGCAGTCCGTAAACAATGTTGTAGCCAAATCAATAGAGCGTATGGGTACCGTGGCGGATTTCAGGAGACTTGGTCCGTCCGTTTTCACTGGTCTGGAGGAGCCGTTGCCAGCAGAGCAGTGGCTAGTCGATACGGAGAATTTGCTCGTTGCAGCACAGATTCCAGAGGACAAGAGAGTGGATGTAGTACGCATCCAATTGGTAGACTATGCCCGTGAATGGTGGCTTGTGGAAGAGACCCGCTTGTCCAAGCCGATCAGTTGGGCAGATTTTTCGAAGAGTTTCTTGGAGAAGTTCTTCCCGCAGACTGCACGGGAGGAAATAGAAGAAAAGTTTATCAGTTTGAAGCAGAACGGCGTACCCGTGGATGTACATGCGGCTGAGTGGACACGGCTCAGTAGATTCGCTGAACCTTTGGTTGCCAACGATGCTGATAGGGCAAGGAGGTTCATACGCAGTTTGGACGTGGACATCCGGAGGCAAATTATAACTCTGGGTTTGACCACTTTCTCACAAGTACTTAAAGCGGCTCGAGAGCAGCAGAGCCATGAAGACTGGAAATACGCAGTAGCCGACAGTTGCGGTACGGAAGTCGGCGTTTATGCCTAATCGAGCGCCTATACGCAGAGGTATTCCGATGGACAGGCGTGGCGTTATACTAATGAAGAAGCCAGTTTCGCCCAAGCAAAAAGGAAGGGTGTTGTGCGATTACTGCCAACGACCGGGTCATTTCTGGAGGGATTGTTGAAGGAGACTTGGACTTTGTCTTATTTGTGGATCAGCTGATCATACCACTGATACTTGTCCATCGAAGTTTTGCATGAAAGATGATGTTCAGAGGCCACCGCAGAAGCAGTTTCGAGAGCAGGAGCAGTTAACTCAGGGATCCAATCAAGCTCGAGCCTTATCCTGACGGCTGAAGAGGCCAAGGATTCAGATGAAGTTGTTTAAGGTATGCTACTTGTTCGTGATTTTTCCCGTATTAGCATTATTCGATTCTAGTGCATCCCATTGTTTTGTTTCGTCCAAGAGTACTGCTACACACTTGATTACTTGCACGACCCTGTCTAGTTGTTGGGACATACACACTGGAAATGGGAAGATCATAGCTAATAGAGAATATAAGGATTGTTCTGTAGTTACTTGCGGACGGGAGTTATTCGCAGATTTCTTGGTGTTTGATAACCGGAAGTTATGAAGTTGTCTTGGAAATTGATGGTCTCACTTTCCACGCTCACATTGATTGTAGGGCAAAGAAAGTGATTTTCCAGATTCCCAGACATCCGGAGTTTGTTTTGCCGGAGGTAGCAGTTCTGTCGGGCTAGTCGAGTTTAGGGCTAGGCCGACAAGCAATGTTCTTTCGTCAATGGAAGTTGATAAGGAGGAAGCGCCAGCTATAGTTTGAGAGTTCATGGACATGTTCGAGGACATCTCGGGTTTACCGCCAAAACGAGATATGGAGTTCGCGATCGATCTTGTTCCTGGTACAGCGCCAATCTCAAAGGCGTATTATCCAATGGCACCAATGGAGTTGGAAGAAGTCAATTACTTGAGAAGGGCTGGATTCGCAGCAACATTCATCTTGGGGAGCTCCAGTTCTTTTAGTAAAAAGGACAGCACGCGGATAAATGTGTGTCAGTTTTGAGACATTGTAGCAGAGATTGATAACCACACCTAGTTTGACCGTACCAGACGGTTCCGGAGGATTGGTGATTCACAGTAATGCATCTGGGGAAGGATTGTGATGTGTTTTGATGCAGCTGCAAGTACAGTCGTCGTTGATCATGAATATTAAAGCAGCGCAGTTACAGGACCCAAGATTGCAGAAGTTTCGAGAACAAGTTAAAGCAGACTTATTGATTCATGAAGATGGTTCGTTGCGGTATGGTAGCCGTTTGTGTGTGCCAAAAGGAGACATTCAGGAAGAAGTTATGAAGGAGGCACACAGTTCTGTGTATTCCGTACATCCTGGAGGCACGAAGATATACCGCGATCTAAGACAACATTTCTGGTGGGAAGGCATGATAAAGGAGATTGCTCGCTTTGTAGCAAAGTGCTTGGTGTGTCAGCAAATTAAGGCTGAACATCAAAGGGTTGCTGGTTTATTGCTACCACTTCCGATTCCTCAATGGAAGTGGGAATATATAACCATGGATTTCGTGACGGCTTTACCGCGGAGTCCAAAGGGCAACAATGCAGTTTAGGTGATTGTTGATCGATTGACCAAGGCAGCTCATTTCTTACCATTTCGAGTTGGTCAGTCAACGGAAACGTTAGCAGAATGGTACATGCAGGAGATTGTGAGATTGCATGGAGTACCTGTGAGCATCGTATCTGATCGTGACACCCGATTCTTATCGCACTTCTGGAGAAGTTTACAGGAAAGTTTGGAGACGCGATTGAAGTTTAGCACAGGTTATCATCTTCGGACAGATGGCCAGTCGGAGAGAACGACCCAAACTCTTGAAGACATGTTGAGAGCTTGCATGTTAGACTTCAAGGGTTCATGGGAGGATCATCTACACTTGGTGGAGTTTTCTTACAACAACGGCTTTCAGGTGACTATTCAGATGGCTCCATTCGAAGTATTGTATGGTTGTAAGTGTCTCTCACCCGTTTGTTGGGATGATATTGGAGAACGAAGATTGTTGGGACCGGATTTCATCGTGCAGACAGTAGAGAAAGTTAACACTAGCTGGAATCATATGAAGGCAGTACAAGATCGGCAGAAGAGTTGGGCCGATACATCGAGAAGACCTCTAGAGTTCACGGTTGGTGATCTTGTGTTCTTGAAGATATAACCGACTAGAGGAGTGATTCGTTTTGGGAGTCGAGGCAAGATTAGTCCTCGATTCGTTGGGCTTTTCAAGATTTTGGAACGTATTGGAGAAGTGGCGTATCGATTGGCTTTACCGCAATCTTTGGCGAATGTTCATAACGTGTTTCATGTATCTCAACTCCGTAAATATGTTCGAGATGAAACACACGTGCTGGATCATTCAGAGCTGACAAATACGAGAAGATTTAACATTTGAGGAACGATCGATGTCGATTGTGGATCGAAGGGAAAAGGTTCTTAAGAACAAGGTTATCCCTCTCGTACTTGTTTCTTGGGGAAATCGCTCGCATGGAGAATCAACTTGGGAACGAGAAGACGAAATCCGACAGAAGCTTCCACATCTATTCTTGTAGTACTTGATTGTTTATCTTTCTTTGTTCTTGGAAATTTCGAGGACGAAATTATTTTGTAGTTGGGTATAATGTAACACCCTAGTTCATTTATACCAATTCCAGTTCTCGTATTTCCTTATTTATGGTATTTTCTTGATTTATCGTGTTTTGGGTGCGAATGGTATTTTACATTTTACATTGCATTCGACCCGACCCGCTTGCTTGGAACCTGTTCGATTCATGTTTATAGTTTAACTTGACTTGTCACATAGACATGTGCACTTTCATGTTTACTGCATACTTGCATTTTATCTGGCATTGCATCTTTTACCATATAACATTTTAAGTCATGTAAAATATTTTAAAAATACATTTCATAACCTGCATGGTACCCCTAACCCCGTGGTAGCATCCGAGCATCTTGTTCTCGTCTCGTTCAGTGAAACAGACTTGTTTGGATGACTACGTGCACGTGCGTGCATCCGTTCTTGGGGGTTTGCATTTTTTCGTTACCCGGATATCCAACTTCAATTTTGATCGACATGTATATTTTTCGTATTTTATAACTGAATTTTAGACCCTACCCGGGTATGTTTTGGACTATATTTGTATTTACCAGAATATCAAATTTTATTTATATAATATTAATTTTATAAATTGATACAAATTAAAATTTAGTTAACTAATAAAAGATTTTTTAAATTTAAATCTATACTTATTTCCTAACAAACTAACAACCCCTTTTTCTCTCTCTCTCCTCTGCATATATATATTTATATATAATTTATTTATTTAATTTTTCTTTCCTTATTTAATACACAGCCTTTTCTTCTTACTTCTTCTTCTTCTTTCTTCTTTCTTTTTCTTGATCTTGTTTCTTGATTCCGGTGATCACCGCCGGAGCCGTGCTCGTCGCTAACGATCCGAGTGATCCAGTGAACGTATCTGACTTGCGTGATCACCCTCGTGCGTTGTTTGGAACCGTTCCGTGTACCGTGCGCGCATCGCGACATTTCACCGACGAAGGACGTTCCGTACACATCCGTTCTTGTTCCGTCTAGGCAAGTTAACCTGCTACATGCTGTATAACTCATTATATACCTATTTAAATAAATATCACACCTGTATTTTACATCAAGCATCCCATGTTTCATATTACAGCCTTTCGACGTTCCGTTTACATTTGTATAGTGCATTTCAGATCTAGGGCATGCAAACCAATCTTAATTACATGCTACATTACTTTAGACGCATCTATTTTAACAAATGGAATACCTGTATTTAAAATCATGCACCCCATGTTTAGTTTTATAACTTTTCGATGTTCCGTTTGCATTCATTCATATCATTTCAGATCTAGGTCATGAAAACTTATTTTGTTACATACTATACTATCATATACTGTATCAAATTGAATAGTTACATTTCATATTGCTTAGTTATATGTTCCGCACTTGTTAGTTTATCATTTTACGATTATGTGATACCCGTTTGCATCCATATCATTTAAAATATATATCGTCGTAATATTTCTTTTTATTATCTTTAATTAGTTTATAATCTGCATTTTATAATGTTATACATTTGAAAATATTATAGTTTACACATGAAACGTCGTTGAAAAGCGGATACGACAAATCTGAAATTTACTGTACACCTTACCTTATAAAATTCATTATAAATCATAGAAAAATTATTAGTATACGTTCTTTAGTTCGTTACGAAGATAACTCATAATAATATAACTCTATGAAATATTTACTTGCAAAATAAATTGTTTAAATAACTTAAAATGCAAATGAAAATATCTCTAAACTGCTGTCCAGGGAAATTCCAACAGCAAACTTTCAACTTCGAATGTTCATAGATTTTTGTAGGGACAAACTGAGATTCTTATACTTATAAAAATGAAAACCTTATTGAATTATCTTTGTTTTGGTATAAGACACGTCCCTTTTAGAGAACATTTGTTATTTTTAAGCTATTTTACAAATCAGGGTGATGCTGAATTTCTGAACGGAACTTTCTTGTGCATGGTTAATCAATACCACTTTTATAGTTATTAATCGGTTTGAATATGTTATCCATGTTAATATTATTATATCAATATCTATTTAATAAATAATAGTGCTTGTGTTTTAATATTCAGCAAATTTTACCGATTTACAGTTTTATAGTATCCGTCTGTATCTGTACGGTTTATTACATATCTAGTTGCACGCCGAGACCATATTATTTCATTTTACTGTTACATTAGTATCCCATATTTGATCTTGTGCATCCTACATAGTCATGATGTAATCCCTGATAAATATTTGTGCATCCATGCTTTACCGTCCATCCGTACTTATTACAGTTTTAGTATGAGCATCCGCTTAACACATGTGCACTACCTGTCATGACCTGATATACCACTGCTTGACTTGATACCTGATACACCACTACCTGACATGACTTGATACATGTACACTACCTGACATGACCTGATATATCCATACTTGACATGTTACCTGATCCTGTTTCTAATGCCGACAATCCTGACATGTTGTCCCAATGGACATATCCTGTTGTCTGTACAGACAAACCTGTTCCTGCTTGATCTTGTGTTGGCATTGGTCTCAGATTTATAAATACATGACTTACACACATGACTTGGGGGCATGGGGAAATCAAGAATGTAGCTGAACGTAACTCAAAGGGCTATTATATCATTTTACCGTGGTCCCGTGGGGAATGAACGGGACATAGACTCACAGTCTATTACATCATTTTACCGTGGTCCCGTGGGGAATGAACGGGGCATAGACCGATGGGTTATGATGAGGATTATATTAATTGATTTCGAATAACTTTAGAATAGATAACCCTATAGCACAGTTTAGACTACTCACTGCACTTCACCTGTTTATATCCTGTTCACTGATCTATATTCATGTTACGGTTTACTTGCTACTGATGACTTGTTACTGTTCATACTTCATGCCTGCATATTTCATCACATCCTGCTTGCTTAGAATTATTGATATTTTGACGCACTGACGTATGGGTTTTGCATGGCCTAGATCCCTTATCTTTATTGCAGTCTGTCTAGGAGTATTTTGATCAACAGGCCGAGCAGTGAGGACCCTGTTATTAGTTTAGTTTAGTTTCCTTTCAGTATTTTCATTCCTGATGTGAGCCCGCATTATGGGACGTACATTCCAGTTTAATATTGTATTGGATCTTTTTGCTTCCGCATTATTTTTATTCTTGACTCGTTATTCTGGCTCATTGACATGTATTAGATAGTTGTTTATTATTTTACCGTTCTTGATATCTCTACAGCCGTAATATGACTGTGGAGGGATATTTCCTATCCACAGGTAGCATGGTTGGCTCTGTCACGTGCCTATCTTAGCGCACTCTGGGAAGTGTGGCGTGACAGCTGGTATGCCAGTGAGCACTAGAGCCCAAGCAAAGGCTTCCAATGAGGCGGCAGAGGTAGTGTCATCAGTGGCAGCATCAACAATGGCGGTGTCATCAATGGTTGTATCACCAAAGGGGGATACCGGGAGCGAGGTTGGTCAACGTCGCGCTAAAGTGTCGAGGGGAAGGAAGCGTTCTTCGATCAGTGCTAGCACAAGCTTTAAGTGGAGGAAGAGATCGGTCGCTGGCTTACTGGACACCTTGCTTGAGTCCGAGCCGTTCATTCAGGACGAGCCGATAGCTATAGAGGAGTCGGACGGCGGTCTTATTTATCCTGGCTCGTCCGCCGAGGAAGCCGCACAATTGGCTGAGGTTTTAAGGCGCTCACAGGATGAGACCGAGAACGTGCCCATCCCGAAAAAGCCTTACCCTCCGGTTATCTTCTATAATGTTGATCCATCGTTACGGCGGGTACACATGGGTCCTTTGCTGATCGAAGAAGAACGGGCCCTCAAACAGCCCATAACGATCGCCTCCGAAGACGAACTTGCATTAAAGACCGGCAGTCATTCATATGCACTTGAACTCCGACGAGCGCGCTTAGCAAGAAAGGAAAAACGTCTGGAGAAAGCCATACTTCAAGCTCCTTGGCGTATTGGTATGCGTCTTTCTCATGTCCTTATTTTAGCAAATAGTCTGTATTATTTTTATGTCTTCTCATTTTTGTGAAAACTTTGCAGGGACTTCGGCGGCAAAAAGGGATTTGAATCCAGATCGGGCCATAACTATGGACTCTACGAATGTCTCTCGTGACGCACCGGCAGGTGTAGAGGAGATCATTACAGCCGCTATTCATGCTGTGGAGCTTCTGGTGGTAGCTTCTGTTCCTTCGGTATCTATTCCTCCAGCAGAGGTGACCCCACCGGTTACGGACCCTATGGACATGTCTAGTGATGCACCAAAGGGTGTAGAAGAGATTGTCAAAGCCGTTAGTCTTATCTTGGAGCTCCTCGTGGTGACTTTCGTTTCTTTAACATCTGTACTTTCCGCAAAGGTGAGATTACCAGCCATAGATCCAGTAGGTCTCTCTGGTGGCATCCTGGAGATTATAGAAAGGATCACTGAGACCGATGTTGCCTCCTCAGAGCCTAAAGTGGCGGCTGTTGTTTCCGAATTGGAAGCTGCCACGCCAGCAAATATCTCCAGTGATGCACCTGGGGTATGGAGGAGGCTGCCGAAGCTGATATCCCTCCGGTTCAAGGCGGGCGGAGTATTGAAGGTAATCTTCTACATTTCATTTTAGTGATCTCTCTGTTATCTGAACCCTTCTTTCCTTCAGAATTGCGGGAATTGGGGGCGTCCATCATGGATTTATCTCCCAGGAAATCCTTCCAGCATCTACTCGATATGGCTGCCCTACAGGCGATATCCCCGCAAAGTATAGTCCTTTCTTCCGGTCAAGGTCGGTGTTCTTTGACCCCTTTGTTTTATTATCATTTTTTTATGATGATGCTAATATGCCCTCTGCAGTTTTGGAAGATGATGACGAAGTTGAGTTCCTTGATAGGCCTGGGGATCTTTCAAATCCCCCTTGCATGACTGTGGGTAAGTAATGCTTTATCCTTGGCATTGTTTTGTTTATTCCATGTTTGCCAGTCTTGCTGACTGTTTATAAATCTTGACATCTTTGCCAGCCTTGATACCGTTAGAGTCTCGAATCACTATGCCACCGGGCCCATATGCCCGACGTGCATCTGAATAGATGGCGAAACAGAGCATTCACTCCTTGTCGGCTCTCATTGAAGATCTTCGCGTTGGTAGTTTTGTCACGGCCGAAGAATTTGCTGCCGAAGCCAACACTTCCCTGCTTTTTCTTGCCACCTATCTTGACGAAACTTTAGTGCATGTCTGGGTTGAGTATTGTCGTCGAGTGGAGGTTTGTCTACACGGGCTTGAGTGCATACGCCTTCCCTCTGACATTTTAACTGCAAAAGCGAGCCTGCGGGGATGGATTGAACGGTGTGTAGCCAGTCTGCAGTCGTGCAAGAAGAGGCTCAATCGGAAATTTTAGGATAGGGAGTTAGCTTCAAATGCTTTGGGGGAACTTCAGGCTCAGCTTACTGCCAAGACTACCCGTGTGTACGAAATTTGGCGGGTGCTTCAAGAAGCTATCATGGAGGTGATGGCTCTTGATAAAACCGTTATCAATACTCACGAGATGGTTGAAGCCCATAAAGTTGCCAAAAGGGAGCTTGAGAGTCAGTTTGCCTCATATCAGACTCAGTAGACTCAGGCGGGGGCCCGTCTTGCCGCAATTATGGAGCTTGAAGCCGAGGTCCAGCGGAAGCATGACGAACTTACCGGCTTATTGCACCATCCGCCGGCTTAAAGATTTTTTTGTATATTCTTCTTCTCTCTTTTTGTATTCACTCCTGAGTGAGAGTATTCTGTATTCATTTTTATTCCTTTATGAAATGTACCTTATATTCATTTGAATTCATGAATAAAATACATATTTTATTTCATATTGGCATGTAACTCTGGAAAACGTGGCCCGTAGATAGTCCAACCTGACCTCCTTGTAAGGCAGCGATGGCTTAGGAAACAGGTTTGGATCTGCCGCTAAGACTTTTCAACTTTATGAGCCGTGAGGGTCTCATAAAGACTTTTCTCCCTACGAGTCGTAAGGATTTCGTAGGTGTATTTTCTCCTTAGGAATCGTGAGGACTCCTAAGTGCATTTTCTCTTAAGAGTCGTAAGGATCTCACAAGTGAATTTTCCCCCTTTACAAGTCGAGAGGACTCGTAATTGGTTTTTTCCCTCCTTGTCGATATTCGACTTTGGGGAGTGTGGCCTGTGAATAGTATACAATAGTCCATCTTGGACCTACTTGCAGGGCCCTAGTGCTTAGGAAACAGGTTGATTTCCCCGTAGCCTAAGGCTTTTCCCTACGAGTCGAGACGAGTCGAGAAGTTCTCGCAGGAACATTGTTTTCCCTACGAGTCGAGATGAATCGAGAAGTTCTCGCATGGATTTCCTATGTCACAGTTAACCTCTGTTGATAGAAGCCCGTTAGGGTCTATGGTACTAGGGCTTTTATCCGTCGTACCATCGCGTTGGCCGATATATTCTCCGATACGCAATCTTGCTTGTCGAGTAGCCCCGCGACTGTTGTGTCTCTGATCCCTTTGGGGGCTGGACAAGATGTCTTCAAGTAATCTTCCAGGTGATATTACCGTCGGAAGAGCAAGCGTTAGGGATATTCCATGCCACTTTTTACTTGAGGTTAGGCTCAGTTTGGGAGCCCCGATGAGTCATGACCATTCCACGCTGGTGTGGGATGATCTCCGATAGTCTTTCATGTCTCATTTGAGTTGCCGTCAAGACCCTGAAGCTAGGGATCTTCCTTTGCTTAGTTTGTTGACATTGTGTCTACAATATTGCGACGAATGTCGGGGTTGCCTCTAGGTTGTCTGTGAATCGTCGAGTCTTGGAACTAGGGACTTGGCCATGGCTCCATTGTTTTGACCCTGTGGTCGGTCGTTGACATTGTGTGTGCATCCTTCTGGAGTGAGAAGGAACGCCGTTGTGATCTCTAGGCTGTAGATGTTGCCGGCGAGACCTTGAAGACATTGTGTCTGCAATATTGTGACGAATGTCGAGGTTGCCTCTGGTTGTCTTTGAACCGTCGAGTCTTGGAACTAGGGACTTTGCCACGACTCCATTATTTTGACCCTGGGTTCGGTCGTTGACGTTGTGTCTGCATCCTGCTGGAGTGAGAAGGAATGCCGTTGTGATCTCTAGGCTGTAGATGTTGCCGTCGAGACCCTGAAGGTAGGGATCTTCCTTCGCTTCGTTTGTTGACATTGTGTCTGCAATATTGTGACGAATGTCGAGGTTGTCTCTAGGTTTTCTGTGAACCGTTGAGTCTTGGAACTAGGGATTTTGCCATGGCTCCATTTTGTTGACGTTGCGTCTGCATCCTGCTGGAGTGAGAAGGAACGCCGTTGTGATCTCTAGGCTTTAGATGTTGGCGTCGAGACCTGGCTCTCCATCTGATGGAGCTGGGTGGGAAAATGTGGTTCCCTTTTTCGTTTGCGCCCATGGATTGTATACAGGGGTCAATGTAGACTCACCTGCAGGGCGGAAGTTTTCATTTTTTATTCTTTCTTTCCGCGATACTCTATTATTTTAGCTTTTTATATTGCGAAAGTTGCGATTGCCCAATCATTTCGGCTATTTTTCGCGGTGTCCAATCATTTCGGCTATTTTATATGCATACATTTTTCTCGCTGATTCTTACTGCGAGTTGCCCCATCATTTCGGCTATTTTATATGCATTTTTGCTCATTGATTTTCTTTGCGAGCATGGAACTCGAGATCTGATACCAATCTTAGCATCAACATCGCTGCGACTGGAATATTGCCAGGAGCGAACCATAATTTGCCGTGAAAGGACTTAGAATTTGATACTGATTTAGGCATCGGCATCGCTACAACTGGGATATTGCCAGGAGAAAATCATCATTTTCCTTTGTCGATTTGAACAAAGGTGGCTTAGCAAACAGGGTTAGGATCCTGTTGACTAAGGCTTTTCGAATTTACGAGCCGTAAGGGTCTCATAAAGGTGTTTCTTCCTACGAGTCGTGAGGATCTCGTAGGTGTTTTTTCTCCTTATGAGTCGTGAGGATTCCTAAATGATATCTTCTCTTGTAAGTCGTAAGGATCTCACAAGAATATTTTCTCCTTGCAAGTCGAGAGGACCTACAAGTGTTGTTCACCAAATGGGGAAATTTCGCGCCATTGGTGGAACCAAATGGGGGAACGTTTATTTGTGCCCGTGGATTGTATACAAGGGCCGATATTGGACCGCCTGTAGGGCTATTTAGGGAATGTGATGGCTTAAGAACAGGTTCAGATCCTTGTAGCTTAAGGCTTTTGAATCCTATTAGCCGTGAGGGTCTCACAGGTGGAATTCTCCTTACGTGTCGTGAGGATCTCGTAAGTGTAACTTCTCCTTAGGAATCGTGGGGATTCTTAAGTGTGTTGCTCCCTTTTGTGAGTCATAAGGATCTCACGCAGGTATTTTCTCCCTACAAGGTCGAGAAGACCCAGCAAGTGCGCAAATTTTTTTTATGAGTCTGCGCCCTTTCGGGTTTTCACAAACTCGCCGGTAGTTCTGCCGTATTTACTCACGGAGCCCTTTCGGGTTTTCATCCGTGCCCATTTCGCTTATGGACGTACCATTTTTTTTAGCGATGAAACTCTCGAAAATAGTTTCGCCGCATGTGACTCATTTGTTTGCCGGTGGGATTTGAGTTGCAGTCCTCACCACTGGGACTTGTGGACTTGAATTCCACTGTCGCCGTGTTTGCGGCGATGTAGTTTACGGACATTTAGTTTAGGGACATCTCGGTCCACAGCTAGTTTAAGGACGTTGCGGTCCGTCGGGAGACTTTGAGACGAAGTTTTGCCGGATACTACTTACAGAGTCTTGACTCAGGAAGACAGCGAGCGGACACGAGCTTCGTTATCTATCATTAACCTGAGTTGTGACTTGTTAGGCGTAGTATTTCTTAAGGAATCGGCCGTTTATTGGCCGGAAGGGTCTTTCGCCATGCATATTCATGAGCAAGTAGGCCCCACTTTGGTAGACCTTTTCTATGATGTACGGGCCTTCATAGTTTGGCTTGAATTTCCCCCGCTTTGCACGGTTGGGGATCATAAGTCTTCTGACAACTAGTACAAGTTCACCTTGGCAGAATGTTCTTGGCCTAGTTAGTCTTTCGTATGAGCACGTCATCCTTTCTTTGTAAGCTTCCAGGTTTTGCTGCGCCTTGAGGCGAGTTTCATCGAGGGTATCGAGCTCCTCAAACCGAAGATGGGCATTTTCCTCATTTGTCAGCTCATAACGAACCGCTACTCGTAAAGAGGGTAGCTCTATATCCAAGGGAATTACTGCTTCCGTGCTGAATACCAACGCGAATGACATTGTATTCGTGGCCGTTTTGAACGTGGTTCGATATGCCCAGAGAGCTTCATGCAGTCTCTCGTGCCAGTCCCTTTTATTTCTGGACACCGTTTTCTTTATGATCTTCATCAAAGTCTTGTTGAAAGCCTCACCTACACCGTTAGCTCGGAGATTATAGACTGAAGAGTATTTCCAATCTATTTTATACTGCTGTGCGAAGCGGCTGATCTTTTAGCTCATGTAGGCTGGTCCATTATCCGAGATGATTCGTCGCGGAGTGCCGAAACGGTAAATGACATGTGTCATGAAGAAATGGAGGATGTTCTCCATTTTCACTTCCCTTAGCGGTACTGCCTCTGCCCACTTAGATAAGTAATCGGTTTTTGCCAATATGAATCGATGTCCTTTAGATGACGCTGGTTCGATGGGCCCGATTATATCGGTTCCCCACATTTCGAACGGCCAACTAGCCAATGTTGGATGTAGTGGATTTGGATGCTGGTGAATGAAGTCCCCGTGAATTTGGCACGAGTGACACTGCTTCGCATATTCGAGACAGTCCTGAATTATCGTGGGCCAATAGTAACCCATTCTTTTGATCTTCAGCTTCATCTCAGGTACGGCCTAATGAGAACCGCAGAGTCCGTCGCGAGTTTCTTGGACGACCCTTTTTGCTTCTTCTGGTCTTAGGCACCTTAGCCACAAACTATCGAACGATCTCTTATATAGAGTATCATTGACGAATGCGAAAGATAAGGCTCGCTTCATGAGCTGATGTCTTGACGACGCGTCTTTGGGTGTTTGATGGGATTTGAAGTAGTCTATGAAGACTTTCCTCCAGTCCTCGACCCTTTCTTCGTCTTCTATTTGGAGGACCGCTTGTCTGGTTGCTTCCTTTCCTTCAGAAAACTCCAGAGATATTTCTGCTGGCGCGAGAATCCGGCGGCTTTGCACAATGATCCTCAAGTCATCGAGGTTTTCGTCAGCTATTTCCTTAGCAAGCTTGGCTAATTCATCCGCCTTGCTATTTTCCGCACGCGGTATGCTTTTCAGGATGTAAGAGGGGATTTGAGTCAGCAGTTGCTGCACTCTTTCGCCATATTTTACCAACTCTGGCTTGCACGTCTGATAGTCGTCATTTACTTGGCTAACGACCAGCTGGGAGTCTCCATATATGAGGAGGTTTTTGATTCCCATATCAACAGCAATCTCAAGACCCGCTATCAAAGCTTCATATTCCGCTTCGTTGTTTATTCTCGTTTCTGTTAGGGAAAGGGCAAAACACATTATCCCTCCCTGCGGAGTTACAAAGATAAGACGTACCTCGGCTTTGATTATGGGGGTGTTGTTCTTTCGCTTCTTCATGGAAGACGCTCCATCGAAGTAGAGTTCCCATTGGACATTATTTTCCTCCGTCTTCCCTTCGATTGTGTCAAACGCGTGTTCATCTGGCAATTCACAATTTAAGGGAGAATCGGCTGGTATCGGATGCTCAGCGAGAAAGTAGGCGATGACCTGGCCATTTACTGCCTTGAAAGGTCGATATATTGTCGCGAACTCTTCAAGAGGAAGGCCCATTTGGCAAGCCTTCCCGTTAGTATGGCTCTTGACATCAAATATTTAAGAGGATCCACCTTTGATATGAGATGGACCTCATGTGCCAGGGCATAATGTTGAAACTTCATTATCGCGAAGATCAGTGTCAGGCAATGCTTTTCGATGGGGGAGTAGTTGTTTTCTGCCCTCAGGAGAACTTGACTCAAATAGTAGAGAGCTCTATCTTTTCCCTGATTGTTCTCCTGTGCCCATAGCGTGCCTAAAGAATCTTCAAGGGCTGTTGTGTACAGGATGAGGGGATTTCCCTTGACCGGAGCGGTCGGTACCGGCGGGTTCTGCAGATATTGCTTGATTTCGTCCAGTGCACTTTGGCATTTATGATCCCAAACGAACGGAGTCCCCTTCTTCATCGGGTGACTGTAGGGACGGCATTTTCCGGAGAGGTTGGCTTGGAGTTTGACACATGTTTAGGCATCAGTATCGCTACAACTGGGATATTGCCAGGAGCTAATCATCATTTTCCCTGTCGATTTAGACAAAGGTGGCATAGTAGACACGATTAGGATCCTGTTGACTAAGACTTTTTGACTTTACAGGCCGTAAGGGTCTCATAAATGTATTTCTCCCCACGAGTCGTGAGGATCTCGTAGGTGTATGTTCTCTTTAGAAGTCGTGAGGACTTCTAAGTGGTGTTTTCTCTTGTAAGTTGTAAGAATCTTTCAAGCGTGTTTTCTCCTTATAAGTTGAGAGGACCTACAAGTGTTATTCACCATATGGGGACATTTTTTGCCATTTGTAGAAATTGTCAAAGAAATATTTATTCGTGCCCCTGGATTGTATACAAGGGTCAATATGGACTGCCTGTAGGGCAATTTGGGGGGATATGACGGCCTAAGAATAGGTCCAGATCCCTGTAACCTAAGGCTTTTGAATCCTATGAGACGTGAGGGTCTCACAGGGGGGATTCTCCTTACGAGTCGTGAGGATCCCGTAAGCGTTTTTATTTTAACGAGGTTGCGCCCATCCGGGTTTTCACAAGCTCGCCGGCAGTCCTGCCGTTTTTACTCACAGTGCCCTTTCGGGTTTTCATCTGTGCCTATTTTGCTTGTGGACATACCGTTTTTTTAGCGGGGCATTCCAGTAGGTTGTAGGACCTGTTTGTAGGCCTCTTAATATCCTTCTTGTCCTTTGAGAAGAAATGACTATTCTATATAGAGAATCTTCCGCCAGTGAGAAATATGCCCCCTATGTATATCTCGGGGGGAATGAGTACCCACGCCGTTGCTATTTTGGTGACAGGTTGCTTCAGAGCTGCTTATTTTTGTTGAGCGTAGGCGACAAACACCATCTTGCCTCTGCTTTTCACTCGTCATCATCAGATGAGAAAGAGTCTTGATCCATTTGATCCAATCGAGCCATTTTATCCATGAGTTCTTAGAAGGTCGTCGGCTTGAAGAGGGCCATATATGGGAACGCCTTTGAATTTGTGTCAAGGGTGGCTATGAGCATTCCCATGGCTGTAACTTCATCGATGCGTTGCTCGTATTTGACCAGACCTTTCGCCATCGGGTAACATATTGAACCTAAGTCTCATTCGGTCTAACCCTTTCGTTGACCAGTGTCGTCATGGTAGTTTGTTCGTTCTCATTAGCGAATCCCTGATAGAAGGGCATATCCATTTCGTCGAAGCTCTTCAAAAAATCATTTGGGAGTTTCACATACCATTCGAAGGCGATGCCTGCCAGACCGCTGACGAACTATCGGAGGAGTAGTATGTCATTTCCTCCGAATTGCCGCACATGGATTTAAATCGCGTAATGTGCTGGCGAGAATTCCCAGTTCCTTTGTATATATGGAGTCGAAAGTATGTATTCTGGTGGGTACTGTATTTGATCGTAGCACACCGGATACGGTCGACCAGTCTTGATTGATCTATTTGCGGCTTCACTGGTGTAGTGAGCTTTGATTTGCCGAGCGATATATTCGTTCAGCTATGCTTTTGGAATCATTTCTTCTTCAGCCGTTGATGAGGTTTGCAGAGGATTTGAAATGTCATCCTTATCTTTAAGTGCGACTACCGGCAATTCATTTGCTTGTGGTTCCGATTGACCCATCGTTCCAGACATTTCTGCTGCTTCTTCATCTCTCTTTTTCAGAGCGCGGTTTAGGAAATCAATATCCAACTCGTGCTTTGCTCTTTCTCCAGGTGTGTCTTCGGGATTTACCTTAGACGATGGATTAGCGAGTGTTGCCGCCTGAGAAAGTATCTCCTGCAGCTTTTCACGTTGCAGTTGTGCCTTTTTCAGGGACCGAGTATGTGGTCCGTGGCTAATAGATGCTTGAACTTCATTTTTGGAGTTCACCATGTGGACTGCATGAACTGCCGTGTCCCCAGACTTAGGGTGTTTAGAGTTTTGGCCTTCGGAGTTTACCTCGGGCACTTGAGCTTTATTAAGCCCCATTTTTTTTGAGAAGCCGATTTGTTTTTTTTGGGGGAACCGTTGTATCCGGATCCATCTTAGGATAAGTTCCCTTGTATTTGAAAAGGGATTTGTCAGAATATGACTGACGTTTAGGGGAAGAGCCGCAGACGATGACTGAGTCCTTCACCTGCTTCCACACCTTATATATAGATGAGGAAAGTTGTTTTAGGGAGCGAACTGGTTTCTGCTCTCGTGAGATATCCATGGGCTGCCGAGATTTCTTCAATATTGCGGTAGGAGAATATTGTCTGACCCTTCGCAACAATTTGAAACTATTCTTGGTTGGAACAATATTCATCACTGGGGTTGAAACAGGACCATATGGAGAACTGCCCCAGCTCATTTTGTATGATGCCGATATCGACGTCAACCATTTCTTACGGTTGGGATTTGATTAGCCTCAGGATTTTGCTGAGCCTGCCCCTTGTTTTCTTTGAGAGCTTGAATATTCTGCCTCCTGCGTCGACCTTGGTCTTTGGCAGGCGCCAGTTGTTTAAGGACTGATTCCGTCCGCAAAGCTGCAGCTTGGGGAACCAACTTGTAGAAGACAGACTTCTTCTAGGCTTCCTCCCTCGGCGTTGATGCACCAAGGGTGGGAGGTGGGAGTATCGACCCAAATCGAAGCCCGTTGATTTCTTGAAGAGCCGGATTGCAGAGATTTGAGGCCGCAAGTGACCCATACTTGACTCCACCGGATATGACAGAGCCTGAGTTACTATGGTGGGAGCAAACGCCATTCTTCATAGAGACGAAACGCCGGCTTCAGTATCCTATCACCCAAGGGAAACCACAAACATATATACGACGATTATTTGATCGTGGAAAAACACAACACATGAAGTGTGGAGTGGAAAGAGGAAAAGGACTCACCGGGCGTGCCAGAATCTGTTTATTGCCGAAAACTGGGAAGACAAACGTCTTGCCTGAATTTAGGGGTAGATACTATTTGGTTTTATCCGTTCACCTCTCTGAAGATGCCAAATTGATTTATGGCACCGTGTATCGGAGGTTTGGACAGATGCAGCCATTGTAGCAGATTTCGTCAGATTCCCCCTCATTTCTGAGGGATTTTTGATTGTGGGGACGCTCTTCCCTGCAGGCGCAAGCCCCTGCAGTTAATTACGTTACCGCATCGCGATAACCACTTTCTCCTGCTCTAGAAGGTCACTTCGTGTCGTGTGTGTTTGTTTTATTTTTGGTTGCTCGTGGATTGTATACGGAGACTAATTTATGTTGCCGCCCGTAGGGCGTGGATTAGTCCAAATCCGTATAATCTTAGATTTGGGTTTGGGTTGATTTAAGGATCGTTAATCTCGTTTGAGATTAAGATCAACTTAAATGGTTGTTGAAGACACATTAGTTTAATTTTAGCCTAAGATCTACTCAACAGGATTTTGGGATCATTCAGACCCAACAAAAGGGCATTTGGGCTCTATTGTTTTAGTTTAAGGACGTTTTTGGTCCATAGCTAGTTTAAGGACGTTGCGGTTCGTTGGGATGTGCTCATCGGTTTGGGAGGGCACCAATAGTTGTTGGATGTCGGGATCCTCCACCTCTCTGAAGACGTTGAAGAATTACAACGACACATATCGGAGGTGTGGAGAGATGTACCTTTGAACTAAATTCCAGATTGAGTGAAGAGATCATGGTGGACCATATAAGAATCATTAGTCATTTTCAGGAGACCGGGATTAACTTAGGAGATGTGTGATGGATATCGTTCTGGTCAATTAGTTTGGGGAGTCATAGGCATAGAGACTTTGTCTATTTGGAGATCCAAAATATTTTAATCTCGGGAAGACTTAGCCAATTTATGGCTAAAGTTGGCTTCTTATAGTGTTAAACACTAATATATGCTCGGTGCTCACGTGCTCTCACGTGAGTCTCTACAGCAGTGTTAAACACTGAAACTTGGGGCACTCACGTGAGACACCTAAAAGTTGGTGATGTGCCCTTAGGTTCAAATCTCCGTTTATGTATATTCAAGTGTTAAACACTTAAGCCTTATGGCTATCACGTGTGGACACGTGAGGCGCCCCAAAGTTAGGCACTGCTTCTTTGGGTTTATTCCCTCTTTCTTTTATAAGTGCTAAGCACTTAGCTCATATGATACTCATGTGCGAACACGTGAGGTGCTCAAAATATGAGCGCTGTCTTTGGAATTTTTCCCTTTTCCATTTAAGTGTCAAGCAACTATTTGGGGGTTACGTGGGAGCACGTGATTCAATCTCAGTCCTTCCTTTTTGTTCCTCAGAGGCGCTCACGTGGGAACACGTAAGCCTTTGTTATAACGTCGAACACTAATGAATTCTTAGTCTTTTCTTTTACATGCAAAGAGATTTTAATCTGAGTTTTGAGAATTTTTAGGTCCCTTATTTTATAAGAATTAAATTCTTTTATAGGGTTAAACCCTAGTTTTATCAGAGAAATTAAATTCCTGTCTACTTTTGGAAGAATTAAATTCTTCGAACTTAGTCCTTTCCCTTAAGTTTTGAGTCTGCATAACAGAATCTCCTCGATGAGAATTAAATTCTCAACTTGTGGGGAGATCTGCTTCTGCAGATCTCAACCATAGAAAGAACTAAGTTCTTTTTAGAAGAGTTAAACTTTTGGAGTGGCGAAGAAGAGATAAAATAATCTTTATATCTTTCTCCTTACCTAGGGTTTCTTTTTCTAAAAGAGAGATCTTTTTTTTTGAGAATTGAATTCTCTTTTTCTTTTGTTTTTCAAAACTTACGGGGTGTCTCCTCTGTGCAAGACTTGAAGTCTTGGGTCCTTTATATAGTGGAGGCAGATTTGTTGATTTGGTTAAAGAAATCTCTCATTGAGAGATCTTTAATTGATTTGGGGATTTTATCCACCGTCGGATCTTTGATCCAAGGACTTCTGTTTTACAGAAAATATATTTCTTGTTTTTAACAAGATTGGGAAATATTTTCCCGTACAGAGCTTATTCTGTAGCTTGGTGATTTTTTAATCACCATCGGATTTTTAATCCAACGGTGCTCTGTTTTTCAGAGGGTAATCTTTCTTGTTTAGAAAGATTTAAGGAAATATTTTTCAAATAGGGTTTTGATCCCTTTATTTAGAATTTAATTCTATCAGCTCAGAAGACGTTTAAGACCACTCACATATAGCACGTGACCCCACAGAGTTAAACTCATTCGCTTATGTGCAACAGCCTAAAAAGGCCATCACGTGCTGACACGTGAGCTTCTCTGGCCTGTTATTTGTTTTTAAAAGGTGCCTATATACTTTGGATATAGATGCTCACGTGCTTGCACGCGAGGCTCAATTTCAGCCTTAATTGTTAAGCGCAATGCCTATAATTTTTGTTCATAGGCGCATCACGTATGGGCACGTGATGCTCCATTAGGAGATTTTTTTTCCATCGCTTTTTCTCTCTTTCTTTTAATTAATTTTTTTTATAAGGGAACAATAGTATACTATCATATCGAGCAAGACCGTTCTGTACATATATATGTCCATCAATTACAATAATTGCTTCTAGGACATACATATCTAATAATCTTCCACTTGCACTAAGGCCAATTATTGGCGTATCGCATACTCAACATCTCAAAAAGTCGCTCAAACTGAGTTTGAGGGAGGGCCTTGGTGAAAGGATCTGCTGTGTTATCGTTTGTGTCTACTCTTCAAATCTCGATCTCGCGGGGATCAACTATCTTCCAGATTAGGTGATACTGCCTTAAGATGTGTCTCGATCGCTGATGAGACCGTGGTTCCTTGACTAAAGCCATAGCACTATTTTTATCACAATACAAGGGTATTGGATTAACAATGGTTGGAACCACTCCAAGCTCTGAAATGAACTTCCGCATCCAGACCACTTCCTTGGCAGGATTGTTGGCAGCAATGTACTCAGCCTCCATCATCGAGTCTGCTACGGTATCCTGTTTGGAACTCTTCCAACATACTGCCCCTCCATTGAGGATAAACAGATAACCAAGACATACTTGCTATCATCTTTGTCACTTTGGAAGCTTAAATCGGTAAAGGCCTCCATCTGGAGGTCGATGTTACCATACACCAAGAACATTTTTTTCGTTGTAAGTACTTAAGAATATTCTTCACAGCTATTCAGTATTTCTCCCCTGGGTTCAATTGATACATGCTTCCATACTAAGTGAGTAAGCTACATCTGGTCTAGTATACAATATCGCACAACATCGTATACATGATAGACTCCACTGCCGAAGCATAGGGTCATGTTAGCCCTCTCCTCATCAGTCTTGGGAGACATCTCTTTGGAGAGGGTGATTCCGTAACAAGCGGGTAAATTACTGCGCTTTGATCTTCCATAAACCTTTTTAGTATAGTGTTAATGTATCTGGACTTGTACAGTCCCAACATCTTTTTAGATCTATCCCTATAGATCTTAATCCCCAGAATGTAGGAAGTATCACCCAGATCTTTCATAGAGAACTTCTGTGACAAGAAGAGTTTGATCGATTGTAATATAGGAAAGTCATTTCCTATCAAGAGAATGTCATTCACATACAATACGAGGAATGTGACTGCACCCCTACAATCTTTTTATAAATATAATGTTCATCTATATTTTTGTTAAAATCAAGTTCTTTGATCATCTTATCAAAGCAGATGTTCCAACTCCGCGATGCCTGTTATAATCCATAAATGAATTTAAGCAACTTTATAACGACTCTGAAATCCATGTACAAATATAATTTATTCAAATGTATAGAAAGGGTATTTCAGCCTGATTATAAGTTATAAGTTATTTTTGTTCAATAAAAAAAAGAAGCAACTTGTACCTCATCGGTAAAGCCTCTACACTTTTGTGACAGCCTGTATGTTTGAATCTCATCAGTCCCAATTATTTTTTATGATTTTTCTTTTTAACTTTTCGTAAGCCCAATAGTTGCACGTGCAATACACGGAGGATCAAAAAGTTTCAGAAAAATCAAACAAGATAAATGAGGTTTTAATTATGAGTTAAACACGTGGCATGAATTTCGAGGCAAATGGATCAAATTCAACCGCCCAAATCATCGTTTTGGCCGCTTCCAGCGGTCCGATCTTGGCTAAATGTCCTCGTGCTTTGTGCACACACCTGTTCAGCTCCCCTCTACTCTCCTGCACTGTTTGATTTTTGTCACGACCCGAAGGTACGGAACGTGACCGACACTTAAATTACGAAACGTCTAGAGGCGCAACGTAATCTAAGTAAGCCGAAGCCCAGAAATCTAAACCATTTAAAAGAAGAAGTGTAGGAAAACAAGTTTAAAAGCAACATCAAATTTTCTCAAAAATTTCGGCAGTGTCTCCTTTGTAAAAACTGGCCCCAAACGGGTACAAACAAGAAATATACATAAGCAATAATAATAGGCATTCCCAAGCAGGAGCTAGCTCTTCACCAATTGGCGGACACAACCATGCAAGCAAAATAATATACAACGCCGAAGGGTGAGAGACAAAACTCAAAAGAAAACCAAAATCCACCAGAAAACCATAATAATACAAGTACGACTCTAAGGTCGAAAGAATAAATAACTGGTCTTCTAAATCTATCACATAATACAAGTCTGGTTGATGGAGCTTACTAGATACAAATGAAATAATAAAAATACAACGGCGGTCCCGATACAAGTGAACCAACTTACCAAGCAATCACCCTGAATGAAATAATGTGCTAGCAAGCCGCCAAGGAAACCTGTACATCTAAACATGTAAGAAAATTTGGCACAATGGGGGTGAGTTGCCAACTCGTGAGTAGAAGACATCTGCGAGTAGAAATCGCATGCACGACGATCTCCTAGGTCATAATAATATACATATATAACATTAGTCATCTAGTAGTGACAGGGTAATGATCTATGCGTAAGTGCAATACTCAGTGCTCGTGTCAGTGCCTCAAGTAGTAACATGTTATATGAATGAGTATGCATGCATCAGGAATGTAAAATAATCAACCATGAAATCTGGATATATCTGTATAAGAAATCTTTACTTTTATCATGATAAAATGTTCCGAAATAACTAAAGTATCATCAATGAAACCATGGAAATCCGTGTCAAGCATCGACAAAAAACATGTAAATCTCAAAGTCTCAATACCTCATATCTCTGTATCTCAAATCTCATATCTCTGTATGTCAAATCTCAATATCTCGGGCTCCGGCAGTCCGGATCGGCCCATATCATCAAATCACATGAGTACGGTCGGTATCCTCCGGATATCCGCGCGTCACAAATAACCGGTAGGTAGTGCCCCCCTGCCGGGCTCAACGCCATCATCTGCGATCTTCTTGTCCCGAGATACCATACCGCGACCACCATGTACCCGCAGACGGTGCATCTTCCTCCTCGAATCAGGTATATGATACTGCTCAAGAACCGAGAAAACTCATGGTGGACAGCACACACATCATATCATGAGAAAACCACAAATTTCTAATTTTAAATAATGATAAAAAGTTTCATAAAATTCTTGCGGTTTCCCCCAAAATCCAGAAATCTCATGAAAATCCGAAATCCAAGAATCAAGAGTCAATAAGCATGAATACTAGCATAAAGCCATCATATAGCATATCCAAATGAATCTTTGAATGCATGAAGTGTCTAAGTAAAGAATGCAATATCTCACTAGTGAAGGAGGGCAATAACACTAATATTGTAATGGAACTATCATTTAACTGATTATATCAATGAGATAATATGTTCTAAAGTGTACGTGACATGGCAATTACCGATGATGATGTATGTGAGCTGGCAAATAAGTGTATGTGGAACATGCGCATCATCGGTAATGGTGCTGGTGTTCTAACAGGCAGGGTTTCATATTAGCTAAACAAACATATGTATGAACATGCAATGCACATGAATATAACGGTGAATGTGTATTAAACGCACATTTAGAATATACATATCTAACTACGAGTCACATAGTTTGTTGTTTGAAATAACCGAATTATGGTTTTCAGAAAAGTAGGGGCTACGCGGTTTTATAGAAAAGATATGTCCTTTGAAAAATCCGTAGTATCCTTCAGGCTGTCTTTAAAAATGCGCACGATTCATTAGTTTTGAAAATAAATATGACTCGAGCCTAAGCTAGTATCTATCTAACCCACTAAGGAACTAAACTAAAGAAACTAGTCGATAGGTAATAAGAATCCACCTAACGTTCGAGTCGATATCTCTAGTAGTCGGCGATCCAGCCTTAATAGTGTCGCGTACATAGTACGACTTCCTCAAGTCAAGAGTGCCGATCAATCATCACATCTATATCTCGTACGGTAAAATCTATCGTACGGCATCCCAAAATCGGGGTACGGGCCAGCTATCATATATAGGTCATTCATTTGAGTATCATCACAATCAATATCACAATCTAGGTACTATTCTAAAGTCTCGTAATATGCCAATGTCATCACACATTTCATCATATAGGTATATATTTTCTCATTGCCCAACGATCTGCTATAATATCAAATATCTCATGGCATCATGCCCGATCATATCGACTCATCCCCAAGTATCATATAAAATCCTCATATCACATGTATGTATGTATGTATGTGTATATATATATATATATATATATATATATATATATATATATATATATATATATATACACACACCTACACACATTCTTACACACACACACACACCAAGTCAAGTTTATGTGTGTGCGTGTGCGTGTGTGTCTACATGAAACCTACGAATTCCCTCCAAGGCAATCATCCTCTGGTTAAGTCTTTCTAAATTAGTCTAATCCAACTTAAAGTCTTCAATAGTACCCTACTCGCCAAGAATCTAAGGTCACATCCGACTTCCTAATAATAGTACGCAATATCCTTATTCTAAGTTTGCGGGGGTGCTATACGCCATCCACCCGACTTCCCCCGTAGATATACATCTACTCACTTGAATCCTCGCCTGCCGAAGTCGATGTCGTTGCTCTTCCCGTCGTCTCGAAATCCATGTAAGGGTGCTTACATATAAACATATGGTATCGTAAATCGAAATCATGAATGAAAACCATAACGGCACACGAAACACACATAGGTTAGAACCTATGGTCCTCGCATGCAAGAAAAGCCAAACAAATTCTCGATGTCGATGTACAAACATCAAACCATCGAGTTAAAAACCCAAATACCAAAACCAAATTTAAAACGAAGTCGTAAAACGAAGCAGCAACTCAAGAAAACACCTCCAGATTTTACCCTAGGTTGAATTAGCCAATTTTGCATATAGGAGAGGTCTAGTTATCAGATGATTTAGCTTCCCACAAAAGATCACAGCCTAACTCCAAAATATGGTCGCAAATTGCGGCCATATCGATTAAATCTGCGGCCCAAGTTTGGGTATAGGTGCTCGGCTCTTTAGGGAATGATCCATAACACCTGCACATCTCTCTGTGTTCGCTAAAATTTTTTCAGGTCACCCGGGTTATAGCAGATCACCAAATTCCATCACAATTTCCATAATTTTCCGACATCGGGGTTTCTAAATTTGATAATTGGGGTTCTAATCTCTGGTTTAGTCCAGTATACAATCACAACAGGGGTTGTATGGTCTCTACTAGCCTCAACTACACTATCTCAATTCAAAATTACCTCAAAACCCTAACTTGAAATTTTCAAAGTTCACTAAATCTCGATATATCGATTCTAAACTAACCATAGAAGCTAATAGAATGAAATACTACTCTAATGGTGATGTAATTATCTCATTTGGCAACTCAAGAAAATTCTTGAGTTGCCCCAAGTCTTCAAAATCCCATTTTTCTTGGTCCAAAGTATTTGTAATGAGCTTGTGAATGCTTTTAATGAAGGGATTTTGGTGTTTTGATGTGTTTTTGGGGGTGAAGTGAGGTGGAGGAGGTGGTGGAGAGAGGAGGGCGGCCATGGGTGATGAGGGAAAAGAAATGATGAAGATGGTGAAGAGATGACAATGAGCCAAGTCAAAAGGTATTGGAAAATTCTAGAGCTCTCTCTCTCCTTCATTTCTCTTTTATTTTTAATTAAATAAAACACAATAAACCATACAATTTAAATAAGCCATGGTCACAAATATGAAACAAGTGTTTATAACATGTCATGGTGCATGTCATGCACAAAACCGGATTAATGCAAGATTAGCGAAATTTAATCGAGATTAGCATTTAATCTATTTACAAATAAGTATTTTGAAAATCAATAAATACTCATATCATATGAACACCATCAATTCAATAATTCTTATGAATTTCCAAATATTTTCCAAATTATCGGTATATAGTTATACCAATTTATTGAAAACCTACCTCCATATTTTAAAATATTCATATATTAATTTATTTAATTATTTAAATTCCCAAAAACAATATTTTATTTTTCTGAAATGTTAAAATCGTTCCCCCTTAAATAAATTCGGTCCCCGAATTTAAATTGAAACCCCGCAATTACTTAAAACATTTCAGTAAAAGTTCAAGTCGTCGGGGCTCCGAAATCATAATACATAAAACATATCGTAGCGCAATCCATGCGTATGAAAAATGAGTATATAACTCAAAAATCAAAACTCCGTCAAGCCTCAAGCAATCATCGGAGTTATGGTGGAAATACAATATCAAAATCCAATACGAAAAACCAATATGATATACTCAAAACTATAAGTTGTGTATAGTACGCACCGTTGTAAAACCGTCCAAATATCCAAAAAGAAATACATGCAAGACCTTTTTCAAATCGCCGTGCGATGCGCGTATCATGGCACAAGTAGCGGGCGCTCATTTAAGGAAAAATAGCTATACATATATATATCTTTTATTTAACATATACGTCCCGCCCTTTTTTTTTGAAAATAATCTAGAAGGGTTTCCTTTATAAAATGTTTCGTGTCATCTCGGACACATAGGAAAAATATCTAGACTATAGCTCCGTTTTTGGAAACCCCTTCGGTAACTATCAATGCATGCAAAACACCTAGGTACTATCCTCAGAACAGTCCTGCTCGGTTACTACACCAAAGTAAATATCATAAAAGCGTACTGCTCAAAATGAAACCAATCTCAAATACAGTATAAAAAGTACCACGTGCGTCCGGTGCGCACGAAAATCGAAACCAAATACAGATGCCACGAATATGCATAGAAACAAAACTGAGTGCAACGGGTGTGCATCAAAAATATCTGTCAAGTGCAACGGGCGTGCACGACAACAATATCAAGTGCATCTAATCTGCACGAAACCCCGATTTAGTGCATCTGGTGTGCACAAAATCGCATCAAGTGTGCCAAGTGTGCGCAAGAATCTCAATCGAGTGCACATGGTGCACGAAAACATAAATCAAATATCAAAATCAAAATCAGCGGTATACGACATACACCGAATCAAAATCAAGTATACCACGATAGATAAACTCATAACTACATGCATCAGTGTGCACAAGACCAAATCGAAGTACGAAGAGTGCAAGAAAACTATACCGAAAACATAAGTCCAAAATCATGTGCAACCTATATACACGAAATCAAATCAGTATCTCAGAATGCATACAAATCAAAATCAAGTGCAATGGGTATGCACAAAACGAACATCAATACAACTAATACATGGAACACTAATCGAGTGCAATGAATGTGCACGTAGGAAATACCAATCATAAAATGAAATCTTTAAACTACCAAAATCCAAACAACGGAAATGTGAAATTCAAATCACCAGATTGTAAATCGTAACACCGGCGTCGATGTGCTCCTCTTTTCTCTGGTGTCGACTGATTCAGACTCGTCTCTTCGTAGCTGTATGGACTACTCTACAAACGGCTATACTCATATCTAGAGTCTCCCAAGTAATGTATCTCTTTACATGATATCCGGACTACGTTAAACTTTCCGATCGATTTATCAAAGTCCCATAATTCCTCGAGAGCTCAACACTCAAGTACAGTTTAAAAATATTCAGTATATGCCCCAGCACCTGCGGACCAGTCGTACAAGGGAAAACCCAAGCCTCACTAATGGCACCGCGGAACTGCCGCAAACCCTAAGGTTCAAAGGCGTTCTCATGATCAATATGTCAAGTTAGGGTTTCATTCTTATAGAGGGTCCATAGAATTACCTGCATGTTCTTCTGAATACCCTAAACCTGGAAAAAATTGGTTTCTGATAATCGTTCGAACCTTTTAACTTCGCCTAGACGATATGTGAATACCCTTCATCCGCACGCTAAACAGTGCCTCGATCCTCAAGCATAGACGATACACTAATGGCCATCGCATTTTAGTCGGTCTCTAATAGTGGTCCGACCACCCGATGCAGATATCAAACGCTCGCATCCATAAGAAAACACAGTAAACGACATATCTAAATGCTCATGTTGACTGCATCTCTAGCCGCAGCTCTCTCTGCCTGTGAGACCGTAGTAACATAAACCACCATCCGACATCGACGAAGATAGATCATAGGAATGAATAGAAATACGGTGCAAAGAAATATACATCCTAAGGCTTCTTAAGCGGAGTAGCGTACCGTAAGTATGCCGCGGAACATACCCACGGTACGTCACTCTACTTTAGTCAGCTACTCCATCAACCAAGGGTCATCCTACACGTAGAAGGTAAAACCTAACGCTCTGATACTAACTTTGTCACGACCCGAAGGTACGGAACGTGACCGGCAATTAAATTACGAAATGTCTAGAGGCGCAACATAATCTAAGTAAGCCGAAGCCCAGAAATCTAAACCATTTAAAAGAAGAAGTGTAGGAAAACAAGTTTAAAAGCAACATCAATTTTTCTCAAAAATTTCGGCAGAGTCTCCTTTGTAAAAACTGGCCCCAAACGGGTACAAACAAGAAATTTACATAAGCAATAATAAAAGTCATTCCCATGCGGGAGCTAGCTCTTCGCCAATTGGCAGACACAACCACGCAAGAAAAATAATATACAACGCCGAAGGGCGAGAGACAAAACTCAAAAGAAAACCAAAATCCACTAGAAAACCATAATAATACAAGAGCGACTCTAAGGTCGAAAGAATAAACAACCGGTCTTCTAAATCTATCACGTAATACAAGTCTGGTTGATGGAGCTTACTAGATACAAATGAAATAATAAAAGTACAATGGCGGTCCCGATACAAGTGAACCAACCTACCAAGCAATCACCTTGAATGAAATAATGTGCCAGCAAGCCACCAAGGAAACCTGTACATCTAAACCTGTAAGAAAAATTTGACACAACGGGGGTGGGTTGCCAACTCGTGAGTAGAAGACATCTGCGAGTAGAAATTGCATGCACGACGATCTCCTAGGTTATAATAATATACATATTTAACACTAGTCATTTAGTAGTGACAGGGTAATGATCTATGCGTAAGTGCAATACTCAGTGCTCGTGTCAGTGCCTCAAGTAGTAACATGTCATATGAATGAGTATGCATGCATCATGAATGTAAAATAATCAACCATGAAATCTGGATATATCTGTATAAGAAATCTTTTCTTTTATCATGATAAAATGTTCCGAAATAACTAAAGTATCATCAATGAAACCATGGAAATCCGTGTCAAGTATCAACACAAAACATGTAAATCTCAAAGTCTCAATACCTCATATCTCTGTATCTCAATCTCATATCTCTGTATCTCAAATCTCATATCTCTGTATCTCAAATCTCAATATCTCGGGCTTCGACAGTTCGGATCGGCCCATATCATCAAATCACACGACTACGGTCGGTATCCTCCGGATATCCGCCGCGTCATAAATAACCGGTAGTTAGTGCTCCCCTGCCGGGCCAACGCCATCATCTGCGATCTTCTTGTCTTGAGGTACCATACCGGGCCCACCATGTACCCACAGACGGTGCATCCTCCTCCTCGAATCAGGTATATGATACTGTTCAAGAACCGAGAAAACTCATAGTGGACAGCACACATATCACATCATGAGAAAACCGCAAATTTCTATTTTTAAAAAATGATAAAAAGTTTTATAAAATTCTTGCGATTTTCCCCAAAATCCAGAAATCTCATGAAAATCTGAAATCCAAGAATCAAGAGTCAATAAGCATGAATACCAGCATAAAGCCACCATATAGCATAACCAAATGAATCTATGAATGCAGGAAGTGTCTAAGTAAAGAATGCAATATCTCACTAGTGAAGGATGGCAATAACACTAATATTATATTGGAACTATCATTTAACTGATTATATCAATGAGATAATATGTTCTAAAGTGTACGTGACATGGCAATTACCGATGATGATGTGTGTGAGCCGGCAAATAAGTGTATGTGGAACATGCGCATCATCGGTAATGATGCTGGTGTCCTAACAGGCAGGGTTTCATATTAGCTAAAGAAACATATGTATGAACATGCAATGCACATGAATATAATGGTGAATGTGTATTAAACGCACATTTAGAATATACATATCTAACTACGAGTCATATAGTTTGTTGTTTGAAATAATCGAATCATGGTTTTTAGAAAAGTAGGGGCTACGGGGTTTTATAGAAAAGATATGTCCTTTGAAAAATCCGTAGTATCTCTCAGGCTGTTTTTAAAAATGCGCACGATTCATTAGTTTTGAAAATAAATACGACTCGAGCCTAACCTAGTATCTATCTAACCCACTAAGGAACTAAACTAAAGAAACTAGTCGATAGGTAATAAGAATCCACCTAACGTCTGAGTCGATATCTCTAGTAGTCGGCAATCCAGCCTCAATAGCGTCACGTACATAGTACGGCTTCCTCAAGTTAAGAGTGCGGAACAATCATCACATCTATATCTCGTACGGTAAAATCTATCGTACGGTATCCCAAAATCGGGGTACGGGTCAGCTATCATATATAGGTCATTCATTTGAGTATCATCGTCAATCAATATCACAATCTAGGTACTATTCTAAAGTCTCATAATATGCCAATGTCATCACACATTTCATCGTATAGGTATATATTTTCTCATTGCCCAACGATCCACTATAATATCAAATATCTCACGGTATCATGCCCGATCATATCGACTCATCCCCAAGTATCATATAACATCCTCATATCATATGTATATGTTGTGTGTGTGTGTGTGTGTATACCTACACACATTCCTACATACACACACACACCAAGTTAAGTTTATGTGTTTGCGTGTACGTGTGTGTCTACATGAAATCTACGAATTCCCTCCAAGGCAATCATCCTCTGGTTAAGTCTTTCTAAATCAGTCTAATCCAACTTAAAGTCTTTAATAGTATCCTACTCGCCAAGAATCTAAGGTCACGTCTGACTTCCTAATAATAGTACGTAATATCCTTATTCTACGTTTGCGGGGGTGCTATACGCCATCCACCCGACTTCCCCCGTAGATATATATCTACTCACCTGAATCCTTGCCTGCCGAAGTCGATGTCGTTTCTCTTCCCATCGTCTCGAAATCCACTTAAGGGTGCCTACATATAAACATATGGTATCGTAAATCGAAATCACAAATGAAAACCAGAACGGCACACGAAACACACATAGGTTAGAACCTATGGTCCTCACATGCAAGAAAAGCCAAACAAATTCTCGATGTCGATGTACAAACATCAAGCCATCGAGTTAGAAACCCAAATACCAAAACCAGATTTAAAACGAAGTCGCAAAACGAAGTAGCAACTCAAGAAAACACCTCCAGATTTTACCCTAAGTTGTATTAGCCAATTTTGCATATAGGAGAAGTCTAGTTATCAGATGATTTAGCTTCCCACAAAAGATCACAGCCTAACTCCAAAATATGGCCGGAAATTGCGGCCATATCGATTAAATCTGCTGCCCAAGTTTGGGTATAGGGGTTCGGCTCTTCAGGGAATGATCCATAACACCTGCACATCCCTCTGTGTTCGCTAAAAACTTTTCAGGTCACCCGGGTTATAGCAGATAACCAAATTCCATCACAATTTCCATAATTTTCCGATATCGGGGCTTCTAAATTTTCTAATTGGGGTTCTAATCTCTGGTTTAGTCCAGTATACAATCACAACAGGGGTTGTATGGTCTGTACTAGCCTCAATTACACTATCTCAATTCAAAATTACCTCAAAACCCTAACTTGAAATTTTCAAAGTTCACTAAACCTCGATATATCGATTCTAAACTAATCATAGAAGCTAATAGAATGAAATACTACTCTAATGGTGATGAAAGTAGCTCATTTGGCAACTCAAGAAAATTCTTGAGTTGCCCCAAGTCTTCAAAATCCCATTTTTCTTGGTCCAAAGTATTTGTAATGAGCTTGCGAATGTTTTTAATGAAGGGATTTTGGTGTTTTGATGTGTTTTTGGGGGTGAAGTGAGGTGTAGGAGATGGTGAAGAGAGGAGGGCGGCCATGGGTGATGAGGGAAAAGAAATGATGAAGATGGTGAAGAGATGACAATGAGCCAAGTCAAAAGGTCTTGGAAAATTCTAGAGCTCTCTCTCTCCTTCATTTCTCTTTTCTTTTTAATTAAATAAAACATAATAAACCATACAATTTAAATAAGTCATGGTCACAAATATGAAACAAGTGTTTATAACATGTCATGGTGCATGTCATGCACAAAACCAGATTAATGCAAGATTAGTGAAATTTAATCGAGATTAGCATTTAATCTATTTATAAATAAGTATTTTGAAAATCAATAAATACTCATATCATATGAACACCATCAATTCAATAATTCTTATGAATTTCCAAATATTTTCCAAATTATCGATATATAGTTATACCAATTTATTGAAAACCTACCTCCATACTTTAAAATATTCATATATTAATTTATTTAATTATTTAAATTCCCAAAAAAAATATTTTATTTTTCTGAAATGTTACAATTTTCCTGCAATCAAACAGAGACCTTTCAAATCCCTAATTAACACCATTTAATCTATTTTTAATTCATTTTATTTCACACCCTCTCTTATTTTTACCCTATAAATACCACTCTATGCCCTAGCTCTCCCCTATTCTGAAATTTCTATCAAAATACTCTCAAAAATCCCTAAGTGTAAGTGGAGTAAGACTAGTTAAAAAGGAGTTAGCAATCAAATCTTTTCGTTGAAGATCGAAGTCGTTTCTAGAGCTACCGCGAAGCCACGGAACCCCCTCTCTTTTTCTTACTCTTTTCTCGAAATTATAAAACTGTAAGTCTTTTTTCATTTTAATTCTTTTCATCTTAAATCGCTTTCTAAAAGCACACCGACAAAGTGGAGTTAGCGTCGATATAAGATTTTTTTTTTTTTACATTTTTAATCCACTTGATACGCAAATTAGGTCAAACTAACATTCTAACACCTCTCTTAACCTTATTCACATCATTTAGCTTTTAGTGTAATAAAATTTTCCATGAGAAATAATCATAAAAGGATTTTTTCAGAAAAATACCATTAACTTTAGTATAACCGTTATTTCGATAATTAGCATAACTACCTTTAGAAAAATTCACGGGGTAACGACCTATCCCACACACACTTTTGATTTATAGCACGAGATATAGATGTATGACTAATTCAAGAGAATAAGTTTTTCATTAAAATACCACAGTTTTACTAAAAGGTTTTTTTTAATCGATATTTTTGAATACTTGGCAATTGCGCCTCTAAAACCCTTGTTAGGGGACCCGCTAATAGATGGTGCGGATTATCGCACATCCTAGGGATAGTAGAGCGAGATGCAGAACTCCTTACGGAGTATTCGGTTTCGAAAGGAAATAAAAGTACGGTTTTTAAGAAATACGACTTTTCTAAATAAAACAAAACTTTGGAAAATTATATAAAACTATGAATCCGTATTTTCAATAAAAACAAACTATGAAACTATATTTTGAAAAAAAAATGAAAGATTAGAATATTAATAAAATACCAACAAGTTTCCAATAGTAGTATTTTTCATAAAACTACCATAAACTTTTAAAACCTAGGTTTTATCACTAAAATAACACAAAAATTTAAATACATGCTCATGAAAACTCTAAATATTATAAATCACCTCGAGGTTTATTTCTAAACAATATTAAAGTATTTTTCACAAACCCCCCCGAGAAATGCAAATAATATAAATACAAAGTAAACAATTTTTTTTTAAGGACTCTAGATTAATATAGATTTAAGCGATATCATTTCTCTTGAGCCCCAATGAGCCGGAGAAAGTGAGTGCTTGCTTATTCAGATTAGACAAGTTTAAAGGAGTTATCAATGGAATTGTCTTGGAAAAAACACAAATCCTTCCGTTCGTGTGCAGCAGTTGCCCGATTACTTCCGAACTTAAGAAATTTAAGACTAAATCCTTTCATGAGATTCTGACTCCAATCTGAATCCAAACTCAATTCAGAATCCAAAATCAAACACGAACTTGAGTACTTGATCATGAACCTGAACACTCGAATTCAAATATCAAACTCAAACTTGAATATTTGACTCGACTTGACCGAATCATGATTATAACTTGATATGAACTTGACATGAATACCTGAATACATGATTACATATTGAACATGAACCTGTACATTTTATATCCATGGATTCGGCCAAGACCTGTAATCTTAATCTATACAATACAATACGCGGGGATAAATGGGTAGATTGGTACGGAACGTATATCGTGGTACGAGAGGTCACTTTAAAAGACACCTATATGAATTCACGTGCCGTTGTCCCGTGGGTTATGACGGGGCCTTGTACTACATGTTACCATAGTCCACGGAGTAAGATGGATTCCTCTCGTATACATGAATAGCTTCTTTATCAAACTATAAATAACGACGTTAGAATAACTATCTTATACCCGTGAATGATTGTATACAACTTTACCATCCACCGTTTATTTGATTTCTATTCACATTATATACCATCTTCTCTTACTTCTTTTGGGACTTACAGAGCGCTAGTTCGCTGGCAATATTCCTTCCTGTTTTCTTTCTTTGGAATGTTCGTCAGGAGGACCGGACTCTGAGGACATAGAGCCGAGCCAGGAGGACTTTGACCAGTTTGCTACTCGGCCAGACTACTGGCTTATTACTACCTGTACTTACTTTCATTATGCTATTGTTTAGGCATTTGCATTATTATTGTATCTTTTATTTCCAGACAGTTGTATATAAAGTTGAATGTAAATAAAGTTGCTGTTTCATTTTATTACTCTTGTCATTCTTTCTCATTGTTATATTGCTTAATTACACTTAACGTATTTTCATAGTTATACATTATGGGCTTACCACATCACCGTTTTTATCTACTGGGAATCGGGGCGTGACATGTTTTGTTGGTAGCCCATGCAGTTCAGTTCTGTATGAAGTCTTAAGCAATATATCACAAGAATTATAAGAATCAGCAACTATACATTCCTTACATTTCAAATTTCTTGAATTTATCCTAACATTTTCTTTTCTATCAAGTTGATGGATTCTCCCAACAACACCGGCACCAACGTCAATGAAAACACACCACCACCTACTTTACCATCTCCACCTACCATTTTTGCTCCGATCAATAGACGGTGCTTTTAGAAGCCATCAAAAGTCTTCTGAAGAGCCAGCAGCAGCAGACTGATATCCTCATGAACCGCCCTGAAGCCAAAGCACCTGGAGTAAAGCAATTTCGGGCGTTGCATCCTAAGAACTTTTCAGGGAAAAAGAGTCCTCTTGAGGCTGAAGAATGGGCCCAAAGTATCGAGGATGACCTTGCAGCAGCGCAGGTACTAGACCTAGTTTGGGTTCGTGTGGCCAAGCTCCAGCTCACCGACAATACAAGAGTCTGGTGGAAAGCCGAGAAAATCCGTCTCACACAACCAATAGAGTGGAATACGTTCCACGATCTGTTCGATGTGGAGTTTTTTCCCGAGACTGCTCGTTTTGGGATGGAACAATAGTTCATCCACCTGCAACAAGGCTCCATGTGGGTAAAATCAGTGGATGAATATGATGCCGAATTCATCATACTTAGCAGTTAAAGAATTCGTATCAAATTCTATTCCGTAAAACACATCACTATCCTGACATCAAAATCTTATCAGGTTCGCAGCACACTTGATCCTGACGGATGAGATTCGGGCTAGACGATTCTAACAGGGCTTTAAACACGGAGATTCAGGCGGCTTTAGCCATAGGATACTATCCAACTCATGAGCTCGCACTGAAGGCAGCACGCTGCTATGAAACTGTGGTCAAGAAAAAGGGTAAGCCTCAAGCAGTCGGAATCAAACACCCTGCTATCCAGATGACAGGAGGAGCCTCTTCTAGGCCGGTTTTTGCACCCAAGAGGCCAGAAGAATCGTTTAACCGGTCCAGTCCAGATTTCTATTTCTACTGTAAGAGAACCGGACACTTGGCGAAGGACTGCAGATGTGCAAATGGCCTGTGTTTGATTTGTGGCGCATCTACTTACGTCATAGGAGCATGCCCATATCATAGTAACACAACACCAGCACCCAGAACCGCAATTCCAGCTCCGCATAGGCCAGCCATTCAGGCACCTGCACCCCGCCTAGCTCTTCCTGCACCAGCTCCACATGGACCACCTGCACAGCCTCAACGTTAATTCCATCAAGCACAGAGAAACGTGCCTCAAGCGAGGATGAATGTGCCTCCAGCGAGGATGAATGTACCGAGACGACATGCTTTTACAATGACGGTCGAGGAGGCCGAAGCCATAGGACAAGTCATCACCGGTAAATTCTCCCATCCTTTCAACTTTTCAATTCTTGTGCATCGTTATACTTTCCTTATATCTAAACACAACCTCACACAACTTAGGTATTATACTAGTAGCCACCCTTCCCGCACTCGCACTTTTCGACACTGGAGCTTCACACTGCTTCTGTCACAACGATTCGTAAGAACGCATGCGATTCCCATGAAGCCACTCATTTCAAGCTGGAATGTCAGTTACGGGAATGGAGTCTTGAAGGCAACTTTGGGATATGATCAGTGCCCAGTTGTAGTTTGCGGTCGAGAATTCTACGCAAATTTCAAAGTACTGGACATACCAAATTTCGATACTGTGTTGGGAATGGAATGGCTGGGAGTATTTTATGCTACCGTTGACTGCCGTCAAAGGAGAGTACTATTTGAGATACTAGATCATCCGGTCTTCTATTTAAAAAGTGGAGATATTACCTTGGAGCCATAAAGCTACCGTACTAAACCGAAGAATGCAAAAGTGTTCCCTCTACCAGCTGAAGAAGAAAAACCTGAGCTAGTTCGAGAGTTCGAGGATGTGTTCCTTAAAGACATATCAGGTTTGCCTCCTGATCGAGCTTTTGAATTTAGTATTGATTTACAACCTGGTGCACAACCTGTAATCAAAGATCCATACCGATTAATTCCGAAAGGATTGAAGGAGATCCGTATTCAATTGGACGAACTACTGAAGAAAGGTTGGATTCGACCCAGTATTTCAAGTTGGGGATCTCCGATGTTACTAGTGAAGAAGAAGGAAGGTTCCTACAGGATGTGTGTGGTATCGAGCTCTGAACGAAGAGACAATTAAGAACAAGTATCCACTACCGCGCATCGATGAACTTTTCGATCGGTTAAGTGGATCTTGTGTCTTTTTAAAACTAGATCTACTCAGATGAAGGTCAAAGAGTCTGACATTCCGAAGACGGCGTTTAGGACTCATTATGGCCATTATGAATATCTTGTAATGCCATTTGGAGTGACCAATGCACCTGCTATATTTATGAACCTGATGAACCAAGTTTTCCGAGAGTACTTAGACAGGTTTGTTGTTATCTTCATCGACGATATCCTGGTATATTCAAAGAATCGGAAAGAACATGCCGAGCACTTACGTATTGTCCTGGAGACATTATGACAACACTAGCACTATGCCAAGTACAACAAGTATGAATTTTGGCTAGATCAAGTCGGATTTCTCGGACACATTGTTTCAAGCGAAGGAATCTCGGTAGATCCAGCTAAAGTGTTAGCTGTCAGCGAGTAGCCGACACCAAAGATGGTGAAAGATATAAGAAGTTTCTTGGTCTTAGCAAGATACTACCGACGCTTCATCAAAGGATTGTCTAAGATCGCAGCACCCCTGACCAAGTTCACACGTAAAGACGAAGCATTCGTGTGGTTATAAGCAAGTGAGAAGGATTTTGTAGAACTCAGTTTGAGGTTAACCTCTGCCCTTATTCTTATAATACCGGATCAATCTGGTGGATTCGATGTGCATTGTGATGCGTCCGGTAAAACATTAGGATGTGTTCTACATCAGCATGGAAAAGTTGTGGCTTTTGCATCAACGCAGTTAAAAGTTCATGAATGCAACTATCCAACGCATGGTCTGGAATTGGTAGCTGTCATCTTCGCCTTCAAGATTTGGCATCACTAGTTATTGGGAGAGCGAGTGGATATATACACTGACCACAAAAGTCTGAAGTATGTATTTACTCAGAAAGAACTCAACATGCGGCAGAGAAGATGGCTCGAGCTCATGGCGGATTTCGACATCAATCTACAGTATCATCCCGGAAAGGTGAACGTAGTTCCCGATACACTTAGTCACCAGCCATTAGCAATGCGCTCAATGGAAGTTATAGCAAGAACTGCATGGATTGGGGATTGAAGTAGTTGTGCTAGGTAACGCTTTATCTTTGATGAACTTACAAGTCCAGTTCAATCTTGTCAATCAGATCAAGGCAGCTCAAGAAAATGATGCCAAGCTACAAAAGATCCGAGAACAAGTAGAAAGTGGTTTTCGAACCGAGTTCATCATTCACGAAGATGTATCCTTGCGGTATGAGAGCCATTTATGCGTGCCAGTCGGACCTGTTCGAAAAGAGTTGATAAAAAAGCTCACAGCTCTCTTTATTTTATACACTCCGGCGGCACAAAGATGTGTAAGGATCTACGGAAATAATACTGGTGGCATAGAATAAAGCGATAAGTAGCAAGGAGCGTAGCAAAGTGTCTAGTATGTCAGCAAGTGAAGGCTGAACATCACAGAACCGTTGGTCTACTTCAGCTGTTACCAATCCCGGAATGGAAATGGCAGCACATTACCATGGACTTCATGACTGCTCTCTCTGGCAGCATGAAGGGTAACGACGCGATTTGGGTTATTGTGGATCGACTCACCAAGTCGGCTCGCTTTATTCTATTCCGAGTTGGCCAGTCAACCGAGACGTTAGCAAGGAAGTACATGGAGGTGAGTATAAATCTAAAGTATGATTTATGCTTTCAAGATGTACAATATTTTATACCCATAAACTCATGCAGAAGATCGTGAGATTACATGGAGTACCTGTTTGCATCGTCTCCGATCGTGATACGAGATTCCGATCATAATTTTGGCAAAGTCTGCAAGCTAGCCTAAGAACGAGTCTGAATTTCAGCACGGCGTACTATCCACAAACAAACAGATAGTCCGAGCGAATAATTCAGATCCTGAAAGACATGCTAAGAGCTTGTATGTTAGGCTTCGGAGGTTTGTAGGAAGATCACTTACACCTTGTGGAGTTTTCATATAACAACAGCTACCAGGTAAGTATTGGGATGGCACCGTTCGCAGCGCTCTAGGAATGGAAGTGTTGTTCCCCGCTGAGTTGGGACGACATTGGAGATCGTGAACTCCTTGGACCAAAGATGATCGTGGCAACTGTGGATGTAGTTCGCATGATCAGGAAAAAGATGTGCATAGCCCAAGACCGACAGAAATATTGGGCAAATGCAAAACGTCGACACCTGGAGTTCCAATCTAGAGAGCATGTGTTCCTGAAGATCTCTCCGAACAGAGGAGTGATGTGTTTTGGCAAGAGGGGTAAATTCAGTCCAAGGTATATCGGATCGTTCGATATACTTGAACGAGTTGGAGAAGTTGCATACCGCTTGGCACTACCATCCTCATTAGAAGGAGTGCACAATGTATTCCATATATCCCAACTACAACGATATGTGAGCGACCCCAGCCATATACTTGATCACTCAGAGCTCACTGTACAGATCGATCTGACTTGTGAGCAGCAACTAGTCGAGATCTTGGATCTAAACATGAAGACCTTATGGAATAAGGAAAAGAACTTGGTCCGGGTGATGTAGATAAATGACTCGCCAAAAGAATTGACATGGGAGAGAGAAGACGATATGCATGCACGATACTCTTATCTATTCGAAAATTAGTCCTTTATATAAATTTCGAGAACGAAATTTTTATAAGGTAGAATATAACGACTCTGAAATATTTGTACAAATGTAATTTATTCAAATGTATAGAAAGGGTATTTCAGCCTGATCAGGAGTTATAAGTTATTTTTGTTCAATAAAAACAAGAAGTAACTTGTAGCTCACTGGTAAAGTCTCTACACTGCTGTGACATAGCTTATGTGTTCGAATCCCATCAGTCCCAATTAGTTTTTATGATTTTTCTTTTTAACTTTTCGAAAACCCAAGAGTTGCATGTGCAATACATAAAGAATTGAAAAGTTTCAGAAAAATCAAACTGGATAAATGAGATTTTAATTACGAGTTAAACACGTGGCATGAATTTCGAGGCAAATGGAGAAAATCCGGCCACCAAAATCAACGTTTTGGCCACTACCGGTGGTCCGATCTTGGCCAAATGTCTTCATGCTTTGCACACACACCTCTTCGGCTCCCCTCTACTCTTCTGCACTGTTTGATTTTCCTGCAATCAAACAAAGACCTTTCAAATCCCTAATTTACACCATTTAATTTATTTTTAATTCATTTTATTTCACACACTATCTCATTTTTACCCTATAAATACCACCTCATGTCTTAACTCTCCCCCATTTTGAAATTTCTATCAAAATTCTCTCAAAAATCCCTAAGTGCAAGTGGAGTAAGACTAGTTAAAAAGGAGTTAGCAATCAAGCCTCTTTCGTTGAAGATCGAAGTCGTTCCCAGAACTACCGCAACGTCACGGAGCCTCCTATCTTTTTCTTACTCTTTTCTCGAAGCTATAAAATTGTAAGTTCTTTCTCTCTTTAATTCTTTTTATCTCAAACCGCTTTCTAAAAGCACATCGACAAAGTAGAGTTAGCACCGATATAATATTTTTTAAACATTTTTAATCCACTTGCTAACGAAATTAGGTCAAACTAACATCCTAACACCTCTCTTAACCTTATTCACATCATTTAGCTTTAAGTGTAATAAAATTTTCCATGAGAAATAATCATAAAATGAAATTTTCAGAAAAATACCATGAACTTTAGTATAACCGCTATTTCGATAATTAGCATAAATACCTTTAGAAAAATTCACGGGGTAACGACATACCCCACATCCACACTTTTAATTTATATCATAAGGTATAGATGTATGGCTAATTCAAAAGAATAATTTTCTCTTTAAAATACCACAGTTTTACAAAAAAATTCTTTTAATTGATTTTTTTGAATTCTTGGCAATTGCGTCTCTACAACCCTCGTTAGGGGACCCGCTAATGGATGGTGTGGATTATCGCACATCCTGAGAATAGTAGAGTGAGATGCAGAACTCCTCACGGAGTATTCGGTCTCGAAAGGAAATAAAAATATGGTTTTTAAGAAATACGATTTTTCTAAACAAAACTAAAATTTGGAAAATTATATAAAACTATGAATCCATATTTTCAATAAAAACAAACTATACTAGATTTTTAAAAAAATGAAAGATTAGAATTTTAATAAAATACTAACAAGTTTTCAATAGTAGTAGTTTTCATAAAAGTACCATAAATTTTTAAAAGATAGGTTTTATCAATAAAATACCACAAAAAAAAATTAAAATACATGTTCATGAAAACTCTAAATATTATAAATTACCTCGAGCTTTATTTCTAAACAACATTAAAGTATTTTTTATAAAACCCCCTCGAGAAATGCAAATAAAATAAATACAAAGTAAACAACAACAATTTTTTTTAAAGAACTCTAGATTAATATAGGTTTAAGCAGTATCATTTCTCTTGAGTCTCAGGAAGCCGGAGAAAGTGAGTGCTTGCATATTCAGGTTAGACAAGTTTAACGGAGTCATCAATAACAATTGTCTTGGAAAAAGACACAAATCCTGCCGTTCATGTGCAACAGTTGCCCATAAACTTGAGAAATTCAAAAACTAAATCCTTTCATAAGATTCTAACTCCAACATGAATCCAAATTCAAAGCAGAATCCAAAATCAAACACGAACTTGAATACTTGATTATGAACCTGAACACCCGAATTCAAATATCAAATTCAAACTTGAATACTTGACTCGACTTGACTGAACCATGGTTATAACTTTACATGAACTTGACATGAATACCTGAATACATGATTAAATATTGAACATGAACCTGTACATTTTATATCCATGGATTCGGCCAAGACCTGTAATCTTAATCTATACAATACAATACGCGGGGATAAATGGGTAGATTGGTACGGAACGTATATCATGGTACGAAAGATCATTTTAAAAGACACCTATATGAATTCACGTGTCGTTGTCCCATGGGTTATGATGGGGCCTTATACTACATGTTACCATGGTCCACGAAGTAAGATGGACTTCTCTCGTATACATGAATAGCTTCTTTATCAAACTATAAATAACCACGTTAGAATAACTATCTTATACCTGTAAATGATCATATACAACTTTACCGTCCACCGTTCATTTGATTTATACTCACATTATATACCATCTTCTCTTACTTCTTTTGGGATTTACCGAGCGCTAGTTCGCCGACAACATTCCTTCCTGTTTTCTTTCTTTGGAATATTCGTCAGGAGGACCGGACTTTGAGGACATAGAGCCGAGCCAGGAGTACTTTGACCAGTTTGCTACTCGGCCAGACTACTAGCTTCTTACTACCTGTACTTACTTTCATTATGCCATTGTTTGTGCATTTGCATTATTATTGTATCTTTTATTTCCAGACAGTTGTATTTAAAGTTGAATGTAAATAAAATTATTGTTTCATTTTATTACTCCTATCGTTCTTACTCATTATTGTATTGCTTAATTACGCTTAACGTATTTTCATAGTAATACGTTGTGGGCTTACCACGTCACCGTTTCCGTCTACTGGGAAGCGGGATGTGACAAACTTGCACACCTTCCCACTGCTCCCACTATCAATGAAACCTTCTAGTCGATCCATATAAACGCACTCTTCTAAATCCCCAACTAGAAAAATGGTTTTAATGTCCATTTGCCAGATTTCATAGTCGTAGAAGATAGCAATGACAAATAGGATTCATATGAATTTAAGTATATCCATTGGAGAAAAGGTTTTGTTATAGTCCACACCTGGTTTTTGATGAAAACCTTTTGCAGCAAGTTTAGCCTTATAAGTCTCCACCTGTCCATCTATACCAATTTTCTTTTTGAAGATCCATTTACATCCAATAGGTTTTACCCTGGAGGAGCAATATCCAAAGTCCATACTTTGTTGGTGTACATACATTCCATTTCAGATCTCATAGCATTCAGCTATTTCACCGAGTCGCTATTCATGATAGTCTGCTGAAAACTAGTAGGGTCATTATCTTCCATGATGCAGTCTTTTCTATCACCAACTATAAGAAAATCATGGTATCTCTCAGGTGGATGAGAAGGCCTATTAGATTTTCGAAGTGGCTGAGGTTCATCTGGTTCTATTGAAACTTCAAGTTCAACCAAGTCTTCAGTAGCAGCCTGTGGTTCTGTAATTTCTTCCAGTTCTACCGCGCTCTCAATAATTTCTTTTTTAAGAAATTCCTTTTCTAAAAGGTAGAATGCCGAGAAATAAACACCTTTTGTTCCTTAGGGCAGTAGAAGCGATATCCACATGAATTCTTGGGATATCCCACAAACTTGCACAAAATTGCTCGTGTCTCGAGTTTGTCTGGATTCTGCTTCTTTACATAAGCAGAAAACCCCCATATCTTAATAAACTTAAGACATGGTCTCTTTCACTCCATCTTTTATATGGAGTGGATGGCACGGACTTGCTCGGAACCTTATTCAATAGGTATGCAACTGATTCAAGCGCATAATCTCAGAAGGAAAGTGGTAGCTCAGCATTACTTATCATGGAGCGCACCATATCTAATTGGATGAGATTTCTCCTCTCCGAAACACCGTTATGCTGGGGTGTATACAGAAGAGTAAGCTGAGAGAGAGAGAGAGTCACGTTCTCTTTTAGGAACCCAAGGAACTCGGTGCTTAAGTATTCCCCTTCTTGATCAGATCGAAGTATCTTGATACTTTTGCCCGTTTGTTTATCTATTTCATTCTTGTATTCTTTGAATTTTTCAAAAGTTTCGGATTTATGTTTTAATAAGAACACATGTCCATACCTTGAGAAATCATCAGTAAAATTAATGAAGTAAGATTCACCACTTCTTGCATGTATAGACATTGGACCACATACATCACTATGTATGAGTCCTAAGAGTTCAGTAACTCTTTCTCCGTGTCCTGTAAATGGAGTTTTGGTCATCTTACATTTTAAACATGACTGACTTGTTGCATAAGATTGATACTCGAATGGATCCAAATAACCATCTTTATGTAACTTTTTCAGTCTTGTTTAATTGATATGACCAAATCTACAATTCCATAAGAAATGTTCATTCATTTCTGAAGCCTTTCTTTTGTGAGTGTTCTGTATATTAGAAACCGTTTGTTGATTTAGAACGTAAATACTGTTATTTAATGTACCAGAGCCAATTAACTCTTAATTCAGGTGAATGTTCATAACATTACTTTGTAATACAAAATGACACCCTTCTTTATCTAATAAAGAAACATGGATAATATTACATAGCATTGTTTGTAAAAAATAACAGTTTTGCAAAATCAAAATTTTGCTGCTCGGCAATCCAAGGTGATATTCCCCTACAGCAACAACATCAACACTTGCGTCATTTCCGACTCTAAGAGTCATATCTCCTTTCTTAAGCATCCTATTGCTTCTCAGTACCTGTAGACAATTACAGATATGAGAACCTGAACGGGTATCTAATACCCAGGAGGCAGAATTTACTGAAAAACATTTTTCGATTACAAATACACCTGAAGCATAAGCATCACCATTCTTCTTGTCCTTGAGGGTAGCAAGATAAGCCCAGCAATTCCTCCTTCAGTGCCTAGTCTTGTGACAATGAAAGCATTCTCTCTTTCCTGCTTCCGTTTCCCTAGTATTGTCCTTTCTTTTCGCCTTCTTTACACCTCCTTTCGGCTTTGTGGGGTTCTTTTTCTTCTTTTCCTTAGCCTTAGCTCTGGGAATAGAAGAGAAAGATTGCCCAATAAGAAGAACAGGTGCTTTTTCTTTCTTTAAGGTGCTCTCAGCACTTTTGAACATATTGAGGAACTCAAGAAGATCAACTTCCATCTTGTGGATATTGATATTCAATATGAACCGAGCATAAGTGGAGGAAAGGGACCACAAAATTAGATCAATATATAATTCGTTGTCCATCGTCCATCCCAGGTCTATGAGCTGTTCTATAAGACTAATCATCTTCAGGATGTGGTTCCCGACAGATGATCCGGCAGCCATTGTAACAACCCTAAATTTCTGTACAAAATTTTTCTTCTTAAAGTACAGAAACGAGTTTGCACACCTGAGCACAATTTAAAAGTTATTCTTGTTTAAGAACAACAAGAAACAACAAGAAACAACTTGTAGCTCATTGGTAAAGCCTTGCACTGATATGACATAGCCCCTGTGTTCGAATCCCATCAGCCACATATATTTTTACTGATTTTTCTTTTAAACTTTTTGAAAGCCCAAAAGTTTACACGTGCAATACACGTAAAATGAAAAGTCACAGAAAATCAAACATGTGCAAATTAGAGTTAACACCGGCTAGGACACGTGGAAAGAATCTAAGCCCTCACCTCACACACGTGGCCGGCGAGATCGGCCAAATCCTCGGCACCGACGGTTCCCCTGTGTGGATTAACATCCATTGCTGTTGTCCCATGGATATTAACGTACGGGTTACCATAGTCCATGGGGAAGTTGGACTCCTCTCGTATACACTGATACCTTCTGTACCAAGCTACAAACAACTACGCTGGTTTAACAAACATATATACCTGTATAAATTATCAGTTCTTCCCTATTTACTTGTTCTATTCTATTCTATCTTTTGGGACTTACCGAGTACTAGTTCGCTGACGACATTCTTGTCTCTTTTTTGTTTGGAATGTTGTCAGGAGGACCCGACTCTCAAGAGATCGAGCCCAGCTAGGACGACTTGGAGCAATTTATAGAGGAGGTAGACTTTTAGGCCTTACTTGTACTATTTTCTTTTCAGTTCATATTCCATTGTTTAGGCATCGCTTTCTATCATTGTACTTTACTTTTCAGTTGTATGTAAAGAATGATTATCAATAAAAATTTGTTTTATTACATCTCTTGTTATTCTTGTGCTTTACATTTATATTGCTTATTTACGCTTAACGCGTTTACTTCTGAGTAAATACGTCGCGTACCTCGTTACGTCTCCTTCCCCGTACATTGGGAAGCGAGGCGTGACTGGTTTTTTTGGCGGCCCATGCAGGTCAGTTCTGCATGGAAACCTAAGCAATATATTACAAGAATTATAACAATCAACAACTATAAATTCTTTACATTTCAATTCCTTGAATCTATCCTAACCCTATTTTTTCTCTCAAGGTTATGGATTCCTCGAACAACACGAGCACCGATGTGAATGGAAACACTCCACCTCCTCTACCACCACCACCTACCGTAGCAGCTCCTATCAATGAGCAGACAGTATTGCTTGAGGCAATCAAGTGCCTCTTGGAGGGTCAGCAGCAGCAGACTGCTATCCTCTTGCACCGCCCGGAGACTGAGGCACCCAGAGTCAAACAATTCCAGGCATTGCACCCTAAGAACTTTTCTGGGAAAGGGAGCCCACTAGAGGCAGAGGAATGAGCTCAGTCTATAGAAGATGACCTAGCAGCAGCACAAGTGCTAGAGATTGCTTGGGTGAGGGTTGCAAAGTTGCAACTAACCAACAACGCCAGAGTATGGTAGAAGGCTGAAGAAAACCGTCTTGCCCAGCCGGTTGAATGGAAGACTTTTTGCGACATGTTCGACACGAAATACTTCTCTGAGACTGCCCGTTTCGACATGGAACAACAGTTCATCCACTTGCAGCAAGGTTCAATAAAGAACAAATCTGTGGATGAATATGATGATGAATTTACCATGCTTAGAAGGTAAGATATGTTTCAATATTCAATTTCCTAATATCACATACTACACTGCTAACACAAGGTCGTAACAGGTTTGCTGCACATCTCATCCCGACTGCTGAGATCCGGGCAAGAAGATTTTAGCAAGGGTTGGACCGGGAGATCCAAGCTGCACTAGAAACAGAGGATTTCCCAACCCATGATCTTGCGCTGAAGGCTACCCGACGATATGAGGCAGTAGTGAAGAAAAAGGGCAGACCTCAGACTGCCGGTGTGAAGTGCCCTGCCATCCAGATGGCAGGAGGAGCCTCTTCCATGCCAACTTTTGCACCAAGGAGACTGGAAGTAACATTTAACCGGCCAAGTCCAGATTTTTTTTCAACTGCAAGAGGAATGGACACCTAGGGAAAAACTGCAGGCGTGCAAATGGCCTGTGCTTAGTTTGTGGCGCATCCAGTCACGACATTGTAACATGTCCTTATAGACGCAACCCAGTTCCAGCACACATCACCTTTCTGCAGCGGCCAGCTATTCAGGCTCATGCACCTCGTCTTGCCCTACCTGCTCCACTTCCTCATTGACCTCCTGCACAGCCTTCTCGTTGGTTCCACTGGGCAATGAAGAACATGCCTCAAAGGCAGAGAAACATGCCCTAAGAAAAGAGGAATGTGCCTCCAGCTAGGAGGAATGTACTCCGGCGTCAGACTTTCACTTTAGCGGCCGTAGAAGCCGAAGCTATATGTCAGGGTAACACCGGTAATCCTTCTTCTTTCAAAACCCCTACATCCTTTCGTTCTTTCAAACATATTTTTCATACACTTTTAGTAGTTCTTTTCACCACCACTGTAATCCAATTTTTCTTGAATCTGTTACAACTGCCTTCTATAAATTTCGAGGACGAAATTTTTATAAGGAACGTAGAATGTAACAACCCTAAATTTCTGTTCAAAATTTTTCTTTTTAAAGTACAGAAAAGAGTTTGCAAACCTTAGCACAATTTAAAAGTTATTCTTATTTAAGAACAGCAAGAAACAACTTATAGCTCATTGGTAAAGCCTTGCATTGATGTGACATAGCCTCTGTGATCGAATTCCATCAGCCACATATATTTTTACTGATTTTTCTTTTAAACTTTTTGGAAGCCCAAAAGTTTACACGTGCAATACATGTAAAATAAAAAGTCACAGAAAATCAAACATGTGCAAATTAGAGTTAACACTGGCTAGGACACGTGGAAAGAATCCAAGCCCTCACTTCACACATATGGCTGGTGAGATCGGCCAAATCCCCGTCGCTGACGGTTCCCCCGTGGGGAATAGCTCCCGTGTTTTGCCCACTAAACCCCTTGGCCTACCCCACTATCCCTGTTCTGTTTGATTTCCCTGAAAATTAACAGAGAATTAAAATAAAGCTTTAAATCCAATTTTAAATGCTTTTTAATTCTTTTTTCAATTCCAAAACCCTAATTTTACACTATAAATACAACCCCTTACCCTAGCCCCTCTTCATTCAGAAATCCATTGCCAAAATTCTCAAAAAAATTCTAAGTCTAAGAAGAGTACAAGTGGAGTTAGCCTTAGGTCAAATTCCGGAAAGGATTCGAGACGTTTCCGGCGACCCCGCGCCTCCACGAAGGCTACTACCCTTATTCTCTACCTCCCCTCTCTCCTTTAAACTTGTAAGTCCTATCTCCCCTCTTCTCTTTCTACCATAAAATTCTTTTTTTCAAAACTTGTTGCTAAGTGGGGTTATACCGACATTCGATTCTATAATCTTTATCTTCTTAAGAATCACTTGTATTCATGTATATACCTTACTTGTAATCATTTAACTAATATTTAGAAACCAATTTCACTCTAAAACTCCATGTTAAATAACTTTAATTAAGCTTTTACGTTTAAATACCATGAAATTTACACACAACATCTTTTAATTATTTGGCTTAGCATATCTTTAGAAAACCTCATGAGGTAATGACCCACCTCTTACATACACACATCTTGACATAGCACGATTCTCTTGAACAATATTTTTGTGGTAAAATACGACATTTCATTAAAATAACTTAAGCTATTAAAATAACCCGGATTTCTTTAAATTGTGTTACTTAAATCTTTGCAATTATACCTATACAACCCATTTTGGGGAACCCAGTTTGGATTGTGCGGATTATCGCACATTCTCGGGACCAGTAGAGCGAGATGCAGACCTCCTCACGGAGCATACGATCTCGAAAAAATTTTAATACGATTTTTAAGAAAAACGAGATTTCTACTTAATAAATAAAATTAATTTTTAATAATTATATAAATATTATCAAATTATATATTTTTAATATATAATAAAATTCCATATTTTCAAGAAAATAAAAAAATTACAAGTTTCATGAAAATACCGTCAAGAATCAATGCAAGTCAAACTTTACACTAAAATACCTTGAACTATTTAAGTTTCACTAATATACTTCATTCTTTAAAAATTTACATCTATGAAAACCTTAAATAACATAAATAAATACTTGAGATTTATTTTGAAAGTATACTAAAAATATTTTTCATAAAACCCCTCTGTTTACCCCAATCAGAGCAAGGCTCTGTTCAAATTCCAAGGCGGGAAATGAAGCAACGCTTCTGATTCCCCCAATCAGAGAAAAGCTCCACTTTGAAAATTTAAATTCTAAATAAGTGAAGCAACGCTTCAGATTCTGTGCGCTGCGCGCAACGCGCCACGTGTCAAAAGCTGATACATCAGCGCAGCGCCCAAGAAGGCGCGCCCAATCAGAGCAAAGTTCTATTAAAAAACAAAAGGAAGTAACGCTTTAGTTGCGCAAGCACTGCGCTGCGCGGCACGTGTCAGCGCAGATGCGCTAGCGCAGTTGCGCCGCGCGGCACGTGTCAGCGCAGATGCGCTAGCGCAGTTGCGCTGCGCTGTGCGCTGCTTGACACGTGTCACGCGCTGGGGCATTTGCGCCAAACAGAATTAAGATTTTAAAGAAATCTTTCTGTTCTTATTAAAACAAGAAGATTTTCTTCTGTAAAATAGAGGCCCTTTGATCAAAGATCCAACGGTGGGGAAAATTCCCCAAATCACTCAGAGAAAGATCTTTTTAACAAATTCAACTAATTTATGAGCACTATAAAAAGGACCCTAGACCTCAATTCAAAGGCATCAATATTTTGTGAGAAATCAAAAATTTCAAATAGATAGAACTCTGAAGAAATCTCAAGAAGAAAAAAGGTAAAAACCTTTAAAATAGAAGAATTTCTTCTAATAGATCATTGATCTAAGAACAAGATCAATGATCTTCAATAAAAAACAAATAAAAAATAGTGCTTTGCACTTGTTATGAACCTCGGGTTCTCTGAAATAAGAAAAACAAGAGAAACTTGTTTTCTTTGATCTAAATCAGATCAAGAAAACAAAAAGTGCTTTGCACTTTGTCATGAACCATTGGTTCTAAAAGATTCTCAAATTATAGTGCCTTGCACTTGCAAATTGCGCTGTTGCGCTCCTGGAATGGCGCAAGCCACCAGAGAGCGCCACGTGTCAGCATCTGAACCATCTGCGCTATGCGCTTCTGAAGTAGAGCCTTGCTCTCTGGAATTGGCGCAACTCACCAGAGCGCGACACGTGTCAGCAGCGCAAGCGCAGCGCACTGTGCCTGCGTGACACGTGTCAACACCCCAAGCGCTTACGCTCTCTGATTGGCGCAAAGCGCCTGACAAATGCAATGCATTTCCTAATGGGCCAGGCCCAAATCAAAAAGACCTAGTAGGCCTAATTAAATTGCAAAGCAATAAATAGGCAGAGCCCAAGTAAAATTGATGCTCTGCATCATTCATAAATGAGCAGAGCCCAAAATAAATTAATGCTCTGCATCTTTTATGGGCAGAGCCCAACCAAAAATATAAAATAATTCAACGCATTATTTAAAAATGGGCCAAGCCCTAGTACAAAATAAAAACAAATAAAAGTGTTGAACTTTTTCAACTGGACTTAGCCCAATCATGGCCGTAAGTCCTCAAATTAAATTGACTGAGCACAGCTGCTCTCTTAAAAATCAATTTACATCCGGTTCGAGGGTACATCTCCGAACTCCTCTGACACCTATCGTTGTAATCCTTCAACGACGTCAGAGAGGTGACGGGTCCCGACGACCACACATCAACACGGACTGCGGGGTCCTTAAACTCGTGGACCGAAACATCCTTAAACTAATATTGGACCGAAACGTCCTTAAACTAATAGCGGACCACCACATCCCTAAACTGGAATACGGACCACCACGTCCCTAAACTGGCAATGGACCCCCATGTCCCTAAACTGGAACACGGACCACTATGTCCCTAAACTGGAACAATAGAGCCTTCAAATGCTCTTTTGCCGGATCTAAACGATCCCGTTTAAGTTGATCTTAGCCCCAAACACGGCTAACGTATCCTTAAACATTCAAACAGACTACATATTCCCTAATCAACTTCGGTTCAAGGGTACATCTCCGAACTCTTCTGACACCTATCATTGTAATCCTTCAACGACGTCAGAGAGGTGACGAGTCCCGACGGTCATATATTAAATGGATCACCACGTTAAGTTGATCTTAGTCTCAAACAGGACTAACGTATCCTTAACGAACGTTTAAGTTGATCTTAGCCTCAACACGGCTAACGTATCCTTAAACTAAAACACCAAACCCAAATCTAAGTAAATACGGATTTGGACTAATCCACATCCTACGGGCGACGGCATTATTCAGTCTCCGTATACAATCCACGGGCAACCACAAACAAAACAAACACATACGACACGAAGTGAAATTCTGGAGAAAGAGAAAGTGGCTACCGTGACGCGGTAGCGTAATTAACTGCAGGGGCTTGCGCCTGCAGGGAAGAGCGTCCTCACAATCAAAAACCCTTCAAGTGAGGGGGAATCTGATGAAGTCTGCTACATCGGCCGCATCCGTCTAAACCTCCGATATACGGTGCCATAAATCAACTTGGCATCTTCGGAGAGGTAGACGGATAAAACCATATGGCATCTGCCCCGAATCTCAGGCAAGACGTCCTCATGTCTCGGCCGCCGTTCGGAGGGGAACAGATTCTTGCACGCCCGGTGGGACCTTTTCCTCTTTCCACTCCACACTTCGTGTGTCGTCTTCGCGAACGAATCGCGGTTTGTTAACGGTTGCCTTTGGATTTCAAGTTACCAAGATTTGGTCTTTTGCCTGGCGCAGAACTCAAGTATCAATGGCCTCTAACTGCACCAACTGCTCGAAGTGCCACTGCAACGGACGCTCTACCTCACCTGGAGGTGTAGCATATGGGCCTCAAGCGGCTTCCTTCCTCGCTCTGCTGGTAGAACAGGTGACCCAGGCCACCACCGGCCTGTTTTTCGGGACCATGATCCCACCTGCAAGCTTCTCTATACCAATACCTCCACCAGAAGCGAACAAGAAGTCGGTCTTCGACCGGCTCACCGCTACGACGGCCCCTGTCAACGGGTCGTCCATTACCAAGCCAACAGCCTCTGTCTTTGTGAGGCTGGATCAAAAGGTGGCTGTACCAAGGAAGGCAATAGCCGCTGCTCCAGAAGTCGTCAAGGCGGCTTCCCCTGTCAAAGAGTCAGTCTTTTCAAGACTGACTATTCCTGCTCCTGTCCCTGCTCGAGGATCTGTCTTCGACAGGTTGAATATCACCCCTCAAAGGACAACCTCAGTCTTTGAGAGGTTAACACCAGCGGCTCCTCATTCAGACAGGGAGCAAAAAGAAGCCGTCTCTATCTCCGAGCCAGCCCCAACGGCTCGTCATGCTCGACGTCGCCATTGGCGACGAGTAAGGAAGGCAGGGGGCAACTCCCCCTCAGGGCTAACTCCACCTGCTCCAATGGTGGAGGTCAACGCTGCTGTTCCAACTGCGAACAGCTTTGAACTGCTGAGCAGGGTACGTAAGAACTCTCCAACCGCTACATTGAAAAGATCTCCTCCGCCCGCGGAGAGAGTTCCGGAAACACAGCAAGAATAGCCCCCTCAACGGCTGTCCTAAAAAATATACAAGGTTTGGCGGAGGGTTCAAGACTCCATGATCGACCCAGATCACTCTCGTCAACAGAAGAAGGCGAAGGTACAAAAAGAAAAGGACCGTCCTATTAAACAGCAGAGGACAACAATCGCTAGGATGCCTACTACGACGGCCCCTTCAACTTTAACGGCCTACAAAAGAAGAAGGCCGGAGAAAACCCCCGCGCCCGCGGCAAATGCCAAAGGTGGTGAACCTAAATGCCCTAAGTCCGGGGGCATAACAGTTCATACAGTATACATGGCGTCGGGAAAGGAGGACAGCCGTGCATCCACAGGTCATAGACCACTTACACGGTCAGTGACCAAGGCTCAAGAGCAACAGCAAAAGCTCCAGGAGATGATGAACGCAATGGCCGCACTCACTGGGCCAATAGAAACCCCTGAGACATCCTCGGATGAACGTCAGGAACAGGAAACTGACGCGGAGTTCCTTCGTCGCATATTGGAGAAGAAGGATAAAGAAGCTGCGGAACAAGCAGCCAGCATAAAGAAAATGGCCCTCCTGTTCCAGGACATGGTGGGCATGATGATTCAATAAGATCCACCTGCTGAAGATCCCCCGATCATCCTTGAAGATGATAGGGGAGAAACGTCGAATCCTCCTCCGGCTCTATCAACAGCCAAGGAGGAGGCAATCTCCAAATCCGACCTGGACGAATATATAGCTCAGCAGATCCGGGTTCATCAAGTGACTGAAGCAGCAGGTCAGGTCGTAAAACGGGGAGACCGTATCCGGGTTGGTACGACCAGATCAAGTACCCGCCAGGTTATACGATACCAAAATTCCATGTGTATAAGGGGACTAGCAATCCCCACCAGCATGTTGCCCAGTTCAGGACGCTTTGCGGCAACACTGGCGGTGATGATAAATTGTTGCTCCGCCAATTCATTGGTAGCTTGTCAGATACAGCGTTCGAGTGGTATTCCGAGCTCCCGAACGACTCTATCAAGACCTTTGCTGAGGTAGAGTTGCTGTTTACCCAATGTTTCGCGAGTGCCAGCGAGCGTACCCCGATAACGGCATTGATCAATGCCAGGGTAAAGCCGGGCGAGACATGGGTCCAATATGCTATACGGTGGCGTAATTTATGGTCAAAATGCGAGCAACGCATTAAAGAAGCTCCTGCAGTGGGTATGTTTGTAGGAACCCTCGATCCGCAAGCAACCATCTCGCAATTTATGATGTTCTTCAAGCCGACCACTTTCCAGGCACTAATCGACAAGCTGGCGCAAATGGATCAAATGGGCCATAAACCTCCTCTTCTAAAGCCGGACTCCCGAAATGAGAAAGGAAAAGGAAAAGCGATCGTTGTCGCTAATGCTCAACAGCAACCGAACATCTTGAAGCCAGTCGTTCGTCAAAATAATATGCGCCCGTATGCAGCCCTTGAAGAGAGGATGGGACGCCCTTACTCGTTTCTCCGAGATAAAACGAGAAGGTTATTCGAGCTGGCGTTGCGCAACCGACTCATAAATCTACCGGATCCAAAACGTCCGTCGCAACCAAGTGATATCAATGAGCCCAACTACTGTCCTTATCATCGAGTACTGGGTCATTCGATTGAGGATTGCTACGTCTTCAAAAATTGGCTTGAAGACCAGTACCGACAGGGCAAGTTTGCATTGTCTGACAAATGGAAGGTGAATCCACCGCAGCCCCACACCTCTGAGGGAATGAATACGCCGGGGGCAACATGCTCTGTCGTTGAAGAAGCTCCTTGGGAGGTTGTGTTATCAGCCAAGACAAAGAGGATACTAAATGATCTTCAATTTTGCCCAGCAATCAAGTGGAAGAACCCGTTGGAGCCACAGATTATTGAAGGGATGTTGAAGCCTCGTCCAACTCGAAAGATCGATGGAGGTGGCCCAAGCATTCACAACCAGCCATTGAAATCTTCAAAGAAGAAGAAAAAGAAGTCAAAGAAGCCCGTGAAGCCTGGCGACAAGCACATGGACTTGCAAAAACAAATTGACGCGCTGGAGGAATACAACCAAAAGGCACGGACTCCCATTACACTCCAAGAATTCCTCAATCACGTTTTTCAAGAGGAAGATGAGGGAGAAAGTTCATCTGATGATTTCGAAGAATACGTGGCGAGCTGTCATGTGATTTCCCATTCGTTCATGGGCGATGAGGAGACTTCTTGTACTGAAACTCTGGGGGCAGATCCCGAACCAAAAATTCTGGGGCCATCGGATGAAGTAATTGACGCATTCCTCAATGAAGCTCTCTTAAAAAGTAAAGCTGATCGGGAGCGCGAGGCGGTTATATTCGAAAGGGCCAAACGCCAACGCCTTGACGAAGAATTGAGATACTCCCGCTGGAGCAAAGTACACCCACTACGGATAAAATCAAATTCATGATGAGGAAGAGGTTTTCTAAAGCCGTGTCAATGGGTATGAAGCTACCATCCTCTGAGGGAAGCGTTACTGGTAAAGCGGAAACGCACCCCTCCTATTGCTTGTATCATCGGAAGATTTTGCACCCCACCGAAGAGTGCAAAGCTTTCGATAGATGGTGGCAAGGATATGTTGTTCACCGGCAGCATTTTAAGCGGGAAAAGCGCAAGACCCGCCGAGAGCAAAACGGTACGACCGAAGGGCTTAACAGAACCACCGGCAATTGTCGCATGGTCAACGCCGGAGGATCACAAGTACTCACATTCGGGAGCGATTCTGATGAGGAGTTGGAGCTTAGCCCCCTCTTTAAAGAGTCCACTTCGGGAAAAGAAGAAGAGCCGAAGATTTATGAAAATATCCGGCTGCGTAATCGCATGCTGCCCGAAAAGAATCTCGGACCCTCAAACAAAAAAGATAAAGGGAAAGAAAAGGTCTCTGTGGACATCGCCCTAGATGACCAAGTCATGGAAGAGCTAACTGCCAAAGACCCGTCGAAGAAAAATAAGGTGGATTACAACGTCTTAGCGCATCTGAGGAAGCTACCCTCGCAGCTCAGCATTCTTGATGCCCTTTTACTATCAAAGGAGGCGAGAGATTCGTTAATTAAGGCACTACAGGACCCGGAGCAGTTCCAAGCCTTCCTGGCCGAAGAAAAGATGAAGGATGAATTGGAGGAAGTGCACACGGCAGATGTCACTTTTGGTGATGAAGACCTTCTCCTTGGGACGTGCGAACACAATTGCCCCCTCTATGTCTCAAGATACTGCCATGATATAAAGATAGGCAAAATCCTGATCGATAACGGGTCGTCTGTTAATCTCCTTAATATGCGGGTGTTAAAGGAAATCTGCATGAGCGTCCAGCACCTTGCTCGGGATAAGATCACCATCTCCGGGTTCGACTCCCAATCATCAAAAACTCTTGGATCTGTGATACTGACGCTACGCTTTGGGCTGCTCGTCACGGACATTAAATTCCACATCATAGATGCCAAGACGTGCTACAACGCTCTGCTCGGCCGACCATGGTTACACGAGTACAACATCATCCCTTCTACACAGCATCAGTGTATGAAATATTTTAGGGATGGTCTCGAGTATACCATGACGGGGGAATTGAATCCGTTTTCCGTGAATGAAGTTCACAAATATGAAGATGCCAAATACTTCTTGCCGAATTTCGAAGACACGGAAAAGTGTCACAAGCCGGAGAATAAAGCTAACGCTACCATCCCTGTTTTCGGCAGCGATACCGAGGAGGAAGAGGAGATAGTTTATTCGGGTCCTCCCCAATACACCAAGCCGGGACCATCTGCTCCTACATTGATCTTTGGTAGTGATTCGGAGGATGACGTCCACACTGTATTCTCTGCTCGACCTTCAATATGAGCTTCCGCTGATGAAGCGCAAAGTCTGCAAGTCGCCATGGTGCCGCTTAAACATTATAAAGAACTGGATGCGCTCGATACCGACAGTGTAGAGGAGCTGCAGACGCTCTATATCCCTCCCAGGCGAGAAGGTAAGAAGGCAATTCTATTCTACCGCTATGAAGAAAACAAAGTGGAAAAAGAAATCTGGCACGGTGCGGATCCTATGCTGGACATGCTTCAATCCATCCGTCTACCCAGATATTATACAGAAGGCTTGAAGAGGCTGTTGAAGCGCCAAGGGATACCCTTCAAACAGACCGTTAGGGAGGCCAAATTCTATGACAGGGTCTGGAACGTTCCTGGAACTCAGCACAAGCTGCCTAGTGGGAGGATGGAGACGATCGGGCTCGGATACATTCGCTCCAAGAAACGAGAGCTGCTCTGCGACTGTTACGTCGTGCATGACTTCAATGAAGAAGCAGATGCGCAATGGGAGGACACTAATCCTGAGCTAGTAAAAGTTCCTGATGCAAAAGTGCCCAGTCCGTCGTTTGAAGAACAAATGGACAGGCTTATAAGGGAAGCTGGTCAAAAAGTCCGAGACGATCATAACCGCGAAATGGCCATCTATGAGAAAGCCAAAACGCAACGCCTCCTTCAACAGGCCGTCAAAGATGAAAGTGTTGCCCCCTGTCAACCTGTTGTAAAAAAGGCTCGATGCAGAGGCAGAAATAAGTCGAAAAGCCAAAAAAGCGCTCAACGCCAACAAAGCGGGGCTAAGAAGCCACACAAACGGGAGTCGAGCGTTGTTGATCTATCCCTCGTGACGAAAATGAGTCGAGCGTACTCGTTTCCTCGGGACAAGACGAAGAAGATACTTGATCTTGCTCTAAAACATCAAATGCTTACACTGCCGGAGTCCAAAAACCCCGAACGAGCAGGCGAAGTCTCCGACCCAAATTATTGCTCTTACCATCGAGTAATAGGGCATCCTCTTGAAGATTGCTTCACCTTCAAGAATTGGGTTGAAGATCAGTATCAGCTTGGCAAATTCGCTTTGTCTGACAACTGGAGGGTAGCGCCGCCACAGAAGCACGAACCCAAGGCCACGAAAGAAGAACCAGTTCCATATTGGGATTGGAAGCGAATTCGTACTTGTCACGTGATAACAATATTAAAAGAAGAGCCCGAGAACATGGATGACCTTCCCTGGTGCTTCGAAAATAGCGACGATGAGGTGATCTCAGAGTTTCCACCAGCGCCGAAAGAGCTGGAAGATGGAATCTATACCACGGCAGATAACCTAAAGAAACTTGAGTTGGGGACAGCAAATGACCCGCGACCGACATTTGTCAGCGAGCTGCTATCTGAAGAAAGGGTGGCTGCGTTAAAAGACGTTCTTGTACAGCATAAAGATTGCTTCGCATGGAACTATTCCGAAATGCCGGGACTAGATCCAGAAGTTGCTGTGCACAAATTGGCGATATCCCCGGATGTCAAGCCAGTCAAACAGGCGCCGAGAAGAATGCGGCTCGAGCTTGAGAGCATCAACGCCGAAGTCAAGAAGCTGATCGACTCTGGCTTTATTCAGGAGGTTCAATATCCAGAATGGATCGCCAATATCGTCCCGGTGATGAAGAAAAATGGGACAGTGCGCATATGCGTAGACTTCCGGGATCTCAATAAAGCCTGCCCGAAGGACGATTTCCCAGTGCCAGTCACCGAACTGATGATAGACAATATGTCCACTCATGAGGTTTTCTCCTTCGTGGACGGCTCATCAGGGTATAATCAAATAAAAATGCACCCCGAAGACCAGAAGCACACCGCTTTTCGGACTCCTTTGGGAATATTCTGTTATAAAGTAATGCCCTTCGGATTAAAGAACGCCGGTGCCACCTACCAGAGGGCCATGACGAAGATCTTCGATGACCTCATACACGAAATCGTCGAATGCTATATCGACTATCTCGTGGTTAAAAGCAAATCATACGAGAAGCATCTTGAGCATCTGAAGACCGTATTTCAACGCCTTCGACAATACAACTTGAAGATGAACCCTCTCAAGTGCACATTCGGAGTTTCCTCGGGCAAATTCCTGGGATTCATCGTTCGACACCGGGGTATCGAGATAGATCCATCAAAGATCAAGGCGATCATGGAAATGCCTCCGCCAAGGACTCTCAAGCAGCTGCGATCCCTTCAAGGGAAGCTCGCATATATACGGCGATTTATAGCCAACCTTTCGGGCAAGTGTCGTCCTTACAGTCACCTGATGAAGAAAGGAACACTATTCGTTTGGGATCAAAAATGCCAGGACGCGCTGGACGAAATTAAACAATACCTGCAGAACCCGCTAGTATTGGCTGCTCCTGTCAAGGGAAAGCCTCTTATTCTTTATACCACAGCCCTCGAAGGTTCCTTAGGCGCATTATGGGCACAAGAGAACGATCAAGGGAAGGAGAGAGCTCTTTATTACTTAAGTCAAGTTCTACTGGGGGCAGAAAGCAACTACTCCCCCATTGAAAAACACTGCCTGGCGTTGATCTTTGCGATAACAAAGCTCAGGCATTATGCATTAGCATACGAAGTCCGTCTCATCTCGAAGGTGGACCCTCTTAAATATTTAACGTCGAAGGCCATATTGACGGGACGACTCGCTAAATGGGCCCTGCTCTTGATGGAGTTTTCGATAACCTATCAACCTCTCAAGGTAGTGAAAGGCCAGGCCATTACCGACTTCCTCACCGAGCACCCGATACCTGCCGATTCTCCTCTGGATTGCGATTTGCCAGACGAACATGCGTTTGACGCGATCGACGGTGGTGATACCCAATGGGAACTTTATTTCGATGGGGCATCTTCCGTGAAAAAGCGCAAACAAAGTACCCCTATAATTAAATCGGGGGTAGGCCTCATCTTCGTGACTCCACAAGGAGGGATAATGCATTTCGCTTTCTCCTTAATAGAGCCGAGGAAAAATAACGAAGCCGAATACGAAGCTTTGATAGCAGGCCTCGAGATCGCCATTGACATGGGAATTGAAAACCTCCTCATATACGGAGACTCCCAACTGGTCGTTAGTCAAGTAAACGACGACTACCAAACGTGCAAACCGGAGTTGGTGAAGTACGGTGAAAAGGTGCAACAACTGTTGACCTAAATTCCCTCCTATACTTTGAAAGCATACCGCGCGCGGAAAACAGCAAAGCAGACGCGTTGGCCAAACTTGCTAAAGAACTGGCTGAAGAGAACCTCGATGACGTTAGAATCGTGGTACAAAGTCGTCGGGTGCTTGCCCCAGCAGAAATATCTCCGGAATCATCCGAAGAGAAGGGAGCGACTGAACAGACGACCTTGCAAATAGAAGACCGGGAAAAGGCTGAGGATTGGAGGGAAGTCTTCATAGACTACTTTAAGTTCCATCGAACGCCTGAAGAAGCGTTCACAAGACATCAGCTCATGAAACGAGCTCTGTCTTTCGCCTTCGTCAATGATACTCTATACAAGAGGTCATTCGATTCTCTGTGGTTGAGATGTCTGGGACCTGACGAAGCGAAAAGAGTCGTCTAGGAAGTTCATGATGGAATCTGCGGTTCTCATCAAGCTGGCCCAAAGATGAAGTTGAAGATCAAACGGATGGGCTACTACTGGCCCACGATGATTCAGGATTGCCTCGAATATGCGAAGCAATGCCACTCATGCCAAATCCATGGGGACTTCATCCATCAGCATCCAAATCCGCTACACCCGACAGTGGCTAGCTGGCCATTCGAAATGTGGGGAACTGACATAGTCGGCCCCATCGAACCAGCATCGTCCAGGGGACATCGTTTCATCCTGGCGACGACTGACTACTTCTCCAAATGGGCAGAGGCAGTACCACTGAGGGAAGTGAAGACGGAGAATATCCTCCACTTCTTCAAAACGCACGTCATATATCGGTTTGGAACCCCGCGACGGATCATCTCCGATAACAGGCCAGCTTATAGAAGCCACAAAATCAGTCGCTTCGCACAACAGCATAATATAGACTGGAGATATTCCTTAGTTTATAATCCGCGAGCTAATGGTCTAGCCGAGGCTTTCAAAAAGACCCTGACAAAAATCATGAAAAAGACGGTGTCCCGAAATAAGAGAGACTGGCACGAGAGACTGCAAGAGGCTCTTTGGGCGTATCGAACTACGTTCAAGACGGTCACGAACACAACGCCGTACGCGTTGGTATTTGGGACGGAAGCAGTACCCCCCTCGAGATAGAGTTACCCTCTCTACGAGTGGCAGTCCACTACGAGCTGACGAACGAAGAAAACGTTCACTTTCGGCTTGAGGAGCTTGATGCCCTTGAAGAAACACGGCTCATAGCGCAACAAAATCTGGAAGCTTATAAAGCAAAGATGACGTGCTCATATGAAAGATTGACCCGACCGAGGACATTCCGCCAAGGCGAACTCGTGCTAGTGGTCAAAAGGCCTATGATCCCCAATTGCGCCAAGCGGGGAAAATTCGAGCCAAACTATGAAGTCCTGTTCATCATAGATAAGGTCTACCAGGGTGGGGCCTATCTACTCATGGACATGCACGGTGAAACGCCTTACAGGCCAATAAATGGTCGATTCCTAAAGAAATACTATGCTTAATGAGCCACAGCCTAGGCCAATGATAGATGACGACGACTATGTCCGCTCGCTATCTTCCTAAGCTCAGGCTTTATAAGCAGTAGTCAGCCCTCTCCAGCACGGACCAAAACATCCTTAAACTAATAGCGGACCGAAACATCCTTAAACTAATGACGGACCGAAACGTCCTTAAACTAATGGCGGACCGAAACGTCCTTAAACTAATGACAGACCGAAACGTCTTTAAACTACTACCGCAGTATCCTTAGGCTGACGAGATGAATAAAAAAAAAGGAGAGAGAAGAAAAAAAAGAAAATAATAAAAAAAAATGAATGATAAAAAAAACGGTATGTCCATAAGCAAAAAGGGCACGGATGAAAACCCGAAAGGGCTCCGTGAGTAAAAACAGCAGGGCTACCAGCGAGTGTTTGTGAAAACCCGAAAGGTCGCGACCTCATAAAAAAAAAAGAAAAAGGTAAATAAAAATAAAAAGAATAAAAAAAGGGGGTATGTCCATAAGAAAAAAGGGCACGGATGAAAACCCGAAAGGGCTCCGTGAGTAAAAACAGCAGGACTACCGGCGAGTGTTTGTGAAAACCCGAAAGGGCACAACCTTGTTAAACGACACTTACAAGATCCTCTCGACCTTGTAAGGAGAAACCACCTGCGTGAGATCCTTATGACTCACAAAGGAGCAACACACTTAGGGATCCCTACGATTCCTAAGGAGAAAGTACACTTGCGAGATCCTCACGACTCGTAAGGAGAACTCTCTTATGAGACCCCCACGGCTCATAAGATTTGAAAGTCTTAAGTTACAGAGGCCTAAACCTGTGCTTAAGCAACCCCCACAACTTCCGATATTGCCCTACAAGTGGCTCAATACTGGCCCTTGTATACAATCCACGGGCGCAAATAAACATTTCCCTAACTAAGTCCCATCCGAGACTAGGGATATGTTCGCATGGTGAACAACCCTTGTAAATCCTCTCGACTTACAAGGAGAAAATCCTCTTGTAGGATCCTTACTACTTAAAGAGGAACAAACACTTAGGAATCCTCACGATTCCTAAGGAGAAAATACACCTACAAGATCCTTACGACTTGTAGGGAGAAATAACTTTGTGAGACCCTTACGGCTCATGAAGTCAAAAGCCTTAGTCGACAGGACCTTAACCCTGTTCGCTAAGCCATCTTTGATCGACATCGACAGAGGCAAATGATGATTCGCTCCTGGCAATATCCCAGTTGTAGCGGTGCTGATGCCGAAATCGGTGTCTAATTTCAGGTTTACGGTGAAAAGCCGGTAGGCCGCACATGCATACGAAATAGCCGAAATGATAGGGCAACTTGCAATATGAAGCAGCAGGTAAAAGTGTATGCAATGCAAAATAAGCCGAAATGATTGGGCAACTCGCAATAAAATGCAGCGAGTAAAAAATAAAATAAACAGCCGAAATGATTGGGCACCGCGAAAAATAGCCGAAATGATTGGGCAATCGCGACCTTCACGATATAAAAGCTGAAATGATAGAGCATCGCGGAAATAAAACAAAAAAAATGATGATAAAACTTTTGCCCTACAGTTAAGATCACATCGATCCCTGTATACAATCCAAGGGCGCAAACAAAGAGGGAATCATACTTTCCCAACAGGCTCCGCCAGAAAACGAAGCCAAAACTTGACGGTTTATCTCAACTCCGAAGAAACCAATGTCTTCGGCAAAATACCTCAACTCAGGGAAACAAACATCCTTGACGAGAGCCTCCTGATCCGTGTCGACTCGCAGAGCAACCAGTGCCTCCGTGGGAAATTCTCGACTCGTTTCAACACCAGGGAAACAAATAATCCTTGGCAAATACCTCAACTCAGGGAAACAAACAATCCTTGACGAGAGCCTCCTGATCCGCGTCGACTCTCAGAGCAACCAGTGCCTCCGTGGGAAATTCTTGACTCGTTTCAACACCAGGGAAACAAATAATCCTTGGCAAATACTTCAACTCAGGGAAACAAACATCCTTGACGAGAGCCTCCTGATTCGCATCGACTCGCAGAGCAACCAGTGTCTCCGTGGGAAATTCTCGATTCGTTTCAACACCAAGGAAACAAATAATCCTTGGCAAATACCTCAACTCAGGGAAACAAACATCCTTGACGAGAGCCTCCTGATTCGCATCGAACCGCAGAGCAACCAATGTCTCCGTGGGAAATTCTCGATTCGTTTCAACACCCGGGAAACAAATAATCCTTGGCAAATACCTCAACTCAGGGAAACAAACAATCCTTGACGAGAGCCTCCTGATTCGCATCGACTCGCAGAGCAACCAGTGTCTCCGTGGGAAATTCTCGATTCGTTTCAACACCAGGGAAACAAATAATCCTTGGCAAATACCTTAACTCAGGGAAACAAACAATCCTTGACGAGAGCCTCCTGATTCGCATCGACTCGCAGAGAAACCAGTGTCTCCGTGGGAAATTCTCGATTCGTTTCAACACCAGGGAAACAAATAATCCTTGGCAAATACCTCAACTCAGGAAAACAAACAATCCTTGACGAGAGCCTCCTGATTCCCATCGACTCGCAGAGAAACCAGTGTCTCCGTGGGAAATTCTCGATTCGTTTCAATACCAGGGAAACAAATAATCCTTGGCAAATACCTCAACTCAGGGAAACAAACAATCCTTGACAAGAGCCTCCTGATTCGCATCGACTCGCAGAGAAACCAGTGTCTCCGTGGGAAATTCTCGATTCGTTTCAACACCAGGAAAACAAATAATCCTTGGCAAATACCTCAACTCAGGGAAACAAACAATCCTTGACGAGAGCCTCCTGATTCGCATCGACCCGCAGAGAAACCAGTGTTTCCGTGGGAAATTCTCGATTCATTTCAACACAAGGGAAACAAATAATCTCTGGCAAATACCTCAACTTAGGGAAACCAGCATCCTTGATGAGAGCCTTCTGATTCGCATCGACTCGCAGAGAAACCAGTGTCTCCGTGGGAAATTCTCGATTTGTTTCAACACCAGGGAAACAAATAATCCTTGGCAAATACCTCAACTCAGGGAAACAAACATCCTTGACGAGAGCCTCCTGATTCGCGTCGGCTCGCAGAGAAACCAGTGTCTCCGCGGGAAATTCCTGATTCGTCTCAACTTGCAAGATGAAGCCTCAGGCAGCAGGGATTAAAAAACTTGCTTCCTGAACAATGGGACCCTGCAAGTCGGTCTAAAACGGTCTCTTGCATACTATTCATGGGTCTCACTCTCCAAAGTCGAGTTTCGACAAGGAGGGAAACAACCGCTTACGGGTCCTCTCGACTCGTAAGAGGGAAAAATTCTCTTATAGGATCCTTACGACTTATAAGAGAAAACACACTTAGGAATCTTCATGATTCCTAAGAAGAAAACCAACCTACGAGATCCTCTCGATCCGTAGGGAGAAAAGTCTCTATGAGACCCTCACGGCTCATAGAGTTGAAAAGTCTTAGGCAGCAGATCTGAACCTGCGGCCTAAGCCATCGCTATCTCGTGAAGGAATTAAGATGCTTACTCTGTTATCTGTCAATTATGTTCATCAAGACAACATGCTGATAGTAAAAGCAAAGAGGAGAGCGACAGAAAGAACATCTGATTGGCGCTGGATCAAGCATTCGGGACACACTCATCCATGCATGTGCAAAAGATTCAGAACGAGGAATAAGACAAGCTAAAATGGAAATTTTCTATTCATATCATAAAAAGGGATTCTTACAATCACAGAGAAATAAATAATAACACTATTAAAATGTTTACAAAGGTATAACCTCGAACCCAGGACATGGATTGAGGAACTCGAAAGTGACCCTATCTATGACTTTCCAAGCCTCGCGGACCATCCTGATGTGCTTTCTTTCGCGAGCACAAGCGTCAGGGTCCCCCCTGATGTCTTCCACCCTCCAATAAGCAGCGAGTATGGCGGACTGTTGGAAAGCCTGGTGCAGGAGATCGACAAGATTGTCTCGCCGTCTCTTTGAGATGAGGTGCATCAGATACACCGAGTGCACCTTATCCTCAGCAGCATCCAACGCCCCAAGAGGCACGCCGGAGCAGAATAGGGGAAGTGCTTCCCAAATGGCTCCTACGATAAGCTTCAGGAGAGAGGAGCGTCGAGGAAGTAGGTGACCATTGTACGCGTCGAAGTGACTCATGATCTCGGCACACTCGGCGTTGGTGAACTCTCGGTTCTGAGAACGGCCGAGTCGGCGGATGTCTTCGTAAGAGATGATTTCGTCGAGGTCATACATGTGGGCGTCCATTGCTCCTATAAAAGAAGATTAACAGGATTAGCAGACAGATCGGTTAAGCGAATTCTTGTTGAAAACGGGAACTAAGAGTTAAACTCCTTGAGAGCAACGCTCTGCAAACAGGAGTGACTGTCAAAATCTAATAATGAGGGGGATTTAAAGAAAATCCCCGAGAACTCTGAGAGCCTCACTATTAAAAGATGATACAATCCATTAAAGACAAAACTCCATTTTTTAATCTTCATTATCCATATTCAAACTTTTAAGAGTTCATCATTTTTTTAGATCAAGGAAATCTATGTTTTGCCAAAGAGCAAAGCTTTGTTCATAGGTTAAGAAACCATAGAAACAGATTCTTGAGAGCAAAGCTCTGTTGGTGAATCCCCAAGGTGGTTTCCTTTAGATCAGAAGATCTGTGAGAGCAAGGCTCTATTAATCAAAATTAATTTAATTCAAGATTAATTTTTTACCTAAAAAGTTTCTTTTAAAAGAAAATTTAACTCTGAGAGTTCTTAAAGGCAAGAGCAAAGCTCTGAAGTTTTGAAAGTAAAATCTTAGAGATGGTAACCATCTGTTGAGGACCAAAGGTCCTATTTATAGGCACCAAGTGCCCTTTCAACTTCCGAAAGTTACCGCGACGGTTGGAGTTTTGTCACCGTTGCGCTCACGTTCTGGGGCCACGTAAGCGCAACAGTGGGGGGCATTTGTTTACCCCAATCAAAGCAAGGCTCTGTTCAAATTCCAAGGCGGGAAATGAAGCAACGCTTCTGATTCCCCCAATCAGAGTAAAGCTCTACTTTGAAAATTTAAATTCTAAATAAGTGAAGCAACGCTTCAGATTCTGTGCGCTGCGCGCAACGCGCCACGTGTCAAAAGCTGATACATCAGCGCAGCGCCCAAGAAGGCGCACCCAATCAGAGCAAAGCTCTATTAAAAAACAAAAGGAAGCAACGCTTCAGTTGCGCAAGCACACGTGTCACGCGCTGGGGCATTTGCGCCAAACAGAATTAAGATTTTAAAGAAATCTTTCTGTTCTTGTTAAAACAAGAAGATTTTCTTCTGTAAAACAGAGCCCCTTGGATCAAAAATCCAACGGTGGGGAAAATTCCCCAAATCACTCAGAGAAAGATCTCTTTAACAAATTTAACTAATTTATGAGCACTATAAAAAGGACCCTAGACCTCAATTCAAAGGCATCAACATTTTGTGAGAAATCAAAAATTTCAAATAGAGAGAACTTTGAAGAAATCTCAAGAAGAAAAAAGGTAAAAACCTTTAAAATAGAAGAATTTCTTCTAATAGATCATTGATCTAAGAACAAGATCAATGATCTTCAATAAAAAACAAATAAAAAATAGTGCTTTGCACTTGTTATGAACCTCGGGTTCTCTGAAATAAGAAAAACAAGAGGAACTTGTTTTCTTTCATTTAAATCAGATCAAGAAAACAAAAAGTGCTTTGCACTTTGTCATGAACCATTGGTTCTAAAAGATTCTCAAATTATAGTGCCTTGCACTTGCAAATTGCGCTGTTGCGCTCCTGGAATGGCGCAAGCCACCAGAGAGCGCCACGTGTCAGCATCTGAACCATCTGCGCTATGCGCTTCTGAAGTAGAGCCTTGCTCTCTGGAATTGGCGCAACTCACCAGAGCGCGACACGTGTCAGCAGCGCAAGCGCAGCGCATTGGCACAGCGCACTGCGCCTGCGTGACATGTGTCAACACCCCAAGCGCTTGCGCTCTCTGATTGGTGCAAAGCGCCTGACAAATGCAATGCATTTCCTAAAGGGCCAGGCCCAAATCAAAAAGACCTAGTAGGCCTAATTAAATTGCAAAGTAATAAATAGGCAGAGCCCAAGTAAAATTGATGCTCTGCATCATTCATAAATGAGCAGAGCCCAAAATAAATTGATACTCTGCATCTTTTATGGGCAGAGCCCAACCAAAAATAGAAAATATTGCAACACATTATTTAAAAATAGGCCAAGCCCTAGTACAAAATAAAAACAAATAAAAGTGTTGAACTTTTACAACTGGACTTAGCCCAATCTTGGCCGTAAGTCCTTGTTCATATCAGATTTTTGCATTTTCATACCGCCCAATTTTTATCACATTGCATATCCGTAGATACTCTTGAGCCGTGTTTGCTAGTCAATTGCAGGATACAGGTTCTCGGTTCCAAAACGATGAAATTCATGGAAAAGACGAAAAAAATCCGGGTTCTTTCCGACCACAGATAAAACACGGTCTCCGTCCCTCATCCGTATTGTTGCCCTAGTTTCTCATCTTTCAGCCTATAAATACCCCAGAATTCTGTGAAGGAAGGGGTCCAATTCTTGTATTTCTTTTGCTAGGTTTTAGTTAACATGTTCTTCTTCCTCTTCTCACCTCTTCTCCATTAAACTTGTAAGTGAGCTTTTGAGTGAAGAGTGATGAATAAAGAAGACCATTTTTATTATCATGCTTGTCTCTTTCTTTACTTGTTATAATTGTTGTAACTTTAAATTCGTTAAGTAGTTGTTGTTATTTCCTTGTTGTTTCTTTCTTCTCTTTTTTCTTTATCTTTACATATGACAATGATACTTACGCTTGATCCTCGCCAAGGTGAGGTCGCAAATAGTTAGTCGTATTCTTCTAATCTCCTTCTTTCTATCTTCCTCTTTTGTGTTGTTTTATTTTTCCGTATTATGATGTGTGAGTAGTTCATTCTTGTTAGGGTAGGATAAGGGAAGTTTGAGAGAAGGAAATCTCTCTCACTCTTTCCTTGCCCAACAGCTTAAATCGACTCCCGTTAACCCAACCACAATCCGCTCCTTACGGCACCCTATCCTACATGATAGCGGTGATTCCGTAGTGAGACCGGTTGTGGTTGGATTAACCGGAGGTTATGGCTAAGAGCCAAGAACGGACGGACAAGCACCAAAAGGAAGACTTATGCGTTGGAAAGCCTAGCTTATACTCGCAAAGTCCTTCCTAGTCGTGCTAATCCCCGTTGTTGCCGATTACCGTAACACGATATTAAGAAGGGCAACGAAAGATGTGGAGACTCCTAACTCAAACTAACCTAATCCTAACCCTAACATGCTCTCTTTAAATATCAACTCAACACTTAGATAACCACAAACAAAATCTGAACAACCGGACTTAACTCGTCGAAAAACACATAGAAAAAGATTCCCATCTCCCTGCGGACGACCCGTACTCAACCGGCTAGCTACATGCGAAACCGTCTTGATTGCGGTATTTAAACTAGAACTTGAACACGCTCGTATCCTAACAATCAAATGGCGCCGTTGCCGGGGAGACGGTAGTTTATTTCCTTGTGTAATTTCGGGTTAATTTGTGAATATAAAAACAACCAAAAAACCAAAAAATATATACTTTGTAAAAATCATCTTGTTATTCTTGATTAGTTTTTGTGCAAGTGTGCAGGAAATACGAAGCTCAAGATCAACGCCAAAGACGGTGAAAATACGGAGTTCAAGTACAGTGCCAAAGACGTGGGAAGATAGACCCACATTTCGCGGCTACACCGCGACGCACAAAATGAAGCATCCGGTCTACTGTCAAAATCTGGAGTAGATACAGTGAGCAAATCAGAATTCCACATATCCAGAAAAGCAGAGGACAAGCACAGAAGTACCCACAAGAAAATTGAACCCCCAAGTCCTCAACTAAGCCGCGCTTCCGCGTCCATTACTGGTGTTTGGCCGCGGAACCGCGGTCAGATAGTGCCATCAGGGTGCTAAATTTTTTTGGTGAGTTTCTCTGCCTCTCTCCACTCCTCTGGACTCCACTGAATTGTGTTTTCTGCAGGCTTCTTTGCGCAAATTCTTCTCCCCCTTCCAATAAACTGTTCTTGTGCAGGATTCTTTGCGCCGCAAATAAAAATTGTTTGCTGTTGATATTGTTACTGTTTTGCATTTTTTAATACGGACTTAAGGGGCTTGAAACCAATCCAGATTGGGTGGGGATTTCATCACCCTTCCCAGGACCCCGGAAATCACTAAAGCATATGCATTGTCCACTGTAAATTAAAAAATACTAGACTTCAGCCCTAAGGACTTCGCGCTCATTAGGAGAAGATAAACCTTGTTTAGAACCTCGCTTAACCGTATATTGTTTACGGGGTGTCTAGGAAAGTGTTAAAGGCGCAACCGCCGAAAGAGAAAGGGTTATTTAATTAAGGAACTTCGCGAAAGCGTTGGACAACCTCCCCTTATCTCTGCACTTACCTGGCCTCGTGATCAGTGTATTGTTAAGCCCGTTTCTCGACATTGTTTAACTTCGACAATCAAGTTCAGGAGCAGGTCTAGTAGACCTAGGTTACCCTAGATCTAGGTGTGATTGTGCATATCTTATTTGTGATTGCTTAAGCCGTATTTCCATACATATTTCTGTAAATCTCTTTCTAAAAAAAAAAAAAAGAAAAAAATCAAAAACTTTTATAAAAACTTGCCCTTTTGTCGCCAAATCCATTTTCACCCACCACCCATCGCCTTTCTCCTTTGACGTTTTCTTACCCTCACCTTCTCCGCTTTGACTATACTAAACTCGTTTAGTGTATGTCCGCTTGGACTCGGGACACTAGCGCCCGTCTTGTCCGTGTTTCATTAGTCGCGACCGACTACGCGATCGACTCCGAAGTCGATACTCCGTCCACTCCTCTTTCACCCCTTCCTTTGCCGGCCAACTCCGACGTTGACCGGAATTCTGTTCATACATCTTCACCTTCACCTTCACTTTCACCAACCTCTTCTTCCGCGATGTCGGGATTTAATCCGAACATCTCTTTGACCACCCCTGGATTGGCTCCACCTCCGACGGAGACCAATCTTCCACCACCTCCGCCTGTTGTAGCGCCGCAGCGAATTGCGCTCCAGGATCGTTTCTACCCCACCCGTTCTGCACTTCCCACCTGCCTTTCTCTTCCTCCGGCCAATGGGGACAACTTTGAAATTAAGCCCCATTTCATCAACATGCTTCCACGTTTTCATGGGCTTGAATCTGAAGATGCCTATATCTTCATTAACAAATTTCAAAACGTCTGTGCCATGATGAAAACAACCCAGCTGTCGGACGATGCTATACGTCTACGGGTCATTCCGTTCACTTTATGCGATCTCGCAGAAAAATGGCTGTATAGCACCGCTTCCCACTCAATCACCAGCTGGGACGAGTTTGTTAAAGCGTTTCTGAAAAAATTCTACCCAAATCATAAGACCGCAAGAATTCGAAATGAGATCAACCAATTCTCCCAGCTTCCTTCTGAACCCTTCTGGAAGTGCTTTGACCGATACAAAGACCTTCTTGTTCAGTGTCCTCACCACGGTATAGAGAAATGGCAACTCTGCCAAACCTTATACGAGGGACTGAACCCGGCAACGAAGCAGTTGCTGGAAACCATCTGTCAGGGCCACTTCCTATCAAAATCTGACGAGGAAGCGTGGCAGTTCTTTGACGATCTTGCGGAGCAAACGCTACAGTGGGAGAGCACCAGACCGACTTCTTCTTCTTCTACCTCCACTTCTACCGGTCAGTCTAGGGTAGGAATCCACCAACTCGATGTCTCTATTGCGATGAAAGCTGAAATGGCTGCAATAACACGAAAGCTTGAAGCGATAGAGAGCAAATTTTCTGCTCCTGCCCCCACACCTGTTCTCCCCCTTCGTACCATCTGCGCTTGTTGTTCCGATCCTTCTCACTTGACCGAAGAGTGTCCTTACAATCCACCATCGCAAGGACAGGATCAGGTTAATGCATTCCAGTAAAGACCAAGGAATGATCCATACCCTTCCACCTACAATCCCGGTTGGAGGAACCACCCCAATTTCGCCTGGAATCAGAATCAGAATCAATTCCAGGGCAACAATTTCCAAAGGGCCCCTCCACCGCAACAACAAGCGCAACAACAAACTCAGTATCAGCAGCCCTTCCAACCCCAACCTTACCAAAACCAGACGAACAACTTTGCACCGAACAATTCTTTTCCACCAAACAACCTTGTTCCGTCTAACAACGATAAGGTTTCCTCGCTCGAGCGAAGTCTGGAGGCGTTTGTTAAACAATCGACTCAATCCACCGCCAACATCCAGTCTTCGATCCAATCTTTAGTGCAACACACCGCCGCACACGGGCAGAGCATCAAGACCATCGAGGCCCAGATTGCACAACTGAACGCGGCCTTGAGCGAGCGAGAGAAGGGGAAGCTCCCGTCCCAGCCACTTCCAAATCCCGGTCACCCACATAATGCACATGTTGCTCTTGAACAACAAAACCATAATGTGAGTGCCGTGACTACACTGAGATCGGGAAGGATGCTGCAAAACAACATTGGCAAGCGAATCAACGATGACACCCCGGCCGCCGCTTCTTCTTCTTCTCCTTCTTCTTCGTCTTCCGAGCCTATTCTCCGTTCTTCAACAGGCTCTCCTTCCTTCTCTTCTGCTCTGAACGGACCCACTTCTCATTCCACGAAGACACCTATTCTGGGATCCGTTCCAACTCCACAATCTCCTCCTCCAGCTTTAGACTCAACCAATTTTCAAAATGTTCCATTTCCAAACCGGTTGAGATCTAACAAACAAAATTCACAAATGGAGAAGATTCTGGAGTTATTTAAGCAAGTTAACATTAATATTCCTCTTTTAGATGCTGTCCAACAAGTCCCGTCTTACGCGAAAATCTTAAAGGACTTGTGCACGAAAAAGAGGAAGTCTCAGGTACCCAAGAAAGTTTTCTTGGCTAGTGCTGTGAGTGATGCCCTTACCCAATCTTTACCACAAAAACGGAAGGACCCTGGCTGTCCTACGATTTCAATTACCATTGGGGATAAGAACATCAACCGCGCACTATTAGATCTTGGTGCCAGTGTTAACTTGCTTCCGTATTCAGTATACGAGCAATTAGGCGTCGGAGAGTTGAAACCCATACACTGCACTCTCCAGATGGCCGACCGATCGATCACCCACCCTAGGGGTGAGCTAGAGGATGTGTTGATAAGAGTCGGGGACTTCATATTCCCCGTCGACTTCATTGTCTTAGATACACAGCCTGTAGCTAACCCCCGGAATCAAATTCCGGTGATACTCGGTCGCCCATTTCTCGCAACCTCAAATGCTGTGATCAATTGTTGCAATGGTTCAATGAACCTCTCATTTGGAAATATGACAATTGAACTCAACATTTTTAGGTTGGGGAATCAGCCCGCCGAACCTAATGCTCATATACTGGATGTTTGCTCGATCCAGGAGATCACACCAGAAGAGTGTGAATTCGAGGAGTTTCTGTTTGAACACGATAATCTTGACGCCACTAGTGCGTTTCTCTTCGAACCTGCTGCTGCTTCTGCTCCCGATAACGACTACGAGTGTTTCACGTTCACGAACGATCTTAGCTGCGCACAACCCGAGTTTGAATCTTTCGACTTTTCGGATGAGTTACCTGAACCATCCGACTCGGTTGCTTACACTCGCTTTGAACCTTTGCTGGAGTCCTTTGAGTTCGAGACCTTTGCACCAGTCTTGCCTTCCATCATTTCACCTCCAACGCTCGAACTCAAGCCGTTGCCGTCTCACCTTAAGTATGCTTACTTAGGTGAGAACGAGACCCTTCCTGTCATCATCTCGGCTTCTGTAGCTCCAGAGCAAGAGAAAGCCCTTCTCGCGGTCTTGCACAGCAACAGGCAAGCTTTTAGCTGGTCCATGGCGGACATCAAGGGGATTAGTCCCCTCATCGTTGAGCATCACATTCATCTGATGGATGATGCCAAACCAGCCCGGGATCCACAAAGACGTCTTAATCCAGTCATGAAGGAGGCTGTGAAGAAGGAGATCGTCAAATGTCTAGATAGTGGTATCATTTACCCTATCTCTGATAGCCAGTGGGTTAGCCCCATTCATGTTGTCCCCAAGAAGTCGGGCTTCACGGTCATAACCAACGAGGCGAATGAGTTAATCCCTACTCGCACCCAAACTGGGTGGCGAGTTTGCATTGATTACAGAAAACTCAACGCCGCAACGCGGAAAGACCACTTTCCGCTACCTTTTATTGACCAGATGCTCGAACGATTGGCCGGACATGAGTACTATTGCTTTCTTGATGGCTACTCTGGCTACAATCAAATTCCCATCGCCGAAAAAGACCAGGACAAGACCACTTTCACTTGTCCTTTCGGCACGTTTGCATATCGACGCATGCCCTTTGGGTTATGCAATGCGCCCGCTACCTTCCAGCGGTGTATGATGGGGATTTTCTCAGACATGGTGGAGAAATTTCTGGAGATTTTCATGGATGACTTCTCCATCTTCGGCGACTCCTTTGACGAGTGTTTGCTGCATCTTGACGCTGTCCTGACCCGATGTAAGGACAAGAATCTCACTTTGAACTGGGAGAAATGCCACTTCATGGTGCGCGAAGGTATTGTCTTAGGACATATCATCTCGCAAAATGGCATAGAGGTTGACAAAGCAAAGATTGAGGTCATTTCCAATCTGCCTCCTCCCCGATGCGTCAGAGATATCCGAGCCTTCCTTGGCCATGCCGGTTTTTATAGACGGTTTATCAAGGACTTTAGCAAGATTGCTAGGCCCTTGACACTTTTGCTGGCCAAGGACACGCCTTTCGACTTCAACTCGGGCTGTGTGACTGCATTCGAGTCACTGAAACTCTCTCTCACTTCTGCTCCCGTTCTCTCTTCTCCTGACTGGACGCACCCATTCGAGATTATGTGCGATGCATCCGACTTTTCCATCGGTGCTGTCCTTGGACAGCACATTAACAAGATGCCGCACGTAATCTATTACGCGAGCCGGACCCTGAACGACGCCCAACTTAACTATACAACAACTGAGAAGGAATTCTTAGCTGTTGTATTTGCCTTAGAAAAGTTCAGGCCCTACCTCATCGGCTCTCCAGTCATTGTCTACACTGACCACTCAGCTCTGCGCCATCTTTTTGCGAAGAAAGATGCCAAATCTCGGTTAATCCGTTGGATCCTCTTGCTTCAAGAGTTTGACCTTGTCATTAAGGACAAACGAGGATGTGAAAACGTGGTTGCCGACCATCTCTCGCGACTTCCTTCTTCGCCTTCGCTTCCAATTCCGATAAACGACGTTTTCCCGGATGAACAACTCTTGACAGTATCTTGCGAACCCTGGTTCGCAGATATTGTGAACTATTTGGCCACGGGATTGCTACCGACCGAATGGTCACGTCAGGACAGACTTCGCTTCTTATCCCAAGTAAAACACTTTTACTGGGACGAACCCTACTTGTTCAAGTACTGTCCCGACCAGATTATTCGTCGGTGTGTCCCTGATGAGGAATTCAAGAGTGTGCTGTCATTTTGCCACGATCAAGCGTGTGGCGGGCATTTTGGGCCCAGAAAGACAGCTGAGAAGATCTTGCAATGTGGTTTCTACTGGCCACAACTTTTCAAAGACGCTCACGACTATTGCAAGACTTGCTCCCGGTGCCAACACATGGGCCGGATATCCCGGAGAAACGAGATGCCGCTCCAACCAATCTTGGTTGTGGAGATTTTCGATGTTTGGGGGATAGACTTCATGGGGCCGTTTCCCAGCTCTTTTGGGAACTTGTACATTCTTCTAGCTGTTGATTACGTCTCTAAATGGGTCGAGGCTGTGCCCAGCCGGACTAACGACAACAAGGTTGTCGTTAGGTTCCTTAAAGAAAACATTTTCTCACGGTTTGGGCACCCCCGAGCAATCATTAGCGACAATGGAAGTCATTTCTGCAATAGGACTTTCGAGGCCTTGATGCGGAAATACTCCATTAATCATAAGCTTTCTACGCCCTACCACCCCCAAACCTGTGGGCAGGCCGAAGTTTCAAATCGGCAAATCAAGCAGATACTGGAGAAAACGGTTTCCAAGAACCGTAAGGATTGGTCTCTGAAACTCACTGATGCCCTTTGGGCATTTAGAACCGCTTATAAGACCGACCTTGGCATGTCTCCCTATCGGCTTGTGCACGGAAAATCCTGCCACCTTCCTGTTGAAATCGAGCATCGCGCATTTTGGGCGATAAAGGAGCTGAATCTGTCTCTGGAGGATGCGGGCAGCCACCGGAAGCTGCAGCTGAACGAACTGAGTGAGCTTAGGGATGAGGCTTACGACAACGCGGTTGTCGTTAAGAATCGAACGAAGGTGTTTCATGATAAACACCTTTTGCGCAAAACCTTCGTACCTGGTCAGCAGGTACTTCTTTACGACACCCGACTTCACTTCCATCCTGGAAAGCTCCGATCTCGCTGGAAAGGGCCGTATTTTGTGCGGAATGTGTATCCGCAGGGCGCTGTGGATTTGGAAAATCCAAAGGACGGTTCACTCTTCAAGGTCAATGGACACCGATGCAAACCGTACCTTAGCGCCGAACCAACAGAGGAGCTCCTGTTCTTACAGGAGCCGGTTTACCCTGATTGATCTTCCTCTGCCCACCTCCAAACTTCGGTTATCCAGCCAAGAACAGTGGACACTGTTCCAAATAAGTTTGGGGGTATGTACAAACCATTTTTGTATATATTTGTGTATATTCTTTTTTCTCTTCTTTAAAAACAAAAACAAATAAAAATTTGTGTATCACTAACCGACAATTTTGAACCTTCCAACTGCTCTCTTCATGCTACGACAGTGAGGACACTGTCCAGTTTAAGTTTGGGGGTACGCTCGGTACGCATTTCTTAACTTCGCATTCATATGTATATTTTGCATCTGCATATTAAAATCCATAAAATCCATAAAAATTTGAAAATTTTCTAAAAAATATAAAAACTTTTTTGTCAAGTTAGCTTGTGGAAGAACTCTGATTCAACATTCGACGGTTTTTGTTTGAAAAAAATAGGAATAACTAAATCTTATGTTTGGATTTTGAAAACCTGAAAGATAACTCTCCTTTGAAGTTAACTATAGCTGATATACGTCTTTACATCACACTACACGTGTCGTAAGATTTTAGGAATTAGATGACAAGTCTTTCATGTTTAAACTTTTAAACAGATAAATGATTTTCTGAGGATCAAATAGGTTTGTTCTGAAATAAGTAATGTCAAGAATAGTTTATGAAGTAAAGCGAATATGAAGGAATATTATTGATGCCGTAATTGGAACTAAGTCTGAAAAATAACCCATCTGAAACTTGATTGGAATGATTACACACCAAACCCACTAAACACGTCTTTTATCCAAAAAAATAATTGAACTGACCGGTTATATCTCCGTTCGTATTAAATCATCCGATTTTCACGCCAAACTGTCTTTTGTTTTTGGACCTAGGTAACTTGAGTAATTAAGTCCGCTGGGGTGTTTCTACACCTAATGCCCTAAAACCAACTGGTTTGGGTGCATTGGCCCAAAGCTCGCTAAGAAGCCTAGAAAGTCCAGTTTAAAACAAAGTTAAGCAAGTGTTCTCTCCGAGTTAAAAATCCTAACGGTTCTTTGTGTGAGAATAATCTTGATAAAAGACAGGCTTTTAAAAAAAAATTTTAACGGAGATGTGAAGGTTTTATTCTATGATAAAGACTATTGCACGTTCACAGTGGTGTGTATGAAATGAAAACAAGAAAAAGGTGGAGTGAAAAATACGACTTAGTTTCCTGTTAAGGAAGATAGAAATTCTGAAGTTGAAACCTTACTGGAAAAAGAAACTTGAAAAATGCTTAACTCGTTATAAAACTTATGTGATCCTTTTAAAATTGTTATCTGGGCTTTATTGTGCGACATGATCGATCCTTCTGGAACTTAACGACACTATTTGCACTGCACGTAAAGACATATAAAATCTGTAGGTAAATAAGATGTGAGGTGTGAAAAATAAAGGTTCGATGGTCTAGACTTAGGATTATAGAATTGTTATTTTCTAAAACAAAACTTTAGGGTTTGAAGCTTAGTTATTTTACAAAACCAACTTGACCGGATTTTGTGGGTAGTATCCGCTGAAAACCTTCAGGAGACAACACTCCTCCTACTAGGGACACCTAGAGGTTTAACGGCTTGTTGCACATGCTCAGTGCAATCGCGTTCCCTGCGAAAGTGAGGTTAGGAAATTTTTTGAGAATAAATGGACTTTGCTCGGGACGAGCAAATGATAAGTTTGGGGGTATTTGTTCATATCAGATTTTTGCATTTTCATACCGCCCAATTTTTATCACATTGCATATCCGTAGATACTCTTGAGCCATGTTTGCCAGTCAATTGCAGGATACAGGTTCTCGGTTCCAAAACGATGAAATTCATGGAAAAGACGAAAAAAATCCGGGTTCTTTCCGACCACAGATAAAACACGGTCTCCGTCCCTCATCCGTATTGTTGCCCTAGTTTCTCATCTTTCAGCCTATAAATACCCCAGAATTCTGTGAAGGAAGGGGTCCAATTCTTGTATTTCTTTTGCTAGGTTTTAGTTAACATGTTCTTATTCCTCTTCTCACCTCTTCTCCATTAAACTTGTAAGTGAGCTTTTGAATGAAGAGTGATGAATAAAGAAGACCATTTTTATTATCATGCTTGTCTCTTTCTTTACTTGTTATAATTGTTGTAACTTTAAATTCGTTAAGTAGTTGTTGTTATTTCCTTGTTGTTTCTTTCTTCTCTTTTTTCTTTATCTTTACATATGACAATGATACTTACGCTTGATCCTCTCCAAGGTGAGGTCGCAAATAGTTAGTCGTATTCTTTTAATCTCCTTCTTTCTATCTTCCTCTTTTGTGTTGTTTTATTTTTCCGTATTATGATGTGTGAGTAGTTCATTCTTGTTAGGGTAGGATAAGGGAAGTTTGAGAGAAGGAAATCTCTCTCACTCTTTCCTTGCCCAACAGCTTAAATCGACTCCCGTTAACCCAACCACAATCCGCTCCTTACGGCACCCTATCCTACATGATAGCGGTGATTCCGTAGTGAGACCGGTTGTGGTTGGATTAACCGGAGGTTATGGCTAAGAGCCAAGAACGGACGGACAAGCACCAAAAGGAAGACTTATGCGTTGGAAAGCCTAGCTTATACTCGCAAAGTCCTTCCTAGTCGTGCTAATCCCCGTTGTTGCCGATTACCGTAACACGATATTAAGAAGGGCAACGAAAGATGTGGAGACTCCTAACTCAAACTAACCTAATCCTAACCCTAACATGCTCTCTTTAAATATCAACTCAACACTTAGATAACCACAAACAAAATCTGAACAACCGGACATAACTCGTCGAAAAACACATAGAAAAAGATTCCCATCTCCCTGCGGACGACCCGTACTCAACCGGCTAGCTACATGCGAAACCGTCTTGATTGCGGTATTTAAACTAGAACTTGAACACGCTCGTATCCTAACAATCAGTCCTCAAATTAAATTGACTGAGCACAGCTTCTCTCTTAAAAATCAATTTACATCCGGTTCGAGGGTACATCTCCGAACTCCTCTGACACCTATCGTTGTAATCCTTCAACGACGTCAGAGAGGTGACGGGTCCCGACGACCACACATCAACACGGACTGCGGGGTCCTTAAACTCGTGGACCGAAACGTCCTTAAACTAATATTGGACCGAAACGTCCTTAAACTAATATTGGACCACCACGTCCCTAAACTGGAATACGAACCACCACGTCCCTAAACTGGCAATGGACCCCCATGTCCCTAAACTGGAACACGGACCACTATGTCCCTAAACTGGAACAATAGAGCCTTCAAATGCTCTTTTGCCGGATCTAAACGATCCCGTTTAAGTTGATCTTAGCCCCAAACACGGCTAACGTATCCTTAAACATTCAAACAGACTACATATTCCCTAATCAACTTCGGTTCAAGGGTACATCTCCGATCTCCTTTGACACCTATTGTTGTAATCCTTCAACGACGTCAGAGAGGTGACGAGTCCCGACGACCATATATTAAATGGATCACCACGTTAAGTTGATCTTAGTCTCAAACAGGACTAACGTATCCTTAACGAACGTTTAAGTTGATCTTAGCCTCAACACGGCTAACGTATCCTTAAACTAAAACACCAAACCCAAATCTAAGTAAATACGGATTTGGACTAATCCACGTCCTACGGGCGACGGCATTATTCAGTCTTCGTATACAATCCACGTGCAACCACAAACAAAACAAACACACACGACACGAAGTGAAATTCTGGAGAAGGAGAAAGTGGCTACCGTGATGCGGTAGCGTAATTAACTGCAGGGGCTTGCGCCTGTAGGGAAGAGCGTCCCCACAATCAAAAACCCCTCAAGCGAGGGGGAATCTGACGAAGTCTGCTACATCGGCCGTATCCGTCTAAACCTCCGATATACGGTTCCATAAATCAACTTGGCATCTTCAGAGAGGTAGACGGATAAAACCATATGGCATCTGCCCCGAATCCCAGGCAAGACGTCCTCACGTCGTCGCCGCCATTCGGAGGGGAACACCCTCAAGTCATATTAAATTACATTAAGGACCCTAGTAAATATAGGTTTAAGCGGGACCAATTCTCTTGAGCCTCATGGAGCCGGAGAAAGTGGGTGCTTGCCTATTTAAGATAGAAAACTAAAACGGGGTTATCAATGGTAATTGTTTTGGAAAAAGACACAAATCCTGCCGTCCATGTGCAGTAGTTACCGATAATTCCTAAACCTAATTCAGGATCCAAATCTGTTTAAGTGTCTGACTCAATCTGAGTCTCAGTCCAATCCGATTACAATCCAAACTTGAATCCAATCATAACTCCAATTCAACATGAATCCAATATACCAAACATGAACACCTGAACTTGAACATGAATACCAGAACAATATCAACATGACTTGACCTGACCGAACCATGGCTATATCTTGAACTTGACTACATGACTACCGTTTACATCCTGAATTAGTTTACATCAACATCTTATACCATGGCCTCGGCAAGTCTGATAACCCTAATTCAATACAATATACACTACGGGGTTTTAACGGGGTAGATTGGTACGGAAGGTATTAAAAGTGGCACGATGATGGTCACTAAAAGACGTAGATTAACATCCATTGCTGTTGTCCCGTGGGTATTGACGGGGCCTTGTAATACGGGTTACTATAGTCCACGGGGAAAGTTGGACTCCTCTCATATACACTGATACCTTCTGTACCAAGCTACAAACAACTACGCTGGTTTAACAAACATATATACCTATATAAATTATCAGTTCTTCCCTATCTACTTGTTCTATTCTATTCTATATTTTGGGACTTACCGAGCGCTAGTTCGCTGTCGACATTCCTGTCACTTTTTTCTTTGGAATGTTGTCAGGAGGACCCGACTCTCAGGAGATCGAGCCCAGCCAGGACGACTTGGATCAATTTATAGAGGAGGTAGACTTTTAGGCCTTACTTGTACTATTTTCTTTTCAGTTCATATGCCATTGTTTAGGCATCGCTTTCTATCATTGTACTTTACTTTTCAGTTGTATGTAAAGAATGATTATCAATAAAAATTTGTTTTATTACATCTCTTGTCATTCTCGTGCTTTACATTTATATTGCTTATTTACACTTAACGTGCTTACTTCTGAATAAATACGTCATGTGCCTCATCACGTCTCCTTCCCCGTACACTGGGAAGCGGGGCCTGACCGGTTTTGTCGGCAGCCCATGCAGGTCAGTTCTGCATGGAAACCTAAGCAATATATCATAAGAATTATAAGAATCAACAACTATACATTCTTTATATTTCAGTTCCTTGAATCTATCCTAACCCTATTTTTCTCTCAAGGTTATGGATTCTCCGAACAACACGAGCACCAATGTGAATGGAAACACTCTACCTTCTCTACCACCACCACCTACCATAGCAGCTCCTATTAATAAGCAGACATTATTGCTTGAGGCGATCAAGAGCCTCTTGGAGGGTTGGCAGCAGCAGACTGCTATCCTCTTGCACCGTCCAGAGACTGAGGCACCCGGAGTCAAACAATTCCAGGCATTGCACCCTAAGAAATTTTCTGGGGAAGAGAGCCCACTAGAGGCAAAGGAATGGGCTCAGTCTATAGAAGATGACTTAGCAGAAGCACACGTGCCAGAGATTACTTGGGTGAGAGTTGCAGAGTTGCAACTAACTGAAAACGCCAGAGTATGGTGGAAGGCTGAAGAAAGCCGTCTTTCTCAGCTGATTGAATGGAAGACTTTTCGCGACATGTTCGACTCGAAATACTTTCCCGAGATTGCCCGTTTCGACATGGAACAACAGTTCATCCACTTGCAGCAAGGTTCAATGTGGAACAAATCTGTGGATGAATACGATGCTAAATTTACCATGCTTAGCAGGTAAGATATGTCTCAATATTCAATTTCCTAATATCACATACTACACTGCTAACACAAGGTCGTAACAGGTTCGCTGCACACCTCATCCCGACTGCTGAGATCCGGACAAGAAGATTTTAGCAATCGTTAGACCCAGAGATCCAAGCGGCACTAGCTACAGGGGATTTCCCAACCCATGATCTTGCGCTGAAGGTTGCCCGACGATATGAGGCAGTAGTGAAGAAAAAGGGCAGACCTCAGACTGCCGGTGTGAAGTGCCCTGCCACCCAGATGGCAGGAGGAGCCTCTTCCATGCTAACTTTTGCACCCAGGAGACTTGAAGTAACATTTAACCGGCCAAGTTCAGATTTTTGTTTCTACTGCAAAAAAAATGGACACCTAGGGAAGGACTGCAGGCGTGCAAATGGCCTGTGCTTAGTTTGTGGCGCGTCCACTCACGACATTGGAACATGTCCTCATAGACGCAACCCAGTTCCAACACACATCACCTTTCCGCAGCGGCCAGCTATTCAGGCTCCTGCACTTCGTCTTGCCCTACCTGCTCCACCTCCTCATAGACCTCCTGCATAGCCTTCTCGTCAGTTCCATCACGCAATGAGGAACATGCCTCAAAAGCAGAGAAACATGCCCTAAGGACAGAGGAATGTGCCTCCAGCTAGGAGGAATGTACCCCCGTCGTCAGCTAGGCGAAACATGCCCCGAAGCTATATGTCAGGGTAACACCGGTAATCCTTCTTCTTTCAAAACCCCTACATCCTTTCGTTCTTTCAAACATATTTTTCATACACTTTCAGTAGTTCTTTTCAACATCACTGTAATCAAATTTTTCTTGAATCTGTTACAACTGCCTTCTATAAATTTCGAGGACGAAATTTTTATAAGGAGGGTAGAATGTAACAACCCTAAATTTCTGTACAAAATTTTTCTTCTTAAAGCACAGAAAGGAGTTTACAAAGCTGAGCACAATTTAAAAGTTATTCTTGTTTAAGAACAGCAAGAAATAACTTTTAGCTCATTGGAAAAGCCTTGCATTGATGTGACATAGCCCCTATGTTCGAATCCCATCAGCCACATATATTTTTATTGATTTTTCTTTTAAACTTTTTGGAAGCCTAAAAGTTTATACGTGCAATACACGTACAGAAAATCAAATATGTGCAAATTAGAGTTAATACCGGTTAGGACACGTGGCAAAAATCCAAGCCCTCACCTCACACACGTCGTCGGGGAGATTGGCCAAATCCCTCGCGCCGACGGTTCCCCCATGGGGAATAGTCCCCATCTTTTGCCCACTAAACTCCTTGGCCTACCCCACTACCCCCGTTCTGTTTGATTCCCTGAAAATTAACAGAGAATTAAAATGAAGCTTTAAATCCAATTTTAAATGCTTTTTAATTCTTTCTTCAATTCCAAAACCCTAATTTTACACTATAAATACAACCAATACCCTAGCCCCTCTTCATTCTGAAATCCATTGCCAAAATTCTCGAAAAAATTCTAAGTCTAAGAAGAGTACAAGTGGAGTCAGCCCTAGGTCAAATTCCGGTAAGGATTCGAGACGTTTCCGGTGACCCCGTGACTCCACGAAGGCTACTACCCTCATCCTCTACCTCCCCTCTCTCCTTTAAATTTGTAAGTCCTATCTCCCCTCTTCTCTTTCTACCATAAAATTCTTCTTTTCAAAACTTGTCGGTAAGTGGAGTTATACCGACATTCGATTCTATAATCTTTAAAATTACAATTTCTTATTAAGAATCACTTGTACTCATCTATATAGCTTACTTGTAATCATTTAACTAATGTTTAGAAACCAATTTCACTCTAAAACTCTATGTTAAATAACTTTAATTAAGCTTTTACGTTTAAATACCATGAAGTTTATGTTTACCGCCGAAAGACGCGACCGGGACGTTAGGACGTCTAGCCTGAATTTTGGGGGCAGATGCTATTTGGTTTTATCCGTCCACCTCTCCGAAAATGCCAAGTTGATTTATGGCACCGCGTATCGAAGGTTTGGACGGATGCGGCCGTTGTAGCAAATTTCATCAGATTCCCCCTCGTTGTGAGGGGTTTTTGATTATGGGGACGCTCTTCCTTGCAGGCGCAAGCCCCTGCAGTTAATTACGCTCCAGAAGGTCACTTCGTGTCGTGTGTGTTTGTTTTATTTTTTGGTTGCCCGTGGATTGTATATGGAGACTAATTGTGTTGTCTTCCGTAGGGCGTGGATTAGTCCAAATCCGTATATTCTTAGATTTGGGTTTGGGTTAATTTAAGGATCATTAATCTCGTTTGAGATTAAGATCAACTTAAATGGTTGTTGAGGATACGTTAGTCTAATTTTAGACTAAGATCTACACAACAGGATTTTGGGATCATTCAGATCCAACAGAAGAGCATTTGGGCTCTATTGTTTCAGTTTAAGGACATTTTCGGTCCATAGCTAGTTTAAGGACGTTGCGGTCCTTTGTAGTTTAAGGACATTACGGTCTATAGATCACCATTTTTGAGGTGAGGGTTTGGTTTAAGGACGTTGCGGTCTACAGTAGTTTAAGGACGTTGCGGTCCGTTATTAGTTTAAGGACGTTGCGGTCTACCGTTGCTGGTTGTCGGGACCCGCCACCTCTCTAAAGACGTTGAAGAATTACAACGACATGTATCAGAGGTGTGAAGAGATGTACCCTTGAACCAATGAATGTTCATCAGGGACTTGGTAGTCTTGTTTGGAACTAAGGCCAATTTAGAAGAAGACATATGGGCTCGGTCAATTTGGGGTTTGGCCAACCTTGGGCTTAGCCCACTTGATTACTAATTTGGGCTTGATCCCCTTTTTGTATCAGCACTGCTGAGTATTGATTTGGGTTCTGACACCCCTTTTTCTTTTTGTTTTATTTATATTCTTTTCTATAGAGTGTTAAACAATTTATGGCGCCTACGTGCAGAGCACGTGAGGCCCTCGGCGCTGAGCGCCAGACACTAAGTGCTAAGCACATTTTTATTAAATAGCGCCCACGTGAGGGGCACGCAGAGCGCTCGGCGCCGAGTGCCAGACTTTGAGTGCTAAGCGCTTCTTATTAAATAGCGCTCACGTGAGGAGCACGTGGAGCCCTCGACGCTGAGCGCCAGACTTTGAGTGATAAGCGCTTCTTATTAAATAGCGCCCATGTGAGGAGCACGTGGTGCGTTCGGCGCTGAGCGCCAGAATTTGAGTGCTAAGCGCTTATTATTAAATAGCGCCCACGTGAGGAGTACGTGGAGCGCTCGGCGCTGAGCGCCAGACTTTGAGTGTTAAGCACTGAGTTTTCTGTTCTGCTCAATTCACTTTTCCGAGAATTAGATTCTCACTTGTGAAAGATTTTGTCTTATAGATCTGAGATCTGGAAAAAAAACTATGTTCTTCTGATGTGAGAGTTAAACTCTTAGATATGGAGAAGATGCTATGATCTCTCTTATTTTTATTTACTTTCAGAAGAAATCGTTCTCGTCTTGAAGTTTGAAATTTATGGGGGGGTTCTTCTCTACAAGACTTGAAGTCTTGGGTCCTTTATATAGTGGATGCTGATTTGTTGATTTAGTTAAGGAAATCTCTTATTGAGAGATCTCTAATTGATTCGGGGATTTTATCCACCGTTGGATCTTTGATCCTAGGCCTTCTGTTTTACAAAAGATAATTTTCTTGTTCTCAACAAGATTAGGAAAATATTTTCCCATACAGAGCTTATTCTGTATTTTGGTGATTTTTAATCACCATTGGATATTTAATCCAACGGTGCTCTGTTTTACAAAGATTAACCTTTCTTGTTTTAGGAAGATTCGAGAAATATTTTCTCAACAGAATTTAATTCTGTAATTTGATGATTTATCATCTTCGTTGGATCTTTAATCTAAGGGTGGAGAACTTTTAGTTCTGGCACCGGCGCTCTTATACTTTGCACGTGAGGCGCTGCCCCAGAGTTTTTAACTCTAGGCGCTGGTGCTCTCGTGCTTTGCATGTGAGGCGCTGCCTCAGTTCAAATTTTGAACAGAGCTTTGCTCTCTTATTGGGGGGGGACAAATGCCCCCCCACCGTTGCGCTCACGTGGCTCACACGTGAGTGCAGCGGCGGCAACCTTTCCACCGTTGGATCATCTTGGAAGTCAGATCGTCTTCCAGCGCCTATAAGTAGGGCCTTTGGCCTTTGAGATGAGTTTTGTTCATCTTCTTCCTTTCTTATGTCTGAGAATTTAATTCTCCCTTCAGAGCTAAGATCTCTGCCTAAGGAAATTCCTTTTAGAGTTTGAACTCTGCCCAAATTTGGTAAGGATCGAACTTATTAACAGAGCTTTGCTCTTTTCAGATCGTACATCTTAAAATGGATTTTTAGGGTTACTTAACCCATTAATTAGAACATTGTTCATCTCTATGAAGAACTCTTAGAGTTCGTTTTGTAGATTTTAAAGATCTTGGAGTTTTTACTCTGCAAAAAGTTTTGCTTTTTAGGGTTCTGATGGATTACTCCATCGTTTTCACAGTGCATGGCTCTTAGAAATTTTGGGGAATTTTTATTCCCCTCATAATTAAAGTTGACTGATGTAATTTCTATTTGCAGAGCACTGCTCTCGAGGGGGTTTAACTTCTTGGCCCAATGAATTTATCATTAAATGAGAATCTTTTTAGAATTTCCTCCTTAATAATTGACTGTCTCATCAATGATGAGCCGATTTTGTGGGTCCCCCTCGGTCTCTTTTTCCTGCATTACAGTGTGGTATAAATTTAAAGTACCAAATGTCAGAATTTGTAATGTAGTATTGACATCTAACCTTCGTTTCTTTTTGCGCAAGTACTATGTCTTTTGACTCTTCTTTCATATTTGTTCGCCCAGAGAGTGCATACGCCGACGCGCCCGTGGATCGGGAAGTTTTTGCACTGATTAAAGATCAAGACCCGGAGCAGAAGTCTCTTCACTTATGGGGTTGTGGTACAACCAAATTATTCGAGGTCGGCGTAGTTTCTCTTGTGCGTCGCCTTCAGAGCCAATTTCCGCCATTCATTATGCTGACTCGCTCCAGGTGAATTACACTGTAGAGGAGGTTAACTGGACTACGGAGGGACGCCTCCAGCCCTCTGTTTAGCCCAATCAGAGCAAAGCTCTGTTCAAATTTCAAATTTTGAAATGAAGCAGCGCTTCATAACAGTGCCAGCGCTGAGAGTCAAAGAATCTGAGGCAGCGCTCACATGCAAAGCACATGAGCGCTAGCGCTAAGAGCGCTGCAGCGCACCACGTGCAAAGTACGTGAACGCTAGCGCTAAGAAAGCTGCACTCTAAGCAGCGCATCACGTGCAAAGCATGAGGGCGCTAGCGCTAGAACTAAATGCTCCCAACCGTTGGATCAAAGATCCAACGAACATGATTAAAAATCATCAGTTGACCAGAATAAAAATCTGTTAAGGAAACATTCCTCAGAATCTTTCCAAACAGGAAAGATTGTGCTCTGTAAATCAGAGCACCGTTGGATCAAAGATCCAATGGTGGTTAAAATCACCAAGATACATAATAACTTCTGTATGGGAAAAGATTTCCCGATCATATTAAAAATAAGAAGATTTCCTTCTGTAAATCAGAAGTCCTTGGATTAAAGATCCAACGGTGGGAAATCCCCAAATCGATCAAAGGAAAGATTTTCTTAATCGATTCAATAAATCAGCCTACCCTATATAAAGGCCCCAAGACTTCAAGTCTCATAGAGAGGAACCCCCCCATAAACTTTGAGAAATTTCAAAGACAAAGAGCAAGCTCTTAGAAGAAGAAATTTTCTTCAAGGTAAAAAAGAACAGAGAGACGAAATCACCTCATATTAAAAGAAGAATTTACTTCCTTTTTTAAGATTATAGATTTATAAGACCAAGGTCTTTCACAACAGAGATCAAAGTATCTCATCATAAAAAATAAGAGGAAGAACTTAATCTTCATCAGATCATTGATCTATAAGACATATTGTCTTTCAGAGATTATAATATCTCATTATAAAAGAGGGGAGAGAATAATTCAATTCTCTTAGGATCATAGACCCATAAAGGCGAAGCCTTCCACCAAAAACATAAAAGATTGAAATATCTCCTATAAAAGATAAGAACTTTGTTCTTAGATTCATGAGACAAAGTCTCTTATAAGAAAGAGAATTTAATTCTCAGGGTGTAAAGCTGCCTAAAAAGAGCCTTAGAGCTCTAAATTTAAAGAAGCACACTGCGCTCATTGTCTGGTGCACAGCGCCAAGCGCGCTACGTGCTCCTCACGTGTGCGCTACTTGACAGAAGCGCACCGCGCTCATTATCTGGCGCATAGCGCCAAGCGCGCCACGTGCTCTTCACGTGTACGCTACTTGACAGAAGCGCACTGCGCTCATTGACTGGCGCTCAGCGCCAAGCGCGCCACGTGCTCCTCACGTGTGCGCTGAGAGAACATAAATTGTTCTTTAAATAACAAATCCCCAGAGCTATGATGAGTGCCTGGCACTCAATAAAAGACAAAAAGATTGTCAGAGCCCAAACCAATGCCCAGCATTGTTAAATGTTCAACATCTTAATTAAATGGGCCGAGCCCAAAGTTGCCACAGATCCCTAATTTAGATCAATTGAGCCCATATGCTCACAAATCTTTGATCTTAGTCCCAAATTGGATTACAGATCTCCCAACCAATATTGGTTCAAGGGTACATCTCTTCACTCCTATGATATTTGTCGTTGTAATCCTTCAACGTCTTCAGAGAGGTGACGGGTCCCGACAACCAGAATTCCACGGACTGTAGGGTCCTTAAACTCATGGACTATGATGTCCTTAAACTTTACAGACCATGACGTCTTTAAACTGGACCGTAAAGTCCCTAAACTAAAACAATAGAGCCCAAATGCTCTTTTGTTGGATCTAAATGATCCTGTTAAGTAGATCTTAGTCTAAAATTAGACTAATGTATCCTTAACAAACTGTTAAGTTGATCTTAGTCTAAAATTAGACTAATGTATCCTTAACAAATGGTTAAGTTGATCTTAGTCTAAAATTAGACTAACGTATTCTTAACAAACGTTTAAGTTGATATTAGTCTCAAATAAAACTAAAGTATCCTTAAACCTAAACCAAAACCCAAATCTAAGAAAATGCGGATTTGGTCTAATCCGCGCCCTACGGGTGACAACATAAATTAGTCACCGTATACAATCCACGGGCAACCAAAAATAAAACAAACATACATGACACGAAGTGACCATATGGAGAAGGAGAAAGTGGTTACCGCGATGCGGTAGCGTAATTAACTGTAGGGGCTTGCGCCTGCAGGGAAGAGCGTCCCCACAATCAAAAACCCCTCAAATGAGGGGGAATTTGTTGAAGTTTGCTATAACGGCCGCATCCGTCTAAACCTCCGATACACGGTGCCATAAATCAACTTGGCATCTTCGGAGAGGTAGACGGATAAAACCCAAATAGCATCTGCCCCCGAGAATTCAGGCCAGACGTCCCAACGTCCCGGTCGCGTCTTTCGGCGGAGAACAGATTCTGGCACGCCCGGTGGGACCTTTTCCTCTTTCCACTCCACACTTCGTGTGTGGTGTTCGCGAATGAATCACGGTTTTGATGTGGTTGCCCCTGGATTCGAGGTACTAAGATTTGGTGTCTTGCTCCGTGCAGAAAATAGAAGATTAATGGCCTCAAACTGCACCAACTGCAATTGCAACTCTCACTCCGTCCTGTCCGGAGGAGTGACTTACGGGTCCCAAGCGGCCTCTCTTTTCACAATGCCAGTGGAACAAGTGACCCAAGCCACCACTGGGCTATTCTTCGGGACCATGATCCCGCCAACAAGTTTCAGTGCTCCTGTACCATCGCAAGAAGCTCCGAAGAAGTCGGTATTTGATCGGCTTACAACTACCGCGGCCCCTCTCAACGGGTCGCCGAAGTCTAGGGCCTCAGTTTTCAGCAGACTGGGCCAAAGCTCAAGTGGGCCCATGAAGAAGCCCGCGATACCTGAAGCAGCCATCCTGAAGCGGATAGCCATTCCTGTTCCTGAATTCATCAGAGCGACTTCCCTTGCTAAGGAGTCGGTCTTTGCAAGACTGACCATTTCAGATCCTGTTCCAGGCGAAGTCATTAAAATTTCTACCCCTGTCTGAAAGTCGGCCTTCGCAAGACTGACTATCCCCTCTCAATGGACGTCAGTCTTCGATAGGCTAGTACTAATAACAGCCTCTCCTCAAAGCAGGGGGCATGAAGAAGCTCATCCAACAGCGGAGGTGATCCCGACCGCACGACATGCTCGACGTCGCCACTGGTGCCGGGTGAGGAATGCTGGGGGCAGTTCACCCTCTGGACTGACTCCGCCAGCACCAACTGTGGAAGTTGATGCTGTTGTTCCAACTGGGAACAGCTTTGAACCACTCAGGAGGGTCTGTAAGAATTCTCCGACTGCTGTGCTGAAAAGATCTTCTCCACCTATGGAGAACGTTACAAAGGTGAAGCTGGAGAAGCCCCCTCATCGGCTGTCCTCTAAAATTTACAAGGTTTGGCGTCAAGTCCAAGACTCGGTGATTGATCAAGATTACCCCCACCGATAGAAAAAGATGAAAGTTCGGCGAGAAGGGGATCACCCTGTCATGCCACAAAAGGTGTCATCTGTTTGGGTTCTCGCTGCAACGGCTCTCTCAACTTCGACCGCCCACAAAAGAAGGAGGCCGGAGAAGATCCCCGTGTCTACGACAAATATCAACGGCACTGAGCCTAAACGCCCTAAGTCTGGGGGCATGGTGGTGCATACTATTTATATGGCATTCGGAAAAGAGGATAGCCGTATCTCCACAGGTCATCAACTGCTTACGCGATCAGCGACTAAGGCTCAGGAGCAACAACAACAAAAGCTCCAAGAGATGCTAACAGCCATGGCCGCACTCACGGGACCAAAAGTAAGCCCTGAGATATCATCGGAGCAGCGTCATGAGCAGGAAACGGATGCCGAATTCCTTCGGAGAATGCTTGAGAAGAAGGACAAAGAGGCTGCGGAACAAGCGGCCAACATAAAACAAATGTCCCTTTTATTCCAAGATATGGTTGGCATGATGATCCAGCTGGACCCTCCAGCCGAAGATCCTCCAGTAATAATTGAAGATGATAGATGAGAGACTTCAAATCCTCTGCCGGCTCTGTCAGCAGCCAAGGAGGAGACCATCTCCAAAGCCATGCTCGATGATTATATAACTCAACAAATACGAGCTCATCAAGCGAATGAAGCAAACGACCAAGTCGTCAGAACTGGGCGACCATATCCAGGATGGTACGATCAGATAAAGTACCCGCCAGGATACACAATTCCTAAATTCCATGTGTACAAGGGGATAAGCAACTCCCATCAACATGTCGCTCAGTTCAGGGCTCTCTGCGGCAATACCGGAGGTGATGACAAATTGTTACTTCGTCAGTTCGTCGGCAGCTTGGCGGAAACGGCCTTTGAGTGGTATTCAGAGCTGCCCGACGACTCTATCAAAACTTTTACGGAGATGGAATTGCTGTTCACCCAACATTTCGCGAGCGCTAGTGAACACACTCCAATCACAGCATTAATTAATACCAGAGTGAAGTCGGGCGAGACATGAGTCCAGTACGCAATACGATGGCGAAATCTATGGTCGAAGTGGAAGCAGCGGTTCGAAGAAGCACCTGCAGTAGGCATGTTCGTAGGTACCTTCGATCCGCAGGAGACCATATCTCAGTTTATGATGTTTTTCAAGCCGACTACCTTTCAGACCTTGATTGATAAGCTGGCCCAAATGGACCAGATGGGTCATAAGCCTTCCTTTTCAAAGACAAAACCGCAGAACGAAAAGGGTAAAGGGAAAGCGACCTTTTTTCGCTGATACTCAACAACAGCTGAGCAACTTGAACCCGGTTGTTCGCTAAAACAACGTGCGTTCATGCCAATCCCTCGAGGAGAGACTGGGACGTCCTTATTAGTTCCCCCGGGATAAAACGAGGAGACTGTTCGAGTTGGCAGTGCGCAACAGGCTCATCACCTTGACGGATCCGAAACGCCCATTGCAACCCGGTGAGGCCAACAACCCTAATTACTGCCCCTACCACCGGGCAGTAGGACATCCGATCGAAGATTGCTTCATCTTCAAAGGCTGGATTGAGGACTAATACCAACAAGATAAATTCGCACTGTCCGAGAATTGGAAAGTAAGCCCGCCTCAGCCGCACGCTCCTAAAAAGGTGGACACGCCGGGGGCATCGTGCTCTTTTATAGAAGAAGCTCCATGGGAGGTTGCTCTTTCAGCCAAAACGAAAAGAATGCTGAAGGATCTCCAGGCATGCCCAGCGATCAGGTGGAAAACTCCGCTGGAACCCGAGGTTATTGAAGGGATGCTGAAGCCGCGCCCAACGCTGAAAGTTGGTGATGATAGTCAAAATGTCCATGTCCAGCCGTCAAAGTCTTCAAAGAAGAAGAAGAAGACCTAAAAGCCCGTGAAGCCTAATGACAAGCGCACGAACCTGCAAAAACATATTGACGCGCTGGAAGAATATAACCAGAGGGCGCGAACTCCGGTCACACTCCAAGAATTCCTCAACCATCTCCTTGAAAATGGAGATGGCGATGAAGATGAGGGAGAAGACTCATCAGATGAATCTGAGGATTATGTGGCAAGCTGCCACGTGATCTCTCACTCGTTAATAAACGGTGAAGAAGCTCCGGATGCAGAGAAACTGGGGGCAGATCCCGAACCGGAACTACGGGGACCGCCAGACGAGATGATTGACGTATTCCTGAATGAGGCCTATCAGAAAAGCAAAGCCGATCGAGAGCGCGAGCTGGCCAAATTCGAAAAAGCCAAACGCCGGCGACTGGACGAAAGGGTAAAAACACTCCCACCAGATCAAACCACATCCGCCGCCAGCAAAAGCGGGTGCAAGACAAGAAAACGATTTGCCATAGCCATGTCGATGGGGATGAAGCTGCTACCTTTCGAAGAAAACACTCCTGGTGTGATACATCCCGATGAAACAGACGCACATCCAAACTACTGCTTGTACCATCGGAGGACTACACACTTTACTGAAGAGTGCAACGCCTTTAAAAACTGGAGGCAAGGATATGTTGCCCACCGGCAGCATTTCAAGCGAGTGAAGCGCAAGGCTCGTCGAAAATAGAGAAGCACGACAGATGAACGCAAAAGAACTGCCGGCAAATGTCACATAGTTGACAACAAGGGATCGCAAGTTCTCACCTTTAGAAGCGACTCTGATGAACAAATAGCTCTCAGCCCTCTCTTCAAGGAATATATCTCTGACACGAAAGATACGAAGACTTGCGAGGATATCTAGCTGCGTAATCCTACGTTGCCCCGAAAAATCTCGGACTTACGAACAACGGACCGAAACGTCCCTAAACTAACGATGGACCGCAATGTCCTAAAACTTGCAATTGATCGAGACGTCTATAAACTACTACGGACCGCAGCATCCTAAGGCTGACAAAAAAAAACCGGTTTGTCCACAAGCAAAATGAGCACGGATGAAAACCCGAAAAGGCGCCGTGAGTAAAAATAGCTAGACTACCGACGATGTTTGTGAAAACCCGAAAGGGCGCAGACTCGTAAGGAAAAAAATGAAAAAAGAAAAAAAGGTACGTCCATAAGCGAGATGGGCACGGATGAAAACCCGAAAGGGCGCCGTGAGTAAAAACAACAGGACTACCGGCGAGTTTATGAAAACCCGAAAGGGCGCAATCTCGTTAAAAGACACTTGCAAGGTCCTCTCGACCCTGTAAGGAGAAAATACTTGCGTGAGATCCTTACGACTCACAAGGGAGCAACATACTTAGGAATCCTCACGATTCCTAAGGAGAAAACACACTTACGACATCCTCACGACCCGTAAGGAGAATTCCCCTTTGAGACTCTCACGGCTCATAGGATTCAAAAGCCTTAAGCTACAGGGATCTGAACCTATTCTTGAGCCATCACATTTCCCAGACCGCCCTACAAGCATTTCAATATTGACCCTTATATACAATCCACGGGCATGAATAAACATTTCCCTAACAGAGTCCCACCAGTGACTGGGGATATGCTCACACAGTGAACGGCCCTTGTAAATCCTCTCGACTTATATGGAGAAAATACTCTTGCAAGATCTTTACGACTTACAAGAGAACACATCACTTAGAGGTCCCCACGACTTTTAAGGAGAACATACACCTATGAGATCCTCACGACTCGTAGGGAGAAACACCTTTATGAGACCCTTACGGCTCATGAAGTCAAAAGCCTTAGTCGACAGGATCCTAACCCTGTTGGCTAACCCACCTTTGTTCGACATCGACAGCGGCAAATGATGATTCGCTCTTGGCAATGTCCCAGTTGTAGCGATGCTGATGCCTACATCGGTATCAAGTTCCAAGTCCTTTCACGGCAAATGATGATTCGCTCCTGAAAATATTCCAGTCGCAGCGATGCTGATGCTAATATTGGTATCAGATCTTGAGTTCCGTACAAAAAAAATGCATGTAAAATAGACGAAATGATGGGGCAACTTGCAACAAAGTCAGCAAGTAAAAATATATATGCATGCAAAAATAGCTGGAATGATTGGGCAACTCGCAATAAAAGCAGCGAGCAAAAAGAAAAAAATAGCTGAAATGATTGGGCATCGCGAAAAATAGCCGAAATGATTGGGCAATTGCGACTTTCGCGATATAAAAAGCTGAAATGATAGAGCATCGTGGAAAGAAATAAAAAAAATGAAAGAATGAAACTTTTGCCCTACAGGTAGTCCATACTGACCCCTGTATACAATCCATGGGCATAAACGAAAAGGGAACTACATGTCCCCCACCAGATCCTGTCAAAAGAGAGATTCAGATCTCGACGGTAACATCTGCATCCCAGAAGATCAACAACGGCGTTCCTTCTTATGCCAGCAGTGCACGGAAGCGACACAACGAAACGGAGCCATGGCAAAGTCCTTCATTCTAACAGGATTCGGAAGCAACATTACCAAACGGAGCCACGACAAAGTCCCTAGTTCCAAGACTCTACGGTCCATAGATAACCTAGAGTCAACCGATGACCTCCCCGTCGGATCAACGCTCCGTCTCGGAAACAAGTCAACCAACCCCGAGGAAATCAGCGTCCTTGGCAAAAATCTCGATTCAGGAAAATCAACGTCCTTGACGAGAGCATCTCGATTCGCGTCGACCCGCAGAGAAATCAGTGTCTTTGTAGGAATATACGACGTCAAACAACGGAGCCATGACAAAGTCCTAGTTCCAGGTCCTGAATGTTCACAAACAACCTAGAGACTATCTCGACGTTCGTCTCGATACAACAGATGCGATGTCACCCCAGCGTTCTTTCCCCCAGCAGGATGCAGACGCGACACAAACAACGGAGCCATAGCAAAGTCCCTAGTTTCAGGTCCCGACGGTTCACAAACAACCTAGAGACTACCTCGACGTTCGTCTCGATACAGCAGACGCGATATCACCCCAGAATTCTTCCCCCCAACAGGATGCAGACGCGACACAAAACAACGGAGCCATGGCAAAGTCCCTAGCTCTAAATCTCGACGGTTCACCAACAACCTAGAGACCACCTCGACGCCCGTCTCGATACAGTAGACGCGATGTCATCCCAGCGTTCTTCTTCCAACAAGATGCAGATGCAACGTCAACAAGCGGAGCCACGACAAAGTACCCAGTTCTAAATCTCGAAGGTTCACAGACAACCTAAAGATCACCTCGACATTCATTTCGTTACAGCAGACGCAACGTCACCAACATCGGAGCCATGGCAAAGTCTCTAGTTCCAAATCTCGACTGTTCACCAACAACCTAGAGACCATCTCGACGCCCGTCTCGATACAGTAGACGCGATGTCACCCCAGCGTTTCTTCTCAACTCCAGTAGGATGCAGATACAACGTCAACAACTGACCCTAAGATCAAAACAATGGAGCCATGGCAAAGTCCCAAGTTCCAAGTCTCAACGGTTCACAGACAACCTAGAGACCACCTCGACATTCGTCTCGTTACAGCAGACGCAGTGTCAACAGAGACGTTTCTTCTCAACTCCAGCAGGATGCAGACGCGACATAAAACAACGGAGCCATGGAAAAATCCCTTGTTCCAAGCCTCGACGGTTCACAAACAACCTAGAGACTATCTCGACGTTCGTCTTGATACAGCAGACACGATGTCACCCCAGCGTTCTGCCCCCAGCAGGATGCATACGCGACACAAACAACGGAGCCATGGGAAAGTCCCTAGTTCCAAGTCTCAACGGTTCACGGACAACCTAGAGACCACCTCGACATTCGTCTCATTACAGCAGACGCAGTGTCAACAGAGGCGTTTCTTCTCAACTCCACCAGGATGCAGATACAACGTCAACAACTGACCCCAAGGTCAAAACAATGGAGCCATGGAAAATCCCTAGTTCCAAGCCTCGACGGTTTACAGACAACCTAGAGACAACCGCAACATTCGTCTCGATACAGTAGACGCAATGCCAGCAAACGAAGTAAAGGCAAATTTCTAGTTTCAGGGTCTTGACGGTAACTCATATAAAACCTAAAAGACTATCGGAGATCATCCCACACCAGCGCGGAGTGGTTATGACTCATCGGGGCTCCCCAAACTGAGCCTAACCTCAAGTAAAAAGAGGCATGGCAAAATTCCTAACACTTGCTCTTCCGACGGTCAAATCACCTAGGAAGATTGCTTGAAGACGTCTTATCCAGCCCCCGAAGGGATCAGAGACACGACAGTCGCAAGGCTACTCGAACAGCAAAATTGCCGATCGAGGAATACATCAGCCAACGCGACGGTATGACGGGAAAAACCCTAGTACCACAGACCCTAACGGACCTTTGTCGTAAAGAGCAGAAGTTAACTGTGACGTTAGGACATTCTTGCGAGAACTTCTCGATTCGGCTCGACTTGTGAGGAAATTAATGTCCTTGCGAGAACCTCTTGATTCGTTTCGACTCGTAGGGAAAAGCCTTAGGCAGTAAAAAAAACTGTTTCCTAAGCACTGGGGTCCTGCAAGTCGGTCCAAGATGGACTCTTGCATACTATTCACAGGCCACACTCTCCAAAGTCGAATCTTGACAAGGAGGTAAACAACTACTTACGAGTCCTCTCGACTAGTAAGCAGGAAAATTCTCTTGTGAGATCCTTACGACTCTCAAGAGAAAGCACACTTAGGAATTCTCACGATTCCTAAGGAGAAAATACACCTACGAGATCCTCTCGACTTGTAGGGAGAAATGTCTTTATGAGACCCTCACGGCTCATAAAGTTGAAAAGTCTTAGGCGACAGATCTGAACCTGTTTCCTAAGCCATCGCTACCCTACAAAGAGTGCAAGATGCATTGTTCTCATCTACAGACCACCTTTTCCGAAATTACACTAGAAAAATGGAGGTGCTACTCAAGAACGCGCAAACTACTTCGTGCCAAGTCAAAACAAAAAGCATAACCTATAGGCATCAACCACATACCATGCAAGACAATAAAGAGAACCTTCGATTCGCATTCAGTTAAGCATTCAGAGCGCGCCCATTCATGTATATATGAAAAGGTTTAACGCAGAAAATAAAAGAACGGAAATGCAGAATTTGCCATTCATACTTCAGAAAATTCTTACATTGATGAAAACAGTAAACAAAAGTTCATTAAAATGTTTACAATGGCAAGACATCAAATCCATGACATGGATTAAGAAATTCAAAAGTAAGGCCATTTAAAATGTTTCTGGCCTCTCTGACCATTCTCGTATGCTTCCTCTCATGCTCGCAAGCGTCAGGATCTTCACTAATGTCCTCCGTCCTTCGATAGGCAGCGATTATCGTCGCCTATTGGAAAGTTTGATGCAGAAACAAGATTGTCTTGCCTTTTCTTTGAAATTAGGCCCATCAGATACACTGAGTGTACCTTATCTTCGGCATCATCTAATGCCTTAAGCGGCATGCCTGCATAGAATAAAGGAAGTGCTTCCCAGATCGCTCTCACAATGAGCTTCAAAAGAGCGGAATGACGAGAAAGCAGTCGACCATTATATTCATCAAAGCGACGCATGATTTCGGTGCACTGAGCGTTGGTGAACTCCTGATTTTGGCAGCGGCCTAATGCGCGAATGTCCCCATAAGAAATAATTTCGTCAATGTCATACAAATGAGCGGCCATAGCACCTGAAAATGAAAACCAGTGGGATTTTAACGGACAGACTGATCAAAACATGAGGATTCAGACAACTCTTGATATCCGCATGAAGAAAACAAGTGCTGATTAAAACACCCAATAGATTCAAATTTGAGAAATTAAGGGGGATCCTAAAAAGGATTCTCATTTAATAAGAGACTCCTCAAGTCAAGGAATTAAACTCCTCGAGAGTAACGCTCTACAGACAAGAGTGACACTTGTCAAAATCAATTATGAAGGGAATAAAAATTCCCCAAGAAAAATTCTAAGAGCCATGCTCTGTAAAATGATGGAATAATCCATAAGAAAACTTAAAACAAAGCTTTTAATGAATCAAAAATTCCAAGATCTTCAAGATCTATGAATAAACCCTTTAGTTCTTCATGAACTATATTCCAGTTCATGGGTTAAAATCACCCTAAAAAAGGATTACATCTTGGAAATGAGCATAGCTCTGTTAATGGGTAAAACCTTAAAGATATATTTTTAGATCTATGATCTAAGGAGAGCAAAGCTCTGTTAAAAATTTCAAATTTTACCTAAATTGGGCAGAGTTTTGACTCTTAAGAAATTTCTTAAAGGGAAGAGCTATACTCTGAAAGAGAAATAATTCTCAGAAGAAAAGTGAGAAGATGAACAGAAATCATCTAAAGGGCCAAGGGTCTTATTTATAGGCACTAAGAGCCGTTTCGGCTTCTAAGTTGATCTAAGGGCGCAGATGCTGCCACCGCTGCACTCATGTGTTAGCCACGTGAGCGCAACGGTGGAGGACATTTGTTTACCCCAATCAGAGCAAAGCTCTGTTCAAATTTCAAATTTTGAAATGAAGCAGCGCTTCATAACAGCGCCAGCGCTGAGAGTCAAAGACTTTGCTGCAGCGCTCACGTGCAAAGCACATGAGCGCTAGCGCTAAGAGCGCTGCAGCGCACCATGTGCAAAGCACGTGAGCTCTAGTGCTAAGAAAGCTGTACTCTAAGCAGCGCATCACGTGCAAAGCACGAGGGCGCTAGCGCTAGAACTAAATATTCCCAACCGTTGGATCAAAGATCCAACGAACATGATTAAAAATCATCAGTTGACCAGAATAAAATTCTGTTAAGGAAACATTCCTCAGAATCTTTCCAAACAGGAAAGATTGTGCTTTGTAAATCAGAGTACCGTTGGATCAAAGATCCAATGGTGGTTAAAATCACTAAGATACAGATAACTTCTGTATGGGAAAAGATTTCCCGATCTTGTTAAAAACAAGAAGATTGCCTTATGTAAATCAGAATCCTTGGATCAAAGATCCAACGGTGGGAAATCCCCAAATTGATCAAAGGAAAGATTTCCTTAACCGATTCAACAAATCAGCCTACCCTATATAAAGGCCCCAAGACTTCAAGTCTCATAGAGTGGACCCCCCCATAAATTTTGAGAAATTTCAAAGACAAAGAGTAAGCTCTCAGAAGAAGAAATTTTCTTCAAGGTAAAAAAGAACAGAGAGACGAAATCACCTCATATTAAAAGAAGAATTTACTTCTTTTTTAAGATCATAGATCTATAAGACCAAGGTCTTTCACAACAGAGATCAAAGTATCTCATTATAAAAAATAAAGAGAAGAACTTAATCTTTTTCAGATCATAGATCTATAATACAAATTGTCTTTCAGAGATTATAATATCTTATTATAAAAGAGAGGGGAGAATAATTCAATTCTCTTAGGATCATAGATCCATAAAGGCGAAGCCTTCCACCAAAAACATAAGAGATTGAAACATCTCATATAAAAGATAAGAAATTTGTTCTTAGATCCATGAGACAAAGTCTTTTATAAAAAAGTGAATTTAATTCTCAGGGCGTAAAGCTGCCTAAAACGTGCCTTAGTGCTCCAAATTTAAAGAAGTACACTGTGCTCATTGTCTGGCGCATAGCGCCAAGCGCGCCACGTGCTCCTCACGTGTGCGCTACTTGACAGAAGCGCACTGAACTCATTATCTGGCGCACAGCGCCAAGCGCGCCACGTGCTCCTCACGTATGCGCTACTTGATAGAAGCGCACTGCGCTCATTATCTGGCGCGTAGAGTCAAGCGCCACGTGCTCCTCACGTGTGCGTTACTTGACAGAAGCACACTACGCTCATTATCTGGCATATAGCGCTAAGCGCACCACGTGCTCTTCACGTGTGCGCTATTTGACAGAAGCGCACCGTGCTCATTGACTGGCGCTCAGCGCCAAGCGCGCCACGTGCTCCTCACATGTGCACTGAGAGAACATAAATTTTTCTTTAAATAACAAAGCCCCAGAGCTATGATGGGTGCCCAGCACTCAATAAAAGACAAAAAGATTGTCAGAGCCCAAACCAATACTCATCATTGTTAAATGTCCAACATCTTAATTAAATGGGCCGAGCCCAAAGTGGCCACAGATCCCTAATTCAGATCAATTGAGCCCATATACTCACAAATCTTTGATCTTAGTCCCAAATTGGACTACAGATCTCCCAACCAATATTGGTTCAAGGGTACATGTCTTCACTCCTCTGTTATTTGTCGTTGTAATCCTTCAACATTTTTAGAGAGGTGACGGGTTTCGACAACCAGAAATTCTACGGACTGTGGGGTCCTTAAACTCATAGACTATGATGTCCTTAAACTTTACAGACGATGACGTCTTTAAACTGAACCGCAAAATCCCTAAACTAAAACAATAGAGCCCAAATGCTCTTTTGTTGGATCTAAATGATCCGGTTAAGTAGATCTTAGTCTAAAATTAGACTAATTTATCCTTAACAAACTGTTAAGTTGATCTTACTCTAAAATTAGACTAACGTATTCTTAACAAATGGTTAAGTTGATCTTAGTCTAAAATTAGACTAATCCGCGCCCTACGAGCGACAACATAAATTAGTCTCCGTATACAATCCACAGGCAACAAAATATAAAACAAACATACACGACACGAAGTGACCATCTGGAGAAGGAGAAAGTGGTTACCGCGATGCGGTAGGGTAATTAACTGCAGAGGCTTGCGCCTGCAGGGAAGAGCGTCCCCACAATCAAAAACCCTTCAAATGAGGGGGAATCTGATGAGGTCTGGTACAACGGCCGCATCCGTCTAAATCTCCGATACACGGTGCCATAAATCAACTTTGCATCTTCGGAGAGGTGGACAGATAAAACCAAAATAGCATCTGCCCCCGAGAATTCAGGCCAGACGTCCCAACGTCCCGGTCGTATCTTTCGGCGGAGAACACCCTCTATAGGCTCGATACCTGTACAGCCGCCGATAGCTTTAGATATTCTGGGGTGGCGCATATGTCAAGACGAGCCACGCCCTTTGGGACAGGCATACATGATAGGCTTGACTCCTCGCCATTCAGCCGGATACTTGCAGTGGGCTCGATACATCTTGTCGGCCAAAAAGTCATTGCTGCTGAAGCTTGGATTGTACCTTGCTATCTACGCATCTCTTTTCCAGTATCCCGCACCTCACGTATGGTGGGTCAAGGCTTTCTTGAAACAGTGGAATACCCCGACTTACACCTTTCTTTTATCGGACTAGGAGGTTTCGATTTCCTTGGAGGAATTTGCAGGAAATTTCGGGCCTACTCGTCAGAGGGGAACATTACGAGGAAATACTCCCCCCTGACGAGTACATCTTCGCCACCAAATCAGTGGTGATGGGTCACTCCGGAGAATACTATTCAACATCGATTCCCGAGTCTAATCAAGGTGTTGAACATTTACGAGAGTCTGTTTCTCGAGTCCGGAGGGCACGAAGTCAGCTTCACGGATTTCATCGCCCGCTTTCTTCGCCCGGAAGTCTTGTCAAAACAAGCCGCGAAATTCGCCAAGCTTGACGATCTTTTTGGTTTTGGCTTGGACAATCAGCCGACAGCGGAAGCGAATCAAAGGAATTTCTTCATCTAAGACACCACGGTTGTCCCCTTTGCAGAGCTCGCAGCTTCAGACGTCGACGAAGAGACATTCTTTTTGGGGTTCCTTGGGCTATGGTTAAGCATGTTTGTGCTCTTAATGCACGTTCATATCATAATTTTGCATTATTATATTCCCCATTCTTATTTATTTTACAAATAAATAGGTTCTTTTGATCCATGTCTTCTACATAGTTGCAGGTTACAGGTTCTCGGAACAAAACAGTGAAAATGATGAAAAGACGATACAAAAGTGAGACTACGACCAACAAATGGAAGAATCTTGATCATGCCTACAGTTTGGTTCACAAAGTACAAAGGCAACGCAAGGTTTAAGACTTCGACACGAAGCGAATGGTAAAAGTCCACCACCGTGGAAATCTGGAAGAAACTAGAGGACATTTTGAAGAACCAAGTGAAGCAAAGTCAAGGAAAATGCAACAGAAAGCAGCCCAGAAGAACACAGCCCAAGACCCCACCATATGGCCGCGGATCCACGACCAAACAGGGCATATGGCCGCGGTTCCGCGGCCATGATAAGCACATGTCGGTGCATTTTTTGACCGAGAGCTGGAGAAGCGTCTACAGGTAAAGTCGGACTCGGATTCTTAGTCGAGTGATCCCGTGCTTCATAACCGATTTCATAGGTGGCGGCGGTGCGTTGACTAGGCTTCTCAGGGTGGTTTTGTAAATGTAGATAGGGATCAGAATGTAACCTAGGGTTTCTATAATCTATAAATAGAAACCCTAAAGCTCTTTTTGGAGCATGCCTCTTTTTTTTTATCAAATTCAGAATTCTTAATTCGCTGTAATGTTTTGAAGAGAGCATCAAATAAAGTAAGTTTTTCCTTTCTATGCCCTAGTTAATTTTCTTTTATGCCCTAGTATAGATTTTATTTATCTGCCCTAATTATAATTTTTATTTAATTACCGTAGTTTAGATAATTAGGTTATTAAAAACAATCATAAAAAATATCTTTTTTTATCAATTCCCTAATGAGTGTGTAGTTCCTCACTTGTTAGGGTTAGGAATAGGAAATGTTTGAGAGATGAAAATCTCTCACCCATTTCTTGCCCATCGCATATTTTTTATAAGACTCTATGCATACATACACACACCGCTCACTACGGCACCCTATCCCACGAGGTAGCGGTGATACCGTAGTTTAAAAGACCGGTTGTGTATGTTTTCCATGGAGGTTAGGATAAGAATTAAGAAAGGACGGACAAGGACCTAGAGGAAGAAACATAGTTTCTTCCCGATCGTGCTAATCCCCTTTATTAATTATTGGCATAACACCTAAATAGATCTTAATTAGGGCATTGAAAGCGGTGAGAAATATTAAATTTCCAAACATAACCTAAACCTAACCCTAGCAAGCGAGAAAAGGAAAAACTTCCGTCTCAACCATTGACAAATCCCGGTCACACACACAACGCACATGTTGCTTACGAACAACAAAATCATAATGTATATGCTGTAAACACGTTGAGATCTGGAAGAGTGTTGCACAATAACGTGGGAAATAGTGATGACACCCCTGCCGGTGCTTCTTCTTCATCTTCTTCATCTTCTTCTTCTTCATCTTCTTCAGAGCCTATTCTTCATTCTTCACAAGGTTCTTCTACTTCTACTTCTAACGGACCCACATCTTACTTTACGAATACACCAACACTGGGATCCGCTCCAACTCCGCAATCTACTCCACAAACATTGGACTCAACAAATTTTCAAAATATTCCATTTCCAAACAGCTTGAGATCCAATAAACCAACTCCCCAAATGGAGAAGATTGTGGAGTTATTCAAACAGGTTAGCATAAACATACCTCTCTTGGATGCAATCCAACAAGTCCCTTTTTACGCAAAAATTTTAAAGGACTTATGCACCAAGAAGAGGAAGTCACAAGTACCAAAGATATTTTTCGTGGCTAGTGCTGTAATGTAAGTCGATATGCAACACCCCACGACTTGCGGGGAGGCGGAAATATGAAAAACGATCTTGTTCTTTGCTTAAACATTGACTAACCGCATGAATCGAAGCTAAACGATAACTAACAACAGACATAGAAGTTCTAAACTACTATGTAAAGGGATTATACCTAAAGAACCGTGTCCTTCGTCTTTATGAACTCCACCTCCTCTTCGGCCTTCTCCAAGTAGTAGAAGATCCACCATGAGAGCTAAACTCCAAGCTTTGCCTCTAAACTTGAGGCAACTAGGTATCTTTAAGTGCTAATCAAAGTACCTAGATGAAATAGAGTATGGTTATGGATTAAGTAGTCTAACTAATCCTTGTACTCAACACATGAGAGGGGAGGATTAGGTTTTGAAGAGGGAGAGCTTGAGGAGAGAGAAGGTGAACATAATAATCAAGTGAGAATAATGAGTTATGATAATATATATCAAGCATTTCTTTTTATCAAGAAAAGAAAATAAATCAATTTAACAACCATGCTTGATAATATCTAGTGATGATTCATCTCCATGAGTCATTAAGCATTTATGATGCATTAATGACATGGATGAATCATCCATATGACTCACTAATCACATTCATTATATATGCCACCTAAACCCCCTTAGTCACCACCTTCTAGAAGCTTCTCACGCAATTACGAGAATGCCCCTCCTTTCCGCAAAAATACGGAAAAACTTTAGACTGTATAAATCCAATAACCGGATACCAGTAACTGGCTTAAACCAAAGCCGACTGGTAAAAACTGTCCGAAAGTCGAACGTGCGTAAACACACGTATGTGTCCGAACCCTTGTCGTAAAACCATACGACCTCTATATCGTTTCGCCCGGAGTAGGGAAACTCTCTGTGTGGGACTCTAGAGACTCGACTACTATGCTGGCAGTGGGTTTAACCACAGACCGCAAGCGGCACTAGATGTACGTAACAGTCCCCAGGTAGATGTCGATAAGAAGGCCGATGAGGAAACCCATCCGAACTCCTACTGAGTCTGATGTGACAATCTCCGTACAGTCCGGTCCGTTCGTCTAAGACTATCGCATATCGGGCCTAGAGGGCGGCAAGCGTCAGTCCCCTAATAGCGGTATAAGTCGTGTCGGAGCGAAGCCCATTACATCCTGAGAAACTACTGGAACCTACCAGTAAATCTCGCTTGCCCTGGCCAGGGACTTTGCGTAATGGCTCTCTGACACAGCGCGATATCAACCCCCAATACCGGGAGAGACGAATCCTATCTAACCGCCACTGCCTCCAAGTGCTCGGGACTGCACCCAACTGCTACCTGTTTGCATGACTCCTTTGAGCCGTGGTAGGGTAGCAATCTAAGAACAGTGGGACACACTCGAGGCGAAGTAGCAGTGTCAAGTCTGCGGACTATGCTGTACTCATGTCACCTGGGAACTGTTCACTGACGACTGGTATAAAACCAACCAACAGTTCCCTGTGAGTCCTGTCCGGTGTACTCGTAACCTAACGAGCACCTGCATACTATCTCCAGTACGACGTACTGACGGCTGTGGGACAGACCATCTCCCCAACTGGGATGAGAAGCATACACACTAGTCTACTCCGGAGTATCGATGCCCTGTCTCGATAATCCTACGACTAGGGACCTGAATAAGGATGTGCTTGTAGACTACCCAGCCCCCACTAGTGTGACTGCCATCACAACGCTGGTAGTCAAGCAAGATCCTAAGAGCTCTATCAATACGTATACTCACATATTAAGATAGAAAAACCAAGTAGCATACTACCATGTTTTAGCAAGACTGTTATATACATGTGAATATCCCAAGCTTCCATTAAGTAATATACAAACTAGTATGATACAGTAATGGCCTTCTAGGGCATAAACACTAACATGTAAGTGATGCTCTTGTCCAATCATTACCCCAAAAACATAAGGACCCTGGCTGTCTTACAATTTCGATAACAATTGGGGATAAGAACATCAATAGAGCACTTTTAGATCTTGGTGCTAGTGTTAATTTTCTACCCTATTCAGTATATGAACAATTAGGCGTTGGAGAGCTTAAACCCACTCATTGTACTCTCCAAATGGCCGACCGATCCATCACCTATCCTAGGGGTGAGTTAGAGGATATGTTGATCAAAGTAGGGGACTTCATTTTCCCCGTTGATTTCATTGTTATGGACACACAGCCTGTAGCTAACCTCCGGAGTCAAATTCCGGTGATACTCGGTCGACCATTCCTTGCGACTTCTAATGCGGTGATCAATTGTCGAAATGGTTCAATGAACCTATCTTTTGGAAATATGACAATTGAACTCAACATTTTTAAGTTGGGGAATCAGCCCTCCAAGCCTAATGCTAGTATACTTGATGTTTGCTCGATCCACGAGATCACGTAGGAGGACTGTGAGCTCGAAAAATTTCTGTTCGATCACAGCAGTTTTGACGCCTCTAGTGCGTTCCTCCTAGAATCTGACACATCTTTCACACCGGAAAACGATTACGAGTGTTTCACTTTTTTGGACGATTTTGAAGACTCCCCACCCGAGTTTGAGTCCTTTGATTTTTCGGATGAGTTGGTTGAACCATCCGACTCGGTTGCTTACACTCGATCTGAACCATTGTTGGAATCCTTCGAGTTCGAGACAGTTTCACCAATGTTACCTTCAATTGTTTTACCTCCGAAACTCGAACTCAAGCTTTTGCCATCTCACCTTAAATACACTTACTTAGGTAAGAATGAGACCCTTCCCGTTATCATATCGGCATCTCTAGCTCTCGAGCAAGAGAAAGCCCTTTTAATGGTCTTACAAAATAACTGGCAAGCTTTTGGCTGGACTATGGCGGACATCAAGGGGATTAGGCCCCTCATAGTTGAACATCATATACATATGATGGATGATGCCAAGCCAGTAAGGGATCCACAAAGACGCCTTAACCCCATAATGAAAGAGGCTGTCAAGAAGGAGATTGTAAAATGTCTTGATAGTGGTATCATTTACCTTATCTCGGATAGCCAGTGGGTTAGCCCCATTCATGTTGTCCCAAAGAAATCGGGCATAACGGTCATAACCAATGAGGCGAATGAGTTAATACCTACTCGCACCCAAACTGGGTGGCGAGTTTGCATCGATTATAGAAAACTCAACGCCGCGACAAGGAAAGACCACTTTCTGTTACCTTTTATTGACCAAATGCTAGAACGATTGGCTGGGCACGAATTATACTGCTTTTTGGATGGCTACTCCAGCTATAATCAAGTTCCCATCACCGAAAAGGATCAAGACAAGACCACATTTACTTGTCCTTTCGGTACATTCACTTACCGTCGCATGCCCTTTGGGTTATGCAATGTACCCGCTACTTTCCAGTGGTGTATGATGGGGATCTTTTCAGACATGGTGGAGAAATTTTTGGAGATTTTTATGGATGATTTCTCCATTTTCGGCGACTCCTTCGATGAGTGTTTGCTACACTTAGACGCAGTTCTTACCCTCTGTAGGGATAAGAACCTCACTTTAAATTGGGAGAAATGCCACTTTATGGTACGAGAGGGCATTGTCTTAGGACATGTCATCTCGGAAAACGGCATTGAGGTTGATAAAGCCAAGATTGAAGTCATTTCCAATCATCCTCCTCCTAAATGCATCAAAGACATCCGAGCCTTCTTTGGCCATGCCGGTTTTTATAGACGGTTCATCAAGGATTTTAGCAAGATAGCTAGACCCTTGACTCTTTTATTGGCCAATGACACCACTTTTGATTTTGACTCAACATGCATGAAAGCCTTCGAGTCATTGAAACACTCACTTATTTCTGCGCCCATTCTTTCATCTCCCGACTGGACGCATCCATTTGAAATTATGTGCGATGCATCTGATTTCGCCATTGGGGCCGTTCTTGGACATCACATTAATAAGATGCCGCACGTAATTTATTACGCTAGCCGAACATTAAATGAGACCCAATTGAATTACACAACAACAGAAAAAGAATTTTTAGCCGTTGTGTTTGCACTTGAAAAATTCCGGCCCTATTTAATCGGCTCTCCAGTGATTGTTTACACGGACCATTCAGCTCTTCGCCATCTTTTTGCGAAGAAAGATGCTAAATCTCGGCTAATACGTTGGATCCTCTTGTTACAAGAGTTTGACCTTGTCATAAGGGACAAAAAAGGATGTGAAAATGTAGTTGCCGACCACCTTTCACGACTTCCTTCTTCGCCTACACTCGAAATTCCTATTAAAGATGTTTTTCCCGATGAGCAACTCTTAACCGTGTCATGCGAACCTTGGTTTGCTGATATAGTAAACTATTTGGCCACCGGACTGATACCTAAAGATTGGTCGAAACAGGACAAACTCCGATTCCTGTCCCAAGTAAAACATTTTTACTGGGATGAACCGTATCTCTTTAAATACAGTTCCGACCAAATCATTCGTCAGTGTGTCCCCGAAAACGAGTTTAAGAGTGTGCTGTCTTTTTGCCACGATCAAGCGTGTGGCGGGCATTTTGGCCCTAAGAAGACAGTAGAAAAGATCTTGCAGTGTGGTTTCTACTGACCACGACTCTTTAAAGATGCATACGAATACTGCAAGACATGCTCCCGGTGCCAACACTGGGGCCGGATATAGCGGAGAAATGAAATGCCGCTCCAACCAATTTTGGTTGTTGATATTTTTGATGTTTGGGGAATAGACTTCATGGAACCATTTCCCAATTCCTTTGGGAATATGTATATTCTATTGGCTGTTGACTATGTGTCAAAATAGGTCGAGGCTGTGCCCAGCCGAACTAATAACAACAAGGTTGTCATTAGATTTCTTAAAGAAAACATCTTTTCTCGGTTTGGGCATCCTCGAGCAATTATAAGTGATAATGGATCTCACTTCTGTAATAGGACTTTTGAGTCCTTAATGCGCAAATACTCCATTACTCACAAATTGTCAACACCATATCACCCCCAAACTTGTGGGCAAGCCGAGATTTCGAATCGGCAGATTAAACAAATTTTGGAGAAAACGGTTTCCAAAAACCGTAAAGATTGGTCAACAAAACTGATCGATGCACTATGGGCATTCCGTACTGCTTACAAGACCGATCTTGGCATTTCTCCATACCGGCTTGTTTATGGGAAGGCTTGCCACCTTCCTGTTGAAATTGAGCACAAGGCATTTTGGGCGATTAAAGAGTTGAACTTATCCATGGGAGATGCGGGCAGCAGTAGAAAGCTGCAATTGAAGGAATTGGATGAGCTGCAGGATGAGGCTTATGAAAATGCGGTAATTGTTAAAAACCGAACGAAGGTGTTCTACAACAAACACCTTATGCGCAAAACTTTCAAACCTGGTCAACAGGTTTTGCTTTATGACACTCGGTTACACTTCCATCCCGGCAAGCTCAAATCTAGATGGAAAGGGCCATTCTTGGTATACACCGTATATCCACACGGTGCGGTAGATCTTGAAAAACCGGAGGACGGTACTTTATTTAAAGTAAACGGACATCGACTCAAGCCGTTCCTCATTGCGGACTCGTCGGAGGAGCTCCTATTTTTGCAGGAGCCGATTTATACTGACTGATCTTCTTCCATTTACCCCTAAATTTTCGATCATCTAGCCAAAACATTGTTTCAAATAAGTTTGGGGGTATGTATCATTTGTAATTTTATAAATACAAAATAACATAAAAAATAAAAAAAATTTTGGGTATTTTTGAAAATTTCCAGATTTAATAAAATAAAATATTAATATAATAATAAAAATAAAATTTTTTATTTGCAAATAATTTCCTCTTTTTAAAGGGGCTTATTTGCAAATAGCCAACACTTCCCCCTATATATACAGACCCCGACCCTCCCTGTTCACAAACCCTAAAAAAAAGAATTCCCTCAGAAACCCTAACCGTCGCCGCCTCGTTTTCACTGAGCGATCTCTCCAGAGCGCCGCGGAACCGCCGCCCGAAGCCGCTCACGACTGCGCAAGTGTCGCGCCCTCTGGTCTTCATCCCCTGATTTTTTCAGGAGAGGTTCGATCTCTCAAAACCCTTTCTGTTTTTCGTTCTGTAGATCTATATCTTATCTGATGGCACCCAATATGCAACTAGAACGTGACTTTTCACAAATTTTTTCACATGAGGTGTATGGAAGTTATTTTGCAAATGAGATAGCACGTAGGGGTTGGAACTTTCTGATATATAATCACCCAAATGCCTATGCACTTCCGGAATTAGTCACTCGTTTTTACGAGTGCATGGAAGATGGGTGTCTCGCCCAATACGGCTTTATAAAATTACAGTGGGGTGATAGGGAGTTTATAATTGATAGAGACTTCATACATGAAGTCACATTAATCCTTAGGATACCCGCTCATGATCAACCGTTACAGTTTGAGGATTACATGCCCTTGATGGGCACTGATTGCCCGAGGGAGCCACGGAAGGGGATCCAAGCGAGAACCCTTTTCGCCAATGTCTTAACTGTGTGCCGTTGGGCACAAAACAATATTTTTGGTAGTTCCCACAACACCACATTTTTTACACCCTCATTGCATATCGTGCACACACTCATGACAAGAAATCCTCGTTTCGATATGTGCACGGTGCTACTGAACTCAATAGGTGCGGGAAAAAGAGCCGCAAACCACCATTATCCCATGCTTGTGACACAACTGTGTCGATATTTCCTCCCCGTGGAGGAGTTTGAATTTTACATGCTTAGAGGCATACCTGTCAGGCCTCTCATTGAGGGCGTTTCTACGTTCTATAAACGATTGACGGATGTGTGGTCATGAACTGAACCGGCGAAACACATGCCCGCCCGCACACCTAGCTCCAGCTCGACCGCGAGCGAAGGAGAACTAACCCCTTTAGAACATGCAAATTTGATGCGAATAGCTATTAGGGGGATAGATGAGTTGAGGGGGATAGCTACGGAGCATGATAGGCGGTTGACTGAAGTAGAGCAGGGGATCCGAACCCTGCTGGGTAGGGAGGGGCGTTCCCGTTCCCGCTCAAGGGCACGACGTGGAGCCGAGCAGTGAGGGCACTGCTGTTGATAAGTTTAGGGGAGTTGGTGGTTGTGAATAGTTATCGTTTGCATTGCATATTTCTTTTAAATTTTTTGTATATATATATATATATATTTTTTTTTTTCTTTTTCTTTTACATGTTTAAATTCTGCATTGCATCTATATAAAAAATCATAAAAATTGAAAAAATTAAAAATAAAAATATATAAAATGAAAAATCAATTAAAAACTGAAAATTTAAAAAAAAATTTATAAAAATTGAAAAAATTCAATTTTGGCCATGATTGACTTAAGTTTAACAAGACGGTTAACTAGCTAGGAAAAACTAGATCCAAAACTTAGTAAATTAAAAACCCTAAAAATAACCTTTCTTAAAATTTAACGGTAGAAAAATATGTCTTTGTAGTTTACTTAGAAATAGGCAAATTTTGAGTTCATTTCTTGGGCTAAGTCAAAATAAAGGAAGAATATTGATATTTTTATTAAAATAAAAGTCTGAAAAATAATTCCTAAGCTTAAGGCTAAATTCTGAAAAAATATACCCTACAAATTGCACAAACATGAACCTTGAAACTTGGAATAGTAGAAGAGACCTTGAAATGCTCTTGTCTAAAGTCCTTAGTATGAAGGAAAATAAAATAAAAATACAAGTGTGAATAAAAAGATAAAAAAATGAACATTGGTTTTTGTAATTACTTATGGCTGCATGAATAGAAAAAATATTTAGCGAAGGTGCTTTATCACCTAGTGCCTTAGACCAACTGGTTTGGGAGTCACTGCTAAAACCTTAGCTGTTACAAGACTAGGAATTACGTCTTAATGTGCAAACACATTTTGTAATCGGTCGTTAGTACCTCAAGAAGTATTAACGGTCGCATGAAGGATGTGCGAGCAATCTCATCTAAAAAATTCACCAATTAAAAGTACTTTGGACGATGGACAAGAGTACAAGAGCTTGAATTGAATTTCCAAGTGTAGGGATGATACATACACACACGTAGGGTTATGTGATTGGGGTTTAGATGAGAGATAGGAATGAAATATAGGACTTATATCTTTAGTAGAGATGATAAAAATTCCTAAGTTGAGATGGAACCTAGAAGGAAAACTCAAAAGATGCTAAAAGCTAAATAAATCTACAGAACATATACAATCTTAAGTTAAATGATAAGGAAGTGTGAAAAATATGGGTGGATAGTTTCTGAGTCGAAGATAATAGAATTTCTTGTTAGAAAACCGAATTGGAGAATAAAAGTCAATAGGCCGAATTGATAGGATTTTGTGGGTAGTATCCACTGAAAACCCTCAGGAGACAACACTCCTCCTACTAAGGACACCTAGAGGTTTAACGGCTTGTTGCACGAGCTCAGTGCAATCGCGTTTCCCTGCGAAAGTGAGGTTAGGCCTTTTTCGAGAATAAACTAGTTTTGCTCGAGGACGAGCAAAAAATAAGTTTGGGGGTATTTGTTCATATCATAATTTTGCATTATTATATTCCCCATTATTAATCATTTCACAAATAAACAGGTGCTTTTGATCTATGTCTGCTACATAGTTGCAGGTTACAGGTTCTCGGAACAAAGCAGTGAAAATGATGAAAAGACGATACAAAAGTGAGACTACGACCAACAAATGGAAGAATCTTGATCATGCCTACAGTTTGAGGGACAAATGAAGATCAATAAAAAAGTTCACAAAGTACAAAGGCAGGGCAAGGTTCAAGACTTCGACACGAAGCGAACAGTAAAAGTCCACCATATTCTACACTGTGGAAATCTGGAAGAAACTAGAAGACATTCTGAAGAACCAAGTGAAGAAAAGTCAAGGAAAATGCAACAGAAAGCAGCCCAGAAGAACACAGCCCAAGACCCCACCATATGGCCGCGGATCCGTGGCCAAACAGGGCATATGGCCGCGGTTCCGCGGCCATGATAAGCACGTGTCGGTGCATTTTTTGACGGCGGCGGCGGTGCGTTGACTAGGCTTCTCAGGGTGGTTTTGTAAATGTAGATAGGGATCAGAATGTAACTTAGGGTTTCTATAATCTATAAATAGAAACTCTAAAGCTCTTTTTGGAGCATGCCTCTTTTTATTTATCAAATTCAGAATTCTTAATTCGCTGTAATGTTTTGAAGAGAGCATCAAATAAAGTAAGTTTTTCCTTTCTATGCCCTAGTTAATTTTCTTTTATGCCCTAGTATAGATTTTCTTTATCTGCCCTAGTTATAACTTTTATTTAATTACCGTAGTTTAGATAATTAGGTTATTAAAAACAATCATAAAAAAATGTCTTTTTTTATCAATTCCCTAATGAGTGAGTAGTTCCTCACTTGTTAGGGTTAGGAATAGGAAAGGTTTGAGAGATGAAAATCTTTCACCCCTTTCTCGCCCATCGCATATTTTTTTAGGACTCCATGTATACATACACACACTGCTCACTACGGCACCCTATCCCACGAGGTAGCGGTGATACCGTAGTTTAAAAGACCGGTTGTGTATATTTTCCATGGAGGTTAGGATAAGAATTAAGAAAGGACGGACAAGGACCTAGAGGAAGAAACATAGTTTCTTCCCGATCGTGCTAATCCTCTTTATTAATTTTTACCATAACACCTAAATAGATCTTAATTAGGGTATTGAAAGTGGTGAGAAATATTAAATTTCCAAACTTAACCTAAACCTAGCCCTAGCAAGGTTTTAATCCTAATCTAAATCAACCTTAGTTTTTATTGATAATCCAATCTACCACAATTGGAATTAACTCGTTAGAACAATTAGAAAATACACAAAATCCCTGTGGACCGACCCGTACTCAACCGGCTAGCTACCAAGCTACGCCGTTCTTGATTGCGGTAAATATTCTTTGATTCATCTTTTAAAAGCGTAAGCGCATAAAAACTACAAACAATCAAATGGCGCCGTTGCCAGGGATGGCGTAATTATTTTCTTTTTGCAATTTCGGGTTAATATAAAATTATAAAATTCATAAAAACTGAAAAATAAAAAAATTATAAAAAAATTTATCATCTTGTTATTTTTTTGAAGGGTGTTTCGTTTGAATTGTGCAGGATCGACGAATAGATTCAGATCTGGACAAATCCAGAGAGCAAAATAACAAACAACAGATCTGAACAAGCAGAGGATAATCAGAACAGAGAAACAGAGAATTTTTGGGATCTGAACCGCACAGTCCACCGCGGAACCGCGGCAAGAACTCACTTTTGGTGGTGGAACCGCAGTCTGGTGGTGACGTCAGCACGTGGAAACCTCTCTGTAAGTTTTCTCTTTTTCTCTGTAACCCCCTTATCTCCTCTGAAAAATTTTCCTGCAGGGTTCTTTGCGCAAAAACTTCTCCCCCTTCTCCAATAACTTGATCTTGTGCAGGATTCTTTGCGCCGCAATAAATTTTTTTTTGCAAGTGTTTGATTGTGTTTACTGCTTTGCATCTTTAAAATTGATTTTAAGGGGCTTTTACACCAATCCAGATTGGGTGGGGATTTCATTACCCTTCCTGGGACCCCAAAAATCACAAAAAGTATATTGCATTGACCATCAAGTTAATTAAAAAAGATTAGACTCAGCCTTAAGGACTGTCGCGCTCAATAGGACAAAGGAATAATTGTAGGCATCGATCGTTTATCTAAACCAGACTTTGTGGTGCCTAGGCTAGACAAGTGGGGAAAGGTAATTTTAAAAGGCCCGGCTCACGGTGATTCGTGAGCAGATCCTTCCTTCCTCTACTTGTGCTTACCTGGCCACAATTGGCGGTGAAGAGACGATTTGAGATTCTCACAACTTGCCCTTTGGAACAGTTAGGAGCAGTCTAGTTGACCTAGGTGACCCTAGATCTAGGCTTGATTGTGCATATTGGGATTGATTGAACGTGTGTCTAAGCTTTTTATTGAAAATCTTTTTACAAAAAGCTCCTTATAAAAAAAAACACAAAACGGAATTTTTTTTACAAAAACTTGCCACTTGTCGCTAAGAAATCCATTGCACTCTACTTGCACCCACTTCCTTCCATTGACGTTTTCTTATCCCCACCTTCTGTTTTCACCTTTTGACTACACTACCTCTTTAGTGTATGACCGGTTGGACTAGGGACACTAGTGCCCGTTTAGTCCGTGTCTCGTTAGTACCGACTGACGAGGCTTTTGACTCCGAAGTCGAAATTCCTTCCACTTTTTTACCTTCACCTTCATATTCTTCATCTTCTAAGGAGATGTCGGGATTCAATCCTAACAACCTCTTACCCATGGGATTGATTCCACCTCCACTAGGTGCGAATAACCCACAACACCCACCTGTTGAAGCGCCTCAAAGAATTGCGCTCCAGGATCTTTTCTACCCTATCCGCACCGCTTTACCCACTTGTCTTTCACTTCCACTGGCTAATGGGGATAAACTTGAGATTAAACCCCACTTCATCAACATGTTGCCCAAATTTCACGGGCTGGAATCCGAAGATGCCTACATTTTCATAAACAAATTCCAAAATATTTGCGCAATGATGAAGACTACACAACTTTCTAATGATGCTATAAGGCTACGTGTCATTCCATTCAGCTTATGTGACCTAGCTGAGAAATGGTTATATAGCACAGCATCACACTCGATTAAAAATTGGGAAGAGTTTGTTAAAGCTTTTCTTAAAAGGTTTTACCCACACCACAAGACCTTGATAATTCGCAACGAAATCATTCAATTTTCCCAGCTTCCTTCCGAACCTTTTTGGAAGTGTTTTGAAAGATTTAAAGACCCACTTGTTCAATGCCCTCACCACGGTATCGAGAATTGGCAACTTTTCCAAACTTTATATGAAGGATTGAACCCAGCAAGTAAGCAGTTGTTGGAAACCATTTGTCAAGGTCACTTTCTAACAAAATCTAGCGAGGAAGCTTGGCAGTTTCTCGACGATCTTGCTGAACAAACACTTCAGTGGGAAAGCACTAAAACCACCTCATCTTCTTCATCAGGTCAGTCTAGGGCAGGCATACATCAACTATATATGTCGATTGCAATGAAGGCCGAAATGGCCGCACTTACAAAAACGCTAGAAGCAATTGAGAGCAAATTCTCTTTGCCTTCTCCTGCCCCTGCTTTACCCCCATGCACTGTTTGCACTTGTTGTTCGGATCCATCCCATCTTACTGAAGAGTGTCCTTACAATCCACCGGTTCAAGGATAAGATCAAGTCAATGCTGCCTTTCAGCAAAGACAAAGAAATGATCCATACTCTTCGACTTATAATCCTGGTTGAAGGAGCCACCCAAATTTTTCTTGGAATCAAAATCAACAATTCCAAGGCAATAACAACTTTCAAAGGCCTCCTCCTTCACAACAACAAGCACCTCAACAAACTCAATACCAGCAACCTTTCCAACCCCAACCTTACCCAAACCAAATGAACAATTTTGTGCCCAACAACTCTTATCCTCAAAACAATTTTGTTCAACCAAATAACGATAAGGTTTCCTCGCTAGAACGAAGTCTAGATGCGTTTTTAAAACAATCTACACAATCCGCAGCAAGGTTGGAGACTTCCATTCAGTCTTTGGTGCAAAACAGTGCTTCACATGATCAAAACATCAAATCAATTGAGGTCCAAATTGCACAACTAAATGCTGCGTTAAGCGAGCGAGAAAATGGAAAGTTTCCATCTCAACTATTTCCAAATCCCGGTCACACACACAACACACATGTTGCTTACGAACAACAAAATCATAATGTAAATGCTGTAAACACGTTGAGATCTGGAAAAGTGTTGCACAATAACGTGGGAAATAGTGATGACACCCCTGCCGGTGCTTCTTCTTCATCTTCTTCATCTTTTTCTTCTTCATCTTCTTCAGAGCCTATTCTTCATTCTTCACAAGGCTCTTCAACTTCTACTTCTAACGGACCCACATCTCACTTCATGAACACTCCAACACTGGGATCCGCTCCAACTCCGCAATCTACTCCACAAATATTGGACTCAACAAATTTTCAAAATGTTCCATTTCCAAACAGGTTGAGATCCAATAAACCAACTCTCCAAATGGAGAAGATTGTGGAGTTATTCAAACAGGTTAGCATAAACATACCTCTCTTGGATGCAATCCAACAAGTCCCTTTTTACGCTAAAATCTTAAAGGACTTATACACCAAGAAGAGGAAGTCACAAGTACCAAAGAAATTTTTTGTGGCTAGTGCTGTAAGTGATGCTCTTGTCCAATCTTTACCCCAAAAACATAAGGACCCCGGCTGTCCTACAATTTCGATAACAATTGAGGATAAGAACATCAATAGAGCACTTTTAGATCTTGGTGCAAGTGTTAATTTGCTACCCTATTCAGTATATGAACAATTAGGCGTTGGAAAGCTTAAACCCACTTATTGTACTCTCCAAATGGCCGACCGATCCATCACCCATCCTAGGGGTGAGTTAGAGGATGTATTGATCAAAGTAGGGGACTTCATTTTCCCCGTTGATTTCATTGTTATGGACACACAGCCTGTAGCTAACCCCCGGAGTCAAATTCCGGTGATACTCGGTCGACCATTCCTTGCGACTTTTAATACGGTGATCAATTGTCGAAATGGTTCAATGAACCTATCTTTTGGAAATATGACAATTGAACTCAACATTTTTAAGTTGGGGAATCAGCCCTCCGAGCCTAATGCTAGCATACTTGATGTTTGCTCGATCCATGAGACACGCAGGAGGACTGTGAGCTCGAAAAATTTCTGTTCGATCACAGCAGTTTTGACGCCTCTAGTGCGTTCCTCCTAGAATCTGACACAGCTTTCACACCGGAAAACGATTACGAGTGTTTCACTTTTTTGGA